>JAQPZY010001572.1:1647500-3010000 GCA_029931535.1 Margaritifera margaritifera | reverse complement strand
TAAGGTGTGTTAAATTATGGTGACAAGCCAACTTTATTCTTTACCAATAAAGAACCCGAATTTTCGAAAAAGAGACATTTTAAAGAAAATAGAACTTTGTCATTTTACCCTTCCAGGGTCTATTCCTGCATCACAATGAAACCGTTGGCAAATGCAAAGGGAAAATATTTACAATTATTGCCCATCTTTTACTTTCTCATTTGACGAAACATTATAAAAACGGAATTGGAATTCTCCTACTGATAGCCGTTCAGGCTAGTATTAGCACTACAATGGTAAAAATGGGACAAGGATATTTATATTCAGTCTGGTGAAGTTTATATACAATGGTAAAAATGGGACAAGGATATTAATATTCAGTCTGGTGAAGTTTATAAACGAATCTACATTTAATTTTCCGCAACTAACAAGTTACTTAGTACTATCGTCAGGTACATTAAAGCGGGACAAAAAGTACATACTTGTCGTATGCCCCGTATAATATCAAATTATCATATTGACCTTTTCTCCGCCGGGGATGTTCTCCATAATAATAAAAAATAGGCAAGCTCCCTATTATGTTGCAGAAGGCTATTATAATTTATGTTGATATTAGATACGTCTTTAGAAAAAGTAAACAATCTGCATAAATGTTTCCTCAAAAGATACAATTGTCCATATCCTGAAAACATAAAACCTTATTTAAAAGGCGAGCTGGTATTAGATGACATCACTGACAAAAAATGATTGAGTGTATAGGACGAAAAGAGTTTGGTAATGTGTTTCTTCTTCTTCACAGTAGTTTTTCAGACAGGTAATAGATAAAAAGTGGCTATTGAAGGTCATGTATTAAAAAGTTTTATTAGTTTTCTGGAACGATTATTATTGTAAGCTAGATATATGCCTTGGGAGGGCGAGTGTATGTCAACTGAAGATACTGTTGTTGTTATATTATTTAAAGGACAAGAATTATAGGTGCAAACAGTTTTCAAAGTGTCATTAAATGTTAGAAGACTTAATTGAGCAATCTGATACTCTTTCATTGCTGTTATGCAGTGAATAAAGTGCAAGGGAACCAAGTAACTAAGGGTGAATGCGTGAATTGCGCAAATTCTCTCTCTCTCTCTCTCTCTCTCTCTCTCTCTCTCTCTCTCTCTCTCTCTCTCTCTCTGTGATTCACAGATATACACACTTACTGTCAAACTCAAACTCCTTTGTACATAATAAACAAGCCGTATCGTACATATGTAGAAGCTGGTATTCTTACAGAAACACAAGTCCCAAAGATATCAGTAGTTTACTAATATCATGAAGATGTATCGAAAGTATTTGCTTCTGAGGCATGGGTGACATACCTTTCCTCCTCCAGCTGAAGTAGCCCATACAACCAATGGTTTCTTGCTTAAAGATAGATAGAAAGACGTTACAATATATATAGATTGGACTGGTGCGCACGGTTGTTCCTATATTGCTATGTTCATGGTACCATACATTTCAAGACATTACCGATTTATCAGAGTATAATGCACATCTTCGAGTTGGGGTCGACCGAGCGTGCGAGCGAGTGAGTGAGAGAGAGAGAGAGAGAGAGAGAGAGAGAGAGAGAGAGAGAGAGAGAGAGAGAGAGATCATGGTATATAATAAGGTTTACCGGTACTCACTAGAAGGTTGTATAGGAAAAGACAATGCAGATGTAAGTAAGCAAAGGCTAAAATGTTTGCCCTATCTCAAACTGTTTACGAGACGTGAATTTTCGTCTACAAGCAAACAGTTCTGTGTGAGGCAACAAGTCTTCACAGAAAATGCCAGTTCTGCAATTTAACGCTGACTGGCTCTGCCGTATGTTTCTTCTCAATTTTTGACATTAACAAACTGACAGTGGGTAAAACGTATGTATATGTATGTATAGGGGTTTAAAGGCACATCAGCACAATCCTGGCTATATTGTGCCAAGTAAGCTTAGATGTCCCCAAAAGGGCATACAAGTCAAAGATAAAGGCAAAAAAGGGTAAAATCCTTAAAATACAAAATCTAACTTTTGATATAAAGACTTCAAAGCTGGAACATCATTATGGGGTGCATTCCGGGGCTAAAAGTTGGTCTATATAAGTCGCCACTTACGAAATGTACGAGGACGCATTGGACCTTGTATGTATACATCACCATGCGTGTGTGTGTGTGTGGGGGGGGGGGGGAGTTTGAGTAAAAATACAAGATATTAATCTTTAATTTACTTAAAAATATTTTCCAAGAGGAAGAGATGCTTCAAAATTGAGCTATATCGATGTTTGTTATGTAAAACGTTTTATTTATAAAAGGCTGGGGAATAGTCACGCATTTTTTAAATTTTCGAAGAGTGCCCTGGGTACAAAGACTTATTTTTATACAGAATATATGGAATAACTCATGGTAGGCTTATCTGCTTAATCTTTGAGACCGCAGCATTTTTCTGGTCGTAACAAAAATTAGATTGTGTTTCAGCGGTTTGCGTTAGGGTCATGTGACTCAGAACAGATTATGCACGGTACGTTATGATATCAGATGGTTGACACGTTGCCGATTAGTACCTGGCACCAGCTACTACTACTACTACTACTACTACTCCGACTAGTATTATAAGTACAAAGAGTGGCAAGCATTCGAAGAGTTTATATATTGTAATAATAATTATAATAATAATAATAATAATAATAATAATAATAATAATAATAATAATAATAAAGAACTTTCAAAGCAATAAACAAAATTAGAAACTTGTAAAAACAAAAATCTTATTTTTGAGGTGGACAGTGACTCGCCTAATTCTAACAATGATTAATTGTGTGATATCCGCAAATACTAGAGAATCCAGTTATTATAGCTTTTCCAAGGGGATATTCCTGTTTATTGTCCTGAACCCAAATTACATCAATTGACCCTAAAATATTAAGTCATTACAATTCAACATTTTACTTTCAACCGACAATATAGGGTGAGATTTGTAATTTTGCAGTTGTCTATAGATCTAAGTGGAAGAGAAAAATCACCAAAAAATTACTCTATGAGAGAATATAAATGAATATGTACTTTTCTTTACTGTTATAGCTTCAATTAAAGACAAATTTTGTTATTTTCACCCTTATCATGCAATTCAAAATATCTTCTACTTTGTTATTGCTAATTAGACGGACAATACACATATGATAAAGGGCGTGTTTGACTTGTCTATTTTCTGCCCTTCAATGCACCTGTTACTTTTTATTTGGTTAATATATCAAATCAGGTACATACATTTTCTTATTTTTCATGAACAAATTATTATTCATTTTGGATGAAAAAAAAGTCAGCTAATAATTGAACTCGTAAAATGGATACCATGTACTAGTTATGACCGAACACGCGATTTGTAAATGAAACATGGGCTAATACAAATGCTGATTTTCTATTTTTGTATTACTAGCAGTGTTTGTTTGTTCTGAATATTATTTTCATTTGCCTACCAGATCAAATTGCAGAAGAGAGAGAGAGAGAGAGAGAGAGAAAAAAAAATATATCAATTGATAAAAACGCCAAGACAGCTAAAAGTCCACACAGTTAACTTAAAATTTTAAACAATTGGGAAACCACATACTCTGTTCAGCATATATCGAGTACTTTAGACTCTTCTACTGGAATAAATGACAGATTTTGAGCTTTGCTGTCACTAAAAATGCCTATCTACTTTGTAGCACTATTATCAAGCCATTAAAGTCACTATATATAATGGGAAAAGAATCACAACATGAAAAAAGATGTTGGTCGGCTTGTATATGATACTCTTGGCACCACATCTGAGCCGAATCAGTCAAAAGGTCTCCAATTCACACATTAAAATGTATAGGAATATTAATGGTGTCTAGGAATATTTATGTACAAAAAATAACTTTTTCCGAGAATACTTTATGTTTTGTAGTCAAATTTGCATTTTTGACAAAATAAGAAGTGATTTTCAATATATATTTAAAAGAAAGCTTTCAGTAAGAAAGGAACTCAATTTAAATGTCAGGCACGGTGACAGTGTCAGATTGTTCTCTCAGCAGTTGGTTTCAATACCACGCACTATCATGTAAAAGGGAATTCAAGTTATCTATCTATCTATCTATATATATATAATATATATATATATACTATATATATATATACATACATATATATATATATATATATATATATATATATATATATATATATATATATATATATATATATATATATAACATGAATGTCATGCAGAACTCGATGTTATAACTTGAAAAGCTACCACGCCCTATGAATGAAAATCTTTGTTGTTATTAAAACGCTTTACAATAGTAATTCCCTACATTTATGTCAATCAAATGTAATGTAGGTTTTATTGTAGAGTCAAATCATCCGTAATGTGTGCTAAAAACTGTAAAGATTTCCGGTTTATATAACGACGACTATATCGCCAAGACTTTTTAGTTAGTTTCTATTGGTGAAATCAATGTATTCTATATAAAAAATGCTGGAATAGGTTATGATAGCTCTCCAGAAGTGTAAACGGATCGTCCGTTAAAGTTATGTTTGTTAATTTGTTACTTTTCGGTTTGGTTTGAAAATTATTTTATTGTCATTTGATTATACAATATGTGATTGGACACGAGTTAAGAAAATCATTTAGGTCCTTTTCCATACATATTTCTGTCCTTTTTAAATTAAAAAATATTATCTCAGTAACAAAGCAATATCAAGGTTGGTTCCTTCGATTCACGATATATAATCATACAAGATGAGATAAAAATAACTTGTAAAAACAAACAACAAACAAACAAAAGAATCGAAACATCCCAAATCAAAGAAACAACAAAACAAAACAAACAGCAAACAAAACAAACAACAAAACAAAAAAAGGAAAAAAAACACAAACAAACAAAGAAACAAAATAAACAACAACATATCTATATTGTCACACTCTGAAAAAACAATCTAAGTTTATCTACTGACATTATTACAAGAGTCTACACTTTCTATCAAATTCATTTTCAATATTTAAACATTAAAGCCTTTTTGGTATTAAGATCTTATGAGGGGACATCTCTATAGCTCCAACCAGCCATTATGCTGGGAAGGGCTAGGAAGAGTCCACAAATGAAAAAAAACCCCAATACACTTTTTATCAAATTCTTATACACAATACATTTTCTATCAAATTCTTATACACAATACACTTTCTATCAAATTCTTATACACAATACACCTTCTATCAAATTCTTATACACAATACACCTTCTACCAAATTTATTTCAACAAAAATTTTGATAAGCTACATATTTTTTACTTTAAAATTCTGTTTAAATATTGTCTTATAAAAGTGTGTAAGTCTTGTTATTTAAAAGAAAAATCTTCAAATCGACATCTATAAATGTATTATTTACCTTACAAAATGAATAGCTTTATCACCTAATCATTTGGGTCTTATCTTTTTTTAAAAAAAATAATGGGATTTTTTTGAGAACCACAAAAGCTTGCGTGTACACTTTATTGTAGAGTTTCATTCAAACACTTCTGATAAATTTGGCAGTTAAAACAATATGATAACATTTTCAATGACATACAAATAAGAAATATCATACATGAAGGTTAAATACTTCGTAATCGGTTCCTTGTTATACTAATTCTGTAAGTATCATATCACTCTTTCACATATTTATTTTAATATAAATTGACGTGGCCGAAAAACGGAGTACTTTCCTTTACATTTGCTCACAAACTTGCTGAATTTTCGCGTACATTTGGTATAGTGCTTAAGAAAAAGTGGAATAATTCAGTATGCATTTTCACCTGTCGTATAGTTGATTGGTTATGAATAAAAACGGACTTGTGAATTTTCTCTATTTGAATGGAAATTTAAGTATAAAACTTGGTCTTTCTAATTCTCTTAGCAATTGATAATTGGAAATTAATCAGACATGATTTAAAAAGAAAAAGTATTCTACCATTCAGTACATATACATGACAGGCACGACATAAATCCCCATAGAGGTGCTTTACCATGGTGCCTGCCACGAATACTATTGTAAGCACTGAATCTTTCTGGGAATGTCAATTATTTCCATGAAATTTAGATAGGTCAAAAAAGATACATATGAAACAAATGCATGAATCAGCAAAGATTTGAAGTGTGAAAAAATAAACCCGGTTCGATTTTTTTTCGTATAGTTAACACGTTTTCCTCACATTCTTTTGGAGAAAAATAATATAATTACTCAGTTGAAATTCAAGTATGTTTTGATAATGCTTACTTATTATTATTACCCATTGTATAGATTACGCAGTCACTAAATAATTGCTCACCGCTTGCTTGTTTACTCGTGGCATAGCAACGAAGTATCCTAGTGAAAAAAAGTTCTTCTATAATTTGAACCTGACAAGTGCGCGAGGAAAGGAGGAGAATATGACGTCGCCTTATGACGTGATTTCTCGATGACGTCATATGTGTCACATTGTTGGAAAGGTCATGGAAATCTCTCTCTCTCTCTCTCTCTCTCTCTCTCTCTCTCTCTATATATATATATATATATATATATATATATATATATATATATTTATATGTGGAATTAAATTAACAGACAACAGTATATATATATGCTTAAACTTTGCTGTACATTAAGAGTTTTCGTCTATCTGGATAATACAATTTTCTTTCATATAAGGAAAGTATTTAATTATTATAAAACGAAGATCTACCTGATTAAAAATGATTTGGCTTGGTTTGGTGGTTTATACGGCACTGCAACACGTAAAGGTTACATAGTGCCGTTACAACTGGATTAATGTACCTTTACGAAAGGCACACCAGAGTAGCTGACCTGGCTGATCCAAATGAAGGATTCACACCCGCATCCTTCTGGTCGTAGTCCGGTACGGTAACCACTGCACCACGGCTGCTCCTGACTACAACTGGCGCCTTTAGAGTAAAGAAAGTGGCAGTGTTGGATATTAGTACAAGTGTACGACACATTTCTGATAGAACCTTTCACAAAACTCAGAATTCTGGATCATGGGACATCTCTTCGTAAAATTTTTTTCGCTACAGCGGATGGAGTCAGTAAACGAAAACATAAATTAAAATCATGTCAAATAAATTATTATGAAGTATTATTTGCTATTGAATTACATCACTGTGATAAAACTGCATTTGAGAACATTATTAAAACTGCATCTGAGAACATTATTAAAACTGCATTTGAGAACATTATTAAAACTGCATTTGAGAACATTATTAAAACTGCATTTGAGAACATTATCAAAACTGCATTTGAGAACAGTGGCGTCACTAGGGTTGGCGTCACCCAGTGCGGTAAACTCATGGTGTCACCCCCTCCAGACTTCCCCCATGGACCTCCTCCGAGTCCTCCTGTACCAGACCATACAGAATCGCCTATAGTAATGTTTGTAAATTTAAGTCCTAAAGTAACAAAGGACATAAGAAGAAAACAATAAAATTCGAGGTAACAGCGTTTAAGAACTGCAACAAAATTATGTTATTTTTTATTTTAACATTAAACATTAAACTTTACAGTTAAAACTTTCCTTTCCTGGTTTTCAAAGCCGCAAACTTGTCAATCACTTCATCAAAATCAACATCCTTCACCATATCACTTTCAATTGATAATATCGCAAGATCAGAAAGCCTTGACTGTCCCATGGTAGATCGCACATAGTTCTTTATAAGTTTCAGTTTTGAAAAGCTCCTCTCACATGAAGCCACAGACACACAGATCGTGAGAAATAATTGTAGGCTTAGTGAGAGGATTGGGAGAGATTCTAGTAAGTCCCATTCAGCTATGAATTTCAAAACGTCAAATACTGACCAGTTTTTGGCTTCGTCGAGATCAATATCTGCTGCTTTCAGGTGCCTTCTCAGCCTTGGTATTTCAAGTAAAAGCTCACCTTCGGATAACTCATCATAGAAAGTTGTCAATTTTGGAATAGACACCAGTAACTCTTCTTCAGAGGCCGATAGTAGACTCTTGGCTTGAACAGCCTCAAACATATCTGCTACTTCCTTGATGGCTTTTGATCTGATCTGCAATTCAGAATGAAAACGATCAATACACTCATGCAGCGCCCTCTTGTTTTCTTCTTGCAGAGTGAGTCCAGCGTCTCTTGATTGCTCCCCTGCCATTCTCTTCTTGAACCTTAATCTTCCCTCTACTGAAATTCCATATTGGTCTGATTTTAAAAGTGCCTGTTCAATTGCATGCTCCACTATGTGACTGCGCTTCTCGTGCAGAAAAAGTCTTAGCGCCTCTACCTTGGTAACCACTTTGTCAAGAGTTAAGCTCTTAGTCTGCAGGTACTGCTTTGTAAGATTAACTTCCTCAAGTATATCAGTCCAAAAGTAAAGGTTGCAGAGAAACGTGAAATCACAGGCAGCAGGCAAAATACCTTGTATTGTACCTCTTGTGTCCAAATTTTCACGAGGATCACATAGAGCTTCAATTGCCGCCACACATTCATCAAACTTATCTTTCACTGGTTTAACAGCAGCGTGTTGTTGATAGCCTTTTCACTGACATTCCAGTGTGTTCAATTAAAACATCCCATCGATGAGTGGAAGTAGCAAAGAAGGAAAACATTCTCTCAAGAGTACCAAAAAATGTTACACATGTTGCATTTTCAGCAAAAGAGTGTTGACCACACAAGTTAAGCGAATGGTCCACACATCCATTAAAAATAGCTTTCTTGTTCTTTCTTTTCAGAAGGGCTTGTACATCTCCATGGATTCCAGAAATTGTGGCAGCATTATCGTAACCTTGAGCTCGGCACATCATTATGTCAAGTCCATCACTTTCCAGATTTTTAAGAATGTCAGAACTGAGGTAATCAGCTTTTTTCCCCTTTAAAGGGAAAAATCCTAGAAACACTTCTCTCACTTCAACTTTCCCGTTGTGGATTTTCACATATCTGATCACCTCAGACATCTGGTCAGTGTGTGATATGTCAGGTGTGCTGCGAACATGATTCCAAAATAGCTCGCAGACTTTATATCCATGACAAGCATCTCCTTCACATGATTTGCCAGGACATTTATAAACTCATTCTGAGTTTCTGGTGAAAGATAAGATACAGATGCTTTAAGTGTACATGTGCTCTGCTTTAATCTCATTAGGTGCTCTTTCAGCACTGGATCATATTTAGAAAGCATCTCAACCATCTCAAGAAAGTTCCCTTTATTCAATGAAGATTCATCTTCCTTGTGACCACGGAATGCCAGATTCTGCTTGGCAAGAAACAATGTGATATCAAGCAACCTGTGCAAGATGTCCCTCCACGTTTTCTTCTCCATGTCCATCAAAGCAATACTTTCGGCATCAATTGTTTTGTGCAGCCTAAGTCCTGCTGCCAATGTTTTCCATTTTTCAAGGCAACATAGGTGCTCTTCAGATGTCTCGTGATTATGTACTTTTGGGCTCAGTTTCCACCACTTCTGAAACCCAGTCACAAACTTGGATGTTGTATCTGTAGCATTAACAGCAAAGAGTCGGCAGCAAAAGCAGTATAATTTCTCGCTGACGAGTGAGTAAACCATCCATGACCGCAGTATTTTCTCGCCATTTGGCATCATCTTGTAGAACCACTCTTTTGATAGCTGATGCACATCTCCTTTTGCTTTTGCATCTTGCCTTGTCACAACACTGAAAGGCCCATCTTTGTTCTGAAAAGAAGCACTTCCTCTTTTGATGATTTCAACCCGAAAATGATCTGGAACTGGTATATTCCAGAAAGAAGCATCACATAAAATGTTCCAATTTTTCTCCTTAACTTCACTCACCATCACATTTACAGTATCATGGCTAGAGTCACTTTCAGTATCCACATCTGCTTCAAATTCATCCACTTCCACTCCTTGTTTTTCTGCGTCAATTTCTTCCATTTCTTCCACTATTTGCTCTTGTGCAGAATGCATGCTGCTAGCGTCAGAGGAATCAGCTTTATCAATTGTAGACTGAGGAGCAGCGTCTTTTGATGAACCCTGGACATCATTTGGTCTCTTGACA
Organism: Margaritifera margaritifera; assembly: GCA_029931535.1. Classification (NCBI taxonomy): domain Eukaryota; kingdom Metazoa; phylum Mollusca; class Bivalvia; order Unionida; family Margaritiferidae; genus Margaritifera; species Margaritifera margaritifera. Next base: position 2,999,978 of record JAQPZY010001572.1, on the reverse strand, counting down.
TATCGAAGCATGGATCCATGTAGTGTTTTGAGTGAGTCACTTCTTTTCTTTTTTTTGCTTTTCTTTGCTGGCATCCACTTGGCCTCTTTGATTTATGCACTCCATGTGGCATGATAGACTATTCTTGAACAATAAAAAAATATAATAATATATTTGTAAATTACTGAAATGTAACTTATTTGAATGCTAACAACACAATTTATTTGAAAATCTTTCTAGTTTCTACAAAGAATTACAATTTGTTCTCGGTTTCTTCCTCGACTGATAAGCTGATAACGCAGAATAAATCCATGCTGCTCTTATTTTGATCGCCATAGAAAGTCATTATGTCACATATAGTAATAGAAATGGCAGGACAGAAGCTTTATTTTATTTATTTAGTATTTGTTGTGGCAACACTGGCTTTATTATGACTAATTACGTCATCTAGAGAGTATATGATTATCTTAATAAAAAACAACAGTATTACTAACTGATTAGTAACAACATACATACACTAGTGGGTAGACCATCCTTCAGACGGATTTTTGTAGGGCAGAAACAGCAGCAGCAATGTACTGATTGAAGGGTTACAGACAGATCGACAGACGTGTGCGTGTCGTCATTATTACAGTAAATACTGTAGTAATACTTACTATTATAATTGAGCGGAAGCCTTTGGTGATTTTTCACCTTTAAATTCTTGTCCTGTCTTAATTTACTTTAAAATAAGTTATTGATAATAAGTTCACAATAATTATTTTCAAATAAAAAACACCAGCGACAACGTAAACAACGTCTGTAATTTCCTGGAACCACGTGACTCCAAGCGTCATTAATGGGCGCGTTTGCAAATAACACAAGTTTTTGCTCCGAGCAGCTCTGAATCTGAATCTTATGCAAATAAGCACCAGACGCTCTGGTGGCACCCTGCTCTTGCATTTAACTACGATCGGTTATGAAACCGACTCGAGCGAGCTCTGTCTGCTCTGCTCTGTCGAATTTGCATTTTTCCATTTTGGTGTCACCCCCTTGTGATGGTGTCACCCGGTGCGGCCCCCACCCCCCGCACCCCCCTAGTGAGGCCACTGTTTGAGAACATTATTAAAACTGCATTTGAGAACATTATTAAAACTGCATTTGAGAACATTATTAAAACTGCATTTGAGAACATTATCAAAACTGCATTTGAGAACATTATTAAAACAAAGAAAGAGCAAGGAGTTGACGTTGAAGATTTCTAATCAGAGGGGACATTTTGAAAAAATAAAGATTTTAGTCGAAGTTATGTATACAAACAGCTTTTCTTCTGATCTCAATTTACAGAAATCGTAAAATGTGTATTAACATTATTATTCTGATTCAGGAAAACAAATTCAGGCGTTTGTCGCAAACTAAAGTTGCCATGTTATAGACAAAGCGAGTTAAAGTTATATATGCCATACATAACGTAATTTTGTCCGCATGTAATAAATGCATAAAAAGAATCTTGACACAACGAGTCAAAACATTGCTTTAATGCCTGATTTTAAGTTATTTTCCTTGTTATAAAGTGACTGATTTTCAGTTTTTCTTCGCTGTTTGTAATGAACAAGAACCAAGAACTAAATACTCAAAGTGTAGGAGATAGTCAAGTTTTGGTTTTCAACAAAACTGAAAATGGAAAGAGAAATGAATAGTGCATTTACAATGTATAACCCTAGCAATAATCACGTGTGTTTGATTACCATCTTAAACATTAGTATTACAGCTACTAAACCAGAATAGATAACGACGACAATATCAACGAGTAGCGTTCATAAAAGGACAGTTTGGTGTCCAATAAGTGAGCACCCCCTCCCCCAATCTTTGTCACAGATGTACTCTTCCTGTTAGGTAACCACTCTTCCATTATATCACCAAAACACTTTAAGGCACGTGGCTTTTATTTGATTTTTTAAACAAAATTCTTTCATTCAATAGGATTCCTGTAAAAGGTAGACTTATGTCCTGGTCAGTTGTGAATCAGCAAAAATGCAGGCCGGCGTCCTAGCATTTGTTAAATTATTACCCATGCAAAATATCGTCTTTGGTGTGTTCTGTCTTGAAATGCGAGCTGTAAAAACACGTCTATTAATCAAGCTCAGAAAGCTAGACAGGGTTGTACGATTATAAAGTGAATGCAAAGTCCTGAAATAGATATTATAATAAGTTTATGTGAATCAATATTAGGGTTTAGTACACCTTTAAATCCTAAAGAGTTAAATTCACACCCTTCCTTGTGAATTGGACAGATAATCTAGTACTCGGTTAGGCAGAAAAATTGCGTTAATAACAGCAGATTTGAATGCATTAAATTGATCAACCAATTTTACTCCTGAACGGTTTCCCTTAGTATCATAAAAGCTAGTTTCTTCGACAGTTGAGAAACTCTCTCTGTAGCAAATTGGTCAACAGAACTTCTCAAACAGATTTAAGCGCTTTGATTATTGTATTTACTTCAAGCTTATTTTAAAATCAAAACAGGTCTACAGGGTTTTCATTAACTGGCTTTTGGGGAGCATGGCATAACTTGTATTGTTATATACAGTCATGCTTTTGAATTTGTTCTTGCTGTGAGAAAAGCAACGATGATTTATAACCGTTAAAGGGATTATATCGAGGTTTCAAATGCCTTTACATGCCATAAACATTGGAAGTTCAATTAATATTTTATGGTCTTTTTCAAACGAATGGAGATAGACAATCCTTCAATTATGTTTTAAATTCTTCGATGTAATTTTAAGTCTAAATTAAAGACATCCCCTGCTGATTGGCTTTTTAAATTCTTATGCCGTGTAAATTTTAATTTATGGATTATAAGGCAAAAGTACAGAGTAGTTTGTATGTATTCGGGGCCAAAGTTCCAGTAATACCTATCTACTGACATAACGATCATTCTTCGTTTAAGATATTGTAATCAGATGAATCCTGTTGATAAATGAATAGCCAAATTAATTGTTAGATTTTTGGTCTTTTATCAACGACAGGTATAGACAATTTGTCTACAGTCTTCAAAATATTGCTTTCAAACTACATACAGTGGAGCTTTGAAACCTTGACGTTCGGTTGTTTCGAGTTTTTTGACGTTGCATGTAAAGAACACCCTGCACCGGTACTAAACAATTCATTCCGTGATTCAACCGATGCTGACTTTTCGAAAGATTAATGTCTGAGTTATCGAAGTTTGACTATATATCCGTGATAAATATGAAAAGAACACGAATCGATGCTATACAAATTGTTTCGTTACACTTGTAGTATCATATATAAAGTTTAAACCTATAATTCATTTTAGAGACAGAACATGTTAGATGTCAGCATCCATACTGGGAACTGACATACGTGAAAAGTCCCATAATGCAGATGGAATCGGTCACGTGACCCTTGTCTTGAAGAGATAGGTGGTAACTCAGTTTTATGTTTTCTACTTATAGACCTTCTTCATTGAACTCCTCTAGGTGTTGTTCTCTCCCAACAACCCTGTTTTTTTTCTATTGACGCTAAATTATTGTTGTTCTTATATATCACGAGTATGATCGACATGATCATACGTTCGGGATTACTACATTAGAATGATCCTGATGCTCTTGATAAATCTTGCTCTGTTTAGTTAGAGATCATTCCTAATCTGTGCAAGAAATATTTTGGCTCTTTCAGTAACTGAATTATAAATGAAATACGAGAGGAACAGTAATTAATTGATTTAACAGCTTGCAGTAGTTTCATTGATTGGTTTCTGCAACAGGGGTAGAGTTGATCCTTTTTTGGGTCAAAACTGTCCAACGGTGTATATGAGGCATGACTATAAAAAAAAGTTTCATTTGAGACAACATGCCAGCAACTGATGGGGTCAGCAGTATAGCATGAAATTATGCCCCCCCCCCCTCCCCAACTGCAGTTGCAGGGGTTGCTTAGGCGGTTGCTACGGCACTGGAAGGGGTTAAATGTAATCAATTTGAAGATCATTGTGCTAACTCTGGTTATTTAGCATAGTGCGAGAACCTCAAGTAATTATGAGAGATGACGAAATCTTAAAGGAAGACAAAGGAAGCAATAGAGATAATAGTTGCTCATTCCCTGTCCCAATTTGAGAAGAGAATATAATGACAAGTAACCAAAAGAGGGCTATTTACAGATAGCATAACCTACTCCGTCCTTGTCATGTGACCTTTTAAATCTGCTGTAAGTGCGAGATGGATGTCAACAGCTCAAGTAGGGAACAACTTCGAAAGAAAGTTTCAATTCAGCAACAAAAAAAAAAAAAAAACACAAACTGAAAACAACGGTAAATTTATGAAGAAGACAACTACCATCAATATTTGTGAAAACCAGATTAAAAATTTCTTAAAAATAACTTGAACATGAGGACAAAACAATCGAATAAAACCTATACAATTTTTCGTTGAATATGCAATGAGATAAATATCCATTGCAGTACTGTCTAATACTGTCCATGTCAATAAAGTCTTATACTGTTCATGGCAATACTGTCCAATACTGTCCATGGCAATACAGTCTAATACTGTCCATGGCAGTACTGTCTAATACTGTCCATGGCAATACAGTTTAATACTGTCCTTTGCCATACTGTGTAATACTGTCGATAGAAATACTGTGTAATACTGTTTATGGCAGTACTGTCTAATACTGTCCATGGCAATACTGTCTAATACTGTTCATGGCAATACTGTCTAATACTGTCCATGGAAATACTGTCCTATACTGTCCATGGCAATACTGTCCTATACTGTCCTTGGCAGTACTGTCTAATACTGTTCATTGCAATACTGTCTAATACTGTCCATGGAAATACTGTCATATACTGTCCATGGCAATACTGTCTAATACTGTCCATGGCAATACTGTCTAATACTGAATCCAAAGAATACTTTCAAGTATTATCTTGAGGTTTGCAAAGCTGTGACGAACAAAACACAACCTAGTGACCTTGTGACCTACTGACAGTCCTTTGACACATGGAAAGGTTATGTGATCCAAACAAAATCTTTAAAGTTCTGCACAATGGAGGCTTTCTGACAATTAATTTCCATGATTTTCAGAGGTAAAATCTATCGTAGATGTAAAAAAACAAACAAATAATATTCTACAGAAAGATGAAATATTGAATTCATCTTATCTTTGGAAATCTGTGTCTGCAACAGCTTAAATATCGTCCAACGTTTACATCAAAGTTTGGAAAATTATCTTGGTTTAAAGTAAATAACACGACATTGCTCTAGACCTGAGTCAGGAGGAAAGTCTTTATCTTTCACATAGGGAGGATGTACACATGTATTTCTGGGAGCTTTCGATTCAGGTAATGTTTCATCGAACTTTAATATGCTTCTTGGAAACCAAGCTATCCTTTTGGTATTTTATTTTCCAGTTTTTAAGGAATTTTGTCAGGTTTCAAGCATCTATGATTGACCTGAATGGGCTAAAACTGGTTTGATTGTTTATTAGAGGATTCTGGTTTTGCTTTTCACAATCGGCTAAATTAGTAACAAAAAGTTATAACTATTTCTAACAGCATACAATTATGACCATTACTTTTATTGAAAGAAATTTGCTGGTAATCAATCCAGATAAATTGCCAGTTATGCCATTACGAAATACGTTCAGTACGTCATCCTTCTTTGCAAAAGAACATTTGTTATATAATTCTACTACGGCAATTTATCAGTTTTGGTGTCTCAAGACTCCAGACCGTCAAGATAAATGGTGTCTCAAGACTCCATACTGTCCAGATAAATGGTGTCTCAAGACTCCAGACTGTCTAGATAAATGGCATCTCAAGACTCCAGACTATCCAGATAAATAAATTAATATAATTAATTATTGCATCAATTAGTAGAGAGGCTTTGTGGCTGTATTAATGTTTGTTCAGACCACGAAACAGTAAGGACAGCTGTCCGTGTCAAATGAAACCGAATCCAAACCTATAAAAGTCCAGGTGCAAATATCAACTCCGTGAACTGTCAGCTTATTTCTGTCGACTGTCAGCTTATTTCTGTCGACTGTCAGCTTATTTCTGTCGACTGTCTTTGACACCGAGGTAGTTTCAGTAATAGCAATACAACGTGTTTTGTTCTTTTTGTTTTCAGTAGCAAGGACGAAGAAAATTATCCCTAGTTCATGGAATTACACAAGAAAGGGTAGAATGAAAACAAAATGACGTATTTTGACCATTTTCTCTGTCAAGTTTTTCAATGAAATCAGTTATATAGGCTGATATGAAGTAATGAGAAAAATTCGGACAACAACAACAAATAATCATGAACACCGTCGTCGTATCATCATAATCATCATACGCATATTGGTGAATGTTATTATTATTATTATTATTATTATTATTATTAGTGTTGTTGTTGTTATTATTTTATTATTATTATTATTATTCCCTTTTCTTATTTTTCGTGATTGCCGTTGTTCATATTTGATCTAACTTTTTGTCAATCATCTAAATTCTCAATCATGCAAATAATTTGCCCATCATATTTTGATCAAGTAAAAAAAAAATCAATAACTTATTGTGTAATTTAGGCAAATATTTGCATGGATTAGAAATTGAATTTCTGAAAGTAAACTGGAGACTTTGTTATACTTGTATACCACTGACATTTTATAGTTACACCTACCGTAAATATCCAAATAAATATTATTCAAGATCATAAAACTGCATTGCATTATATGCCTGTAGCATAGACACATTTTGATTGCCTGTAGGATGGACATATTTTGATTGCATGTAGCATGGACACATTGTGATTGCCTGTAGCATGAACACATTGTGATTTGTCTCTAGCATGGACATATTTAGATTGCCTGTAGCATGGATACATTTTGATTGCCTGTAGCATGGACACGTTGTGATTTGCCTGTAGCATGGACATATTTTGATTGCCTGTAGCATGGACACATTGTGATTGCCTGTAGCATGGACACATTGTGATTTGTCTGTAGCATGGACATATTTTGATTGCCTATAGCATGGACACATTGTGATTGCCTGTAGCATGAACACATTGTGATTGCCTGTAGCATGGACACATTGTGATTGCCTGTGGCATGGACACATTGTGATTTGCCTGTGGCATTGACATAATTTGATTGCCTGTAGCATGGACACATTTTGATTGCCTGTAGCATGGACACATTGTGATTTGTTGTAGCATGGACACATTTTGATTGATTGTAGTGTGGACACCTTTTGATTTACTGTAGCATGGACACATTTTGATTTACCTGTAGCTTGGACACTCTTTGGTTTGCTGTAGCATAGACACATTTTATATTGACTGTAGCATCGACACATTTTGTATTGACTATAGCATCGGCACATTTTGATTTGAATGTAGCATGGACCCATTTTGATTGACTGATAACAGTTTTAACGAATTGTTCTCACAAAAATCTAAAAACTATATTTCTTCAGCTGTAAATTGACAAATGTTTTAACGTTCCATATCAGTAAGACAGGATTACATTTGTTTCTTCTTGATAAATTTATTACAATGGTTTGTGGAAAATGTATCCTTCGGGAATTTTCTTGATAAATTTATGACAATGGTCGGCAGAAAATGCATCTTTCGAGAAATTACTTGATAAATGCATGACAATGGTTTGTAGAAAATGTATCCTTCGAGGAATTACTTGATAAATTTATGACAATGGTTGGTAGAAAATGTATTCTTCGAGAAATTACTTGATAAATCAAGAGAAATAAAATAGAAACATTTCTATACATAAACAGGAATAAAGTCCCAAATATAAATATGCAATCATCAAGATTTGCATATGTCGATGAAAGCAATAAAAAAATTACATTTATGATATATTTATCCTATGTTGAAACATCACACATGGTATTGCAAAATGTTAGAATGTTCAACATTACAGTTAGTATTGCAAAATGTAATCATGTTCGACATCACACTTAGTATTGCAAAATGTGATATTCTTCAACATCACTCTTAGTCTTGCAAAATGTAATCATATTCAATATCACACTTAGTATTGCGAACTGTAATAATGTTAAATCACGGATTCATAGAAGTTATGGCAGATTGAAAACTGATTCTGATAGGCTGCTTTTAATCTCCCTATCAATGAATATAACCGTTTAGAGCACTTGAAGAGCAAGGACAAAATCAAGGAAAATCCCATAAAAAATAATCTCAGGAATTGAGTAGGGAATGAAAATGTCGACAGCTTTAAATTTTGTTAATTTTCACATTTAATTTTTAAATAATTTTGTAATTAAGAAGAACATCTATTAACTGATATGAATTAGAAACAAATATGGTTGTGTACATTTGTATTTGAAATAGTGAAAATATAGAAGAAGAAATATAACCTATATTAGATAGGCTGTCACCTATACTAATAACCTATATTAGATAGGCTGTCACCTATCCTAATAATCTATATTAGATAGGCTGTCACCAATCCTAATAATCTATATTAGATAGGCTGTCACCTATCCTAATAACCTATATTAGATAGGCTGTCACCTATACTAATAACCTATATTACATAGGCTGTCACCTATCCTAATAACCTATATTAGATAGGCTGTCACCTATACTAATAACCTATATTAGATAGGCTGTCACCTTTACTAATAACCTATATTAGATAGGCTGTCACCTATACTAATAACCTATATTAGATAGGCTGTCACCTGTCCTAATAACCTATATTAGCTAGGCTATCACCTATCCTAATAACCTATATTAGATATGCTATCACATATTATAAGAACCTATATTAGATAGGCTGTCGCCGATTAAAAGAACCTATATTAGATAGGCTGTCACATATCCTAAAACCTAAATTAGATAGGCTGTCACATATCCTAAGAAATAACGGCAGTATGTTTAATAAGTTCACTACCTGAGCCCCCTTAACATAGATAATGCCTACAACGATAAAAAAAAAAAAGCAAACAAATAAAACAATCAACAAATGACATGTATTAAATCTGCGTGGTCATTTGAAAGTATTTGGTAACTGATCATTCTGAAATGGTTGAGAATAATGGCTTTAAATAGGAGGCGAACTCGACCATTTAATTATCTGTGTGTGTGTGTGTGGGGGGGGATAAAATGTCTGGCCCTCAAAAAGAACCTATTATATCCATTACATTAGTTGAAAAACAAATTCTTGAGGTAAAGCAAAATATATTCCGATTGGAAAGAACATTCCAGCCCCCCTCCCCCATCTGTATTGTTCAACATCCCCTTGAGCCATATTTTTAACGGGCTTACTTATACAAGATCTAAAATCTGGAAACACTGATAACAAGAATCAATGACAGTGCCACAGGGTTGTCACCATGAAAAGTCAACACTAAAAATTGATTTGATGACCATTCAAGATAATGATATATATAGTGATTTGATCTTCCATCTGGTTGTCTTTATATGATGTAATTTCAAGTGAGCAGTTAAGATAGATTCAGTTATAAATCAGGGTCTAAATAGGACTACAATAGATTTATAAGGAGAAATGGAATAATACCATGTAGAATTATCAGTCAAAAGCTGCAATACGGTGAAGATTAAAATGTAGCATCTTTAGGTTTCATTGAAAATTTACTCGTCAGGAATATGTCGTATAAAAAAAAAAATTGATTGCCTCAATGAGCAAAACAAATTCAGTGTATATAAATAGTTACATGCATCTTATATAGTATTAAAATTGGGTCTAATCTGTCTCTGGATAATTCTCATAATTGTAATGTGTCTATGTTTCAAATAGGCATGCATTAAACAACGGTGTTAAGTGCAATACATGAAATAACGGCGTTAAAACACATATGTAAAACATAACAATTCACATGCACGAAGATTTTGAAATGAGATTTTATAGGGAACTCTTGCAAATATGTTTAATCAAGAGTCCTGAATTGCTACACAAATAACAGGGTGTTTTTTGGAGTGCTCTAAAGTCCTAAGAATGTTAATGACTTCACGTCTCTCTGTTCCACTCTGCAAATATTTACACTAAAAACATGAGAACCAGTCTGTTTTATTAATACATAGTGCAGATTAAAGGTCATCTTGCTCGTCGGTGTTATAATACATTTTTAATTGTTACTCCGGCGGGCAATCGCACCGCCTCTCCTGGTATTCGGCATTCATCAAATATCGATTAAATTCAACATTATTTTATAATTTGTATTCGGATGACACTTGTCATAAGGTTTCAAAGAAGTTGTCTCACCGCTGAACAACAAGTATTATTGTTATTTGAGACACAGCAAAAGACCTACCAGACTGTTGTTGTTTCGATAACCAGTCCTACCAGAAAGAACATTTGCTGCTATACTCAAACTTACCAGATCGTGGAGTTCTTTCGATACTCAAACTTTCCAGATCGTGGAGTTCTTTCATACTCAAACTTACCAGATCGTGGAGTTCTTTCCATACTCAAACTTACCAGATCGTGGAGTTCTTTCCATACTCAAACTTACCAGATCGTGGAGTTCTTTCCATACTCAAACTTACCAGATCGTGGAGTTCTTTCCATACTCAAACTTACCAGATCGTGGAGTTCTTTCCATACTCAAACTTACCAGATCGTGGAGTTCTTTCCATACTCAAACTTACCAGATCGTGGAGTTCTTTCCATACTCAAGCTTACCAGATCGTGGAGTTCTTTCCATACTCAAGCTTACCAGATCGTGGAGTTCTTTCCATACTCAAACTTACCAGATCGTGGAGTTCTTTCCATACTCAAATTTACCAGATCGTGGAGTTCTTTCCATAACCAAAACTGCAAGGTTGTGCAATTGTTTCTAAGGCTAAACTTATAAGATTGCACATATTTGTTTTTGATGACCAAACCTTCAGTTACTATAATAATTAATGATAAGTACAGTTACTATAATAATTAATGATAAGTACAGTTACTATAATAATTAATGATAAGTACAGTTACTATAATAATTAATGATAAGTACAGTTACTATAATAATTAATGATAAGTACAGTTACTATAATAATTAATGATAAGTACAGTTACTATAATAATTAATGATAAGTACAGTTACTATAATAATTAATGATAAGTACAGTTACTATAATAATTAATGATAAGTACAGGTACTATAATAATTAATGATAAGTATAGTTACTATAATAATTAATGATAAGTAATTGGCTGATTTAAATAGGGTGATGTCTGCTCAAATTTAAAATGCTTTTCATGTACACAGCAGCACCCTCCCAGAAAAAAGGCAAACAAACAACAAATAAAAGAAAAAAGAAAATTACTTTCGAGTTCATTTTAGTCTGTATCCTTTTTGCATTACAGCTCAAGGTGATCCAGTCTCATCATATTCACGACTTCTTAAGGATTAATGTCTCCGATGTCTAACTCCGATGACCGGTAAATTTCTCCTAACGTCAGGCAGTCACTCAGCATTTTCCTCCATTTCCAAGTTTCACGAAATATCTCAACAATTTTCCTCAAAACGAGATTAAAAATTATCTTGATCATTCTACTTCTCAAAATGTTTTATTGGGAAATTTTTATCAAAAGTTGAAATAGAATGAGGAATAAAAAATCAATCTTAAGTTTGAAAATTGTACACCTGCTCTGAGTCTTTTGGTTCTTGAAATAAAAAGAATTTAGGAATTTCTAAAACATTTGAGTAAATCCTCACATTTCCATCAATAAGAAAACAAAACTCATTGCATAAAAAGTCTAGATATTATGACAGCATTTTAATTCTTAATGCCTACTGCATGTTCAGAGAAAAATTAGTTGGTGCCAACCAAACAATAAGAAATATATTTAAAAATTTCAATTTGAGGAGGAGAATTTGAGAAGTTTAGTGAAACTGGGTCAGGTGTCTTCTTTGGTACTCTGACGTCGCCACCCAGATTTCGTCTTCGGCGGGCTAACTTCGTGAACTGGCTTTCTATATACGCAGACTGGAAGTCTCCTTGCTTTTTGTAATGCAAACACTTTAACGCTCTGTGATAGATAATATATTTAAAGATTAGAACGGGAAGAAGAAGAAGAAGAAATACCTATGTGAGTATAGAATGATGAAGAATGCGGATAAGAGTTACCCGTGCAATATAGGCGTATATTCAAGAATTACCCGTGCAATATAGGCGAATATTTAAGAATTACCCGTGCAATATAGGCGAATATTTAAGAATTACCCGTGCAATATAGGCGTATAATCAAGAATTACCCGTGCAATATAGGCGTATATTCAAGAATTACCCGTGCAATATAGGCGTACATTCAAGAATTACCCGTGCAATATAGGCGTATATTCACGAATTACCCGTGCAATATAGGCGTATATTCAAGAATTACCCGTGCAATATAGGCGCATATTTAAGAATTACCCGTGCAATATAGGCGAATATTTAAGAATTACTCGTGCAATATAGGCGTATATTCAAGAATTACCCGTGCAATATAAGTTACAAAAAGTTTGAATGTATCTAGGAGTGAAACCTAAGCATACATTGTCTGTCATACTCTAATTTTGGTTCATACATAGGACGGCGATACGGACAGTTTTCGTGCGTATAAATCAATGTTGGAATAGGACCTTGTATATTCAGTCCTTCCGAGGCCAGGTGGTACTTATCAATTTAGTCAATCTTCCTCAAGAATGGGTATGTTGCATTAAGTAATTTGTAAAATTTAATGGACGTGTTTCATATATCCTATTATTATCTTGTGGATCAATTGCAAGTCACCGCTTTTCAAGTTTGCCTCAACTTCAATATTATTCATTTTAGACACCGAAGTGTCTACCTACGGTGTTTAAGTGATTTTTCTCTTGTAACCTAACCCTCGATAGTGCTAGAAAGCTTGTGCAAATTATCCGTGACTGGTGGAAAAAAAGAGAAGAAAGAAAGCAACAGAAACGAAAGGAGAAATTGTATGTCAAGTAGAGTAATTTAATAAAGCAAGAGAAACGAAAGGGAAAATTGTATGTCAAATAGAGTAATTTAAGAAAACAAGAGAAACGAAAGGGGAAACTGTACGTCAAACAGAGTAATTTAATAAAGTAAGAGAAACGAAAGAGGAAATTGTACGTCAAACAGAGTAATATAAGAAAAACTTATATCGCTGGTGGCTGCCATATTATTAGAAAACCATTTTGTGGATAGTAAACATTAACAATCTTAAATCTTACAATCATTCCATATTGGGAATGTGACAAATGTGGTCTTTACTTATTAAAATATGTATCAAAGCTGCCAAATTTGCCAGTTTTCCAACACCAGACGTAGGTGTGAAACAGACAGAAAATCCAAGAAAACGCTTAATGTGGCGTACTTATGATTTTCTTTTGGTTGAATATTTCGGCTGTTTTGAGGTTTTCGATGTCGTGGGCAAGAGAATGTTTTATTTCTTGTTGCAAAAAGTCATTTCAGTGATTGATATTTCATTTGTCGAAGTTTGTCTCTGTCTATTTATGCTCGAGCGCACACACACACACACACGTTAGTTTTACAGACTTGAAGTGAGTTGGCTTTCTCTCATTTTTATTTCCTCTTTTTACGTTACTGCCTGTATCTACTTTACACTCAAAATGAGGGGGCACTGGGTGCCGGAGTGGTCTAACGCGCTCGCTTTTACAGATCACTCACATCTCACGTATGTCCGCGTAGATTGAGTCTCAGCTCGGCCAGCGTGGGTATGTAAGAAACCTTGCCTGCAGCTTCCTGTGGTTAGGTGGTTCTTCCCAGGGTCTGCCTGGGTTCTTCATCCACCAAATATACTGGCCGCCATGTATATAGCTTATCATGTACTGAAAGATGGCGTTACCCCCCCACCAAAAAAAAAGAAAAGAAAATATAAATCAAAAGGAGAAAACGTTTTCATAGCCTATGCGAGAATATAACGAAAGTCCCTTCTCTTTGGTAGCCTAAAGGACACGTCCGAATTTGTGTATTCAGTTTGTGTATTCAACTTCAAGACTTACTTCAATTTCAAACTCAGTTGCAAATTTTTCTTAAACTCAGCGGGTATTGTATTCAACGAAAGCTCCTATATTAGTCTAAGGGGTGTTGATCACGCACATTTTGATTCCAATTTCGAGTGCAAATATTTGCCAAGAAGTGAAATCCTACTGACGTTTTACATAATTTATGAGCTTTGAAACATGTATGTTGTGTATGCTGGAAATTTTATAATGTTGAGTCAGATTTAGATAGTAAAGTGTAAATCATACATGCTTATTATCTGTAGAAATGATGTCTAGCTTGGACTGTGTTCGTAAGATACATTTATTCTCATGTAAGTCAATCCCAGTGATAGTACATTTATAAAGCTGTAATTAGCGCCAAACCTGAAATACACATGGAACAACAGGTGTCCGTAATACGATCTCACGGCTTGTCGTTGTGACATGATTTGTCATGAGGGCTACAAATAAACCATACACCTATCTTCACGTTTTTGACATCGTAATTATGTGAAGTATACCTAAATAACATTTTATATCAGTAGCGAATATCGATCATGAAACTAGATGCCTTAGGATCGTGTGTCATGCAAGTGAGGGACTTATGCGAAACGTTCACAGCTCTCAGGTGACAGTATAGGAAAAGTAGGGCCAGCTAAGGTTAGATGACACATTTTAATGAAACGTAACCATCACTGGCAGCAATTTAGGTCAAATCTACTTAATTTACCAAGGGTGAGAAGCGTGTATTCAAGTTCAGACACATATGCTTCATTTTCGTAGGTTTCGCTCAATTGCAAATTGTTCGGTAAAGGGAAATGCATTTTGCTACGATGAGCAAGGATTTAAATGTTTTATCTTGTCAAAGATTTGTGGTTGTTTTTAGGGAAACAGTCATTCAGAACTAAGATAGGGTTATTATCATTGTATTTAACTATCTGTTTTTTTTTGGTTTTTTTTGCGCACGATCTTGAGTGAAATAGATTAGTGTTGAGCATGATCATAAGTGAAATAGATTAGTGTTGCGCATGATCTTGAGTGAAATAGATTAGTGTTGCGCATGATCTTGAGTGAAATAGATTAGTGTTGCGCATAATCTTAAGTGAAATAGATTAGTGTTGTGCATGATCTTAACTGAAATAGATTAGTGTTGTGCATGATCTTGAGTGAAATAGATTAGTGTTGCACATGATCTTGAGTGAAATAGATTAGTAATGCAAGTGTCCAAAGAACAAAACAATCTAATCCATGACCGAAATATCTCCAGTTCTCGGTTAATATATCCAAAAAACCAGCTTATTTCATCTGAGAGCAAAACTTAAAACTTATCTAATATCTACCAATATAACCTCCATTTCTTACTCACTAAAGATTGCCCCAATATCGTATTATATCATATATATTACTGGTTATTTTGCTATATATTTCATATATTTTTTCATTAGTTCATATATCTAAATATTTGTATCCTTTGAAGTATCCTATATGGGTAGAACTTGGTTGATTTAATAATCCGACAGTGAGTCAGATCGACAAAGACAGTTAACCTAACACACGTATTGGCTTAGTTTACTGGCAATCTCCAATGTAGGTACCATGCATTTGTAGTCTTCATCATTAATTGTAAAGTGTTGCAGTCCGCATAGAGCAATCTGAACAGACCGTATAATCATTACTAACAACAGTCTTGGAGCAGTAATTTTAATTGCAGTTACACAGACACCCATTTATTTATCAATCCATCCATCGATCAGTTCATTTATCGTTCTTTAAAGACGTATTTTTGAAGTTTTAAACTTGGAAAAACGTTTTGTTTTGCAACATTCAATATGCATAATAGTAAAAAATATATGGGAAATGTGTAAATGTTTGTCATCAATAATATGGTTAAGAAGTTAGATTGTTTTTTGAAGAAAGAAAGAAAACAGTTGTAAGAAAGTATGCCGAGGCTTTAGAACATCATTTTGCAGACGGACTTACTAAAATGACGATAAAAATTTCAAATATTGAACACAACTAAAGTATAGAAACTCAGAATTTCCAGCGTGAAATTTCGCATCTAATTACCGCAATCATATCGACACGCTAATTACCGCAGTCATATCGACATGCTTTAAATGGTATACTAATTTTAGGAAAAGAAAAGAGATGGTTCGATTTACAAATTACAATATTTCTATGTCAAAAGGGGGTACGTTTATGAAAAAATCAAAACAAACGAAAATCTTTTACAAATCTATCATCGTCAAACATGTCAAAGGACAACTGAGTGCGAGGGTCTCGACTAACATTCTTTAATTTGACTGAAATAGGCACAATGGGATTCAAAATTGCAGCTAGAAACTTGACTAATGGAGTTCTTAAAGAGTTTCTAAATAACTCCCTTTCAATTTGCTTTTTAATCTATTTCCAGCCCGATGCAAAATCGGATTTTAATAAATGATAATGAATGTGCAAGGTGCTTTTACCTTTATTATACCGCAGGTGAGTTGTCAAAATATGTGTGTTTTTCATCGGGATCGTCCACACCCTCTGTGAAAATAGACCACGCCCCTTTGCAATGGTACAACATATCTCGTGAAGATTGACTGTTTTATTTACACGCAAATCACTCGAATGCAATACTTTAGGGAAAAAGTTCACTTAGATTAAAAAGAAAATATATTATAATACCAAATATATATATATATATATATATATATATATATATATATATATATATATATATATATATATATATATATATATATATATATATATATATATATATATATATATATATATATAACGAAAAACAGACACAACCGTGCAAAACTGGTGTCAAACCAGCCCGTGCGCTTTCGGAATATATCAGTTGTTTTTTCAAGGGCAGAAAGCTAAATAGGTCGACTACAAAACGAGACAAGAACAAAACACAACAACGTAATTACTACACAGAAGCTATATGATGTTTGATTGTGGATATTTACAAAACGATACACGAAACAAAAAAATAAAATGAACAAAACAGAACTGGGATAAATTCATAATCAGTACAACTTAAGACTCTCAAAAGTCCTTCACACAGTGGCTATAGTATACTTTAAAAAGTATAGCTTTGTGCTTCTTTTGTTCATGGTAAGTATAATTCGACGCAATATATTTCGCTATATTAAATGTAAGACAATTGCCTTTTGTCCACGTATGTATATCTGTTACAATCCCCTACGCCATTTTATGTAACCTTAATGGGCCACGTTAATAGCTACTTTGAGTGAACACAATATTGAATCTTGAAGATAATTTTCAACGTGTTGTACCTACTATTGAAGGGACAAGAACTTGATTCAATCTCAATAAGAGAGGAAGATTAGTTGCTTATTGCAGAATGAATGGCGAACGATATTTAATCCTTTATGCAATCGCTGTTTCTTGGACTTCTATTTTTACCTTGAGTGCAAATTTAATATATTTTATGACTAAAGATTTCTTAGCATAGGGCAGGAATTTGTGATGCAAGTCCCAGTCCTAACTAAGGATGAGATGAATACATGATCAGACTCTTTTAAAATACCGTAAAAAATTCGAAAATGAGGTAATGAAATGGTGTTACTTGAATAGAGTCTGATGAAATGGTGTTACTTGAATAGAGTCTGATGAAATGGTGTTACTTGAATAGAGTCTGATGAAATGGTGTTACTTGAATAGAGTCTGATGAAATGGTGTTACTTGAATAGAGTCTGATGAAATGGTGTTACTTGAATAGAGTCTGATGAAATGGTGTTACTTGAATAGAGTCTGATAAAATGAAACCCTGTTACAAGAATGGTGTATATAAAAAGCAAAACCTGACAAATCATCCGGAAAATCACCCTGCCGAGGAAAGAAGAGCCGCTTTAAAGACAAATATTTAAGAGAATCATTTTCACTCTGATTTTTACCTTCTTCAAGACGGATCCCGGAGCAAAACTCAAACAGTTTATATCCTTCATAACGGATCCCGGAGCATAAGTCTACAAGTGTCATTTTGGTTTAAAACGACTTACTGCAGGTGCAATGAAGAATCCACTGACGTGTATGAAAGATGTAAAGTGAAATAATACTTTACCGATTTTTCTCTTCACATCGACATTCATATGTGTAAAAGAGAATGGTAGGAAGACTGGACGGGGATGGGGTTTTGTATGGCAATGGAACATGGATTAGTATTCAGTGAAAGATAGAAGGTTTGAGAAGTTCTTTAATTGCACACAGTAATTTTTTCCCACTAAGATTGTGTGAATACTTTCAGATGTAGAATAGGTATCTACAGTCATACTAGCAGACATGACAGAGAAAAAGTATATGGGGCAATCTAAAACACTTATTTTCCTGCTATTAAAGAAAAACAAAAACTCTTCTCTTCCTGTCGAATCCAAATAGGCTGACATGAGAAAGTTACAAGTGAAGACAAATAAAAAAAAATATGCTGCAGATCATATTGAAAAATTATCTGCAAATATCTTCCAGAAGATAAATACAAAATAAAAATCATAGGACCTCATGCCTTTCTTGTAATACTTATTCAATCCGTCCTTACTGCAAATTTTGACGCCCAAAGTTTTAAGATTTTACATGTTGTTTTGGTTCGTAGTATCTATTTACAAATTAAATAATCTTGCTATCTACGACTCAATAAAGACTAGTATACAACAAATACAACAGTAAAGACTAGTATACAACAACTACAACAATAAAGACTAGTATACAACAACGACAACAACAAAGACTAGTGTACAACAACTACAACAACAAAGACTAGTATACAACAACTACAACAATTAAGACTAGTATATAACAAACTACAACAATAAAGACTAGTATACAACAAACTACAACAATAAAGACTAGTATACAACAAACTACAACAATAAAGACTAGTATACAACAACTACAACAATTAAGACTAGTATACAACAAACTACAACAATAAAGACTAGTATACAACAAACTACAACAATAAAGACTAGTATGCAACAACGACAACAATAAAGACTAGTATACAGCAACTACAACAATAAAGACTAGTATACAACAAACTACAACAATAAAGGCTAGTATACAACAAACTACAACAATAAAGACTAGTATACAACAAACTACAACAATAAAGACTAGTATACAACAACGACAACAATAAAGACTAGTATACAACAACGACAACAGTAAAGACTAGTATACAACAACGACAACAATAAAAGCCCAAAAGCATAGAGCATCCATTCATATTTTTATCCGGAATTATTATGCAATGGAATCAGAGGAAAGTTATTGTTTCGTTCCTTGGTGTCTTTGATTTATTGAACTATACGCGAGGAAAATAATGTTGAGAAATATAGCGCCATCTCATTTTAAGAAAGCTTATCATCAGGAAAAGTGTCAAACGTTTATCTTAAGATAATTACCGCCTGTACTTGCTTATAAGTCCAGTCCAACTGCAAACAACAATGTACCGGCAGATCAGGGTCTACGCTGTTTGGTCTACTGATTACTCCTAACACACTGCACAGACCCAGATCTACCGTCACATTATGCGACGGCAGATCTATGTCTATAAGCGAGTATATACGGTAACTATGTCTCACACCTCATTTTAAAAACAGAAGGGAAAAGGTAGAAAACAAAAGGTTGCTGACATTTTGTAATTATCTTCCCTGATTTCTTTCCTGTGGATGTAGATAAATCATCCAACTTTGACAGTTTCTGGCTTATATACTGACGTGATCTAATTTAATGGTGGTTTACTTGTTCATTTCTAGCAGGGGCTATATGTTTGCCACTGGGTTTAGGAGCGAAAAGTAGTATTTCAAACATAAGTATATTGAGTCGAGAAAAAACCCGTTTTACCTTATATATATATATATATATATATATATATATATATATATATATATATATATATATATATATATATATATATACACCTTACGTTTTACCTTACACACACACACACACACACACACACACACACACACAGCCACACAGATTCCATTTGCTGTCAAGGGGAAACGTAAATATTTTTGATAGTCATGTGTCTGAGTCATCACTGATAAATTCATACTCCCGAGTATTTCACTTTGTATAAAAATTGCAATGCAACCGACAATACGTACTGACTACATGTCCAATATTAGCTCTCTCTACATACCGACATGTCCAATATTAGCTCTCTCTACGTGCCGACTACATGTCCAGTATTAGCTCTCTCTACGTACCGACTACATGTCCAGTATTAGCTCTCTGTACGTACCAACTACATGTCCAGTATTAGCTCTCTCTACATACCGACATGTCCAATATTAGCTCTCTCTACGTACCGACTACATGTCCAGTATTAGCTCTCTGTACGTACCAACTACATGTCCAGTATTAGCTCTCTGTACGTACCAACTACATGTCCAATATTAGCTCTCTGTACGTACCAACTACATGTCCAATATTAGCTCTCTATATGTAGCTAATATATATGCAGCTTAAACTGAATATGCGAAAAAGCTACCAATTATACTCGCTTATAAGTCAAATCCAACTGCAAACAACACAGACCCAGATCTGTCGTCGCATAATGCGCTAGCAGATCTGGGTCTTTGCAGTTTGTTAGGGTAATCAGTAAAACAAACAATATAGATCATGATCTGCCGGCGCATTATGCGACGGCATATCAGAGCCTATGTTGTTTGCAGTTGGACTCGACTTATACACGAGTACGGACGGTATCTGTGTTTAAAACGGGTTGAACTACAAGCGGTCTGAAGCTAGATTTTTCTACAAATAGGTCCCACCATCTGACCTTACTCCGAGTTCCCTAAAGATTCTGAAGAAGAAAACATATTCTTCGACTCACATTCTATCAACTTTTATAATTTGTAACATTATTTAGAATACGGTTAGAATCATATACCTTTCGGAACTCTCTTAACATTTGATCATCTGCAAGTATGGTAAATTTACCTTTATACTCGCGTATAATTCAGCTCCAAATGCAAACAACATAGACCCTGATCTGCCGTCGCAAAATGCGTCGGCAGATCAGGATCAATGTTGTTTGTTCTACTGAGTAGTCCTTACAAACTGCATAGACCCAGATCGGCCGGCGCATTATGCGACGGCAGATCTGGGTCTATGCAGTTTGCAGTTGGTATTGGCTTATACGTGAGTTTAAAAGGAGGATGTATAACTTCTTATTTTGTGTCTGTGGGATTGGGAATGATTTTTTTAATATTTTAAAAGTCTTAAATAATTTTACCAATAGTGAGTTAGTACTTATAGCCTATGTGGACTTTACACCTTTGGAATTTAACACGAACATAAATATCTTTCATTACATAAATTGTGTAAGGAAAGTTTGATTTATTGAAATCAAGGGCTAAAATCTTTGTGACTGGGTACATTAAATATGATGAAGGTTTTGAATCTGACTGAG
Source organism: Margaritifera margaritifera (assembly GCA_029931535.1). Classification (NCBI taxonomy): domain Eukaryota; kingdom Metazoa; phylum Mollusca; class Bivalvia; order Unionida; family Margaritiferidae; genus Margaritifera; species Margaritifera margaritifera. The sequence goes on along the minus strand of JAQPZY010001572.1, from coordinate 2,978,589 downwards.
AAGACCAGATGAAAATTCTACAACTGCAGGACTGATTCTGTTTATTTCAACGATTTGCCATTTATTTTATGACTCTTCGTGTACTAAATCTGAACGTACACTAGTAAACAATTTCTATTATTCCTTACCCTTTTTAAGAATTTTTGCTTCCATTTAGCACCAAAACATCTGGCCTTTACCAAAATAATGAATTATCATGGACACATTCTAAGATCCGGTTCAGAACATTTATCATTGATGTAAATTGTTAATATGGAGTAATTGCAAATCAGAATGAAATCAAACATGATCTGAATTGAAAATGAATATTAAATGTAACTTTCGACATGTTCTGAATATATTTATCAAACTGTGATTGAAATGATGGCAGGGAAGTAGTGGCACATTATCTCTTGCATGGTTGAACGATATTGTATTAAATACAACGTTTAACAGTGTCCAGTCATCAGATCGCATTAAGAAGACATCTATTATTATTACCGTGTTCTTTAAATTAGAAAGATGTTGCATGTAGTGATTATTTAAGAAATCAATCGGTCTTCAAAAGACTGGGCATCATCTTCCATAGTTTACTAATCACGTTTACTTTAATCCTAATTATGGACTTGTTTTTATCGGTTGTAGGATGTTGATAATCTGAAATGAAAGGACTTTCTTTTTTTGAAATATAATTTTATATTTCGATAATCTGATATGTAATGCTTGGCCTTTTTCATTATTATCTTTGTGATGTAATGCATTTATATATTAGTTTAAAAAAATAAGTTGTTTGTCATACTGTATATAGTATTGAACAGGATACGTGTTAAGACATGTTACATTCCCCGAGTAGCTAACAACTGTGAATCAAATTCCTATTCGAGTACAAATCCATCAATAAAGATTGTATTAACATCTGGTCAAGATATCACAATTTTTGTTGTTGTTGTTTTTTTGTTTTTTTTTTTAAATTTTGTACTAACGCCTCTCTCAATTATTTTCCCTGAAGGTAATTCAAGTATAGATTAAAATTAAGCGCAGAAGACATTGATTATATTAATTACAATCCTGGTCATACAATTTTGATCACACACTTGAAAATCAGTCTTCATATTTTGATCCGTCCTAAGCATGTCATAACTTTCTATCTTGCTTTGATTTCCCGTCTTGTTTCATACGATATAAATTGAATCATCTTGTTTGGTACGACATGAATTGAATCGTCTTGTTTCATACTATATGAACTGAATCGTCTTGTTTCATACGATATGAACTGAACCGTCTTGTTTCATACGATATGAATTAAATCAGCATAAGCTCCGTGTCTCGTTGATACATTTTGTTTACTCATTTTTATCTCCTTCTTTCACTAATATCAAATTTGGTTAAATTCATTGTAAATTTCTCTATGCAGCATTGTGTTTTATTTAAAATATCTCAGGTGATTTTGCTGGAGTGACCTTTCATAGTTTCCTTAGTTCAAAGGGACAACTATGAATGATATCAATGTGTAGCAAATTGTGTATCCTACTGTAGTGTATCAATCAGTTTTGTTTCTCTTATATGTGAAAATGACACCCTTTGCTTATGCCTGTTTAATCTCATGTACCTCTTGCCCTCTGTTGATATAATATATTTTGATGTACCCTTGCCTGGTGTTGATATTATATATTTGATGTCCCCTTTGCCTGGTGTTGATATTATATATTTGATGTCCCCTTTGCCTGGTGTTAATATTATATATTTTGATATACCCTTTGCCTGGTGTTAATATTATATATTTTAATGTACCCTTTGCCTGGTGTTGATATTATATATTTGATGTCCCCTTTGCCTGGTGTTGATATTATATATTTTAATGTACCCTTTGCCTGGTGTTAATATTATATATTTTAATGTACCCTTTGCCTGGTGTTGATATTATATATTTTGATATACCCTTTGCCTGGTTTTGATATTATATATTTGATGTCCCCTTTGCCTGGTGTTGATATTATATATTTTGATATACCCTTTGCCTGGTGTTAATATTATATATTTTGATATACCCTTTGCCTGGTGTTAATATTATATATTTGATATACCCTTTGCCTGGTGTTGATATTATATATTTTGATATACCCTTGCCTGGTGTTGATATTATATATTTTGATATACCCTTTGCCTGGTGTTAATATTATATATTTGATATACCCTTTGCCTGGTGTTGATATTATATATTTTGATATACCCTTGCCTGGTGTTGATATTATATATTTGATGTCCCCTTTGCCTGGTGTTGATATTATATATTTGATGTCCCCTTTGCCTAGTGCTGATATTATATATTTGATATACCCTTTGCCTGGTGTTGATATTATATATTTTGATATACCCTTTTCCTGGTGTTGATATTATATATTTGATGTCCCCTTTGCCTGGTGTTGATATTATATATTTTGATATACCCTTTGCCTGGTGTTGATATTATACATTTTGATATACCCTTTGCCTGGTGTTGATTTTATATATTTTGATATACCCTTGCCTGGTGTTGATATTATATATTTTGATATACCCTTGCCTGGTGTTGATATTATATATTTGATATACCCTTGCCTGGTGTTGATATTATATATTTTGATATACCCTTGCCTGGTGTTGATATTATATATTTTGATATACCCTTGCCTGGTGTTGATATTATATATTTGATATACCCTTGCCTGGTGTTGATATTATATATTTTGATATACCCTTTGCCTGGTGTTGATATTATATATTTTGATGTAACCTTGCGTTGTGTTAATATTGTATATTTGATATACCCTTGCCTGGTGTTGATATTATATATTTTGATATACCCTTTGTCTGGTGTTGATATTATATATTTGATGTCCCCTTTGCCTGGTGTTGATATTATATATTTTAATGTAACCTTGCGTTGTGTTAATATTGTATATTTGATATCCCCTTTGCCTGGTGTTAATATTATATATTTTAATGTAACCTTGCGTTGTGTTAATATTGTATATTTGATATACCCTTGCCTGGTGTTGATATTATATATTTTGATATACCCTTTGCCTGGTGTTGATATTATATATTTTAATGTAACCTTGCGTTGTGTTAATATTGTATGTTTGATGTACAACCATGCACAAGGGCCGAACGAATGTATTATTTCTAATTTCTTGCGTAAAAATGATTAATAAGAGAAAGCTTGGGTATGCATATGGGAAATCAAAGAATAATTTACTATAAACAAATATCAGTGGCGTAGCAAGAAATTCTGCCAACCCCATCCCACCGCACCCCACCACCACCTTCCCTCAAAACTTAATTCTGGGGCCCCTTCCAATAAAATTTCGCATGTTTGATGGGAATTTTGGGTTCCCACTGGGCCTGCCCCCTCCTCCCCCCTCCGGGCGGTTGATGCGTCACTGACAAGTATAGATATAAATCTGCGTGTCAAAATTGGTAAAATATTAGTGTTATCAGGTGTAAAAAAAATCGTAGCAAAATCTTCCACTTTGGAAAAAAACTTTAAGCTTAATGTTTTTTTTTTGTCTTTGTTCAACAGATAGAATATTTTAATAAAGAAAGTTATATGATAGCAAGTTCCAATCACGACTTTGATTGTATAGTGCTCTTTGCTTCCACTCCATATTTGTATATAAAACGCTTTAGTTTCTATAAGTAATAAATCTATAACTTTTCTGGGACTGAGGAATCACAGGAAAAACTTCTAAGTTCAAGAAAGAAAATAATTTTTACATCTTAATAGCTGACTCTTTTTTTTTTGAGAAAAAAAAATCATGAGGAGCCAAATATTTTTTGGATAGACTTTTATCGCTGTTTACATGTCATTTAAAAGTTGCTCCTTGTTTTTTTTTTTGTTTTTTTTTGACGACATTCAAAATATTATTAGCTTTTGAGTTGCAAACCTAATAACTTATCATACTGTTAAATAATTTATGTTTTTTAACACGTGATTTGTGATTAGAAATTAGATCTATTGTCCGATAGCTTTTCGGTTTGTTTTCCATTGTCTCATAATTAACAGCTGTAACTCACTGATTTTTCCCCAAATGTCCGCTCAAACAACAAAGATACAAAAGTGACGTTATTCTAATATGTAGCTTTTCAACATTTATTACCATTCATATGTCCATTAGATATTCGTCTCGACTGTATAGACCTCATTTTAATTACTTAAACAAACTTAACAAAGATTCGCTAATGCAGTGCCGCTTTACACCTTTGCAGACAAGCAGAGTGTTCCATGTCTCCTTTTCGATCGTTATCATGGTCACCTTTTGAAGCTTTTTCCGACTTGCTGTCGTACTTCTAGACATATATGAGGCTTTGAAGCAACGTTTCAAAGGTTTTCCATCTTGTGATCGTTTTATTGTACATTAATGTAGGATAATATTATCTATCGTTACAACATCACCTCGGTACGAGTTGTTATTGTTTTTTCCCTGGGCCACAAGAGAAGGAACATCAAACACACTGTCTCCCTCTTGAACTTCTTATCGATTATTAAAGAGTCGGGCTTAAGTGGTATGTAGACTCTACGACGCAGGTAAAAATTAAAAAAAATAAAATAAAAAAATAACAAAGTCAGCGAAAATAAATAGCCTCGAGTCACATATAATAATATTGTAATAACATTCGGGATCAGGTACGATCACACCTAAGAGTTTTTTTTTAGTAATAAAAATAATTTTCAGCAAAATTGCTGAAGTTCATTCAAAGTTCGAAACGTAATTTCTTAAATATATTATATTAAGTTTTCCTTTAATTCATTTTGACATCTTTATGTTTGTCCCCGTCCTTTTCAAGGTGTCGAATAATTAGTTCTATATATTGTTGTATTGCATCTCGTGAACAAATCATTTGCAATGTAAAATTTGGTTTAGAGGTGCAATATAATAATACAACCTAAAGATGTACTTCGAATCAGAAACAAAAGTCGTCAGTCAATAAAATCAGACAAAAATGCTTTGTTCAGCAGTACTGTTCATAGAAAAAATGGAATCTATCACTGTCTGCTTTTCAGTTTTCACAAATGTCAAAGTCACTAAAAACTTTATATATATATATATATATATATATATATATATATATATATATATATATATATATATATATATATATATATATAATGACAATACTTCATTTCATTCGCAGTATTTTTAAAACTGCTTTTCAACACTGATTTAATAAGGTGGTATAACATAGCCAACTGGTTAGTGCGTCAGACAATGTATTTTTCTGGTGTTGGGGGTGGGGGTGGGTGGGTGGGTAACTTATATTTTCATGTCTTCTTTTCGAAACATGTACATCATTATATTTTCAATTTTAAGAAGCACGGCTATTATCTGAAGACGGGTCAACATCCTAAAACTTCAAAGGTCTTGCTGTAAGGATGTTTTGTAACACATATGCTTAAGAATGGGCAATCATTTTGTAAATAAATGTCAAATTAGTAAATATTTCCAGATGCACGACACAACACGGCCATGCCAAAAACGTGTCCAAATACGTTGTTGTACTCCATTTGTTTTGGATAATGCTTTGATTTGTAATCTAGTACACACGTTTCTGGGAAAAAGCTTGTTCAATTTAAACTACTGCCTATGTACAAGAAAAGGTCTCAACTTAAGAGAAAGTAAATTTACATCGCTGATGTGAGAGAAATGTTGATAATTTTGACCTTTTGACAAACAAAAGAAGAAAAAAAAATATGTTTTTGTGACCACGGTCCATACCATGTAGTTTTTAATAAATTAATACATATTATATATAGGTCGACTACACAACCTTCTGCATGTATCTATTATATGGTCATTATACCTACATTGGGACTACGAAGGGAACTCATTCAGTATTAGTTATATATGCCATGGTTTTCATTATTTTCTGGACTTATATCGAAAGTTTTGATAAAAATGCATTTTTGGCTCTCGGGAAAAGTTGTGAACGTTCACCTTTGTACACATTTGTTTGTCCATACGAATCACAAAGCTCAGGATAGTTATATTAAACAAAAAATAAAAATAAATGGAACAATAGTCATCTACCAGTAACAGAACATCTTACCGAGATGGGAGGGGGGCTCACTTTATGGACACTAAAATGTCCTAATATGAACGCTACTCATTGCAATTTTTGTTTCTGTATATTATGGTTAAAAGTAACTGAAACTCTAAATCTGAAGATGGAATATCAAACACATGTAAAATCTGGTCAAGCTTCTACAGTGGCGTACTAAGGGTAAATGGCGCCCGGGACGACGATAACGGCCTAAAGGGCCAGAATACGAGGCCCGAATTTTTATTAGCTGTTTTGGCGCCCCAAAACCTCTGACGCCCGGGGCGATCAGCTGAGGGTGCATAAAATATAGCGATCAACTAAGGGCGCATACAATATAGCGATCAACCAAGGGCGCATACAATCTATAATTTCAGAATTGAATGGTATATATAAAGACAACACATATAATGTAATTTTAAAGAAATATCGTTGGATCATTCGGAACATCCTCCTCTCTTTCCTATACGAGTAAACTAACTTCGACTCTAGCATGCAATGGGAAAGGTCGAGGACGTTCCAATTTGCTCGTTGAATGTCACTTCTAGATTTTATTATATTATTTATCATTATCTTCTTCTCCCGCCCCCACCATGTAGTGCATGTACTATATTATCATTGTCTTTATCGTCGTCGTAGAGTCACTATAGTCCTTCTCCATCTTAATATTATTAAATGCTGTTGCGAAGTAGTAGGAGCAGTAGTACTTGATGACTGATTAGATGATACCAGCACCATCACTATTACTAATACTACAATAGTAATAGTAGTGTTGGTGGTGTCATATAATTCTTTATATTCATAACCATTAATTTTCAATCTATAATCAGTGGCCTAATAGTCTCAGGTGAATCAGATCAGTATAAAAAGATGTGTACATATATCACTGTGAGTATCCATTCCTAAAGTCACTGGTAATATCTTATCTAGCTTATCGCATACATATATCACCGTGAATATCCATTCCTAAAGTCTTATCTAGCTTTTCGTATACATAGATCACTGTGAGTATCTATTCCTAAAGTCACTGGTAATCTTATCTAGCTTATCGTGTACAAATATCATTGTGAGTATCCATTCCTAAAGTCTCATCTAGCTTATTGTGTACATATATCACTGTTAGTATCCATTCCTAAAGTCTTATCTAGCATATTGTGTACAAATATCACTGTGAGTATCCATTCCTAAAGTCTCATCTAGCTTATTGTGTACAAATATCACTGTGAGTATCCATTCCTAAAGTCTCATCTAGCATATTGTGTACAAATATCACTGTGAGTATCCATTCCTAAAGTCTCATCTAGCATATTGTGTACAAATATCACTGTGAGTATCCATTCCTAAAGTCTCATCTAGCTTATTGTGTACATATATCACTGTGAGTATCCATTCCTAAAGTCTCATCTAGCATATTTTGTGATGAATGTAATATAGTACCGTATATACTCGCGTGATACCCGTGTCCAAATGCAAACAACATGGACCCTGATCTTCCGTCGCATAATGCGCCGGCAGATCAGGGTCAATGCTGTTTGTTCTACTGATTAGTCCTTACAAACTGCATAGACCCAGATCTGGCGGCGCATTATGCGACGGCAGATCTGGGTCTATGCAGTTTGGAGTTGGTATCAGTTTATACGCGAGTATATACGGTATTTAAACTAATTATTGTTTTTCTGACATTAAAAATAAGCGGTACAACAGAGCAATTTAAAAAAAAAGCAGATTCGATGCTTAATTCTCATCAGTTTCGATCGTCATTTGCCAAATGTCACTTGTTATTTTAAGTACTTCCCGACATTGAAACTTATATTTCAACTTCAAATCACAATATCGCATATCTCTGGTAGAATAAAACCCAACCTCAAAGCAAATAAACAGAGAGAGAAAAAAAAAAAAAAAAAAAGCAACACCACATTTCATTGACAACTAGCATGTCGACAGTAAAGTAAAGCTATTCGTAATATGAGCCTCTGTCTGTACAAATTAAGAAAATATTACATTATACATACAATATTATCAATGTCTGCACTACTGTATCTTGGCGACTCTCTCTCTCTCTCTCTCTCTCATCCACACAGTAAATAATGAAATAATGACAACTGAACAAATAAGGAAAGTGTACATACGATATTATCAATGTCTGCACTACTGTATGATGGCGTCCCTTTTTCCTACGATTCTCTCTCTCTCTCTCTCTCTCTCTCTCTCTCTCTCTCTCTCTCTCTCTCTCTCTCTCTTTCTCTCTCTCTCTCTCTCTCTCTCTCTCTCTCTTACTCATCCAGACAATCACAACTGTACAAATAAGGAAAGAGTACATACAATATTATCAGTGTCTGAGCTACTGTATATTGGCGTCCCTTTTTCCTACGATCAATAACATTGTTTGATTTACACACACGCTGCTTAACTCCTCATTTCCGATTCCGACCCATTGGAGCCGAAGTCTCGCTAGGTCAAGTGACTGCACCAACCGAACAAACTAATAAATCAATTTCTTAATTTAAATATCCTAAAACATTTTCTTTTTATACCGAGGGTTTCAGCAATGTTGCCACAAATGCTAGTCAGGTGATGACTGTCACATGGACTAGCAATGCTGTTAAATTTGTTATTGACTCCTGTTGTCCCATTTATGTCCTTTGTCAAAAATATCTCAAGCAATTTTCACATGAAAAGAAAGCGACATAAATAGGAGACGCGGCATACATAATTCTAACACACCTGTGAATGCAAAGCGCTTTCTGATTGGCCAAGCCTCAAAATTTGCGCAGTACAATCCACGACGAGCTGTCAGAAAACCGACGTCATAGTAATGTCATAAACCGCCTGGTGCAGTGTAGTGCAATGCATTTATTAATACTTTTGTTTACAAAAAATTCTAAATGGTGTTAGAACTGAAATAACAGTTTTGTATTTAATGTTGTACATGTCCAGTTTAACATCTATGCTGGTGCATCGCCGAGAAAATTAAATTGGCGACATTAAAATTGATATTCTCAAACGCTCGTCTACAAGACGGTTATCTGTCTATTAAATAATGCTTATAAGTTATGGAAAATAATACGGAAAATCAGCAGGGCATGAAAAATCACTTCAATGTAAACGAATTGAATGGTAGGCAGCTAGAGTGGTCGGTATGATATAATATATATATATATATATATATATATATATATATATATATATATATATATATATATATATATATATACATACATACATACGTAAAAATCTTAATATTTTTTTTCAAACATGATCACTGATATCCCTAAAATAAAATGAGTTCATACTTTTGCGACATGAAATTTTTACGAGTAACAAATCGTTAATATTGTAATATATGTAGTTTCAAAGCATAAATTAGAGATACATACATACATACATACATACATACATACATACATACATACATACATACATACATACATACATACATACATACATACATACATACATACATACATACATACATACATACATACATACATACATACATACATATGTATAAGAAAACGACAACAATAAAATTACGTTAAAACCCCAGCCACAACTTAATAAAAGCAGAAACGTACTTTAGGATATTTCCTTGTATTAAAAAGTTACACACAATTTGTGGAAGTGGTGGTGTCACAAGAGAGAAGCCGATTACAATTTGAGATAATCCAAGTTTGTACTAAAGAGTCTGTCTTTATTCTCATCTGTATGAAACGTGCAAGTAATACTCTGTCAAAGATGTCATTCCGTTCTTCATGGTGGTTATGTAATTGAAAGAGAAAATTTTCTGAAGTATTTAATCTTTGGATAGGTTGATTTGTGCACGATTTATTAATAGTTGGAAGTCGTCATAGCAAAGTTTCTTAAGATTAAAAAAATTATGTTTATAAATGAGAAAACGGGTATTATCACAATTCAGCATGTAACACAACTATACCTAATTTGTAATTTGACGAAGATAACGAGCACCCACGTACCAATGGTTCCACAGAACAAAAAAGGTTCAAAGTTCATCCTTAATAGACTCCCCGTGTGATATAGAAATTGTCATATTTGCTGTTGATAAACCACGGATATGCTCTATACAAAATAGAGCATAAATAGATAGACACACTCCCGCTGTGATGCACCGGGATATTAAAATCCCAATCTCAAGTGTAAAAATGTTCCGCCTGCGACCATGAACATTTGTACAACCGAAAACTTAAAACAATTCTTCACATACAACTTCAAATTGTAAAGTTCATCTGTACTCTTAAACCAAGTTAAATGTCTCCAATTGTGATAACGCAAAGTCTGCATGAAAAGCGTTGTTTGAGAACGGTGGCAGTGGCAGCAGTGTTTGTCATCATTTTGCAGGCACACTTAAGATTTTCAAAATTGCCAGAAATATCTTCACATGCATGGCGTTCGGAAGACAAAAGTTAAACATATCAAAGCATTGAAAGAGTAAAAGAAAAGCAAAATATGTTCTTAATGTAATATCTGTTCTCTGTTATCTTTCACCCCAATGGGGCGAATTTTTTCTTCTTCTTCGGTTCAGTGGTAAAAAAGTAGTCAATCATGACATATATGTCGAAGGTATCTGTACTTTGGGCTTGGGTGGCACACCCTCGCTTTTCTTATGTGTATGGGTAATAGATTTAAAATAGCTTTTATTGCTGAAGACAGATTAGAAAAGTTCAAAACGAATGGAGGTTCGACAGGTGCGCGCAGTTGTTCTCATGTCGTTTATTTCATGGTCGATGCATAATGGAAGACAATATCAATTTATCAAAATTTACAACAAACGTCTGATTTAAGGTAAAGCTTGATATATTACTTCTAGAATCGATTCCGCGTTAGCAAAGGATGCCAAGCATATCAACAGATTTATTTTTTCTTCTTTTTCTGTTTCTTTTTTTAGCATATACATAGTAATGACCTCGACTGGACCACGTGTTATATAACATGATGAACGCCCTCTTAATATCATTTGTTTTTCATTACGAAACCAATACAGTTGTTCCTTAGCCAGATAAATATATAAATACACAAGACTTATAATTTAAATCAATGGTTAAGGTGTTAATAAGAATTTAATAGAAATACTTTCATTAAAAAAGTCTGGCAAGGAAGAAAAGTTGAGAGCAGAGAATCTTTGCCATTTTGTCTGTAAACAAAAGTTGCACCGTGACCAAAGTGGCTCTGACGCAACATTGAGTACACAACACATTCTAGGTTCACAAGAAAAGATGATGAGACATTGCGTACCCAACACATTCTAGGAAGACAAGTAAAGATGATGAGACATTGCGTGCACAACACATTCTAGGAACACAAGTAAAGATGATGAGACATTGCGTACACAATACATTCTAGGAACACAAGTAAAGTTGATCAGACATTGCGTACACAATACATTCTAGGAACACAAGTAAAGATGATGAAACATTGCGTACACAATACATTCTAGGAACACAAGTAAAGTTGATCAGACATTGCATACACAATACATTCTAGGAACACAAGTAAAGATGATGAGACATTGCGTACACAATACATTCTAGGAACACAAGTAAAGATGATGAAACATAATAACTGAGGAATACTTATAATGCTCTTTATCTTCATTTCCTAAAAGACTTACTCATCGTTTTATATTAACATCCCTAGAGAAATGTCATTTAATAACATGTATGCTATCCTTTACATTTACAAAAACTTCAATTTGAGGAAGTTGCGTACGGAATGTTATGCAGTTTAAGAAGACGTCATTCACCCAGAGTGTAAGTGTAAGTAAAGATTTCATGAGAAAATGTCTGTAACAAAGAATTTAATTTTACTTAAGGCAAGTATATGAACCGTAAGTGAGGGGTGGGGAAAGCAAGTATATGAACCGTAAGTGAGGGGTGGGGAAGGCAAGTATATGAACCGTAAGTGAGGGGTGGGGAAGGCAAGTATATGAACCGTAAGTGAGGGGTGGGGAAGGCAAGTATATGAACCGTAAGTGAGGGGTGCGGAAGGCAAGTATATGAACCGTAAGTGAGGGGTGGGGAAGGCAAGTATATGAACCGTAAGTGAGGGGTGGGGAAGGCAAGTATATGAACCGTAAGTGAGGGGTGGGGAAGGCAAGTATATGAACCGTAAGTGAGGGGTGGGGAAAGATTGAAGAGCCAACTTTTTTCTTTAGACGTGTAAATATGAACTTTCCTTTAGATCCAAACCGCAGTCTATGGCAGTGGCGGTTCAAGGCTCCCGGGACAATGTTCATTAATGGCGCCCTTACTTTGCTACAGAGAATAGTTTTATGTTAGTTGCCTACATCCCTCCCCCCTCCTAAGTATAAGTGTATTGAAGAATTGCTCTTACATTAAGGTGAAGGTAAAATACCATGAAAATTTCAATTGCAACAAACAAACAAACAAACAAAAAATTCCCAACGGCGGCCCCTTAATCTCGCGCCGCTACTGGTCTTTAGTACGTTAAGTCTTTAGAGAAAAACAAGTTCGTTAAGTAAACGCTTACTGACTGCGAAGTGTTCTGACTCTTAGTTTAATCCCTAAATAAATTAAGCAATTGTAACTTAACAAAAAAGGCAATGATAATTGATTTGACAGAGTTCAAGACATGATTTAATTCGACTTATATATATATATATATATATATATATATATATATTATCTTCTATGTAAACTTATGCACTTCAAACAGGTTATGACTTATACTATCGTCTATGTAAATGTATGCACTTCAAACAGATCATGACTTATACATATAGGATCGTCTATGTAAACTTATGCAATTTAAACAGGTCGTGACTTATACATATTGTATCGTCTATGTAAACTTATGCAATTAAAAACAGGTCATGACTTATACATATACTATCGTCTATGTAAACTTATGCAATTAAAAACAGGTCATGACTTATACATATACTATCGTCTATGTAAACTTATGCAATTAAAAACAGGTCATGACTTATACATATAGTATCGTCTATGTAAACTTATGCAATTTAAACAGGTCGTGACTTATACATATAGTATCGTCTATGTAAACTTATGCACTTCAAACAGGTCGTGACTTATACATATAGTATCGTCTATGTAAACTTATGCAATTTAAACAGGTCGTGACTTATACATATAGTATCGTCTATGTAAACGTATGCACTTCAAACAGGTCGTGACTTATACGTATAGTATCGTCTATGTAAACTTATGCAATTTAAACAGGTCGTGACTTATACATATTGTATCGTCTATGTAAACTTATGCAATTTAAACAGGTCGTGACTTATACATATAGTATCGTCTATGTAAACTTATGCACTTCAAACAGGTCGTGACTTATACATATAGTATCGTCTATGTAAACTTATGCAATTCAAACAGGTCGTGACTTATACATATTGTATCGTCTATGTAAACTTATGCAATTAAAAACAGGTCATGACTTATACATATACTATCGTCTATGTAAACTTATGCAATTAAAAACAGGTCATGACTTATACATATACTATCGTCTATGTAAACTTATGCAATTAAAAACAGGTCATGACTTATACATATACTATCGTCTATGTAAACTTATGCAATTAAAAACAGGTCATGACTTATACATATACTATCGTCTATGTAAACTTATGCAATTAAAAACAGGTCATGACTTATACATATACTATCGTCTATCTAAACTTATGCAATTAAAAACAGGTCATGACTTATACATATAGTATCGTCTAAGTATGCACTTCAAAAAGGTCGTCAGATAGTCACTATTTTAAAAATATTTCCAGATACTTAAATAACATCTCCACAAATTGGTAAGAGAACAGAACACACTATCTTAAAAGTTAATTTATTACTCTGATACCCACAGAAATCAATACTAGATCAACAATCACAAAATAGAGACAAGGGAATCTCAAGGTTGTGATTAAATAAAATCTCATCAAAATTAACTTTCTCAGATTGTTGCTCTTAATTTGTCATTTCTGTTAATTTGTCATTTCTGTACCGTCAAGAAATTTAATGCAATTCTATTGAAAACAACTCTATGTTTCGTGCACATTTGTGGAATTAATACAACCCATAACTTTTACTTTACGAACATTAATCACACACTACTTTTTTACAACTTTACTTCGGACAACTGACTAAAACAAAATAACCAAGGATGTTACATATGTAACTTGTTATCTGTAATATTATTATTTTACAATTTTACTTAAAACTACTGAGTAAAACAGATTAATCACGGATGTTACAGTCACGCGTTTGATTTAGTTTACACTAGCCACCATAATGATGTTAAGGGGCGTCCTCATATTATCAACGGAATGAATTCTAGTGTATGTTACGAAATATGTATGCACATATAGATTGATGTATGCATTATGATAAGACAAACATATCGACATAGGGTCAAACCAAAGTGGTAGCTACCCCCAAGGATTTCAGACTGTCAACATTGACTTCAGAATTCTAACAATTATGGGTGATAAATGATTAGATGTTACAACTATTGATTTTTTATTAAATTTAGGCAAGGTACGAATCCTACTCAATTAGTACTTGAATTAGTAATGATCCGATAATACACCAATCTACAATTATAATCGATCACTTTTCTCTTTGAAGTGTCATCTACTTAATCAAGTGGTCCCCCTGTAAATGAAATTATTTTAGATTGTGATATGGGATACACCCCCGAGGGATTTATGAGTCTTAAAAATCAATAAATACTATATTTTACGAGATATTACATATTTTAAATCAACGAACAATTTTCCTGATCAGACAAAAAGTTGAAAAAAGCATAAAGAACAACAACTCCCCAAAGTTATTTGCCAACATAAATTACAACGCACTCTATTAAAGCGATAAATATGGACTCCCATGTGATGAATTGTAATCAGTCGAAAACACAATCAATATGGAGACAAGGAATGCAAATAAAATAGATATATGCCATTTAGGAACAGTTTTTGAAATTAAATTGAAACTTGTCGAGTGTCATCCTTTCACTGGCACACTAGATTTGATGCGGCGAACGTAATTTTTTTCGCTCTTCTCCTGCTCAGTCACAATCAGTGTACTATTTAGTGCAAGGCAATAATCGTCTCAAAAGTTAATGTAAACTGAAGAGCTGGCTTTGGTCTTTAAAATCTAAGTATGTCGTACCTGCCGTAATATTATCAACTGTTGAAATGATAAGTTATTACTTGCTAACAACGAAGACAGGTCATTATTTTTCTTTAGAGTATTGCCCATTATTTCAACATTTTGAATTTGTATTTTCCAATTAATGGATATATCTTCTCTCGCATCGTTTTGGATTTCTCGTTAAGCCCAGGGTAAAAATACACGCTGATACATTATGTATATTGTTACCATATCAAAACTATACCTTTTTGATACATTATGTATATTGTTCCCATATCAAAACTATACCTTTTTGATACATTATGTATATTGTTCCCATATCAAAACAATACCTTTTTGATTACATGGGTTAGAGTAGGACTTGATGAGAATGCTACCAGGCAGAGAAGAGCACTAACATATATTTGTTACATGAGTACTGAAATAACGTGATGAAATATGATGATTTTTTTATTGAAGATAAAAAGACTGCAAATATGTTGATAGGTTTTAAAAATAAAAGACAAAATAAACTTTTGAAGCTTATTTGAAATGACAGATAAACTAAGTAGAACAATTTTCTACCCATGAAAGAGTCAGAATTTTGCCGTCATTTACTACAAGCAAGAAAACTATACTCGTTCACTAATTCCGTATTAACATTGTTATGTATGATGTTTATATAATATTATACATATTGTAGGAAATTATAAATGTTTCTTCACTTTAATATTTGCTTAAATCTTAATGTTATCAGGAAAAACATGTTTAACTAGTGTCCTTGAATTAGGTTGTTTTGATCAATATAATGTTTTCTCAATTTGAAGGTCAAGGTTGATTTTTGTTTACAAGTAAAAATTCCATTAAGATGACTCATGTTCTAGAACATTCTGTCATGTGACCAATCTTTATATATGCCATGTTTGGTGGACATTTATTCAGTTTTGACATTACCATCAGTCTTGTAAAGAGCTATTACAGTTGTGAAAATTCATTACAAATTCTAAGAGAGGAAATTATTTTAAATATTCATTTGATTTTAACAGTGCTCATAAACTTTTGGATTTTGGATTTTTAATTAATGATTTTGGAATTTATGTGAACTTATTCAGAGATTTTGGAATACTTCATTTTGACATCAGCACATCAAGATTTCTAGTACATCAGGACTTTGGAGACCATTAGTACATCATAACATTCAAGGACACAGCCGTGAATTCGGAACATTCTATATTTAGGACTTGTGATTAGAACAATCATTCTTATTGGATTATTAGGATTTCAAAACACATTACTGTAAGTGACCTTTTGATTTTTCATTTTAATTATCTAGTAATAAATTGCTTGTTGATTTTTTACTTGATTTGTTGGTTTCACTTTCTTTCTGTTACATTTTTCTTAGACCATAGAGTCGTAACAGAAATTGGGGGCTCGTCTTCCGGGATTGAATTTCTTTAAAGCATATTAGAGATATTAAATTTATCTTTGAAATTCATATTGATTTTGTCTTGGAATTTTTTTTTTGTTTTTGTCTTTGGCAAAGATTTTATATAGAGAAATTTTTTTGTGTGTGAAACCAACAAGCATTTACTATGGCATCTAATGTTCAGAATTTCATTTCAAAACCTACCCAGGAGGGGTTAGAGTGTATGAGAAAGGATGAGTTGCTCGAGCTTGCCAGAAAATACAGTCTATCTGAGGCAAAAGTATCATTGACAAAACAGGAGATAAAGATTATTTTGATTCAGTATTTAGTAGGAAAGGGAATTTTGAAAATAGTGCTTTAAGTTTGAAGAGAAAGCCTGTATCTGGTTCTGACAGGAAATTAAGGGAATTAGAGTTAAAGAACCAGATGGATTTAGAATTGGCAAAGCTTCAGATTCAGAGAGAGAGAGAGAAAGAAGAGAGGCAGATACAGATGGAGAGACAGAAAGAATAGAGGCAGATGGAGAGAGAGAGAAAGAAGAGAGGCAGCTACAAATGCAGAAGGAAGAGAGGCAAATACAAATGCAGATGCAAAGAGAAGAAAGGGAAATGCAATTTAAATTAAGAGAATTAGAACTGGCAAACAGAGCACACTCCACTCCTTTAAACACAAGTTCAGGTTTTGATGTTACTAGATATATTAGGTTAGTACCCCCTTTTCAGGAAAAAGAAGTAGATAAATACTTTCTTCATTTCGAGAAAATAGCTGAAAACTTGAAATGGCCCAGAGAGCATTGGACTTTGTTATTACAAAGTGTACTTATTGGCAAAGCTCGTGAAGTCTACATTTCACTGTCAGTACAACAAAGCACTGATTATGATGTGGTTAAGGAGTACATCTTGAAAGCTTATGAGTTGGTACCGGAGGCATATCGACAAAGGTTTAGGAATTGTAGAAAAGAAACTGGACAAACTCATGTCGAATTTGCAAGGGATAAAGAACAACTATTTGATAGGTGGTTCTCAGCCAAGAAAGTTGATCAAGGTTATGATAACCTCAGACAGCTCGTATTAATTGAAGAGTTCAAGAGGTGTATCCATAGTGATGTTAAAACCTATCTTGACGAGCAGAATGTGGAAACTTTGGAAAATGCTGCTCGTATGGCTGATGATTATTCCTTGACTCACAAAATTTCATTTGGCAATAAGTCGTCCTCTCAGCAGTTTTCTGGTAAAAAACCATTTCAATCTCATTCGAGTACTTCCAAATTTCACAACAGCACAACTGTTAGGAATCAAACATCTGATAAGACTGATCAGAAATCCTTATCTCTTCCTACGTGCACTTATTGTAAAACGAAAGGGCACGTTATTTCTGATTGCTTCAAGTTGAAAAATAAGCAACAGAGAAAAGACAGAGCTTTTCCAAATGCTCTTATTTCTACGAGGTCAAGGTCACGGTCTTGTATTGAAAGCAATACATTTGTTGGGTCAAACAAACCCCAGTCTGATTCTATTTTGGAGGCTTATGAACCATTCATGTCAGAAGGTTCTATATCACTTATTGGTGATTCTGCCAAGCCTATCCCAATTAAAATATTAAGGGACACTGGAGCTTCTCAGAGTCTTTTATTATCAGGTACTTTGCCTTTGTCTGAGGAGTCTTCTTCAAGTGAAAGTGTTCTTGTTCAGGGAGTAGAGTGCGGCTTTGTAAATGTTCCTCTTCATTGTGTAAATTTGGCATCAGACTTAGTTTCTGGACCTGTGACTGTTGGGGCAGTGACTTCTTTACCCATAGAGGGTGTTCATTTATTACTAGGCAATGACCTAGCTGGAGATAAGGTTGTGGTTAATCCACTTGTAACTGACAAGCCTTGTTTGGATCAGAAAGTTGATCCTGTCGAAACTGAAATCCCTGATTTGTACCCTGCTTGTGCAGTTACTAGAGCTATGGCAAAAAGAACTCTTGAGAGTGATGTTGATCAGGATATTATTCCTTTAGCTGACACATGTGTTGGTCAGTCTTTTGATGAGGTCACTTTTTCCTCAGGTATTGATCAATCAAATGGTATTGATCACAGTGATCCTCTTTTGGCAACTCATTCTCTTTGTTCTACTCAGGATGACAAACGACAATACCTTGTCGTTGAACAGGAGCAAGATCCCGAGATATCTTGTTTGTTTCAGAGGGCTATTAGTGAAACTGAAGCCACACAAGTTTCAGTGTGTTACTTTGTGAAAAATGGGGTCCTTATGAGGAAATGGAGACCACCTGATGTACCCGCTGGTGACGAGTGGTCAGTGAGCTATCAAATTGTTGTTCCTAAGTCATATCGACAGGAAATTCTTAATTTAGCCCATGAAACTCCTTTGGCTGGTCATTTAGGAGTCCGTAAGACTTATCACAAGATCTTGAATCATTTTTATTGGCCGAAACTCAAAAGTGATGTTTCTAAATACTGCAGATCTTGTCACACTTGTCAAATGGTAGGAAAACCCAATCAGAAGATACCTAAGGCTCATCTGCAACCTATTCCTGCATTTGATGAACCATTTAGTAGAATAATGGTAGACTGTGTTGGTCCTTTACCTAAAACCAAGTTAGGCAACCAATACTTGTTGACCATCATGTGTACATCTACAAGATTTCCAGAGGCAATTCCTCTGAGAAATATAAAAACTAAAACTATTGTAAAAGCTTTGGTGAATTTTTTTACACTTGTTGGCCTTCCCAAATCTGTCCAGTCGGATCAAGGGTCAAATTTTATGTCTGGAATTTTCCAACAAGTTATGCATGAATTAGGCATCCAACAGTTTAAATCTTCTGCCTATCACCCTGAAAGTCAAGGTGCTTTGGAAAGATTTCATCAAACTTTGAAGAATATGATTCGATCATATTGCGTTGATACAGAAAAGGATTGGGATGAGGGTGTTCATTTGTTGTTGTTTGCTGTTAGGGAATCAGTTCAAGAGTCGTTGGGTTTTAGTCCCTTTGAACTAGTTTTTGGTCATACTGTCCGTGGACCACTGAAATTATTGAAAGAGAAACTTCTTTCAAATGAAGATTCAAAGATTAATCTTCTTGATTATGTCTCTGATTTCAAATACAAGTTGTCAAAGGCCTGTGAAGTAGCAAGAACTAATCTTCACACTACCCAGTCAAAAATGAAATTAAGGTATGACAGAAATACACAGGAAAGGAGTTTTAAACCTGGTGACAAAGTTCTGGCTCTCTTTCCCATACCTCAGAATCCTCTTCAGGCTAAATTTTATGGTCCTTATACCGTTGAAAAGAAAGTAAATGACTTAAATTATATCATTAACACTCCTGGGAGACGGAAACAGAAACAACTTTGTCATATAAATATGTTAAAGGAATATTTTGACAGAGATAGCTCAGCTAATTATTTAGTTAATTTAGTTGTACCTGTCCCACACAGTGAAGATATCAACGATGGAGTACAATCAGACTATAGTGACTCTGGTATAACCAATCTTCGGAATTCAGAAATATTGAACAACCTAGACCAGAAACTTTCACATCTACAACAACAGGAAAGAAATGAACTAAAACAGCTATTACATGACTATGAGCACTTGTTTCCTGATGTTCCAAGACGAACAAGTAAAATTTATCATGACGTTGACGTTGTAGATTCTGCGCCTGTGAAACAGCATCCTTATAGGATGAATCCTCTCAAACAGAACTATCTGAAGAAAGAAATTCAGTATTTACTGGAGAATGATTTCATAGAACCAAGTAAAAGTAACTGGAGTTCACCATGTATTCTTGTTCCCAAGCCAGATAATACATTCCGTATGTGTACTGACTATAGAAAAGTCAACAGTGTCACCAAAACTGATTCATTTCCAATCCCAAGAACGGACGATTGCATTGATAAAATTGGAAATCGGAATATGTCACCAAGTTTTACCTTTTAAAAGGATTCTGGCAAATTCCATTGACGGAAAGGGCAAAAGAAATTTCAGCATTTGTAACTCCAGATGGACTTTATCAATATAAAGTCATGCCGTTTGGAATGAAAAATTCGCCTGCAACGTTTCAACGTCTGATGAACATGATAACATTTGGTCTTGATAATTGTGACGCTTATATCGATGACGTCATTATCTACAACAACACCTGGGAAGATCATTTGGAAACCATTCGAAAATTCTTCGATCGACTCAGTGATGCGAATCTGACAATTAATTTGAGCAAAAGTGAGTTTTGCCATGCTTGTGTCACATTTTCAGGACATATTGTGGGACAAGGTCAAGTTAAACCTATAGAAGCTAAGGTCAAAGCTATCTCTGAATTTCAAGTTCCAATTTGTAAAAAGCAACTGATGCGATTTCTAGGTATGGCTGGATATTATCGGAAATTTTGTTCCAATTTTTCCAAAATTGCTGAACCTTTGACAAGTTTATTGAGTAAGAAAACCAAATTTCATTGGTCTGACAAGTGTCAGGAATCTTTTGACAAGTTAAAGGCCATGCTTAAGAATGCACCAGTTCTTTCTGCAAAAAATTATAGGCAATCATTTAAATTATCTGTTGATGCAAGTGATGTAGGGGTTGGTGGAGTATTGATTCAGGAAGACAAAAGTGGTGTGGATCACCCTGTGTGTTATTTTTCTAAAAAACTAAACAAACATCAGAAAAATTATTCCACAATTGAGAAGGAATGTTTGGCTTTGATATTGGCTTTACAGCATTTTGAAGTGTATGTTACCTCAGCTCTTTCTCCAATTATTGTGTACAGTGATCACAATCCCCTTACTTTCATCAACAAAATGAAAGATAAAAATCGGAGATTGTTGAGATGGAGTTTGATATTGCAGGAATATAACATTGACATCAAACACATCAGGGGAAAAGACAATGTGATTGCAGATGCACTCTCACGTGCCTAGAAATGTAATATTGCTTGATGTAATTAAGTCCAGTATCATAAAACATGTTCTTATGTAATTTTGGTTATTATAGTATTAGATGTATATTCAAAAGAAAGCTTTATTACATAAATCTTTCTTTTTCTTTATGAGGGGAGGTGTTATGTATGATGTTTATATAATATTATAAATATTTTAGGAAATTATAAATGTTTCTTCACTTTAATATTTGCTTAAATCTTAATGTTATCAGGAAAAACATGTTTAACTAGTGTCCTTGAATTAGGTTGTTTTGATCAATATAATGTTTTCTCAATTTGAAGGTCAAGGTTGATTTTTGTTTACAAGTAAAAATTCCATTAAGATGACTCATGTTCTAGAACATTCTGTCATGTGACCAATCTTTATATATGCCATGTTTGGTGGACATTTATTGAGTTTTGACATTACCATCAGTCTTGTAAAGAGCTATTACAGTTGTGAAAATTCATTACAAATTCTAAGAGAGGAAATTATTTTAAATATTCATTTGATTTTAACAGTGCTCATAAACTTTTGGATTTTGGATTTTTAATTAATGATTTTGGAATTTATGTGAACTTATTCAGAGATTTTGGAATACTTCATTTTGACATCAGCACATCAAGATTTCTAGTACATCAGGACTTTGGAGACCATTAGTACATCATAACATTCAAGGACACAGCCGTGAATTCGGAACATTCTATATTTAGGACTTGTGATTAGAACAATCATTCTTATTGGATTATTAGGATTTCAAAACACATTACTGTAAGTGACCTTTTGATTTTTCATTTTAATTATCTAGTAATAAATTGCCTGTTGATTTTTTACTTGATTTGTTGGTTTCACTTTCTTTCTGTTACATTTTTCTTAGACCATAGAGTCGTAACAACATACTCTCAAACGAGGCTAAAACTACTTTATCCTAGCTTCTCATAATAATCTGGATTTTCTAATGCTGACAATTCGAAGTAATCTAGCAATTTAGATCTCGTTAAAGTAATAATACTTTATATTTATTATATACCTACCAATTTTCTACCCAAGAAAGAGCCAGAATTTGACCGTTATTTCTTATAAGTAGGAAAACGATACTATCGTTTTCTAAACCCGTATCACCATACTCTCAAACGAGGCTGGAACTACTTTATCCTCGAGGTTTCCTGGTGACAATAGCAGCGCCCCTAGCGATGGAATGCCAACACTAGCAGTAAACAAAACAAGGCTTTCACAGCTACGTTAGTTAAGAAACCTTGCGTTATATGTAAAATATCTGAAAGGTCTAAACCATGTCTTTGTCACAACAATAAAAAGCATTTATTCCTTTATTTTGAAGTAGTAAAATATAGCCAAAAATGTTCGTCTGAAACAACATCATATTCGGAAATCGTGTACCAAAACATTACAGTTGTACAGTACAACCGATTTACTGAAATTCATCAATGGTAACGTTAGTGAGTTTCACGCATAATAGATGAATTTGAAATTATAAATGAGTAACATTCTCTGCAACAAATCTGTATCATCAAGTTCCAACAATTTCTCCAATCCTGTTGTATAAATAACTATCAAAATAATGTTGTCATTCCCGTGTAAAGTTCCCATCGGAATCTCTCGCAATGTTTCGCCAGAAACAGTTCAACCGCATTCAACCTGGCCTCTGAAAGAAACTTCCAGTGAATCATCTGGTGAAAACTTCCGTGATGCAAAATTTCAGAACTGCACAATAACTGTAAATCACATATATGAGTCTGCTGCCCCCAAGCGTCGAAGAATTCGTGTTATTGACAGTGATGGTAGTCAAACTGAGTGAGCCTTGTTTTACAAGCTTCATTCATACAACTAATATTCATGCGCATGCCAGTCTTTCAAAAAGTAATTCTGTTTATGCTTTAAGATGAAATTCGTACTAAAGAGGTTGAAATGTTTAGCAATTTCTTGTGTTTTTCAGCTACATATAGTGATTTTATTAAATTATCTGAAAATTGAAAGGTATATAACAAAAATATCATTATCACAGTAATGCGATTTTGATTGCTAGATCACGTCTCGTTA
Organism: Margaritifera margaritifera; assembly: GCA_029931535.1. Lineage (NCBI taxonomy): Eukaryota > Metazoa > Mollusca > Bivalvia > Unionida > Margaritiferidae > Margaritifera > Margaritifera margaritifera. The sequence continues at coordinate 2,955,002 of JAQPZY010001572.1, read as the reverse complement.
TCAGCATAAAAATCCGGATCATGACTCGACGCTTCGCATCTCGTAATGATCCAGATTTTCTAATGCTGACAACTCGACGTGATCTAGCAATCAAGATCGCGTTACTGTGTTAATACTATTTTTTTAATTATGCAGACTGGATCACAAATCCATGAAAAGACTGAAAACTGGAAAGAAAATATTATTCTCTGTTTAGTTTTCGTTGAAGTATAGGAAACTTGTGTTACACAGTTTTGCCACAGACAGAAATTTGTTTCTGACGACCTAATTTTGTTTTTGTGCATGTTGTTGGTGTAATATTGTACAATATTTTTTCTTTTGTTTAAAAGATGACATTCGTGATATCAGGTCTGATAGGGTATGATTGTATTTTTATTATATCAGAATGAAAAACTATACTTAAGTCAGTTCTGCACTGGAATTTTAAAATTTCTCTCATTAATCTCGCAACAACTATTTTTATACAATAAAAGTAAAAATAAGAGCACAGTCTATAATCCTACATCGGCCTTTAAGAATTTCAAGTGTTCTTGAATTATTTTAATGCTGACGACTTCACGTCTGTTCTTTCCTCTCTGTAAATGTTTTTCACAAATTGTCTTGAACCAGTCTGTTTTATTTACACAGGGGGTGGATTAAAAGTCGTCTGCTTCTTTACAATATGAAGGTCACTTTTATAAATTGTGCACTGAAGAATTAACAATCTTTCCTGAAGTATAGCATTCCTCAAATATTGACCGAAATCAAATTGGTCTGGTTGCTTGATTTCGTATCGCATTTGTTTCACATCATCGGGTTATGACAAACCAACATCATTATACTGTTGAAGAACGCAGTTTTCAACAGACATACCTAAAATTCGTTTGCTAACCTTGTTATATCATTGACTGGATTTCATTGATAAGTCTTAATAAGTAATCAGTAGCAAGTAGTCTTTACATGAGGAATGCTAATTTTCACTTTCTCTTTATCTCCTTTCTCTTCTGTGAAGACATTTATGGCGGATTTAAAAATAGACATTTACACGAAGTTGGTTGCAATTTACAAATAGAAAATGTTCATTTATAATCTAATAATAATCAAATTAGCATTAATGATTCACATATACATCGCGTGATTTGCAGCTTCAATTACGCAACCGCTACAGTATTTACGCGCTGACACTTTAAAATTTCAAGCAAATATATTTAGACCCATTTTTAAATCTTCCGAACTTACAAACCCCGTATCCGTTGTTCCTACTAAATTTTGTCGCGTTCTCCGCAAATTATTTAGTGTGAAAGGTTTAATCTAACTAAATTTGGTGCAAGCATTAATTCCTCCTGATATGTGTGCGGAAGTGACGCATCTGTGGAAAGATTAACTTGCTGCAGGTGTGCTAGAGATTCGCAATAAAACATGAAGAGTAATTTTAGGAAAATTAAAGAAATTCAAATGACTAACGTTGTTGCATATAGCTCATGTACACGTTATTTAACCATTGATGCGTTACAAATATAAATAAAAATAAGTAAATGGAATTTGAGAGAATCGTTGTAGAAAATTACGATGATAATGTGCAATGCATCAGCGCGATCTCTGTGTTTATAGAATACACTTTCTAGGATTATTTTGTTAGCCACAAAATGTTTTAAAATTATTTTCAGAAGAAAACATTTTTTTTTCTAAAAATTTCAAGAATAACCCTTTCGGTACAAATAATTCTGTAAATGGAGACAGTAAACGGAAACAAACTTAAATATCATTGTTAACATAATCCAAATCTTTCAATAATCTTTCGGCATGTTCTACTTGATATTGGTCGCTTGTATATTTCTCGACATTTATTATGTATGTCACGAGAAAAACAAAATAAAGAAATGTGGTTTTGATTTTTAATTATGTATCCTTATATTTTAACTCGACAGATTCTTCCTTTCTTTATTTCTTTTATTTTCTTTTCCTTTCCTTTCCGATTTCATTTTCAAACTAAGTAAGGTTTCAGTCTATGATTGAATCCCTACTCAATGTTTACAAGGATTTGCTATATTCTGAGTGCCTAAAAATGCTGTTAACAAAATTTTGCAATGTGCGAGATTCCTGATGATACTTTGCAGTCGAACTCAGTTTAATCACGTGATCCATGATTTCAACGCCTTTACTCCTCCAGAAGGTAGGAAAAAGTAATAGAGAACTTTTCCTCATTCTTTCTCGCAAGTTTTAACCATATGCAGCACATATAAATCGTTATTTTAATCAGAATAAGAATTAAATCATAACACTTGTACAGTAATAAATAGTTCGTTTCGTCTGCAAAGCCTTAGTCAACGGAGGCAAGGCAGTCGGTAATTTGGACTAGGTCACTCGACAATAGCTTTGGGGCTAAATAATTGCAATTCGGTGGGAATAAATTATACAGGAAAAAAAGATTTATAATGTCTACATATCTGTCCACAAAATTCATAAAAATATACATATTGAATATTTTCTAAATATGTGACCTTTAAGTATGTCCTCTAAAAATTAATTTGTTGCTTTTGACTTGGAATTGTTGAAGAACAAAATACGGTAAATATGTATCAAAAGATTTTTGTTTGAATACAAATTTTGCCAAATTATTAATAGAATTAAGGGTAACCTGCTTAGACTTTTCAAAAATTACTTTTTAGATAGAAAACAAATAGTTGCTTATGAAAGTATCTTCAGGTTGGGAAAACATAAATGCTGGTGTACCGCAAGGTTCCGCACTTGGGCCTTTTTCATTTCTGAATTATATTAGCGGTATCGCCAGTCAAATTGACACTAATATAAATTTATTTGCTGACGACACATCACTCTATGCTGTAGTTGACAATGATTTTCAAAATTGAACTTACACATTTTTAATAATACTCTTGGATTGTTATCATCGCTAGCGTATGGCGTATAAAAGACGCTTAAAAATCAAAATTTTTGTTATTCGCAAGAAAACAAAATGTTTATATACCACCGTTAAGACTGGGCAACGAGCATTAATAAAATGTTGTTTCGTAAAAACATCTAGGACTTACTCCTCATTCAGATGCGAAATTGGGCGAACACATGGAGGAAATATTTCATAAATATACAGAAAAACAACCACTGAGGAGAGGATATTTATCTGACTTATGGCCTGCTGCCTCTGCCAATAATAATAATAATAATAATAATAATAATAATAATAATAATAATAATAATAATAATATTATTATTTTTGCTATTATTATTATTATTATTATTATTATTATTATTATTATTATTATTATTATTATTATTATTATTATTATTATTGCTATTATTATTATTATTATTATTATTATTATTATTATTATTATTATTATTATTATATTCGTCTGATATTTTCACTTGGTCGTGTGAATAATCTGCGAAATAATAAAAAAAGTATTTTCTATCCTTTATGCAGAAAATCTTCTAATGTATGAATTTATTCATACAACCAGAACATTTTCAAGAATAATGAGATGATCTGGCCACAAATGGACAAATTCAAAAGTTTCATCTGTCACTAGGATGCTATCCTAAAAGCCTTGTAACTGTTACAAAATGCTATTGTATTGCGAAGCTCTCTTTCAGACAAACGTATCGAAGATACATTTTCATATAGTTCAATTGAAATGGTGTTGTTAATACTGTGTAAAACAATGAGCGTTGTCTTTATAACTTGAAACAAAAGATGGATAACAGTGTCCGGCTATCATCATCATCACAACAAAATTAAAAGTACCAATAACAATATCAAAGTCTAAATGAAATACATCTTTTCTACCGTATCCATCTCCTATCGAAATACAAATGCAGTTTTACTTCTTTGGACTAACGGATTTTAACGTTGAACATATTTATGCTTTCAAAAATTAAAATTCGTTAAAAAGTCTGGATGTTGTTTTGTTCCCTCAATGAATTAATCGTGTGGGAAGAGAGGGTCACTATTACTTGTTTATCGTATGAAATCTCTTATACATAAATACACACAGACACACACATATATATATATAATATATATATATATATATATATATATATATATATATATATATATATATATATATATATATATATATATATATATATATACACAAAATGATATCCGACTTTGTCCAAAACGACTTCGAATAAGGCAAAATTTAAATGATTGGAAAAGTTTCAATGTTGAAAAAAGTTACTTTTTTTGCTTGTTATAGATGTCATTTATCTGTACTAAGCAAAATGTAAAATGCTAGAGGTAGTTAGTAACAGAGGCTGTCCTGTTTGAGAATGATGCTTTAAAAGACAAAAGGTGCCCAATTAACCTTTCATGTGTTTAGAACGTACTGTATTCGGCTTCAATTATATATAGCATTTACACAGTTTGATGGTCTGAACATGAAGGGTAAAGCTATTAAAGAGTTTACAATGATTAGCGATGCACACATAACTATGCAGCAAAGTCCCAGTGCTCGCAAAAGAGCATTACTTTGTAGTTGATATGTACAAAAAAGCATTACTTTGTAGTTGATATGTACAAAAGAGCATTACTTTGTAGTTGATATGTACAAAAGTGCATTACTTTGTAGCTGATATGTACAAAAGAGCATTACTTTGTAGTTGATATGTACAAAAGAGCATTACTTTGTAGTTGATATGTACAAAAGAGCATTACTTTGTAGTTGATATGTACAAAAGAGCATTACTTTGTAGCTGATATGTACATTTTTTCTACCACATGCAGTGATATACTTGTCAGAAATAGTAGACATTCATCAAATATGTTGGATCATTTTTAAATATACTGTGATATTTGGAAATTTAATGTAAACCTAAAGAAAATTAAAGTTATGATATTTGCGTGGCATTTAAGGACTAATTTAGTCTTTACATATAAAGAAAAAAATAACAAAATGTGCTACTTGAATTTGTAAATGAATGTAAATATCTTGGAGTTTTATTTTCTTCTTATTCTCTTTTCAAATGGAAGATTTCTGAGGAACAATACAAACATTGTTTCTTAGGCTAAAAAAGCTGTTTATTTTGAATGAACCTATCGTCATCTTGAAATAGTCTTTAGAATGTCAACTGAAACTTTTCGACCAATCAATTGTGCCTGTATTAACATGTGGGCACTTGAATATATTACATATAAAGAGTGATCAGTCATTTTATGCGATATGCATTTAGACTTATAAAAACAACCTATACCACTTTATAGGTTATATTGTGAAGTGGGCAGACTGCCATTATCGCTCTCTATATATGTATAAATTAATGATTAAATTCTAGAGAAAATTAATTCAAGGAAAAGAAACTAAACTATCAGCAGCAATGTATATTGTTTTGAACTATCTGCATAAAAATGAAAGATAAAATAGCAATTGGATAAAATGTATAGAAAATAATGTATTACATACTAATTTAAAATGTTCATGATTGATCTGGGGTTCGATACAGCTGTTCAATCCATATTTCCGTGTCACAAATCCCATATTGGAACTACTTAGGTGTCTCCTTTGACGTCCGCGCGCAGATATTTTTAGACGCAGTGAATCGAACTTTTATAAATCCCAAATCTTTATGGATTTCAATCATATTGAAAAGCTAAATATATTTAGAAACCGTAAAAGAAGGGGTATGTAATAAATTAAAAACCGCATTCGCGTTTTTTTCGGAGTCGAGGGAAGGAGGTCTTTTGATATGGTCTGACGGCCTCGACGTATCCCTAAGCCATATCAACAACTCTTTTTTCAGCCAACTCAGAACAAAACACATTAAAAATCTAGTTTTGTGTATTAGTTATACTAATGATTGTCAGCTATAAATGATATTCAGCAAAGTTTTAATAAATATGGAAAATTTACCAGTGAAATTAGGACTCTGATGTATCCTCAGATTTTGTAAACGTGACACTCTACCGGAGATGGTCCTTAAAAAGGCCTCATATATCGTATTGCTAAAGCAGAATTAGTTCCTTAAATTAATTTACATTTAAGGAACGAAGAGTTTTCTGTAAATTAGGACAGTCAACAATAGATTGTCTACAGGAGAAGGAAAATGGCGTAAGTTAGAGTTAGAAGAAAAATTATGTAATCTGTGTAAATCAAACAATACATGGTGGACGAATTTCGTAACTTATTAGAATGTTCCTACATCGGTACATACAGAAAACGGTATGTAACAAAATTGTTTTACAAAGATCATCGTGTTGTGAAATTTCGTGGCTTATTGAAGAGTACTAAAAGGAGATTATTAAAAAAATATCAGCAGATTTATACATATAATAATAGATATGTTAAAGGTTTGTGAATTCATTATTTGTTATTATCCTGAATAGTTTGCATGCATGATGACTTATAAATTGATACGAGTCATGGAACTTTTTCCACATGCATCAGGTATGAATTATACATGTTGATATACCTCATATGTCAGTTTGACATTGACCAGAGTTGTAAATAAAATTCATCTGTGTTGAGTTGATAACTATATATTTGATTACCATTCACTTTCAAAATACGGTGACAAACAACTTAAGTCCGCAACTTACAGAATAGGATATATATATATATATATATATATATATATATATATATATATATATGTGATATTCCTTGTCTTAACGTCTTAACTTTGTTATTACACAGGCAGTGAACCAAATGAACACTGATGGCATATTGTTATAAACTGTGAACCAACTGAGTACTTTGATAACATACCGTAACACGCTATGTAAACTAAATGAAAAATTCGATGACATACTCTAATACGCTGTGTGAACCAACTGAGTAATTTGATGGCATACTGAAATACACTATGTGAACTATACGAGAACTTGGATATCATACTTAGAAAATTTCTGAAAATGTTTGTACTGTACAACAAAGTTCTTTATTAGTGAACAGTACGTCAGTGCATCCCCTCGAAGTACCCCCACCCCCACCATACACAGCTCTATACACTTTCTCAGTCTTTTTATCCAATTATTAAATGCATTCTGTATTCACTTTTAGGTGTGTTGTTCATACACTGGAGAATTATACTTCCAATCACATGGCGGCTTTCAAATTTTCTGCCCTCAGTGAATCGTTGATTACAGGATTCAGCCAAAAATCACTTGGAGCTAAATCAAGGCTATATGGATAATGTCATAAAGTTTGTATGCTGTGTCATGTCGGCGGAGATTTATGCGACTGTGAGTTGTCATGGTGTAGACGAACACCTCGGGTACCAATGCGCGGACGGGTGGTTCTACAACTTTTGGAGTGTTCTACAACATTTGGCAACACTTCGAAGGCATACAAATGTCCAGTGACACTAACAGAGGCAGGTACATGTACCTGGATGACCAGGCCTCTTGCATGGAAAATAATGCGTGTTAAACTCTAGTGACAGCCCGACTATTTCGCGCGATTTGTGAACTCTGCTCGTTTTCTCTGATCCAAACTTTATTGTTATCTCTTTAGTTTCATTCAAAGGTCTCTGGTCACTTTTTATATTTGGCGAGTAGCTGTTTGACGATTTCAAAACGAGTCTGTTTTTGGTCAGTCGTCAACAAATGCGGAATCCTTGCACAAACCTTTTTGAGCTTCAAATGATTCTTCAGAATGTTAAAATAGCTGAAGAATTAATGCCCGCGGTAATAAAAATATCTTCCACTGTGTATCGAAAATCTTCATCAATTGTCCCCCTCACAGCAGTCACTTCCCGCTCAATAATCACAGACAACGGTCTACCTGAACGTGGGTCATCTTTTTCATGGATTCGCAACCAACTGAAGCCGCTTCAAAATTGTAGGATATGACATAGAATTACATCTGTAAACTTCAGCCAAGTGGGTCTTGCTGTCACTCAGAGAGTACCTTAAGAGTGCCCGGATTTTACAATATGCTCATTGTTCAGTAGCAGAATTGTTCTCCTTCTTCGACATTTTAAGGTCACTGTTTTTTGCCTATGTTACGTCACATGCATACATCTTTTCAATTACTCGAGGTAAAAAAATATATAGCAAAATATTCAGAATTTTTCAAATACCCCGAGAGCTATTTTCAAGTTGTGGAACACTACCGAAACACCCGTCCGTGCACCTGTTCTCGAGGTATCCATCTACTCCATGACAACGCATCGGCAGATAAATCCGCCGTCGTGACAGACTTTCTAATGGAGCACAGCATCCAAACCTTGCCACATCTTCCATACAGCCCTGATTTAGTTCTAAACACCTTTTTATACATTCTGATAATTAAATGAAAAATAATAGACAGATATGTTTTATTCTCATGATACAGGAAAACAAAAAGCAGTTACTGTATTCTCTGTCAGTAACGAGGCCTAATGTCCTTCTTTAGAATACCGACATTTTATGAAAACCTTTGATAAAGGTAAGCATCATGCATACGTTATATATAAGTTTCTTCGAAAATAAGAACATTCGAGCGTCCATTCCATGGGTGCAAATCGACAGTATAGTAAAGCGACGTCTCAATATATCTTACTAAGCTCAGCAATGGTTCTATTAGTCAATCTTACCTCAAGAATTAGCCCGTGTGCAACTTGCTATCTGCACAGTTTGAGGAACATCTTATATATATATATATATATATATATATATATATATATATATATATATATATATATATATAAAAATTATATATGTTTTGCAGTTCATGTCAAAGTCACATTTTTTAGCTTTGTCTTACCACGTTATTTATTTTATGAATCATGAATGTGTATATGTACCAATAGTGGAAATCAAATTTTAAATATACCAGTACATGACAGAGGCTTTAAGACATTGTGATTGGGAATGAAAAGTAAAGAGCAAACGAGGTAAATGAAAGATAATATATCATATAGTATATACTTTCGTATAAACCAAGTCCAAATGCAAATAACATAGACCCTGATCTGCCGTCGCATAATGCGCCGGTAGACCAGGGTCTATGTTGTTTGTTCTACTAATTAGTCCTTACAAACTGCATAAACCCAGAACTGCTGGCGCATTATGCGATGGCAGATCTGGGTCTATGCAGTTTGCAGTTGGTATTGAAATATACGCGAGTATAGACGGTGTTATAAGTTTTGAATGGGTATTGTGACTTCTCTGACAGAAACGTAGCTACCGAGCGCATTATTACTGGTGATAGTACCACCATTGACGATAAAGCCCAAAGTCTAAAAAACAAAAAATAAGAAAAGAAGAGAATCAAAGAAAAATAGATGTCAGAAAGTCGAAATAACTCCTCCCTGTAAATAAACGCAGCAAGCTTTTGTTGTGTATACAATTACTTCTATTTATGATGTTGCAAGTCTGTAATAACAAGCACAAAAACTACATTTCCGTGGTAATACCATTCTTTATAACAAATGGATACTTTTCAAATATTGACGCAATCAATGCGTATTGACTCAGTTAGTGCGTCAATGTATATGAAACATACACTATAAAATGCTCTTAGAACCATTATGATAACATCATCGTGTGAGGTTTACCATTGTCACCTTTTTATTGTGACGTACGTAGGTTGAGAATTTTTTGTTTGTAACAAGCATTACAATACACTAACTTTGTACCTCTGACCACGTAACATTACATTAATTTAACCCTATAAACTGTAACCAACGAAGGTCAGTGGGTCATTGGGTTATAGTAGTTGGGTGAGACAGATCAGCTCTTTAGCAGGGAGTCATCGGTTGGAGCCAGAATTGTGCGTGCGTGTGTGCGTGGATAATGTTTCCGCTGTTTATTAAATTTTTTTCTCAAAGATCATCATCAGCAACAAAAACAACAATAACAGCATCACCAGCAACATTTGGGTTTTATCTGATCTGGGTGCTCCATCTTATAAACTATGTTTCATTCTAGAAAGGAAAATCTCTGTTCATTTAGTATTAGTTTCAAATGTACCGTATGTACTCGCGTATAATACGAGTCCAAATGCAAACAACATAGACCCTGATCTGCGTCGCATAATGAGCCGACAGATCAGGGTTTATGTTGTTTGTTCTACTGAATAGTCCCTACAAACTGCATAGACCCAGAACTGCCGGCGCATTATGCGACGTCAGATCTGGGTCTATGCAGTTTACAGTGGTATTTGATTATACGTGAGTATAGACGGTATATATTGCCTCTTTGTTAAATGTATTACGACTTTTATCACCATTTAGAAATGAATAGTGTTAAATGTATTACGACTTCTATCACCATTTAGGAATGAATAGTGTTAAATGTATTACGACTTCTATCACCATTTAGAAATGAATAGTGTTAAATGTATTACGACTTCTATCACCATTTAGAAATGAATAGTGTTAAATGTATTACGACTTCTATCACCATTTAGAAATGAATAGTGTTAAATGTATTACGACTTCTATCACCATTTAGAAATGAATAGTGTTAAATGTATTACGACTTCTATCACCATTTAGAAATGAATAGTGTTAAATGTATTACGACTTCTATCACCATTTAGAAATGAATAGTGTTAAATGTATTACGACTTTTATCACTATTTAGAAATGAATAGTGTTAAATGTATTACGACTTCTATCACCATTTAGAAATGAATAGTGTTAAAGATCAATTATTCCTTGAGACGTTTAATGGATAAGTGATGTCGTAATAAAAATAATAATATTATCGTTTATAATGTTCCGAAGATAATCGCATCATAAGTTGAAGCAATAAGTGATATCGAAATGAAAATAGCTAATGCGTTATGAAAACGGTTATGAGCATATCGAAGGTCATACACTTTATATGTTTTTACTGGTTGTTAAGGTAATTTTAATTTTACAGTTGAATAGAAGTACACATAGATTCAAAGATTTCCTAAAATTATCCTATCGTAATTTTGTTTCTAACAATATTTTTCGTCCAATGCTTTTGTTTTTAATTGTCAGTATATTTTTACATTTACTAATTTTTCTCATTCAATGATTTTATCCCATGATTACTAAGTTATTTAGGTTAATAAACCCATATTAGAATTTTTCTATATGTAACACGTATAAAAACACCTCATTAAATAACAAAATGACATCATGGCGTCATATAAGGCATCCGCGTAATGACCGATGCGCCTGAATTTATTTTAATGTCAAGTCTTCACACTATTTTGCAGTTTCATCGAATAATATTATGGGATAATTGAGGATTTGAGGACGTTAATAATAGCCTTATCATCGCAAATTGAGTTTTACCGGTGACGTGTCAGTGGAACCAGTAAAACGACGATAGTAAAGCCACCAATATCGCTCTCAGATCTTCAATCTCAAGAATGCCGTCCCCAATCTAACACACTCTTTAGAATCGTGTCGATGCATAAAAAAGAGGATATAATTTTCTGCAGTATTACGTCACAAAAACAGTTGTGACATCACAATGTCGTCTACATTTCCCATCGATCATAAAACGTGTGCTTTGGGTCATGTGATAAATAAAATTTAACATTTTGTTTATGCTCATTAGAAATAAATTTTAAGAAACGAATGGAATAATTTCAATATTTTGCTTACTATTGATCACTAAAAATGGAAATATTTCAACTCACGAAATAAATTTACTTATATAAGATCCCCCTCTCACCCTGATACTACACACACACACACACAGACACACACACAGACACACACATACATACATATATATATATATATATATATATATATATATATATATATATATATATAGTGGCATGTTGAAAAGCTAAATAGAAGGAGATTTATATGGATGCAGTGGCGGCGCGAGAGTTCGAGGGGCCCTGGGGCAATGTTCTTTAGTGGCGCCCCTACCGAGGCGTCCGGGAGACAATAGTCTTTAGTGGCGCCCTTACTTGCCACAGAGAACAGTTTTTATGTTAGTTGCCAACCTCTACCCCCCCCCTACGCCCTGGTTCCAGCTGCAAAAAAAGAGCTCCCGACGGCGCCCCCCTTCCTTGCCCGGCGCCTGGGGCCAAATGCCGACCCCGACCCACACCCCCTCGCGCCGCCACCGTATGGATGAGTATTCCACCATTTCAATTGTAATTTCCATTGTTACGTTCTGTCTGTCTGTCTGTCTCTACACGTGCTAAAATACAATGACTGTATGACATCAAAGATTCCATTCAATGATAATTGTACCGTTACTTGTATAATATGCACACTTTAAAAATGATATGTTAGAAAGATTCGGCCGTGTTATTTTTACAGTCTTCGTCACACTTTCAAACGTCGTTGGCCGTCGTCAGATCAGCAAGGTCGTGCCAGTAAAATGATCTTAAAAGGAGGAATTGCATGAAGGGTGTAATGACATTGAAAGTCGGTGTAATGACATTAAAAGTATGTGACATGCTCTAAAATTATTTATTTAAGGACTTTTTTTTAAACATTCGTATTTTTTTAATTTCAGTCATGAAACTCTTGAGAAATTATGCAGTTTTAAACTTTAAAGTTTTTGACTTTAACTTGACCTTGCCTAAAGTTCTTTTGTTTTGGCGGCAAAATTATAAACATTTTCATAATACGGCTTTGAAAATTTGTTTACGATTTTAAACGTCTTCTTACGAATGAGTTTTTACTTTCTGAAAGAAACTATAACGAACAACTATGACGAAAACTAGAGTTTGTATCTGACCAAAATGTAATCTGTTTATCTATATATCTATCTATCTATCTATCTATCTATATATATATATATATATATATATATATATATATATATATATATATATATATATATATGCGCACGCACACACTCACACACACACCATATCGGCATATATGCATACATACTACCATAAATACAATTTTGTGTTATTTTTCCAAATGTCTTGGTCACCAATGCAGACATTAGATTTACGTTTAAAATTTTTTATTATGACCGAACTGAAATAAAAATGGGTAAGTGTTCATAGATTCTGAAGCATTGCATTTTCTCACTTGTGACGAAAAATAAAAGGCCAGAAAAGATTACTTTTCTTTGTATGATCTGTCTACTGTAAACCACAACATCTAAGCCGCATTTAATTTTTGCGCATATAATTAATTATTAATTTTTAGTAAGTACTAATTGTCCTGGATTTCGTGGTTGCTAAAAAATACCACACATTTCAAGAAACATCTTCCCAATCCTAACTTGAAGTACAAACGTAAAAATCTTAATATTTTTTTAAAAACATGATCACTGATATCCCTAAAATAAAATGAGTTCATACTTTTGCGACATGAAATTTTATTGTAATATATGTACTTTCAAAGCATAAATTAGAGATACATACATACATACATACATACATACATACATACATACATACATACATACATACATACATACATACATACATACATACATACATACATACATACATACATACGTACGTACGTACGTACGTACGTACGTACGTACATACATACATACATACATCTTTCTTCGTTTGATTTTAGGTTTGTCGATTCATGCGTCTGTTTCCTTTCCTACGGTAGTTTTGTTTTCCTGTCTTTGTATATCTATTTACCTATCTATCCGTTGGCTGATGAATCTACATCCGAATACCTGAACTGAACCAACCCATCGCATTAGTGGACTGGCAAGAAAATGCAAAAGACTGGGTTGACTAACACACACATCATCAAAGTAGAGTTTAATTAGAATATAGAGCTTCAAGGTGATTCAATAATCATGCTGTTCACATCACGTGGTACATATCATAATCATAAATGTATTCTAATAAGTAAAAATTTCCTAGGCGAATTACACGTGACATTTTAACCTGCATTTCCGAAACAATAAATGTAAAAATATACTTCTATTATGCACGACATGATACAGTTGCAAATGATAGATATGAACATGAAATACTAATAAATAAAACACGTATAATTTATATAGTAGTCTTTCTCATCTGTCACCCTTATGGTTCTTCTATAGTTTATTCCATGTATATAACATCATATAAATGATTATGTACACTTTATGTAAGCGATCGAGATAGGCTTGGTTTTTGTGGATTTAACGCCATTTTTGAGCACATGATAGGCTATACATGGCGGCCAGTATATTTGGTGGAGGAAGAAGCAGGGAAAACCCCAGGAAGAACCACCGACCCACGGGAAGCTACTGGCAAGCTTTCTCACATACCCACGTTGGCCGAGACTCAAAACTCACGCGAATAGAAGTGAGATGCCAGTGATCTGTAAAGGCGAGCGCCTTAGACCACTCGGCCATCCGGGACCCCCTATTTGAGAGAGACATAAATACAACAAACACCTAATAATTCTGAGGTTTCAACTTTAAAAACTATCTAGTTTATATGCATATTTCGACAGTATTTATATTTTGTGGAAGGTAATCATTATAGATTTTCTATTTATCAACCAATGGCAACCTTAGCATATGTTACAAAATACACAAGTTGAAGACCGTTCGCTAACTTCAAATGCTGTGAATTTGTTTATATCGGTGGGTTTCAATTTTCGTGTTTTTGCGACGGATTACAGTTTCGTTGGTATTTGAATTCGTGGATATGTGAAGGTTTCCTATTTTTCGTTCGGTCTTGGAGTTCTTTGTTGTTAGTAACCGGGAAAGTCACGAGAATTGGTACTCCACGCAAAAGAGTGAATTCGCAGTAACATTAAAAATGTATTCAGGAATAAGATTTTCAATACCAATGTACGTTTGCACACTAAAAAACCAATATCACTTGAAGAATAAATAAAAAAAGAAGAAATGCAAGTCATGCACACGGCGCTTACTTCTGCACACATCACAAAACTTTCTTCTCCGAAGCTGTCAAATAAAATGACATGATATCCATGGAAACTAAGGCCCTTCATCTGCATGCATTACACACGGTATTATCAATAACTGACCTAAAGAAGGAGTTGCTTTATGATCACTGAATTGAATAATAACTTACATATCAAGCGAATATCTTCCAACAATTCATATAATTTCACTGTTGAGTGTCATTTTAATGAAAACTCTGTTGTTCCGATTGTTTAAAATCGAATCCAATGAAGAAATTTGAAATATATTGTAATAATATTGTAATAATATTGTAAATATATTGTAATAATATTGTAAATATATTGTCATAATATTGTAATAATATTGTAAATATATTGTAATAATATTGTAATCATATTGTAAATATATTGTAATAATATTGTAAATATATTGTAATAATATTGTAATAATAATTTGACGTGTTGACGCTATGTCCGTTATTCCTTTCCAACATCGACATTTTAATAAATTTATTTTACAGATTTTACCTAAAGTATGTTGAGCAAAGTTCCTGCTATAAGTTTAAAATAATACTTAAATCTTGACAGTCCCGCTACTTTCTATTAATGAAATATTCGTAAAACTCAACACAAGATATGTAACTTCATATATCTATTACGCAAACTTTTCAATTTTTATCTTCTTTGAACAGAAAAAAAGAAATAAAAAAAATGGAGAAGGTTTGCGGAGCATGAGCATGCGTTGATTACCATTTGTGTTGGATTAATACATCATCAAAATATGACGACCTATTACGTATATAATATTACGAACGTTACAGTAAATCTACGTCACGACGATACTCAGCTATATGTCAAATATTTGTTTATTTTTATGCTCGTATAACAACATACCTCTTGAACCAAAACCGCCAGACTTCTGACGACGATTAATTGAAAGTCTAGTGACTGAACAATCGCCAACAGATAGCAAAACTAGTTTCTCGTCTGAGGTTAGTGCCGATTAAGGCACACACTACTTCCACGACCAACCAGTTATCATCACCAAAAAGGACATGTAAATGTATGTTTGCCGCCATGTTTTTACATTTTTCCACTTTATATTTTTTATCGGTTGAGAAACATCCGTTTAGGCTCAAACGGGGACCAATTTCAATGCTACAAAGCCATACTGGCTTTTGAAATTTTGTGTTGCTTGAATTGGAGCAAGAATATCATTCGTTCTCAATTAGTCTTAATAATTGTGTCTAACTTCATGTAAAATATTGTGCATGATAGGAATCTCTACCTGTTTCGAAAACCCAGAACAAAGAAGAAAAGAAGAAGAAAAGTGAAGATTGAAATAAAAGATAAGAAAAGTATTAATGCAAAATGTGCACCGAAATTGTAAAATGCTTTGCAAGTGCTCGATATTTTTGTTCAAATAAAGTTAGAAACTTAACTGGCTTCCGAATTTTTGTTCAATGTACAGCACAAATCGATAACCTCAAAAAGTAATAAAGAACTTGTTTTACAGTTTATTGACCCATATATCGACGTATTTGTTTTGTCACATAATTGAAGTGCGGCAGATTTTGTCACGGAATTATGTGTACGAACATGTCTGTGCATATATATAAACGAAAATATAGACGGGTTTCGTTGCCGCGACAGCGTTACCCGAGGGTGGTTTATTGTTAACTCTTGGAGTTTTAGAAAGCACAAAGTACCGGCATTGTGGAATCCATTATACCTCGAGTTCTCTTATCGTAGATGCAACAACGGATTGAGTACTTCTAGCCCAAATTCTCTCTGTATCGTTGGTGTAAGAAGTCAAGTATTTCACACAGGAAATCATAACAGCAAGCCTAATTATTGTGTTTATTTGTGAAATTTGTGTTTATTATTTACACACTTTTCTAAAAATATTGTAGTAAGAATTACAACACAGCCATGAAATACAACTATAAACAAAGCGAAACAAATGAATGACACGTTAGGTATTTACTATTTTAGTATTTGTACTTGTATATAGCTACTTGTTCTGCATTTTCTGAATCTGTCTATGATTATTCATTGGAAATTGTCAGTCAATTATAAATAAAAGCCAGAAGTGATACATGTTTTATATTATCATGATTTGGCATGGATAGTTGACATGGGGCACTTAACCTGAAAAACAAGTATTGCCTTAACTTGCTATGGCACATGAATTGTTTTTAGTGGGAATTAAACTGGAAGATGCAGTTATTGAAATGGTATGTGGAATGTGTGTTGAAACCTGTCATAGAGTTCATTATATTTTGTGAGAGTTCTTATATGCGATTTTGTGAAGATGCAGGACAAATTACTTGAGTAGTACTGGTTGGATCTGTAGGGGTCATTTGAATTACTTGAGTAGTACTGGTTGGACCTGTAGGTGTCATTTGAATTACTTGAGTAGTACTGGTTGGACCTGTAGGGGTCATTTGAATTACTAGAGTAGTACTGGTTGGATCTGTAGGGGTCATTTGAATTACTTGAGTAGTACTGGTTGGATCTGTAGGGGTCATTTGAACATTTACAGAGGCCTGGTATGTTACTGAAGAAGAACATGAAGCACATTTGAACTTACATTGGACACAATGTTACTCATTTGCTGCTTATGTTTAGTACGGGGCCTTTTGTAGGGTTTTAATGAAAGTTCATTTGAGTGGTCAGACACAGACATAATGTGCCGAGCAGGAAGGTTGGCATATGACATTGCATTCAAAGCTGTGTCACGAAGAGAGTTGGCAGTATATCTTGCAGAAATATGGGTATTACTGCATATGTCAGCCATAAAATTACTAAATTGTCTCTGCACAACACTTCTAGTGCTGTACCATGTTTGACACAATTGGGGAGTTTCCAAAGTATTTTCTCAATATGGATTCATGCGTGAGAGGTAGTATTTTACTGACTTACTGGGCAGTTTTGACCACCAGTTGCATACAATCTCTTGTCAGGAATTTCCTCCTTTGTATTTAAGTCCCCCTGATAATTGTTCGGCATAGTTTGATGGGTCAAAATGGTATATTCAGCCCCTGTTTCATCAAAACTGATAGGTGTTTATTGGCTGTGGACTTCTAATCCACGAGTAAAATAGTGGATATACAGATATAACCAAACCCTGTATCTGAGTATGATAGGATTATCTTGCATCAGGTACTGATTGATTGCATGCAATGTCTGATTGAGGAATACTAGTTTGTGTTCAGTTGATCTTGATAAGCCATTCTTGGTGTTAAACTTTAATTTCCTATTTAACATGTCGTTTGCCTTTTTAAACTCAGGGTCTGTAACAATATTCTTTGAACGATCACATTCAACATGAATGTCACGATTGATAGCAGCCCTGACATTTTAAAAGAGTTTGTGTGGTATTATTCAGCTTGGGCTTCAATCAACTTCCTCAGTGGTGTTGCGGTGACCTTGGGGGCTGCTTCAACATAAAATATGGCTAGCTTCCGGGCCAAATGTGTTCTTCTCTTTGCACCATGCTGAAATTTATATGGTTGTGTGTTTGGTAGCAACTATTTTTAATATTCTGAGTTAAATATTTAGATTTTTTTTGGAAAATCATACATGCATGTTTCCTTTCTTTAGAATGTATTTAATACAGCAAATCTGTTATACTTTTATATGGTAAAAAATATTCATTGACAGTATGCATATTTTTTCAAAACTTTTTACATATTGCTTATAAAGTAGTTTTAGCACAGAAAGTATGCATTTTGAAAGTTCACTGCAATTTATTATGGGTTCATTTTGAGATAAAATGCATTTTATCCATTGCAGAGCAAGTAAAGTCTCATTTTTATATAAAATGTCGTTAAAGATTTAAAATGAAAAAATTGTCTTGCTTTTGTATCGACACATAAACAACATATTGCCTTTTTCATCATATATGCTTTATAAAAATTAAAGTTAAGAGCCAATTAAGTATCAGTAAATATTCCTTAAGCCAACATTATTGAACAACCCAGTATACTCTTTATTTCTATTATTATAATTTATTTTTATGATGAATGAACGAATGAATAAATTAATGAATGAATCTACATGTGAAAGTGTTGTAGCACTACTGACTGTTTATCTTGGTAGATATTGAGTACCGCTGCTCTGAGATACTTAAGGGATCTTCCTCTTTAAGAGATTCAAAGCGTTTTGGTCTGTGGTCATCCTGCTGTTCAACTGGCAACTGAAATTCTGTTGGTTCATTCACAACGCTTAATAACTCTGATTGTGATATTTCTTCCACTTCAAAAGGCTCGTCAAACATGGATGAATCAAAGTTTTTAATGTCTTCATGCAAGAAATCTATATGATATAGCAAATGCAACGAAAATATTAAAAATTCTGACATTTCGGATACAGCAGTTGGACGGTGAATACCGGCGACCACTGATCTTGACCTAGCACACTTGCAACCAGATTTTTCACGAATTTAATCAAACAAATAATAGTTTCTTTTTCCGAAAACATTAGAAAGATTTGTTGTTTTAGTCTTTCAAATTCTGTGAATTTAAAAAAAAATTAAAATTGTAAATTTTTTGTTATATTGTGGAGCATACGTTTCGTTTGCCTTCACTTGCAGTATTTACGTTTTACTTTGCAAATAACTTTACTTATTGAAGTGGGTATATTTAGAAGTCGGTATATTTATTTAGAAAAGTAGTTCTCCTAACAGTTTATAAAGAAATAAATGCAGCTCAACCTGATAACATGGTAACATTCTGACCAATGGAAATCTTAGTTACCTTTGGCAACTAATGCCATTGCAGTTATTATAATGATAATCTCGTACAGTCGTTGTTATGAAAGAATTTAATGTGCAATGAAGTCAATTAATGTGCTCGCATGCGTAATGTATATCGTTGTATTCACACTTGAACGTGTCTCATGTATTGCACGGCTCAGTCATTATATTTTTAGCTGTTATGGAGAGACGTCGAACTCTGGGGTTTTGTGTAACCTGGATACCGTTGTTATTGGTGACGTCGGTTCGGAGAATGATATTGGTTTACTCAGTGTGAGGGGTCAAAGGTTCTGAACCAACGGATCTCCGGATACGGAGGCTCTCAATTAATCCTTCAGTAAGCTGGGAGGAGCGGACCACGCGAGGTCGTCCTTTCACCATTTGACGGGAACTGGGAAATCGGAAATATATCATGTGGATCGACTGGATGCCACGAAATTAATACCATCGTATATTCCATTTTGAGCCTAAAATTCAATGTCACTATATCTGTGAAAATCAATCAAATTCAATGTCACTGTATGTGTGAAAACTCAGCATACATCCATCACACTTGTTGATGAGCCATACATTGTTCATATATGTTAATACATTCCATACATTGTTCATATATGTTAATACATTCCATACATTGCTCATATGTGTTAATAGATTCCATACATTGTTCATATATGTTAATACATTCCATACATTGTTCATATATGTTAATACATTCCATACATTGTTCATATATGTTAATACATTCCATACATTGTTGATATATGTTAATACATTCCATACATTGTTCATATATGTTAATACATTCCATACATTGTTCCTATATGTTAATACATTCCATACATTGTTCATATATGTTAATACATTCCATACATTGTTCATCTGTATTAATACATTCCATACATTGTTCATCTGTGTTGATACATTCCATACATTGTTCATATATGTTAATACATTCCATACATTGTTCATATATGTTAATACATTCCATACATTGTTCATATATGTTAATACATTCCATACATTGTTCATATATGTTAATACATTCCATACATACATTGTTCATCTGTGTTAATACATTCCATACATTGTTCATATATGTTAATACATTCCATACATTGTTCATATATGTTAATACATTCCATACATTGTTCATACCTGATGATAGGTCTATATATCATTCATGCTTGTTGATAGCTTCATACAGTGATCATGTCCGTTGGCATACGAGATCATCTGAGATTATTTGTTGAAATTCCATGTTTTTGATAGTATCCATTTAGGAACGATATCATTTTCTTATATCCGTTGTTGGATTTTGCTCGCATTTGCATTATAAATAAACCTCTCATTCACGTAACTGTGTTAAGTGTTTTTACTAGATCCAATCCCACCCGGTTTAATCCTGTTACAGATGTACTGTGTCCCTAATAATGCGTGTTGTGTGATTATTAAGAGTTTAAAACATACACAGGTTACGTCATTATTGGCCAAGACTGCATAAGAATTCAACAAATTCTAAAGGAAAATTAGCAATTTAGAAACAAAGAAAAATAGCCGATTATGAAGACAAAATATGCTAAAAAAATAAAGATAAAGAAAATACATACATTTGTAAAGACAATACGAATGTCATATATTAAAGCATTAGTGCATGTTACGTATATACTACATAGTAAGTACTTTTCATTAACTCATTGTTTGTCTGGGAGTTGTTTCCTGATTTGTTCTATATTGGACTCATTTACAATTACTTTTGGTATCAAAGTTTGATACATATTGAAAGATACTTTTCAGTCCTGTGTTTCAGCAGATAAGTAAGTGTGTCTATCATGCAGGAAGTTAACATGAAATACGATTCATCAAATGACTTCTGTTTGTTTAATATTAGTCATACTCAGTGAAATTGGTTAGCTATTATAAGTCTATATAAGAGATCCACACTGCGACATTTATCATAGTAGTAGATACAATTGTTATTCTAATATTAGGATCTAATATAGCTAAATGCTGACATTAATGTAAGACGTGAATTTTCCCCATGACGAATGATGTACCATTTTAACCACCTTCTCAATCCCCATCCTTACATTTTATTATTAATGGACCCAACTTTACCTTTTTATTTTGCGAGCTTTCGCTAAATTTCATTTTCTGTTAGCTTACGTGTTTATTATATTTTTAAATTGTAAAACTTGTCTTTCCTTTAAGTTGTATTTTTAGCAATATTAATTTGCATCGCAGGAATTTGGTTAGAATATGCTCAAATAATGTAAAAGGACCAAGAGATTCCAATTAATGCTGAAAATATTCAAATGGATACGAGATAAACACTGCTTCTAAGTAAACAAAAATAATTTTACCAAATGTTATTTTCTCTTATTACTTCGATTTGTGTAACCTTCATCCTTTGACTTTACGACAAGTGACCGCATATGCTTTTCTTTCAAACTACTTTCACAAACTAGAAAACATACCATGGGCAATGGATTACAGTTACCATGCCAACAACACACATGTAATAACTGGCTTCACCAATGTGTCAGTTCACCAGTCTACCAGCTTATCAAATAGTAAATCTGATTTCCAGTGGAATTCTAAAGAGACATATGAGTCATATATCTGCCCTAGATGTCATACGTCCAATAACGGTGGACTGGTAAACCTTTGTGACAGCGGGAATGACCTATCCGATGCAAACAAAGAGTTGAACAATCTTGATGACAATAGTGTTTGGGATACTCCTCGCCCAGTGCCTCAACATTGAGAGAGATCATTTTAAGTATCTAATCTGCAATTAATTAACTCATGGAACTACTACAAGCTCCTATTTATGACACTGTAAAACTATTATCGCAATTAAAGATAAAAAGTAATAGTCTATAAAAAAAAAACTCACAGGGATCGAAAAGTTCCTCTCATCAAACAGACATCTTAGAAGCAACAAATAAACTCATATCGAACACCAGAGATCAATCCTTCAGAAACGGCTACAACCAATCTCAGACTCTCCCAAATCCTACAAAGGAGCAACTCTTACATGCAAGTAAAATAACCGTAACCTTGATGGAAAACCCACGAAGCTCACGGAACAATCAACAAGTAACAAGGCCCCAAGAATAACCAGCACATACTAAGAATGTTCCAAGTGGCCATACCACAAAGTCACAGGGTCAAAATTACTATTCACTGGAAGCTCTGTTTTGAAAAATATCTGACTGAATAGTCTATATTGGCGTACATGTACGCACAAGCAGAGGTGTAGCTATTAAGCAGCTTTCTGGAAAACATAAGCAAATGGACCTATTCGACAAAGATATGGTTATTTACATTTGAGGTAATGATGCTTCAAAAGATAGAACACTGAAACAATCTGATGCAAGATTATCAGAATCTTCTGAATGTTATAAAGAATAAATGTACTTGCAAGATTCATCATTGTGCATTATGTCCCAGAGGCTGATATCGACATTGTTCCATAAAATAAGGCTATAAAGAAGATGATACCACGGAACAAAAGCGAATTCATCAATGCCTACAACTCATTAATGAGTGGAACTGGTGAGGTAGATTCTAACGTCTATCGTCATCATGGAATACATCTGAATAATGAAAGGAACCGCAACTCTTATGCAAAGTGTAAACCGTAAAATACGATATACAAAGATTTGTTCTGAAAGAATATCAAAGACTTCAGCGAAACAATGCACAAGAAGGACACCATAATGTCACAGAAGTCTGAAAGCCATACTAAAATAGACAATAGAAAGCCATACTAAAATAGACAATAGAAAGCCATATTAAAATAGACATTAGAAAGCATACAGAATAATGCGGACTTCAAACACACTATGTTAGAATTGATAATTCTACGGGCACAAGTCTGCTGACTATACAAGATACCACTTAGATGAACTAAATAAGCCCTATTTAAACAATTATACATGTGTTACTTATACGGATGTCAGCATATTCCCTTGTTGTGGACTATCTGCTCAGTGCAATGAACTAAATTGCTGATGTGCTGATAATGTTGGGTGCAATATATTTACAAATGCTGAATGCAATGCTTTTTCGTTAAAAAAAAGTTTTAAAAAAATAATTAAAAAAATGGAAATTTTGACTAATCTATAAAGCATCCCTTAGGGATTCCTTTAGTATATATACTTCATTAAATCCACGGCAACATAAGAACGACAACAAAAACTGTGCAACATCATATGAAGGCAGTATTTCTGAATCATAGGGATACACACTGTAATCCTCAAAATTTAAAACACATTAATCTTTCTTGTTGATTATACATCTCACACTGATAATCCTACAAATAATATTATAAATCCTTCATATAAATAATCCTACAAATAATATTATAAATCCTTCATATAAATAATCCTACAAATAATATTATTAATCCTTCATATATATTACAAACATCTAATGATGATAAAACTTCAACGTTAGGGCTTTGACAAAAGGTGCTGCACATTATTAGCTAAAAATCTCATAACAAAGATAGATGTAATCAAGTTTACAATGCAACACTATCAGTCCCTTCAAATTTTGGGATTACGTGAAGCGTGCTTAAATAACTTTGTACAATAATGAAATATGAATTAATGGATTTTGTTTACAACACAAAGGTCAGAGTATCAGTTATCTATAAAAAGAATCAATATAATTTTAACGCAGAAAGATTTACAAATTGCAGATATCAAATCAATTTGGGTTGTGATTAATGATCCAAAATTTTAAACCATTATTAATTAGTTTTGTATATAGTCCTCCAGATTCATTACAGTCATGGATCTTATTTGAACAGGAACTTTGTAAAGCATCTAAAGAAAACTCTGAATTGATGATGCTTGGAGATTTTAATATAAATTATATAAATGGTTTAATCAATAGTAAATTCGTATAATTTCTATCAATAGTAAATTCGTATAATTTCTATCAATAGTAAATTCGTATCATTTCTATCAATAGTAAATTCGTATCATTTCTATCAATAGTAAATTCGTATCATTTCTATCAATAGTAAATTAGTATCATTTCTATCAATAGTACATTTGTATCAATGGCAAATGGTCAAACCTTATATCAAGGTTCCAAATTACTCAGCTTATAAAACGGCCAACATGAATATCTGTAGAGAGATAATTTACAATTGGTCATGTATACTCTACACGTACAATTCATTACTGAAATCAAAGTACCATTCCTTTCACTAAGTTATCACTATCCAATGGGCATAACAAGCAAAAAAAACAATATATCACATGAACCCCATCTTAATAACCATAAAACCATCACATACATCTGTTTTCACAAATAAACAATAAAATAACTCTGAGAAAAATATTGTCGAATTTATCGAATTTATTGAAGACCATGATACTGCTTTTAATAAGGTCTGAGCAATCTTCTATATTCTTTTAAATAAGCATGAACCTTGTAAAACTAAAAAGGATACAAGAATCAACCAGAGTGATATTCTAATGATATTAAGGCAGCAAGAAAATGAAGAGGTAAATAAAATTTGACCCCCCAACCCCCCTAAAAAAATAAAAAAATAAAAACAAAAACAACCAACAAACTACGAAGACTATACTTGATTTATACAGGTAAAAATGATTTGCTTTCAATAATGCGATAGCTGTCAATAAAGGCCCAAGCTGTCCATAGAAGAACTTGGAAAATATTACACCTCGCAACAACTATTGAGCTGTAAAATACATTGAGCTATAAATTGGAACACTAACAAACAACCACGAAATACATGAAGCCATTAATCATCATTTTGTAATTATAGCTAATTTTTTTCGAAAACTAATATCAATACATTGACTTTTGATATTATTAAGCCTTATTCTAAAGAGAGGATTCCGAATAAGGCTGAAGTTAGTCTCAAGCCAATCACACCTGATAAAGTTATAGAGATAATAAATAAGTTCGACTTCAGTAAGTCAAAATGTCAAAATGGCGTAGATGCTAAAATTACGGAGATAGATAATGATTGCTTATCTTCTGCTATATCCCATATTGTAAATACGTGTAATATAAGGAAGGTTGAATGATATCTATCCACATAGGCAGACCATAAGAGTATCCATCTTTCTCTCTCTTTATAACGGAATGTTCAGCTTCCGATTCCGACAGCAATCTTATGGCGACAAACATGACTTTTTCGTATTTATACAGTGTTCTTTATAACGACACTGTCATCCCTCAGGATTTTAATTTTACGCCAAAAGAAAGTATATTAACATTTTATGTATATGTAAATAGCAATTATAGATTTATATTTCTCACACATTCTTCTCATGTATACATCCTGCTTTGACCAAGACGATAATTCCTCAGAAGTAAAGATATTATCTATAAGGAGAGTTGCCTGTATATTAAAATTTGTTTACTTTTTTTATGTCCCTTTGTCCTGCAGCAAATGACGAGTAATACACAATGCCAATTAACTTCATTTAGCCCTATTTATTGCTGTACAAATGACGAGCAATACACAATGTCAATTAACTTGATTTAGCTCTATTTATTGCTGTACAAATGACCCATAAGCGGAGCCACCAGGTGTTTGGTAGAAGTGATTGTACAGTAATTCATAATAGAGATTAGTACGTAAGAGGAGAAACTCATAAGATCTCTCAAAGTAAACTAAGATATACATAATATACAGCAATTCTGGGATGGGATAAGTAAACACGTTAGATTGAATTTATCTAAAGTTTTAAAAGTTAGTACATTTGTACGTTTATCTCTTTTCCAAATGAAGGAGGACGGGGCATAGTGCAAATTGTGAACCATTTATATCTCTTAAAACTATTTTTTTTAACAAGAACAAGTGCTACTTTATACACACTCACGTGTGGGAACTGTCTGATTTGTGATTAAATAGTCACTGAGGCAGGGGTCAATCTGTAAAGGCTTTCTCATTTTTGAGACAACTTTTAGTGACCATGAAGATAAAATGTGGATTGTCAACGTTTTTTTCTTTCTTGTGTGAATTTATTTAGATCGATGAGTTACATAGCAGATAAAATGCCTTTTTTGACGACAGTACGTTTATTGATTGAGCAACATATCTATTTGATAGGATTACCTCTAGCATGGAATGTTTATATTCACTGCATGAATACAACACTGTCAATGTGCACCGAAAGTCCTTGACCTTGTTTAGTCGGTTTTGGATTTTTTTTGTTTTATCCCTGAAAAATTTGTGAATAAATTTAACATACATATGTTTTCAAGCAAGCTCTTGGTGATTTCAATTTTGATAAAAGACATCTACCTCCGTTACAAAATTCGTTTGCAAAGAGACCTCGTTTGAAATCGCACTCGCACACCCCGAACCATCTTCCCTAACCTAAGATCGTGGATCCACTTGTTCCACATCGACTCTTGACATATGTAGCTAACCGAGACAGTGTTTTCAATAAGTAAACTCTCGTGGATGAAAGTTACTCTACGTAGCAAGCGGAATCAATTGACCAATGAAAGAGCTTATTGCACATGTTAGGTTCGGTATTCGATATGGCGACTTTCATGATACCCACGTGGCTCGACTCCAAAGATAAAAAAAAATAAATAACAAAAAACAAACAAACAAAAAACAACAAACAAACAGTGTGTGAACTGTTTAAATTGGAGAAACTGACTTGCGACACGTGTCGTTGTCTACGGAGGCCGCAGTGATTATTCCCGTCATCTACATGGCAAAAAAAACGAGCAATCTGATTGGATTAATTTCTTTCAACTGCAGATAATCAGATAGCGGAGCGATATATACTGTTTCAGCTAGCAACATATGTCAAGGGTTGATGTGGAACGATCCTTTGGCAATCTATAAAATGTCCAGTATCTTTTTTGTGTTAAATATATATGTATATATATATATATATATATATATATATATATATATATATATATATATATATATATATATATATATATATATATATAGGTAATGCAGGCAATCATAGCTGTGGTTGCACAAATTGCAATGTCCTCGAGTTCAATTTTGATTAAGTTTCTGACAAAAGGAGTGTGGAAAGAACTGGCTGGAGCAAAGTCCTAACTCTAGTATTGTGTGCATTTCTTTAATAGTAAGAAACTCTAACATAACCCGATTTATAAACGGCGAAAAGGTGTAGCATAATAGTTCACTGACCTATTGATAAGCTATAGTCACATTACAGAGCAAATAAGTACAAAGTATACAGTTGACACAAATGTTTCCCGGGGAAATAACGACTACGTGCAAATGCATTGATCAACTTCCAGCTAAAAAATCTGTGATAGGGGTGAAATGAATTTGGCCATATATGCAATAAGGTTTTAAAAAATATTTTTTTTTTTTGATACTTCAAATTGCTGCTCTGAATCTTAATAGATACTGAAATTATGCCAATGTCTACTCACTTCTAGCTTTGATTAACGAGACCAAAACAAGGGGAAACAAATCATTGTAAGGTCCCTGGTGACGTCATCAGCGGAATTGGATGAGTCAAAATAGGCCCCCAGGGGGTCTTTGATAAACGAAAATTATTTAATTTTGGAGAGAGAGAGAGAGAGAGAGAGAGAGAGAGAGAGAGAGAGAGAGAGAGAGAGAGAGAGAGAGAGAGAGACTACAGGATGGTAACATACAACAATGAAAAGCATTCTAATGAAATAATTAGTGTAGTGTGGAAGATTCCAGTTTCACATCCCACCTACCGCAAGCACAAGGAGCCTGAAATTAGCAGATCTAATAACGGACAAGTTCTGTCCATTTAAGGATTCTTTCTAAAACGTACTTGTAAGGTAGCTAACGTTTTCTTAAATTTTTGGAGCAGATCTGTCTATAGATCGTTTGAGTTTTTATACAGGTATGGTATGATAACTTCATGCTGACATACAAGAAAGATGTCTACCTGATTTGATCACTTCATGTTTGCATACAAGGAAGATGTCTACCTGATTTACATACAAGGAAGATGTCTACCTGATTTGATAACTTCATGTTTACATACAAGGAAGATGTCTACCTGATTTACATACAAGGAAGATGTCTACCTGATTTACATAGAAGAAAGATGTCTACCTGATTTACATACATGGAAGATGTCTACTTGATTTACATACAAGGAAGATGTCTACCTGATTTACATACAAGGAAGATGTCTACCTGATTTGATAACTTCATGTTTACATACAAGGAAGATGTCTACCTGATTTACATGCATGGAAGATGTCTACCTGATTTACATACAAGGAAAATGTCTACCTGATTTGATAACTTCATGTTTACATACCAGGAAGATGTCCACCTGATTTACATGCAAGGAAGATGTCTACCTGATTTACATACAAGGAAGATGTCTACCTGATTTACATACAAGGAAGATGTCTACCTGATTTACATACAAGAAAGATGTCTACCTGATTTACATTCAAGAAAGATGTCTACCTGATTTACATACAAGGAAGATGTCTACCTGATTTACATACAAGGAAGATGTCTACCTGATTTGATAACATCATGTTTACATACAAGGAAGATATCTACCTGATTTACATACAAGGAAGATGTCTACCTGATTTGATAATACATACTCCATTTAACAAATCAGATGTCGCCATTCATTTGAAGAGATAATTTGCTTAGTGTTTATTCTTGTAATTCTTTGACTTGATGAAAATATTTCTCTTTTTAGTATCATTTCCACTAGACCAAATGCAGAAAGGATACTTATATTTCTTTCAAAGAGTTGCCAATATTACCTTTGAGAAGTTCTATAATTATAGTATTCGAGAATTAACGGCAAGATAAGAAATCACACTCGAGTAAACCAAATGTTTCATCCTATTGGAAACGGAGTTGTGTCCCGTATTTTAAAATCATGGATAATCTTGATCATTGAAGCTCATATAAAAGGTATTTCTATATTTAACACATCAACACCATTATATAATTATATCTCTATATCCTTTTTTGAGCTGTGCATCAATTGCTTTTTTCTGTATGATGCAGAAATGTATGTCAACATTATCAACCCATGCCTTTCATCTTCCAGCACTCTTATTAGTTTCTTACTTAACACCACTCTTTTGGAACATCATCAAGGGGCGTATCCCAGGGCGAAACGGTTGCCTCCTTTAGTCGCCTCTTACTACATGCAGGACAGCGCATCGGGTCGATTCTGCAAATTCCATGAGCCTGCAAAATGGGCATGAGGTGGGGATGGGGGAGCATAAAAGTAAAATGTGTGAACACTACAAAGTGGGCAAACACCATTCTTATACATTTTCCCAGATTAATCTTTGAGAATATTTGTGAAAATCCTTGAAATAGAGAGTCATATGTACCGCACTCTTTAAAAAAAATCCAAGATCTTTTCAGTCGGAACATAATCAAGGGACGCACCCCAGGGCAAGAAGGTTGCACCTATTAGTCGCCTCTTAACACACGCGGGAGGACGCATCGGGCCTATTCTGCATCCCCGAGTTTGCAATGCAGATAATGGGGCAGGAAAGAAGAGGAAAAAACGTGAAAACCACTTAGTCAACAAACACCAGTTTTTAAAATATATTAGCTGAGACTAGTCTGGGACTTTTGGGATTTATATTTGTTGTAATTTGAAAATGACAGTATTGATAAACTCGAAATAGCAGTATTTTTTAGAGAGACACGCCCCTAGGGAATAAAAAAAAAAACAGCAACAAACAAATTAATACATTTAGCTGGTCTGGAACGTTACCGGAACGATTTGTCTCATCAGTCAATTTGACCTTCAATGCCATTGAAAAGTACCGAAAGATACTTGATATTAAATAGTGATACTTTATTTTTATTTCATATAAGCTTTTCAAATTCACTCTAACAAATATTAACACTTTAACTTTGCACACTCTACAATAAATTATATTTAATTGTTGCAAAATAAAAAACAATAACTGCTTCCTCAGCTTTATATCAATTTCGTGACTTGAGCACAAGATATTAAAAATATACATAACTTTTAATCTTTATGTAAAACTATGGATTTAATACGATAAACACGTTATTCAAATATTTTAATGCAAATATCAAAATATCAACTTTAAGTAAGCAAAACTGTGGGTTCGAATTTCAGGAGCACCTAATATATGAATGCAAATAAAAATGAACCAATAGTTCTCTGTGTATGGTCCAGAGAAGAGAGAACTACAGTAGATTCAACAGACTGGAGGTAGGATTTTGATATCAGCCAGGTCAGTGACCTCCCTCATCCCCGGATTCACTCCCTTCATCGATATCATCCTCACTGGGCTGGAAGGAGGACAAGCTACACAAGTCCCCCTGGTCAAGGAACGTGGCAACGGTGGATCCCGTGCTCGTGTGCTCCACGCTAGGAACTATTACCTTTGGCATGTTCTGTCTTGTCATCGGGTGGATGCATCTGGCGGCTGCAATAGTAAAGTGGTGTAACACGAGGCGATGATTTTGTATATTGAATGTCAATACATATCAGTCTATTTAAAAGGATAGACTTTCAGCAGAAGTATAGGATCCAAAGGTGTGCTTTAGATTATGTGGCATAATGCCTAATTATTGTTCTTAAAAAATTCTAGTTCGATAAGTAGGGTAATCAAAATATGAGAATCTATTAAGGCTTTCTTTCTACATTCATCTGAAATTCAGTCTTCTCTTGATCTGTAATCGTACACTGCTGCTGCATATTGTCATCGCCAATGTAATGTCTACATTCCTTTTTGGACTGTTTGATATGTTTTTATTAACAGGTTAGAGTGATCTAGATGGATGTTCAATGTCATTTGACTAAACAAATGATAGAACCCTTGTTAACCATACTAATTTTATTTCAAACTGTCTTTATCAGATAAATAAGGACATTTTGAACGTTTCAAGAATTAACTCTTCATGACATTCGATAATTTTAAAGCAAATGATATACTGTAACCTTCGCTTCGTTGCTGACAATAGACTTTTGTTTAATTAAGCATTCGTTTCACTGATTTTTCAATGAATTTTTCTTTAATTCTTTATTTTTTTTTTCCTTGTACGGGATATAACGTGTGTTTTATAACAGAGGATAAAACGGAGGTAACTGCCTGGTTGATTAACTGGGTGTCTTTGCTGTAGTTGTCTATTTCCGCCTTGTCCGCGGACGTAGATGTAGTCATTTGGCTGTATATTACCATGTATAGTATGACCACCGTCAGAATCATGCCGGTTTGGACAGTCCGGTGCATTACAACTGTGCATGGTTCGAGTCTTCTTCCTGCGACGTCTGTTTGGCGGCTGTATTCGACCAGGGAGAGCCAACAATCCACATCCTCCTCTGCGTCTGTAACATGGACTTTTTGTGACATTCATTTGACCAAAACCGCTGAAAACAGGATAAAAAGTACACACATAAGAAGTACATTAGCGCATACGACTGTATTTAAAAATAAATATTCAGAATTTTTATTACGATTTTTAAAAATTATTCAATATTTTGTGTTCGCTCTTGTTCACCGTCCCTTGTGCCGATAATATACACTCTTAGCTCACCTGGCCATAATTCCAAGTGAACTTATGTTATATTCGTCTATTTTTAATTTCTTCTTAAACACAAATGAACTAACGTCAAGCAAATTTGTCGAGCATTATGGCATGAAGGCCTTTTACATTTGTGCAAATAATGCCGATCAGCCATCAAATTTTTTCCGGCGTTACTAAAAAAACTGAAAAACTTTTAAACTTCTCAAAAACTGCGGAACAGAATTTGACCATATTTAATGAATAGCATCTTGTGATTATGGCCTCTTCGTTTTATAAAAATAAAATCAATCCACCATTAAATATGACTTTCGCTGCTAAGAATTGAAAAACCTTAAAATAACTTCTCAGAAACAATTCAACAGGTTTTGACCAATTTTAAAGTCAGCATTCTGGTATAAGAGCTTTTCAAGTTGGTAAAAATGGTGATGATCAGGCATCAAATATGGCAGCTGTTACTAAACGCACGAAAACATCAAAACAATTTCTTCTCAAAAACAGCTGAATATAATTGCAGGAAATTTTACAGAAAGAAAGTTGTCAGGAAAGGCTTTTAAATGTATATAAATTATGATCTGCCATCATCTGTGAATGTTGTTGCTAAAAATAAAAACAAAGTAAATCTGAACGCCAGTTATATAAATGACGCCCATTTGCCATGAAATATGGCCACCTGTACTAAAAAAGAAAAACGTTTGAACGACTTTTCAAAAACTTGTTGACAGATTTTGACCAAATTTGACAGAAAGGACACCGCGTGTAGGTCTTTCAGATTTGTTAAACTAATACTGATCCAGCGTCAAACATGACCGCAGTTACTAAAAAACAGACAACTCTTTAAATGACCCTTGCTCAAAAACCGCTCAACCGAATTCGACCAATTTTGATACGAAGAATCTTGTATGAATGTTTATTAAATTTAAACAAATGAAGCAGATCATCTGTCCAATATGGCTGTGGTTGATATATTTATAAAAAAGCCTTTAAAAGACTTCTAAAAACATTCAACAGAATTTGATCAAATCTGATCGAAGAGATTTTGCTTTTGAAGACCTGTCAATTTTGTACACATTATGTTGATCTGTCATTAGATATGACAGATGAGATTCTGCCTTTGAACACATATTAATTTTGTACACATCATGCTGATCTGTCATCAGATATGACAGAAGAGATTCTGCCTTTTGAACACCTATCAATTATGTACAAATTATGTTGATCTGTGATCAGATATGACTGGATATAACTGAGAATCTTCATACAACCTTTTTCATAACCAGGCAACATATTTTGAGGAAATTTTGACAGAATACGCTCTACTAACCCATATTTCTTTGCGAAGTGCTCTTGTATTTCGCTCTTAGGTAGATGTTATCCAGGTGGGACCCTCAGACCCACATGGGCCTTTTGTACAATTATCTACTAACCTGAATTCTCTCCCGCAGCTACACACAAAAATAGCCCAACCCCACTCTTGATGCTTCGGGATAGCTTCGTACTTTCTTCGACATCTTTTGCATTTGGATACCTACGTGGGGAAAATGCTAATCTTGTTAGTTGTCAACAACAGACATAAGCTTATTACTTCCCTTGTCTGTGGAAATTGGGCTAATGTATCCTTGATTAGTGTAAATTAGACACCTTTATCAGATGTGAAGGATCTCTATTTTACATCTAAAAAAACGTAACAAATAAAAAAAGGATGAAACTTTAAACTCATTTGAGGAAAGGCCCAAAAGATGTCTGTACAAAGAATTCAAATATACATAACGCGTGCCCAAAAGAGGTCAACGTTATGAATCTATTAAAATGTTGACATGTAAATACCAAATTTTATCTCTCATAGTACTTTATGTATGTATTCATTATTAGTTTCAAATGATAGTGCAAATCTTTAGCTAATTCACCTTTTAATTCACTTCGTACACACTGATTTCTTTCACAACCACATGATGCTGAAGACCTGCTTACCATTTTCCGTGTTGGAACTTTGCGCCACCATACGTAATCACACGGCTGACAAGCGAACTGTCTGGTTTCTGTTGAAATCTGCTGCCTCATTAGAAGATCCCGGATAACTTCGTCCCTCTGAATTGCTCGCAGTTCAATCTAAATTGAAATTAACTTTAGCCCTTTCAATAATACCATCCATAACAGACGAGAATTTCAGAGAGACACGAATATACCACAGCTGTCCTCGAAATTCAGATAAATGTTATTACATATAATCTTAGGTATTAACTATAAATCTAGGTAGAACATGTAGATAATACGATATCTATAAAGGTCACTTGTACTTTAAATGCATAGAAATAAATAGCAAGCATATAATGTGTCGAAAGTATTCCCACTTCACGTATTACTGAAGAGGTGCCTAGCGTACGTAACTATCAAGAATGCAAAATGTTAGGAAACAGCGTTGTAATTTTCACAAAAATTAAAAAGTTCAACAATAGAAAACACATTTTTGTGGTTTGTACTGTGACAGATCACAATGTAAAACAACGGCCGTTTACAAACAACATCATCGCATTTATATCCTCATAATAGAACTCATCCATGTTTTGGATGATATAAGCATGTGAACCGAAACATACTTTTTCTAAGCGTGTTTGTCTAAAAACAGCATCTATTTATCCCAGCTAAAAAAAACAAAAACAAAAAAACAAAAAACAATAGCTCGTTAATATGCACAGATGGTTCCTATAATTGAACTCGTTTGACATCTTTATGATTTAATCATACATGACAAATTTAATTAAAGTCTGTCCAAAATGGGGTCTATAATGTGGTAAAACGCTTTACTATTCAGACGCCGATCATCTCATTTACATAGAAAAATTACATTTAAAATCAAACTTGTCTGAGACGTTGATGATATAAGCCTGTATAACAAGTTTGATCACATTCTATTCAGAAAAAAAGCGTCCTGCGAGTAAAACTGGTAAAAAGCTCACGAGTCGATGTATTTGTACTATGTTATAGAGCTAAGTTTGACTATACAAATACATTACAATGTATTGCCTGTGAACTTATTCAGATCTGTTAAAAATACCGCCTCATACAATGAGGCCACATCACAACATTGATATGTGTAAATGTCGTTCATAATACAAA
The DNA here is from genome assembly GCA_029931535.1 of Margaritifera margaritifera. Taxonomy (NCBI): domain Eukaryota; kingdom Metazoa; phylum Mollusca; class Bivalvia; order Unionida; family Margaritiferidae; genus Margaritifera; species Margaritifera margaritifera. Next base: position 2,919,873 of record JAQPZY010001572.1, on the reverse strand, counting down.
TCGTCTGAGATTCCGATAATTGTTATGTACTGTACCAAGTTTGATCAAGACCTATTTAGTCAGAAAAAGCCTCTAGAGTGGTAAGAAGTAATTGTATAACGATAGACGGACGGACATATCAAAACATTATTTGGCCTAAACAAAGATCATGGTTCGCTGTTTCTAAGATTTTTTCTCAAATATAGATTTGTTATAATAATAATAATAATAATAATAATAAGAATAATAATAATAATATTAATAATAATAATAATAATAATTATTATTATTATTTTTATTATTATCTTATTAACATTGTCTCACAATATTGGGAATTTTGGCTTGAGGTAGAAATAATATTAAGGAAACAAATTGAAACTTTTAAAATTGATCACTTGGCTACATTTTATTTATATAATTATAGGAAATTTCTCCGATATTAAGAAATCTTCAGAATTTCTTGAAAAACACAGCAAGACTCTTGTCAGAAAAATGTAAGATATTAGTACGTAATGTCTGTAGAATGTTCAGTATATACAAGTTGCAAATCAAGCAATAAAAAATATATTAAAAACTCTCAATTGAAGGAAGAAATATGAAGCTGTTTAGTGAAAGTGGGGCAATGTGACCTAACTTGAAACAGTGCAAAAAAACATTTTACTGACAAGTTTCTGTTCGTAACTACTGTGTTTGGTGTAAAATTTGTTTTTATATAAAACTTAGATATTCACAAAAATGTAAACAGTTTAACTGTCATGTGTGCACCTACCAGTTTGTTTTCATGCAACTTAAAGCATAATATTTGGAAAATGTTTTCGGAAGGAATATTTTTGAATTTGTGGTGATCAGCCATTCGCTTCTTCCACACTTTTCTTCTTTTATTTTTTTTTTTCATTCTTTTTCCATCTTTTTTTTTATAATAGTTATATAGAGTCCAAATTGGAAACAGCGACCTAATTGCAAAGCAAATTAGTACATGATTGATTCATATTAAAACATTGATAAAACGTGAACACCTGAAAATAGTGGCGAAAATCTAAAGACCATCTTAATTAAAACCTTCGAACTCTCTCGTTTTCTCCTTTCATCTCTCATAGTACATGTCTACAAAACATCTAAAACACGAAGGTGAAGCTTGTTAGTTAAAGCTACCATTGACATGTTTCTATGGTTACTAGGATGGAAGATCGAAAGAAACTTACCTCATTCTCTCTATTAAACATATCTCGCAAGTCTCTTGGGTCACCTAAAAGTAGATGGAATAAACCATGTAAGTATTGGAAGTTAGAGAAACCTAACAAAATAGCCAGCTATATAAATACAGAAGAGACATATCAATTAAAGAACATTTTAAATTGGAGGAGCTTCGATTTAAAGAATAAATTAAAATTAAATAGAAAAAAGGCGGATGAAGTAGAATTTATAAATGAAGATATATGGTAAACCTCTTTTTTCCCTTGTGAAATCAGTAGTTTTTCATTCGCTGATATTTCTTACACCCATGAATGAATTCTGTTAATACTTGGAATGAATCATTACACCCATGAATGAATTCTGTTAATACTTGGAATGAATCATTACACCCATGAATGAATTCTGTTAATACTTGGAATGAATCATTATGAAACAAGGGCAGTTTATTCTTCATCACTCTCGCTCACCTTTTGACCTTATATTCTGGGTTACTGACATAAACATGTACATTTAGGTTGTTATAATCCACTGCTTTAAAAGAGTTAGTCACTTTTTGAAACCTTAACGAAATTTAATAAATCTGCCCTGGTTAAATTAAAAATCTTGAGGGTAGACAGAAGCGTTCATTAGCACATTCTTAAATAAACATGAAGATGGATGTAGAGTACATGTTAAACAGATTTTAAAATATTATTATATGCTTGTTCATTTTCGACTGAATCACATTTTCACTTCACATTATCACTTGAATATTCTATCACAATAATCAAGATAAACATTAATTGCAAAACATTTACGTACTAAATCGAGCAATGGTTGAAGTTACTTGTTTCGGAAACAGGCCGTTCCGCACTGATTGACCTCGATATATGAACTGCTTCTTTGGTCCAATTTCGATCTCAGTCGAGTTGCCGTAATGAACGCCATGATGGTGTGTGACGTGTACATGACGTCATTTGGTTAACAACGCACATCTATATGCAATAACGGGTACTATAGCATTTCCGACGTGTTTTTCCAGTTATTCGTGGAAAGGCCTGAGCATGTTCCGATTGCACTAATTTAAATGTCATGATAAGATATGTAAGTAAAAATAAATATTTTCCTGCTTTCGTTTTTATATCAACCGCAATTGTATAATGACAATCCGACGAGATAATGACATAATTTCCCTTGTCTCTGTATGTGTTTATTATCAGCAGAAGACGACGAAGAAGATGAAGAGGAATATAGAAAGAGAAGGAGAAAGAGTCAAACTCACGGTATGGCAAATCATTTTCTAATCTCTCTCTCTCTCTCTCTCTCTCTCTCTCTCTCTCTCTCTCTCCTTACACAATTTACATACATGTGATATTTTCCACCAGGATTACATATTCTCTCGTTTTGCCCTATACATGTCAAGGTTATGTTATAAAATCCCTCCTTTAAGTAACAAGAGGCTCAAGTGTGCCTGTTAAGCCATGGTTTGAAGTTGTCTGTCTTTTTATTCGATGGCCAAATTTGATGGCGCATTTAGACCATTTGTAATTTCTATGCAATTTCATCAAATTCTGTTCAGTTGGTTTTTTGAGAAGATGCAGTTCAAATGGTTTTCTATTTTAGAAGATGCGGGCATATTTGACACTGGATCAGCATCATCTTGTATAAAATGGAGAGGATTTGATGCCCCAGAAGTTAGATTTTGTTTCGTGGCTTTTAAGTAGATGAAAAGTTATTATGTTTTTCAGTAACGGTGGTATTTTTATTTTTTGACGTCTTATCGCTATGATTTGAACAAAATTTAAAAAAAAAATAAAAAATACCAGAATGGTCGCTGTCAAATTCATTCACGATGCACGCAGCTTATGCTTCCTTATTGCGAAACTTGTGCCTCTCTTATACATACAGGGCAGTATCCGAAGTCACTTTTCCAGAAATAAAGGATAGTTTGGGAGCTCCTGTGGACTTATTCAATGTATATATCTTTGCTTTGTACATTTATGTGCGTCCCCTAAACACGGCCACCAATCTCTCGCATGTAAAGCAAAATGCTATAACGAGAAAACCATGAAAGGGACCTTTCAGTTAAGTGTGAGTGGAATCTAAAATACAGACAAAACATTTATTTGTCTGCAGCCAGATGTAGGGAATTGTATTTAGAAGTAAATGGCACAACATTTGAAACTGTAACACGTGCTAAACTTTTACGTATACTTATTGATAATACTTTATCCTGCTCCAAACACTTTGAAAAACTTTTTATAAAAGTATCTAAGAAAATAGGAATCACAAAAATGGTTAGAGATTCTTATATCCAATCAGTTGATCCTAAAAGTGTGGAATACAGTTTTTTTTTTCACTGCTGTACTGTGTGGGGAAAACCCAGTAATTCTTCTCACATGTAGCGACTATACAACTTACAGAAAAGAGTAGCCGGGGTGATTTTAAATGTCAAATATATTTTAATATCTACATTATCTCTTTTTAACACACTCAGATAAATGTCAATTAAGGATTACATTATTTTTAGAACGATTTTCTTACTTTCAAGGTCTTAAATAAGTTAGCGCCAGACTATCTTAACGCTTTTAAGTTTGTGAGGAACATGAAGTCAAGGAATACACGGTCGAGTGCCAACATTGATTTATGTATTCCAAAAGAACGGACAGAGTATTTTCAGTTTAAGTTCTATGGAACAGTTTGCAGCATGATATTAAACAAGCACTTACTATTTCCACTTTTTAAGAAATTAAACATTTACAAATATTTTAAAAAACAATCCTGGTTTTAGGACCACATGACATTTATAGGTGGTAGCTGTTATATATCTATGTGATAACAGTATGTTAACCTTGTATGATTTGAATTAACTTTCTGTTTTATTTGTATTCTTTTATGCAGTTGATGTTAAGTTAACCTTGTAGATTCTTTATTAATTACAGGTATATTTGTTTTATTTGCAGGGCCATAGACCAGGGCCTGAGGGAAAAACGAAGTGAAACGAAAACGAGGTATCCTAAATACTGGGGAGTTAGAATCAATATGAAAACAAAGTATGCCAATTCACACCTCCAAGATAAATAAAAGTAAAATTTATCTTAGGAAGAATGTTGTAAGATCAATTTTTGTTGTATATTTAACGCAACGTCATTTATGACGTCATGTATATTTTGATGTCATAAATATGATCATGTCAACAGTATCTTTGGAGATAAAGTCAAAAGATATCCACCTGATGTAGACATTTCGCAAGATGCCGAAGTTTCAGCCGTATTTTTTCCAGACTGATGTCTGCAAATTCTCTTTGCAGATACAGTCTGAGTCTGAGCTGGTCGAGACAAAGGTCATCTTAGCCTTAGCACATTGTCTCCGCGGATTAGTACACGAGTACCTTAGCTGGGTCCTTTATGGGTACCCTGACATGCATTAAAATGCCATCAAGAACAAAGAAATACGGACCAAACTAAATGTAGCGGCTCAGGCATTGTAATGTCATTGCTATATTATGACATGTCCTCACGTGCCACCTTATAACGGGAAAGTGTGTGTATGTGTGTGTGCGTGTGTGTTTTGCGTGTCTTGGGGAGAGGGGGGGGGAGACGAATCCAATACTTTGTTGCTATATTGTGGTGGTGGGGGAAGGTGTAAAATTTTTAATTTGTTTTTTTTTGGGTGTGTTAAATGTCAGTTAATAGTTTTTGGTTCTGACAACAATAGTGGTATATTTTGGAGGTAAACTTTGTAAGTTTGGTATTTTTTAGGGTCACTTATTTTTATATATGCTATATCAGTTTCAGAATACTGCATACAAATTATCATGCAAGGGAAACTTTTTTAAAATGTTATATTTCATGAGGAGATATTGAAATATATCAGTGGGAGAAAAATGATATCGCCACAATGGTGATACTACTTTTGGAACTACTTTCTTTTTCTATTTAGAAGTAGATCTGCCTTTATGTTATCTTCTTCAGACCTGTATTTCCATATTTAGGTGTATTTTCTTTTCTTTTCTTCTTTTCCTTCCTTCTCTCTCTCTCTCCCCCCCCCCAAAAAAAAAAAAAAAAAAAAAAATCAGGATGAATAGATCTTAAAATGTGTCTAGACTGTTGACCCTCTAGTATACATTTATGTAATCCATGACAAGGCGCCATAAAAAATGCATAAAAATGAACCCCAAACAAAAAGTAGGCTTCAAGTATTAACTTTGTTATAATTAGTTTTCCCCATAAATCATGCAAATTTTCAGTGATTGAACTTACATGACCTGTTGCTATTCGATATTTTGTGTCACCCATACAGTATCGTATACCCGTTACACCCGACGACAAAAAGTACACAATTTTAAGAAAAACTCTTGATTGCATATAGTAATAAACTTGTTTAAATAGAAATTTTAACTGTCATCACAATAATTATCATGTCTGAACACGATGGAGTAATCAGGCATTGAGTAGTGTTGATTGCAAACCGAAATTGAGTGTCAATGGAAATTTGGGTGCAGCGTCTGTTACCGGAATAGATTGCAAGCCTGCCAATACACAAAATTCATGTCTGAATGCAGAAATAAACAAAAATAGCAGCCCAAATCCTTTCAAGTAAACTCACAATCAATAAAATCTGTCCTTTAATGATGTTACGCTCTGAAGTCTGTTGGAGCGTTCTGTCATGTTGCTATAGCTCCCCTCCCCCCCAGCAATATTCATTGTATCAATCCGCACACATGAAATGTGTTAACGAAAATAAAAATCTCTTCATTGTTGCATGAAAGCATTGATTAATTTGACAAAATACACAATTTGGAGCATTATATGTACAATCTAAATTTTATAAAAAGTCGCTGCTCTAAAATTATTGTAAAATTTCTGCACTTCTTTTTATCGACGTAGTAATGCAGCCGTTAATCGCATTGACACAGAATGAAGACACAAATCCATTCATATCGAAGATCAGTGCCTTTAAAAAAAATATATAATAAAAAGAAAATCTACGTTTTCTGAGTAGACATAAGGAAATATTTCAGTCGTGAAGTGAAAACATTTTTGTATTGTCATGAGTGGCGAAACCACGAGTGACAATACAATGTTTCCACTTCACTCGTGAAGTATTTCCTTATATCTACTCAATAAACGTAGATATATTCTATGTATCACCTACTAGTAAAGTCGCATGCTGGTCGGTGAAGCTATCATGCAGTTGTGAAGTCTGTTATCATATTTGTATTGATAGCAGCGTAATGATAATATCCTGATCAAGGAAGTGGTTCATCATGAGGTCTTGATTCTTCCTATGCATATAATAAATTAAATTCATACTGGTGTATTTGTCATCAAAAGTCTCATGGTATTTTTGGGTGAAACAGAAAATGTGATCAAAAAGAACGAACTGACCCCCATTTCACAAAATTATGAATGCCAAAGAAGGTTTTTCTGACAATTTTCGTATGTGACGTTATTATAACTGTTTCTTTACACTTGGAACGTAACTTACTGATTGGTTCTGTATTCAATTTCTAATATCCTAGAGTACATACTTTGCAAGCAATTGTCAAATAAATTGACAGCAGGCTTGATATGTTGAAAATACTATAGATTCCTCAATGAAAAAGATGGTCCAGTATGAATTATATAAACTTACTGTTTAGAAATGCATTGGTGGCTCTGTTTAAATCCCAGTCGTGGTGTTGCAGAAGCTGGGACACCTCGTCTTCGGTCAGACGACCTTTGCATAATTCCCTTAACATGCGGATCTATGAATGGAACAATATGATTGATAACTTTTGATGACTAACCAAATTAATCAATTAATTAAAACTTATAAAAGTTACTAAACATTCTTCACCTCTACTCGTATCGAACCAAGCCTGGTATTCTCAGAACGTTTGGAGAACGAAATGCAATCGCAATTTTAATGAAATCTGAATCGTGTAACTTTCATAATTTTCTTCGCTTGAGTCCCTCTCCCTCAGTTGATAAATCAAACAACTAGTTGTACTTCATGAATCATATCTGATTTTGGGCATTTGAGCTTGAGTTCGAGTCGTGTACTCCACGAAGTTCTGAGAATACGAGGCCAGGGCCTTATACGTATGACAACTGAAAATACGAGGCCAGGTCTCATATGTGTGACAACTGAGAATACGAGACCAGGTCTCATATGTGTGACCACTGAGAATACGAGGCCAGGTCTCATATCTATGATAACTTAGAATACGAGGCCAGGTCTCATATGTATGACAACTTAGAATACGAGGCCAGGTCTCATATGTGTGACAACTGAGAATACAAGGCCAGACTCATATGTAGGACAACTGATAATACGAGGCCAGGTCTCATATGTATGACAACTGAGAATACGAGGCCAGGTCTCATATGTGTGACAACTGAGAATACGAGGCCAGGTCTCATATGTATGACAACTTAGAATACGAGGCCAGGTCTCATATCTATGATAACTTAGAATACGAGGCCAGGTCTCGTATGTATGACAACTTAGAATACGAGGCTAGGTCTCATATGTGTGACAACTGAGAATACAAGGCCAGACTCATATGTATGACAACTGATAATACGAGGCCAGGTCTCATATGTATGACAACTGAGAATACGAGGCCAGGTCTCATATGTGTGACAACTGAGAATACGAGGCCAGGTCTCATATGTATGACAACTTAGAATACGAGGCCAGGTCTCATATCTATGATAACTTAGAATACGAGGCCAGGTCTCATATGTATGACAACTTAGAATACGAGGCCAGGTCTCATATGTGTGACAACTGAGAATACAAGGCCAGACTCATATGTATGACAACTGATAATACGAGGCCAGGTCTCATATGTATGACAACTGAGAATACGAGGCCAGGTCTCATATGTGTGACAACTGAGAATACGAGGCCAGGTCTCATATGTATGACAACTTAGAATACGAGGCCAGGTCTCATATGTATGACAACTTAGAATACGAGGCCAGGTCTCATATGTGTGACAACTGAGAATACAAGGCCACGATTCATATGTATGACAACTGATAATACGAGGCCAGGTCTCATATGTATGACAAGTGAAGACACGAGGCCAGGGCCTCATACGTATGACAAGTGAAAAGGATTTTTTCCCAAACACCATTATGACTCTTAAATGATTGCCGATAATCCCGTAGCTTCTCATTTCTGCGAAAAGTAATCTAACTTGCTAAATTCACTGGTATTATCTTGTATACCCTCCTATCTTATCCCCCATTCCTCCTTATAAATGGTAACCAAATTCGTTGTTTATTAGCAGTATCAAAAAATAACCGCGGGAATCCTGTGGGATTTTCCACGAATTGGGCATACACCTTTAGGTACATATGTCATGGTTTCATTGGTATACGACAATTATTAAAGGAATCGGTAAGATTTTGCAACAAAATCACTCTTTAGTAAACGACAGATTGTCTAATCATAATATAATAAACGTAGGGAATGTACTAGTTGCATTTACGTCTCCGTTTATAGCTTTGTTAGATTTAAGTGATTATTTGTTGATTATGGGGAGTCAGTGTTGGGAAGACATTTCTCAACCCGAGTAATTAGCCATTTCCTAGGAGAAGACGTCATAATGTACAGTATTCACGAGACTTTATGACAGCATGGATTAGTTTCGTAAAATGGACCCACCCAAATTTCTTAACATAGGGAATTCTCTGTATATTTTTAGGTATACGTGTTTAGTAATTTGAGATAGGAATAATTCTTTGTATTGGGTGTTTGGGTCATGTTTTGTATTGCATGTCGTGAAGTACTAATATTCGGCTAGAAAAGGCTTACTAATAAGTCATACAAATGTGAAACAAGAGAAAAACAATGCTAGTCTGAAATTATTAGAGTTTCGTGCTGTGTGGTAATTAGGTGATTAGAGAAACATTACTGTAGTATTTGAGCAATTAAAAACCTTTCAGTTGTCAATGACTGTTGTCATGAGGTCCTTGGAAATAGGGGAACATACCAACTATCAAGCCATGCTCACGCAGTTGTTTGATTCGCTCGGCATGAGACCCCTTGCGTGTAACAATAATTTTAACAAATTATGCCTAAAATTACCTGTATGAGATTTTTGATACACACATCATTCATGTTCATCGTCTAATAAATCGCATGGACTACCATGAGTGGCATTTCGAGTAAAATATGTTGTAATTTCATCTTAAGCAGTCGAACAGATGGCATCAATGGCTTTGTAAAAGTTAATCTTTATCGTGGGAACATAGGCATCGTTTTTACGATGACTTTAGTATTGTTTTGAATCTTATGTCTTTTACAGTGTTGTCAAAATAATATCACCTTCATATATGTATGATATATATTGCATCATATTCAATAGCTCTCTAGTTAGCAACATAATAAATCCCGAAATTTATTAAAAAAATTTCATGGTAATCTATAACGAATTTTCATGCAATATCATATGATTGATATTAATATAAAGTTATAAAATCAAAAATATGAGCAAGGCAAAGAACGTACTACAAGTGTTCATGGTAAAATGGAACGACGATTATTCAATTCCATTAGGCAAAATCTCTCTCTCTCTCACCATATTTTCAAAAGGTTTCCATTTTAATTTCATCATTTAATTTCTAGATTGGGTCTTAAACTTGATATACTTTTTGTTCACCCCTTGAAAAATTGCTTCCGATTAATTTTAAATTAAAGAAGTAACATTTATTTTAATTACATACATCAGAATTTAGTTTTGTGAAAAGATAACGAAGTTTTCATTATGATTGTAAGGGTCTGTTCGGTAAGGAGAGATGTGGTTCGCACGCGCTATGTTGGCTGGATTCAGTACGTAAAACTATTTAATTAATCTTATCAGTATTTGAAACAGTTTTATTGTTTCCAGTCAAGAGGCCCAGTTTATGAATTTTATTCCCAAATTTCTATTTATTTAAAATCTATTCGCCTGTTTTTCCAACAAGCTCAAAGATGAATTTCAAATTATAAACATTTACTTGATGATCATGTCAAATATTTCTTTACAGACTTTTAATGTATATTTATTTATTTATTTAGTTTACTCTAGCTAACCCTTTTAACATCGACCCTTCTTATGTGTATCGTCTTTTTTTTCTTCTTAATTCGAATAATAATTTCCCTTTCTAATGCCCCTGTTATCTTAGTAGTACACTACATTTATCATGATAGTGCTATGTAGCCTGGTATCAGTCTCAACTTAAACTACTTCAGTTTTTCTACATGTCAGTAATTTTGTTGACTAGATTGCTAATAAATTTCACTATTGTTAATAAATTTCTCCAAACTCTGCACTCTCTTTCTCTCAATCTGTAATTTGTATTCTACACTCGTTATAATATTTACACATTTGGCCAAAAGCAAAGCTGGCTTTATAATAAGGGTGTGATTCTGAGCTTACGGATAATTAATAACAGACTTCATAATTAATTGCACCCAGCTGTAATAGCCTCTGCCTCTACCCTTACCATTATAACGTGGTCGACTCAAATGGCGATAACACGGAAGGTTATCTAGACAGAAGCCAAACGCACACCGTGTGTACTCGCTTACAAATCCAGTCCAATTGCAAACAACACAGACCTTAATGCGCCGGCAGATCAGGGTCTATGTTATTTGTTCTACTGATTACTCCTAGCAAAAGCTGCATAGATCTAGATCTGCCGGCGCATTATGCGACGGTGGATCTGTCTGTGCAGTTTGCAGTTATTGGGCGCGATTTATAAGTGAGTATTACGGGCACATCGTCAGAGAAGAAAATTATGAATGCAGTGAAATACAGTTTATAAGCGACAACTCTGACAATGATAGCTGCGATATACTTTTTGAATGCCCGTAGAGGCTATATATCAAGTACCCGAATTGCCACAGACCTTTTCGATCTTGTTACACAAAATAGTATAAAACATTACACAAACACGTGTTCCCAAAGGAAAGACTGTTTACGACGTTTTGTTTGCTTCAACACAATACAAATAAAGAAACAAACAGAAAACTGGTTTTCATGAAGACTTTCAGAGTTGATTGATACTATGAATGTATGTACATGTGGATACCATTTATTTTTTTTTTTTGGGTTGGGGGGGGGGGGGGTAAGCTAGAACTACTAGGAAATAAGTTGAAAGTAACGGATTGAAAGTGTAATTAATATTCTACACCAATTGTCCGATAAATCCATACAGGAAACACACTCGCAATGGATGCTTGCGTCATCTCACTAAGTGTTGCATTTGTTTAAATCCTTGTAAAATAGATTTCTCAATGAAAAGACGTCAATAGAGATACTGTTTGGAGTCTAGTGGTAAACATTATAGTGGCAATGACAATTAAACTATCTAGCCTTAATGCATCCAACACGACTAAAATAACTGACAAATTGTTATATACGACTGTAGGTACCGACTATTGAAATTTTCTGGGGACGCCTAGATTTTCTTTCGAGCTTGGATATATTTTTCTTTTACCTCCAGAAAATTAATTTTTCCTAAATAAATATAATTTAAATTTTTTTTTTCTTTCTATAAATAAGAGCGAAATTAATTTTTATTACGCTATTTCAGAGGCCATAATTCCGGAATATCTTTATCGTACGTTCCATATTTTCAAAAGATTTTTTTTTCAAAACTACGTTTTGTATTCCAAAGTGTGCTGCATTTAAATATTTCTTATTTTGTATCTAAGCATATTATTCCTTGCATCATTTAAATGTCTCTGCAATCCCGAATAATTTCCCGCTTGATTAAAATGTTGCTGACCTTAAAGCAGTTCTATACAACCTATTTTATTCGAAGAGGGGATGTTTTGATGAAAGACTCTGAAATGAGACTGTGTAATCTTCCCAGAAAGATTCCGGTAAAGTAAAACTTCCCCCACATTTAATAATCCTTGATTCCATCCACAGAAATTATTATAGTGGCTGCACAGGGTATGGAAGATTCCTTTGATACAGGTCACTGGATCTTGCGATCGGAACATCGCTCGGTCATCTCCGTCAAATCGAGAAATAACATCGAGGATGGCGGTATAATGTGTTGAGTTGTTATTCCCCTAAAAAAGGCCCCAGTTATGTTTGCCGTAAACTAAATTTACAATGATAGTGTCATCTTTCCTAGTATTGACACCGTTATCTGTATTTGATCCCGTTTCATCAGCGCCGCCATTAACCAAACGTGACGTGTCAGCCATGACGACAGTGATATGAAGATTACCGCGATCAAAACAACAATAAGCGATCTTCTTCAATTTCATTAACTATGTGTGACATCATTTTCTCTGTATAAAATGTACGTAGTCTTGTAACATGGCCATTTATATTATTTTCATCATACTTTACATTCACAAGCTTATGGTCATCGGCACTAAGCCATACAAGACGTATACATTTACTATCTGTATTTGCATATTGAACCCATATTTCCCTTTCTTCTTAATAATTAATCAGACTGTCATTGCCACTCTTTTGGACATCATATTTCTTGTTAAAAAATAAATAAATAATAATAATAATAAACATACAGTGTGGTCCAGTTAGTAGGCATTGGACTTTTAATTTCAAGCAGCGTGTCTTCATTTAAAATTCAATCTGGGGTCGCTGAGAACCAGTTTCCTGCACAGAAACATGCATTCCTTTTTCAATAACAGAAATATCCATTATAGTTTAAATACTGTTTTGCTGCCACTTCACTTTGAAGTCCGTGATTTGTGAATTTTATTTCTTACAAATTTGGAATGTAAATGTTCTCTTATAAAAATTTGTGCAATCAGTGCAATCGTTTATGGGTATTTTTACGCACCGATTCGCTTTCTGTATACTCTATTTCACTAGTGATTTGTCTGACACTACTGCTACCATAAGTAACAGTAGACGGTACTACCTGTGACTGTTAATCCAGAGTGGACAGCTACACCTGGCTTCCTCTGGAAGGTCCGTTCTGGTGGATCAGGCGGCCGAGCAGATATGCTCATCCACCGGGTGTGAAGGCAGATGGAAAGAGCTGTGTGGACAGAGAAGGGCATCAGCTCAGGTGTAGTAGGAACTGATGGCCATCCGCTGCATCCGGACGTGTCTCCAGACGTCTCTTCATTGTCATGCCACTGGATTCAGCCAGGCCTGAACTAGATAGTGAGGACGACTCTGCGCAACTCTCCCTCACTTAAATCCAACTCACGCGCACGTCATGTCACTTTTCCCTTCCCCCTCCCACCAGACATCTTCAAGTCCTTTGGTGATGGGCGAGCGGCAAAGCAGCAGGTGTGGATAAACTGGGATCTGTTGCTGCAGACCTACACACAAGCGGCTGAGGGCATAGGGTAGCTTTTCACTGGACCGAAGCAGCAATATAACTCGGCAGCCACCTGGGTGACTGAGCATCACTTTTTAGGATCCCACAGCTCACCTCCGTAGCATGAGGAAGGGGCTATAAAAGGCACCCTAAACATTGCCTTCTTTACCTTAACCCTGGTCAGCACACAGCGGCTGACGGGTATCCAACCTTAGCGATCGAAAACCTAACAAGAAGACAAAGGTGATGCAACTCACCATCGGTGCCTGGAACGTACGCACACTAATGGACCAGAGAGAAGAAAAGCTCAAGTTTGTAGAGAACTGGCCAGATTCAACATCCAGATAGCAGCCCTAAGTGAAACACTCCTAGCCGAAGAAGGACAACTCACAGAAGTAGGAGCCGGCTACACCTTCTTCTGGAGTGGCCGAAGTAAAGAAGAGCGACGTGAAGCTGGTGTTGGGTTTTCCATCTAATCACAGCTAGTTAGCAAGCTCACAAATCTCCCAAAGGGCGTGAATTACAGACTAATGCAAATAAGACTCCCACTGTCTGGAAAAATACATGCAATTATCATAAGCGCCTATGCACCCAACATGACCAATCCAGATGAGATCAAGGACAAATGTTATGAAGACCCGGAGTCTCTTATTGCAGAAGTACCAAAGGCAGACAAGGTCATCATCCTTGGTGACTTTAATGCTAGAGTTGGCACATATCAACAGACATGGCCAGGTGTCATTGGAAAAAATGGAGTTTGCAAATACAACAACAACGGACTCCTACTGAGAAAATAGCTAAACATGACCTCCTAATCACAACAAAGTATTCCGTCTGCCAAACCGCAACAAGACGTCTTGGATGCACCCACGCTCCAAGCGCTGGCATCTTATTCACTACGTCATCGTCAGGAGAAGAGACAGACAGGATGTCCGAGTGACGAAGGGCATGAGAAGCGCAGAATGCTGGACTGACCACAAACTCATAGCCTCCAAGCTCAATATCCGAATTCAGCCAAGCATGCAACCACAAGGCAAAAAATCGACCAAAAAGCTTAATGTCGCCAAATTGAAGCAGGTGAATATGAACCAGGCATTTGTCGAAGAACTGTGCAGTCAACTGGATACAAATCGATACAAACTCCGAGAATGTCGAGGAAAACTGGGTATCATTCAGAGCCACTGTGTACTCAACTGCATCGAAAACCCTCGGTCCCACCATAAGTAAAAATCAAGATCGGTTTGATGAGAACGATGCTGCCATACAGAGACTTCTGAATGAGAAACATCAGCTACAGAAGGACTATTTAGAAGACAGCACTTCATTATCTAAGGGGGCAGCTTTCAGCAGCATCAAGAGGAATGTCCACTGTAAACTTATGCTGAGGAATATGGCATATGAGATTCAGTCATACGCAGACAGAAATGACATGAAGAACTTCTGCGATGGTTTGAAGACAATATACGGGCCACAGTCATCAGGAACATCTCCAATACTGAGTGCTGACAGCGCCACGTTACTCACTGACAAAGAAAATATACTTCAAAGATTAGCAGAACAGTTCAACAACATCCTCAGTCAACAGTCTTCTATTAGCGAGGAGGCAACTGATCGACTGCCAGAAGTGGAAATCAACATATCACTTGCTGATTATCTAGAGCTGACTGAAACCGTGAAAACAATCGACCTGCTGTCAAATGGCAAAGTACCTGTAGCAGATGCTATACCAGCAGAAGTCTACAAAGCCTGAGGTTCGCACATGGCAAAGAAACTGACTGAACTCTTCCAGTTAGTGTGGACTCAGGGAACTATACCCCAGGAGTACAAGGATGCATCTATCGTCCACTTCTACAAGCGGAAAGGCAACAGGCAATCCTGCGACCACCATTGAGGCATCTCCTTGCTGTCAATAGCCGGCAAAATCCTTGCCAAAATTCTGCTGAATCGTCTTGAACATTACATTTATCAAGGGCTACTGCCAGAAAGTCAGTGTGGCTTCAGGAAAGGACGAGGGACCACATACATGGTGTTTGCAGCTCGTCAACTCCAGGAAATGCCAGAAACAGAACTCGAACCTGTACAGAACATTCATCGACCTGACAAAAGCCTTTGACACAATCAGCCGTGGAGGCTTTTGGAAGATCATGGCAAAATTCGGTTGCCCAGACAAATTCATCGTGATGGTTCAGCAATTCCACGATGGCATGCTCGCTCGTGTTGTGGATGACGGTGAGTCATCTGAGCCATTCTCAGGCGCCAGTGGAGTCAAGTAAGGCTGTGTGTTGGCCCCAACCCTCTTCAGTTTAATGTTCTCTGCCGTATTTACTGATTCCTTCCTTGTATATGACACTGGGATCAACATCAGATACCGGACTGACGGAAAGCTGTTCAATCTGAGAAGACTACAGGCGAAGACAAAGTTACAGGAAGTGACTTTTCGTGATCTCCTATTTGCTGACGACTGTTTCCTGAATGACAAATCTGAGTCTCCCAGTTCTCTTCAGCTTGTGACAATTTCGGTCTCACAATCAGTATTAAGAAGACAGAGGTGATGCACCAACCTTCACCAGGAAAGCCTTACGTAGAGCCTACCATCACAGTAAATGGCCTAAACCTCTTGGCAGTGGACAGGTTCACCTATCTCGGCAGCACACTGTCACTTGCAGTTAACATAGTTGATGTAACCAACGGTAGAATTGATAAAGCAAGTGTGGCCTTTGGCAGACTACGTGCAAATGTGTGGGAGCGCAGAGGCATCAGTCTACAAACAAAACTTAAGGTCTACAAAGCCATTGTGTTGCCTACCCTGCTGTATGCTTGCAAAAACTGGACGGTGTACAGACGTCATGTCAAGAAGCTGAACCACTTTCACATGGGCTGCCTGAGGAAACTGATGAGGATAAGATGGCAGAACAGGGTATACGGGCAGGCATTCCAAACATCCACACTCTGTGGATGAAATAACAGTTGAGATGGGCAGGCCACGCCAGCAGGATGTCCGAAGAGCGACTACCAAAGAAGAGCTTCTACGGCGAGCTGAAAGAGGGAAAGCGATCTCGGGGGGGGGGGGGGTCAGAAGAAATGCTTCAAAGATCATCTCTCAAACACTGCAACATGAGTCTTGGGAAGATCTCACACAGGATCGCTAAACTTGATGGAGTCCATACTGGAACTACAGACCTGGATCGGAGGAGAACTGCAGAGGCAGTGCAGAAGCGTGAGCAGCTTAAATCTCAGAACAGCATGTCCTCTATTGATCAAGCAAATATAAGCAAATATAAGCGGCATCTCCTGCCAATCGAGCCATAGCCAGTTCAGAGTACAAATTGGCCTGATCAGCCACTCACGTACTCACAGAAAGCAAACCAATTGGTGATGTCATGGTCATCTTCGAACCCGAAGGATGAACAACAACTACTACGCACCTAGCGGGCGATATCAGTACAACGGGCGATAATTAGAAAACCGTGTTTATACGTGTCAGCTTTACCTACTATATGGTATTATTATCCCTCTCTCTCTCTTCCGCTCTCTCTATGTATGTATGTATGTATGTATGTATGTATGTATGTATGTATGTATGTATGTATGTATGTATGTATGTATGTATGTATGTATGTATGTATGTATGTATGTATGTATGTATATATACAAATTGATAACGGCGCAAATACAAAACAGTTTCTCAACGTTTAGAGCTAAATAAGCTCTTCGTCAGGGGAAGAAACAATTTACATCCACAAAACAAACACCAAACACAAAAACCAAGAAATGTTTTGACTCATACATGTTTAAATGACGGGGAAATAAACAAAAAAAAAAGGATAAAAAAATAGGAGAAAAAAAGAAGACAAAATTTAAAAAAACGGTCTAAAACGGGTAAACTACATATCTGTGTTATGCTGCCATCAGCCAAACAAAGTTGTGTAAATATAATTCAAAGTGTTTATCATGCGTATCTCCAGGCTTTGAACAAAGGACTGACACCATGCGCAGCAATAAATCAATGCCATCATCAAAATGTGCAAAGGAAATTATACCCCGGTAAAGTTATGCATGGAGGTACTAAGGAAGTATGTCAAGAGCATGGTATAGCGGGATAAGAGACAAGTGTTCAAATAATAATAATAATAATAATAATAATAATAATACCAAAAGTGACAACAACAACAACAACAACAACAACAATAATAATAATAATAATAATAATAATAATAATAATAATAATAATAACAATACGAAAAATAAGAACTTTACCAATAATACATGTAAATATTTACGGAATATTTACTTGGGTAAATATAATTGCAAAAATGCGCACGTCTGATAAACTGAGTTATGATAAGTCATGATAAGATTGCAATAGGAAGGTTAGACTGTTTCATTTAGGCCGAACTCCCCATGAGTTTTCAATTCAAGTATCCAGTATCGTTCCTTTCTTGTGCGTTCTATATAGATCCACCCCAGGTTAGAATCAATTGGTAGCATCTCGAGGGACTCGACTGAATATCCAGTCGAGTTGTAGTGGTTGGCGAGTTTCGCGTTGATTTTGTTGCGAATGTGGCTCTTGTGGTTATTCATTCGTTTTCTGAAATCAAAGGTTTGGTCCGAACATATACCGTAAGGAAAATTGTTTTATTACGTGCTGTGGGTGGCAGCTGGTTGGGAGTTGATACTGGTGAGAGTCAGTTGGTTTAGAATACAGGTCAGTTTCTATCTTTCCCTCCAGGAGGGTAGATTGAGTATCCCAAAAGATGTTGGACCTGTTTCATGACTCTTACATAAATTTATTCGTAGGATGGAAGCTATTGGCGAATTAAAGAAATATTTTGAAATTGTCGCCCGTTTCGATCCATTTTGATTATATATCGTCAATAAATCTGCACCAGCTTAGAGGTCTATAGGGTGCCTCGTTGAGGAGCTTTTGCTCGAGTCTTCCCATAAATATATTGGGATACAAAGCTGCCATTTTAGTGTCTATTACAATTCCTTTAATTTGTAGGAAGTGTTGCTTATTGAATTCAAAATTGTTAAACTTAAGAACATGTGTTAAGAGTTTGACCAAATAGTTTTGAGTTGGGGAAGGATTAGGTCGACCGTCCCATACTTCCTTGCAGGCTGTGATACCTTCTTCGTGTGGGATGTTGGAGTATAAGGAACAGACGTCCATAGTTACGAGGAGAGTGTTATCTGGAAGGTTGGTTTTCGCTGTTTTGTTGTATCTTGGACATATGAAGGCAGTTTTTCCATATATATATATATACTCTCTAGACAACTGATGCATTTCCAGTTATTAGTCATTAATAAAATAGGTTAATTACCAAGAAAAAATATCCATATGCACTGTTGAATCTACGTTTTCTAAATGAATAAAAACATTACACAATCTCATCGACTTCCCTCTGCTCCTCTCTCTTTTCCTCTTACCATATGGGGAAAATAATACGTGGAAATTTGTGGAGTGAGAGAGATAAAAGCATCTAAGCTGAATCAAAATCTTGAACTTGAATTTACACCAAGTATCCTACGAGAACCTGAGCTGTGATAATATTATGTGTAAACTTTACACGGAAGTTTTCTACAACGTTATACGATACCAATGACACAAAGTTGCAAAAGCCTAGCGAGACGAGGGCTATACGGTAAATACCTTGGCTAGATAGCACAGACATTTAATCCATTTGATTGTTTTCTGTTTTTGTTCTTTTTTAAACCCATAATAAGGGTCGAAAACCATAACAAAAGTGTTTAAATGCATGAATGCACCTCTCACTTTCTCTCTCTCTTTCTCTGTATATAAACCTACAGACAAAGTGATCAATATCCACACACACACACACACACACACACACAAGGGATTCGAGGATAAGAAAATAAAAACTGACCCCCCCCCCCCCCCATGACAATGACAATCTCATAAGTCAAGCATGAACTGCAAATGACTTTAAATCTTGCTCACTATATATATATATATATATATATATATATATATATATATATATATATATATATATATATATATATATGTACACACACACACAAACTGAGGATGTGTGCCAGATGAAGACAATGTGTGTGTAGGTATATGTCTGGTCTATACATGTGTACCAAGCAGGGTAACTACGCATAGAATTTACACATGAAACTTAATCTGTACAGAATTGCACACATGCACAATGTATAATCAACTTGTATACATGAAACCGTTGATCGCTTCGGGGTTACTGGTTTTGTAGTGGACTAAATCTGGATAAGGAGACCACAGTTTATTACTGGTAAGTAGTTTGAATATAATACATATTTCATGGCTCTTACACGGCCTAGTTCGGTCTACTTTTATATTGATCATGCACCTTTTAACCCCTAAAATTATCATCTTCCTGGTATTATGATATCAGGTTATTATCTCGAGTGACACCTCTATAAAAATCAATATCTGATCTCTCGATCTCGATCTCTCTCTCTCTCTCTCTCTCTCTATATATATATATATATATATATATATATATATATATATATATATATATATATATATATATATATATATATACGAATGAAACAAGTTCAGAGACAGAGAGACAAACAGACAGACAGACAGGTGTGCAGTGGCGGATTGGGGGAGGGGTCTGGGAATTGTTAAATCCTCACCCTCTTTTTCCCAGAACAAAATAGTATTTTGTTTTTAAATTTAAGAAACATAATATGTTGACCATTTTAAAGCAAAAAAAAAAAATTTAAAAAAAACCCGTCTTAAAATCCACCACTAGACTAGTAGAAAATAATATTGAATCAACCGCTGAATGTTAGTGACATCGATGGGCGTGCTCTTTATGAGTTAAATGTTGCACAGGGCTTAGTTTAGTACAAACAACATCTGAATACAAACACCCGTCCTTAAGAGTGACAGTAAACTCTAGAGTGTTTACTGTTACTTATAATACCATCCCAATCTCAACCAATTACATTCTATTTTCGTTTATACCATGCCCCTGTGATCACTGAAGTAAGTTCAGAGGAGGAGGTCCCAAACATAACCATGTGTTTGTGAACATCTTCCCCTACCCCACCCCCACACACTTAGTACATTTCTTTGCTTTTAATCTTTTAATTTCCATCGTGTTGCACTGATGAACAGTCCTTTACTTACGCTTTGAGTCCGTTCGTTAAGCTCACCATTATCGTCACCCGGTCCTTCCGCCATTTATCTCAAATCTCGATAAGTTTTACAACTGCGACACAGTCTTTTCTGAAAATCGTTTGCTTCAAATAGGAAGTAAATAGTACAGTGTGATATCAGGTACGTGCATTATGCATCGCAAATTTCTAAGAGTAGGATCGTCCTCCAATTTGCAGTTGTATGTTCTCCGTCAAGGGCAGTTATGTCAGAAATTTTTTAAAAGTGGCGGAGAACAACTTATTGGTCTATTGACCGTTTATACCCCGATATATACAGAAGATATAACATTAGATATAAACTGTTATAATTGCATTCCTGAACTCATTTACTAAACTTGTATTTGATTCTCATATTTTTTATCTCTGTGTTGTCCTTTTCTGATCTTCGAAACCTTGCAAGGTGAAAATAATCTCCCTCTGAGAATCAGCGTATTTGGTTTCGAATAATTTTCACAGACTCTTACGTTGCTCCCTTTTCTGGAATGAATAATACTAGCCATGGTAACAGTCTACTGGAAGAATAATACAAGCCATGGTAACAGTCTTCTGGAATATCTTCTGGAATGAATAATACTAGCCATGGTAACAGTCTTCTGGAATAAATAATACTAGCCATGGTAACAGTCTTCTGGAATGAATAATACTAGCCATGGTAACAGTCTTCTGGAATAAATAATACTAGCAATGGTAACAGTCTTCTGGAATAAATAATACTAGCCATGGTAACAGTCTTCTGGAATCAATAATACTAGCCGTGGTAACAGTCTTCTGGAATCAATAATACTAGCCATGGTAACAGTCTTCTGGAATCAATAATACTAGCCATGGTAACAGTCTTCTGGAATAAATAATACTAGCCATGGTAACAGTCTTCTGGAATCAATAATACTAGCCATGGTAACAGTCTTCTGAAATAAATAATACTAGCCATGGTAACAATCTTCTGAAATAAATAATACTAGCCATGGTAACAGTCTTCAGATTAGCAAGTTGAATAACAAAAGGAAATAAATATGTATTTGCATAGGTAAAGAAATGTATCTTTTTGAACCACTACGTTTCTTGGTTAGAAGCAATTAATAAATAAATACCCATCAGGTGTCGATTGTCATAGGAACACCAGTATCTGAACCCAAAAGAGGCTAATCCTCCGCGAGCTCATTAACTCCTTGGTCTTACAAAACAGGTGTTTATCTGCAAGATTTGATACTTGATGAGTATCATATATTTAAAAAAAAAAGATATTTCATACCTAGTTAAACAAAATTAAGTTGTTTGGGTTTTCTAGATTAATAATCACTCTACACTGCATATTACTTTCCCCACAGGAACCCAAACACTTCTTTTCCAATGCAGCCCATGAGAAGTGTTCAAGTTAGTGCGTGTTTTCAAACTTAAAAGTGCAATGTTATGTGCAATATTGTTTCGATTCGACGTCAAATCAGTCAGTGTATCTATCGTACATTAACTTTGCTGTGAATCAAAGTAAATTTCCACCAGTGGTTCGTATTCTTTGTCAATGTCATACACTATTTGTCTGACCTTTCGCTCTACATCTCGCCTTTGGTGAGATGATCATCAGGCGCCAATGACCCGAGTTCCCGCTCTATCGTGTCTGTGTCCTCCCCCATGCTTGCTCTTAAACATGTTTTAAGTCATGCGTATTCGTGGCAGAGAGCAGTCCAAAGACGGTCAGAGTGGCTGAGAGTCCGGTTAGATTCATACATGTATGACACCCTGTGTTGTTTACAGCCAAATCGCTAAAAGAGGTATTAGCACTTCATCCCGCGTTTGTAAATGTATTAATAGTTTAGTGCTGCTTTGCATAAAACCATCTGCCGCCAATAAAATTAGATTATCATTAACAAGTCCCCCCTTACGAATCCAGATTCAAAAGCTACCCCAGTCTAGGGTAATCATGTGTTCATTTTTAATTATTGCTTAACCTGAGATTATATTATACGTATTTTGCCGCTTTTTCTTCTGCAACATGCAAGTGAAGTATTTGTAAGCCTAATATCTACGGGTCTTTCCACCTGTTAAAAAAAAAACAAACAAAAAAAAAAAACGAGTATTAAATGGTTACAATACATTTTTTTGAAAAGTTGAATCGAAATTCAGTTAAAGTATTTAAATCCAATTAGACCAAACTGAATAAAAAAGTTAAACGTACTTCATAAACTTTCGAGATAATTTCAATGATATTTTACAGAATAAATTTAAATTTTTTGTATTCAAAGCAGATCTTTTAAATTCCAATTGCTATCTATTTATCTTACATAAATCTTAAACATCTGAGAGCAAATATATATTAAATGTTCGTGATTTCCAACATTGTTTTCGGTGATTTTCTTCTCACAAATATGACATCTTTGTCAGATCGAAACGGTTTCTGTCTTCTTTGTTAAATCTAATATTAGCAGCGTTAATTCATCGAAGTTCTTCGTACACTATTTCTGCAATCCAAATAGTTTTGAAAACTATTCAACCATAGAAAAACGATCACCTTTCATTAATAATCACACTGTAATTACTCTTCACAGTGCATAAAAAGACAAACAAGCAAAACGACTATACAATCTTTATTGAATGTTTGTATATTTGTAAACATGTGTACATGCGACACAAAGACACACTATCGATAAATCTAGCTAATATAGGCTTTCTCAACAAACAAAATGTTCAAAGAAATGTCTGGAAGATATTTATATTTTTGATTCCATAATAATCAAACATGGGGGGATATTTTCGAGGGAGTGAGACCTCAGTATAAAGTAATTAAATAGTACAAGAAAGTGATCAGGGATCATCAGGGGTTTGACCATAACTAAGAAATGCCTACAGTGTAACACACGACTGAGACATTCTTTCAGGATTCACAGTACTAATTTTATGGATACATTATAATCATTCCGGAAATGGGTGAACAGAAATGGAGTATATATGGGTTTGGAGGACCATACTTAGTTTATAATGAAAAGTAAAACTTTAGTAACAAGAATTTTTTGAGAGCTTATCCCATTCATAACTGAAACAAATAGAGACAATGTTCTACTGATGCAATATTAGTCTTTCCACAGACTTGACTTAGGACCATTCAAAACCGAAAGTAGTACCCGATTCATTAGGTGCGGAATCGGAAACACGTGTTTCAAACACATATAGATAAAAAAGAAAGTTTTGCGGCTCATATGGTTTTCTCCACGCAGCTTTCATCAAGGATGGGTCTATACTGAGAGATATAGGTGTAATCACGAGCATTTAGCAATTTATTGTTATTTAATTTTTAATATGATGGTGTTTCCATAGGTTTACTATTGGAGTTGAATTAGCACTGCGAGTCCTATACAGCCGCGTCCAGTTGCTGTTTGCAATAAGGTTCGTGCACGAATGATTGCACCCAACTGACGTACATGAAGAGTCTTTATGCAGAAATAGGGGTGGATGGGTGGTCTCCTATTCGACAGACACCAAATATTGTAATCATACCACTGAGCATTGATATTTACTCTGCTGTGAATTACAGCTGATGAGTCAGGCGGCTAAAGCATGAGATGGCACATTAAACTGGATCAAGGCCCGAGTCAAGATGAAATCAACCGGACTGTGAAACCTATGTGCATGATGGATTTAGTCCTTGCTATGCAATCATATTGTACGTTGAATGTATGTATAATTCTCCAATTATCTTTAGAGAGGTGCTTATAAAGATATGTACGTTTTAGAACCGGCTAATCTCAGAACGAGGGGGTGGCAGGTATCTCATATAAATCAATTGGTTTTTACTTGGGAATTTTTCATTAAAGTCTGAACACTTCTAGGAAAGAGATATGGGCTACACAAAGCCTAACCGACATAGGCATTTGTTGTACAAGATCTTTGGACATGAAATTTAGATCATAACGGTCTTTTCTGCTTATTCTGTTAAGACTGGATCAATCCTACAGACCTGTCTATAGATCGTTAGAGAGCTTTTTATGCAAGTATGGTATGATAACTTCAAATTTACATACAAGGAAGACTGTATTTACGTAAATGTGGATGTCTACCTGATTAGACAATACATACTCCATTTAACAAATCAGATGTCGCTATTCATTTGAAGAGACAATTTGCTTAGTGTTCATTCTTGCAATTCTTTGACTTGACGAAAATATGTCTCTTTTGAGTATAATTTCCGCTAGACCAAATGCAGAAAGCATACTTATATTTCTTTTAGAGATTTGCTAATATTACCTTTGAGAAGTTCTATAATTATAGTAATCGAGAATTAAAGGGAAGATGAGAGATCACACTCAAGCAAACCAAATGTTTCATCCTATTGGAAACGAGATTGTGTCCCGTATTTTAAAATCATGGATAATCCTGATCATCGGAGCTCACCTAAAATGTCTTTCTATAATGAACTGGCCAACATTAACACATCAGCACCAACATCTAATTATAGCTCTATATCATTATTTGAGATGTACATCAATTGCTCTTTTCTGTATGGTGTAAAAATGCATGTCAACATTATCAAACCATGCCTTTCACTTTCCAGCACTCTTATTAGTTTGTTACTTAACAGCATTCTTTTGGAACATCATCAAGGGACGCATCCCAGGGCGAGACGGTTGTCGCCGTTAGTCGCCCATTACTTCATGCAGTATAGCGCATCGGATCTATTCTGCAAATTCTATGAGCCTGCAAAATGGGCGTGGGGGAGGGAGGAAGTGGGGGAGGTAGGGAGTGGGGGAGCATAATAGTAAAACGTGTGAACACCACAAAGTCGACAAACACCATTTTTATACATTTTCCCAGATGAATCTGGCAATATGGGATTTATATTTGTGAAAATCCTTGAAATACAAAGTCAAATTTACCGCACTATTTACAAAATGAAAGACCTTTTCAGTTGCAACATAATCAAGGGACGCATACCAGGGCAAGATGGCTGTCTCCATTAGTCGCCTCTCAATACACGTGGGAGGGCGCATCCGGGCCTATTCTACATCCCCGACCCTGCAATGCGGAGAGTAGGGGCATGGCAGAGGAAAAACGTGAAAAGCACATAGTCAACAAACACCATTTTTTATATATTTTCTGAGGTTAATCTGTGAGTTTTGGGATTTATATTTGTTTAATTTGAAAATGTCAGTAATGATAAACACGAAATAGCACTGTTTTTAGAGTGTTTTGTTTAATTCTTGCGAAATAAAAATCAATAACTGCTTCCTTAGCTTGATATCAATTTCGTGACTTGAGCACAAGATATTAAAAATATACATAACTTTTAATTTTTACGTAAAATTATGAATTACATACCATAAACACGTTATTCAAATATTTTAATGCAAATATTAAATATCATCTTTAAGTAAGCAAAACTATGGGTTCGAATTTGAGAAGCACCTACTATATGAATGCAAATAAAAATGAACTAGTAGTTTTCTGTGTAAGGGCCAGAGAAGAGAGAACTACAATAGATCCAAAAGATTGGAGGTAGGATTTTGATTTCAGCCAGGTCAGTGACCTCCTTCATCCCCGGATCCGCTCCCTTCATCGATATCGTCCTCACTGGGCTGGAAGGAGGACAAGCTACACAAGTCCTCCTGGTCTAGGAACGTGGCAACGGTGGACCCAGTGCTCCTGTGCTCTTTGCTAGGAATGATCACCTTTGGCTTGTTCTGTCTGGCCATCGGGTGGATGCATATGGGGCCTGCAAGGGTAAGGTTGTGTAACACGAGGCGATGATTTCGTATATTTAATGTCAAGATATGACAGTCTATATAAAAGGATAGTTTTTCAGCAGAAGTATAAGACCCAAAAGCGTACTTTAGATTCCGTGGTATACTGCTCAATGATTATTCTTAAGAAAATTCGATTTCGACAAGTAGAGTAATCAAAATATGAGAAATTATTACGGCTTTTCTTTCAACATTCATCTGAAATCCAATCTGCCTTTGATTCGTAATCGCATACTCTGCTTATATTGTCATCGCCAATGTACTGTCTACATTCCATTTTGCACTGTTTGCCATGTATTTCATGAACCGGTTAGTGTCGCCCAGATGCATGTCCACTGACTAGGTGAATGTTACAACCCTTGTTAACCATACTCATTTTGCTTAAAAGTATCTTTAACAGGCCAAAAAGATAGAAAGGCACTATATATATATTTCATGACCTTTCATAATTTTGAAGCAAATTATATACTGAAACCTTCGCTTCGGTGCTAACAATAGAATATGTTGTTTACTCGAGCACTCGTTTCACTGATTTTTGAAAGAATCTTGGTTTTAATCCTTGCTTGTTTTTCCTCCTGCGTGATATAACGTCTATTAAAAATCTATTTTAAACCAGAGGATAAAACGGATGTAACTGTCCGTGAAAGAAACCATTACTAACCCTGACCGCGCCTCCCTCGTTGATTAAATGGACGTCTCTGTGCTTGTCTTCTATTTGTCTGATATCCGTATGGGAGTCCGCGGCCGAATCCGGAGTAGTGATTTTGTTGGACTCCCGCGTAATCGTCATTTCCATCATGCAAGTTATGACAACCGTAAGAATCATGCTGGTTTGGACAGTCTGGTGCATTACAACTGTGCTTAGTTTGAGACTTTTGCTTTCTGGCACGTCTGGTTGGCGGGCGTATTCGGTCAGGGACAGCCATCTCTCCACATCCTCCTCTGTGTACATAACATTCACTTTTTGTGACACCCATCTGACCAAAACCACTGGAAACAGAATAAAACACATTTATGCATAAATACATACATACAATTGTATTTAAAAGTCTATTTTTTTACGATTTAGTGTTCACTCTGTCGGTCACCATCCGTTGTTCAGGCAATATATAATAGATCGTCTTAAGTTCGCCTGGCCATAAGGCTAAGTGTGATTACGGTATGTACACGCGTCTGTCAACATTTATGCTATTTTCAATTTCTTAAAACCACTCGACCGATTTCAACCAAATTTGGGAGACAGCATTATGGCATAGAGGCCTTGCAAGTTTGTACAATGATGCAGATCAACTATAAAATTTGGCTGCCGTTACTAAAAACAGAAACACCCTTAAACGGCTTCTTCTCAAAAACCACTGAACAGAATTTGACGAAATTTACTGTAAACCATCTTGACCTAAAGTCCTTCAATCGTTTCACAAATAATGCCGATCTGACATCAAATATGGATTCCGTTGCTCAGCACAAAACAAAAATTCCAATGCCTTCTCCCAAACAACCATTAAACAGGCTTTTACTAAATTTGACAGAAAGCAGTCTGTTATAAAAATATGGCCGACGTTACTAAACACAGAAAAACCTTTAAACAAATGCTACTAAACACCGCTAAATAGCGACGGACCAAATATTACAGAAAAAAATTTGCACGAAGACCTTTAAAATTGACATAAATGATGGTTTGAAGACCTTTTCATTTTGTACAAATTATGCTGATCTGTCATCAAATATGACAGAATATATTATTTTTGTCATAACCAACCAACAGATTTTGAAGAAATTTCGACAGAAAGCTATTTATGAACCCATATTTATTTGCAAACTGCTCTACATTTGGTTTTTCGGTAAATGTTACGAGGTGAGAATCTCTGACCCACTTAGACCTCTTGTTCCTTTTACTACCAACCTGAATTCTCTTCCGCATATACACACAAAAATAGCCCAACCCCACTCTTGATCCCTCGGGATAGCATCGTATCTCTTTCCACATCTCTTGCAGTTGGATACCTAAGCGGGAAAAAGAGCTAATCTTATTTGTTATCAGCAATAGACTTAAGATTATTATTTTCTCTTTTCTGTGGAAATTCGGCTAATGTCTCGTCTCCTTGGTTAGTGTAAATCAGACACCTTGTCATATGGGGTAGATCTTTTGTTTCCATTTTGTTGGAAATAAGCTAACACTTTAACCCTTTTGAAAAAAGGCCCTAAAGATGTTTGTATAAAGAATTCAAATGTGCATAACACGTGCATAAATGAGGTCAAGGTCATGAATCCACTTATTTTATGTCGCTTGTTAATGTTAATTATAATGTTGAAATGTAAGTACTAAATTGTATTTGTCAGTATTTCGTGTATGTATGCAGTATGAGTTTAAAACAATAGTTCTTACTTTTAGCTAATTCATCCTTTAATTCACTTCCTACACTATGATTTCTTTCACTAGCATGATGTTGATGACTTGCATACCATTTTCCGTGCTGGAACTTTGCGCCACCACGTATGGTCACACGACTCACAAGCAAACTGCCTGGTTTCTGATACAATTTCCTGCTTTCTAAGAAGATCCTGGATAACCTCGTCTTTCTGAATTGCTTGCAGTTCAATCTAGATTGAAATTAACGTTAACTCTATCAGTAACACCATCATCAATGTACAAAAATGTTATACATATATAAGTAATACAAACAGCTATACGCAAAACTTCAACTAAATATTAATCAATATGATGTTAGGTAGTAACCATAAACTTAGGTAGGACAGGTAGATGAGCATCATCTGTAAAGGTCACTTGTACTCTGAATGAGTGGACAGAAATGGAAAGCATATCATGCTTGGAAATTATTTCTACTTCAAGTATCACTGAAGATGAGCCTAACCTACGTAACTATCAAGAATGAAAATTTTGTTTTTTTAAACCAGTGTTGTAATCTTCGTTTACAGAACAAAAACGATAAAGTTTCAATGAAATCTCGTTTTCTTGGTTTGTACTATGACAGGTACCACTGTTAGAAGCCGACAGCCGACGTTTTCAAACTTGGCATTTCATTTATATGCATAGATGTCGTTCGTAATAAAACTCCTCCATGTGTTGATGATATAAGCACATTGACTAAGCTTGTTCAGTCTTTTTTGAAACATGATCTAAGATGGTAACAACTTAGCTGAACAAAGAAAAGATAATCTTAGAATTGATCTTTTGATGGAATCACCAAATTTTGTCTGTTCAAAATGTGGCCTCTTTTGTGATAAGAAGCTTTACCAATCGAAATCGATCATCTCCTTTATATGGACAAGTTTCACTTAAAATCAAACTCCTCTCAGACCTTGATGATCTAAGATTATATACTAAGTTTGATCACGATCCACAATCTGTTCGAAACTACAGAGTACCGCAAGTAAAACGGGTTGAAAAAAGTAACGACGGGTGGCGATGATGTTTTATTTCAAAGTCTTTGTATTTATACTGTTATAAAGAATTATTTTTGGCAATAACAAAGTATGTTACGGGTAACCTTAGCAAAATCTAATCAGAAATACTTCCTCTTAAAAAAGTTCAGACAATGAGACGCCACATCAAAAAAATATTATTTGTAAATTTCGTTCACAATCCAAATCGTCCGAATTTTGATAATTAAGTTTGATCAATATCCATTCTGAAAAGAAGGCATCTAGAGTATTAACAATTAACTGTTAGACGATAAATGGAAGGTCATATAATAGATTCATTTTGACTGAACCATAAGCCATGGTTTAAAAATGTCTTAGATTTTGTTCTCAAGCTGATGTTTCCTATTTTTCTTACATTGTTTTTAAATATTTGGATTTATGGCCAGATGCAGAGATACTATTAAGAAAACAAATTCAAACTTTTATAATTAATCATCAAGCAAAAAGTTTTATTTTAATAAAAACAGTCAGGGGACTTCTCTAATATTAGGAAATCATAATCCCTTCAAAGATAAAGCAATATTTTTTTTCAGAAGAATTTAAGATAGTATGACTGACATTTAGTACCTAATGTCTGTAGAATATTCAGTAAAAAAGTGTAAATAAAACCAAGCAATAAGAAAGATACTCAAAAATCTCAGCTGAAGGAAGAACACTTGACCTGTTTAGTGAAAGCAGGGTCAGATTAGCTAAAACTGAAACACTGGAAAACAACATTTTTCTTATAAGTTTCTGTACATAACTACTGTACATTGTGTAAAATAAATTAAAAAAGATAAAAGATAAGAATGTTCACAAGTATAAACAGTTTGTCTTGTCCGAGCATTTCCAGTTTGTCTTTCGTGCTACATGAAGCACGCTATTTAGAAAAATGTTCGCAAAATGAACATATTGAATTTGTGATGATTAGCCTTTCATTTCTGCCACACTTGTATTGTTCCATTTGTTGTTGTTGTTGCCATTCTTCCTTTTTTATAATAGCGTCCTAATTGCATAGCAAACTCAGCACAGAAGTTGATTCAAAATTTAAGCATTGATTAATATCTGAATACCTGAAAGTAACGGTGGGAATGGAAAGACCGTCCTAACTGAACCTAATACAAGTTTTATTAGAATGTAGGCATTACATAGTGCCCCCCCCCTCTCTCTCTCTATCGTATGCTATAGGTCTGCAAAACATTTAAAATATGGAGCTAGAGAGTGTTAGTTAACACTACCATTCACATATTTCTAATATTACTAGGATCGAAGATCGAGAGAAAATTACCTCATCGTCTCTATTAAACATCTCTCGCAAGTCTTTAGGGTCACCTAAAAGTAGATGAAATAAACTGTGTAAGTATTTGAAGTAATAGTCAGATATATAAAGAAATGGAGACATACCACGAAAAAGCATTTTAAGTGATAATAGCTTAAATTTGAAGAATTAAAGAAACCCACTGTATCTTCCTATACGTATAAAAAGTAATAATTAAACAGAGACAAAGGCTGCATGACGGAGAATTTACAACTGAAGATACATCAAACAGACTCTCTTTCCAGGTGTGAAATCCGCAGTTGTTCATTTGTTGATATTTCCTACACCCCTTCATGCATTATGTTAATAATTGGAATGAATCATATGAAAAAAAAATAATTTAGTCTACATCATGCTCTCTCACCTTTTCACCTTGTAGTCAAGGTCACAGTCATATACGATTTGCGTTTAAGTGTTGATGAAAGTTTTTCAGTTGTGTCCATATTTCCTACAACCCTTGCTGAAATCTGTTCGTTCTTAAGATGTTTAAGCAAAGACAATTGATTCCATAACACACTCACTCACCGTTTGATCTTGGGCTTAAATGTACAAGGTTTACAGCAAGACTTTGATGTTGTTCCCGACATGCAGGCCTTTGCTTTCTTGTTCTAATGCTAATCTCATTCCTACTTAGCAGAGACGAACAATGAATCTTACTAATTCTGTTGGAGGTGGCAGCTTGAAGACAGTATGACAGGTTATAGTGTGCAGAAGCAATGTTTGTTTTTTTGTCTTGGCTTATATTTCTGATGTGGATTTTTTTTCTTCACCAAATATTAGGGAGAAAAACTCACTTCTGGGTGGACAAAGTTCACCCAATTGCACACCATAGCAAACCCAGGAACAAAAATAATTGGACATAGCACATTTGCAAAACCCATTAAGGATCTGAAAACCGATTCATTTTTTTTATAGAGATCTTAAACGCGTGTTACACACTTTAGGACAGGCAACGCAGTTCTAGGCGTGTTTGAATCCCTTTATTCTAGATTGTTCCAATCTGAAGCAGGCAGTACCAGAAAAAAGAACTGTATATTCCTCTCTGTCAAAAGCTCTTAATACACAAAATACATCTTGGTGAAAACCAAGTTTAAATTCAATCGATCTAAATCACCCTTGTGAGAGACCTCTCAACTTTTTTTTTTTAAAAAGATGCCTCTTGATCTTTCAAAATGATTATTTTAAAACTTCTCTGAACATTTCGCAATGATTACTTTAAAACTTCCCTGACACTATGTCTCAATTTCCCTGAAATAATGAATTGAGTAAGGATGTACTTTTTCCTGTCATGCCTCAGGCGGAAGACAACGAACTGTCCCCGAACTCTTAAGACTCAGTTTGCCAACACCGCTTCCAATTGGAACACTTCGTGGCTTATCTACCAAACTGAACCTCATAAATACTTCGATGAAGTGATACAGCCTTAAAAGGGGGAAATCGCAGGAAAATGACTGAGACATCCGTCATAAGCTAAAGTGTTCTAGGCAAAATATAACCATGTCAAAAGTAGTATGATACATTTATGGAATTATTTGCAGAAGATCCGTTAAAGAACGTTCTCTAGGACGTTCATGCTTAAAAAAAAAAAAAAAACATGGGAATGTTTTGACTATAAATAAATGATCTCAACCGAGTCTACACAATTGAACGATATCATGGTGTGTGACGTGCACATAACGTCATTTAGTAAAAAAGAGGCATATCTATATGCAATGGCTACTGTATTATTTCCGAGGTGCTTTCCCAATTATTCATGGAAATGCCTGAGAGTGATCTGATTGCACTGATTCAAGTGTCGTGAGGAGAAGATCGGTCCAATTACATAACTTCAAAGATATATTTTCCTGCTTTCGTTACCATATCTTTCCCAACTGAAGAACGACGAAATAATGACACAGTTTTCATTGTCTTTGTGTTTATTATAGAGCAGAAGCCGAAGAAAAGGAGGAGGAATATAAACAGAAGTGAGGAAAGAGGCAAAGTCCACGCTCCTTTCACGATACTGCAAATACGTGGTTTGCGATCGTATTGTGGTTTTGGGCGAAGACACAAATTTCATCGTGCTTTTTGGTCTTCGTGTAAGCCACCTTCCAACAAAAGCCCCGCGTACCGAAAGCAGGTCGCAGCTCAGTGCTGTTATCTCCAGCGCAGCCGAAATATTGTACTATCCTGGGCTTAACAAAATCTTTTGGAATTATACACGGGTACCAGTATAAGAGGGTATCACCTGTTCTAAAGCCACTGGCCCATCTAAAGGATTAGTCAATTCAACATACATTGTCAGAACGACAGAGCGCTGGTATTGCCAGAGGTACTTTAATAGCAACGCAAAATTCATTGTCAGCTGCGTCTTTACATATAACGATGCGAAGACAGCGAAGATCCACAAACTGTTGCTCATCCTGGACGTGTTTGTGCGGGATAGTGTTTTGTTTTAGACCAAATTTATAGCCGATAGGTATGTGCTATCTTTCGTCGAGTGGACAATATTGCAGATAATTCGTTCTCCGTAAGAGCAGACGGCGAGATGAAGTTTTGGCAAAATCAACTAAACTTTGCCGTCTGGTACGCGACCACCGATTGTGGCGTCAGCGTCTGCGACCACCTGTTTTCCGGGGGAGGAGAACTGCCAGAGATGGTGCACTGCTGTTACCGGTTCCAAGTTTTAATATAATGAGAAACATATCATTCAAATGCGGTTTCCCATTCCTAGTCAAACAGGGTGGATCGCACTTGAAAACAGCATCGACATGATCGCCTACGAGCGCTTTTGCAACGAGTTTAATGTAGAGAAAAACATGTCCTGGCGACAGAAACACAGCGAAAACCAAGGCCATGGCACGATGTATAATTGGAGTGTCAACAGCAGCTACCATACGCTTCATGATGCATGGGACCCCAACATGTGTGCATCTGAATATTCAAACAAGCACAAAGTTTACTACTTCGCACAGGACAGCCCGGCAGTTACAAGGTTTTACGATAGCGTTCGGATGTACGTTTGGGCAATCCTGGGAGCGCAAACTCGAACAAAAAGTACGATAGTGGGATCAGGGAAGGCTTTTGATGCAGAAAATCAGTTGCTTGCAAACATAAAAGATAAGGTCACCCAGGAAGAAAACATGCCCGAGTCGATACAAAAGTACCAGGAGGTGCTCCGATATGCCAGAAGCAAGCTAGATTACGACCTTGGGGGCGGCCTATGCATGCGACATGGATCTTAAAGTTGACTCCTGCAAGGGATATAACAACAAACCTTTTATACCGGACGACAACATGGTGTTAGGCACGAACGTTGCTATTATTTCGATTAGGTGTCGAGCACCACTGGGAATGCTAGCAGTGCTAGCACACCACAACAACCGCGGCCAACGAAGAATGAAGAGATCGGCTTTTACCAACCTGCGCATGACGTGTTAACAGCTCAAGTGCAGGCCGGCACCATGCAAAGAGTGCAGGCATTAAAAAAAACCGAAGACCACGACGCCAACAAAGCAACACTCGTCGTGGCCGGTATTGTGTCGGGGCTTGCTGCAAAAATTGAAACTATAACCGCAAATAGATACTTGGCTAGCCATCCAACGACGCTGTCGGCTGTCTTCTGCAGAACTTATTCAGTGACGCCAATAATGTCGGTCAGAGCCTCCAAAACCTTTTCAGCGTGCGTTTTCAGTATCCCGGCCAACCACTCTAGTGCCAGCAACATCTATTAGACACCCGTTTGACCCCTTTCATATGGAATAATAGTGTGTGCAAACATAAACTTGTTAAACGCCGTGCAAGACGTCTACACCACCGTACGCCTAGGACGTCAGAAAACCTCGTTTACCACGGGGCTGTACTTGGCGGCGTCACTGTGGGGTAATCGATGATTGCTAAAAAGGTAATCAATAGGAAACCAGCCGATCTGGGCCGAATCGACCTCGAAGACTATTCAAAGGTCACAGGCACCATAGCGTTGATCCTATCGACACAGGACATGCTAACTAAGCAAGGTATCATTCCTGCTAATCAAGTCATTAAGTCTGCCTAAAGTTGTACAAGTGTGAAATGGTCAGATTTGATCTCATGGTCGGCGGGGCAATCGTCAATGCCCCAGCATTCAGTGGCTCAAACTTCTGTTTCTCTGGGTTGCAGCCAAATAAAGCATAAGCCGAACGTTTAAGCCACGACAAGGCGATGAAACAGCTCCAATCTGCGCAGGCCGAGTACAACTGCATGCACAACGAGCATCTCAATTACCTCAGTGAAAGGCTACGCGACGAGTAGCATTCGGATAGGATTTACGATGACGTCAGCGCTGCTGCACGCGAGTACTACCTTGTGACTGGTCGAAAAGCAGACCACTTCCACAGATCGGCGACGAACCCAAGCTTTCTGACTTTTACACACTATCACGGGAGCAGCAAAAATATCAGATGCTGTTAGTCGACGGGTCGGGAAGGAGAGAGATGTGTGTGCGCCTGTGTGTATGTGGGGGCGGGTGAGGGGGGGGGGGGGGCAGGGGGAGGGGCGGGGGGACCTTGTCGTTGTCGGCTATATTGCCCATAAATATTTCTAAACCCCCATCCGAAAGGACTGGTGGAGATCGGAACTGCCCCCGCTCCATGTGTACGCAACACCATTTTTGTGCTGTTTTTTGTGGCCATGGTTGGCTGGAACAGCAAGCTGGAGCGCGAGCTGCTCATTTATTGCTAAAGAGCGGATAGCGCGACAAATTGCTGGAACCAGAAAACCCAGAAACGCAATGGATACTAAGATTGCGGCGAAATACAACAGCTCGCAAGGTTCTTGCAAGGGCAAGGGCGTGATAGCGGTCAACAATCTGGCAGAAGCTGCCAAAGTCTCAAAAGATGTTGCCAGGGTGTGCTTCGAGAAACAGGGCATGTGGATGATTTACCTGCCAGCACCATGCAAAATCACCAGGCTGCAGTTTCATATTCGACCCTTAACGAGGTGCAACAGGTTGGGCGACGCACGAACAAATATACGCTGACCGCGGTTGACGTCGCCAGCCGTACCTTTCGGCACAATGGAGGCTTACAAAGTCGTCGACGCTCTGGCACTGATCAGCAAGCGGGGACCGTTAAGTGGTCCTAGCATCTGCAGGTTAATCCCGGCCTAGAGTTTATGGGCGCCGTGTTGCCAAACTTGGCAAGCACGGCGTTCATGTGAGGCGGAACGAGGCCGGTAACCACTGTGAGCAGGGTATTGTGGAGCAGTTCAATCCGGCAGAGATGCTGCCAGGATTTCATCTAAAGGGGGGGATCTCCTCCTCACCCTCCCCGTCACCAAAACGAGGGGGAAGTAGAAAAAAAGGGGTAAGGGGAGGGAGGAGCTTGCCATAATTCATTATTTACCTAACACTTAAATATCCGTCTTTCTGTTTTCCTGCTCCACGCTCTTAGGGCTCTGCTAAAATCAAAATCGTAATGAATTGCCCCCTTTAGTTGTAAAAGCATTAATCTGTTGACTGTTTCTGAGCTTAACTTGTTCCTTATCTGTGTGTGAAACGTCTTCTGAGCTGAAAACCCCTTCACCGTCTGCCGTTTGAAGGGGCATATGCATAGGAACCTGTTCTTTATGGTTGTTTTGTAGAATTTTCCACAGTTCACAGGTATTGTCTCATGGATATCTCTGCTCCAAAATACACGTTATGTGGTGACTCGGCGTGTCGTGTAAGAGTCGACGTCCTAATTCAAACAGACGATTTCTTAACGTCAAAAGGGTTATTTTCCCCAAAACGTTTGCAAATATTGCACAAAATACCTCCTGCCTTGGTGTTGTGTTGTAACCATTTATACTGTACGAGTCGAGATTTCTGAAACTTTACTTCACATTTTGGTTTCGTCTTTGGTGGTTCATCTAACCTGGCATTTGGCATCAGAATAGATTTATCGTCGTCCGTTTGGTGAGAAGCTCCACTTCACCCTTCACTTTCTTTATTCTACCGTTCACTCTGCACATTCGCGCCACCATTGGCTTGAAGTTGATAAAAATCAGTAAATTTCCAGCTATGCTTGACTATAATCTCACCTTCCGGAATAATACCAAAAACAACTTGCCTACGACCTTTTTGCTCATCGTTCCGACTATGTTGTAGTGTGGATGCTCTCTTTAGGGTAGTCGCTCATGTCGAAAAGGTGAGCATTTTCAGCCATATATCATTAGACATTGGCGGTCTCGGTGCTTAGTAGCAGATTGTCAGTGTCGGTGTACGCCTTGTCTCCGTGGCGTTTTGATCTGATTGTAGCAGAAATCGTAAATCAGGTGCTTGCTCGGGTCAAGAATCGTCTGCCCCGTATAGATGGGGTAGTTGACCCTCAGACTGGCCTTTGATGAACGGACAGCAACAAAGTTTCCGCCAAAAATATCTTACGCGACTGGAACGCCCAGTCGCAATCCGGGGGCGCAGCTTGTACTCCTTGCCTTCAGGCCACACAAGATCCACCCGAATTCTCTTCCTTAGGTTCTACATAGTCTTCCCGAAGACAGAGTTGTTCCTTAGTTTGAAGAAGCCTTTTTCGAACTCAGACTTCGCCTTAGTTCGCAAGTCTGTGTTTAGCTGTGTGTACGGCGCCATCCACGTGTTTTGATCAAACTCTGTCGAACGGTGACACTTGGTGACGCGCAGCCGAAGCTGATATATAGCTGGAGATTTCTGTAATGGACTAAATAGTGCTCTTTATTGCTTAAGTTGGGGACTGCTTCATGGTTTCTGTGAACTTAACGCCCGACTCCCTCCAGTTCGCTCACTAAAGCACGCTAGCAGTAACTGAGCAATCCTCTGGAGCAGTTAAGGCATCGGGAGACTGCGTATAGTCGCTGTTTGTGTGCGTCGTGCAGCTATTTCGGATACTTGATACGTCGATTTCTAAGTTGCAGTCCTTGGATGCGTCTGCTGCAATATTTTCGAGTTTGTGCTAGTCAACCCACTTAAACCCGTCTGTCGGCAAGCACTGAGTCAAGGCCAATCCATAGAGGTTGTTGATGTGGGAGTAGGATATCCAGCTTGTTGGCATTTTGCTGTCATAGTCTGGACACATTGGGTTGTTCGTTTTTGCGTGCCACCGGCTCACTATCGAGATGCTCCCTAGGATGCTCTACACACAAAACAGATACTTGTCAATGTATGTCAGTAGCTTGAAAAAACTATCGGATCTCCAACTCACGCTCGATGCTCTGAATAATAGTGGCGACGGCCCCATTGCCACGGTATAACACCGTCTCCTTGGAGGTGCCGTCGCAGCGGACGACTATGTAGCAGAAGCTACACGGACCTGCTCGGCGATTTGTTTGCATGTGGTTTTGTATTCGGATATGCGCGTGCAGGGCCTTCCACTGGCACGTTCAGTATCCTCGAAATCCGCATAGAAGATGCACAGGACGCGCATCCGGTGTGGTGGCTCTGGAAGGCTAGGATGTTCTTTCCTGGCTCCGGTGATGACACACGTTGTGGCTTTTCACCTATACTGCGGCAGTCTTTTATGTGGGCTTCGAATAGCTCGGTCCGCCTGAAGACATGGAAACACTGCTGGCAGACGTGCTTCTTCTCGTTTTGTTTGCTGTGCTTGTTCATGCATCAGCTTAAATCTTTGATCCAGACTTAGTGGCTCTTTTTTACTATGGATTAACAGCAAAAGGTCTATCGTATCTTGTCTATTTTTCTCGCTGATGTGTAGCGCATAGAGGCAATCTTTACAACCGAAGACAACAACTGCGATAGTTTTGTTGTGGCGCTCAACCTTGCCAATATCAC
This sequence comes from Margaritifera margaritifera, assembly GCA_029931535.1. Taxonomy (NCBI): domain Eukaryota; kingdom Metazoa; phylum Mollusca; class Bivalvia; order Unionida; family Margaritiferidae; genus Margaritifera; species Margaritifera margaritifera. Next base: position 2,881,017 of record JAQPZY010001572.1, on the reverse strand, counting down.
TAACCTTCTCAGGAAAATAATGCCAGCAAAGCTGAGCTTGCCCGGGTGCTGGCGGCACTTTCCTGTCTGATCAACGTGATCATTAGCAGTGTACATAGCAGACAGAATGGCCCACTCAATGCAGCGGTAATCATTGTTCTTCACATTGATAACTGACCGTGGTGGCATGTACTTTGGTGTTTGAATGTAGCCCCGGCCGCCAAACGGACGGTACTGCAACACACCAAGGTCAAGTAATTGACAGTGGACAATCCAGACCCATCTTGCATGTATTCTTTAATGTGCCTTAGTATGGTATAATTAGCTTGTCAGCCACAGCTGCTCGATCTCATCAATGCGCAGTACGTCGGTAGCAGCGTTATAAAAATAGGCCGTCAATTTAATGTTGTGAGCCAGCTCCGCTTTTTCGTCTGTGTTATTTGCCCTCTGCGAAGCAACTCATTCAAACGTGTGATAGTAGACATCGTGTTGTATCACATGCTTTATAACACTTGAACAATAACCTCTAATTGGATTTTCTGTGTGGTCTGGAGCTCGGCAATGACCCTGTTAAACTGCTCACGTGCTTTGTTCTTTATTTGTTTAAGGTTTCTTGCCATGTAATTACACAACTAGTGCAGATCCGATGATAGGCGCACGTCCCCACGCTGCACTTCCAACATGGCTGCACTTTACTTCCACACTTGATCTGTGTCGTATGGACGCCACATTACTCATTCAGACAGTTTTTCCCATTCAGCTCCGTGTTCCCTGGTTTTAGCCATGCGCACTTGTTTATGCCGTAAAACACCAAGGTATACGATCAACCACCAAGCAGTATGTCATTTGATACATTTTTCTTCAAATGATGTGTACTAACTGCTTTGGCCCCGGATTCTGAAGGAGCTCGCCCAGGCTGGCGCAAACGATGGTGCTAGCACGGTCATTTCGACCGCCATTGTTGTATTGTTACGAAAATAATAAATAATGTTGGACAGGGCGCAGAGAGCTCCCGCTGGCCTCGAGGGCATAAACCACAGAAGGGTCGGAAATCAGGAACCCCATTTGACATTGGGGGGGGGGGGGGAGGGCTCGGCTTCATCTGGCGAGCCTGGCGGGCCGAGATCTGGCTTGCCCAGCGTGCTGACTTACTGGTGGGTCAGGCGGGTCGGCATACTGGTAGGCCTGGTGGGACAACATACTGCTGGGCAACTGGGCTGGTCCAAACAATCCTTTCTACATCGACTTTATTTTTGTCTCCCACGTTACAAATTTTACTCTTGAATAGAGGGATAACTGTGCCGTTTGTGAAGTCATATGGAACAAAGTTATGTAAAAACACACAATTCAATAAAATCATTAAAACAACATGGAGTCTATTATCTAAAAATCTAAAATGTTCTGCATATAAAAAAATCTGACCATGAACCTTTACACACCCATTCTTTAGCTATGGCACGGTCCATGTTAGACAATGAAATCGGTTCAATAAAACCAGAAAGGGACTTGCATGCTAAAAAAACATAATCCTTATTCGAATCGTTTCTAACGCTACTTAGTAAAGATTCAAACTGATTTTTCCACATGTTGCATATATTATTTTGGCCATGGTTCCCATTTATGCAAATTGGCAGCCTACTGCTAGTTGTAGTAATATTTTATTTAGCTTGCTTTCAGAATTCACGTTGGTCTAACTTTTAAATTCATTTGCAAGCGTGTCTGCAATATGTTTTAATTCTTCCTTCTTACAAAGTCAATGGGCATGCTTAATTTAGTTCTAGTCTGGCCCATTAGGTCACTGTGAGGCACATGACGAGGTGTACTGTGATCACTCCACATAAGGCAAGGATTTTGTGCGTAGTCTTTTTTTGCAGTTCTTTGACACAGTTATTCCAACCCAGTGTAACACGGTGACCAATTTTGGAGTTTCTCACAAAGTATATACCAGAGTTGGACAAAGTTGTTAATATATCTGTGTAAAACCCATCAATCTGTTTCACATGCACATGATTACTACAACCATGATCATTACAGACCGCTACACAATAAAGTATATAGATCTTGAGTAATTACAATGCAGATTTCCTCACACCACATGGTCAGGAATGAGCGAAAGTTTACTTGGGATAAAGAGAAATATATCGGAAATTGGTACATGGAAACTGAACAACGTTCCGGTTGTTTCGCGCTCATTCTAGGTGTGTGTGTGGTTTGCGGTGTGTGTGTGTGTGCAGCGCGGGATTCCCCCCCTCCCCCTTGGAATTCGCCCATGACCTTTATTCATTACTCAAATTTCGAAACTAATTTGTCTTGAAGCTTATTTATAGTTAGGGTTTTCGTGCCCATCTCATTCCCATACATGTATATCCCATCTTCCAGAAAATGTAACATCTAAAAGATTATTTTTATTCAGATTATATCTATATCTTTCTCGAAAAGATATTACAAAACAGAAAAGTGTTATTCCCAATATATGTAGAATTTTTGCACAAATATAATATTTATGAAGTTACTGAATTTTTTTTACGGACAACATATTTTCAGGAAAAATACCGGAGAGACAAATTATAAAACATGCTACTCATAAGTATGAAAACGAGCGCTTGAGAAAATTATGCCATACTGACACGTCCTACAGAAATTTAGTTTTTTTCTTCATACTTCTATAAAACCATAAATTTTATGGCAGATTCCAAAGACAACAATAGAGTTACGGTTAATTACATCCCTTTGCAAACGTTCTGATCACGGTTCCAAATAATATCACACAAGTTTGTAAACACTGCAGTAATTCTTACACAGATGTAATAGTCCATACATTTATTTGCTGTCAAAGGACCGTGTGACAAAGAGAAATATTTTGTACACATATGATAAATAATGTTGGCATTCGTCTTTGTGTGTTCCTTCACAATATATCCGACGAGGAATTTATTCAACATCTAAGGAGTAGGGAATTTCTAAACGGTGTCGGCTTAGATAAGTGCGTAATACTAAGAAATTTTATAATGTCTGCTTCAGTGTTCTCTGCATCTGTAATGCATGGATTATTTTCTTAGTAATAAGATTGATTTTCATATTATCCAAGTTTGGAAGACATGCGATGATATAAATATATGCTCTTGCTCGCTATTTTTGACATTACACGCAAAAAATAAAATTTATTTAAAAAAATAATAATGATCTTTAAAACAGTTAAATATTGGAAGATTGCGCCATCACTTTTTTAAAAATAAGTATGGTGTTCTCAAATGAGAATTCTCAAATAGAAAGCTGCGCTTCTAAGAGATTCATCTCATGTACACCTTTGTTAATTGTATATAAGTAATGCATTATTCTATTCTTTTTCCTTTGTTTGTATCATCTCTGAAAAGAGGAAATACAGACTGATGATGATGATGCTGTCGGCAGTGAGGTCAGACCAATTAATGTTGTCATTTAAATGAAAGAGTTCATGTGGTCATTCATCAAGACCGGAAGTGTATCAGCATTAATAGTCATTGAAGTAAGCATTAATAGTCATCGAAGTAAGCATTAATAGTCATCGAAGTAGGGTTACGAATTATTCTCATATAACTTATAGCGGAATGAGCAGATTGTATAGAGACACAATGATCGACCCAAGAGACAGTAATGTGCGAGTAACTGAGAAAAAAAAAATTGTGTGGTGTACTACATTTTGTAAGTCCGATATGACATAACCATATTCTTCACAAAATTGGCTAAGTTCATCTCCAAAGGGATTGCATCAGAGCGTATTATCATTGCAATGTCCTATGATACAAAGATTTGGTGTACTAGCATTTTCTCCAAAAGAAATAAATTTGCGTAAGTAATGGACAAATTCCCCCAAATTATCAACTAAATCACAAGGTAAATAGACATTAATAAAAGCCGAATCAAGTAAATTGAATCAATATAAAAACAAAGCATGCCAATTCACACCTCTAAGATAAATAAAAGCTGAATTTGTGTACGAAGAATGTGGTAAGATCAATTTAGTTGTATATTTAGCGTAACATCATTCTTAACGTCATGTACATTATTATGTCATCAAATATATGATGTCAACTACCTCTCCAGGAATAAAGTGAAAAGATATCCGTTTGATGTTTAAGTTCCAGACGTATTTTCCCCAGACTGATATTGCAAATTCTTGATGCAGATGCAGTGGTCAGGCCGAAAGTAATGTCAATTAAGCCTGAGCCCATCATCTCCGTTGATTAGCAGACATAAATCTTGCTTGGGGCCTATTTTGAGCGCTCACCCCCTCCCCCCATATGAAAATCAAATTCATACTGGTGTACTGGTGTATTTGTCATGAAATGTCTCTATGGTATATTTGGTCGGTGTAAAGTTTTCTTGGCATATCTGCAGGCTGAAATGGGGGAGGGGGGGGGACTTTTACAAATTTGCAAAAAAAACACAAAAAAAAACCCTAGTCGTAATATGCAAAACCTTCATCCAGAACACCAAAGCCACGTAAGAGAAAAGATCACTGCAAATACGATTCAAGAAAAGTGTTATAACGTTCTCAAGGAACACAGTTTTCTTAAGTGCATTTACTATCAAAGTTACAGCATTTTCGGTAGAAGTGTTCTCCGACCAATTGTAGGTAACCCAATGTGATAAGTTTGATTATATTCGGTGAGAACTTACAGTGGGCGGAGTATTTTAAATTCATTAGCGTGAAGGGAAAACGTGAATTTTATGCTATAATATTATGATATAGTTTATATTTCAGCACCAAATAACGTTTTACTTATTTTTTGTTGTTGTTTAAAGTATGTAATAAAACAGGTTATCAAACTGGTATTGAACATTATTTGTGTGCATCGTTTTTGGCTGGCCCACACGCCAGCTTGTTGGCTAATGCCAAAACAATTTGTCCAGGCGAATATATTTCAGTTCGAATTCGACAACCAATACATATCAGTTAATATGGGTTTATTTTGTTTTAACACACACACACACACGTATTGAATAAGAAAACTAGTAGAACTGAACACGAATTCGAGTTTTACACTTTTGATTGTGAAAGAAAAGTCAGCAGAAAAGATTGAACTGACCCCCATTTCACAAAATTATGAATGTCATAGAAGGTTTTTCTGACGATTTGCGTATGCCACGTCTTTGTAATTGTTTCCTTACACTTGGAACGTAACTTACGTTGTTTAAAAAATGGGTACATGGTTCTGCGGGATGAAACAGGAGCTCCTGAAAGGATTACCCTAAAGAACGACTTGACTACTTTTATTGCTGCATGACTCGCATTTCAAGATGAATCAATAAATTCAGCTGGCTTTATCGTACCGTATTTTGTTTTCCAGACCATAAACCTCGATATTGCAGTGCTAGAAAAACTCGCTGTGCACCTGATTGGTTCTGTATTCGATTTATAACACCCTAGAGTCCAAGTTTTGCAAGCAACTGTCAAATACACTGACAACAGGCTTGATATTTTGAAACGACTATAGATTTCTCAATTTTAAGAAAATGGTGCAGTGTGAATTGGATAAACTTACTGTTTAGAAATGCATTGGTGGCTCTCTCTAAATCCCAGTCGTGGTGTTGAAGAAGGGCAGACACTTCGGGTTCGGTTAGACGACCCTTGATTAATTCCCGTAACCTGCGGACCTATGAATGGAACAATGTTTTTGATAAGTAGCTAAATCAATCAATTAATTAAAAACTTATAAAATCTGCAAAATTTGCGCTAAAAAATTCTACCTCCCTGTTTGTGTAAAACAGACTGGTATTCTCAAAACGTTTTGAAGAACGAAATTCAGTCTCAGTTATTATGAAGTTTGAATTATATAACTTTCACGATTTTTTTCCTCGCTCGAGTTCCTAACCTCAATTGATCAATTACACGTAACTAGTTGTACTTCAAGTGTCATATCTGATTTGGGGTTTTGAGCTTGAGTTTGAGTTTTGTACTCCAAAAGTTTTGAGAATACGAGGCCAGGTCTCATATGTATGACAAATGAGAATACGAGGCCAGGTCTCATATGTATGACAACTGAGAATACGAGGTCACGTCTCATATTTATGACAAATGAGAATACGAGGTCTGGTCTCATATATATGACAAATGAGAACACGAGGTCACGTCTCATATGTATGACAACTGAGAATACGAGGTCACGTCTTTTATGTATGACGACTGAGAATACGAGGCCAGGTCTCATATGTATGACAACTGAGAGTACAAGGCCAGGTCTCATATGTATGACAACTGAGAATATGAGGCCAGGGCCTCATACGTATGACAACTGCAAAGGATTATTTCTTCCAAACACCATCATTACTCTTAAATGATTGCCGGTATTTCCGTAGCTTTCAATTTATATGAAAAGTAATCTAACTTGCTAAATTCACTGATTTTATCTTGTATATCCCCCTATCTTATCCCCCATTCCTCTTTATGAATGGGAACCAAATTCGTTGTTTATTAGCAGTATCAAAAAATAACCGTGGGAATCCTGGTGGGATTTTCCATGAATTGGGCATACACATTTAGGTACATATGTCATGGTTTCCTTGGTATACGACAATTGACAAAGGAATCGGTAAGATTTTGCAACAAAATCACTCTTTAGTAAACGACATATTGCCACGACAGATTGTCTAATCATAATTTAAAGAACTTATGCCTAAATTTACTTATAAGAGACAGATTGTCTAATTATAATTTAAAGACATTATGCCTAAAATTACTTATGATACAGATTGTCTATAATTTGAAGAAATTATGCCTAAAATTACTTGTAGGAGATTTTTGATGCGCTCATCATTCATGTTCATCCTCTAATAAATCGTATGTATCACCATGGGTGGGATTCTGAACAATCAATCAATCAATCAATCAATCAATCAATCGATCGATCAATTAACACATTAAACGATCAAACAGATGTCTAAACAGCTTTGTAAAATTTAATCTTTATCGTGGGCACATTGACATCGTATTTACGAAGACTTTAGTATTGTTTTGCATCTTACGTATTTTTCAGTGTTGATATGTATTGCATCATATTCAATAGCTCTCTAGTTAGCAACATAATAAATCCAGAAATTTATCTAAGTTTCATGGTAATCTGTAATAAATTTTCACACAATATCATATAATTGATATTAAAATAAAGTTATCAGATCAATAACATGAACAAGGCAGAGAACATATGGCCAGTGCTAATGGTATAGTGGAACGACGATTAATCAATTCCATTAAGCATCTCTCTCTCTCTCTCTCTCTCACACACACACGCACACACAAACACACCATATTTTCAAAAGGTTTTCATCTGAATGTCATCATTTAATCTCTAGATTGGGTCTTAAATTTGATATATTTTTTTCTCACCCCTCGAACAATTGCTTCGGATTCATTTTAAATTAAACAAGTAACATTTTTGTTTTTATTACATAGATCAGAATTTAGATTTGTGAAAAGATAGCGAAGTTTACATTATGATTGTAAGGGTCTGTTTAGTAAGGAGAGACGTAGATCGCACGCGCTATGTTGGCTGGATTCAGTACATAAAGCTATTTAAGTAAACTTATCAGTATTTGAAACAGTTTTTTTCTTCTTCAGTCAAGAGGCCCAGTTTATGAATTTTATTCCCAAATTTCTATTTATCTAAAATCTATTCGCTTCTTTTTTCCAACAAGCTCAAGGATGAATTTCAAATTAGAAACATTTACTTGATGATCATGTCAAATATTTCTTTACAGACTTTTAAATTATATTTATTTATTTTATTTTACTGTAGCTATCTTGCTCGTATACTAAACTGATCATGATAGTGTTCTATTTCCTGGTACAAATCTCAACTTTACCTACTACAGTTTTTCTACATGTCAGTAATTTTTCGACTAGATTGTTAATAAATTTCTCCAAACGCTGCACTCTCTTTCTCTCATCTCTCTGTCTGTAATTTGTATTATACACTCGTTATAAGGTTTACATTTGTCCAAATACAAAACTGGCTTTATAATAAGGGCGTGATTCTAAGCTTATGGATAATTAAGAACAGACTTCATAATTTGTTGCACAGAGTTGTAATAGCCTCTGCCTGTCTGCCTCTATCCTCACCATTACAATGTGGTCGACTCAAATGGCAATAACACGGAAAGTTATGTAGACAAAAACCAAACGCATACCGTCTGTACACACTTATAAGTCGAGTCCATCCGCAAACAACATAGACCCTGATCTGCCGTCGCGTAATGCGCCAGCAGATCAGTGTCTATGTTGTTTGTTTGACTGATTATTCCTAAGAAACCGCATAGACCCAGATCTGCTGATGCATTATGCAACGGTGGATCTGGGTCTGTGCAGTTTGCACTTAGAGCTAACCTATACGCGAATATATACGGAACCTTTATCAGACAGAGACATAATGTGCCTAGCAGGAAGGTTGGCATCTGTCATTGCATTCAAAACTGTGGCACGAAGAGAGTGGGCAGTACATCTTGCAGAAATGTTGGCATTTCTGCATATATCAGGCATAAAATTACTAAATTGCCTGTGCCCAACACTTCTAGTTGTGTACCATGTTTGACACAATTGGGGATTTTCCAGAGCATTTTTATGAGTGTGACAAAATAGTGATTCAGCTTTTGGATTAATGCGTGTGATGTAGTATTTTATTGAACTGACTGGGCAGTTTTGACCTCCAGTTGCATACATTCTCTTGTCAGGGTTTTCCTCCTTAGCATTTAAGTCCCCCTGATGATTTTTCTGCATAGTTTGATGGGTCAAAATGACATATTCAACCCCAGTTTCATCAAACTTGAATTCACAACTGGTAGTTGTTAACTGGCTGTGGAATTCTAATCCACGGGTAACATAGTGAATAGAGAAATATAACCAAACCCTGTATCTAAGTGTGATACGATTATCTTGTATCAGGTACTGATTGATTGCATGCATGTCTGATTGAGGAGTAATAGGTCTGTGTTCGGTTGATCTTGATAAGCCATTCTTGGTGTTAAACTTTAATTTTTCATTTAACATGTCGTTTGCTTTTTTAAACTCAGAGTCTGTAACAATATTGATTAAACGTCCACATTCAACTTGAATATGACAATTAATAGCAGCTCTGACATTTTTAAAAGAGTTTTTGTGGTATTCTTCAGCTTGGGCTTCAGGAAACTTCCTCAGACGTGTTGTGGTGACCTTGGCTGCTTCTGCTTCAGCATAAAATATGGCTAGCTTTTGGGCCAAATCTACAGGCTCAATGGTCTTCAGATCTACCTCTAGGTTTTTCTCTTTGTACCATGCTGAAATTCATATGGTTTTGAGTTTGATATTAACTGTTTTTTTATTCTCTGAGTTAAATATTTCGATTTTTGTGGAAAATGATTCATGCATATTTCCTTTCTTTACAAATTATTTATTATAAAAAAATGTTCTATTTTTAAATATTGTGAAAAATATATCTATTGGCACATTTTTGTCTACACTTTATAAACATTGCTTATAAAGCAGTTTTTGTAAAGTAAAAGTGCATTTTTGAACATTCATTGCAATTTCTTATGCATTCATTTTAAGATAAACTACACTTTATTCATTGCAGTGCAAACAAAGTCATATTTATATGAAATGGTGTTAAAGAGTTAAAATGCAAATTTTTTCCTTGCTTTGATATCTATACATAAACAGCACATTGCCTTTCTTAATTATATACCGTTATGCTTTATGAAAATAACAGTTAAGAGCCAATTAAGTATCAAGCAATGTTATTTAAGCCAAGATTAATGATAAACTCTGTAGACTGCATTTTTCTTTTTTTTTAAATTAATTTTTATGCTGAATGAAAGAATGAATAGATCTACCAGTGAAAGTGTTGTATCCCCACTGAGTATTTTTCTTGGTAGATTTTGAGTACCGCTGCTCTGAGATATTTAAGAGATCTTCCTCTTTAAGACATTTAAACCGTTTTGGTCTGTGGTCATCCTGCATTTCATCTGGCAACAGAACTGGTGTTGGTTCATTTAAAATGCTTGAAAGCTCGGCTTCTGATAGTTCTTCTACTTCAAAAGGGTCGTCAAATATTGATGGGTCAATGTTTTCAATGTCTTCTTCCAAGAAATCTATCTGATATGGTAAACTTAACGAAAATTCTCCATATTCTGCCATTTCGGATATAGCAGGTCGATGGTGAATACCGGCGATCACTGACCTTGACCTAGCGAGTTTGCAACGTTTGTATCCTGTTTTTTTTCACCATTTTAGTGTTACAAATAATTATTTTTTTCATAAAAAAATTACAGATATGTGTTGTTTAGTCTTTCGAATTCAGTTCTTTCAAATGTTTTGCACAATTTTTAACATATTTCTTTTCTTTTGAAAGCATATATACTATGTCTTCATTTGCAGTGTTTACCTTTTGCTTTGCACGTGACTTTATTTTTAGAAGCAGGTATTTTTAGAAAAGTAGTTCTGCTCACAGTTTATACAGAAATAAACGCAGCTCAAACTGATCACGTGGTGACATTCTGACCAATGGAAATCCTAGTTACTTTTACCCGCTAATGCTATTGCAATTATTCATTAATAAAATAAGAAAATAACGAGACAAAATATCCATATGCATTGTTGAATCTACATTTTCTAAAGGAATAAACACATTATACAATTTCATCGAATTCCCCTCTGCTTTTCCTGTTCCCTCTATCTTTGTCTCTTGCCATATGTGGAAAAACAAATACGTGGAAATTTGTGGAGTGAGAGAGAAAACTGAATTTGAGCAGAATCAAAACCTTGAACTTCAACTTACACCAAGCAACCTACGATAATCCGAGTGCTTATAATAGTATGTGTACACTTTCCATGGAAGTTTTCTACAATGTTATACAATACCAATGCTACAAAGTTGCAAAAGCCTCGCAAAACGAGGGCTATACGGTAAATACCTTGGCTAGATAGCACAGACATATTGTAGAGTCTAATCCATTTGATGTTGTTTTCTATTTTTGTTGTTGTTGTTGTTGTTGCTTAAACCCCTACCTAAACCTATAACAAGGGTTTAAAACAAACCATTAAAATTTTTTTAAATGCCTGAATGCCTCTCTCTCGATGTGCGCGCGTGCGTGTGTGCGTTCGTGTGTGTGTCTGTTGGTTTGTTAGTTAGTCGGGTTGTCAGTTTTACCTCATTGGTTCTTGAACTCCCTCTCTCTTCTGTGTTCTCTCTCTCTCTCTCTCTCTCTGGGTAAACCTAAAGACAAACCGATTACTCCAGCTAATTACGATCAGTTTAAGAAAATAAAAAGTGGTGGAAAAGGGTAAGTAAGTCAATCCATATGTATGTATGCTGAGGACGTGTGCGAGATGAAGACAGAGTGTGGGTAAGCACATACATGGTCTATACCTATGTACCAAGGCAACTACATTTAAACTAAACCTCTACAGAATTGCACACATGCGCAATGTATCTTCATCTTGCATACATGAAACCGTTGATCGCTTCAGGGTTACTGGTTTAGTAGTTGGATACATCTGGATAAGGAGACCACAGTTTATTACTTGTAAGTAGTTTGAATATGATACATATATCATGGCTCTTACACGACCTAGTTCGGTCTACTTGAATATAATACATATATCATGGCTCTTACACGGCCTAGTTCGGTATACTTTTATATTGATGATGCACCTTTTAACACCTAAAATTATCATCTTCCTGGTATTATGATATCGGGTTATTATCTAGAGTCTCGCTTCGATATAAATCAATATCTTATCGATCTCTCTCTGTCACAAATTTAGAGACAGAGAGACAAACAAACGGATAGACAGGAGTGTGCAATGGCGGATTGGGGGTGGGGTCGGGGAGTTGTCAAATTCTTACCCTCTTTTTCCCCGAACAAAATAGTATATTTTATAACATTTAAGAAACAAAAAATATTTACCAACTTAAAGCAAAACAAACACCTCTTCTCAAAATCGAACTCTAGACTCCAGTAGAAAATAACCTTGAATCAACCGCTGAATGTTAGTGACATCGATGGGCGTGCTCTTGACAAGTTAAATGCTCCACAGGGGCTTAGTTCAAAACATCTGAATACAAATACCCGTCCTTAAGAAAATCAGTAAACTCTATAGTGTTTACTGTTACTTATAATACCATCCCAATCTCAGCCAATTACTTTCTGTTTTCGTTTATACCATGCTCCTGTGATCACTTAAGTAACTTCTTCGGAGGTCCCTAACATAACCCTGTGTTTGTGAACATCCTCCCCTACTCCCTCCCCCCCCCCCCACACACACACATATACTTAGTACATTTCTTTGCTTCTTTGCTTTCAATTTGTATCATGTTGCACTGAGGAACAGTCCTTTACTTACGCTTCGAGTCCTTTCGTCAAGCCCACCATTAACATCACCGGGTCCTTCCGCCATTTATATCAAATCTCGATCAATTTTACAACTGCGACACAGTCTTTTCAGAAAATCGTGTGCTCTAAATAGCAAGTAAATAGTACAGTGTAACATCATGTACGTGCATTGCATCGCAAATTTCTAAGAGTCGGATTGTCCTCCAATCTGCTGCTGTATGTTTTCCGCCGCGGCCGTTAATGTCAGAAATTTTTTAAAAAGTGGCGGAAAACAACTTGCTGATCTACTGATCGTTTATACCAGGATATGCACGGAAGAAATAATATTAGATCCAAACTCTCTTAATTGCACACCTGAACTATTTTACTAAAATTGTATTTGATTCTCATGTTTTGATTTCTCTGTTTTCCTTTTCTGACTTTCGAAGACTTGTAAGGTGAAAATATTCTCGCTTTTTGAATCAGCGAGTTTGGTTTCGAAGAATTTCTACAGGCCCTTGCGTCGATACCTTTTCTGGAATGAAAATACTAGCGATGGTAACAGTCTTCAAATTAGCAAAGTTGAATAAGAAAATTAAATATATATTAAATATGTATTTGCATAGGTGAAGAAATTTATCTTTTTAAACCATGAAGTCAACGTTTCCTGGTTAGAAGCATTTAATAAATAATTACCCATCAGGTGTCGATTGTTCGAGAAACACCGGTATCTGAACCCAAGAGGGTCTAAACCTATGCGAGCTCATTAACCCTTTCACCTCACAAAACCGGTGTTTATTTGCAACATTTGACGCCTGATGAGTTTCATATGTTTCTTTTCTAACATATTTCATAACGAGTTTTCATACATGGTCAAACAAAATTAAGTTCTGTGTGTTTTCTAGAGTAATAATCGCTCTACACTGCATATTATGTTCCCCACAGGGGCCTCAGCGCTTATTTTTAAATGCAGCCCATGAGAATTGTTCAAGTTAGTGCATTTTCAAACTACCAAGTGCAGTGTTATGAACAATACTGTTGTCGATTCGAGGTAAAATTCAGTCCGTGTGTCCTACTTTAACTTCGTTGTGAATCAAGTGAATTGCATGTGTGGAAGAAGTGTCTAGCGGGAGTTACAATGCGAAAGAAATTGTGGATTGAATTTTTCATAATTAGTTTCAGCATTCAAAGGAATAATAATGGTGGAGTTGCGTTAATTTTGTAGGTGGTTAAATCAGGTCCCTTTTTCACTAAACCCATTCAGTTTTCTTCCTCAAAATTGAATTTATTTTTAATATCTTTCTTAAAATTGCATTGTTTGGAACTTTGCAAGTTTGAGTTAACGTTAAGCAGGCATCATGAATTAAAAAACAGCAATAATGCCCTGCATTCTCCTGAAAATAGTCTTGTTTTATGTTTGAGGAAAAATTGAGAATTTCTTCAAAGTTGAAGAATTTCTTAGCTTGTATTTCAAAAATAAAACACTCCAGGTATGCAATTTTTAAATTAAAGATGTATTTTTCAACCCTTGTATTATATTTTCCTCGCACATAAATCCCAATATTGTCAGAAATATCATAAGCGAGATGATGAAAAATCTCAATCAGATGACAACTGCCGAGAAGCTTAGTGAACATTTTGCCAGGTCTACGCATATGCCAGGTCTACGCATATAACATTTTTAACGTGTTAGCGTCATAATTGATCTGGATAAATGAACCGTTATCCCTGAAAATGTATATAAATATGCCAATCAATTTTAGGTGATATTGCCTCTCTCTCTCTTTCTCTCTCTCTCTCTCTCTCTGAAGGAGCAAAGGATATCAGAAGCATTGTTGTACAATGCAGTAAACGTTTATTTTCTTAATCAAAATTCCCCCAAACCATATATTTACAAATGGCTATTTACAAAACACTGATAGTTAATGGGAAGAACGATTGTGGAATGCGGTCAAGGTCAAAGAAAGACCGCAAATCAATACATTGCTATTGTGTAATTTCTTGAATGAAAACACATTTCATCTCTTCTCTCTCTCTCTCTCTCTCTCTCTCACGCTGGTGATGACCGCCATCGCGAGGGAGGTAACTGGCACATAGCTCTAGATATGGTTCGCTAGGGACTCTTCGTCTTGAAATTTATATGGGAGGAAATTCAGTTTAGTCTGTATCTGGACAGCAAAGAGATGTGTATCGTCTAAGTAAGAAATTGATATCAATATTTCAATAAACTCCTAATATAATTACATTGGTTTAACAATAGACACTTTTGAAGTATGTTAGAATACTTCTTAAGAGATCAGCAGTTTTTTAAAACAAAAATTTCGAAATTGTACATATGCTAGTTTTGCAAGTTGACGCTCAATAGGGACCTACCCGGAATATACAGTGTCATGGGAAAAATGAACTTCGGCCACGTTCCGGACGTAAAATATATTTGAGAGAGAGAGAGAGAGAGAGAGAGAGAGAGAGAGAGAGAGAGAGAGAGAGAGAGAGAGAGATTTCCTGACATTCCAACTGTTGTCATTGAACCGAGACAAGGTCATGACCTGCCGAAATCAGACAGATTAGTTCCAACAGTATTCCTGGTCCGAATAGTAAAGTAGTTCTCTGATTTGTAACTTTATAATGGATGAAAATTTTTAAATGAAATAAAGATGATTGTTTTCCTCAGTTGCCACAATTAGTCATGGATGAAATTTTTATTTGACTTCAAATAACATTGTGATCACTACCACCCGATCGAAAAACAAGGAGTGTAAATATTGAGAGCTGTAAAAAATTACATCTGGTCGCACGATTATCGGAGTCTTATACTGATTATTTCAGCCTAACACTGATTTAGGAAAATTGTGGAGAAAAATGGATCTACGGTTATGAAGATTAGTCTTCCCAACAGGATTTAAGCGTCAGCGAAGCTGAGGTTTTGAGTAATTTGGCCAGGTATCTTCAAACCTTCAACCCCCTCCACCATCTCTCTCTCTCTCTCTCTCTCTCTCTCTCTCTCTCTCTCTCTCTCTCTCTCTCTCTCTCTCTCTCTCACACACACACACACACACACACACACACACACACACACACACAAACACACACACACATAGAGACACATGCAAACATGAACACAACAGATACATTCAACTAAGAATAAAATCAGTGTTTGTGGTAATGTTGAGAGCCTTATTAGAATCTGCACTTAGTGCCTTTGAGCTTGACTTCGCATAACTATCACTGTGTCCCCCATTTAGATTTAATAAACTAAACTATGACCTGTCAGTGTCCATTTTTTGGTATGTTTTACTGATTGGAGTTTTGCACTATACCCTGTCAATGCCTACTTTTTTGGTATGTTTTACTGATTGGAGGATTGCTTTATACTCTGTCAATGCCTACTTTTTGATGTTTTACTGATTGGAGGTTTGCGCGCAAACTTATAATTTTTGTTTTATTGATTTAAATAGCAAAGAAATTTGTGCACTCCTATAACGGGAGTCGAACCTAAGCTGCTAAGGTATTGATATATGTTAACACTTTACCCCTAAATAAACAAGCAATTATAAGCCAGCCCTAAAAAATATAATAAAAATTTTTTATAAAAATTTTGTGAACTGAGTTATTAATTATTTTATTTATTTTCATGTTAGATACATACCAAAGTAATATAGTTATTTGATGTATTAATTTTTCTGTAAAATTTAATTATCTCATTTAAAAACTGTCAATTTAACGCAAGATGTGTTTGCATTATTGATTTAATATAATGTATTGAACCATATAAAATGCGTGAATACCAAAATCAGTCATTGTGTAAGTCACAGATTCTTGATATTGTAAAAACTACCTAAGCATTGAAGAATGATTATCTATTACAATATTTAAAATGTGATTCCTCTTCACTGTGTATGACAGCCATACAACTACGAACTGTGTATGACAGCCATACAACTACGAACTTTGTATGACAGCCATACAACAACGAACTTTGTATGACAGCCATACGACTACGAACTGTGTATGACAGCCATACAACTACTAACTTTGTATGACAGCCATACAACTACGAACTGTGTATGACAGCCATACGACTACGAACTGTGTATGACAGCCATACAACTACGAGCCATTGTTTAACTTTGGATATTCTTCAGCATGTGTACATACGGTACACACCATCGCTAAATATAGATTTTCTGAGAACATCGAATCAACTTCTGCCAAATATTTTTCTCTTCATCCCGTAGTAGCGTAAGCAATCTTCCAAACACTAATGAAGGACACTAACATAAATACATAATAAAAAGTCACACAAGAAATGCCAGTTTTGTGAATTCAGTCTGTATCATATATAAAACCAAATAGGAAGTAAATTTATTAATAGGCTGGTACATGTATCTCTTTTATTTCACTTTCACTTCTCCTACAGCTATATTTGACTCATCGATACCGTATCTATTGAAACACGTGTGCAACAACATTTTCCGGATTTTCCTGCATCACCTGAATTATAAACTGTAACACATTTACTCACTTGTCTTTCGTTTGTTTGTTTTTCGTTGGCTTGGTTACCATAATCCTGTTTGTATTTCTCCATATTATCTAATTGTATTGCTTCTATTCGACTTAGAATATATTCATAATTTTCTGTCTCATAGTTATTCTGTACTTTAGTCTTTACAAGGCGACTACAACGACTCTAAGTGATAGCACAACCACATAAGCATACACATCTGAAGTCGACTATTTTCTTTCTTCACATAAAAATGCATATGGTCTTTCATTTTGAAACTGCTTGTTAAATGCACATTTTTCTATATTTATTTTTTTTGGTTTTTGTTTGCAACGTTGATATTGAAGTGCCTCTAGCTTCCATGTATGTGATTGGCATTCTTGTATTACAACTCTGACATACGAGTTACATTTATTTTGCATCCGTTAACTACAACGTACAATACATCTGAGTAGCTTTTCTCCGACATATCTATGCGATTGTTCTCTGTTCATAATTTAGTGGGTTGTTCCACCACTAACGTCTCCACATGATAAGAGATGCTTATCATTCATTATTATTGTGAAGAACTTTCTTTGATGTGTACCACACAAATTAATATTTGTTTGATGATTGTTCCCAGTTTCTATAGACTTACTGAATGCACTGTACGGAAAGCTAAATTCTGTGAATGGAAAATACTATGGAACCTTTTAAGTGCGACATATCTCGGCCAGTGCAGAGGAAAAAAGCACACAATTTTGCTAACATTGGATTGGTTCAAACTGTATGCTAACATTGGATTGGTTCAAGCTGTATGCTAACATTGGATTGGTTCAAGCTGTATGCTAACATTGGATTGGTTCAAGCTGTATGCTAACATTCGATTGGTTCAAGCTGTGTGCTAACAATGGATTGGTGCAATTTGTATGCTTTGCGCCGACATGGAAACGACGAATAATTGCAATAGTCACATCGGTAAACTAAATTTGCAATGTACATTTTTGTGATATTGCTAAACATGACGGTAGTCTTGTACAAGTCTTACTTTTGAAGGAGCCAGTGTGTGTTGAATTGGGAAATTTTATCCATTTGCATAGTAAAGACGTACAGTACCAACATTTTCAGTTTAAAAAAAAAAATAATAATAAAAAAACTGAATTCAGTCACGTTGATTTTTTTTTATACATAAAAAGTACTAAATCTGGCAACGTTGCTATTGGAAACAATGACATAGAAGGTAATGAAGCACTATAACTTGTTTACATCGAATATAGTTCACTGAGTTAAACAGTATAGTCATTATTGTCGTCTAGGTTTGATGGTTTATGTCGATAAAATCCAGATTTGTACCAGTTTAAGTTTTAGAATTACTTCTCTATTACAGTATTTACTTTTTCTGTAATTAGTTGCGATAAAACCACATAATATATTTCTTGTGTCGTCTATAAGCAATTGTTTCTGCGGCCAATTGATTAGAATTGGAATACAACGATTCTGTGGAACACGGTGTCTCTCATGAGAACAGCTTTATGATGACATAGTTTTCAGCTTATGCAAGCAATATAGAAGCACCCAGCGTATTACGGAACCAACTTTATAAATAGTGATATTATTTCAAGATATATTACTTTCAAAACGTTCGCACAAAACCTTAACATCGTTGAATGTTATGGCATCGACTTCTTTCAGCTTTCGTGGGCGAGACAGAAACTTTTAGCATGTCCAGAAACAAACTTTAGACACTACCGATATCCAATGTTTTAGTTGAATAGAGCAACTGATGTAGAGAATATAAGACTTCACTAACTGCTACACAGCATTTTCAAATCGTTGACAACGATTCCACCAGCTTTCTGTTTATGCAGGCGAGACAAATCAAATAATACTGTGCCCAAGTAGACATAGTCAAATAATACTGTGCCCAAGTAGATATAACCAAATAATACTGTGCCCAAGTAGATATAACCAAATAATACTATGACCAAGTAGACATACCCAAATAATACTGGGTCGAAGTAGACATAACCAAATAATACTATGCCCAAGTAGACATAACCAAATAATACTAGGCCCAAGTCGAATACAGCTACATATTGTAACAAACCTAGGGTATGAGCTATTTGTATTTACGTTTCTGTTTATAGCTTTGTTAGATTTGAGTGATAATTTGTTTGATTATGGGGATTCGGTGTTGAGAAGATATTTTTCAAACCGAGTAAGAAGCCACTTACTAGAAGCAGATGCCATAATGTACAGTATTTGAGAGATTTTATGATAGCATGGATTATTTTCTTAAAAAAGATCCTCCTTATTTTCTTAATATAAGGCATTCTCGGGATTTTTTAAAAATTTATAATTTGTTATTAATTTGAACACAAAAATCACTCTGATCTTGGAAAAGTCAATTACTTGTCATAATTACGTTGTGATTTATGCCATCACTTCGACACTATATTCCTGTGGTATTGTGTAATTTCACTTGAAGTCCATGTCTCATTTAAATCTCCCTTAAAAGATACAAATAACAGACTGTCACACTTTCTTTAAAACAGAGGAGACTCGCAAAGCATATTTTCCCATTGTTTTGGGGAAGTTTTATATAGCAGTTAGCTTATATGAAACGGTGGTGTATCGATGAATTCACAATGGAGTCACGACGTTTCGAAGCATCCGTGTGTCCCATTGGCTATTGGGCTATGCACCGCGGTTTCACATAAGGTACATAACTTGTACCATGGCTCTTGTATAAATTAGAAGAAAAAAACAATCGTTGGGTTTTTGCCAGTGTTCTCCTTATGATTAAAAGTCGACCAATTAATTGCACTTGGTCTAGCAGCAGTATAAAAAAAGTAATGACAATTTTATAATCATAACTAAGGCTCCAACGTTGAATTTTTTTTTCAGAAACTCTACCTTTTCCCCTATGTGCACAGTAGACTTACAGCTGGCGGCTGTTTATATGTAAACCATTGCCAGTGTGCATGCCGTACGTCGCTAGACAGGAATATTTTTTACTGTATGAATTTTCGTTTCATTGCGAAATACATATATGATTCACATGAAGACATAAATACTAAGTTGTCCTCTATGAAATATAACTTAATATATATTTCTTCACAAACCAATACTGATTCATTACCATATGTGTGCTACTACTCCTATATCATGATGTAATTCACATATCATTGGGAGCAATGTTAAGAAACCCATAATTGTCTTGTGACTTTTCTTTGATTTGTTAGTTCTACATTGTCTATTAATATTCTACATTGTCTATTAATATTCTACATTGTCTATTAATATTCTACATTGTCTATTATTAGTCTACATTGTCTATTAATATTCTATATTGTCTATTAATATTCTCCATTGCTTATTAATATCCTACATTGTCTATTAATATTCTACATTGTCTATTATTAGTCTACATTGTCTATTAATATTCTCCATTGCTTATTAATATCCTACATTGTCTATTAATATTCTACATTGTCTATTATTAGTCTACATTGTCTATTTATATTCTACATTGTCTATTAATATTCTACATTGTCTATTATTAGTCTACATTGTCTATTAATATTCTACATTGTCTATTAATATTCTACATTGTCTATTAATATTCAACATTGTCTATTTTTGGTCTACATTGTCTATTATTAGTCTACATCGTCTATTAATATTCTACATTGTCTATTAATATTCTACATTGTCTATTATTAGTCTACATTGTCTATTAATATTCTACATTGTCTATTAATATTCTACATTGTCTATTATTAGTCTACATTGTCTATTAATATGGCTCTTTGGTACAATAAAGAATTGAATTGAATGTTACCGACTGGATTTGTGAACAACAACCCATTAGAACAAGCGTAAACAAGTGCGCGAGTTCTGTTCTAGGGAGGTCATTTAGTTTCTGAACCTGTTGGAAGCAGGTCGGATGAAGAAAAAAGCAGTTGTGTAGTAGTTACTTTACAGGTATCACTACATCACACACCAGCATAGCGTTCATTGTACTTTACATGTATCACTACATCACACACAATCATAGCGTTCATTACAGCGACTTATCAATTGATAGTAATAAAATCCGACATGTGCATCGGTGTGGGATAGGAAAATTCCACCCAAGGGTCAGAATTTTGTGCTTTACACGAGGCTTTGCCGAGTGTCTGGTGCAAAATTTTGATCCCGAGGGTGGATCTATCCTATCCTAGACTGAAGCAAAACAAAGGATTCTTTTTCTCACATTTCTGAACGAAAAATGAGGGTCGAAGTGGAAATGGAGTATTGTGAATACTGATGTAACTTCAAACAGCAAAATATTCATTTAAAATTTCCTTACCGTAAGAGAGAGTGTAAAAAGTTAGGTTTACACTGAAAAATTAAGTGTAAACTTTTAATAACGTTTAAACGCATTGTACCTTTCCAAGAGCAGTGCTTGAAACGGCCATGGTAATGGCAATACACATCGTCCGAATTGTGTACTGCAGATAGATTGCGCAATGATACAAATGGGAACAGCTCACAAAATAAAGTCCACTCTTATCCATAATAATAATCGAGACAGACAAAAAATAATGAAATAATCCTCGATTCAGCTTTAATCTAGAAGCGATTTACCCTTCAAAAGTAATGAAATAATCCTCGATTCAGCTTTGATCTAGAAGCGAATTACCCTTCAAAAATAATAATGATAATATGCATTTAAAAAAAATAACAATCACAACAACGACTTTTTGACTCAAAATTGGACTAAAGAAGCCGTTCATATATCTAGGTCGATTAGTGCGAACTGGCCTGTTTGCGGGACACTTAACTTCAACCGCTGCTCGTTTTAGTACGTAAATGTGTTGCAAATAATGTTTATTTTTTATTATTGTGAAGGTCATAATAGTCCACGAGTCTGGATTGAGGTCACGTGTGAGGTAGGATAGAGCTATCCTGCACCGGTGTTCTACACTGTAAAACACGATCATACACTTATAGGAATGTGAGAAGGTTCATTCATAACTGAAACATTCCTAGGTTTCTTTTCTCAAGCATGAACTTATTAGAGAACTTCTTTTACTGAAACCGGGCAAATACATAAAGGTATCATAATGTTTTGACATGGTTCTATTTTGCCTATTGTATTTCAGCGTTTGACTGTTTTATTCGCCAATTTCAGGCGATATCTCCCTCTTTACGCTCTATCTCTCCATCGAAGAACCTCCAGGTGGATTTGAGTAGAAAAGCCACGAGATGTTCCGATTGCTATTATTACATCTTATTATAGCCCCTAAGAAAATCATTATTATTTTCATCACTGATTTTTCCTGCAGATTTGCTAACACGTGAACAATGTTGTATGCATTCAAGAGAAAGCAGCATTATGGTCTAAACAGAAAATAAAATGTTAATTGAGTTCAGCCTCTTGGCTTTTGCGTAGGATGACAGAGGGAACAGATGTTATTCCGCTGGTTCCGGAAATGTCACTTTCACTAAAACTTCCAGTTATTTCGTTCAGATACAACTATTTCCAGAAGATGCAACATTAATCTATGCTGAATTTCAGTTAGTGCCAAACGTAAGTAACATGTAGATATATAAGAACTTTATATCTTACCAAAGTTGACGCTACATCCAAATTGCGACATTGAGAAATATGAATACACGACTTAAACAAAGAGGAATGATTTTGCAGTTTATTCATTGATGTGTTTATCCACCATGAATTTTATTGTCTTTTATTGTCTTTTATTGTCTTTAAATTGCCTTTATTGTCCAAAAGAGACTCTACGTATGATGATGTTACTGACAAAGGGTCAGTGTATGCCAGCTTTCTAGGAAACTGCGGGCTATTTTCTGAATTGATTCATTCAAATTATGGATATCGATAACTATTTTGAGTGTACTCGTACATAAAAAAAAAGCAGTGAGAATTATTTTCAGAATTGTTTTTCTCAGAATTTCCTTTATTCTGCCATTTTTTAGATGTGCAATTTATTTATATGGATTGACCAGTTTATTTTTAAGTACAATGAAATATGAACTGAAAGAACGCAGCGCAAACTTCGCAGATCATAGTTTGCACAGCTTTGTTTTCACTTTATACTTCAATATATATATATATATATATATATATATATATATATATATATATATATATATATATATATATATATATATATATATATATATATATAAATCCTTAAGTAATCATTATTTGTTTCCTTTTTGTATTATATAATTTCTAGGAATTTGATTGGACTGGTCCTTTTAAATTTCTTTGGTTCTCTACTGAATGAACCGAAAACATGTAATTTGGCACCGCCCACTGGTAGTACTTTTCAAACGATTCGCTGAGCATCAGGGGTTTACAAAAATTACAAGAAAAAGAAAATTGCAAGCTAAATTTATTTTTAACGTCGAAAACAAGACAAGCGTATCGAAAATTGCATTTTTTTTACTGGGGGTAACCGTAGACGTTGAGGATGCAATGACTTCGCGAGGAATACGCCTCAAACACGTGGCTAAATTACCGTCAATGGTAAGCTTT
This sequence comes from Margaritifera margaritifera, assembly GCA_029931535.1. Lineage (NCBI taxonomy): Eukaryota > Metazoa > Mollusca > Bivalvia > Unionida > Margaritiferidae > Margaritifera > Margaritifera margaritifera. The sequence goes on along the minus strand of JAQPZY010001572.1, from coordinate 2,857,684 downwards.
GCCTGTTTTGTCCGTTAGCAGACGGAGAGACGGAGCCAACGTTCATTTTAATTATCAAACGAGAACGACCTTCATTGGTTCGTTTTATAAACATTTCAGAGAGCAGTACTGTCAGTATTATAGAGAACATATGTTGCAGTACACAACAAAATACTTTTAAAATCAATCATAAATTGACATGGCTTCTGCGCTATACTTCTGCCTGACCCGGTGAGCTTCAAAGCGGTATAAATGTATGATGTTGTTTACAGTTTTGAAAACATGAATTATTTTTTTAAACTCTAGGACACTCATTTATTATAAAGCAATCCCCGCAAAATTAGAATGCATTTGTAGATCACCATCATTGGTTTTGAAAACAAAACCTAGCTTAAAATCACGCATACAAAACAGAGACAAAACATAATCAGAATTAGATAAAATAGTTTCTAAGCCATATATATGATCAACCAGAGTGAGTTTTGTAATGCAATTAAAATATTTGGTTGGAAAGAATACAAATAAAAATAAACATTTCTGACAATCAAGTAATAATGTACAACAACAACAACAACAAATACTTAGATGTATAGTAGGTTCTCCTGCAGCGCAACTTAACGCTTCAGTTAGCAAAGATGGTGCACAGATGGTGCACACATATTTAAAGAGATAACAATTTACTACACTGACAAAAGATCCTTTCATATAGAAGCCATTAAAGATTTTCAATAACTACACTTTAACATTTGACAGTTATTAATCTATGATCAGATATGGAGTACAGTGTAACATTATATTTTGGCAGAATCAATTAAACTGGGTTGTATGGATAGCAGCAGCTGGACTTATATATCTTATTGCATTTAATAGATCAATGTGTACCAGAGTTAGTAAAACCAGTATATAGGTTTCATGTCTACTTTCGAATGCTAAAACTGTTATCTGAATTTGTAATACACTTACTGTACAAGCAAACGGAAACTCAAATTTATATTGTTAAATGCTTTACATTTTGTAGCTAATCAATTTCTAGCAAAACAAACAAACAAACAAACAAACAAAAAAACAAAAAAAAAAAAAAAAAAAAAATTACAATAAATTTCTAGCAAAAACAAAACAAAAAAACCCCACCCTAAAAACAACAAAAGAAACAACATCGTTAACATACTTTCCCTCGCGGTAAAAACAATTCTGCTCTAACTGTAGCCTAAAGTACACTTGAGAGAAAAGCTCTTAAAGTTTTCAATTAGTCCACCATCAAACAGAAATATTACTGAAATTGTGAAGCTGATTTTTCCAGTTTATTTTTTAACCAGTTTACAACTGATTACCTGATAGAAATGGGAATCATACCTCATAAAATTGTTAGCCAATTGATAGCGAAGGAAAATGATTACTGCGGAAACGATGTAAGGAATATCAGACAATGCTCATAGTTTCAGGCTGCAAAGCATCAAAGAGATTAGAAATTATTTAGAGGTGTTAGAAAGAGATATAAAGTAACGCATCCAATTTAGAACTAGGTAAAAGCTTTCATGGCTATCGTTTCAGGTAGGTTGGTTGTAGCATTTGCTGATTTAGGACTTGCAGAAATAACAATAATTATTATTTCGCTATCTTTTACTGGATTTGGTGAAACTTTACTGTGGTTTGTTGTAAAAGCTTCAAAGAAAAAGTTGATATTCAATAAAGTCATAAAACACGATGATATAGTAACTTCTACAGTTAGTAAGTTGTACAGTATGGATAGAATGATAAGCAAGGCAATAAGAAATAATGAAGTTAGCCACGAATAATTTAATTTAATAGTCAACTAGTATAACAGTTACAAAGATATAAAAAAGCGATAGAGATAGGACAGTGAAGAGTAACGAATTTATTTTTATCAGAGGAAATAAATTGAATGAGACGCTTAGAAGAAAACAGAAGTAACTAGAAAGCAATAATTTATCGTATACAGATGGACAGTTATATTACGATAGAAGCATAACCTGAGTAAGATATCTATTTTACAAACCAAATTATATTAATAAAGATGGTAAACTATACATCTCATTACAGAGAATACACATTGATGTTCGTTATTACAATATTTCCAACGAATTGAAGAATAGCATATATCATGACGTCATCGACAAGAACGAAGTAAGGAATGTTTTAATTTATGATTTTTTTTACAATCTTGAAATGTACATGTAATAAAGTCAATACTAATTTAAAAGATATTAAGAAATGGAGAGAATAAGTAAAGAACAAAATACCTTGTTTTGAACAGATTTGTAATGAAATAGCCACTAAAATGTAGGATTTTCAAAAACATACTAGAGAGAACAGGAAAAAGGTTTTAGATGCACAGGACTTGTTCAAACAAAACTTTAATACTTTCTTTGATGTAAGAGAAAGACCAGGTTGAAAACCAAAGATTCAACACTATTTACAACAGATTTAATAAAGGATCAACGCAGAGATAGATGCATTCGATGGTAACATGGAACAAATAAAGAAATGTGTGAAAGATATTGTCATTTTACAATCAAAACCGGAACCGTTAAAAACGACTTAAATAACGAAGTGAAAGAAAACTACCACAAGATTACAAATCTACAAATTCTTTAACCACCAGTATTAATAGCTTTAACAAAAAATTTGTTGCTAACACTAATAGTTTATAAAAGTTACAAAAGAAAAATTATTTAACAGAATTAACTTTAAAGATAGATGACAACAAGAGCAAAACAATTATTAATAAAAAAACAAACATGATAAGAATTATGAAAACCACTTATAAGTTGTCTCTCATTGATTTAAAGAACAAAGCCAAAACTTAAAGGATCAGACTTTCCAAGTCTCAAAAATAAGCTTACTTCTGGAATAAATTAAGCTAAATCAGATATGATAGAATGTGTTAATCGAGCAGTGGTAAATAATATCAGTGTTGTACAAGATAGTATTAACTAATTAGATTAAAGGATCAAACAAATACGAAAAGACCTTAGTCATTTGAAACAAATGTTTGCAACGGACACAGATGCATACAAAAACTAAAATAGACAAAAAGACTCTCGCAAAGTGAAAGAATTTATACACATAACACATAAATTGGTGCAATAATTTTGCTTTGTTTAATTTAATTAGAACACTGAAAGAGGAAATAGATAAATACAAGACATTGTATGACCAAGTGATTGTACCAGAAGGGATTGAAGTAAAAGTTAACATAAAGATCAAATTTAAATTTTTGAAATTATAGAAACAAACGATATTATTAAAATTAGAGTCACATATAAGAAAGGGTTTTTAGACGTTTTTAAGTCTCAATCCAAACCTCAGAAATTCATTCATATTTATGGATTTAGCTATGTTTCGTCACGTTTTGTTTCACACAAGTTATACACAATATATACTTGAAATCATTATGTATTTCAAATAAAGAGACGAGACTTATACATAGTTATTTTTCAACTTACATACTGGTCGTCTAATTACAGAATGTATATTGATATTGCCATTGGATTAAAAGTAAACAACCAACGTATTACTTACTCGTTAGACGTTCAAAAAGAATATGAACACAATCTTTACAGTGTAAATGAAACACGTACATGCTATCTAGAAAAGAATATTGTTTTTAAAAATATGGATTAAAATGCAAAGAAGGACGTTTTTTTACAGAACGTAAAATACAGTAGTATCAACAGATTTTACCATTACATAGATGATGGCAATGACAGCAATAATGACTGTGCAGTAGCTACTGGTCTAGTATTTACAGCAAATAATTATATGTTAAAGTATTTGATCCTGATAGAGCTGATGAATTAGAAATTGGACATGATAAAAATAAAGAATTGCAAAAGAAAAATGGCGAGTACAAAGTGAACACAGATAATATACTAAACTACTTGAACGAAAGATTCCGAGAACAAGGTATGGGTAGTCAGTACCTGAATCATTTTTGCTCTCTGTTCTTCTACTCACCCCGATGTATTTACTTCTACTGATGTTTATACTAGCCTATACAAAAATGTAATCTTGAAAAGCCCAATCAACCTAAACTTCATGACTTTAACCAACCTTTTAATGACCGGGTAAAATACGAGTAGATATTCATTGCAGTTGAGATGGATGCTAGAGTTTTACAAGGTTTTAGTTTCTTAAACACAATAATTGACAACATATGGACACCATATAAATCCTATTAATAAGAAGATACCTCAATCAGTCAAGAACTTTAATTCAACATACCATTGTATCACATTTAACTCTAGCAGCATTAAATTTGAGCAAACCTTACGAACAGCAAGTACAAAGCTAAGACCAAATATATTAATTGTACCAGGTAGTCTCGTTGTGTCGCTTGATAGGAAGGTAAAAGGAGATGCTAACAATGCAATAGTAAGACATTTAGGTAGGATGCTTGAGGAAGACATAACCATATCTTACGGAAGTGATGATTTTATTAAACGTTCAATGACTAAAACATTGTCATGACATACAAAGAGTTTGTGGTCTATGCAAAAGTAATCAACTTAGATTCGCAGATACCAACTGCTCATTCTCCAGTATATTCGTGTGCTCTTCCTCGGGATTTGAGATTAACCATTACATTGGCAGATTTACCATTACATTGACAGATTTACCATTACATTGACAGATTTACCATTACATTGACAGATTTACCATTACATTGACAGATTTACCATTACATTGGCTAAAGCCTCTGAATTGATAGAAGGTGTTAATGAAGATTATAAACTGGAAACACATGAATCAATTGCACAAACAGTTAATGACAAGTACAAAAATGGAGTTGCTGCTTTCTTCTTCGACTTCATCATCAGAGAGAGAATCATCGGTATATTAGCCAATACACCTTGGACGAAACTCACTCTTGATTCTGTTAGAATAGGCTTAACGGGTGTTCTGATACTGCATAACAGAGAGAAGTTTTTCAATCCAGCGATAACAACTATTCAATTACCATAACACGTATGCCTAGCATGATTTATTTCAACGGTTTCCAACTTGCATGACAGTTTACGGAGTCCGCAAAGTATTTCTCTGAAGAAGAACAAAAGCAAACACAAATTAGTAACGTGAGTATTAACAATTTCGTATTAGACCATTATTGCATCTGGAATGATCTGAGAAGTACACCTGATAAAAGACTGCATAGTAGTGGCCTGAAGGTAACTAGTGTTCAACAAGGTATCCACCTACAGATATAACAGAAAAGACACGTTGATGGTCATACAGTGTTCATTTATTGTATTGCAGATGCACGGATGTTCAAAAGAATGAGTTAAAAGCTATAATGTTTTAAATAAATAGAACTTCAAACATGGATAAAGTATGTTTAAGTTTTGAGATTTTATACGACGGTGCGATATATGTAACAGGAATGGTGTGGTTGAACACTGTGCGAAAACGTGTTTGATATGTAGGGTTGAACTAATCACGTAATCACATAACCTGAAGGAAATTTAAAGTTGAAAGACAAAACATCACAGGTCAATAAGAAATGAATCCATTTAAAAAATGTAACGAGACGATTACAAACCCAGTAATTAAAAAGTACAACATAAGAGAAGTTGATCTTAATTGAAATTACATTGCTATCATACTACCCCCCCCCCCCATAACGTTAGAGATTATAAATTAGCTTACGCCATATCAAACAAATTAAAACACAATGAAAGCAATACAAGAAAATGTTGCTTACGTTAATTTTCACTTTTTTAAATTTCGATACCGTGATCAAAACATAAATTATCCCTTCATTTTAGACAAGATATTTTCAATGTATGAGTTAGTTTACAGTTATAAAGCCATTTATCATACTTAAACCACAACCAATTAATCTGAGAGGAACATCTACATTACGTACATGTTAGCAACAAGGTTAGTTGTGCAACATATTTTTATACGACGAGAAAAACTAATACCGTACTCGATGCGTACACAGAACTTTTATCTAACATTTAAAAGAACCTCATAACATGCTGTGTCACAAATTGTGGAAAAACAAAGTTTATTATAGATTTGATGGAAACCTAATGTAAGCCCCTCTTTGACTATGTTGTCAGTATCTGTGTTGTCATGTAAGTATCTGTACAACAGTTTTGTACAACAAGACTTGCAGCACGAAATGGTTATTCAAAGACATGATAGATGCTGATAATAAAGATTCAGTGTTTACAAGGATACTAAGTTTCTGATAGATGATTGTGCTAACTTATAGGATGCCAACACGGGATACAGGAGACCTTCATAAGTTTCTGATAGATGATTGTGCTAACTTATAGGATGCCAACACGGGATACAGGAGACCTTCATATGTTTCTGATAGATGATTGTGCTAACTTACAGGATGCCAAAACGGGATACAGGAGACCTTCATAAGTTTCTGATAGATGATTGTGCTAACTTACAGGATGCCAACACGGGATACAGGAGACCTTCATATGTTTCTGTGATGTACAGTAAGAATGGGAGACAGACGAACGCTAATATATATAACCCTTTAACACTAAAGTATTCCCTCTCTTGTAATACACGTGTTAAACATATCGATATAACAGTGTATATGTCTAAGCATTTAATTTTGCATCTAATTTCGAAATAATTGTTTAAGATCTTTTTATTCGCTGCTTTTCGTGGTTTGAAAGGTCACACGATGTCAAATGTTCGAATGATGGAATTAGTATAAATTACTACTATAGGTAAATCGAAATGGTACCAATCATGAGTAGATTCGATACTCACATAAAGGATCCAGGCGCAATTCTAGTCTTTCATCTACGACCTCGTTGTTCATCTTTGTGCTTTCTATACCTTCGCTAAATGTTATTGTTTAACCAAGAGACACTTCACTTTGACTATTCAATAATTTCATTGTTTGTTATTACAACTCCAAACCGTCCCCCATATATTCATATATTAATACATATTTACAATTTATGTATCGTCAAATGAGAAGAACATTATCAGCCATATGCTTTCGTGCGAATACTTTACTTTCTATATTATACATCTTACAATCTCCAACTTCAAATTTATGAAATAAAATACGTTTCAACTAACCAAGAAAGGCTAAATTAAGTTGATTCCAGCTGTACAAAAGGCAGCTATCGCCTAATTAAATTTATGCAAAGGACGAAATTTTGACGTTTTCACCATTGCTTATGGTTTCCATAAAAAAGAGCACACTACTTCATGTGTCGAAACATTCGCTAGTTTTGTGCTTTTCTCACATTTAAGCAACTTAGTTTATTGTTTTCTCATCATCAATATTAATTATCAATAGTAATTAATTATTATATTAATGAAATACCCGAAGAAAGTTTTGAAGAAAATATGCTTTTGTAATACTCTGTTACCAATATATTTAAGAACAAAGATAGGTTCCTAGTTTATATTCTGCTCTTATTACGTTATCAATACTGAAAAGAACAGAGGCTATGTTTTTACTCTTCTCTATCGAACGAAGGCAATATTACGTTACTCAGAGGTGTATCTCTTGAACAACAGCGTTGAATGTGATTTCCTATATCCATAACTTTAGCGTACGTACCAACATTCTGTTTCCGGTAAGTGAAAGCATTCGGTTTACTCTGACCTTATCTTCAGTTCTATCTCAGAACTCTTCACCCAAGTAATTTACATTTCATTTAGAATAAAGCTTCGGAAATTTAGAGAATGGATTTTTTCTCCTTCAATGTTACGCGTGAGGTCACCCCCACCCACCAATAAGTCGCAGTTTAATGATTGTATATAATGTCAAAGGTAAAGGAGTTCAAGACACAATTACCTAGTCTAATGAACGAATAGAAACTTAAGATTGGGTAACCCCGGAATGATGTCGATAATAAAATAATTAATTACCTAATTAATTCAAGTAAAAGGAAATTGTAATGTAATGACGGTTTTACTTTTCTGAATATAGGAATTTGTTGCTAAATACGGGGAAAAGGAATAGTTTTGTAGTATCCCATCTAAAAAATATTCCCTAATAAACTGATCCAAAACACCTGGACTGCGTTGCATTACAATACCAACTTTCTCCTCTATTTTGTGAATGACAGATATCTGTGATGGCTATTGGTGTAGGTTTCTATTCATGTACGCAACAAACTAGTTTAAGTTCATGATGAGTACAATAAAAAGCCAAAGTCATTTTTGTTTTGTATTTTTTTGTGTAAAAGCTGTTCGAAATAGCCAATAAACAATGTCTGTATCACTTTAGACAGCAAAATGAAATTCCTTACCATTTGTATTATTTTTTAAGACTTTGCATATTTTTCGCAGATAATGTGATAACAACAACTTACATTACGAAGACATCGATTAAACCAACGATAACGAGGATAACAGTTAAAGTTACAGCAATTACGACAAAAAAAGTACAACAATTTCCATGTCTAGCCATGGCAAATCTTTACATATTGCACCGTCCCTCGACACCAACCTTGACCCAGGGTTCGTAATCCAAAATCCGTTACACATATTATGTTTCCTCGTACTACGACTGCACGTCTAAAGTAGTTTGGTCTTCAAAATTGAAACATAAAAACTGAATTTTTTAAAACATTATTTATCTATGACCTCCTCCAAGGGACCCCGGGAAAATGCCTCAAAAATACATCCCTCTCGTCGATGGTTACCTATGTATAATGTATGGTGAATTTTTACCCTTTACTTTAGGAGGACATAGAGTTTAGGGACAGAGTGACAGGCTGATCGATTAGGAGTATAACACTATCCTACGATAAAGCGTGGGAATAAAAACAATGTCACAAAAAAAAAAAAAAAACACAACACCTACAATGATCACTTTTACGCCAGAAGCGTAGCAAAGGTAAGAAAATATGCTAACAAATGACAATGACTTTGTAATGAAGTCCATTTACTTAGCTATACAACATTGTTCGTGAACAATGCTATCATTTCACAAGTTGTTATATGTCGGTCAGGTCAAATGAGTGAACTTTTGATAATTACCGCTCAAAAGTTCGCACAGAAGATCACACAAGGATGTCCAGGATGGGAATGAACATTTGTAGATAATATGCTAAAAAGGTATCAAACCGAAATGGAACATTTTGGGCAGTTTATCTAGTGTAATTAATATTTTCCTGTGCTAAATTATATACATAGTCTTATATTATAACACTGCCTCAATCGCACGATCTTGGACTTTCTGTATTTCCGAAAGACTCTCGAATGTGAACATCAATAAACCAGCAAATCAGATTTTGTAGTTTATGGCCATATCTTGTAAGTCGCTAAAAATAGCCCCAATGTGCTAGTTTACATTTAGTATTTTTTTGAAGGGGGCGGAATGGCCCATGAGGGTACTTTTCATATCATTGGTTACTTGTTGCTTGAGTGATCTGCCCTTGTAAAAGGTCTTCCGTACACAATGAACTTCAATGAAAGATATATATTAGAGCATATAACTATTGCAATTAAAGTTGGGTCATTTGTGTGGGATAGAAATCAATGCAGACAAAATAAATTAATACAGAGAAACATTCGCAAAGTTAAATATTCTCATTTTCAAACCAATCAATGTGTTGACACAGTCAAAATTTTTACTTCACTTGGGCCCAATGAGAGGTCGTATTTTGTTGTATGTCAATTTGCCTTTTTGCATTATATTCAACTCGCATCAATTTCAATAGCCCACGTGACTATACAGAAAACAGGAACGACAAGGAAAATGATGTAAGTCTTCGACTTACTTTGAGTAAACTATTTCTGACAAAATAAAGACAAGCACACAACAAATATAATGGATGTCTAAGAAGACCCATTTGTTCTTCAATGGTTGTGTATGTTGACACTGTTGCATTTTCAAACAGTCAAACAAGTTAGATTCTATTTCCTTTTCAAAAAAAATGCTGATATCAAAATAGGTTAAACGTAAAATACGAGGAGAAACATAAGAAGAGGAGGAATCACACAATTTCCTTTAGGTCAAGACTGTTCAATGAAACTGGTGAAATGACAACTAAAATTGTAGCGATACACCATAAACGTTTCTAATCTACTTCAGACTTTACGCCAAAACTTAACATTATATAAGTGCAATCATCGTGCAAAGTATTTTGTTAGCACGTTATCATAGGTGAAGTGTCACAAAATGTGTCTTTCACGTTGGTACATTACGCCATGAAATGTTCGAACGTTTCCATTCGCGGAGAAGAATCATCACAGGTGAAGTGTCACAAAATGTGTCCATTTCACGATGATACACTACGTCGTGAAATGTTCGAAGGTCCCCCTTCGCGAAAAAAATGGATTCTAGTCAATTTTACCTTACTCTGAAAACGCAGGAATATAATTCATCGTCAGTAGAACTGGCAAAATTGGGTGCTAATTTGATAATACAGCGCAAACAAAATGTATCATTTTTAACGCTGTTTCTCAATTAGATAACATGACAGTATGGGGATATGTTTGTTTCCCTTTGGAGAAACTAATTTATTTTGCTTCAACAATGACAGTATGTAAAGTGTATATTATTAACGTAAAGATTCATGGAAACGATTTCGTTTCATTATGGCAACTTAAATGTAACACCAAAAAGAATATTTAAGTAAAGAAGGGCACATGAATAGTTCAGAGAATCCATTTCCAAATATCCATAAACGTAATCTCAATTATGAAATGAACTTATCACGACAATAAAAAATAGCTGTCGAGTGGGAGTTGAAATAATCCCTAGTAGATATACTTAATTTTGCTTTATAAACAACTTTGGTCCCCTTTCAAGGAAATATTAGTTGTAACAATTTTAAAAATCTATCTTTCATGTTCCCTCCATGTCTTTTCAAGAGACGAAATAAATGACTGAAGAAGGGAGAGATAGAAAAGGAAGAGAGATATGAGGAATATGAGCTGGAATAGGAGAAGGAATTCTATACGTTTAGCTTTCTTTCTTTCATAAGTGTGAGAGTTAAGAGAGAGGCTGGGATGACGTAAGAAACTACGCAAGGTGCACTAAAGACTTCAAAACCTGCTTCTAAGTCTGCTTGTATCTAGCAAAATGTCCAGAAGGACACCGCCAGATTTAATGTAGACTAACCAGGATGAAGCAGAGAACCCCTTAAGAATTATAAAAGATCACAAAATCTGTTTCTTAGTTTCGTTATAACAAAGGGTTCATATTAACTTCTGACACTGTAATCTAGGCAGACCATGATGAGGCAGGAAACCTCTGAAAGATTACAAAAACGTTTCTCAGTCGCTCGATTTTATAAGGAGTCCATGGCAGCACCTGGTACTGAGTTTACATTTTCTCCTTATCTGAGGGTCATAACATTTTTCTATCCTTCTGTTACTGGATCTAATTTTCTTCATCGCACGATGGATATTACATATTTTTAGTTTAAATATTAATATCTTAGCACTCTTAGATTTCGTATTTCTGCATATTTAGGTATGTATGCATGTTTAGGTATGTATGCATATTTAGGTATGTATGCATGATTAGGTATGTATGCATGATTAGGTATGTATGCATGTTTAGGTATGTATGCATGTTTAGGTATGTATGCATATTTAGGTATGTATGCATGTTTAGGTATATATGCATGATTAGGTATGTATGCATGTTTAGGTATGTATGCATCTTTAGGTATGTATACATGTTCAGGTATGTATACATGTTTAGGAATTTCTGCATGTTTAGGTATGTATACATGTTTAGGTATGTATGCATGTTTAGGTATGTATGCATGTTTAGGTATGTATGCATGCTTAGGTATGCATGCATATTTATGTATGTATGCATGTTTAGGTATGTATGCATATTTAGGCATTTCTGCATGTTTAGGTATGTATGCATGATTAGGAATGTATGCGTGATTAGGTATGTATGCATGTTTAGGCATGTACGCATGTTTAGGTATGTATGCATGCTTAGGTATGTATGCATATTTAGGTATGTATGCATGTTTAGGTATGTATGCATATTTAGGTATTTCTGCATGTTTAGGTATGTATGCATGATTGGGTATGTATGCATGATTAGGTATGTATGCATATTTAGGCATGTATGGATGTTTAGGTATGTATGCATGTTTAGGTATGTATGCATGTTTAGGTATGTATACATGTTTAGGTATGTATGCATGTTTAGGTATGTATACATGTTTAGGTATTTCTGCATGTTTAGGTATGTATGCATGTTTAGGTATGTATACATGTTTAGATATGATGTATGCATCAGGGTTGAACGGCAGGTCAGCACAACAATGGTTATATGGTGCCATTTAAAGGCAAAGTTCTAAAAATATAATTATAAAATAATTGCACCAAAAACTTAAGCAAGAGACACCCTTCCAAATAAATGTAAACATTAAGTGCTACAAGATAAAATATGTAAATATTTACTTAATCTTTTACATTTTTTACTTGTTCTGATTTTCATACATTGGTCTATTCTATATTTATAGCTTTAATTAAATTAAAAGGTAGAAGAAAAAAAGAAAGAAATAATTTGTATACTTGAAAAATCTCCCTCAAAGATACGTATAACAGGTGTGTACTGAGACTCTTGGGTTGGATCGAAAGACAAATTACTTTTTCCACACCACAGTTGAAAAACAGCGGCAAAATAATAAAACAAAGGGATTCTGACATTTTGTAATTACCTCGCGCAAATCTTGTCTTAGAATATAGATAAATTAACTAGCTTTGAAAGCTCTTTGGCTTATTTACAGACGTGGCCCGATTTAGCCATGAGTTGCACATCAAGTCTTGGGTGAGATGGAAGATGTCATTTTCATTTATAAGAAAAAAAATTACGTGGGAGAAAGCTAGTAATGTTTTATGTGCTATACGTTGTTGCACATGTAATGAGGCGATACAGCATTCCAACAGTAACAACAGCCTTCTCATACAGATCAGTTAGGATTCCAACAGTAACAACGGCCCTCTCCTATAGACCAGTTAAGATTCAATAGTAGCAACGGGCCTCTCCTATAGACCAGTTAGGATTCCAACAGTAACAACAGCCCTCACCTATAGACCAGTTAGGATTCCAACAATAACAACAGCCCTCTCCTATCGACCAGTTATGATTCCAACAGTAACAACCACCCTAACCTATAGACCAGTTAGGATTGCAACAATAACAACAGCCCTCTCCTATAGACCAGTTAGGATTCCAACAGGAACAACAGCCCTCACCTTTAGACCAGTTAGGATTCCAACAATAACAACAGCCCTCACCTATAGACCAGTTAGGATTCCAACAGTAACAACAACCCTCTCCTATCGACCAGTTAGGATTCAACAGCTTGTTTTTTGTGTGAAAAAAATGTAGAATCAAACTTTGTGCAAATCTTGAAGATTTTTGCATTCTTTCACAGATCAATGATGGATTTATAATTTTTGTTAATTAAAAAAAAAAAAAAATATACGTTGACTAACTCGTTGTATCAATAATGGCAAGATGTTTGAATTTGCTTTTGAAACTCCGCTGAATTTTGCATAGATGAATACCACGGGAAATATTGGAGTTATTTACAATATAAAGCATTTTACGTTGTCTAATAAGCCGATGAACTGATTGCTTCGCCTTTTGCAAGAAGTTAACGTGTAAGCGCCTGATGGCGTGAAGCAATCAATACATAACATCTGATGTCAAACGGCGCGATAAACATTGCTGAGAAAAAACATGTGTTGTGTGACGTTACATCATCGCCTTTCTGATAAGGTTTATATCAGTGTATATAAGCAAATTTGTATCCATCACGTTGACATGAATGCGCTCTATTTGTTTAGTTTATTAGATTCACTGAAAACTGCAACTCTTGTTCAATATTAGTGAGTACAACATATATGGTCGCAGATCGCAACAATATTTTAGATGACCTGGAATCGTACATTATAAAGACATGACACATTCCTGAATTTGCAATAGACATAGATCATAGATCTTAAGTCACCGCATAACCACATATTTACTTTTAAGGTATAGATGAAATATGATGATAGATATAGCTACAAATACACAAGGTAGTTCAAAAGGACATCACATTCGTGTGAAAACCGTACTAGTCTAACTGTCAAACCACAAAATAACTGTCATGTAAAATTTGCACGCGATGTCAACTCATGCTAACAGGTACAGTCTAATAAATGCTCGGATTCTCGTAAAGACACACAAGACCATACAAGGCACGTGCGTATACCAGAGTGTATATTCTAGCAAAACTGTCTCGATATTTATTTTTAACATTAAATTTGAATTGACTCAATATTTGTCTAGACCTTTGACCTTATTCCAACCGCTGCATCTAACACACCTCCTACTTGGCTTACAAATCACAATACATGTGATTTCATCTATTTATAAAGTATTCGTACATATCTTTTAGACGATACATGACTTTAACTTAAAACAAACAAGCATAAAAAACACGAACAACTTCTCCTTCTAATCACCACTAGCAAAAGTGAAATTATAGGTCAGAAAATCCTTAATGCTTTTGGTTTTTATCCGGACTTGATACAGGAAGAGACAAATTATCTGAATTACACATGTACGTTGAGTGCTGCATCATATATATATATATATATATATATATATATATATATATATATATATATATATATATATATATATATATATATATATATATATGCAGGTCGATGTACATGTAGTAAACTTCTTAACGTGTTAAGAATCTCTAGCTAATTGCCTACATGAATGGGAAGTTTTGACTAGAAATATGTGGTTATCTCTACACATGGTAATTTAATTCGATATCATTCTCGAATAAGTAAAACTTGGTTTTCCTTCTCTCACTATAACACGATGCAGTTAAAATATACCAAATTTGCCCACAAACCCAATTTGATAAAATGTTGTTGTCGTTGGTTTGGTCATTTTGGTTGGATTTAAGAACTAATGATCATAAATTGGAAATAAAAAACAACATTATTTGTATGTTGCCACTTTCCTTGTCATAGAATCAAAATTAATTTAAATCATTAAAGTTTTTATTGAACATAATCCACATATAAATTTAACGTTGACCACCATTTCAAGTAATCATCCACTTAATCCTATTTGGTGTATTTCCTCTTTTTCATTAATGTCTGTTTAATTATTTTATCCAGGGTAATTTAAGTAAAGATCAATGTTTCACCAGAATGCCGTATGTCATAAAATTTCAGATATAAACTATATTAGATATATTGTTGTAAATCCTACACAGGCGAACACTTGCAGTTTGGATTAAGTTTATTGTTTTATTTTACATGATCAATATGACTAGAAATCAAAAGGCCAAGCATCATCTACCACTATTAATGAAATAATTATTTTGTAAATGAAAATCTTGTTATGTTTATCATATACCAATGTACCTTTTTGTATTATATACCAATGTACCTTTTTGTATTATATACCAATGTACCTTTTGTATCATATACCAATGTACCTTTTGTATCATATACCAATGTACCTTTTGTATCATATACCAATGTACCTTTTGTATCATATACCAATGTACCTTTTGTATCATATACCAATGTACTTTTGTACAAATTCCTGTGTCATAATCTATCAACATAATTGGCTATCTCATTTATTTCACAGAGGTCAGGCTATATGCTCTGGCATCTTAATAATCAATGTTATATTTCGATAGACATATTGAAACAATAAACACTAGGTCTCTAGTATGATCGTATAAATATTACAGAGAGAATTTGATTATCTACAATACATTAGATTTTGGTTTCCATGCGGCATTGCTTAAAAAATAAAGAGAAATGCAAACTATAAATAGTGATTTTAAAATAATATTTATTATAGTTTACAGTAATGATATTACGATATGAAGCTATTAATTAATTCATATGATTTATGCAATTAGAATCATATTGTAGCAAATTCAGTTATAAATATTATAAAGACATCATAATATAACTGCACATTTATTGCATTTATAGTATTTATATTATTGCATTGCTCGCAATGTCTCAAATAGCATATAATATCTCGCACAATTATTGGGGTTGAAAGGCGCGCGAAGGCTATTGAAGTCGCCTATCTTATTCCCATCGCTTGCTACTTAACAGTCGAACAGAAATTGGTGGGGCTTTAAATTTGTAGTGTACAGTTTATTAGTGCGGTTTTGCTAATGGGTGATAAATCGGAATATTTCCTGAGAGACGGGGCACATGGTTTTTAGCCAATAATCAACAAGTTAACAGCTAACAGCTCCTCTGAAAGACTTATTTATCAATGTCTATTACACAATGAAGATAAAATAAAGTCAGCAAAAACATGGTAATAACATATAGTTGGCAATGACTGCAATTGTATATCAGTTCAGGCTACCTGCATTTGCACATTTTTTTATTCCCTCTCTCTGAGAGAGAGAGAGAGAGAGAGAGAGAGAGAGAGAGAGAGAGAGAGAGAGAGAGAGAGAGAGAGAGAGAGAGAGAGAGAGAGAGAGAGAGATCATTATTAGTATTATCATCATGTACATCATCAGTATATTGTGTCTCTCTTTTCATCTTCTGCGTCAAGAAACTTTGATATTCAGTCTCTAGATATATCTATCTATATAAACTGAAAGGTAGCTTGTGGCATTAAACTACCGTTTTTAAATCTAATTATTTTGTAGTTCAAAACTTTTTCTTTACTTTGTAGATGTTAAAACATCTGTGCCGTCCTACTGTCAGCTCATGAGCATTTTCTATACTCGGGTAAAGGAGTTGAAATTAGTTATTTAAGCCCTGTTCAGTTCCATTCAGTTTTATTAAAGGATTCAATTTCAAGAAATTAGGAAATCTGATATAAGTGATTTATATTGGTGTATATTGGTGTATTTTTATCTACAAGAACTACATAATATTTATCGAGTTCACCTCTCTCTCGCTCTCTCTTTCTGTATTTCAATCCACATTACATTTGATTACCATTATAGTGTTATATGTTCCTTCAACCTATGCTCTCCATAGTGTCGTCTCATATTGACTCTGATCTTTGTCTACCGGTCCTTGACTGATCACACTTGTAATAGCAATGGTCGTCAGGGCAAAGCTAGTTCTCACGAACCTCAAGCTCAAGCCCTAGCAAAAAGTCTAAACAATTTTACTGTCCGTAATTCCAATCAGACTAATGCTTGAATCGTAGAATCTGCACATTGTCTTAACATGGGTGCATATACTAAACTGACTAATGTAAAGGACACAGATGCACTGCAAGCATGAAATCTAACGTGTGCTTGAGTTTGAGTTTCGAGCTAGGAAATATCTTCTGTGCAATCATGTAATGACACAGAGATAAAATATTGACTAAAGATGTAACAATTAATAACTTTTCAGACAGGCACGTTTGAACGTAGTAGCAGAAGCGTATTAACGGAAGGGGGGGGGGGGGGGGCGGACGGGGCGCCGCAGGTCTTGGGGCGCCAAAACAGCCGATAAAAATTCGGGCCTCGTATTCTGGCCCTTTGGGCCATTATCGTCGCCCCGGGCGCCATTTATCCTTACTACGCCACTGCGTAGTAGGATCAATACAAGAAACTCATATAGATTTGTTTTCTTCAAAATGACTATTTTTTAAAGAGCTAATCAAATGACTAATAAAAAACAAATTCTCTGAACACAAATCTTTCAATGCTGAGTTTACAGGCATATAATGATGCCCATGATGAAAATGGATAGGATGAGCTTTCTTCTTCCCCTTCTGGTGTTTGGAACAACTAGGACAAATTTCAAAGAAAAAAAAAGTTCAATGTTAAATGATGGCAGATGACCTGAAAAACAACTTTATTTTCTCCCTATACAGGCAGTGTATATCAGGATAAAACGTTCATATTAAAATAAACAGTATTAAACGCTTGCTGTTCCGATTACGTTAGAAGAGAAGCATAAGAAAAATGCAGAATTTACACGTATGTATTCAAAAGGAAAATCTTTGACCAAGAAGATTTTCAGATTGTTTATTTGGCTATGTAAGAAAATAACGGTTATCTAAGCAGATGAGGGAAGTGGATACATTTGAGACAGCTTCGCGTAATTACAAAGTCTTCAGTAAAAACAATATGATTCTAACTTAACTCGATATAAGTCTTATACAATGACACTTCCGCTAGTGTTTAGAGTTCTTATAAGCTTTTTGGTCAAAAATCACTGGTCAGCGTAATTTTAAACTTAAAAAATATGTAGCGAAATAAACCCAGTGATCTACTTCAGACCCATGAACCCCAAAGATAGAGACTAGTTATCAAGGTGAAATGGTCCGTTTATTAGCGCAAGAAGACCACCAGCCAGCCACGAGACACTGATTACGCAAAACATTCCGTGCGATTACTGTATCAGCCCATACATACGTATAACAAGAAATCGAATAGAATCATTACATGACTCGAATAAATTTGCTTGCTGATATGCAATAAGCAGAGATTTATGTTTGAACATGAAATAAAACCGGGGATAAAAGTGACTAAAGATTCAAGACACAATTCCTTTAGTAAGCATAACTTTAAAGTAATGCGATAAATACAAAAACCTCGTATAGTGTGGAAAGGTCATTATTAAATATGACTGTTCAATTAAAGCACAATAGCAATGACCAATTCGAAAAGGTATCTAAAGCAAAAAGTATTGAATACTAACTCTACAGGCAAATAATAATGCACACAATGACAAGTGATATGAAGAGCTTTATATTCCCACTACGTAGGAGGAAGACAATTAGTGTACAAGATAGCGAGTCCATGCATTATTGACACATCATCCCTTAACCAAAGGCTGAATGAGGAGAATTTATTTCAAACTTACAACTATATAATCACGAGATAAACTGTTGTAACACACGGTTGAAAATATATTGTCATATGAGCCAAGTACAAGAGCATACAGTCATTTTGGAACTTACATTTCGGATATATTGGGTAGATCAGACACGATCTGACATAATTGACATATATAGTATTATCACAGAAACGCGATCTTGATTGCTAGATCACGTCGAGTTGTCAGCATTAGAAAATCCGGATCATTATGAGACGCGAAGCATCGAGTCATGATCCGGATTTTTATGCTGACAACGAGACGTGATCTAGCAATCAAAATCGCATTACTGTGATAATTATATTTTTGTTATATACCTATCAATTTTCAGATAATTTAATAAAATCACTATATGTAGTTGAAAAACACAAGAAATTAGTAAATATTTCAGCCTCTTTAATATGAACTTCATCTTAAAGCATAAACCGAATTACTTTTTGAAAGGCTGACATGCGCATGAATATTAGTTTTATCATTTATGAATGAAGTTTGTGAAACAACGCTCGCTCAGTTTGACTACCGTGATGTCAAAAACACGAATTCTTCGACGCTTGAGGGCAGACTACTCATATATGTGATTTACAGTTATTGTGCAGTTCTGAAATTTTGCATTACGGAAGTTTTCACCAGCTGAATGACTGGAAAGTTCTTTCAGACGCCAGGTTGAATGAGGTTGAATTGTTTCTGGCGGAAAATTGTGAGAGGCTCCGATGGGAACTTGACAAGGTGACAACGTTATTTTGACAGTTATTTACAACAGGATTTGAGAAATTGTTGGAACTTGATGATACAGATCTGTTGCGGAGAATGTTACTCATTTATAATTTCAAATTCATCTATTATGCGTGAAACTCACTAACGTTACCATTTATGAATTTCCGTAAATGGGTCGTACTGTACAACTGTAATGTTTTCGTACGCGATTTCCGAATATGATCTTGTTTCATACGAACAATTTGGCAATATTTTACTACTTCAAAATAAAGGAATAAATGCTGTTTTTATTGTTGTTTTGACAAAAACATGGCTTAGATCTTTCAGATATTTTACATATAACGCAAATTTTTTTAACTAACGTCGCTGTGAGTGCTTTGTTTACTGCAAGTATTGGCATTCCATCGCTAGGGGCGCTGCTATTGTCACCTGGAAACCTCGAGGATAAAGTAGTCCCAGCCTCGTTTGAGAGTATGGTGATACGGGTTTAGAAAACGATAGTATCGTTTTCCTGTTTGTATTAAATGACAGTAAAATTCTGGCTCTTTCCTGGGTAGAAAATTGGTAGGTATATAATAAAGTGAAAATTGGTAGGTATATAATAAAGTGAAAATTGGTAGGTATATAATAAAGTGAAAATTGGTACGTATATAATAAAGTGAAATATCATGTAACCCAGTTAATAGGGCAACTTTTCTTGTTTGTTGAGCAGCTATTGAAAACAAAAAAGCTTAAACTATGGATATATAGAGTAGATCAGACATAGTCCCACGTCCACCTTCAAATAGTATATTGCATAAGAAATATAACTGGTTCTTTGCTTGAGGTGCTATTTGAAAATATGCTGAAACTATGGATACCGCGTTCATCATATACTATACTGTCTGACATCCACCTACAAGTATAATGTAACCTAAAAATCTAAAAATATACCAGGCACTTTTCTAAAGATAAAATTGAAAGCTATCTCAAACCATAGCTGTATTGGGTAGGTCAGACATAGCAATATTGGGTAGGTCAGACATAGCAACATTGGGTAGGTCAGACATAGCAATATTGGGTAGGTCAGACATAATAATATTGGGTAGGTCAGACATAGCAATATTGGGTAGGTCAGACATAATAATATTGGGTAGGTCAGACATAGCAATATTGCATAGGTCAGACATAGCAATATTGGGTAGGTCAGACATAGCAACTATAATTAAACCTTAGAAATAGATCCTTTACTTATCTTGAGATACTATTGAAAACAATCTTGAGATACTATTGAATACAATCTTGAGATACTATTGAATACAATCTTGAGATACTATTGAAGACAATCTTGAGATACTATTGACTACAATCTTGAGATACTATTGAATACAATCTTGAGATACTATTGACTACAATCTTGATATACTATTGAATACAATCTTGAGACACTATTGAATACAATCTTGAGACACTATTGAATACAATCTTGAGATACTATTGAATACAGTTTTGAGATACTATTGAATACAATCTTGAGACACTATTGAATACAATCTTGAGATACTATTGACTACAATCTTGAGATACTATTGAATACAATCTTGAGATACTATTGAATACAATCTTGAGATACTATTGACTACAATCTTGAGATACTATTGAATACAATCTTGAGACACTATTGAATACAATCTTGAGATACTATTGAATACAATCTTGAGATACTATTGAATACAATCTTGAGATACTATTGAATACAATCTTGAGACACTATTGAATACAATCTTGAGATACTATTGAATACAATTTTGAGATACTATTGAATACAATTTTGAGATACTATTGAATACAATCTTGAGATACTATTGAATACAATTTTGAGATACTATTGAATACAATCTGAGTATAAGGTTATTTCTGGTAGATCAGACAAAGTCATGACCACGTGACTCAATTTGAGTGTAGACACAGACTAAAATTTTGATAGATTACCTATAAATGAATCAATTGAAATACAAGACATTTCACATTAGCAATACATTTAAATACAGATCTATGTTAAATATGTATACTTTATACTGTAAAAATTTTACAAATATTATATTTATGTATTATATTTATGACAAAGATAATTTTGGGTTTGAGTCAGCATTCAGATCAACGAGTTTCGTGAATTCGGGGCGTGGTATCTACCGTCAAATATCCTTTAAATCAGGAAAAGATAAAAGACGCTATCTTAATTCTACAAATAATGATAACAACGCGGAAAATCCTGTTTTGCTTGAAACTTGTGACGCATACATGCACATGACTAGCTCAGATTGAAATATACAGTAAGCATCCATATTATAAGGAAGATATATATATATATATATATATATATATATATATATATATATATATATATATATATATATATATATATATATAAAGAACAAACAAGATGAGGAAAGAAATAAACTACAAACACTGATCTCAGCGGATAAAGGTGCATAAAGAATGAATAACCTTCAATTCAAAGTGTACATACATGAATACACAAGAAGATAAAGCTTGGATCTTGAAAAACTTTTTTGTTGGAAAAAAGTTGCATACAATCCTTAGAAAATATGTTAAAAATTGATTGAAATTTTCAAATGTATTGGTGGATCATTCATTAATTTGCCATAGACCACCAATTATCATTTAGCATAGGAGATAATCAACTCACAATCCTAGAGATACTACTGAAAATAAATAGAAGCTGTGAATAATTGAGGTACATCAGACTAGAATCTAGCATCCAATATCATTAAACCTAGAACACATCGCAAACGCTATCTGAATGAATTCTAACTGAAATGCAAGCCAAATATGAGGCTTTCCTTCCTTTTAATAATCTTGCGGCGCAGATATAACTATAATCCTCATTGCAGTTAAAATTATAATAGTTGCCAACCATAAAATTAGGACTAGGAATATAACTGAAGAACATAATGTATAGTCATACTAAGTGAATCGACCATACATTACTTATGGTAAACAAAAGGAAGAAATATAATATGACTGAATATCTAACAACATATACACATAATGATCATTACTCTTTACTGATTATGTAACAAAACATGTTGAGACTCGCACGCTAAGAAATAGAAGAGGCCCTTGATATTAAACAGACAAGAATCATATAAAAACAGAACCATATGCAAACTGAGAAACTGTTAATGACAAATAAAGCGACTCCTAATTAAAGAGTAGATCTTTTTCTTTTTCGTATAGAATTTACTTCATGTATACAAACCAAGTGGTCGCTTATTTCTGTAGATACATAAACATGCTTGGGTCAAGAGTAAGGAAGATTGTGACAGACAGATTGTTTCACGGGTTAGGAGAGTCAATATAAAAAAGCTCAATCTTATTTATTTTAAGCCAAGAAATGAACCTCTTAAATGTTCAAAAAATGAAAGCTCACACGATGTTTTACCGCTCTTACGAATGTCAATACAGCTATTAATTATGTTAAAATACTATACAAAAACATCTATCCTTCGTGCGCATGATAGGAATACTAAAAAAATAAATAATTGAACTTTCCTTTGACCACTAAATAAACTTTTCTATCTTCGCAAACAATGTGCGATTATAAAGCGCGCACTGATCTAATTAGCCCACTGTTGTTTAATATTGTACTGTGAGAGGTTGGAAGCATGTACGATTTGTACCACTGATGCTGGGATCGTTTCATTCGTAAGCAGCAGAAAAGTTTTGACGTTTCCTCTGTACAATGTTAATCTCCTTGAAAAATTGCCACTTGTCAATGTTTATGACAATATCCGATACAGGGACAGCGACAGCATGGGTAAATTCCGATGCTTTAGCACGTGAGGGGTAACTGAAATATCGTGTGATGAACATTGAGCCGTCAGTCTACAAAGGGATACCATGCCCGCTTTTTATTTAGATCTGGTGAGCTACGAGACAAAGTCGAAGGGGACCAAAGGTAAACTGGTTTTAACAACGGGAAAGAAAACTTGGAGAATCCCTCTCTCTCTAATTATGATTAATAACTATCAAATGATCTGCTACAATTAGAAAGGGGCGGACCAAAAATATAGCTATAGTCTACGTACAGTGTATGTTGCTGCCACTGTATCCTACTCTATTTGTAATCTTCGTGCACTTTTAGATTAAAAGATGTAAATTGCTGAGTTTAACGTTCTAAAATGAAAAGCAGAAATTATTTATGTAGTTTTGCTGATATAATTTTCCTGTATTTCCTGTCTTTGTCATTTTATTGGCAGTGTAGATGCGCAGTGATTCAAATAAAAATAGCGGCGTTAAAAATCAATACTGTAAACAGAACGGAATAATTATTCATTGCTTTTTAAGAGAAGAAAAGTCATCATATATCAATTATAAACAGGGAAATATGTACCAACAAAACATGCGTTTCTTTTCTTACCTTTATTTATTTGTTTATTTTTTGTTTGTTTGTTGACTGGTTGGTTTGTACTAGTAGTAGTATTTTCCCTTTCCAGTGAAAACAAGCCCAAAAGAGATAAGAATCATGATGCGGCATGATCCGAGTCCTCAAGAAGCTTTTCTGCACTTTTTATAACAAAGGGCAATTCTATGAAAATCCAAAATGAAATCGTTTTACATATACATACAACAATAGTGGACAGACCATTAGGGCAGAGACATGAAATTCCACACTGATTTGTTTTTAGATATACATACATCCGTACAGTGGCGGCACGACGGGGGTGGGGGTGGGGTGGGGGCAATTGTCCTCGGCGCTGGGCGAGTGGGGGGGGGGATGGGGGGTACCGTCGGGAGGTTATTTTTTTTATAGCTGTAATCGGGGCGTAGATGAAGGGGGGTGGAGTGGAGGTTGCCAGCTGACATAAAACTGTTCTCTGTGGCAAAGCAGGGATGCCACTAAAGAACATTGCTATCGAACCCTCGCGCCGCTCTGCGTCCGTAGTGGACAGGTCCAAATGGCATATGTATCAAAGTCCAAAAGAGAAACGCAACATTTCGTTTTATAAAGGGACAAGTTCACCCTATGTAAAATGGTAACTAATTCCACTGGAAACCTAACTTAAATATATTGTGTTTAAAGAATATGTCCATCTGAAAAAAAGTATGTAAAGGGCACATAAGTAAAAAGCAAACAAGAAAAAAGACACACAATGTGATTGCTAATGTATGTTTTATAAATGTTATTGGAAAAACAAGATAATACAGAAGCCACTTTACAACAACCATAAATAGCATGCTTCAAAACATGAGCTAATCTCTTTGGTACTCTAAATGTGATAAAGATGATTTCTTAAACTTCATTCATACAGAACACACAAGTCAACATGGAACACAAGAATTGATGACGACGACGACGACGACGATGATGATGATGATGATGATGATGATGAAAGGTACATACCTGTTTTGTGTTAGCATGATTAAATATAACACAATACAGTGGACTGATTATTATAAATGACAACAGAGATACGCCCACATACCTACGAATCCCACTAGGGGCTCGCGGATGCAGAATAGCCCCTCCCCCACAACATGTAAGAGCCGATTATTAGAGACCAACGTTTTCCCTGGGATGCGTTACATGATGATGATGTTGACACTGAGGCGGTCTTGAATTTATTAAGAGTTAGGTTTAAAGAAGAAGAACAGATTTAGTATTTTAAGGATTTTAAAAAAGCCTAGGAGGAGGAGTCGACACTTCATCAAGATAACAAAACTTTGTAGAGAAGAGCCGTTTTGGCTCTAAAGTAAATCAGACTTCATAGTAATGCCTTTTGATAGTTAGGTCATTCAGTTCCATATTTCGTTAGGCAAATTTATAGGGAATATTTGCAATAATTTCACATCGATTGATATTCTGACTCGAAAGCTAATAAATCTGACAAATGTGTGGAATTCGACATGAATGTAGTGGTTTATATTCAAAATACAATTGTCAATACAAAGAAAATGCTATTAATAATGTCGGTATTATAAAGATGCAGTTAATAGACGAGACTTAATTTGCCTGAGCTTAATTTGCCTTGGCCCCAGTGATAGAATAAAGAAGGTCAAACGGTGCACATTGCCTTATTCTTTGTGTGATATCAAATTGTCTTATTTGCCATTCCTCCGTGGTAGATTAGATATGCTCCATCCAAGAAGTAATAGGTTTACTCCCCACTGTGGTATAGAAAGCTATTAGAAGCTTTGTTGATGGTAGAAATACCCTGAGAGAAGACAAATAATAGCATTGAGGATACAGGAAGAAAGAGTTAGGTACAAAGTATCTCTTTACTGATTGAGTTTTTTTTTTTTTTTTTTTTTTGGGGGGGGGGGGGGGGGTAGAGTCTATATTGAAACGGCATGCATCAAATAGCTTTGTTATTTTTCTAGCATGATGTGCAAAGTGTACCTAAAATATGCTTGGGCATCAATGAGACAATGTCACCATTGTCTTTATTTGCCAAAGATTTCAAGCGAATCTTTCACTAATGGGTGGCAGATAGCGCAAGCACTGTTAAAGTAACGACAATACAAATGAGGACACACTCAACGTGCCAGAGGACTTTAAAATATTTATGAAAGGTATGCTGATACTAGGTTCAGAACTGATATAAATCAAGCTTCGAAGTTTTTGAAAGGTCAAATATTCATGTAGTTATTAATTCTACATTGATTTTTCTTATCGCAAAATATTCAAGGTTATGTATTATTTGTGAACAATTAAAAGTAACTGCTGAAATAAATGTCTTGCAACACGTAATTAATCGAGTTACATGGATTTTGCATATTGCAAAATATTCATAATCATGTATTGTTTGTGAAAATGTTAAATTAACTAACGAAATATATATAATATGATTCAAACATTTTATTTCTTCATGAAAGTTCGCTTGCAAAACAATCAAGAAAAGACGCTTTCCATCGAGTAAAATACACCTGATTAACTATGTGCCAATGCATCTAATGAATGACGGTTAGGACAGTTTTTTTCACAAGTTTTCCAACATATCATCAGCACATACAGTAATTAATCAAACCAGTTCTAATTCCACTTGTGTTTCTCGAATCACCTTCTCATACAAAGTTATCTTGGACCTGATCTGAAATCGATACGAAACTATTTTGTTTGCGTAAAGCTACATTCTACATTTTATAACGGCCAACAGTTGTAAGTCAGATAATAGGTCCATTTATTACCCTGTAAATATACTTCACTGACAAGATGTGTTTATCATCCTAAGTTTTCATCCTTCACGAAATTCTATTGGAGAAGAAATCTTCCATCTTCATTTATCAAACACAAAACGGTTAGCCATGAGTAGAGCCATACTCTATACAAAAACGTCTTGACCTACAAATCTTCTTTCTTTTGTACAGTGTATATACTTGTGTCCCATTCATGCCACAAATTTCATAAATCAAATCAGACAACACAACAATACAGACTCTCAGGGAGGTAACGCCATTCTCAAGGCAAAAATAGATTACTTCAGACCTTGCTCTTGTGGAAGCTAATTAACAACGGAAGTGACAGTTGAATATCAATGTCATATAAAGAAGACAGCAATTACTAAAATGTTACTTCAACACTAATGTATCCTATTATGTTTCTATTGCTATTTAAATTACCTATACTGCCCATAACCAGATGAGCGTACATAGCACAGCATTTAATATAATCTAAGAAAGAAAACATCTATAGTCTGAATGTTATAGAAGCTGGAAATAGCCGATACATTTCTAGTCTTTTAATGTTAACGCTTAGAATAGTGGAAAAACAAATTGATAGAAATAAAAGTCATCTCATTAATGGACAATATGTAATATGATTAAATAGTTAACTTAATGTATGAGATATTGTCGGCATAAATTCTGAGCAAAGTCAGTCAAACAGTCTCCAATATTTACCCTAGGATCTCCATGAGTAGATCACGTAAATATATATATATATATATATATATATATATATATATATATATATATATATATATATATATATATATATATATATATATATATATATATACATATAATGTGTTTAATCATTTTTTTTGGAGGTGAAGTTCATATTTTGCACATAAAAGTAGAGTACGACGTAGATGTGCAAATATCTCTACAAACAAGGAATACCGCTATTTTGTGAAGGGGGTTGACGAATATGTTTGAGGGAGCTTTTACTTGAATAAATTATCCACAGGTAAAAGGAATAATTTTCTTGCGAGTATAAAGACATTTCTTCAAAATATTTCGCCCATTCTTGGCAGTCTTGTGTTCTTAGATATCTCATTATATTCCTAGCAATCTATGGAAAGCATCATTTATGTAGCCACTGCTGTGCAACAAGTCTCGATTATGCATTTCAGTGGTCGAAGCAAACTATAGATCTAAATATTGCAAATAGTTTGAATTTGTAAAATACCTGTTTCATTATTATATTTGCAAAGAAGCTTGGCCACACAACAAGAAGGCTTTACATTTTCAAACAGTGACAAATTTGTAAGTTTCTTAGTTCCTGATCAGTAATTCAATATTAGTGTCAGTCCAGAAAGTCTTTTTTTTAACATATCTGGAACGTGTAGAAACATGCAAGTTTTGTGTTGCAGCTGGAAAGAAGAAAAGATAATTTTGAGACACACGAAGCCTACTGTATGCATAATGTATTGACCTTGTTGAAAGACCGAAGTCAATAATTAAATTTTCACATTCTCGGATGAATACCTTTTTTCTTTCATCGTTGATAAAAGGCGTCCAATCTCGAGATCTTTCAGATGACTGAACGACAGCCAAAATATTTTACGAGGCTGCATTTTGTAATGCCATTATTTGAAGAACGTAAAACAATGCACACGATCTTGATCTTGTTTTGTTTACAAGATCATATTCAACCCTCGAGTAAACTATCCGGAGAAATAACCAGTTATCACATTACAAGACAGGCGGTGTGTTATCTCTACCTGTCAATGTCATTGTGTATAGAATTCCATTGCGACTATGTTTGCGCATATTACGACTTCAATATGTATGAATACATAACTTAGCATTACATTTATTGCATCCAGTAATATGTACGCGGTCCTTGTTACTGTCCAGTCCTTCTATGTTTGTTTGGACGAACGATGAGTACAAAAGCGATTGCAAATGTATAAAATCTCAATTATTTATTTTAAAAATGAAGTTTCTGTAACAAATTTCATTTGATGGATTGTAGTGGATGCTACATCATCACTTTCATCTCGATATATTGCCCTGACTTTCCATATAGTTCATATGTCTTTCATCTAGAACGAAATAAACAATTCATATTTGAGACATTGAGAGTGGCTTGTTAAAGACAGAAAGTCATATTTTATGGTCATCTCCTATACTCAGATAATTCTTTGCAAGCTTTTGTGTGATATAAATCTATATGAAGCAAATAAACCGAACATGAAATGGAAACAAAGAGAAAGCTGTATTTTTATTTTCATTATTGTCATGATTATAACGTTCTACACTATAATAATAATGATAATAATAGTAATACCTTATTATTATTAGTAGTAGTATTATTAGTATCGACAAAATCTAAATGACAAAATGATTGCATGTCAATTTATTTCACTATAATAATAATAATAATAATAATAATTATTATTATTATTATTATTATTATTATTATTATTATTGACAAGATCTAAATTATTGTAAATAAGATTATCTTTCCCCGATTGTACAAAATGTCTATCAGTTTAAAATAGGTACTATTGAGGCAATGTATACAGACATTAAACCTAGACTAGCAATAGTCATTAAACCTAGACTGGCAATCACTAATTATGAGCTGCATTGACGCAAAGTATTTTTTTTTTTTTGCCACATCACTAACATGGTTATCAATTGGTAATACATTAATGATTCTTGAAGCACTTGAAACTAGTTTTAGTCAATATAAATAAATGATTATCAGTCATTGTTAAGAAGCATATTTGAAAGTATATAGTCTGGGGGTGGGAACACTTTTAAGTCTTAAGGGAATGTCTGCAAAACCTCTTGGCAAGTGCTGTCATACATCTGTTATTTAAAAATACCCTGGATAGTACTATGTTTGTTTTAATGTGTTCACATGGGTCATGTTTTTAAGAAATAATGTATACATCGTACGAATAATATCTGAAAAGACTCCAAACAATCAGCAAATTAACATGCTACAGGCATGTAACTGTGGTAGATCTCTCTTGTATATAATTATTTTTAAAATGAGACAATTCATCATTGGGTTTGGGTTTCGAGATTGTTAAGAACGAAGCCTGTTTTAATCGATGTATAATGGCATAGTAAGGCATTTCAATATTCAATATATTTATGTCGCATAGGTGACTTCTTCTCATCATGTCAGTTGGTCTTGTACGTAGTGTCCTGTAAGTGCATTTAGGAAATTAGAGAGAATTAGTCGATATTCTTAGGCAAAATATTATCTTTTCTTACAGCTTATATTGTAAAGTATCTATCGATATGCTAGTTCATATGCTTTGTTTCGACCTTCTTGTCTAACATTCCACTTTGAGAGAGAAGAATGTACATATCTAACGTTAAACATAGTGGTTCCTAGTAACACATTAATTGCCTTATTATTTCCGTTCGTACAAACCATACCATTCGTCGAATATATAATCTAAACAATTGGATACTTTTTTAATATAGATTTTACATGATAAAATAATTTTGCTCCTTTTATAGATGTTAATATTGTTTCTAAACTGGTTACTACCTGTAAAGACATACGTTGAACACAGATTAACTCATGGTGAAATGTGTCAATTACCTACACTGTTTTTCTTGCATTAGTTATGCATACGTCTGGCATATGGGAATTCATGCTTCCTTAATGATAACTGGGTTTATCAATATCACAGACAAATGAGAACACCACAATCAAGCAGATCAAACGGTAAGTAGCCCATTATCATTATGGCATAAGTATGCGAGCTAATGGTTATTAATACATCAAAGATTTGTATGATTTGTATTGCGGCAATAAAGTTGAAAGCTTGCATAACAGACAATAATCGCACAAAGTCTGGCGACAATTATCTTTAAATGGTTTACAGGTAGATAACACTATTAAGACTAAGATAGACATGTTCGTGCCAATAAAAAAGGGGACCCAAGTTGCTTCATATGAACGTACAGTTTAAATGAGTTCAATATACAAGTTATCAATACACCAAATGACATGTACTGGATTTGCACTTATTTCAACATAATATTTTACTACACTACACAATACATCATATGACCTTTCTACAGGTGTGCATTACTACACTACACAATAAATCATATGACCTTTCTACAGGTGTGCATTACTACACTACTCAACACATCATATGACCTTTCTACAGGTGTGCATTACTACACTACACAATACATCATATGACCTTTCTACAGGTGTGCATTACTACACTACACAATACATCATATGACCTTTCTACAGGTGTGCAATACTACACTACACGATACATCATACATGACCTTTCTACAGGTGTGCATTACTACACTACACGATACATCATACATGACCTTTCTACAGGTGTGCATTACTACACTACACAATACATCATATGACCTTTCTACAGGTGTGCAATACTACACTACACGATACATCATACTTGACCTTTCTACAGGTGTGCATTACTACACTACACGATACATCATACATGACCTTTCTACAGGTGTGCATTACTACACTATCCGATACATCATACATGACCTTCTACAGGTGTGCATTACTACACTACACGATACATCATACATGACCTTTCTACAGGTGTGCATTACTACACTACACAATACATCATACATGACCTTTCTACAGGTGTGCAATACTACACTACACGATACATCATACATGACCTTTCTACAGGTGTGCATTACTACACTACACGATACATCATACATTACCTTTCTACAGGTGTGCATTACTACACTACACGATACATCATACATGACCTTTATACAGGTGTGCATTACTACACTACACGATACATCATACATGACCTTTCTACAGGTGTGCATTACTACACTACACGATACATCATACATGACCTTTCTACAGGTGTGCATTACCACACTACACGATACATCATACATGACCTTTCTACAGGTGTGCATTGCTACACTACACGATACATCATACATGACCTTTCTACAGGTGTGCATTACTACACTACACGATACATCATACATGACCTTTCTACAGGTGTGCATTACTACACTACACGATACATCATACATGACCTTTCTACAGGTGTGCAAAATCAAGACCGTGAACCCTGAATTTTAAGAGGACTAATCTAAATGTAAATTCTAGAACGTGCCAACATATCGTTGTCTGCCTATAGCCAAAGTTGCCACTTGTCTCTCGTGTAATTATCTTCTAAGGTCCACTTGTCTCTCGTGTAATTATCGTCTAAGGTCCACTTGTCTCTCGTGTAATTATCGTCTAAGGTCCACTTGTCTCTCGTGTAATTATCGTCTAAGGTCCACATGTCTCTCGTGTATTTATCGTCTAAGGTCCACTTGTCTCTCGTGTAATTATCGTCTAAGGTCCACATGTCTCTCGTGTAATTATCGTCTAAGGTCCACTTGTCTATAGTGTAATTATCGTCTAAGGTCCACTTGTCTCTAGTGTAATTATCGTCTTAGGTCCACTTGTCTCTCGTGTAATTATCGTCTAAGGTCCACTTGTCTCTCGTGTAATTATCGTCTAAGGTCCACATGTCTCTCGTGTAATTATCGTCTAAGGTCCACTTGTCTATAGTGTAATTATCGTCTAAGGTCCACTTGTCTCTAGTGTAATTATCGTCTAAGGTCCACTTGTCGTCAGGGCAGATTAATAAACGGACATACACATTACTGTCCTCATGAAAGAATTTATCAACATCAAAAGTTCACAGAAATGTTAGCGCGCCACATGTATGAGTTTTCGTCTATTCTCCTTGTATAATGAAATTCTTCTTGCTTTTCAGTTTAATCAACTTTCTTCATTTGCGCAGTTATCTTAATGGGATACGTAAGAAACACATCAAATCCGAGTCTTACACTGAGAATGTTAACCTTGTTTTAATATTTTAAAGTTATGTTTGTTCGTAGTTTATATAATCTTCTTTATGACAGATGACCTCGTTGTATCTTGAGTTAGACTTATATACATCCCTGAAAACAAAGAACCGTTTTCTTCTTAGAATATACCTATGATACATCTAGATAAAATTAAAATCAAAATTGTGGATAGAAAGAAATTTTTAACATGGATTTCGGTAATAAGTGCATTGGAAAGATGAAAATGAAGTGTTGATCGATTGACAGGAACAGATGATGATTTAATCACTTCGCTCATTTACTCTCTACACCTGCTTTCTCTTGGATTGTATTGACTAGCACCTTTACCATCCAATTTTGCAGTTTATCTGAGTAATATATGATCATGACCTAAGAAACTAATATGAAATGCAAGAAAGTTTTGTATACCACATTTCGCCTCTTTCTTTTCTTTTCTTTTGTTTTCCCTTTATACAAAAATATTTGATAGAGATGCTTTTAACATTATGTATTTTGCAGTATTAAATTAGGAAAGTGATTGATTTGCTAGAGAAATTATTATTATTACTTTTTCTCACTTTCTTCTGTTTCCACTTACTTTAAAAATAGAAAATATTTCAGTCCATCTCTAAAAAAGTGGAGATCATAATTTTGTTCCCCATCTTGTTTCTATATTTATGTGCACCTTCACTTAAACAAAAAAAAAAAAAAAAAAATAAGTGTAAATTTAAAAAAAAAAAATCTTGATTGACAACAGTGTGTATTTGGACAAGAGCTTTCTTTCGTACGTATTTTTTTTCTTGGACTTTTATGTTATATTTTTGCGATTTCTTTCACATTTTATTCCTGTACTCTGTGTTACAGGGAAAGAAAGAGAGATAAATAAGTGATAAGCGAATATGAAAATGATTCCATTATCATTTGTGGCGATTTTAATTTGGTTCAGGATTCTGAATTAGATTCTTATGATTATAAAATTATAAATAAATAAAATAATAATTATAAATAAAATAATAAATAAAATAATAATGATACAATTATAAAAAATCCTAATGCTAGAAATGAATTGGTGAGTGTACTTCATACATTTGGTCTTGTTGACCAATTTAGAGAACTAAATCCATATTTAGAGAAACATACGTGCAGAAGAAGACATTCTTTAAAACAAGCTAGATTAGATTTATTGTTGATGTCAAAGTCAATCACGTCAAAGGTAGGAAAAACAAAACAACAAACAAATGAATCAAGTTATAGCTCTAACCACTCTCTGGTAATTTAAAATGTATTCTCCAATGATCTTATTAGAGATAGGTCTTGTGGAAATGCAAAAGTAGCCTTCCAGAAGATATTAAATATGTAAATTAAATTTAAAATTGCATTCAGCGGATAAAATTACAATATACCTCATGGGAGTATTATGGAAATATCGAAAATGTTTCACACTTATGTATAACGCTAACTGTAATTCAGATTCACTATTTTCAGATACTCTTCGGACGGAAATTCGTGATCAAATTATTTCATATGCTTCGTATAGTAAGATATTTAAAATAAAACAGCGACAGGAATTTATTTAAGAAATAAAATCTATAGAGATTAGTACTTCAGTTGAAAATAATGTTTTAGAGCTATTAAAGTCCAAAACGAAAGATTTGGAAAGAATAAGAAAAGATACATTCCAAGGAAGTATCATCCGGTCAAAGGTAAAAAAGACGGTGTTAGAGGAGAAACCAACAAGATACTTTTGTCAGCTAAAAATAAATTATGTGGCAAAGACAGTTCAGTATGTGATTAACACAGAAATAACAATCACTCTCTCTCATCCCTTTTTACATCCCTGAATTAGTTGCATGATGTATTATTGCCACTGTCGTAGCTCAGATCTGTGCTGTTGCTTTATATCTGTAGCAAATGTGAGGGAGAGGACCCTAATGTTACGATAATGTATGGTCCGATTCCATTGCCAATTGTTACAAGAACAATAAAATGTTTTAATCGAACAATGTAACTGAGATCAACATGAAATGTCCCCACACAATTATGTTCAAAACGACATCACAACACATTGAAAACATATTTTTCAGTGATTGTCAAATCAGATAGAATGGTTTTTGTTCCTCGTTTCATGTGAATATTTAAGAACAATGGTAGAAGTAAGAAGTTGGATACTTAAATTATCAATAGAATTGAAGTCATGTCACAGTTTGTTTGTTTGGCTTATTTTAAGAGCATAAAGCTACAACTGCTATCTTGAATGTAAAGAGAATTCAGGCATTTACTTTGCATTTACTTTGCATTACTTTGCATTTACTTTGCTTTTACTTTGCTTTACTTTGCATTTACTTTGCTTTTACTTTGCTTTTACTTTGCTTTACTTTGCATTTACTTTGCATTTACTTTGCTTTACTTTGCTTTACTTTGCTTTTACTTTGCTTTACTTTGCATTTACTTTGCATTTACTTTGCTTTTACTTTGCTTTACTTTGCTTTAATTTGCATTTACTTTGCATTTACTTTGCTTTACTTTGCTTTTACTTTGCTTTACTTTGCATTTACTTTGCATTTACTTTGCTTTACTTTGCATTTACTTTGCATTTACTTTGCTTTACTTTGCATTTACTTTGCATTTACTTTGCTTTACTTTGCATTTACTTTGCTTTACTTTGCATTTACTTTGCTTTACTTTGCATTTACTTTGCTTTTACTTTGCTTTACTTTGCATTTACTTTGCTTTTACTTTGCTTTTACTTTGCTTTACTTTGCATTTACTTTGCTTTTACTTTGCATTTACTTTGCATTTACTTTGCTTTTACTTTGCATTTACTTTGCATTTACTTTGCATTTACTTTGCTTTACTTTGCATTTACTTTGCTTTACTTTGCATTTACTTTGCTTTACTTTGCATTTCCTTTCTTTTTACTTTGCATTTACTTTGCTTTTACTTTGCATTTACTTTGCATTTACTTTGCTTTTACTTTGCATTTACTTTGCATTTACTTTGCATTTACTTTGCTTTACTTTGCATTTACTTTGCTTTACTTTGCATTTACTTTGCTTTACTTTGCATTTCCTTTCTTTTTACTTTGCATTTACTTTGCTTTTACTTTGCTTTTACTTTGCATTTACTTTGCATTTACTTTGCTTTTACTTTGCATTTACTTTGCATTTACTTTGCTTTACTTTGCATTTACTTTGCTTTTACTTTGCTTTTACTTTGCATTTACTTTGCTTTTACTTTGCATTTACTTTGCTTTTACTTTGCTTTTACTTTGCATTTACTTTGCATTTACTTTGCATTTACTTTGCTTTTACTTTGCTTTTACTTTGCATTTACTTTGCATTTACTTTGCTTTTACTTTGCATTTACTTTGCTTTACTTTGCTTTTACTTTGCTTTTACTTTGCATTTACTTTGCATTTACTTTGCATTTACTTTGCTTTACTTGAAATGGAGATTGTACTTGATAGTTATGCAAAGAAGACTGACATTTAAAATGATTTCTGACCACATGAAGGTGGCGCTATGATCTAGTTTGTGTGAACCAACGCACAACCATCATTTTTTTAATCATTAGGCTTTAATAAAATGTGTGAACATGTAATGGATATATTAAATGTTAATAATTAATTCAGAACTGGTCAGATCTGTATATTCTATGATTCCAGAGTAAGCACAGGCATACTACTTTAGATAATACATCAAGGTCTTGACATTTTTCAATCGATCGATCAATAGAGATCGAAATCGATAGAGATATAGAGAGTTTGTAGGTGATTAAACAGTGTTACATTTGGCTGAGATCTGCGATGTCTTTCACTTAACACTTTGATTTTCAATTGGATTAAAACAGCACTAATATTGTGTATTGGGCTTATTGATTACTGCTTCTTGCAAACAAAGTCCTATTTGTCTTTAGACTGTATAAACCTTAAACTGGCAATCTTTTATATCATGAAAGCATCAGGCTTTGTTAGACATTCTTGATATTAAGAAATTGAAACTTTCTTCGTCCTAAAACACGAAGACTTGCCATAGATTTTAATGTGAACCAAATGAATAAACCCCTGAGAACCGAAATTTTATTTTGGTTCTGATTTTATTTTGGTTTTGAGAAGTTTAATTGTAATTTGATTTGGACTTATACGTCTGGAAGTTGATTTCACCATACCCGAGAACATAGTCAAAATATATTCGATAGTCATCCAACTAAACTTATTTGCAGATAACTTTGTCTGGTTCAATGTAATTCTTTGGACCACTATCCTTTTTGTGGATTTTTCTTATGGATTGCCGGATTCCCAATTTATTAGCGCTTCTTTAAATAGAAATGGAATTGTTTAACACACATATGTTCGACATTTCGCGGATTTGACACTGATTTGTAGATGTTGTACAACGTGACTTTGGTGAAAAAACAAAAACAAAAGTTCTTTGACTCTGGTTAGCCATATTCCAGGGACAAAAAACAAACAAACAAAAAAAAAAACAACAAATAAAACAAAACAAAACACAACCAGTTAAAGTATGCAGTGATTATGACGTCTACAAAATTTTAAGTAAGAGTATGAGGATAATTAAATATAGTGCGCTCTTCAGTAACTTATTAACAATTAATTTTTCACTTCTCACGACAAGAATTTAACTCCTGAATCTCAGGCATAAGGTGAAACGGACTTAAAATTATTTTCTTGGTGATGGGAGTGGTCGACCTTTGATAACGCACGGTCAACCTTTGTGAATTGGACACAGTTTGTGACACCTCATTTGAAGCATAGTGCTGATTGAAGCACCCTCTGCTATTAATTTGTTCATCAATATCCGCTTTAGCATAGTGTTGGAAATACCTTAGAAAGGTTAATGATAAGAGACTATTTATTTAGAAACTATCTAATACGTCCATTATTGAGTCCATTTGTATAATCCTCGATGATATTATCCCATTTTTCGGCCGAATGGTAAACCGCAAAGAATGCTCTTTGCGACCTCGCCTTAGTTCGGCCCTTATCCCTTTTTTTCAAAATCGGCACGTTATCAAAGGAAAAAGAGAGACTGAACCGTTGGACACTTTTTAATGTATTCACAGATGTGAAAATCTTTGAAATTCGAAATACTATATTATCTTTGATCGTCTTCATAATTTACACCTTTTGTGAAATGTTAAAATAAGTTGTATTTTATTTTGTATTTGAATTATCTTCTTCAAATGAAGTTTTACCTTTAACAATTTTATTGGTATAATCAGTTCCATGAAGAATGTAGAATCTGAATATCTGTATTATAATTATAAAATGGATGGGGATCTGAATATCTGCATTATAATTATAAAATGGTTGGGGATCTGAATATCTGTATTATAATTATAAAATGGTTGGGGATCTGAATTTCTGTATTATAATTATAAAATGGTTGGGGATCTGAATATCTGTATTATAATTATAAAATGGTTGGGGATCTGAATATCTGTATTATAATTATAAAATGGTTGGGGATCTGAATATCTGTATTATAATTAAAAAATGGTTGGGGATCTGAATATCTGTATTATAATTATAAAATGGTTGGGGATATCCATTTCTGTTTCTTATAGTTGATTCAATTTATAAGTTTTATTTCATTTCTCACGAATAGGCACTAACGTTTAAATTACGAGTGCTAATCATATTTAACTTCAGGAATATCTACAAGCTTAGAAGATTCAATGGTATGAATATCATCCCCCCCCCCCCCCCCCCCCCCCCGTGTAGTTTGAGGTAATTCTATAGCAGATGCCATATATTCTGTAACTCCGTAA
This sequence comes from Margaritifera margaritifera, assembly GCA_029931535.1. Taxonomy (NCBI): domain Eukaryota; kingdom Metazoa; phylum Mollusca; class Bivalvia; order Unionida; family Margaritiferidae; genus Margaritifera; species Margaritifera margaritifera. Next base: position 2,819,302 of record JAQPZY010001572.1, on the reverse strand, counting down.
TCTGCCTAACATTTATGTTACAGAATCTTAGCCGAAAGAAATGTACAAATCAAGGTTATTTAGTTCATTCGAAACCAGAGTTAGAAGGTTATTATCCTTGAATTATTGTCTGACGGGTGCGGTCATTTCAATATTTTTAGCTCAGTAATAATATTAACAAAAATACTAATAATCTCAGTTAATAATCTTTTGGTAAAACCAGTATGATGTACAGCGACACGGAGACATAAGGCCGCAGTCTCATCTATATTTTTGATATCGATAATTGTCAAATATAACTGGTGATTATTCCTGATTCCCGGAGCGATAATGGTCGACAGGTGTCTCTTTTCGATCCGCCTTTGATAGGGGTCATCAAGGTCACTAGCAAAGTGTTAATACAATATCTTAGCCCATGAGGGGAGCATATTCTGCATAAATAAGATATTTATGAAGCAGTAATTTAGAGATTGTTTATTACCGCTAATACCTTTCATCAAAGGCTCATATAAATTTGATTACTTTTGGCAAGAGAGACTTGGGAACAGATAAAATTGATGGGACATTTGATCAAAATATTGCCGACTTTTATCGCCATGATTGGACGTTTTTATTGGCGCTTAGAAATAATATGAGTGGCTATGACTGCAGAAGATTAATAATATGGTTAAAAGTCATTACCACTACAACATAGTACATTCGGCCTTTTGCTGCCGCTACAGTTTCAACAACCACTACTTCTTCTAGATAGATAGACAGATAATATAAAGTTTTATATACATACATACATACATACATACATACATACATACATACATACATACATACATACATACATACATACATACATACATACATACATACATACATACATACATACATAGAATAACATCTATTAAGAAGTGTACTGCTATTGCGAAATTTGCAATACAAGTTGTTTGTACTCTCTTGAGGTAAAATATGAGGTAAAATATAGATCGTGATATATATACATATAATGCAAACCCTGTTTATATTGGTCTCAAAATGGCCCATGTGACTGGAATAGTTTTTTGATTGATAGCTATAGATGCAGTCTACATCATTTCAAATCTTGTTTCTTGGTAGATGTCTAAACTTAGTAGCCCGTATACAATGATTATGCAAGGCATACACCATATTAGATCTAGATTTGATACTTTATTGATATTTGCACACTTGATTATTCAAAGATTGATTGTTAACAATTTGATCGAGTTCTGATATTAAATGACTGGATTTGAAATTAGCCGGTTCAGATTGTGGGAGAAATGCATTGGTTACTGTAATGGGTTTATTCATAAATGTTTTGTGGAGTAATATATTTTGGTTGCCTTGTCAAGTTGTTAATAGCCAACAATTCTAATACTCATAATTGAAATGCATTATCTATGATGACCAAAGTTATTTTTTCCTTTTCTCCATGTTGGAACGGTGTTGGTCAGCAATTGTATCCAGCATAGATTTAAAACTTTACGATAATACATTACGTCTCAATTGTTTCCAGCATATATATAAAACAATGAGTCTCGAGATATGTAAAGATGAAAATTATCCGGTACCACATTTTAAAGTATCCTTTTCTGTCTTGTTGTTTCTAGGATCTTCTCGTCTAATTAGATTCAATATAAATGGTACTAGGTGTATGTAAAAAGAAGTGCTTACGTTCATGCTACAACTGGAGAAAGTGAAATGGCTACCAGTCTGTTTACAAAAAATAACGATAATAAAACTAATGCGGAGCAATGCCTTGCAGCCAATTTTTCTTTAGAAGTAAATCAAATTCTAAAAAATTCTTTAAACTTTAAGAATGATATTAAAGATTGATTCCCTTTAAAAGGGTTAATTATAAAAAAGCATACCACGTGATTGCCCTACAGTGATAAATAAATAAAGAGTTTTGTAAATGGCATGTATATAAAATAGAAAGAGGTAGAAAACATGCAGGCCACCATTTTTTTTAACCATGTCTCCCTCCACTCATTATCACCTTGAACTGAAAGATTCTGGCACAATATCTATAAACAAAGAGACGGACATCAATCAACACGTCAGGGAACGGACTGATAGGCCCTGGATTACAATTATTTCTTCCGGGTCAGTACCCACGAATGTAGTTCCTATATATTTTTGGGTATTTCTCCTCTTTTTTGTTTGGTGGTGATCATTAACTTAGATGTGCGCATTCTTGGTACTGATTTAAAGGGAATTGTTTATCCTGTAGACTTTGAGGATTATGGTGTGATTTTCTGTGTATATTTTGGCAAAAGTACCATGGGCGGATTCAGAAAGAAGCGAAGCCGGCGTACCCCCCCCCCCCTCCAAACAATATAATAAAATAAAATTAAAAAAAGATAAAAAGCGCGAAACAACTGGAACGTTTCCTAGAGTAAGTTTTCTTTATAGTTAGATAGTTAAAGATATGCCCTGGCAACCCATTGTTTACTTGTTTAGCCCCCCCCCCCCAACACACACACACACACACACACAGAGAAACGATATTCCTGGATCCTTCCCTGAGTGCACAGTGAGTAATCCGGCATTGACGTTGTCCCGGAAGTGAAATATGTGACCCAATGCATAATGCATTGTTTACAGCTCAGCCTCTCCAAAAAGTACTAGATAACCTGTGACAAGAACTTAACTGTAAGTGTGTTTACAAATATACTTTTGCTTGACACATGATTTTTTGGGATTTGTGCTCACTTGAAAGTTCAATACTTAAAAGTATTGGTTTGGCAAACAGAAAGAAGAGTCCAGCATAGAGAAATATTTGCAAGATATATGCATGCTATCAAGGATACTCCAGGTGTGGTGGCGATAAGGTTCAATAATGAGCACAATATAAGACAGCAATAAGATTTATGTACTTATAAACATACAGTTATTTCTCACTATAGGAACTGTCAATATAAGGCGGTAACTTGTATAAGGCGGATACTGTCATGGATTCCATTTCATTATTCAGTACAGTGGTCCCCCTTTTGTGATACAAATGTGGTCTTATACAAAGAGTGGCCTCTGGCGAGGGGTACAAAAGTAGTACTGTTATGATATTTTGTGCTGGGCAATATAGCTTTATTAAAGAAAAAAGTTTTGCTTTCATGTCACGGCCTAAAATTATAATGATTTTGTCTCCAAAATAATTAGAAAGTAATCTGGAAAACACCAATGACAGGAATGGATTTTTCTGAATTATACAGATTTTTCCTCATATTTACAGATATGCAGGCGAATAATGCTTAAGTAATGATCTTTTCTTTCAGGATTGAAAAAATTGTCTTGTTACACTAACCACTTTTTTTTCTATTTCCTACTTCGACTGCTTAATTTCTTTTCGAAACATCCATGGTATTTGAAAATATTGCAAACTGGCGGAATTAATTACAGGAATATACCATGGAAATGGTGGTTATCTCTTTCTACTAATTTCGACGCTTTCCTTGGTACTTTCCTTTAAATGCGAATTGTTATCCTTAAATACGAATTGTTATCCTTAAATGCGTATAAAAGTAAAGATATGCTAAATATGTGTGGCAGCACTGTGAAAATTCTGAAGACATACGCAGACTTACCGTTTTCGCGTTCGTGATTCACTCTTTTGCAGACACACACACACACACACACATTAAATTATGCTATTTTAAATCTGTGACAATCAGCAGATCGAGAAGTCGTACTGAAATTGCATGCACGTCTTAATTTTGCACGTACATCACTCGACTTTTCACAACCCATTTCCAGTCCAACCATGTTTAATACTCGTCTTTATTTTACGCAATTTATTCATTCAGTTATCTTATAATAAATATTGGAATTGTTAACCGCAAATATTTCGTGATTTTTCAAGACTTCACATACTTAACCCTGCATTGGCATAAGCACGCGTACGCGCTAAGCAACGAAAAAGGAGATTGGTTTCTGCTTCTCGTTTTGCTTACGATTTCTGTTTGTTGTCTTATTTGCGAGTTGTTTTACGCATATTAATTGCAAAATCTTAAGCATGACCGGGCATTGCAATGGCACATATGCCTAACTCCACCTGCTCTCTCTCTCTCTCTCTGACTTCTCTATTTCGTCTTTGTATTTAGTATTTGCCTCATAAGTCGTTTTGATTCTATTTTGTGGTGTTTAGCATGCAGTCTTCTTTTGCAAACGTGTTCGATCAGCTGATTGTTTGTTTCTAATTGCTCAAACTATCGAACGCTACCCATTTGTCTTGTAATTAAATATCAGCAGCAGTTAACAAATTGATTAAATGAAATCTTTTCGTAGGAAATGTTGAACTTTACCATAATCGAAACACATAAGGTCGACATCGATGACTTCAAAGCCATATTCATTGAAAAACAAGTTTTGTATTGTGTTTAGAAGCCATCGAAATGTCGAAATGAAATAAACGAAAGCATTTAGAAAAAGCTTTTTAATACAATAAAATATAAAGTAATTTATAGTCATAATGACATTTGGCTGATATGTAAAGAACATATTAAGAAAACATAATTATCATCTGATTTGATTTTATTATATAAAGCATAAAGTAACACTTATTTCAAACATTTTTTTCTTTCAAGTTCAGCATGAATATTTGAATACTGCATGTAAAAGTAACAGACAAAGTGTTAGCTAGTACCAGGCTGATCCATTGTGGCCATGAGTGGTGTACCCCATCCACCGCGGTTCTACGCGGACATGCGTTGCTCAAAACAGCCTGCAAGTTGCATTGGTTCTTGCCCCTAACGTGCCTGGGCATTTACATGGATATGCGCGGATTTGCTTTATTGATGGTTGCCTTAACCCTTTCCGTGCATATATCACACGTGCGATACACACGTGAAACTCGTTGAACCCATAACGACTGTACTGTAAGTATAGCGTTGGACATAATGTAGCCTGAAAATAGTAGTGGATTCCAGTTGTTGTAAGAAAGTAATTTTAATATTACCCCATATCATCAAAGCGCGATCCCAGATACAACGCTGTACTCTTGTATGACTCTCATACACAGCAGTATATGATAGACCACCTATCTATAACTTTAGCATACAGGTCAAAATTCAGTTCTCAGCCGAAGGAAGCTTTCAGTATATTCGTACGTAATCCCATTCCCATTCTAGAATTATACACCCTAGTAATTAACATTGTTTCCAGAGATAAAGCAGGGAAAGTTAGGGGAACGGATTTTAGTATGCTATAAATATATGTATATTTCTCACAAAGCAAAATATGCGCAGTTTAATACTAGTTTATATTGTTAAACTGAAAGAAGCCATATCGACAAATGCCGAGTCGATCACTTAGTAGAGTGAATGAATAGCGCACTACAATAGCTTAATACCCAGCGGTAACGTTGATGTAGAAATTATATATACAGTGTGTGAAGGGTTGGCAGATGCCTATGTGCATGATGGAATTGGCCTGGTTCCTAAAATCGTTGTATTAGTAGAAAACCAGATTTGTATAAAAACCCAACCTTGCTGTGAGTATGTATGTCATATGACAGCATATTATTCAGGAATTGTTTACCATTAATGATTATGATGTTTGGGTTTTCATTGCTATTTCTGACAGTATCCTCAAAGAAAACGTTCTCTTCAGACATGCAGCTCTCCTTAAAACCAGACGTTATAATAACTCTTATAAAGGTACTCTTTTCAGAATTGATTAATTATTGCTACAAAGTAAGAATACTACATCAACCTGCGGATCATTCATGTCAAAGAAAAATAGCTTGAAGTATAAACAGGGATTTCCTGGAGCCCAGTCCATTCTCAGACGTTCTCAAAAGGCAACTTTTAGTGGCATGAGCCTTTGAAAAGGGTTTTGTGTTTACACCTAAAAGGAATGCCCCGATTGTAATACCTCTGACCTTGATATTTATGCATATGATGTTGACGGTAAAAAGTTTGGAATGCATGCACAGTGAATCTACTTTTCTTTCTCAAGGTTCCAGTGTTTGTGGATTTCGTGCATGCTACAAACCACGAATTTATAGACACAAGCAACTATAGAGTTTTTATGTGGAAATAACAGGTTGTCTTTCCAAATGATAGAAAATGTAGGGTCTATGAAAATGTAATTGTTCCCAGAACACAAAGAATTGAAATCCATGAAAATAAATGAGTCCAGAGGACCTTGAATGCTTTGGTTTAATAGAACGACAGTTAGTTACCTTATGTTCCATGATGATAAAGCCAAGGAGATGGACTTGTATATTTAAAATAATTATTAAAAATATGGAGAATGGACTCATTTTCAGATATGGCGTTGTCCTATCAGCTTATTTTAGTAAAATCGTTGAAAACTAGGTGTACCGGTTACCACCATCCATTATGTATCAGACAATGATAGTAGAGCGAGAGCCATTCCTGTAAAACTTGAATTTCCTTTGATATGAAATATCTTTACCATAAAGTCATTAAGAGTTCATACAAATATTTATTGAAAGAAAAATCCTGTAAAGTTCCCAATCCATAGTCTGGAGTAGTGTCTGAACCTTCCTTGTGCGATGAGCTAAAATCTGCATCCACGTACCGATGGCGGATGAAGGAATCGATTTTCTAAAGAACATTTTTTTGCAAAAATAAGAACCCAGCATTAGCTTTAGAAATCATACATCGTGTTTTTTCTTCGTATTATATCATAAGTTTGGGTATTAACGTTTCATTCAACGTGTTTTTGTTCACATATTTAAAAGTTGGTGTCGACTTGTCACTTGCCTCATATCTAGGTCAGAAAAAATAGCCATTGTTTCTCGAGACATTGGCATTACCATGCGCATCAGATCGACATAGGTCAGCAAATTTTCACATGGAATTTATTTGAAACTTAATCTGTTCACTAGTAATAAAAGGTAAGTCACATGCATATGATGTATGGAGGCATGCTCCTTACAATTCGTTGACAGCGGTCTGATTACTTTCCTTGATAGCGGGTAAACACAACAGGAAGATATGACACAGAGACTACTGAGCAAGGTAAAAATAACCGATATATGGCATTCAAGCTTTATCTTACGGCCTAAAAGGGAAAGTAAATTTCATTATTATTATAATTTTTATTATTATTGTTGTTGTTGTTGTTGTTGTTGCTGTTACCGTCACTGTCGTCTAGTCTGTTATTTATGATGTTGTTGTCATTGCTTTTAGAGAATAATCGTATTGTTTTCAGATTTGCTGACGTATATTAGTGGTTACACTGTAGCAAATGTTGCTTTATCGAAGATTCGTCAGCTAGTAAAATAATCTCCTTTATACAATAATTATAGACGCGATCATAATTTCTGTATATCCTTACTTTTTGTGTAAAAAGGAAACCCATCTCAAAACAAAACACGTTCTGTTAAGACAAAAGCAAATTTCATTTTGGCAAATCCCTGTACCCTTTTATTTAATTTATTAATTGTAGCAAAATGACCAAAAACTAATATTAAAGAACAAATGAATCACGAAGACAATATTTTTTATGACAGACGTTCACTGCCGTGTCATTGGTAGTAAATTTAGCAATAACCATAAGATTTATATCCACTTCACTTGTACTGATACGAATCCGCATTGTCATTAAATTATTAGTCACTAATTCAAGTAACCTTTCATTAACTCCTTGTTATCCTTCTCTTTCACTCAGAAAAGTATACGAGTGAAATTATTTCTACTCATGGACTGTCCACTCAGTCACTTTCTAAATTCAATGTGAAAATGATAAATTTAGACTAAATCGAAAGGTTGTGTCTTGCAACTGACTCACAAATGACAGATAATTACAGGATATATGATACCTGTTCATTACATTTTGCAAATTACCGCGTGCCTTCGAATCTATTCTTCAGGAAAGATGAACTGATTTGATAAGTAGCTATGGGCGTTATAACAACCATGCTGACAGAGTCGCATTCCACTGTTGATTTACACCTTAGACAAATTTATGTGCGTTTTTGCGTTAAAAAGCAGTCCGGTAGTTAGAATGGACGACCTTTCTGGTGTACATCACATGTTAAAGCATGCTTACTCATGATTATTCATTTTCATGAAAAACATATATATGAAGGGTACCTCTCTTTCACACACAGACCCTTTTTATACATATGCATCATATTCATTATCTTCTTCTATTTCTTTCCTGAATGGTTGCATGAACAAAACAAACGAGCAATCATGCTTGAAATTATTAGTAGAAATATTATATTGCGATGAAAATGGAATTTAATAGGAACATGATATCAATAGCAAGAATAACCTTTCTGGAGGAAGAAACAGTTTAGACGCAAAGGTGACGCGCTGGAGCCAATAAAGCAGTACGTAAACTCATTCAGTAGATATATAACAAAAATAAAAACAGGATGGCTTTACAACGCGATAAAAAAACTCATCCACCTCCTAAAATGAAAAAAGCAACAACTGCTACTACTACTACTATTACCAATGCTCTTGCTGTGGCTGCTACTACTACTACAACTACTTTCACTACTACCCTTGGGTTTGTCCTTTGCTATTCCAAGATTGTGCTATTTGCTGAATATATCCATATCATATAACGTCCATGCCTGAGCATAATATGGGTACCGGATGTCCAATCAGCAAAGTTTTCTTTGCGTTCCAACTGCTGATGATCATTCAAAAGAAATTGAAGCAAAAAAACAAAAAACAAAAAAAAACAAACAAAAAAAAAAACTGTTCGCTATTTGTCTAAATGCTGATTTGGCAACTTCAAATTCTGAGAGGGGACCAAGTCAATTAGAACATCCTCGGCCTTTTCCACTGCATGGGGACCAAGTATCTCCTAATGGCTGCAATTATTGTAATGCTAAGTGATTTATATAGAAAGGTAGGATTCTCGAGACACAAAAATATGCAATTACCACAGTTAGATCATAAACACAATGACGATTGACACGGTATCCGAGTTTTGAAATGAAATAACTATCGATTTCTCCGGATTCAGTTTCTGAAGACTGAGTAATGATAACATCGTTTAAAGAAGAGCAAGATCATGTATACTATTTTCAATTTTGCAAATGATGACTCTGCAAAAAGGTGACCTTGTAAACTATTTAAGTTGTCGAATCTACTCAGTATCTCCAACATGACCTTGTAAACTCATTTCAGTTGTCGAACCCAATCAATATCTCCAACATGAACATGTAAACTATTTAAGTTGTCGAACCTAATCAATATCTCCAAGATTATCAAAATTAAAAAATGTGTCCCAAGTACAAAAGGGACAATATATTCGGAGGGTATTGTGGAGACCCCCCCCCCCCAAAAAAAAGCAAAACAACATGGAATATCAACTGATTAAGAACGATCAATATACATTGTGTGTCGAAAATATTCGGGATGCAGAAAAGTATAATTTCTCCCAGGTTAGTACTAAATATACTTATATCGGCTCTTATACCACACGCAACGAATCTTTTGTTTTCGAGAAATTTAAAAAAATCACGAACCAATAAACCTTCAAAATTTTTACCCTTTGCAAATATAGACCACTCAATGTTTCAGCAACGTTTTACTTTTTTTATTTTTCATTTTACTTGTCAAATCGAGTGTCTGTAAATGAGCGTGTTACAGTTTCATCAATTTCCAAGAATTAATATTTATAAATTTATAATGTTGTAGTTTACGTACAAATACATTGCTAGGGAATATCATGGAAAATGTTAAATATTTCAGTAAAAGCAGATCTAATATGATGAAGAAATTTGTCATCCAGTCATGTTATTAAGATCGTAATGGAGATTAAAATAATATGTATATTTTTTTAAACTTCATAAAATCGGAGTTCTTAATTTCTAAGTTACCAAACGAACAAAATTATGATTTAAAAAAAATTCTTACACTACTTTAATTTGCGTACGGCATGCTAATTAGGCAAATAGTTTAAAATTCACATTTACTTTTCTAATCACTCTTATTTTGAAGTTATCATACAAAAATAGTCTATCCTAAATCAGGCATATTGACCATAATTGTGTCCACTTATTGACCATAATTGTGTCCACTTATTGACCATAATTGTGTCCACTTATTGACCATAATTGTGTCCACTTATTGACCATAATTGTGTCCACTTACGTCTAATATGTGCAATAGGCAGACTATAAGCACGTTCATGAAAGATAAAATAAAAGTAAGAATTTCTATAACCTCAAAATAGCGTCCATACCTTTCTTACAACAAAAAGGAAAATATTACTCTCCATGAACTACAATATACGTGGACTTGTACAAGTCAAGGCGTAAGTGTAAAAGACCATATTCGTGAACCTGAGATTTTATTTTCATTATTGCACAGGATATATATGTTTTTCTTACCTACAATTTTATGTAAAGTATTGTCAGATGTCTCTTAGTATTGCCTGGAAGAAATGATTCAGATTGAGTTCAAGTTAATAATTGCACTCCGTGTAACGCTTCCTCTCAGTATAGATCAGAGAGTTAGAACTCCAGTCACCGGTACATTGATGCTATATTAAGTACTTTGGAATTACCGTATATACTCGAGTATATCTAATCCAGTAGCAAAACTACAGAGACCCAGATCTGCCGTCGCATAATACGCATTCAGATCTGGGTTAATGCAGATTGGTAGGATTAATCAGTAGAACAAGCAACATATCCTGATCTGCCGGCGTATTATGCGAGGGCAGATCAGAGTGTATGTCGTTTGCATTTGGACTGGACTTATCAACGAGTACAGACGGTAAATGTCCTATTGTTTGTGGTAGTGTGTTTCAACTATTATCGATAGTAATTTTAGGAAAATGGCAAGGAATCAAGTAGTTTAATTCTTGCTATAAGAAAATCATTGTTTTCCTTAGAGCTCTCAAGGTTGTTAGTGCAATTTATAGACGCGATTAACCCCATGGCATGAACGAGACAAAAGTGGCTACAATAATGGTCTATCTGCCAAATTTAGGAAAAAATAGTTCGACAATTTCCATGACCATTCTGTCTTTTACAAGAACTAAAGAAAGTTTCCTCACCACTTAAGGGTGTTCATGCACTCGTAGTCTGAAACTCATCATTACCAGTAAAGTTTGAACCTATTTTCTTGATTGGTATTACGATTCATTACAAGCATAATATCGTTTCTTCACATGTAAAATAATACTGGTGTGTCCATTTCCTATCTAATACTGGTGTGTCCATTTCCAATCTAATACTGGTGTGTCCATTTCCAATCTAATACTGGTGTTTCCATTTCCAATCTAATACTGGTGTGTCCATTTCCAATCTAATACTGGTGTATCCATTTCCAATCTAATACTGGTGTTTCCACTTCCATATCTAATACTGGTGTGTCCATTTCCAATCTAATACTGGTGTGTCCATTTCCAATCTAATACTGGTGTGTCCATTTCCAATCTAATACTAGTGTGTCCATTTCCAATCTAATACTAGTGTGTCCATTTCCAATATAATACTGGTGTGTCAATTTCCAATCTAATACTGGTGTGTCCATTTCCAATCTAATACTGGTGTGTCCATTTCCAATCCAATACTGGTGTTTCCATTTCCATCTAATACTGGTGTGTCCATTTCCAATCTAATATGAGATGACTTTGTATGAGACAGTGTTTCCAAATCAAATATGAAAACTAGCAAGTTATTCTAAAACTTATGATTTTACAAAAATATATGAAAATCACCCTTAATATTATTCATAAGAATTGATTGAAGACAGGTGAATTATTTATTGCTCAGTGGGGAGCAATTAGATTGTGCTATTATCTAAAACCTAAATCATTGTAATATTATAATTAATGCATTGGCGTGTACTGTATAATCTTCATTTAAGATCATTAAATCTTATTGCCTATGCCGTATCCCATTTACACTCAGAGTCAGTATCTCTAAAATAAAATGTGCACGTTTTCTGACACATTGAGTGTGTTTATTTGTTACTATTTAACGTGTACCACGCATGATTAACCCAAGATACAATAGGTCACGGTGATAGACTCTTTTGTAATAGTTATAAGTTTTTCGGTAATAAAGGTTATGCAGATGTTCATAATCCTAACGTCCTGACGTTTGAGTCGATGAGACTAATAAGGTGTCAACTTGACAGAGACTTCGTGTTATGTATCATTATAAATTGTCTGTAAAACATATATACCTACATTCATGTCATTTGCAAACACAAAATGCACAGCTTTTCAAAGCTTTTGAGGTTCATGATTGCGTGTCATTTGTTTGATCGAAAGTCACAAACTCAACCAGAAAACAAAGAAATTTATTAGGTATTTTTAAGGAAGGAAAAACAAAATGCCACTTTCATTTAAACGGTTGTCCGATTTGTTGTAATGCGATACTAATAAAAGATTTATTCAATCAAGATTTTAAAACAACCGTTTAAAACGATTTTAAACAATTCCTTGCGAACCTTATACCTGTATTTTCTAATTTGTAAAAAAGCAGATATATATCTCAACCTTTGTGAGGTAAAATAATATAATGTACATGGCTAAAAATAGCACCTTAACCATACCAACTGTCTATGTTAATTTGAAAACTCATTATTAAATCTCACTAGCTATTGTCATTTTGAAGCTTTGGAATTTCACTATGTTAAAGGCATTCAGCGTTAAATTGCCTTATTGGAATTTTCAGCGAGGACTCTCTGTGGCCGTACGCTACCGTCTTGGTGCAGACTGAAGTTTCATGCTGAGACAAGAGTGATCAAGTCAAGACTTTGCCTTAAAATCCACTGAAAAACAGAAAGTGGTATTCGAGATGGCGCTGTGATTAAGTCATCAATATTTTATGGATGCAGTTCAGGTTTCATCCCTGAATCGGCAAGGGTTTATGTTTACCCATTTACGTGTGTTTCTATTCCCTTTATCTCAAAACAAACATCACGTTACAACTTTTGCTGCCGACAGAACTAATGGTGAATTGTCCAATCATGCTGTGAAATCGATATGAAATAAATTTATAATCGAAATCAAGAAACATGACATTGAGCCAAATTCTAATTTTAAAATGTTGTGTAGGAATTTAAGATTTATGATAAATTTAGCAGCATAGAAACAAGTGATTGCAAAATATCCCACATCAAAGTGCACCTCGCTCTTTTTAGCCTATGTTTAACAAATAAACAGCTTGACTTAGTTTACATCCGAATAAATAGTGATGTAAGTATGCCGCTAAAGTCTGGACCAAAGTTACCGTTGACACAGTTTCTGACTCGGGGGTTTAAAATGTCGTATCTACGTAATTAAAGCTTTATAGCACGTCAGTTTTCACTTTAGAACAGCATTCACAGCTACTGAACTTTTGGCGCCAACGTTAGCCTTTTACCTGTTTTTCTTCCTGAATTGTTCGACTGGAACCACCAAACTTCAGTCGAAACTCTCAGTTGGCATTTTAACTTTATGTTGAGTGTATGACCTTAAATATTTGTCCAACAACGACATGAATACTATTCTTTTTAAATTACATATGTGAAGTGCTTAAATACAATGTCTGCATTCCAGGTAGCTAGGATCGACCACTCTAATCCGCTTCATATGCCCTTCAAGGATATAATAAACCAAGTTGATGGAAGAAAATTGTTGATGTCATATTCGTACAGTGCAGACTGTACTCATGTGTTTTATATTGCACAATCTATACAATATTTCTATATGTGACAAATAATTTTAACTTACAGATGGCGTTAAAGACCGTATATGGGAAGCTTTAAGATGAGCAACATTCAGTATTATTTCAGCTGAAATATGAATTGCATTTCTTGTAGAATTTAAAGCGAAAATGTATGAGGATCATAGTCGGAATATTATGGAAAGAAGTTTTACAGAGAGGGAGAGAGGGGGGGGGGGAGAAGGAGGAAGAAAGAGAGAAAAATACTCAAGCATATACATACTGCAAATTCACAATCCTGCTTTATCTAATACCCACAACAACAGATAATATAATTACCCAATTAACTCGTGTGTCGTTATGACATATAAAGACAATTCCATATCCATTTACACCAACAACTTTCACCTTCTTCAATTATTTAGAACGGATGTTATCTTCAGTTCACATTCGCTCGTTCTGTTAAGGCCGATATCTCATACAGATGACAAATGACTCAGTAAAATGATAATAGCCTGTGATACACGCCCTTTTAATAACAGTCCTTCTCGTAATACCAAAGTCAATAAACGAAGCACCGAGCGAACCTTTTCTTGACCTGTACCCTCAATCTTTGTCAAGCATTGTATTTCCCCAAAATCAACCAGTTCCTAGGATAATGGAATTTCGTTTCAAGCAACGGGATGAATTACATAGAGCATTTAAATATATTGTTCACCTTTTTCAAAACACATCTACTAAGGACAACGATTCAATTGCTTCCCCTCACACAGCGTGGAGTAGGACTACTTTTTTTAATGGAAAAGATCTCCGGCTGAGAAACATCAAATATGATAATTTGATATGACACTAGGAATAAGTAAGGGGTGCACTGTTTGAACCTCTTTATTCTATCTGAACATCAATACAAAACCGACTTTAACTTTAGCAAATTAGTTTGAAGTTCTAAGCGTGAATAAGCATAATGACTAGTCCATTATGAATACGAATTTCAAAGTTTTTATTGTTGCAGTTTGTGTATCAATACTGTAATTTCTTTTATGTAGAATTTCAAAGTTTTGATTGTTGCAGTTTGTGTATCAATACTGTAATTTCTTTCATGTCAAATCCAAACTACAACATAATTGTCATACGTATTCGTTTTTAGGTCGAGGTATCACAATTTGAAGGATGATCGGAAATATTCCTAATAAATTACCAAACTAAGATATTGAACTGAATAAATGAATCATTGAAACATATGAATGAAGATTATAATGTGTTGTAGTGTCATTGGAGTTTTTTCCAAATAAAGCTTGGATATATGAAAAAATATTGACCCCTCATAAAGTTTTATCTGGCTGTTTGTGTGCGAATATTTACTTATCTAGCAAAGGTGCATACACCGAATACGTATGTCCCTTATCTGTGTTTCTGCCTGTCTATATGTCTGTCTTTCTTACCAAGATGTGCGCTTTTTCTGTCTTCTTCACTACGGAATTATACTTTGTCTATACATTGTTTCTTCCAATCAATATTTGGCTCGGCTGTTGTGAGTGTCTTTCTCTTTGTTTTACTCACTAGACGGTAATTAGCTATTCTCACAGGTGCAAGGATAGTGGTACTCCTTTTACTGTACTGAGAAAATGAGCAAGAACAATAAATTGCAATCTCAAGCCCTAAAACGCCCCAATGCTAGTCTCATCTGAAGTAGTGACACCTGAAAGGCAGAGTCGATAATGATGCACGTTATTATGTGTGCAAGCATTTAGCGTAGAATCGACTGATATAACCACTTCGTGTTAGACGGTGTAACTGCACGAACAACGGACTACAGCGATCTAGCAGTATATATTTTGTTTTTCTGTTTTAATTATATACAGATACAATGTTATTATTTTTAATCATTAGATTTGTGCTAATAAAAAAAACTATAAAAAAAAATTTAAAAAAACTTACGGAATAAAACAGGCCTTCTATTTTTAATATGTCTACACAGATGTCACTTATTTCCCACTTCGTAATGCTGTCTCATGATCAAGATTCATTTCGCTCAAGACAATGTTGGCTGCAAGTGATACCCGTGGCACTTTATTAATTACAATAGAAATCAGTCCGTTCATGTGAATATATTTTTATCTACAACCTGTCATTTTGAACAAGATTTATTCTGCCTCAAATTTAAATTTTCTTAGCAGCTCATTCCAAGCTCACCACTTCTTGTATATCAATATTCTTAAAATATTGTTTGCATGAAGGCTGCAAAAATGCATCGCAATGTTTAAAGTGCACAATCACATTATCATTATTATTATTATTATTATTATTATTATTATTATTATTATTATTATTATTATTATTATTATTATTATTAAAATTATTAATATTTGATATTCTTCTTCTTGTTCTTGTTCTTTTTCATGTTCTTCTTCTTATTATTATTAAAACGATTCCTTTTATATTTAGATGGTTACGACGATTCAATTGGAGCATTTTTTCTCTTCCTCAACACTTCATTAGGATGATTCCTCTTTGCTCAAGACAGTGGTTAGTAAAGGGCCGACGAGTGAAGGTAATAATCAACTTGAGACAAAATTTGAACTCATGTGCCACAAGAGGCTATGACATCATTCTAGGCAGGTGAAAATTGGATTGAAATGCATACACAAATATTTTCACCCGTTCAAGGACTTTTAAATAATAGTGTATATTGGACAATGTGAGTGAATTGTGTCAGTATGTGCTCGTCTGTGAGTGGATGATTGAGACTGTAGTTACAGTAACTTTTGTCCATACTGCACAGATGATATATTATGTTGGATAAAGAAGGATTTTTAAATTGTGTCTAATTTTAGAAGGCCTTTTTCTTCTCTTAAGCTAATCAACTTTTGAGTACCATCAATTACGTCATTCACATAGGTATTAATTGTGTAAACCATATCGATATGGCTTGCTGATGTCATGAAATTTGATAAATCAGCCATTTAAATTTAACAAAAATAACATATTTGTCAGAATAAAAAATGCTAGTATTCAGATATTACAATCTACTAACATCTTATCACTTCAGTATTATAACGAATATGAATTTCGATATGATTTGCATATTGCTTGGATTTGAATAGGAAATGCATTATTCTAGACCAATGTGAACAGTCCACATATTGCAAAGTGGGTTAATATTTATTTGTGAATCTTGAAAGTTGTTATCCACATTCAATTTTGATTCAGATTAAAGTAGTAAGATGAGGATCCGTATCCACTATTGGCTACTATTAATTTAACCCCACCTACCAACTCACCTACTATCTAAGGCATACAAAGACCATACACTAGAGTGACTGAAAACCATCTGCCATCTTTTCTACTGTTTCTATTACTTAGGCTTTTTTCAATTTAGATCAGCAAATAAATGGAAACTGGAAAATAAGTAGTTGCGAAAGAGAGGAGAAAATAGAAGACTGAGCCGGTGTAAACAATGTACATACATGCATATAAGTGATCCTAAATATTCGATAGCCTGTTATTTTATAACGAAATCCATTGATGATGAAAGGTTTACGTGTAGGCGTGGAAGGACGATAAAATATATGTCGTTTAATAACACTGCTCAACAAAAGTACATCAAACATATCAGAAAGAGAACTCAGCAAAAAATGAAACTGACAAACGAGTGAACGCACAATTTGTTTATGAGTTAGTTAAGGTATGAAAATTTGCGACAATTAAATAATGGACATCAGATTTTAAAGAGTAATAAGAAGTGCACCTTATCCGTGTCCCGCAACTTAGTTGAACGATCCAGTTAATAAAGATATTACATAAGTATTTAAAGAAATAACAATCTACCACACATAAAATAACTATTTTACATACAATATATTAACATTTTTGACAAATATACTTTGAGATTGTACAATGATGATTCGACGAACAGATAAAGAGCATAATGTGATATGAAATTCTGGCAGCATCAATTAAACTGAGCAGTTTGGATAGCAAAATCAGAATGAGGAATATTGTATTGGCATTAATCATATTAAATCATACTTGAGTTAGTAAAAATCGATAAATTGGTTTCACGTTTTCTTTTAGATACGAAAAGTGTTCTTGTATTGCTCAATACCAATCACTGATGATCAAGCCTTTAATCCAGCAATCAGCAATATAGATCTAAAACAGTTTAACATACTTTGTAATAAATTGAACATTTCACCAAAATCATGACTTGAGATACATCAATGAAAAAAACAAATATCTTATTGATAATGGGCCCGTAGAACGTAAGACTGTACATCAGGGTCTTGGAGAACCTACAGTAGCTGATGTGGTAAGTTCTCATAAACGACACTTAGGGTATGGCGCTATAACAGTTGAATGCTGTGGAAGAATGTCTGCTGAAGAACTTAATAAAAATAGGATGAGCTTATAAATGCCATAAATGCCGACGTGGTAAAGAATATAATTGCAGAAGCTGATATGCAGTCTATAATAATTTTACGTAAGATAGACGAGGAATTAAAAGAAAACAACATCTTCAAGCATCATGTCGACAAGAAGGACTAAAACGGTGAAAGTCTTCCTGTCACAACGGAATGGCCTACAACTGAAACAGCTCATGTTTTAAAGACAGATCACAGAACAAATAAAAAAGAATTTATAATTATGTCTATGGTTGCAGGAACTGGCTTAATTTACTTTTAGGTTTCTATTTTTTAAATCTTTTTTTTTAATTTTTGTTTACACTTATTACCTTTTATTTAAGATTTTCTATTATTGCCAAATATATATCTTTGTTTGCAACTGCAAACAACAAGCTAATAAATCCTAAAAGAAGCAAAATGACACGAGTAGCTGGTAAAGAAACCATTTGACCAGCTGATTTTAAAAGTGAACTTATTACACTGTCAGTGATACCGCGCTATGCTGCTGCTGCTTTTCAGTGAAATCAAACAAATAGTTGGCATTATTTTTCATCCCTTGTTTACATTTGTCAACGAACGAAATCCCTTTTCATCCACATCCACCAGCACTTGTTCCTCCTCCAATTCCTTTTAAGCCGTTTACAAAATAATTTGCTATGATTAGACCAAGAAATGCTGTTATCCAACCTATAGCTTTTAAACTCGTAGTGATTGTCACACCATACTGTTTTAAAGAACTGTTTTAACCTTCAACGTTTTTAACGTTGAGATTTATGTTGTTGATATTTTCTCTAAAGTTATTTCTAATGCCTAATGTTAAATGCCTAACATTAAATGCCTAACGTTAAATGCCTAATGTTAAATGTCGAACTAATGGTGCTCGTTTGCTTTGAGTATTTTTCATCAGTTCTTGCAGTTTTTCCTTATTAATTGCATCTGTTTCTTTGCTTATATCTATGCTGTGTCCTCTGTCTGTTTGTCAGACATTTCAACGTCTGTATTCAAACGATATAATTTTCATTCAGTATTACACTGTTTCAATGGGTAAAACAACTAGAAAAAGATTTAGGTTTCACAGAAGATAAAGTGAGAGAATAGCGATGAAGAAGAAGCACGTAAACAGGAATTAATTATTAGTATTGAAAATAGGACATACAAGGAATAACTGGAAAATCTTTCATGGACAAGAAGCTGGAAAAAATGAACCGAAAGCAAATTTAAAAAATACAATATTAGTGCAAGATCAGATAAAATATTCGTCATTGTCATATGTAGTAGTAGTGGGAGTAACATCTCTAATGAGGAAATGTTAACCATTGATAATTTAAACAAATTACATATATATTTCAAAGAGGATTACATGACACCAAATTTAATTAGATACTTTACTGGAAAGCTGTCATTTAGGTTGCGATTATCTTTATCTGCATTGAGTGCTAGCTTGAAGACTTTTAAAAACATTAATTTTCAACAGAGAAAAATAGAACATCGAAAAAAACAAAACACTGAAATTAATAGCTAATACATTTGTAACGGAATCTTTTTCCCGTTTGCCAAGATTGTTACAACTGCGGTTATTACATTAGTATATGTAGACAAGATATAAAACAGACTAACACGTGAGATTCAAAATCACATCATTGATAAAGTTAGCAGTTTTTAAAAGTTTCTACTTTTAATTGTGTTCTTTTATTTCCATTTTTATGGACTTGTATCATTTTTAGACATGTTATAAATAGCTTTCATGTATCTAGTGTTTGGCCAATGAATGCATGTTTTATGTTGCTTAATATTAGTTAGATCATAAGAGGAACAAAGAATAACATGAGCTATATTGAGATTTCATTCATTAAAAGATTATTAAAGTTTTGAGAATCTTATAAATCTTTTGTCGAATTAATTGATAGAATTGATAGAACAGCAAGTATTTTCAATATAGTTTCTGATTTGATGTTTTGATTTAATTATTTAAAATTCTGACTCTTGCTAAATGAGATATTCTATGATTTCCGTTGTTGCTGTACGTATTTCTATAGTATTTGTTAAAAGAATTTTCTACAGTCTTTTTTCCAATTCTCAAGACATCCCTTATTTATTCTCTCCAGTTTTTGTTGTACTCTCTGAAACAAGGTTTGCAATAAGGTCTTTTAGTGAACTCAGTTATGATGTTGTGTCTATTTCACGTTTTGATCTTGTCTTGGTCTGCATTTATTTTGTACTATTTTCTTTCAACGAATTTTATACTCTCAAAATTTTAATACTGTTATCTTTCAATACGATTATAAAATGAGCTTATGTCCATGTGAATTTTAGTTGAATGTGGGTGGGAATATTTTGCAAATAGCATTTGCTTCACCCCTATCCTTACAATCATGTTTACGTTAACTGTAACTTTTTTGTACAAAATAAGCGGGAGATGGTGAGAAAAAAACTTAATAAATATCTAAGGTTGACAAATCACCAGAAAAGGTTATCTTCACAAAAGAAGAGTTGAGAGTTTATCTTGACAAACAACTTGAAAACCGTTCACAAGAAGTTTAGAAAGCCAAAGTAGAAAAGTTAAAACAAGAGCAAAGAAACACTACGAGAAAAGCACAAGATGATACAAGTAGCTCAAGCAAAATGTTTTACTTGATAGGTAGTATTATTGTTGCATTATGATTATGTGTTAAATTGGTGTATTTCAAAACTACTGTAATTGATAAATTACTCAAAACAGAACCATTTAAACTTGCTAAATAACAAGCAAATGAATGTATAGAAATGCTGCGATAAAAGCAGAATGGTTTAGTAATATAACGGCAGGTGATACAAACAACATAATTAGCACCGTTTGTCACGCAACATTAAATTCACCTCTTGCAGTTACTAACAGCATGCGTTTTTGAAGATGTTTAAGATGTATAATAGATTAACCAACAAACATGGATTTTGAACAATTCATACATTTAATTATTCCGAATTCATTTATCTAGTTTACGATTCCGCATCTAATGGTAAAAGGGCTACGTCCAGACAAAATAATCAAGTAAATAAATGAGTGCTACTATACCTAAGGATAATCAGATTTCAATGTTCGCAAAGACTTTTGTGAGGAAACAAGAAAACGAAGCCTAATCAATCTGATACTACTCCTATGTCTATGCTGTTTATTTCGTACTTTTACATGGAAAAATTACCAGCTGCAATATTATTATAATAGTCATGATTCGCCTCAGCGGTATAATGATACATATAGTTGAATATTGCAATCAGGAAGAAAATAAATAACACATAGCGCCAAAAAATTGTAGTGATTGAAAAGATATATAATAATAATAATAATAATAATAATAATAATAATAATAATAATAATAATAATAAATAATAACAGATATAATAAAGGAATTTTGAATCGAACTCGTACGTGGTATGTATGGCCTAACTAAAATAATCCCAACAACTATAGACCCATTTCTTTATTTAGATGTGTAGGCAGAATCATGAAAAGGATAATTTTAAAACATGTATACATTTACTTGCATGAAAATGATCTCATTTCCTTCAAAGCACTCAACCGTGTACCAACTGATAGATATGTGTCATAATATATGTGAAGCACTCGATCGTGGAGAAGACATGTGTGTAATATTTAGCAATGTATCGAAAACATTCGAACGTGTCTGGCATAAAGGTCTTATCCATAAACTTAAAAGCCAACAGAGTCAGATCTGATTGACTGGTTCATGAACTATCTTTCCGATAGAACACAAACTGTTGTTGTGAAAACCGCAGAACCTACAATTCAGTCTGTTTCAGCTGGGATGCAGCAGGGTTCAGTTCTAGGACAGGTATTGTTTGTTGCATATATCAGTGATATTGCTGATGACCTACATAGTCTCACCAGACTTTTTGTCGACGACAGTTTGCTCTCTTACGCTTCTAGAAGTAAGCAAGATATCCCATATATACTCAGTGTAGAAACTCTATATGACCGTTCAAATCAATGGTTAGTAAGTTTTAGCACAGCAGGAACCGAAGTCATGTTTTTCAGAAAAAGAATAACCCACTCCTTCCCAAATTGAAGTTTCAAAATGAATCGCTTGCATTTGTTGACAATCATAAACTTTTGTGCCTTACACTTAGTAATATATGCACCTTGAGTCTACATATTGAAAATATACTTAAAAAGCATCTAAAGTACTGAATAGTTTAAGATCCCTCAAATACAAGCTGAGTATAAATTCCTTAGATATAATTTTCTTATCATTTATTAGGCCTATATTAGAATATGCAGATGTAGTTTGGGATGAATGTTCAAAATGCAGACTCAGATAGATTAGAGAGATTTCAGTTCGAATCTGCTAGTGTAGTCACAGTCTAATTAGAAGTGCCCACGCACGCAATATTTATGATGAATACGGCTGGCCCCAGCTCTCAGAAAGAAGAAAATCTCACAAACTCTACACTTTTCATTGAATTAGTTATAATGATTCACCAACTTATTTAAATGAACTGCTTCCTCCTTAGCTGGGTGAAACGTCAAGATAGAATTTACCTAATCGACAAAACGTCTCTATATTCAATGCCAGACTTGAAATAATAAAAAAATCCTTCCTTAACTCTTCTATTCTCATATGGAAATACCTACCTGAAATGTCCAATCGGAATGCGATTTCTTAAAATTTAAAATGTATATCACCCCGCTAAACAATAGCGTTCCTAAGTATTATCTTTCTGGAGATCGCAAATACTATATTATTCATACTAGGATAGGAAATCAACGTAGCGATCTCAAAAAAAGATCAGTATGACAATCACCTGATAAACAATCCCTTATGCAAATGTGGGTAGAGGCAGAAAGTGCATATCATTATATTTTCATTTGCACTCAATACACAGTTCAAAGGTAAAATCTAATACTTATCCTTAACAAAATGCATGTTCCAATCTCTACAGACACGCTTCTATGTGGTACACCTGAACTTGCAACGGAGCAAAATTGGAATATATTTAAGTTGTTGCTAAAGTACATCACGGATACGCGGTGTGTCAACTAATGATTCTTCCTTAGATTATAAATATAAAGGGATGCTTGTTATTATTAATATTACTTTTTCTCAGACTGTATAATAACCAATTGAATGTGATGTAGGTGCATTACATACTTTGTGCTATTCTTTCCGAAGTTTGGTAACGGTATTGTTTTCTTGCCTTGAATATCTCTTTTGCTTTGTTCTTTCTTTGAACCTTTAATCTTTAATTATTAGCACACCTAATTTGTCCTTGTTGTTTTTATTTTTGCATTTTTTGTATTTGTCCTGTGTTTCTTTGATTAATTTGTACCACTATATTTGTGTGGGGAAGAGCTTATCTAATGTTGTGAGAACTTGTAACCAGACCCCTTTTGCATAAGTTAGCAAATGAAATATGTTTAAATCATGGCCTTTTGTGACCTGATAAATTGCCATAACTTCATGGTGCCTTATCAAATAAAACTCGAAGCCATCTGAAGGTAAAAGTCTTCAACGGATTAAGACTTCTAAAACATTATCAGTACAGTAATACTTGAACGGAGAATTTCTTGTTTATAAATGCTTCCATGTGAATGTTTTATATTTTAAAAATCTTTCAAACTTTATATTTCATACAACGCTTGGACGACTTAATCTAGTACTATAATTTTTCAAACCTGAGAAACATTGTTCCACAGATATTAAAGTTAAAAAAGACGTGTTATGAAAGTTATTCAAGACCGTTTCGTTTTGTACGTATAAATAAAATTATGCATGTCTTGATCTTAAAAGCGACAAGTAAATCCGCTGGAGGAATTACACACTAAGTTAATGCTTATATATATATATATATATATATATATATATATATATATATATATATATATATATATATATATATATATATATATAACATATCCAGATTATTAGCATCAGCATACGTTTCTATGAAGCAAATACATTATTAATATTTGAAGTGGATAAATTCACGTCATAAACTACAGTTGTGCGTACATTTCAAGTTCAAGACTTGCATGTAGTAAACCACAAGCGTTGCTAATTGCGTCTGGAATGTCTGAGCGAATAATTCTAATTCTTCTTGCATCTATGTTCTGAAATATGCTTCGTTTATAACTACTTTCGTTTCGAATATCAACAACTGGATACCACGAACTTTATTCAGTTTTGGTGTGCATGCCGAGGAGGGAATCTTTGTATTACGCCTGACACTGTTGCCATCAGAAGTTGTGATATCATACTCGCAGTTCGTCTCTATAAATTATTTAACCTCAACAGTATTGATTTTTGCGCTATAACAGAAAGATATCAAGCGACCTGACTTTAGAAGAACCATTTCAAACAATATTTGAATGCATTATACGAAGGCATTATATTTCAAAAAAATGATGCCGTGTATGCCTTGAGTTGAAAGAGGTAATTACCTTAAATCCTATGACCTACTTACTCACATAAGGTGGCGAAGTCATCACTAAGTCGTCTTAAGCTACTATTGAGACTAACCAAGAGTAATATAGTACTTTCATGATATTTTACGCGACAACCCTTCTTCGACGTAGATCATGTTCCGGAAACAACGTAGGCAACACCTTCAAAACCAGCGTTAATACGGCGTTGATCGAATTTTCAGTATCTTACTCTATTCTCGCATTTTCCACTTCAGTACATTCGGATGCTTCCAACTACTAAAAACTTTCTTAAAGTGTTCTTGTTGCTTTTCAACCGATTCAAACCAAATGCTGCATTCAAAATAATTTTCGTGACTTCTGCAAATGTTCTTTTTCCATGTGATTGAACCTGCTTCTTATTTGACGAGTCAATTTCAGCGAAGCTTTCTTTTGTCAGGTCTTTGGTGTAGCCGGTTAGGCAAACATAATTGGACTAAGTTGAAAGGTTACAAACCCGTCGTTGGTAATATATTTATGGGATCATGTTTAACTCCACCAATGCAGAGATGTTTCTGTCAACAAGGCGTAATAAAAGATCAACACAAATACCAATTTGAAACATATATATCCTGATACCACTTACTGCAAATGAATATCTATTTTCTATTTCAAAACTAGTACAAATCTCTTCAGTTTTGTTAATGTCATTTACTTGCTGATTTTCATCTAGCTCAGAGGCTATATGCATTCTCCAATCAATCAATCAATCAATCTTTATTTCCTCCATAAGGAGAGTTCATTTACAAACATAGAAAATAGAACAGAGAGAGATACATTTAACAATTTACACTGAAGATTTCGGAAAACATTCCAGAAAGTCAGTGATACATATTAAACTAATACAGATGAGGAAGAAACAAATACAATATCAATGGTTAGGAAATACATGCAAACATACATCTCTAACACACTACTGTGTCATGTCTTTAATGAAAATCACATCTCTCATTTCCAACTTGATCGTTATATTTTCATGATTGATCAGTCTCTCAGGATACTTGGGTCATCGCACAATCTGTGATGCCACTGATGGTGGCCCTTCATATTTATATTGGTGAGTGTCTCCAATGTGTTGATTTCGTACACCAATATTAATTGTTTTTCCGGCAACATAAAAGTTGTAGGTTTGGGTCAATGGGTGAATCATTCCATTTTTGATTCCCGGTTTTATGTATGTAAGTTTCTTCGGCTCATCTCCTTCTTCAAAGTTTTATCTATCTGGTAGGACAAAGTTTACCGCTGACTCATGTGGATCAAGTGTTCTCTGATGCGACTGGCCTTGGATTTTTTCACATCCACAAATAAATCACAAGAATTTTCCCATGAATAATTTCATATGAATGCTCAAAAACAGTTTTACTTCCACTGAATATCACATGTGATTGATGTCGCTGTGTGAAAAACCATTGTACGACACCAAGAAACAGCATGTAAGTAATACTTTTATTTGGTTGATTCTTGTCGCTTGAAAATGTATTAAAATGAAGGTATTTGTACTGATGTCCATTGTTGTGTATGAGGTTTATATGATATTATAAATATTTTAGGAAATTAAAAATGTTTCTTGACTTTAATATTTGCTCAAACCTTAATGTTATATATAAGGTTTACATGTTTAGCTATTGTCCTTGAATTAGGTTGTTTACTTAGTATTTGAGTTCAAGGACAGTTTTGATAAACAAGTTCTTGATTTAATTTGAGGCCAGGGTTGATTTTGTTTACAGACAAAACTAGAATTTGCTTTAGAATTATGTGTTAAAAGTCACATACACCATATAGTTTTCTAGAACATTCTGTCATGAGACCTATCTTTATATATACCATGTTTAGTGGACAGGTTTCAGTTTCGACTTTAACATCAGTCTTTAAAGAGTCATTACAGTTGTGAACAATCATTCCAAATTCAGAGAGAGGAATTATTAAAAATATTCATTGGATTATAAAAGTGCTCATAGACCTTTGGATTTTAGATTTTGAATTGATTATTTTGGGAATTATGTAAACTTATTCAAAGATATTCTGGAGTACTTCATTTTGGCACATCGGGACATTAAAGACTACTGGCACCTCATGACGTTAAGGACTATTGGCACATCAGCACATTCAAGGATACAGTAATTCACTCGGAACATTCGATATTTAGGACTTGTGATTAGGACACTTAGGATTATTGGATTATTTGGAGTTTAATTCACGTTACTGTAAGTGACTTTTGATTTTTATTTTAATTATCTATAAATAAATTGCTTGTTGATTTTACTTGATTTGTTGGTTTCACTTTCTTTCTGTTACATTTTTCTTAGACCATTGAATCGTAACACCACGTTTATTGTAAAGTCTCGAACATCTTGGGTAGCATTTCTGTGAATTATCCCAGCCGATTTTCATCTACATTACATTCTTTAGAACAAAGTATGTTTAATGTACCTTGACATTCACTGGAATTGTCCAAGTCATTTCACATACATATGCATAAGGTTTTTGTTAAGGGAATCTTGAAATGTTTAGGTGTTATCCCCTGTTCTTAGAGTGAAATGACACTTTATCTTTCTGGAACTAACTTGAAATGGTGATGCGATATCAGGTACATTTAAACTTCAATCATTCCTGAACAAGAATGACACTTTACTTCTGATCATGGAAGTTTTTTGTATGACAGATACATTTTGTACTTTTATAGAGCAATTTTGTACTTATATTTTCGTCTGATTGGTAATTGATTTTGGTGAAATCTTTAATTTTAGTTCAGCAATTTCGTGAGGAAATATGCTATGATCTACCAAAGCTGAAAAACGCTAGTAATTTACGTTTTATTGAAAAGAAAGCATCAAAATTTGAGGAATGGATTTTGTTATTTTATGATTTGATCCATCTGTCTCGAGAAAGAAACACATCTTAGTTTGTCGATTGTATATACGGTCAAAGTTAAAGGAGTTGTACTGACAAATGCCTTGTCATCCACCACCACCATCAAATATGGCTGCTGTTACTAAAAATAGACATCAAATAAACAAATTGTGACTTCCAATTGGATGAGACCAGGAATTATGGATTTAACATAATTGATGTTTGGGTTATTGAGGTTTTAGCTATATGCCATTGAATACAAGGAACCTCCTAATTCTGGAAAAAGATACATTCTTGGGTAGTGCTCAATACATTACCTGATCTAAGGGTCTTTTAGTTGGCGACTAAACCATTACTTTATCTTGAGAATCCACTTATTCCGTGTATTCTGTTATTTAATTTGAATTTGAACTAAACACATTTCGTGCGTTTTACTAATGTTTCCTAGTTAAATAAACTTATCCTGTGGTAAACGCTATAAACGCTGTCAGCTAATCTTTGATTCTGAAGATAGATCCTAGATTAGGTTTTCAAAAGGAAGCTACAGACACTTTGTTTTCTACAATTTCAATTTATCCTTGTGCCATCCGTTGATGGAACGTTACTGCCTTGATAGATTGACATTGCATCTCACGCAAAAGATTTTTGTTCAGAGTTAATAAACACGCATAATAGTATTTGCTGAAGACAAACAATTCACTCTTGTTGTATATGCAAGGTATTTAGTAAATGCATGTTTCCAACACAACGTGAAAAAAGTCAGTAAAATAAGTTTATAGTTTCAATTTTATTACAAAACATAATAAAGTCTTTGCTTTACTTAAATGTAACTAATATCCATACCTGCCCGATATCAATCATACAGCAAGGATGCAAAATGTTGCTAAGCTCAAGCCAGAGATATTGCAACCGTCGTAGAGGAAAATACCTCTATACCGATCAGGAAATACATTTCTTGCCCCCCTTTTCTCCTCTTCAACTCGAGAAAATGTCGCCGAAATAGACGTATTTCCATTTCTCATACAATTTTAATCTCGGTTTAATGGTGATATAAATGTACTCCTCCCTCGACTCCGCTAAATCATTATCTGAATCAATTTCCGAGCACTGATCAGCACACCGGATGTTATCACTGTCTGATAGTTAGTGAACAAGCGAAATTTCCACGCTCGACTAATTGAAATAAACAACTTCCGATAAATTATATTTCGTGGGAAAAGTAGACATGAAAAGAAATTTTTGCTTTGTAATTTTGAAATCAGGAAACAAAGGTCATAACCATTTAAACAAAGTTTTGAAGACAGAGGTTGATGAGGTGGGTGGGTGTAGATAATATTTATACATTTGCTAAAGCACCATTTTTTATTTTTACATAACTTAATTAATTTGTTCACAATGTCCACTTTTTCTTTCTAAAGAAATCCATCATTTATCGGGAATGATATTAAGTTTGTATACACATAAGATTGTATACTCGAAATACGGTTTTTATGCAACACTTAAAAGTAATACCTCCCTCCGTCTTGAAGATATTGGAGTCGCTTCTGTCAAAATGATTTGCAGAGAAAATTGTATTTGATTGTCAAAGAGTGTCATATTTTGTGCAGATCAACACTTCTCATTGTATATTATGTTCCAATCTTCATGTAAATTAGGTGTGAATACAACGAGAGGTTGCTATGGATCCTTGCGTGATTAGAACAAAAACAAATAGCAGATAATATTTGTCGAGTCGAGTCACATGACCAAAGCAACCAAAACTTTCAAATGAGTGAATGAGCGAAAGTCGCATCTGACTGATTGCTGGATCTGATAGAACATACAGCTGAATGTGGCCATGAAATTCAAAATGGTGATAGAATGTAGGTTGTGTTATTACACCCGGATTTGCAAGTTGTCAAACATAGAATTTGATCCGAAAATATTCTGTACATATCGCCGAAATAACTCTTCAAACGACTGTAACTCAAGAACTCAAGAACCGCACAAAATACTGGCGAGTGTCTAAAATGTACAATGATGAGTAGCGGACAGATTTGTCTGTGTCAGTTGCATGATTTTATGAAGAGTTGATGTCAGACCCAAACCGTCCATCAGTATCAGTACAGGTTTGATTTATCGGACTAGTTAGAGGCTGTTCAGTTATATTTCACTTTTCTCTAATATAAAATATCTTAATTCCTTTGTCAAAGACAAAATATATTTTCCCACTGTTCGATTTCAAGGTAAATGAAGCAATTAGTCTAGTGAAAATGACTGAGACATACGTCTTCGTTATATATATATATATATATATATATATATATATATATATATATATATATATATATATATATACATACATACATACAGACAGACAGACTGAAAGAGATTGAGTTTAAAATAATGTTTATTTCATTAATTATTCGGCATTGTGCAACTCTCAAGTCTTGTGTGGTCACCCTGGCTCCAATAACATAACATACCCCATTAGTTCCAAACAATAGGTCATATATGTTTTAAATGCAATGTGGACAATAGCTTCCAATGTTTTATATTTCCACCTGAGAAAGTAAAATTCGGTTCAGATATTTGCAGCTAATATGGTATGTGTTACACATATATCCTGTGTTGATCAAGATGTGGGTGCCTTGTATTTGACTGGTTCTCGAGCTTTACTGGTTTTTGGGCTTTACCTAGGTATCCTGGGATTGTTTCCTGCATCCAATAATAGAACATATGGATATATTTGTGAATTAGGTCTTTCGGGCTAGTGTTGTTTTTAAAATTGATCCGAAGCATGTGCACCTCCAGACTACAATAGGATGCAAGAACAGCCGATTGGCCCAGTGAGTGTAGTGATGCCTTGAGGATCACCAGTTATTTAGTTATCGGTACACGCAGCCCCATCTATTATTATATTCTGTTTATGTATAAAAGTATTTATTATACAGTAGCCTCATTATGCTGCCTTCTTTTGTCTTTATTTCCCACACACGCCTCTCTGATGTATGAAAGAATCATAGTGCAGGGGAGCTAACTTCTTCTTGCACATCAATTGGAAGGATTATCATCAATTCAAAGAAGCATATTTCTGCTGAACTTACTAGATGCGAGAAAGTAGTAGCGTATTTAATGCCTTTTCGTGCATTTTTAGTAGGCGTTAAGATCTACAATCCTATTTTAATAAAAGTTATTAATATTTCAGTAAAAGGCCACACCGAAACGATACGTCATGTGACATGAAGTTGCACATTCTCCTACGAAATTTAACACACACACACACACATACACACACACACACACACACATATATATATATATATATATATATATATATATATATATATATATATATATATATAGAGAGAGAGAGAGAGAGAGAGAGAGAGAGAGAAAGACAGAAGGATGCGCGTACATGTATCAGCAACTTCCAAAGGTCTCATAGTATAAGTAACGGTGATAACCTGAAAGGAAGAAAAAATAAAGATACAGATCAAAGTACAGTAAACATCAGTACTGATAACTCTATCTGAGATATAGCCACTGACTAAAATATCTGGTGTATCACCTCATTAAGTCATATGTCTTCACATTTATACGAAAACAATTAGCCACCTCCCCACCCACCCCGGCAACCCCCCCCCACCCAAAAAAAAAAAAAAAGAGCAAGTAATCCCGAAATTGCCACTTGCATACAAATACGGTTTAAATGACAAAAACACAGACTGCTTATGCTTTTAGCATATCTTTGTTGAGGGAGCTAACCACTGAGCCACGCCAGAAATTTGAAGGTAGATCGGTTCTGCCGCCCGAAAACCTTTCCTTTGGAGACGAACAAACAAAAATTACAATGGAAGAATTTTATCAGGTAACAAACCTGAACTTATTTTCTCACAGAGATGCTATGCAATTAAGTAGTCCTTGGTTAACTTATTTACTCTCAGAAATGCTATGCAATTAAGTAGTCCTTGTTTAACTTATTTACTCTCAGAGATGCTATGCAATTAAGTAGTCCCTGGTTAACTTATTTACTCTCAGAGATGCTGTGCAATTAAGTAGTCCTTGGTTAACTTATTTACTCTCATAGATGCTATGCAATTAAGTAGTCCTTGGTTAACTTATTTACTCTCAGAGATGCTATGCAATTAAGTAGTCCTTGGTCAACTTATACAGCTCATCAAAGCTAGTTTATAGGGCGACCCTATCTTGCATCCCTCAATCTTAAATAACAACAAACTCTAACTAACGATCAAGGAGACTGAAAAATTGCAAGTACAAAAGCAGCCTCATTTAGCTTTGAGAATAGAACGATGTATGCGAAAAATACTGGAATAATAGTGCCATGGTAACTTAAATAAGGCTGTTCTTAACCCGTTTAAATGACTTAACCGTACTAAACTCTAAACTCCTTTTTGTTGATTTATCTAGCACAAGATATAATAAATGTCATATACTGACCATTCACTTCTTTAGTAATGATCTGATTTTCTTGTAGATAGTACTGGGTATGTCCTAATAATTGTCTCTGAGTTCTCTCGTTCCTTACCGTTTTTCTGGGTGTAAAAGTTTCAGCAGCTTTATGAGCAGTGTTTGGATCCAAAGATTAAATTTGTCCGAGTTTGCTCTATTTTGTTGATGTAATTCATTCTGGAGTTTGTTGATCTCATCGAATGCAGTTTTTAGAACATCGCCTAAGAGTTCGCAACCGTATTTGTAGAAAGATGACCGGTACATCATCAAGGAGTATGATTTTAATTTCTTCCCATGATTCATTCTTTTGACTATGCTCTTGCTTCTTCCTTGAGGATGTGCAACAACATTTTGTCACTCAGGAACCTAAGTCAGACATTTACTTATTAGGGACATTTGATTTGTTTTTCGATTTCACCCGGTGCTATGTTTCCGTTTTCTGATACATGTATGGATTGAATGAACACTCTCCTGATGAATGTTCCTGTAGAAGTAGTAGTAGTAGTAGTAGTGATTCGACCTTGTCTGGGCCGAGACTTTCTCATTCTCCTACAGATTGCATTTTTGTAACTCCTTCTTGACTTTGACTGTTTCTATGCTTAACATAATTTGTTATAACATCTTCATTTTGAGTACCTAACGTTTTCCTCGAATCTGAATGGTTTAGATATGTTAAATGACTTTATGATTTTAAAATAAATATTTCTCGGTCCATCTGCTCTTTTGTAAACTGTCCTTCTCAAGCTCAGAGAAAGCATTTAAAACCAATAATAAATTTAAATATTTGGTGATGTCATTCATATTCCTAATCTGGCAGATATATATCCAACACATGTCCTTGGCAACACGAGCATCTAGTGTATGTAACATTTTAAACTTAACTGATTTGAAAGATTTCATCTGATTAAAGCTTGTTACCTAAAAATGGTATGGCGGTGATGCTATCAATTAAAAAACGTCTATCACCATAACAGGACAATGCCACTTTGTTCATTTGTATTGTGAATATCTCCTGAAAGTATGATGAGGCACATCTCTTAATAATCATCTGCATGACTGAATAGACTTTCCTTATACATATAAAATCTCAGATTCTATTGAATCACACATTTCTCTATCCCTTTACAGACTTTTTTGTTCTCATCTCGATCAATTTTATAATGAATACAGGTTAGATCTCAAGACAACAAACTCTTTTTTTCTGGTGAACCGTTCAAGTCATGTTTGAAAAGGTCTGGAATCTTTTTTGTTATAGATGCTGTCTTTTTGAAAATCATTGGCGTCAAAAGCAGTTGATATTTTCATTCATGTTAATGCAGACTCTCTCGGTTTCAGCATTTATGCATAGTGCATGGTGAATCAGAGTTGGTCATATCAAGTTGTAATCCAGCATTGTAAAGTTTGTGATTAAAAACAAAAGACTTATACATAAAACATTGACTTAGCTCTAGCACTGTAAATTCATCGGCATAGTTAATTTAATTTGTTTGTTTTTCGTAGGTAGTGTTGCTTCATTAAACATGTCGAAGCTAACAAATAGGCCACTAGGGTTAATGTCCTTTTGTTGGGAATTTAGTTTTTTCAACCGTCGAATTGTTTCAACGAATTTGCCATCACCCAAATGTTGCTCTAACTGCTCAAGGAACTGTTTCATTAACCGATGGCTGTCAACAAATCGAATTGTCCTGTTCAGTTATTCTTTCCCCTCTTTTCTAAACCAATAAGCAAAAAAATCTTTGCTGGATGAAATGCAGTTCTTGTCTATTTTGGGTACTATAACCAGCTTCTGATCAAGATTCTGATGTACTAACATCTTTGTGAATGAACAGTGAAATAAACTTTGCATATTTGAACTTATATTGCATTCATTATGTGCAGACCCTCTGTATATGCCAGTCAGGTGATCGAGCTCGCGAACTTTAAAACCTCTAATCTAATCAGAGCGGCATAGAAACAAAATGTTCACATGCAAAAAATGATTTTATCATTTTGAAACACCAGGAAAATAAAATTCGCACAAAAGTGTGTTTCAAAGTAAGAAACATGGTTAACATCATGCAGCAGAAATTTCACTTCCCGAAGTAAAATAACTTTCAACATCATCTGAATGTTTATTTCATTATTTATTTCGACTTAGAATGCATATTGTCTTTTCTATGTTCTAAAATCAATTCACGAATCTTACAGATTAATCTTTGACAGAAGTATTGATTGCATTCAGGTGTTTTGCAAAAATTTGAAAGTTATATACAACGAATTAAGATTGAAGAATGCAAAACCCATGGTGTTAACAGATGAATACAATGGAAATTGTAACTTAACTGACATTTGTCACATATAGACCAACGTGTTCTTCTTTTTCTGTCTCAGTTATGTTGGTTGGTTTGATGTATTTGTCTTCTAC
Source organism: Margaritifera margaritifera (assembly GCA_029931535.1). Lineage (NCBI taxonomy): Eukaryota > Metazoa > Mollusca > Bivalvia > Unionida > Margaritiferidae > Margaritifera > Margaritifera margaritifera. The sequence goes on along the minus strand of JAQPZY010001572.1, from coordinate 2,785,151 downwards.
CTACACTTTTATAGATGTTAATATATATATATATATATATATATATATATATATATATATATATATATATATATATAATTCTTTTCAAATTTACCGATGTCTTACATTTTCATTAGGCATCTATCAAACCAACGAACATACCTGTTCAAATTATACTTTGTCGGCCTCTGTGGGTCCTTAGTTGTAGCGTTTAAAATTGATTCGATAACAGAAAAAAACACCTATTGTCAGCATGTTTGACATAGATACAAGGTTTTGTGTTTTTCACCCATCTTGGCAACTCGATATACTTGATTTTACATTACCGAAGTCTCTATTATCTGTGTTGTGATCTGCGCTGTCTTTATTGTTCTTGTTGATTTCGGTGCCCAATAGGTTACAGCTATTTCCTCAATCTGTTGCTCTAACCCTTTTTGTTTCAGATTTTCAAGCTTAGTTTTTAAAACTCCCAGTTTCTTTGATATATAAGCTTCTTTCAAACCTCTGCTGTCTTTTCAATCTTTCGTACTGCGTTCTGGTTACCATTCTATCGCTTTCTTTCATTCTCTTCTGAACGAAATACATTCTCAAACTATTAAGCTTCTTATCCATATCTGAAAACCTTGCCATTTATATAGGTAAAATCTTTCAATATTGTAAAGAAAGAAATTTTCGAACTTTAAACTTTTTTACTCACTGTTGAAAAGGTCTCTATTTTTCATAGCAAACAATTTCTTTAATATTGGCACAAGAGAAATCATTGAAAAAAACCATGAATCTTTAATCTCATTTAATACGAAAAATATCTTTTAACTTTTAAAAGCTATCGGAAGAAGTATTCATTTTCATCTGAGTCAACATCAAAAACATACACGTGTTCATTTACACCATTCAGTTTTATATTCATGAACTTATTGTGCGATTTTGTTTTATGTGAAACTGCACCGAATGAATTTGGATTTGTCTTTCGCATTCACTTTCAGAAGCGTTTTCTCTCGAGGTATCCTAACCCTTCAATCCCATTCAGTTTTCCTTTTACATACTATCCAATTGCCATTTCTTTTCAAAAATGTGTTTGCTAATTTAAACTCATGACGCTTCCTTCACTAAATTTTAGCATATAACACGTTTGTTTGCCATTTTAGAGATACAAGCCAGTATTTTTGAAAGAGAATAAGTTCAGGTTTGTTGCCTTATAAAATTGTTTCGTAGTAATTTATTGTGTTTGACTGATTTTTCGTTTAAGTTTGGTAGAAGTGATGAGTCAATAAGATTTGAATTTGATGTTTTGTTAAGCAGCTGGATGAATACAAACCTGCTGCAACATCTTTCAAAAGTTTGTATTTAGTCTGTTTTTCTATCGCACTTTTGAGATTTGAAAAATCAATAAGAAACACTACCAAGTGCTCCAGAACTCTGTCACTAACATACTACTATGGCGAGTAGGAAGTAAAGAACAATTATGATACATTATGATAAGTACTATATTATGTATCCATATACCTGAAAATATTTGTTTTATGTCTATAGCATTTCCAGGTATTATATGAACTGCTTTGAACGATTTTGCCAACATCAGTGCCTGCGTTACCTAAATTTAATGTTGCAAAATAAAATAATGCAAAACTGACAAAACTACTACATTGCATGTATCTTAAGCAACATATGCAACTCTCTCCTTGTGGGAACTGCTAGTGTACTATGCAAAAACAGTTTCCTTGTGGGAATGCTAGTGTAGTATGCAAACACAATTTTCTTCTGGGAACTGCTAGTGTACTATGCAAAGACAGTTTCCTTCTGGGAACTGCTAGTGTACTACGCAAAGACAGTTTCCTTCTGGGAATTGCTAGTGTACTAAGCAAAGATAGTTTCCTTCTGGGAACTGCTAGTGTACTATGCAAAAACAGTTTCCTTCTGGGAACTGCTAGTGTACTATGCAAAGACAGTTTCCTTCTGGGAACTGCTAGTGTACTATGCAAAAACAGTTTCCTTCTGGGAACTGCTAGTGTACTATGCAAAGACAGTTTCCTTCTGGGAACTGCTAGTGTACTATGCAAACACAGTTTCCTTCTGGCAACTGCTAGTGTACTATCCAAACAACACAGTTTCCTTCTGGGAACTGCTAGCGTACTATCCAAACACAGTTTCCTTCTGGGAACTGCTAGTGTACTTTCAGAAATATTTTTGTGAATTATGAAACATTGTTTCATTTACTTGAAATTAACCCTTTGTTTTTATATTAAATACTAGCACCACAGTGCGTATTTTATATTTAATAAGGGCATTTGATGTGTGGTTTACGACCAAATGTATGAATTGGAAGTGTGATCTCTCTCTCTCGTTCCTTGCAGATGACGATGTTATAAACACAACGAGCGAGAACAAGAAATTTAATAATAATTTTCGCTTATGTAATTTAGTGCCATTATGCCTAAATACTCATGAATAACAGCACATATATTTTAGAATATGGTTGAATAGCCAGTATATTATGATTTGTGGTAAGCTGCAAGGCAAAATAAGTTTTTAGCTCATGAAAGCCAAGTTTACTTTGTCTTTGCTTTGTTATCGAAAAGTTAAAATATATTGCATCTCAAAGGAAAAGAGACTATAAAGAGAAGTCATAGAATAACTCATTTGATATGGCGTACGAATATATCTTGACATGACAGCCTTTACTTATCACCACCCATATCAAACTCGTTCCTTCTGCCGACTTGGAACTAAATACGTGTATATATATATATATATATATATATATATATATATATATATATATATATATATATATATATATATATATATATAGTTTGGTGTATGTGTCTGCTTAGCTTACTAGTAATCTCCATGCCCTAAAGGATGCAATTACAGTTTTAGTTATTAATTGTAAACTGTACTTGTTTAAGATAAAGTATTACCTATCCAGCCACATAGAGTAATAATTGAACATATAACATAATCAGTACTGATATAATAACATAGAACAGAAATTTCAATTGCAGGTACACATCGATCCATCCAATGCACTGATTTAGTTATTTATCGCTCTTTAACGATTCAATTTCAAGTTCTAAACTTGCAAAGACGCTTATTTTACCACATTCAATGTTCAGAAAGGCCATATTATGTAACGTATGTATAAGGTTTTTAATATCCGTAATTTGGTAACGGACTTAGAAATCTTTGTAAAGAAAGAGAAAAGCTGTAGACAAGTAGATTACGGAAATGTAACTCCTTTTGCAGATGAAACTATTCAAATGACGAAAGGAATTTCAAATATTTGACCAATTAAGGTTTAATTCAAACTTTTCAGATTGAACTTTCCCGTCGAAATACCTTCTAATTATACTGAAGTGCTTCAATGGTCTACACAAATAATTTTCGTTAAAGAAAATATATCATTCGGTGTAAAAAAATTACAACAATTCTGAATCAAAACATTTGCATTGGGTACGGTAATCAAGATGTCAAAACAAATCAATATATCATTTTTCTCTCATTGCGAAAATATGTCAAAGGACCACTGTGCAGGTTACTCGACAAACATTCTTTTAGTTGACTGATAATGGAATTCACAATTGCAACACTATAATACACCACTTAAATAGTTTAAAAATAACTTCGTATCAATTAAGTTTATATGTTATTTCCAACAATGCCAAATAGGATTATAATTAGCTATAATAAAAGTGCACGGTGCTTTTACCTTCATAATACAGCAGGTGAGGGGTCAATAAGTGTGTGCACTTGGTACAGTTCAATCATATCCACCGAGAAGGTCGAGCTGTGAAGCAGACTTTTCACTGCACTGTATCCACTACAGAACACATAGGAATTTGATTTAAAGTCAATAAAGGGTGAAGGAATATATGCTAATTTCATAATGAAGCACGAATGATATTAAAACCTTCAAGCAAGTGTCGTTTCTTGGAGTTATATTTGTACTTTAAGTGCGATTTTTAAACTTTTTATGACTACATATTTATTTGCCTAAGTCTAGAATTTGGTGTCTATAGTCCCGCTAGTCTTTAAAACCTTTTATGACTACATATTTATTTGCCTAAGTCTAGAATTTGGTGTCTCTAGTCCCGCTAGTCTTTAAAACCTTTTATGACTACATATTTATTTGCCTAAGTCTAGAATTTGGTGTCTCTAGTCCCGATAGTCTTTAAAACCTTTTATGGCTACATATTTATTTGCCTAAGTCTAGAATTTGGTGTCTCTAGTCCCGATAGTCTTTAAAACCTTTTATGACTACATATTTATTTGCCTAAGTCTAGAATTTGGTGTCTCTAGTCCCGATAGTCTTTAAAACCTTTTATGACTACATATTTATTTGCCTAAGTCCAGAATTTGGTGTCTCAAGTCCCGCTAGTACCGTAGATTACGTATGAATGAATATAATAACTGTCAGAGTATCTTGTATCGAATTAAAATATCATGAAATGAAATACTGAAATAGACAGACGATCATGGATAAAAAAGATCCACGGTGCATAAATGGTTTACAACATATGTATTAAACAAAGCCTAGGTCATCACCTGGCCAATAACCCTCGGTAAAGGTGAGTTGCTGTCGAGAGGAGAATCTAAAAGGATCATAACAAAAAGATTACTTCTTCAGTTCAGATAAATCCCATAGCTCTACTCTAAAAGTTGATTCAGAACGACATATTCTATGGGATACCAATAAAACAGGCTTCCTTGGATGGAAGAAGACAAACTGTGTCAGCTAACTAAGATGACATAGAAGAACAAAAATGCAAGCAAGGAACAAATATATGCTCAATCCACTTCATATTCATATTAAAGCATTCGTTGGAAAATGTTCCAGGAAAATAAAATATGAGACTCAGTAGTCCCGACGCCATCTTTCTAATACTTACTGCCAACTGTTTGATGCCAAACTGTAGGATCTCATTGCACATTTTTGTATTCCCATCTGCGACTGATAAGAGACTAGTGTACAACAAGAGAAGCTCTAACTTACACAGTGTTCATCCGATTGTTGGGGTAGTTGTTATATGATGAAGGAAAAGAAAACGTATGGTTTAATTCCGTGCTGTGTTTCATCGGGTTTTAAGCTATGATCGAGTAAATTTTGATAAAAAGATAGATGACTGTAGAATCCCATCTATTACAAGATGTATCCCATGGTGTACTGATGTGATACGCTTGATTCAAGTTGAGAAATAACTGTTTCTCACTCCTCAGTTGAAAAACAGAGCGGAAGAGGTAAAAAAGAAAAAAAAGAAGAAAGGTTGATGACATAGAGTAATTATTATTCACTTTCCTTTCCCATAAGTGCAGATAAATCAAAGACTTTTGGTATATTTATGGCTTATAAACAGATGTGGTCTGATTTAATGCGGGTTAGCTTGATCAGTATTAGCCAGCAGAATGTGGTTTTTATAGAAGAAGTAATCTAAGACGAAAACTATTTACTTGGAATATGTATACGTGCCATATTTTCTATAGATTCATGGAACTGCATACGTGCGAGGAGATTCCAATGTTAAAAACAGCTCATCTATTACACACCACAGAATTGATAGTTAATACGATGTGTCATATATTTTTTTTCAATATGTGAACGAAAAGATCACAGTTGCAGGCATGCATGCGTACAAGCAGGGGCTGTTCGCGAATGCGAACTATTTCACATATGACACAGATTTAGTTTTTTTCAAGGACATTGTTGGCAGAAGTGCCGCTTTTGCAAATTTTCTGGGAAATATGGGTAAAAATAGAATCTAGTGTTTTCATATAAACATCGAATTTAAAAAAGATAACGGCTCCCTTTGGTTGAGGAAACTATCCATCGTGTAAGAGAAAGAAAGGAAACGTTAGAATGTCTTACATCTACCGCGACTTCTTCTTTAACAATGCTGGTTTCATAAAACTAAACTTGCAACTTCCTCTCTTTCCCTATTACCCCCTCCCCACCGCACAAAAAAAAAAAAAAAAAATTTAAAACGTAAGCGAGGCATTAGTTTATGTGAAGCATATGTCTATTATTTATGTGAAGCATATGTCTATTATTTATGTGAAGCATATGCCTATTATTTATGTGAAGCATATGTCTATTATTTATGTGAAGCATATGTCTATTATTTATGTGAAGCATATGTCTATTATTTATGTGAAGCATATGTCTATTATTTATGTGAAGCATATGTCTATTATTTATGTGTGACGAAGACAGATGACTTCCAGCTGGTTTCAGGAACGGTATAAATAATTTTCATAATCACTTGTTAAGTGTCATAAACTATAGGCCTTTCCGAAAACATGCCAACCGTTCCTTCATTCCTATAGGTGGCGCGTAGGCCTACCGTTTCCGGGTAGAGAGCGTCCAGCAAGGCAGATAGTGAGAGAGAAACAATTGCTTCTTCTCAGATGATGAATTAAGTACACTTCTTACTATGACGCTTTTTTCTATATTTTGTATATACAGTGAAATATAACTGACAGTACATGCTGACTACATATTTAAAACATTACCTCTAAGTATATTAGAACCCAATGTTTCAAAAAGTCATACATGTTTAACCCTAGTGTATTAAAATGTTTTGAAACATGCGATCTGCAGCGCTCGGTACCTATATAATAATATAAAATACAGATGATACAACTTGACCTAGCTCTTGATTATTAAGACTTTTTCAGGAATCCATTATCTCTCAACCCCCACCCCCACCCCCGCTAAAGATCAGATTCTGTACGTTTGGATATTTAATAACTTTAAACACAATATATTTGGAATCATTGAACTCTTTGGATTGGCTTTTTTTAGTTCCACTAAAGGTATGTTATTTTTCAATGACATATATTCAGTCTAAGTAGCAAATCTGATTTAGATATTAGGAGCTTGTGCTCTATTTTCGTGCTTACAAAGTCTGGAGAAGAATGAGCCAATTCAAATTTAAAATGTTTGGAATTCGTTTCACATCAGACAAAAGGCAGATAAAAAGGTGCACAAGACAATACATAGAGAAAACTCTCGGAGTCCCTGTCCAAATTCATGCTAAACAAAAGTTGAAAAAAGAAAAGAAATAATAATGGCGTCTAGGCCCGGTTTTACTGGCTTTCTTTCTATCCATCCTGATATTACGTTCAATATCACAAATGCTCATTCTTTGCTATATCTTCAGATATTCCTGTCATGGATCATTTTATCACATACTAGTATGTTACTTGATTGTTTTGACTTCCACGGACTCTGAAATCTTGAAACGGGTTGTATAAGCCTGAATAATTGTGTAATATGGGTCAGAACATTAACCTGAGACATATCGATGTGTAAGCAAAGAGTGATTCAAAATGGAACATGTAAATTTGAAATGTTCTGAATTGGAAATTAATTCTAAACTTTTCTTATTGCATTATTCGAATTTATTTATCAAACTGGTAATGAAATGGTGTTACATATAGTAGAAATCACTCAATATCGTTCTAAGATATTTTTAGTTAGTGGAACATTTAGTCACTGACTTTACGAGCTTAGTTGTTACTAATAATCGTATTCTGCTAACATGAAAGATTTTCACTGTTGGGATTTTTTTGGATACGAATCATTCTTCAAAAGAATAGGACCATGTCCATATAACGTCAGGCTTGTAAACAAACACCATACGCTTAATTTTGTGGGACTGACTGGGGTACTGAGTAACAACACCACTGCGATTCAGATGAGTCAATAACTGAGGACACAGATTTTTCAATATGTAACAATCGAATTGAAGAGACCAACGACCGATTTTGTTGTTTTGAGTATATATTGAAATAAAATTCCAACTTAAATATCCTAGCGTATCCCCCTGGAAACTTCTTAGAAAATGGAAATAAACATGTTATGTTGAAACACATAACTATAGAAATAATTCTTGAAACATAAGTCCACTGATATTCTTGTATATAGATGGACAATATAAAGCTGTCAGTAATAATAATGAATGTCCAACTTAGTAGAGGCGACAAGCACGGTCATTTGCGGCAGTTTATAGCGAGATTTTATTGAACTTGTAGAGGCTCACAGAAATTGAATATAATATTGAATTTATTAAATATCAGGTGCATTAAGTAGCAGTCAAGAATACACAAGGATAAGGTTTATTATAAGAGCTCTTTACATCCATCACCGCAAAAAAGTAACTGTTGTGGACATTCATCGCTCTCAGCTACCCTTTTAAATCTCCTATTTTCATGTGCTATTTTTTCCGCAAATTTTATGGGATGATCGCGTCAGCGAAATGGAATAACCAAGATTCGCATATTTTCATAAAAACTGAATGACCAAGATACGCATATCTTCATAAAAATTGAATGACCAAGATTCACATATTTTCATGAAAATTGAATGACCAAGATTCACATATTTTCATAAAAATTGAATAACCAAGATTCACATATTTTCATGAAAATTGAATAACCAAGATTCACATATTTTCAAAAAATTGAATAACCAAGATTCACATATCTTCATAAAAATTGAGGACCAAGATTCACATATTTTCATAAAAATTGAGGACCAAGATTCACATATTTTCATAAAAATTGGGGACTAGGTATAGTCATAATTTAGAGTTTCTTGGTTGTGTCTAATTTTGAAATGTTGCACAATTCTCTTACTAAAAATTCATCGTACTTACATTTGAAAAGTTTATTTAAAATTTAAAAAGTAATTTCTTAAGCGAATAATATCTATGTTGCTAGGTCTATCTTTCATCCATTTTAATATTTGCATTTCCTTTCCTCCCATCACAGTGTGTGGAATAAACAGTCCGAAGTACAATTTAATAATATTACCTTGTAGCACAATACAAATTAGACAACAGTTCCATTCTAACCAAACAAACATTGCATACTCTTCTTATGTAATATAACTCAAGAAGAAAAAATAAAACCCAACACTTTCTTCTTTTTAATTTTTGCCAGTGTAACTAACTCAATACGTTTTAGCTTTAAACTTAGACGACTGTTCAAAGTCCCTTATTGAGTATTATAAAATAAAGTCTACGTCTTTTCTAACTTTCTCACCTATAACGTTATATTATATAACGTAGCCTCGCATAAAGGTAGAATTTTTTTCCGTTCCTGATATGGACCTTTTTCTATCACGTGATACGGTCAATATGTATTTCTGTCCATTCTTGTACTTCCATCGATTTAATCCTCGTGCCTTAGATATAGATGCACAAGTATTAAGTCGATAGTGTACCGAGAATGACATCTGTAATAACAGTCTTACCTGTGTACCGAAGAAGTTCGTATTAACAGTGGTTAACTGCATCACACATCTTACAAATTCGTTAAGATTCAATAGTGTTGCCACGTACTTTTGTACATAAAAGTTATTCAGCTTTTTTTTTCGTGGGGTTGACGTGGGGATTTTAGCTATCAAAATTTAATCTTTCTTCTTAATACCACAACATCTTTCTGTTCTGCTTTTATTAAAAACGGCAATGTTTAAAAGCGAATCGGCATCATTTGTATAAACTTGAAAGGACCTAATGCAATGATATTTTCTTAAAAATTTTGCTTGACACTGATGATCAGTTTCTGAGATGTCAAAAAAAACAAAAACAAAAAAAACAAAAACAAAACAAGAGCATATGATAACAGATGCACGATGTACAATGCATACAGATCAATACTTCAAACTATCATGACTTCAGGGAGAACTATTACAACTACAAATCGTCTTAAGTTTTTATGGCATTTTGTGTACTTGAAAATGAGACAGATCTTGGCGATGTGTTTTTTTAAGGGGCAATTGAAATGGTTTTATGCCGCAATTGAGCTGGAAGCGATAAAGCTATTGTTACTAAATAAATGACGTCTTGGTTACAAAATGAGCGTGGCATTTTATTTACAATAATTCTATAATACCCACATTGAAATTCTTAATAAAGTATTCTTCTGATCGTTGACTCTCTGTTAGTCCTCTTTTTGGAAACCGCTTCACTCTCCATATTACATCAACAAAGAAACATCTTTAATTTATCATTTTACCTGCAGATTCGTGTGTGTGTGTGTGTGTGTGTTTGTGTGTGTGTGAGGATTTGCATGTGTGTTGGGAAGTCAGTTTCTGTCATGATTGCTTTGGATCCGAAGCTGGTATCCATGTACACCATTGCTAAACTAATACTATCAAGGTTATGTCCTTAAGTGCATTACGCATCGACCATGGTAAGCCTTGAAATTAGAAACCTCAATCTCGAGTCCAGAACGTAAATCACGAAAGCACTTATCTATCAGTTTTGTGATGGTCAAATCAAAAATTTGGCAACGAATGAGCAACCAAACGTTTCTTACCACAATGAATGCTGTTATAAATAATTATATGTAAGTTCTCTGTAATTTCAGATAAAAATGTTTAATTTTTGTTCGAAAAATATAAACTTATTAATATACAATGTTTCAATGTTTCACGGCTAAGTATGCATTATTTTCTTTGTCAGGTACTAATACTTACAATTATATTAACACTAATGAGATAACATCCTTGGCGTTCGACTTAAAAAAGTAGTGTAATGGCTGAAACTACATATATTCGTCATTTCAGGCTCTCTCTATCGCTCTCTCGATATGTTTGCCTGTCTGTCTTGTATGTCTCGTTGCCATTAATGCACTAAATAATGTACCAATAAAGAAAGATTACATACACTATTATCAATCCTTTTTTCCTACGATCCTCTCTCTCTCTCTCTCTCTCTCTCTCTCTCTCTCTCTCTCTCTCTCTCTCTCTCTCTCTCACACACACACACACACACACACACACACTAAATGATGACAACTGTATCAATAAGAAAAGATTACATAGAATATTATCAACATCTGCACTATTGAATGTTGGAGTCTCTTTCTCCTACGATCTCCCCTCTCTCTCTCTCTCTCTCTCGTTGACATCCATACACTAAATGATAACAACTGTACAAATAAGATAATATTGCATTCAATATTATCAAAGCCTTCACTACAGTATTCTTGAATCCCGTTTCATTACTATCCCCCACTCCTCTCTCTCTTATTCATCCAGACAGTAAATAACGACAACTGTACCAATAAGGAGATATTACATACAATATTATCAATGTCTGCACTACTGTATGATGGCGTCCCTTTTTCCTACGATTCTATCTCTCTCTCATTATCTCTCTCTCTCTCTCTCTCTCTCTCTCTCTCTCTCTCTCTCATCCAGACACTAACTGATCACAACTGTACCAATAAGGAAAGAGTACATACGATATTATCAGTGTCTGCACTACTGTATATTGGCGTCCCTTTTTCCTACGATCAATAACGTTGTTTGATTTACACACACGCTGCTTAGCCCCTCATTTCCGATTCCGACCCATTGGAGCCGGAGTCTCGACAGGTCAAGTGACTGCACAAATCGAACAAGCTAATATATCAGTTTCTTAATTTAAACACCCTAAATCAAACTCTTGTTAACGAAAAAAAAGGGTGTAGAGTGTTGACACAAATTCTAGTCTACTGACAACTATTATATGGATTTAAAATGGTTGTATTTGCCATTGACCTCATTTGTCAACATTTGCGACATTTAAAACCAGAATTAACATCATAAAATTCAAAATATAAAAATGTTATCCCTTACATAATACGTAAAACATTTCTCAAAAATAGTACCAAAAATTGGTGTTTTTACAGTTTACAAAAACTCGTTAATTGGAACAACACAATGATGGCAAATACAGTAAATATCGGCATATTTCAACATGAAGTATAGGGACACTGTTCTACCTTACAAGCGCCTGGTGGTAAAGTTAAGGGAGATAACTTTTCATGGCAAATAACAGGATCTCACAAGAAGTGTATTCTGCCTAGTTATTCATTTACCAACTATTTAATCAAACAGTAAAGAGACAGATATGGGCAAATTATTTGATTAAAATGTTATCAAAGTAAGCTTTTTCTGCAACTTATGACAGTACACGATTTTTGAGTAGGGGTCAATCTCATAATATTGACTCTTGTCATGGACTTTGCATTAAAGTTTTCATAATGTTTCAGTTAACACTCGAAACCCATGCCGTCCTTAATTTAACCATACTATTACAAACCATACTATTACAAACCATACTATTACAAACCATACTATTACAAACCATACTATTACAAACCATACTATTACACGGCAAAATACCATCGTAGTGCATAGGTATCTTAGCGATATGGAAATCATATATGAAATGATAATCACGGTTGCCCTGAGCTTATGAGTATAAGATAAGTGTAAACTTTTAAATGTAGACATATCATAGTGCTTACAGTGAGATATGCTTGGTAGGACAACGGGATGAAACATTATAGACTGTTTTTTAATGACTTTAATCGGCAAACCTCACCATTGTTGTTAAGTAAATACAATGATCTCAAATTATGCATAACTGAACATAGTTGAAAATAATTTCCTCTTCTATCCGGGTCCTTACAAAGTATGTATGTATGTATGTATGTATGTATGTATGTATGTATGTATGTATGTATGTATGTATGTATGTATGTATGTATGTATGTATGTATGTATGTATGTATGTATGTATGTATGTATGTATGTATGTATGTATGTATGTATGTATGTATGTATGTATGTATGTATGTATGTATGTATGTATGTATGTATGTATGTATGTATGTATGTATGTATGTATGTATGTATGTATGTATGTATGCATGTATGTATGTATGTAGACAGACAGACAGAAGGATGCGCATACAATGGCAGAGCGACAGATTCAGACACGAAGACAGGTATATATTAAAAATTCCACAATTGAATACAAGCGGCAAAAGTACTTTAAGATATTTCCTTGAGCCTTAAATTTACACGGGAATGAGTTATCAATATGTTTTTAGAGAACTCCTTTTTAAACTCAGATACATTAGACGTCGAAGTGACCTCTGTCAAAGATCATTCACTCGATCCTTCATCGCATTTAGGCACTTTAAAGAGATAATTTGCAATATTTTTTATATCGTTGGATAAGCTGATCTGAGCACTCTTTACTATGAGAGAATTTGAAACTCGTTGTAGAAATGGTTACTTACATTTACAACTATATTAATATAACTGAAAAATGAGCATTTTCACAGTTCAATATGTGTCAAAACCAGCAATTAATTTGCCAAAACGAACGAGCGCGTCAATATCTATTGTTCCAAGGAACAAAACGGGTCAAAAGGTGCATCCTTACCTGACTCCCCGTGTACTGCAGAAATTGTCCAATTTGCAAATAATAGGGCATGGATATACTCAAGACAATAGGAAGGTCTACTCCTGCTGTAATGCAGTGGGCTATTATAGTCTATGTTGATATTAGGTATGTCCTTAGAAAAAGCGTACATCGTACATAATAGACGTAGTCCCTTTTCCTTAAAATCTAATTATATCGTTGACAAAGAAAAAAAACCTATATTACAGAAGGCTACAATGATTTCGAATGGTTGACATTATAAGGAGGAAATAATAAGGTTTTGTTCTTTGCTTATCAAAAGTGATTTGAAAGCAGAGAAGGGATAAGATGTTACTGTAAGGGTGTGTTTGAAATATTTGACCTTTTCTGTTTCAGGAATAATTTTGAATTTTATATTAGGAATTTGATTCGGAAAGGCGAGAGTATGTCAAAGACATAAAGTGACTATTACTCTGGGGCGGATCCAGAAATATCGTTTAGAATCATTTAGGGGACCGTAAACCAGTAGGCGAGAAGTCTGTGGGACAGAATCCCCAGTGGAGTCCCAGAGGGCTAAGCCCCCAGAAGCACCTGCATTTTAAACATTTGTAGGGGATACATTTTAACCATCTATCAGTAATGAAAAATTACTCTAGAAAAAGTTCCGATTTGTTTCGCGCTATTTTTTTTTTTTTTTTGGAGGGGGGGGGGGGCAGGGAGGGAGGCGCTAACTCTCCGCCCCAACCACCCTTGATCCGCCGTTGGATACATCACTTAGGGTATGATAATTAAGGGTGCAAGACAATAGAAGCTCTAACTTACAGAGTATTCATCCGTATATTTTGTTTAATTGTTATATCATGAAGAAAAAGATGTACTGATGTGATACGTTTGGTTCGAGTTGAGAAATAGCTGTTTCTCACTCCTCAGTTAAAAAACAGAGCGGAAAAGGTAAACAAAGGTTGCTGACGTTGTGTTATTATTTAGCGACTTTTCTTTCCCGTATGTGCATATACATGAAAGACCCTGATATATTTCTGCTTTATAAATAGATGTGGTCTGATTTAATGCTGGTTAGCTCGATCAGTATTAGCCAGGAGAATGTTATTTTTTTTTTTTTTTTTTTTATAGAAGACGCAATCTAAGACAAGAACTATTTACTTTGAGTATGTATATGTGTTACATTTTCTATAGATTCCTGGAACTGCATACGTGCGAGGAGATTCCAGTATTAAAAACATCTCATCTATTACACACCATATAACTGATAGTTAATACCATGTGATTTCTATTTTATTCAATATGTGAACGTAATTTACACAGTTTCAGGCACGCATACGTACCAGCAGGGGCTGTCCGCAAATGCGAACTATTTTACATATGACACAGATTTAGTTTTGTTCAAGGATATTGTTGGCAGTAGTGCCGTCTTTACAGATTTTCCGGGAAATATGGGAAAAAAAGTCTAATACAGTGTATAATAATTACGGATGCAAAACGATTTCGAACTGGCATTAAAACTTAACACGCTTTTTTTTTTTGGGGGGGGGGGACATGCAGTGGGACAAGTGAAAGGGGACCAAGTACCTAGCGGTGACTGTTGTGGTGCACATGCATCTCTGTCTCGGTCTGTCTTTCTCTCACTCCTATTCACAAACAAGCATACATTTATACTCAGCACCTAATACTACTAATAAACGATTCAGAGCAATATTGAAAGTATCCATGTATCGAGTTGTTGTTCTGTCTCGTTTACAAACGAAATATTTTTGTTTTAATTCGGAGTACGTTTTTAAGCATTTACTGTTGAGCCTTCACTCCACCCTATCCACAGTTTGATTTTCCTTACTTGATCCCTCTCCATTTTCGAAGTAAGTGCCTTTTGTCTATGATATTCATTTTATTTAAACAATTTTTTGCAATAGAAGCGTGGCTTTGCTTGTTCACTTCTTACTAATTTCTGGTGAATCGAAGACTAAAGAGCAAAGATGTATTCTGGCATTTATAGATAGTAGACAACAAGAGTTTCAAGAAGAGTCTCTGTTGGAACAGGATCTACTAGATTTTGTTATTTGTTTTACAGGTGCTTCACATGTGTGAGGTGATTGTATTTTTTAAAAAATATTTTAAGCAAAATACAGTAAGTAAACATCAATCACTCGAATTCTCGCAATCACTATATATCATTGCTCAGCTCAAGGTGTTAAACTCTTCTGCCTGAGGCATCCTAAATTCGAACAACCGAAAAGTTAAATAAACAAAATTAGCCGATAACACTTCGAATTTTAAAGTTCTGATACATTCTTAAAGCAAGTTTACTGTTGCCGCTTTTGACAACGCAGAGTCATGAAATGTGTTTCTTAAGAAAAGGTCCCTTCGCGGCAGTGTTTTTAGTCATCACTCCAGGCACACGATTTAAAATTATAATTTGCAAAATTGACTAAAAATCTGTTTTTCAATACATTAATATCACTGGGAAGAAAAAGAGTTAAACGGATGAAAAAGCGCTCACGGAGCCAAAGGAAACAACAAAGGTGTTCTTAAAGAAATACCTGTTCTCGGCCTGTTCTCTCTCGTTCTCTTATCTTTTATGGGACGAGGAGTGATTTTTACATTTCAGTTGTGGAAAAAGTTTTAATCAAGACAATATCTCGAAGGCATCTGCATCCGAGGCTTTGGTGACATACCCTCGCTCTTGCTGCATGTTCAGGTAGTATTGTTTTTAAAGTTTTTATTACTGAAGATGAATTAGAAAATAGCAAGATGCATATGCGTTTGATATGTGCGGGTTTTTGTTTCTATGAGATTACCCTTGAAAATGAAAGATAGCCCCAATTTATAAAAATTTACAACACACATCCGATTTGAGTTGAAGCTTGATATATAGCTCTAGACGCTCTTCCGCATTACCAAAGGATGTTCCGGTGCTCAGTCCAAATTTCAGGCGTAATACATTCATTTTTATGTGGGTTTTTTTTGTGTTGTTGTTTTCTGTATACAAAGTAATGTCCACGACTGGACCACATGCCAAATACTTCATCGTACTGACTATACACTGTCAGGTTTCGTATACATTAATAGTGTTTCTAACATGATCAACGCTCAATTAATATAATGTAGTCCATTTAGTTACATTTTTCTGATTAAGGAACGAATCAAAATTTAATTTATTTCTTAGAAAATCGAAAACATCTAAGACTAAAAATGTAAACCAATCGAGATTTTATATATGTTTGGGAGTAGATAATGATATAATAGAACTATTTGATTGAAAATGTCTTGTTGGGAATATGCTGGGCATCTTTGACATGTGGTTTGGAGAAAAACGATTTTGTACTATATAGTCAGGTTGAATGTTCCATGAAATAAAGTCCCATGGGAATTTTGTGATGAAACCAAGCCACTAGCTTCGATGTCTTAAAGGGACCCAAAAGAACAATTAAACTCTTGTTGGCAGTCTGGGAATCTGCTCTGATCATGTGATGAGTCGGTGCAGGAAACGTTTGATTTGTTCATTTTCGCGTAGTATTTTATACCAACATAGCCTGATAAATTCATCCGTTTGCTCTATACGTCTTTCAGATTTCATCCAGTGTAAATGCTGCTCTGCTCAATATACACACTCTAATATGTGTAAATCATGTATTTTAGCTGGTGTACAATGTTGAGTGATATCTAACCTCCATGAAATTTTTTAATGTTGCAGGTGAATGCAGTGGTGGTGGGAGTACACGCATCATCCAACATAAACAGCATGAACAGTACAGAAATCAACTTGAACAGAATAGACTAGATCTTTGATCCCAATAGACTAGATGATTGTATGCTATTGGACTTTCTATTGCTAAAACTAGCATTCTGTTTGCATGAACATTCTGCCGCAAAGGCATTTATCCTCTACCATTATAAAGACGGCAGCTGAAGTGCAAGTGCCAGCTGCAAAAGTGACAAGGTATGACACCAACCACTCATTCTGCATCATCTGTCAAACAGAGGCAGGTTAGGCACTCATGGAGTAACCAGGTGCCCTTGAGAAAGTACCGGACTTCATTAAAGAGTGTTCTCACTATGCCAATAAAGACTATCCTGAAAAACAATATGAAAGACCAATGGATTCCAAGAGTACTAGACGAGAATTATGTTCCAGTCACTCATTCGGTAGTGGCACCTTCACCCGCTCTCTGTCAGCCCCTTATAACAAAGATATGTGCTTATTCTGTGAAATCGGAGCATCATACAAGAGTCCCTTGTACATGACTGCTACAGAAAATCCTGGTCGTTCTCTCAAAGAAGCCATCGAGGAAAGTGAAAAGGAAAAGCTTCACGTCACACTCTGCACATCGATCAGCCC
The DNA here is from genome assembly GCA_029931535.1 of Margaritifera margaritifera. NCBI lineage: Eukaryota > Metazoa > Mollusca > Bivalvia > Unionida > Margaritiferidae > Margaritifera > Margaritifera margaritifera. The sequence continues at coordinate 2,767,619 of JAQPZY010001572.1, read as the reverse complement.
TGAAGATACACATACAATCGACATCGAATACCACAAGCAGTGAACGTCACAGATGTTCGTCGCAGAGCCATGAACCCATCGTCATCTAAGCCAAGAGTAGTCGATGAATTGGCAGCAGAGGTTGCATTCCTCAGTCTGGTTGAGGGCGCATTGCTTGATGGAAATGTTGTTAGCATGTCTATACAGGAGGCGTACGTAGGCGTTCTATCTTCCAACAATGTGCTGAACCACAAGTGCAGTCGCAGAACGCTGAAACAGCTAATAAAAACTGAAATATCTGATGTAAAATTCCACAAACCAAAAAGGTGTGAGTGAAGAGCACAAGAGATGCTGCAGATCGGCTGGTGAAAGAGAGCAAGGTAGACAGTGACATGGACATGAACTTTCTGTACAATGCGGGTTCTGTGCTGAGAAAAACAATAAGTAAAGCTAAAGAATGAACATGTTGTTGTTCACTTACAGATGTTAAAGAGGAACATTTACCAAAGAGCTGTACAGTTTCTATCGGTGGATCATTCAGGGACCAAACAACGCTATCAACTGAAAAAGAACTCTTCACAAATGAACAAGCATGCCACGAACCTGGCACAAAGTACAGTAATATTTTATCACTTAACGGATGCAGCAAACATAGCAAAGATACCCATGAAGCGACTCCTGTCAGATGTGAAGTCAAAGCTGGAACTCACCTGCTACCTAACTTACAAGATGCTGGAGAAGGCACACGCAAATGAGAAGCACGTGGTGGCACGGTGGTCTCAGCGCAGAGCAATTTACAGGAGTATGAGTCACCTTCAAAGTGATAAAAAAGAAGCCGATACAAAGCTGCTGCTGCATGCTGCTGATGCAACAGCCTGTGGGGCTTCCAGCATTAGCATTCACTCGCCAGACACTGATATTTTTGTGCTTCAATCCGGCGGTATCCAGAATTATCCAAGGACACCAAGTTCGCAACCGGAACTGGTCAGAGGCACCGCGTTATCCCACTGATACCCATCTATGAAGCCCTTGGACCTAGCAAGGCGATCTCTTTCCAGGATTCCATGGCATTAGTGGTGCCAACAATACAGCCAGCTTTACCGTAGAGAGAAAACTAGCTTTCTGGAAGGGTTTCGAAGATGATAGTGATGACAGCATAACTGCACTTGCAAGCCTGGACACAACCTCGGCGTCTACTGATGATACCTTTACTGCTATCGAGCAGTTCATCTGTATGGTGTACCTATCTCAAACTCAGATCTCCAAGGTGGAGAAGTTGAGGTGGTGACTGTTCACAAAGAAGCACAATCGGAAAGGCTACCACATACATAAGATGCATTACATCAAGGAACTCTACGGGCTCACTACCAGGACATTATCTGGAACAATGACACCAAGGCAAACCTTGAAGTCACTCACCACAAGAAAATGGCTGTAAATTAGAAAGGGAAGAGTGGATTCAGTCATGACCATACAACTTCCAGCACCAAAATCCGTACCCTACTTGGTGAAGTGTTGCTGCACCAAGACGAGATGCCAAACACGTCAGAAGGCAGGGTTAAGCTGCACTGATATTTGTGGCTCTTCCGACATTGCGGAGGCGTGTTATAATATGTTACGGTATGGAACAAACGAATCCAGTGCATGAGAACGAGGAGGGAGACGATGATGAGATGTTCCTGTGAAGTATCTGGTGTACTTGAAAATGTGGTAGCAGTACACTCTTAAATATTAAGCCTTCAGTAAATCTACATTTCCCTATAACACCGTAACATCTATCAACAAAGACTTAGGTGTAGATCGGCATATAAATAGCAGAATTTAAAGCAATAAATACACCAAGCTTATATAGTGAGTATTTAGTATAATTTCTTACTTAGAATAATTTCTTGCCAGACTGTTCCATTTCCTCAGCTCAGGTTAACATATTTTATTAGTCGCAGAAACTCGATCATTGTTTTACAGGAAAGTGAGAGTTTTGTTTTTCATAAATTCATGTTATGAAGGCACAGCCAATGTATACGGTCGCTCTGGTTGCTGTATTGTACATTTTGCCTACACATTGTCAAATTTAAGATATAAATGGTCCACTTTTTTACACTTACAACTGTGTTTATCTCTTTGACCAAAATGGCTTCAGGCTGATATTTTGGATTTATTTTTCAATAATTCGCAGTCGACACCAGATCAAAATCCCAGGCTGCCAATTTTTTAACCAAACATTTTATTAGGGTTCTCTTAAGACATCTAGACTAGTGGCTTGCGTTCATTACAAAATTCCCAAGAGACTTCATATGCTCCATGACTACTGTGACCAGAGTGGTCCCGATGTAACATTGTTTAAACAACAAGTTCTAATATTACAAGCAAATATAGACATTTATAATATTTTAGAAATAATTATATTGCGCTTCTTCTTATTTCTGACATAAAGCGCTGCTTGAGAGATTTATTTTAGCATCATGGACGAAATTTTAATTTAACATGTGTGCCACGTATGAATTATATACGTGTAAGTGAAGATCTCATGCGAAGATGTGAGTAAATAATAAAACTTGCAATTTTATATACCTACTTTTAATTAAGTTTCTGAGTCGTGGGTGGGAGAAGATTGAAGAGCTTTCTCTTATCTTTTCTATATGTGAAATATGAGCTTTCGTTTATGTGCAAATGACAATTTATACACGCTAATTCCTGACTGAAAATGCGGCAAGTTTGGCAATTTGACTCTTACTTGCCTGTTAACTGTGAGGTATGTTAATTCTCAGAGCAAGTTTTAAATCATCAATTGTGAATTTTGGGCCCCCATCCCGAAATGCAATTCTATTGAATGCTGCTATATTCTTTTAACCTATCAGTGGAATTAAAACAGCCCATAACTTTAACTGTACGAAAATTTATCAAAGACTACAGTTATGCAACATTACTTAAGGCTAATGAAAAATGACACAGAACAACCATGGATGTTACATACGCAACTTTTCGTCTGCAATAATAATAATAATAATAATAATAATAATAATAATAATAATATTATTATTATTATTATTATTATTATTATTATTATTATTATTATTATTATTTTATAACTTTACATCAGACTAATTACTGAAAGAAAGTAACCATAGATGTTACAGTATGCAATTATGTCTGTCCACCCCTTTGCTACTCGTACACATATATACTTAAGATTTCGGACTGCAACAGAACAACCATGACTTTTATATGTGTAACTTGTCGTCTGCTTTTAAATCTCCCAATCCCAACTTCCCATCCGTCGTATGCCTAGTCCGTCCATCGCACGTTCTAAGACAGTTCAAAATCTAATCTTGCCAAACCAGACCAAATCTGATATGTATACACCATCAGTGGGTCCCAAGACCTGATTAAGTTCTGGTGCTTGTCACTTTATATTCAATTTGTTTTACGCTTATTTGAACGTTTTGGATTTTGTCTTTTTATTAAAACCTTGTAAGCACGTTTAAACAAAACTTACTTGATGTAGACAAATGAAGTATATCATGCATGTTTGTATTAATATACAGACCACCGGATTTTCAGAACTTTTTGTGCTTGAAAAACCCATTTGGGCAAATGAACTTTGGCATGGTTGTTTTAGGCATGTATAGATGACGTGAATAGATTTTCATGCCATGATAGTAATTGATCAAAATGTCCAAAATGTTTGAATTTGTGAGGCTTTTAGATATTTCGGTCTGCAATGCTTTACAGTCACAAATCTTTTTTTTTTCTTTTCTTGTCTTTTGGGGAGAGGGTGGACATGTCTAACATTTCAGCCCTCTGGTCCCCAAATTTTGACAAGATGTCAAGCTTATTCTAATTTTGGGAAAGCTGAAACTTTCTGAATGTTACTAAAATTGACCGAACTGTTTAGATTTTACGTGAGGAAGACTAAAATCCGGACCTTATAAATCAGGGATCTTCTATATGACACTCGAAACAACATTTCATGTTATTCACCTTGCTAAAAATCTCCTTTCCATCAGTCAAACACAAGAGTCACAAAATAAAAATAATTGTTATGTTGGGGAGAGGAGGGGGAATAGATCATCCTAATGTATTCAAGATAGAATAAAGATTAGCAATGACAAAGAAATAACAATGTAATTGATTCAATGAAAAAATGAAATAAATTAGATTTATGAGTGACCCGAATTATCCACTTCTGTACTACTATATGTATATTTCAACATAACGAGAGGTCTAGAGAAGCTGTCGTATTTCTACACGACACTTATAAATACAAATATATGAGTGACCAAGTGATGTACCAGTAATCCTACACAAGTGTACCTTTCACATTCCAATATAATTTGTGGCCTAGTGATGTTCCACTACTCAAACACAACACTTACAAATAAATAAATATAAGTAACCTATTAACGTTCCAGTACTCTTACACAAGTGCGTTGTTCGCATGCCAATATAGTATTAACATACGAGGAAGCTGTAACAACTCTTGCGCGGCTTCGAACACCTAACAATGAGAATAACTACTGTAGAATCTTGTCTGAGAACATATCTGAACTAATGAGATGGTCTTTGGTTCACTCTGACAAAACTATAGTCAAAATTAGCTTCATTATCTGACAATGACTTCACGAAAGTAGACAAAAGTGGCTTGATGAGTAGACAACTGTAATGGAAAATACAGTAATAGAAGTGCAATGACTATATAAAAAAAAAAAATAGGAACTCCTATCTGAAAAGGCAAAAAATAAGACTTGTATAATAGGAACTCCTATCTGACAAGACAAAAAATAAGACTTGTATAATAGGAACTCCTATCTGACAAGACAAAAATAAGACTTGTATAATAGGAACTCCTATCTGACAAGATAAAAAATAAGACTTGTATAATAGGAACTATTATCTGACAAGACAAAAAATAAGACTTGTATAATAGGAACTCCTATCTGACAAGACAAAAAACAAGACTTGTATAATAGGAACTCCTATCTAACAAGACAAAAAACAAGACTTGTATAATAGGAACTCCTATCTGACAAGACAAAAAACAAGACTTGTATAATAGGAACTCCTATCTGACAAGACAAAAAATAAGACTTGTATAATAGGAACTCCTATCTGACAAGACAAAAAATAAGACTTGTATAATAGGAACTCCTATCTGACAAGACAAAAAATAAGACAGATTAGACGAGCGATAGGATAACATAAATTTATTTTTACTGTGTGTGATAAAAGTGCTCACTTAGTCCATGACCTGTGTATTACCAGTAAGAAGGGTAGTTAGTGTCGATTTTTTAGTTATTTTATAAAATGATACTTGAATATATGCTCTTCCAATAACTACAACATTCGGATATACTCGAGCCTCATATTGTACACCTCTTCAAGTCAGGCCACCGCATGGGTGGTATAGCTTGGCGCGGTATCGTGTTGCCGAACAACTGTGGCCAACGATTATGAAATCAATTAACCCTTACCCAAAACTACTATTGAGAATGTGCCGTTGTACTATCATATTTAGATATTTAAAAGGATTGCTGTTTGATATTGCTCTCGCGCTAAAGAAATTAAATTAACAAAACAAGATAATAGTTACTACAAGTACCAGAGAAGCCTTAGTTTGTCACACGTGAACATGAAATCATTCAAAATGTTTACCACATTATATCTACCGTACAGCCTACCGAAACCATGTGGAAATAAAACGGTATATATGCATACCTGCAAAATTTCTGCAAAAGCACTTTTGCAGAAATGCACAGTAAGTATTTAAATATAACAGCATGTTAAACATTCAGGAAACGGTCGTGCAATTGAATTGTGTGTGTGTTGGGGGTGGGGTTGTGGGCGTGTGTTTGATGCATTTTTTCCCAACTTATAACCTTATAAGTACTGTGTGCTTTAAAATGATGGTGGGCTGCAAGATGCATTTGATGTAAACATTCTGCGATAGGTGTACTCGTAGCGCATTTACAAATTAAATGTCCCTTGAACAATAAAAGTACCGTTGTCAAAAATAGGCGTTTTATCTGTTACGTATTCGATCAACCTGAAAAATACCTTAAAAATTAAACAGACACTCTTCATGATGTCTTCTGGGGGCCAAAAGCGGATGCATATACGAGACGGCGTACACCTGTTAACCTCTTCTTCCAGTGACCAATAAATACCAAATGAGATGGTTCCTACACGTTATATTGTCTTAGGTGGTACTTGTCTTTGTTGACAAATAGATGGAGGATATGGCAATAGTTTCACTATTTTTCTTTATACATTCCCATCTTCATTTTGCAAAGAAACGACCTACACTTTTATAGATTTGTACTTACATGTAAAACAAAGCTTACTTCAAAATTAGAGACACCGGTACACTCAACCAATTTGTATTTGCTGATCCAATCTCATAATTGCTATCTATTCCTTATACTTTAGTTTCCCACAAGTTAGTAAGTATTTTGTACTATTGCGTAATAGCTCACACCACACTATTGGTCATTAGGAGAGAGATAAACAGACGTTGTGGAATAATTACTTGTCATTTATACCAGGGCAAGTTACACAAAAATGGAACAATTACTTGTCAATATACCAGGATAAGTTACACAAAAATGGAACAATTACTTGTCAATATACCAGGATAAGTTACACAAAAATGGAACAATTACTTGTCATTTATACCAGGACAAGTTACACAAAAATGGAACAATTACTTGTCATTAATACCAGGACAAGTTACACAAAAATGGAACAATTACTTGTCATTTATACCAGGACAAGTTACACAAAAATGGAACAAAGTTTGATACACAAGAATGGAGATCAATTCAAGGAACTGACAAATCAAAGTGAATGCAGACACGATTTAAGCAATCATGTAGACGGCAGCGTGCTATGACATTCGTGGAATATTCGATGTGGCGAAAACTACCATTCTTCGAATGTTATGTCCCGTTGTGTACACATGTTACATTATATCTGCACTAAACCAGTCGTTCCTTTGTGTCCGCATATTCTGTTATGTTCGCACAAAACTATTCGTTCCGTTATGTCCTCATGTTCTATTATGTCCTCATGTTCTATTATGTCCTCATGTTCTATTATGTCCGTCCTGAACCATGAGAAATTACAATACAGGTTCAAATCTCAGCATGACGAATTACAAACATTCTCTAACCAGTACGATAATATTCTTTCTCAATATATAATTTCACTCTATATTATCACGGATCCTCTTGTAGGATCCAGGGATAGCATTTTCCACTCTGTCTGGCGCGGGGTATATATATATATATATATATATATATATATATATATATATATATATATATATATATATATATATATATATATATCGTCCAACCACCTGATGTCGTTCTTATCATTCGATCGTGCGCCATGTTTCTCGCGATCTAACGCGCTTGTTTCGAGATAATGACGTCGTCAACTCTGTCACCAGCTTTCTGAAAGAGTGAACGGAATGAATTAAACAGTAAAATCAGACAAAATGAGATTTAAACAGGTAATTTCATGTAATTTAAAAAAAAAAACATAATGAAAATCTATATTTTCACTAATGCCTTTTTTGTGTAACACATTTTGGCCTTGAATTTTCTATTATATACTAAAGATAGCGCCGCCGATCACATGTTGACTGTGTTTACATATTCTGAACAGGATAACCCACTTTGGGAATTTCTACAACTGGATAGCCAATGTAAATATTTGGTTTTAATCATGTGGAGCTCTTACACCACGTAAGAAAATTTACATTCGAAATGTACATTCACTGCGGACTTTTTCGTTTCAGTTTTATTTCATAATAAACTTATATTCTACATCAAAAGAAACTGAATCTATTATAATAAAATGTGTATCCATTCACCAGTGTCTATTTTTAAATTTCTCCCTCCCTCTGTCTCCATGTCTGTCTGTCTGTCTGTCTCTCAGTCCATTGGTAAAGAGCAAGCAAGCAGTAATGTAAGTGCACAAACTGCATATAGAATTAACGGATGATTTTTTTTCATATTTAAATTTTATTTTAAAAACATGGAGACGCTATGAACTAATAGTATCCATACCTTGACCTAACTGGCACATTCCGGTCATATGCCACGTGACTTTTAGTTTGCGTTACGAACCAGGCTACACACACACACACACACACACACACACACACACACACACACACACACACAAACACACACACACACATATATATATATATATATATATATATATCATTGTGCAATGTGGGATTTATCTCGCTAATGTGTCATAAGTGCATAAGCATTGCCGATAAGCTTATATCAGGTACACGAAGACCACCATGTCTAATCAGTAAAGTACCAGAAAAGCTTATATCAGGTACACAAAGACCACCATGTCTAATCAGTAAAGTACCAGAAAAGCTTATATCAGGTACACGAAGACCACCATGTCTAATCAGTAAAGTACCAGATAAGGAGCAAATGTGTCGGATAACGAAAAAAGAAACTCCCATATATAACAGGGGCGGATTTAGTGAGGGTAGGGATTGGGAGTTTTGACTGATTCACTAACAGCCCCTTTTTCAGTGAAATTAAAATATATTTTAATGTTAAAAACAGTATGTATGTATGTATGTATGTATGTATGTATGTATGTATGTATGTATGTATGTATGTATGTATGTATGTATGTATGTATGTATGTATCGGGTTTAACGGCACGTCAGTACAATGCTAGTTATACCCTGCTGTTTACAAGTTCTATAAATGTTAAGATAAATGGTGGCAAAGAAAACTCTAGGAATATAAACGAAAACTCTAGGAATATAAAAGAAAACTCTAGGAATATAAAAGAAAACTCTAGGAATATAATCCCTTCCAAATAAACGTAGTACTACAAAATAAAGGAAAAAAGGCAAAGTTGCTAATTTAATTTAATGAAAAAGATACATAAAATAAAATATAAAGGTACAAATATGAAAACCTTAAATGCACGCTAAAAACAGAGAAATATGGTCATTTTAAGTAAAACCAGCCACCTCCCTTTAACTCAAGCCTCATCCCCACGAAACATTCCTGCATCCGCCCTTCGACATGTTTCCTCCGCGTACTTCTTGTCAACAAAGAACCGTAGATTGTATAAAAAAATTCTCTCCCTTGGCAGTCTTTTTTTTTATGGATCTTAACACGTTAAATGACTTCATGCCGCAAATTAAAACTGCCAATATTCCCTAAACGCAGCCAACAAATTTACATTTAAAGTTCAGAATCCTATTTTTCTTGAGCTGAGAAAATTATTGTATTCTTTTTTAACAAGAGTGTGAACTTTGTGATTTTAGACTCTACAATTGGGCGTAGCACGTATGGACCCCCCGGACTCATACGCGACATCCTCACAGTTAAAATCTTTAGATTTACACATTATGTCCAAAAAAAAAAAAGAAAAAAAAAAAGGATTAAATATGTTCATTTTGATAGCTGCATTCTTTTTCTTATCGTGCATGAATACATTCCAAATAGCGAGCAATGTTCGTAATTTTACACACATCCAATCAGAAACAGCTACAAGCTTTATGGCAACTTGTCAGTGAAATCATCATAAGTAAAGCCTCTGTCAAACAATAAAGTCAATTTAAACAATATGACTACCTTGGTGGATAAATACTCAAATAACTGAACTGCAACAATTCCTCTTGGTTTCATTTGCGTGCCAATGTTGTCCAATGTCTAAACTTGTGGGTACCGCCAAGCCACAATAGCATACAACTTTAGCTCCAACCCCCACACCCCCCCCAACCCCCCCAAAAAAAACAAAAAAACAACCAAACACATTAGTTTTTCTTAATTTTTCAGTGTATATGGTTAATGCAAATGATACATACCTGCCATAAAGACTTTTCAGAGAGAGAGAGAGAGAGAGTCGCCCTTGTGTATGTACCTCGTTAAAGCACGACGTAATTAACATACTAGGTATGAATCTGGTTTGCTAACTGTTTATAACAACAAGCCTCTGTAAGAGGCAATGAAGGGGAGAGTGCTTTTGTCTCCTATCAATAAAAATGCTTTTTTTTAACTAACAAAACGAAGCAATTGTTAATTTCAAAAAATCAAACACGACTGGCTAGTTGAAACGGTAAATTAAATGGCCCCATAAAATACATACCGATTAATTCAATGTACTTCAGAGAGAGAGAGAGAGAGAGGGGGGGGGGGGGATTCAAACTCACCGCTTGATTTTCTTTTTGAAAGAAACAACCAAGCTAGATGTCCACATTTCAACTTATCCAGTAATGATATTTCTTCTCTGTTTTATCGAGGTTATCGACCTTGACTTCCTTCAAAAAGTAGGCTGTGAATCACAACACAAGCTGCAGCTGGTATTTTCTCCCAACTTTTAAACGACTAAAATAACAGCGTTTTCATCTTTCAGAGGGCATTCAACTATTTAGATTGCAATTGTAACTTGCTAGATGTTGTCAAAATCTTACAATGTAGATATACATGATAAAATATAACTTGGAGTAGAAGTTTGCGAAATATCAGTCCGACTCCCCCCCCCCCCCCCGGCGGATTATTTAATTTTTCTTCAAACAGCTTTTAAATGTCGAATTCAGTTTTATAATTAAGAGCATTTTAATTGAACACTGTAGTTCCTTGTGACACAGGGCTGCAATTTCCAACACATTGTCATCGTTGTCAATGTAAGCAAACATGGGTTTATTTTAGCTGGAAATTTACAAGAGTTATTTGAAAAGTTCTGAATATTTTGTTAAAACTGTTTTGTTTCTTTGAACTTGTGAAACTACACGCCAAAGATGAAAAGAGTGACTAGATTGTCCCTGGTGATGAAACATGGATTTACTATTTTGAACACCACTCAAGAGAGAGAGAGAGAGAGAGAGAGAGAGAGAAAAAAGAAGAAAAAAATTCGATTGAAGAAAACGAGCAGAGACCACTAATGGCTAGCCGTAGTGGGACTGTGAAGAGAGGTTCATATGCATTATTTTTGGATGCCACAAACTCTGTCGTCCAGGTACCTATACCAATGGACATTTTTACATCTCCAAAGTGTTGCCACAAGTTGTGGACCACTACCAAAGCACCCTATGGAGCAGACGATTTTGAAAGATGCCATGCAGTTGGAAGCGTAGTTTCAAGTGTGCGAACAACATAAGAAAAGGTAGATACAAAATGGTATTTAATAAATGGATAATCAGACTGAGAAAGTCGGTAGAGGTGCATATGGAGTACTTTTTCCGAGGATGCAATGACGTACTGTTCACTAATACAGAACTTTGTTGTACAGCGCAATTCAGAACTTTTTAAATACCCCTTACATCTTGCGCACAATTTTCTGCGAAAAGTAGAGCCATTGCGGGTGTTGGGGGTGGGGTGGACAAATGATATATTTTTCATACACGTGTGAGACAAAGAAATTAAAACAGCCTTGGGAAATCACATAGCTGGAAATCATAAAGAAGTAAGAAAAAAAAAAAAAAAAAAAACAAACAAAAAGAAGAAGAGTTTAAATATTAATAGTTGGATACGTTGCCGAAGGCTACATTTGAACGCTATCCCGTGCTACATGTCTGAGTAAATGGTACAGTACGTTATTTGAAGCGATGATGAACTAATTTCCAATATTTCAATTGAATTTGCAAGTCGGATGTTGTAACATTTATAGTCAGACGTATGGAAAGACCTTTGGAACTTTTCAACATTAAATACTATAGAAGATTGCAGACATGAAACGAATGATTCTTTTCATATTATTATTATTATGATTATTATGATGAGCATTATTATTATCATTATTATTTGATTTTTCGGTATCGAAATATACGTGGTGAAGGATGGAAAGAACCTTTCTAGCGTATGACAGGGATGTATCTCTTAGATTAATCAATGTCCTGTACAAAATGGGACTGAGGGAGGATTGATTCTATGTGGAATGATAATTCTTGTCATATATATATATATATATATATATATATATATATATATATATATATATATATATATATATATATATATATATATATATATATAATCAGGTTGAGGCTACCACTACACCAGAACTACCGTCAGACGTTGATTTAGTTATGTGTGCTTCTGACATTAGTGTGCTGCAGGATGTACCGTCCTTGGAGACTTTTAAATCTACACCCACTTACCTCATGGTCACTGATGCGAGCACCCCGCTAGGGTATGTGAAATTACAACCGGTATATAGGAATACACCGTTACCAAGATAAATATCACTTGTTGGATACATTAGGTTGTTCTGTTTTATGCAATCGTCATTACACTTTCGGGAGTGGTTTCGAGCGTCATGGCCGAGCCAGTAAGTCGACCTTAAGTGTACGAATGTCAATGGATGGTGTACCGGTAGTGAGAGTCACTTTTGGCCCAAACAGGCCTCTCTCTGGGGAAACAGACACAGACTCAACAACAACCCATCTCAGGAAAATAAAGCTCTCAACAAGCTGACTGATGTTCTACTGGTTCTGGTTGGTCATCCACTCAGTCCAGATAATCATCTGAGGTGGAGAATATTAATCTCATATGGAGAAAAACGTCTTGCCTGGCAGTTCAACTAAACTCAGTATAAATGGTACGTTTTGTTGAAAATGATTAATAAAGATTTCGTGCAACCCATCTGTGGAGAAAAGGCGTTGAGCAGTTACCGCTGCAAGACGTGTGTATTCTACATGTTAGAAAGTGCGCCTCCTTCTCTGTTGCATCCCGAAGATATGTTATTTTGAGTTGAGCTGTCTTTGAGAACACTACGCAAATGGGCTGAAAATGGTTAGAGCCCAAATTACTTTATACCAGAAGAGAACATGTTCCGTGGGACAATATATATGCGCACATTAAAGTTGAGTTGCTGGCTGTTCTACACGATCTGCTGAGACAGGAGGGGAAATATCTCCTCGGGCTGTCTTGGATGGTTTAGGTCACAAGCTGGCTAGTCTTTGTCAGACATCTCTAATCCATACAGAGTATCGGGTGAAAGATGGCGTGGAACCTATAGCATTCACAACTGCACACACAATTAATAGTACAGAATGTACGTGGTGGCAAATTGTTCATCAAGGATTATTAGAGAATTCCAGTTTCGTGTCGTGAAGAAAAGATGCTACTCACATAAACCAAGATGGTCAGTAGACACAGTAGTACGGACGTTGTATTTATCTAGTCTTGCATCGCATCTGGCCTCACAGTGTTTTGCACAGGAATTAATTGACCAGAAAAATCTTGATATCGCTGACGAGCGTCTCGTGTTAGGATGCACTTCTGATATCGCCTCTACAAAAACTGAAACTGGCCGCTTTTTACTTGATGCATTGCAATTTGATCATATCAGAGAATGTTCTTCATCAGATTCAAGGGAAGTATACACATCTTGTCACGGATCTCGGAACTGATCCGTCAGAACATGTTCTTCGTAGACATCTGGAGGACAATATCTGCAACAACAGAGTTTTTGAGACAATATGTTGCCTTTCCATTATGTTATCTTCAATCAAAGATTCATGGTGCACCTAAAACGTTAATTCTCGAGATCTTGCAATCTAAAGGGTCAGACATGGCCGCTGTCCGTCCTTCCACTGACATCTGGCAGCAGTGCGCTGTGGTTGCTGCTAAATGTTACTTCCACTTCCTTGAGTACCAGTGTTACCCCTGGCAGGGCAAGACTCCACAAAAGAAGGCCGCTCTGGAGAACATGTTGTGGGTCCTTCTGTACAAAAATTTGACTTACGAGGACACCGTTCAAACCTGATGGCGTAATGTTTGATGCAGGAGGGGAGGTATGTGGATGCATACAAAGTCTCTGCATATCCATGAGGTTAAAGCACGAAGACAATGCTGCAAAGTGGCAGATAGCTTTCCTAATTAATGCCAGAGACAATGAAAGAAAAAAAAATAATAGAGACAATAAACAGAAGAGATAATACTAGAGAAAGAAAATTAAACAAGGATGTGTTTCTGTGATATTTACTGAATGTACTTAATGACACTTTAACGTGTTTGTATCTTTCTCATTTCACTCGTACAACTCTTTCAACATTTTGCAGTTTAAAACGTTTACGGATTTGGATTTAGTTATCTTTGCCAATAATCCTTAGGTTTATTCAGGAAAAATATTGTTTTAATTTTCACGAAAAATATTCATTATACTTCTCTGATCATTTTCAAACAATTATACAGTTCGCTCCATCTCTGTATTTGCATTTTGTGACAGAAACGATAACAAGCAACTATGTATACAACTCGAATATGCATTGGTTAAACATTTTATATCTTTATATCTGTGTATATTTCCACATTTATTTATGTCACTATCTATCTAACATACATACATACATACATCTCTGACAAGTTTGTTATTTTTGTGATATCTCAGACATCATTGCAATCAACAGCTATAAGGTTGCAAGTGTTTATTACGATTACATTGAAATACCCCTTTCCCCCAAAAGACAACAACAACAACAACAACCCCAGTAACTGTTCCATGACGCTGTCGTGTTGTACTTTTGCGGTTGTGGCTAAAACGAATCGGTCTGAACAGACACCGATATGTGTACTATTAATTTTAACTCCATAATATCTATTGACTGTAAATCACAATATTTACGAGTCATTTAATTTCAGCGGATATTGGTAATTCAAAGTTATGTGAAATCAATTTTATTCGTTGTCACCAATTTTCGGAAATGTCCTGGTTGGTACAAAACATATTTAACGACTACACAAACGGTTAACATCCGCGAGGATAAGAGGATCCGCTTTCCCCAATCCATTAATTTAACTAATGAAAACAAGGAAACCCACAAACCTTGATAGCCACGAAAAGAAATCATTATCAGTTTTTGCGACATGAAATTTTCGCAGAAAAAGGACCGTTACAATTCTATCATTTACTTTTATCATAAAGAAATGTGCATGCTGTCTCAGATTGCCATATTTCTTCTTGTGTCGTTCTTCCTCTCTCTTCGTCAATCAGTTTTTCAACATGTCCTTTTTTCCTATCTACTGATGGATCGGTTGGTTTTACCATTCAAAGTTTTAACTCTGAATAGAGACAATCTTTTGCAAAACTGAGACCGAAAACACATAAATATCAATTTTGTCCATTCTTTTTGTGTCGAATATGGAGATTTAACGTAGCCTTAAATTAAATTATACAGTTTTCAAGGTGAACCAATGATTGTGCTGCTCAAATCACGTGGTCATAAAGATTGCACATAGCGTAATTAAATCTACAGTTTTCAAGGTGAACCAATGATCGTGCTGTTCAAATCACGTGGTCCATATTATGATTATAGCTAATTTAGATATAGATAATTGTATTATAATACATAGGGGAATTATACCTTAATTGTAACATTTTGGCCTGCATGTTTGAAACAACAAAAGTGAAAAATATCATGCATATTCTCGTAATATAACTGGCATAAAGCAAACGAAAACGATTAACTTTTCCTAGGTGAAATCCACACGCTCCACATACACCGACACACCACCCCTTTTCAAGGATATTTACATTTGTGTGTGACCTTACACACATCGTCCAAGTCATTTGATCACACACTATCTTGAAAATGCGTAAGAGAATGATAGAAAAATGCAATATTTATACAACCAAACACGTGTGTTATACAATGGTGATTCTCGCCTGTCTCGACTGTGTTGCTTGCACAGTTAATATCACTTTACATACATCATGTAACCGAAGCAGCCGACCAGGGCTGGACTGGGCGCGCATCGAACCCGCGACGCTTGGATTACGGATCTGACTCTCTATCAACTCTTTCGCAACATCAGATAATATTAAAGTTAATCCAAGAATAGGAATATGAAAACCAACATCAGTTTGCACACCGAGCAGCCAATATCAACTGAAAAACAAACACACTTTGTAGCTAAAGAAGACAGGTCATGCAGACAGGCCTTTACTTTTGCACACGCCAAGAAGATTTTTCTTTTCTATAAAAGCTCTTCTTCTGCATGCATTCCAAAAGAGCGTTCTGAAAAGGACACTATGCCACTCATGTTGATATTACTGATGATATACAGTAAAACCCCGCCTAACGACTATCCCGCTACAAAGAAATAAAATCTGAAGTATCTGTTTTTTCTCTCAGTATTCCGAAATATTACAACCCCAAATCTATTACAATCCCGTTATAATGGTTTCTAATCAGTAAGTCCAGACTCATTTAATGGCTTCAATTAAAGGCTTACGAAATTCTATCACTCTAGTAAGAAAATCTCAGAATATCTGAATAAAACTAAATATATATATATATATATATATATATATATATATATATATATATATATATATATATATATATATATCACAGGGCAAGGTTGGCAACGAATTTTCTAGATGGGTGGAGGTGTAGAATAAGAATTCATTTTTTCGATGTCATTCAAAATATTTTAAAAAATCATACCTTACCTAAAAGAATGAATGTTAATCATCCGTCCGCCACGGTAGCATGTATTGTAAGAGCGGTAGTTCCACAATAATACAGAAGAAATAAATGTTGAAATAACACGAACAAATTGAATGTGACTCCATTATCAAGGTCAAGGTCGCGTGTATGCAGCAGGTGTAGTGATTATTTCCATCCTAATGTTAGTAAATAATAATCCTAATTTTAAATTATTTAAAACACTGGCTTATAAGGGCAATCTCAGTTGAAGAATGTGTGTTTACAAACATATGAATTCTGTTGAAGATCTTTTCAGAGTTGAATATCAAACAGTTGCGAGAAAGCAAATGTGAAAAAGGGGACCTGTGTATCTCATGCCTGGGGACCTGTGTATCTCATGCCTAAACTGCTTTTGATAAAGTAAAGAATTGAACACTAACTGGGATGGGCTTACTGTTCATTTGTTGCGAAGGACGTAATCTCCACTCGCTCTCCTCTTGCTCAGTTAGGGATAAGTCCAATATTAAAAGAAGCAATCAAACCACACTGCGAGCAGCATCACCCACCGCCCAGCGCTCATATCCCCAAATGACTGGAGCTAGGACAGCGGAAATTATCACTCATCTAAGAGCACACGCCCACTAGATTTCTAATTACAAATACAAGGCATATGCATCAGATTATAATTGCAAATTGACACCTAAACACCAAACAGACAGGAAAGCGCCTACCCCTGGATCCCATACCGTATGCATCGATATATGATAACAGGTGGTAATATGTAAGAAAGTTATTTAGAATGACCCAAATATAATCAAACAGGTACGAGTTATAATTCATTCCAAGCAAGAATCAAATTGACACCGCGAGCAAGGGCATGCACCAACTAGGTCTCATATACCAGAACTCTGATCCACTCAGCCGCCGTCATCCCAGTTAAGAGTTTAGCAATGAATGGGCTCCATGTGCACAGAAACCATCTCGCTTGGCAAGCGGAAATGTACTCTCTCTGTGTGTATGTATATATATATATAAATATATATATATATATATATATATATATATATATATATATATATATATATATATATATATATATATATATATATATACTTCAGGAATTGGTTTTGATTTTAAAAGTTTTCTTATGAAGTATCTGCCGCAATGTTTTCAGACTTTCAAGAGCCTAATTTTTTGCTTGCGAACAAAGAACATAATCTGAGGATTATGCCCACTATTTCAACCGTTCGAATTTGTATTGTTCTAATGAATGGGCTGATCTCTTATCGCATTCTTTTGAATTTCTATTTAAGTCCATGGTAAAAATACTCACAGATGCATTTTTAATCTTTTTCCATCTTACAAAGATACTTTTCCGTCTACATGCCTTGCATTGACTAAGTGCAATGTATCAAATCAATCAAACTTGTTTTGGGTTAGCACCCTTAAAAAGCCACGTGCGACCTCAGATGTCTAATGACTTTGCACTATTTTCAACAGTACACATTTTGTCCTCCTTTCCAGACATGTAAACAAACCACAGTGCCCTAAATCATCTCGTTCACAAACTGCAATAATAAAATGTACGTCAAACAGACATAATGTAAATTGGTGGAAATCAAAACGTGCAGCCTGTCGTAAACTATGACTCAATCACTGAAAGGCAACAGAAAACCTGTTCGAATATGCTAACCAATACTGACTCATGCGTCCACACACTTCAAAATCCTCCACAAATACATGTCACATTCCCCAATGTCCAACAATGAGTCTCAGGTTTACCTTGCAAATTTCGTATTCACAGCTAGAATGCATTCACAGCTAGACTACATTTCTTGCTTTTGCGGTGGAGAACTCTATTTGCAAAATACGAGCATCTGAACAACAACTAATCCACGTGCAGAGACTAAAAACAAACGCGAGTGTCAATCCAACAAAATCAGCCTTGACCTTCGTCAGGGGACTGGGTGCTTGCCTTTTCGACAATACTATCTTGAAATTTGTCATTTACGTTCAATGACACTTCTATTTGCAAAACAAGTTTTCCTTTTATTTCGATATATTTTAATTGTGATCGCAAGTGATTGATTGTTTGACAGTTTATTTGGTACGTTGTGACGTTGTGAGGGTATCACGTAGCGTACTAAAATGAATGACAATCTGATGAAGTTGTTTAATATTCCAATTCTTATACGGTGATGCAGTGAAGCTGAGAACGGAATAAACCTGACAAGAGTTAAAATAGAAACATGTCTTTGATTAGTTTTACTTTATTATAGGGTTGCAGGATAAATAAAATACAGGGTTGGTATCTTCAAATACAAGGTTTTCTTGGTCTCAAAGCAAACAAGTTACTACAGTTCTGGCAAGCCTCGCTCTCATAAATTTTTCTAACCATCAGCCAAATGAACCTTGTATTCGAAAACTCTAATCTTGTATTCTTTTTATATCTGTTACACGGGGACTGAAAAGACATTGTGAAATATCAACATTTTAAAGCCAAAAAAGACCGAAGGTTACTTTGATTTATTTTCAAAGCAAGAGAGAAAATAATCTTTTCAAGCGTCCTTGAAATCACAGAGAAACTAAAAAGAACAATATTACATGTATGCAGAATCAATCATGAAAGCAGGAAAATTATTGAAACTGGTAAGAGAAGATCATTATCTTTTTACGTTTTTTGAAGTGGAGTTAAAGCTGTGTTTTTTAGTTTTGCCAACGGAAGAAAATGTATTGATGTTGTATATCTAATTTGATTTAGAGTATGTTGCTGTTTTAAACATTTAGAGTATATACGTATTTTTTAAAAAATATTTTGAAACATTATCTCTTTTTTTTTTTACAAAAAAGTTATTTTTAATACCAGGTACGGAACCTGATCATATTAATACTATCTCAGAATGTGAAACTAAATGTACGTTGGTTTAACAGCGAAATTTTGAAAATTACACCCTTATGCATCTAGTATTAACTTTTTGTATAATCAAAGTAAAAATAACCGTGCACTCTTCAATCCTAACCCGTGCCCCATAAGAGTCTCAAGAACTTTTGAGTCATTTTAACTCTGACGACTCTACGTCTGTCTACTCCATTCTGTAAATGTTCACACAACGGGTATTGAACCAGTCTGTTTTATTTACTGGTGGGACGGATAAAATGTCGTCTTCTTCTTTGTAAAATCTATATCGATTGTAAAGACTAAAGAGTTCAAAGTCCTTCTCGGTGTTTGTGTTGCCTGAAATATTGATCGAAATCTAATTGGTCTCGTCCCTTAATTTCTGATGGCACATGCTCTCTTCATGGCGTTAAATATATGAAATCTGCCAAATCAGCAGTTAAATACTACTAGTAGTAGTATTTTACACTAATTGCTTAACCCAATAAGGTTTCTAACTTTATTTGAAACCATTCAAAACACTTTCGAAGAATGTTACGTTGTTTTTTGTAAAGTTGACATTAAACGTCTGTTCGGTGTTTTTCAAAACATAGAGGTTCACGTGAAATACAGTTTGATATATGAAGTTATAAATAATGACACAGACTACTTAAGAACGAATAATATTTATGCAAATATTCAAGCATAGAAAAATATTTAAAGCTAAGTTCGACTTGTAACATCCATATTATGGTACATCCGTTGAATTGTGTCCTTATTTGAGGACCACAGTAATAGATATCCACAAATACGCCTTCTTCCTAAGAACTGTCTTACAATGGAATGCTCTACCGCCATACATTTTGTACCGCTCTTGACCTATTCAGAAAGGGTCTCCTATATCTGTACATAACCACTCAACCCTGTAAAAGGACATATTGTTTTTAAGTGCATATAAACACCTGCAAGGCTTTTATCTGTACAGTCTGGAGTGCTGTACTCACATATATACTATTAATGAATTCTACTCCATATATGAGGAAGAAAAGTTGTCGCGTTGGTCGAGGGGGTATATATGTTGGTGCGTGCAGGCAAGGCGATTGGTGCCATACCCCCGCGGACCCATGTTCGAATCTCAGTAGGGACGAATGAACAAATTCTCTATATTCTTTCTCAATATATAATTTCACTCTATATTATCACGCATCCTCAAGTAGGATCCAGGGATAGGACTTTCCACTCTGGTGTATATTTCTACCTATCTATATATAATTGTGCAATGTGGGTTTTATTCTCGCTAATATGGCATAAGGGCACAAACGTAGCCGATAAGCTTGTAAGCTTGTGTCAGATACACAAAGACCATCATGCACAGCCTAAAAATTTCAATATTAATATATTTTTCCTTTTTTATTGTTGAGGTGAGAAAATTATGTTATTCTTTAATAAGAACAAGAGTGAGAACTTTATCATTTTAGACTCTTCAATTAGGAGTAGCACGTAAGGACCCCTACACATGTACGCGAGAACACGTATGATTTCACAGTTAAATTTATCAAACTTATAAATTCTGTCAAAAAAGGCATTAAATGTGTTCATTTTGATATCTGCATTCTTTTTCATATCGTGCATGAATATATTCAACTTTTTACTGACTTGAACTTTCTAGTGATTTTCGACTTTTTAGTGATTTTCGACTTTCAAGTGTTTTTCTATTCTGTCTTCGACACTGCTTCGCGAAAATATTGACGCTGCCTTACATTCCAGCAGGAGAATAATTCTACTGTCTTTATTGTGTGAACTTAAAAAAAAAAAGTAAATAAATAAAAATAAAGTAGGATAAAATGTATGCCAAAAGCAATATTAACTTGGGTTAACGAGTTTGTATTCAAGTATATTCTATATTCCGTGTCCCATTGGTAATAATAACACGTTTGATAACAACAACGTTATTATAAAATATTTGCCCCTACAATGAGCATGATTCAAGGTGTTTGTATGAAGAAACTGAGTTTTTGGACTTTATGTTCTTTCTTATTTTACGTGATCAACGTATTTCGCAAGTCATATTGACCTACAACTTATTATGCATGGGTTATTTAGAAATTCAATACCTAAGCTTTATTAAGTTATGCCGTCTTCTAAAACATTTTTTTTTTATCTCGTAGCTTCCACGTGAAAGATTTTGGTTACGAAACTTCTGACATAAACAGGTGCGAAAGGTTACTAATATACACGAGCAAACACAAACAGGTGTGTAAGGTTACTAATATACATGAGCAAACACAAACAACTAAACAAGACGTTCTGAGCCATGTTTTCATGATTCAAATAAGAACATTATATATTCCAATTAGATGTGACACAATTACATCAGTGGTTGAAGAAAAAAAAAAAAAAAAAAAAGAAAGAAAAAAAAAGGCAACAAAATTCAAATTCAGTCTGCATGTTAATTACCTGTCAATTTATCTAACTTGGAAAACCTTTTTCTGAATTAGTTGATGGGTTACTGTATCATTAGATAAAATAGGACGTGCTCTGACTATGGGATAAACCCTAAGCGACATATTGTCAACAGCTGCCCGGGACTCTTAATCCCGTTATCGTGGGTTCGATCTCCACACCGGGAACTTGCATTTTACTAGCTCAAAGTAATAACCAGAGTGGTAAATCAGAACAACTTTGAAAAATGTATATTTCTCTGAAACATAGTACATTATATGGACCAGACAATACATGTAAAAATAAAATTTCCTTTTATTTCTTCTTCACTTTATGTTATAATTTCTCTACTCATACTGTTGATAGTAACATGGTTTGCTTAATTACTTAGTAATGTAGGTCAAATTGTAACAACACATTCATTAAATTGAGAGTTTCACGTCGTCCACTCTCTATTTGACTATGCAAGTTTACCCAACCATAACAGATATTTATATTTCAATTATATTTTTTTACTAGGAACAGTATAAATGAAGTCAATAAAGATATATTCTGTTTAAAAAAAAGAAACTGATGTCTCTGGCGTTTCTATATTAATCACTCCTAATATTTCGGTACAGGTTAAGTGACCTATGACTTATTATAAATAAGCTTTTCTAAAATTCACTAGCTAGTCTGTAAAGTCAACTATTAGCACGCTGTCTTAAAATTTTGTTTAATATCGGTCTCAACGTCAAAGAATTTTGTTAAAATCATTCTGACATAAACATGTTATGTAAGTTTACTAATATACACGAGGAAACGCAAAGAAGTAAAAAAAGTCCTAGTTATTATTTATGACTCAGATACGAACATTTTATATTCGAATTACATTTTATATTCGAATTAGATGCAACTCAATTACATCGGAGGTTGAAAAAGAAATGTTTGAAATTAATATAGTCTGCCTGTTAATTGCCTGTCAATTTATTTAACTTGGGAAACCTTTTTCTGAAACGCTTCACTTGTTATTGTATTAGGAGAAGAAAATACGTCGTGACTGGACTCAATCCCAGGGTCGTGGGTTCGAGCCCCATATTAGGCGTTATACTTTACGTGCGCAAAGTATTTTAATGCTTAGAATCTTGGATGATCAATGCAACTATGATATGTATATTCCTCCGAAATATATTGCTTTATATTAAAGATGTTATACAATATTAATATTATTTTTTAATTTCTGTTAAAATTTCACTATGCATGCCGTAAGTATTAAAATGTTTTTGTAGAATATTTTGTAAGATAGGTCAACTTTGAACAGAACATAATTTGTATTGTGAGTTTCATATCATTATGTTTGTTTAATCATCAATTCCATATATTAGATTTGAATATTTGTTTTTGTTTGTTTGTTTGTTTGTTTTGTTTTTTTTGTTTGCTTACGAGGAACTATATAATTAAAATCAATAGAGGCATATTCACGACTGCATTCTACATTCCATGTCCAAGTGAAAATCTTTAGCAGCCTGACAACCACGACGTCATTATAAAATATTTAGTTTTACAATGAGCATGACTTAAAGTGTTTTGACGAAGAAGCTGATTTATCTGGCATTTATATTTTACGTGCTTAAAATATTTTGCAAGAGGCTAATTGACCTACGACTTATTATAAATAAGCGATTACAAACAGTCAGAAGCTCATTTTGGGGAAAAGATCTAGTTAACTCGTCTTCTATTGTGGTTTACATCGTAGTTCAGTGGGTTTGAGGCACCCGGGGCAATGTTCTTTAGTGGCGCCCCTACTTTGCTACAGAGAACAGTTTTTATGTCTGTTGCCAACCTCCTTCCTCCCTCCCCTCTCCCCCCAATCTAAGTTTTGTGAAGAAATGCCCCCCTTACACTAGGGAAACGGTGACTATGAAAATGTCAGCTTCAAAGAAAATTTCAGCTTCAAATACATATAAGTAAGAAAATGTTCCTATTTATGTTTTCATGGCTCAGATAAGAAAATTATATATATATATATATATATATATATATATATATATATATATATATATATATATATATATATATATATATATTCAATTAGATCGGACACAATCACATCGAGGCTAACATGGACACGTCGGAACTAGACAGTCTGCATGTGATTGCTTGGCCATTTATTTAACTTGGAAAATTTGTTTGGGATATTCACGTTGATGACTGGTTACCGTATTATGAGATAAAGATGCAACGTGCTCTGACGAGAAAAGGCATGAGATCTAAGCGGCATCGTGTTGATAGCAGCCCGGTTAGGTCAGGCGGTTGAGCACGGGACTCTAGTTATGTGAGCAGCTCAACTGGAATGATAGATTGTCTAAAATTAAAAACTTATTCCAATCGTGGACACAGAGATATCTGACAATACAGGGCAAAGTGACAATGGTTAATACCTTATTAGTTTGGAGAATATGGTACATTATGGCAGTTCAGCCTCTTCCTGATATAATTGTTGAAGAATTAAAGCAATAATATCACAGATTTATATGGTCAGCAAAGTTCTACTTGGTTAATTATTATATAATAATTGGCGATAAGCAAAAATGAAAACTACAGTTAACTGATATAAAGATGAAAATATATGCATTCAGACTAACATTTTGGAACAGAAAAATTTGGAACAGATATTTTGATGTTAATTGCAATGCTAAGTGGAACAATACCCTTGATTACATTTTATCTACTGTTTTAAATATGAAGTTGAAAAAGGAAGTATTTCGCACGTCATCAAATAAGCGACAATTGAAAGTCCTGTCTATGTTTTATAGAGAAATGCTTCGTGCATGGAGACAAATTAGAAATAATATCGACATGAATATTGATGTGCTGACTGTATTTGAACAAACGCTTTATAAAAATTCTAATATTACATCTAGTGGTAAAACTTCGAAGAATTTATAAAGGCAGGAATTGTTTGCTTTGCATATAAAGGTCTATATTGAATAAAGACTCTATTCTGTTCCCGTTTTTTTGAAAAAGTAAATATTGTTAAATTCCATGACTCTTTGTCTAATTTTGTTCTTCAAGATACAAATGAAACTTTCTTACACTCATTATGTTTATAGATTTCTATTTCATGCTAATAAACGACCTTTGAATATGGGCTGGTGTTGGATATTGCAGAATCATTGCTACATTTGGCAACTTCATAATCCAAATTAGATATGAGCGTAGTCTTGTTCCAGGAAGAAATTTCAGCAGAGTGTGTAATTTCTAGGAGCAAACTTGTTTTCAAAATATTATCCTGGAACAAGGTTGCGCTGATACCTAAAAACTAAAAAGTGTCGAGTTGTACGGTCTACGTTAGCATGTTCTTGCTGTCGCACTGTTGGTACCTCATTCTCCACTACGCGTATATAAATAGAACTGCAGTTTCCACCG
The DNA here is from genome assembly GCA_029931535.1 of Margaritifera margaritifera. Lineage (NCBI taxonomy): Eukaryota > Metazoa > Mollusca > Bivalvia > Unionida > Margaritiferidae > Margaritifera > Margaritifera margaritifera. The sequence continues at coordinate 2,742,486 of JAQPZY010001572.1, read as the reverse complement.
CACTCTATTCTATTCCTACTAGTATTACATTCAAACTATTCAGACAAAACAAAACAAAACAAAAAAAAAAAAAAAAAAAAAAAAAACCAAAAAAAAAAAAAAAAGAGATTAAAAAAAATCTTATTCATTTGTTTTTCACTTTCTTTATTCTGTCAACATTTTAGCTAGCTTTGCAGATGGCTCAGTTTTTGATAGTGGCACCAGCGGATTCGGGATAAAGTAGACAGAAACTGAGCGGTGTCTATAATAAGTAACATTTTATTGTTTAACGTGCCTGAACATTGCCAATATATCACATAATGGATGCCATAACTAATAGGAACATAAGTAGATTATTGTTGCTTACAAAATAAAGTATAACAAAAGGATTTAAAGTTTTATCTTATGTTATGGTATGAGACAATCCATTATGTGGGGAAATTAAATAACACATGGTTGACATGACTGTAGTGTCTTTCTTCACACACACACACACACACACACACACACACACACACACACACACACACACACACACACACACACACACGGTTGCTATTATCCATAGAGTAAGGTCAAAGCCAAAATACATTACAAAAATTTAATTCAGTAGATGGTTCTTCAAGTTTTAACAGCATGAAGGTTTAAAAATGGGCCTGCACTGTAGGGTACTACCATGGAGTACACTAGAAAATAATTTTTTCAAATGTAATAAAAAGTATACACTGTGTTTGCCGCATAGGAAATCTGTATACACGGCTTCATATTCTCCTAAACTATGAAAACAAAATTTGCAATTTAGGGAAAAATATTACATTGGTCAGTTTTAATAAAGGGATTGTTGAACAGAAATACACGTCAACTTCAAGCTAGGAAGTGTAAACCAATATATCTGTTGAGCCTAAACTTTGGTAAAGCTTTCGACAACCGCATGGTAGAACCAGGTGCGAATTTCGGAAGGGTATTTTTTTTGTATTTTACTGACCTTTCAAATGTGACAAATACAAGATAATAGTAATAAAGAACTTTTTAACAGCACTTTTAGCACATTATTGGCTATAACGAACTCGAAATACTCTCCGTGACCAGCCTTTGTGTGTCCATGGAAAAGGCATTTAGCTCCCATTTCCCGGGCATGATATAGCCAATAATGCGTTAAAAGCGCTAAATAAAAGCAACAGCAGCCAGCATAAATAATTCCATCCTTATTATTATAACGCTAATCCTTTACCAGGCAAGACGCCCCTGTATCTAATAGGGAATATATATCTTCGACAAACGTTAAATTTAACCCGCATTATATGCCATAATATTTACGTGTAGGTACATGAATAAAATGCCTGTACCTCTGTTTGGTTAAAATATGTATCTTTAAAAAATATTGGTATTACAGCTTTCCAGCAGTTCTGAAAAAAGCTTGTTTATGTCAACTCTCTCTCTCTCTCTCTGTGTTTCTCTCTGTCTATCTCTGTCTCTGCCTAACTCTGTCTCTGTCTGTCTGTCAGTCTGTCTCTGTCTCTATCTCTATGTCTCACTTTCGGTCTGTCTCTGTCTCTCTATGCGTCTCTCTCCCTGTCTCTGTTTCTCTCTCTTTATCTCTCTCCCAGTAGTAATAAAGCAAAGGAGTTATGTGGTATTTAACATTAAATTTTGCAAGGGTTTTAAGTTTAAAGTTGAAATCATGCTGTCAAAAATGAATGGATGCACCATAGCTACATGTTACAATGGATGCACCATAGCTACATGTTACAATGGATGCACCATAGCTACATGTTACAATGGATGCACCATACGCTACAAGTTACAATGGATGCACCATACGCTACATGTTACAATGGATGAACCATGAGCTACATATTACAATGGATGGAACATAGCTACATGTTACATTGGATGCTCCATACACACCATGTTACAATGGATGCACCATACGCTACATGTTACAATGGATGTACCATACGCTACATGTTACAAATGATGCACCATCATCAACATGTTACAATGGATGCAACATACGCTACATGTTACAATGGATGCAACATAGCTACGTGTTACAATGGATGCACCATCAGCAACATGTTACAATGGATGCAACATACGCTACATGTTACAATGGATGCACCATCAGCAACATGTTACAATAGATGCAACATACGCTACATGTTACAATGGATGCACCATACGCTACATGTCACAATGGATGCAACATACGCTACATGTTACAATGGATGCACCATACGCTACATGTTACAACGGATGCACCATACGCTACATGTTACAATGGATGCACCATACGCTACATGTTACAACGGATGCACCATACGCTACATGTTACAATGGATGCACCATCAAGCTACATGTTACAATCGATGCAACATAGCTACATGTTACAATGGATGCACCATCAAGCTACATGTTACAATTGATGCAACATAGCTACATGTTACAATGGATGCACCATACGCTACATGTTACAATGGATGCAACATAGCTACATGTTACAATCGATGCACCATCAGCTACATGTCACAATGGATGCACCATCAGTTACATGTTACATTGGATGCACCGTCAGCTACATGTCACAATGGATGCACCATCAACTACATGTTACAATGGGTACACCATCAGCTACATGTTACAATGGATACACCATCAGCTACATGTTACAATGGATACACCATCAGCTATATGTTACAATGGATGCACTATCAGCTACATGTTATAATGGATACACCATCAGCTACATGTTACAATGGATGCACCATAAGCTACATGTTACAATGGATGCACCATAACACATGTTACAAGTCTAAAGGAGCTTTCAATAATTCACGTTACTCGAATGTCTTCATGAATCTTGTTCATTGTACAGTAGTATATGCGATTTGGCATGACTTCATCATATATCTAGTTGTATATTGCATGAATCTTTAGCTGTTCGAAAAATCTGTACATAGATAAGAAAGAAAGCAAAACAGAAGATCGTAAATGTAAGATTCCCTCAAAATATGCCTCGAAATAAAATGTATTGATTTTCATCCAAATAAAGTTACAAACCTAACTGGTTGAGCAATTTGTGTGCCAAGCACAGCAAAAGGTAATATATTTGCAAGAAGTAGCTCTGCTACCACGAAGTAATGTAGATTCTACAATATATAGATCAACACATTGGGCGTATTTTACTTACACAGTGGATTCAATCTTACAAACTTACACATTCACGGATTCCTTTTACAACTTGCTCTTAAGTTAGGTAAAGCTGTGCTATATATATATATATATATATATATATATATATATATATATATATATATATATCTATATATATATATATATATATATATATATATAACATAGTTACTCCACATGTTGAAGTGCGTTGAGTGGTTATGTTTTTGTGTTTGCGTTGAATCGAGTCGATCCAGGGTGGCCACTGACGGAACTCAAGAATACCGGACACTCCTTTGCACACACCCAAAAACGATCATGTTAAGAAGGGGACAGACTAGCTGAAAACTGCACTGTCCAGTATAAAACCGGACGAATGGCCATCGTAAGGCTATTGCGTCGCTTTTGGTACATCAGGTTTTTGTTTTTACTAAATGTGATTCAAACATTAGACACAGATGGCTTTACTCCAGTCAACACAAGACGCGTTGTTTACAATTAGCGATATCATGAAAGCACTATATCTCCAGTTGTCCCCAAAAGAGGCTTTACACAAGCGATCGCCTTTACTGATTAAAACCCTGTCCCAATAACCTCTTTATCTCAAATCAGGAAGCCCCTTCACGTACCTTGTTTATCCACGTATAAGGCTCATCCAACAACACCGACCGCTATCTGCCACCAATAATGCGCCGGCGAATCAAGTTCTACGCTGTTCGTTTGAAATCAGAAGTGAAACAGACAACATAAACCATAAGCTGCCGGCGCATTGTGGGATGGTACATCTGCTTATATGTTGTTTGTAGTTGAATGAGCCTTATAAGTGGATAAATACCACAATTGTTGAACTTTTTACTATTGCTTTTGTATACAAAACATTGATTATTGCTTTTGTATACAAATAATTGACAAAGATATTGTAATTTCTATCAGAGCAAAATTAGAAAAACAAAAATGAAACAAACGTTAATATACAAGAAGGAATATTACATTGGCCATATGACTTCAAATGAGCACAGCATAAACCATTCATTCTTCCTCATAGATGTACCTAGATTATATTCTAATTACAAATAGGTAAAACATTTGGAATACACCCCCACTAAAACAAACAATCTACTTTTGCTAGTGTCTAAAACTGTACCCTAAATTGACCCAACCGCTAGTAGACAGATTTTACTGGGTGAAAGTCATAGGTTCTGAGTCACCTTGGAGTGACAGGACAAGCATAGATCACCCACCAATACTTACCTTTATTAAAGTATTCCTTTTTCCTCCCGTTTGTTTGTATCCCCCTACCAATTTTAAAAAAGAAAAGCATCAAGGATATAAAAAAATGTACAAAATATAGTAATTTCCTTCATCAATTTATAATTTCTAGCCTGATTGTCACCAGGGGGTACATAACACTGTCATCTTCTGAGCTTTTCAAACCGTCACAGTGACCTTATTTGGTTGTAGGGATGTAGTACTAACAAAGAGGGATCCAATTATCAAGTTTCAGGATTGGAACATAAAAAGCACCCAATACATGAAGACAAAATTTCAACACTGGATCAGTTTGCTGGCAACTTTGGATATTGCGAGTGATACATTTACAAAATACATACAAATTGACGCATACATATACACAAAGATACATTTACAAAATACATACAAATTGACGCATACATATACACAAAAAGAGAGGACTCAATATCTTAAGTTGTAAAGGTAAGAGAGACATGTAATCCTAGACATACGAGGGATATTTAACAATTTCTGAATATTAGTGCGCTGTACAAAAAAGTTCTTTATTAGTGAACAAAACGTCAGTGCATACCATCAAAGTACTTCCCATGCACATCTGCACACTTTTTCCGTCTGATTATCCAATTATTAAATGACATTTTGTATTAAACTTTTGTACGTTGTTCATACACTGAAAAACTGCACCTCCAACCGGATGGCGGCTATCAAATCGTCTGCCCTTCAGCGAATCTTTGATAACGAGATTAAGTCTAAAATCACTTAAAGCTAAATAAGTGCTGTTATGCAGCATGTGGAAAAGTTTTAATGCTCTGCTCCTTCAGGAAGTCTCTCAAGACGGCAGACTTATGCGCCAGTGCGTTTTCATGGAGTACATGGACACCCCAGATACCGGCAGCTTTTGGCAACAATATGGGGGCATAAAAATGTCCAGTGACACTAGAAGAGTCAGGCACAGGTACCTGGACCACCGGGTCTTTTGCATCGAAAAATAATGCGTATAAAACTCTTTTGACAGTCCGACTACGTCGAGCGATTTGTGGTCTGTGTTCATTTTGTCCTATCCAAACTTTATTTTTTTCTCTTAAGTGGGGTTCAAAAACGGAAATCAATGTTTCATCGCCTGTGGCAATTTCATTTGAACGTATCGGATCACTTTGTTCATATTTGGCGTGTAGCTGTTTGGCGATTTGAACCCGAGTCTGCTTTTGATCAGTCGTCAAAACATGCGAGACCCATCTTACACAAACCTTTTTGAGCTTCAAACGATTATCTAGAATATTACAGCTGACGAATGAATGCCCGTGATAATAGAAATATCTTCAATTGTGTGTCGAACGTATTCATCAAATACTCTCTTCAGAACAGCCACTTCTCACTCACCAATCGAAGACAAAGGATTTTATGGATTCGCGACCATCGCTAAAAGGACGAAACCACCTCAAAATTGTAGGATCTGACAGAGAATGACATCCGTAAACATTATCCAAGTCGGCCTTGATATCAGTCAAAGAGTACCCCAAAAGAGCCCGGATTTTGCAGTATGCTCTTTGCACAGCAGCCGAATTGTTCTTCTCCGACATTTTCACGGTAGTGTCATTTACCGATGTTACGTCGCACGTATATATTCGCAGGTGTCCGGCGTGCTGCACGTGCATCTGCAGATCATTTTGTAGAACTTTATATTGTCTATCGATCGGCATGAAATGTATTGACCTGTTCAAAGAAGCAAAAGGTTATAACAAAATATTCACACCTTTTGAAAAAACCCTGGTAAGCGTGTATGTACATTACTTGTACATTCAGTAATCACAACATATCAAATATCTTCAGGAAATCAAAGAAGCATTTTGGTACTTTATTTTACGAGAAGAAAAATGTTAATGTTTTACCATTCATGTAAGAGTAACAATATGTGAAACTTTGCTCACTGGAGTCTTAAGAACTATATATATCAAAATATGTATACATGTGTGACCATTTGTAAAATAACTTTGCACATATCGACAAATCACTGTACTCCTACAATAGTTGTTAGAGTTACTGTCCAGTATTCCTTGGAACCTAATGCAGTGTATGACACAATATTGTCAATAAAACTAGTATATGTTGTAAATGCATCGCTATTAAATTTGTCACATCATTGGAAAATGCGCATATTGACAAATCACTGAGCTCTCTCAATGCCTGATGGAGTTATTGGCCATTAAGTCCTACAACTGAATGCATTGTTAAACATAATCTTTTGAACGCAAGTTATTTTGCAGTTTGTTTGTTTTTTAATGGATTGCTGTGAAACTTGGTACATATTATGGTCTTTATATAATGATGCATATATTGACTAATCTTTCTGCTCCAGTGATTTTTGTAAAAGTTCTTGCCGTTTTTTACTTACGGTTGGATGCAATGTATGACATAATTTAGTTACTCTGGCAGTATTTAGTGGATTACAGTGAAGCTTAGTACATATTCATTATGCTCATCATTGGAAGATATGCATGTTGATCAATCATTTTATTCACACTGTTGTCATAAGGTTTGCGCTTTTATTTAACTATAGACTCTTTTCAATCATGGGGCAGGGGTGGGATACGAGAAAATTATTACTTCTAGAGAAACATCTGAAAATGATCTGCTTGCCGAGAAGTAGTACCTTCCCCGTATTTACGTGAGTCAATTGCACACCATTCGTCTAATTTATTAATGAAGTACAAGCCAAATGTACGATGTTGTTAATTCTCAATGGAGAAAGGTTTTGACATAAATACAATGCAATCGCTCCATTCAGTCTCTCTTTTGCGTGAAATGGCATATCATATTGCCTATTTTAGCTCTTATAAATGTCTTTTCCGCAAAAGAGCTTGTACCTGCACATTCCATTGATAGTTTTGTAAGTAAATAATGTAACATCTTCCACTTATTACGTTCTATACATGATATATATCTACACCACACCCACCCACCCTATGAAGCAAGTTCGCATTACCAATAGCCCTTAAAGTAGATGCCTTTGAAAGTTACTTAAGAGTGAATGTAGATAGTGGTTCACTTAGCAGGCGAGACTTTGTGCTTCGGTGAACACGAGTTATTTGAATACCGTACATGTATCTTTCTGTGCAAAACCCCGCTACCTTTATCTTGCTAGTACGGCACGCTAATCACTAAGCAATGGCGGCTCCCTAGAAGGGATATAACTCTAGAAACCTTCAAATAAAGCGAATGGAGAAACAAAATGCTTTATCAAATAGAGGTAATCTTGTGATTGCCGTAACGAAACGAATGGTTGAGTGGAGACATAATGGGACATTTGGACATAACGGCATTTAACACACAGTGCTAGCATGTGCGGTCGCTTGTCGTTAAGAGAAAAGGGAGCTGGGGGAGGAGCTTACACAAAAATTGTGAAGTTAATGTTCTTAATAGCATTTCTTATGAATAAATGCTCCTGATGGGATATAACAAAGGCTCAACAACAGTGAATGTTTATTTTTTGAACTACTTTCTGAGCATTGCTCGATTGTGTATTTACAAAGAAGAAATAATATGTCATTATTTGGAAAGAAAATAGACATAGAAAGATTGTTTAAATATTTGATTCGGAAATAGTACATGCTTATCAACACTATAAAGACAAAATCAAGCTATGTTAGGAAAATATTTTGTACATGATAAAAATGGACGAGGAGGAATTGTTTCTAACATTGTAGATTTTAGATTTACGCTTACAACCAACCATAAGAGAAATTGTTAATACCTTTGTACATTTTAGAGTTTAGATTCCTACTACACAAAACATAATGTAGACTGCGACTGTAACATTTTGACTTGTAACTTGTATTGAAAGTTTTTAAATAAAAGAAAGAAAGAAAGCACTTGACTCTTAATTCTGGGGTAGTCAGTTCCAGACCCACATCGAGTGCGTATAATTTAATAGATACAGACATACATGGTAAATACAACTTTTAAATGTATATTTCTTCTAATTATGTTGTTTTACATGATAGAGGACAATGTTATACAATATTGAAAACTGAAATTTCTCACTTTATTAACATGTTTTGAGGAATTGTTTGTAAGGTTGGTAAACATTTGCATTCTTTGACTTGTGAGTTTCACGTCATCACCCAAATATGTTATGTTTATTTAACCATACCACCTATTTTTTAATTCATTTACTTTTTGAAATGTTTGTTTTATGAGGAACTGTATAATTGAATTAAAAAAAGAATTCTTCCAGTTTTTAAAATAAGGTATGTTGCAAGAGATTTAGTGGGCTTTAGCTAATTATAAATTACCTTTAGCTAATTTTAAGTGACCTGCAGCTAATTATAAATATTAGCTATTTTGATGATTTCTGCTGTTATTCTTTGGTGCAAAAATTATAATAACATTGTCTTATAACCTTTTCGTCGTTTTTTCCACACTAAAAAAGTTTGGTAACGAAGATTCTGACATAAAAGGATAAATATCACGCTATATATTCAATGACACACTCAAATAATGAAGAAAATATTAAAAATAAAGTTTAATGACTAAATATAAGGTATATATTCCTATTAGATCTGACACAATTATAAAGGAAGTTGAAGAAGAAACTTCGGATTGCCTGTTGATTTATCAAACTATATCTTCTGATGAGAAGGTACAAATAGTGTTTCTAACTTATTACAGTATAGACTGGTACAAGAATGTAAATATTTAATTGCCTTTATTAACAACTATCAGGATATAAAATTACACAACAGGTTCAAAGAAAAGAAAATGCGGTTTTTATGTGATATTTTACACTGCTTCACAAAGTATTGACACTGGAATAATAAATAATTATGTTGCCTTTATTGTCTTAATTACAAAACATTAAGTAATATGAAAGTGATGCCGAAAGTAAAATTCACTTTGGCTTACGCGTTTATATCCGACTATATTGTACTTCCGTGTCTAAGTGACAATCATTAGTAGCCTGAGAACCAAATCGGCATTATACAATATTTACTTTCACAATTCACGTGATTTCAAGTGTTTTGATGAGGAAACTGATTTATCTGGCATTTGTATTTTACGTGATCAAAGTTTTTCGCTAGAGGCTGAGTGATCTACTATTATTTCAAAAATTTAATATCTGATCTGTAATGCAAACCTCTTATTACCTCGTCTTCTAATTATTATGTCGTAGTTTCCGTGACAAAGATTTAAGCTACAAATATAATAACATAAACAGGTATGTAAGCAAACAAAAAAATACACAAATACATAAGCACACACATATAACCACGGAAACGTTCTGAGTCTTCATGACTCACATATGAAATATATACCCCAATTCGATGTGAAATAATCACCGCGGAAGTGAACGAAGATACGCTGGAAATTATTATACAGTCTGCCCGTTGATTACCTGTCAATTAATATAACTTGTTAAATCATTTTTCTGAAGTGCTTAACTGGTTTCTATATCATTAGATAAAAATACGATAAGACTTGACGAGAAAAGGCAGTAGCTATTAACAATATCAGCGCGGTTAGCTCAGTCGATAGAGCAAGTGACTCTTAATCCCGGCGCCGTGGGTTCGAGCCCCACATCGGGCGGGTTTCCTTTACGTGCGCAAAGCATACGTATCGCCTGAGACTTGGATGTTAAGCACAACTTTGAAAAAAGTATATTTGTCTGAACCACGAATGCAATTTGTTTTGGGGAAGAAACTGATTTTTTAGTTGATGGAAGTCAAAATAAATTGAAAGCTTAAAGTTATATCATTGAACATCAATGTTAAACATACGCGGAACGCAGAATACGCCTCTGAATCAGTCAGTACAGTTTTCAGTGTGTACGGGAAACGACATTATCTTATCATCAAAATGACGTACTACGTCACCTTATCATCACAATGACGTACTATGTCACCCCATCTAACCAGCTAATCTGATAACTTTTCAAAATTCTGGTAAAGACTTGTACTGGCGTGCAAACAATGCTCCTTTGCCTTTTTTTGTGTATACCAGACCCTCTTTTCAAGGAGATCTCAATGAACCACTCGAAAGTCTGGTTGGGCGAGTCTAACAGAATTATCGATCGTGAAAAAAGTAAAGGAGGAATGAGTTAGAGCTGATAAAAAAATTTCGATTATTTGTGAGAAGTGGCAAGTTAAATGATATTATGATATTAAAAGAATTCCAAATAATCTTATTTTGTGTTAAAACGTTTCTAAAGAGATGGCTGATATTTTATGAAGCAATTGATTCCAACTTGAAAGTTGACAATTTTCTTCATATTACTTTAGTCTAGTAAAGTTTAGTCAATTTTAAAATGAAACCAATGTGCAGAATGTAAACGCCTTGTAGAATCTTGAACTCCACACCAGTGCCTAATTAAGAAGAAAAGGCACAACAGAACAACTGTTGTATTAGCACAGGGTTTCTGGCTTATATGTATTAATATCATCAATTACCTTTCACCATAACCAAGAACAGTGAAGAACAGTGAAGAAAACATGCATTCCTTAAACCATGTAGTTCTTACGTTTTATCAATATCAAGCAAAATAATAGCTCTCGTTCGGAAAATGTTAACAAAGAAGAGAATCCCTTTTTATAGTTCTGGTTTTAACTCTTGTCGGAAGTTTTATGGGCAGTTAACGAGGGACATGCAACGAGGCATAGACACAGACAGATTGGTTGTCTGGTATGGAGGACTTGAGGTACTAAAATTGTTACGACTAGGGGTAATGTAACAAAATAAAAGACTCAAACAAGCTTGCAAGATTTAAAATACAAATCTTTAATTTCCTAAAATAGTAAAATATTTCAACAAACAATCAAAGTGAAAGAATTAAAATAACTTACAGTATAGAATATCCTTAAAAGTCCTAAACTGTTTTAAAGTTCACTGATCCGGAAGTCAATCCAATATTCCGAATGTAGTATGTTCCGAATGAAGTAACCTTCACTGCACTAATGTGTTAATAAGAATAAGTTATATCCAAGTAATCCTTGCGAATATGGAATATCACAAGTTCTAGAAATGTTTCCGATAATTCCACGGAGCTGTATGATTAATAAAGTTGAAGAAACAGTACTAATCCAGAATGCACTGTATTAAAATAAATCGGTCTCCAAAGAAGAATATCCCACACACAAAATGAACCAAATTCGTTTATGACCTCTCAATTCAATGTAACTATGAAGAATGCTGGAATACTGCCATTAATCCCTTTATATATATATATATATATATATATATATATATATATATATATATATATATATATATATATATATATATATATATCCTTACTGCGCAGAATCGAAATAAAAACCCATACTACGTCTTCGATAAACAACTGGGTATTTTGAAATAATTTCCTTCTAATAAACACGATTCATTTTTCGGATGTGACCTTAAACTATAATTCCTGGTCAATACAATGTTTACTCTTAAAAGTACGAGAACTAGGTCAAAAGTTCAAAACCTCACGCGCTGAAAATACGTCACATGACTAAAGCTTAAGCGAAATATCGATCGAGCCTACCGTATATATACTCACGGCAAGACGACAGCTGTTACACTAAGAACAGAGATCATAAACTAATAAACTATACCATTATTAAAAGAAAAATGATATATAATTCCGTAACAAAATACAGAACACAAGAATTATTTGTAAACATATTAAAATCTCCAATATAGCTGGGATAAATATACACTATAGTAATGTCAACGGCATATAAAACAATACCCAAAGATCTCCACAAATTACATCATTATATATACCAGAATGGATCATGTTATAGGCAAGTAATAACCCTTATATCATCGTGTACGATATCGTCATAAAAGAGTTTTAATGTTTACTCTGATTAAATTCACGTAACAAATATTGTTTAAGACATGTTTCACGGCTTTCCACAAGGGCCTCAACCCGGGGAGACTAAAGCAGCAAAAGGCCGCCCCAATTGATTTTTTGACTGATGATGGCCGCTTCAATCATTTTACGAACATTCCACATGCCCTGGAAGAAATATCTTCCCAAAAGAAAACAAAATCGTTCTTACGCTTCAGTTCCTTTGTTTAGTTGGAAATGTTAAAGGCTTAAACTGCGCTCCCTAAATGGTACCAGTTATGTTCTCAAAGTGTACACATGGTTGGAACCTACATGTCTTGAAATGGTGTAACTATAACGTGAGAGTGCGTGGTCTCTCACAGTGTCATACTAAAAGCAGGCACGGATCTGATACCTACGTTCACTTAGGACAAAACTATCAAGTTCAGAAGTAAATACACTAATCAGTAAATGCAGTCATCTAAATGAGATAATTGTGGAGTTTAGGAAAAGATATCGAAGGCAAAGGACGGAGACTTTCAGCCTATTCTTATGTAACTCAGTTCAAACATTTTGATTTGTTAAACACGCGTTTAAGGAAAAATTTAAAGGACGGTCATAATAATAATAATAATAATAATAATAATAATAATAATAATAATGGTGGTGATATAACCATACTATTATTGTTTTATCTTGGCTAATATCACGCAATAAATCAGTATGTAAACATTAGTATGTTTCAGTCGATCGTCAGTCCAAACTGCTACACAATTGGGTGTTATCGCTCAGCGCCGTATCGTGTTGTGAACGACTGTGACCAACGATTAGGAAATCTGTATATCCTCCAGTTTGTTTTCTCTCTTGCTCAGTTGGTCGATTTATTTGTCAGTTTTACTATCAACAATCACGATAGAGAGACGTAGATCTGAATCCATGAAGGTAAAACTAACATGCTGACTGACACCCCCATATATATATATATATATATATATATATATATATATATATATATATATATATATATATATATATATATATATATATATATATATATATATATATATATATATATATATATATATTCTGGAATGTTCAAAAGATCTATCAAATGAATAACATTAATCGATATTCGTACTAATACCGATTCTAAGTACATGTCTTACTTATCTACATCTACCTACAACAATACTACTCTATATTTCTCTTTCTATCTTCTTCTTTGAAAAGGCAATGAAACTACTTCCTCTTACTATCTTCCCCGTTAAAGACCGAAATGAAAAACTCAAATGAAAAATCCAAATGAAAATACTTTCTATATCTCTTATTATCTTCTTTATATCAGTCCACGTTACGGTGTATACATACCCTTTATAAGCTACATATACCTTATCAAGTGACCACTTGTTAGACACAAGCCAGATAGACCATATACAAACCGACAACATAACACACAATACATTGTTTTCGGATATTAACCAAGAGGGAAAAAGGTAAGATATTTATGATATAGTCACATGATTTAATAAAGTGTAATATTTCCTAATAAACAAAACTCTGCAAATATTATTGGTCAATAAAAAAGATTTAAAAATCAAGTATTTCTGTTACCAGTTATTCCAGCGGACTGTAAGGAATTCAATAAGTTCGTACCTAGATCATTGACCTACAAGCCAGGTGTAAATACGCCACATAATGACGGGCAATACACAGCGTGGTACAATAAAATGGCGGAAAACCTTCTGTAATATCTAATTTACGAAGCAAATATATGAAATGATTTATGTTGTCGAACTTCTGAAAGATTCGGTCTCGAACATATGTTTGCAAATTAGTCAACGTTTGTCTTTGCAGCGGTATATTCCTGTATCTGTGGTCTTGTTTGACGTTACCTTGATACCTACCGTTTGGTACGAACGCACATACAGTAAGGGAGATTTTTTTTTTATCAATGAGTTACTGTGTAGTGTATTATCAGTGGAAATTATCCCCCCAAAGAAGGCTATATTTTAATTAAACAACTCTGGTTAGTCAGTCTTTTAGCAGTCTGGTTAGTCAGTCTTTTAGCAGTAATTTTATTTAAACAACTCTGGTTAGTCAGTCTTTTAGCAGTCTGGTTAGTCAGTCTTTTAGCAGTAATTTTGTTTTCCGCCCAAGGCTCTGAGTGTATAGGGTTTAAGATCGTCATAACATTTCATACACCCCGATAAATCACCATGCAAGTAATACTTTTTGAATTGATTGATCAAGCACTGATACGATTAATAGAGTCCATTAGCATTCGCTGAGAACAAGATCTCATGTTCAAGTTCAAGCAAACACGGGAGTTGTTAATGATATACTGAAAGAATTTCAGTGGTGTATCCAAAAAAAAAAAAAAAATCGTTAAGGGTCGTAAACAAGTATACGAGATGTCTGTGGGACGGAACCCCCGTTAGGGACACAGGCTCATGTATGTAAGCGTTTGCAGGGCGTAATTTTAAGCATTTAACTGTAAAGGAAACTTAGTGTGGGGTGGGGGTAGGGATGGCTGCTCCCCTGCCCCCCCCCCCCAAACGCCCATGATTTGGTAATTCAAAACCAAACCAGTTTTCATTCAGTTCTCGGAAACGATTTTAGCATTTCACTTAAATACGGTATGTACAGACCTAAAACTTATGTTATTGAGAGTACGGTGTATTTAGGAAAGTATGCCTGGCGGTAACACCTACAGGACTCACGGTACAAATTATATGGAACAACTGTGAACCAGTCTAGAAATAGGTGAAGATACAATAGAGTATATACGGGTTTGGTAGTCCATAATTGGTTAATAATGAAAAGTAACATCTTAGTAAAAAATTCTTTTGATTCATTAGGTGCAGAATGGATAACACATGTTTCATGCACATTTAGATCCAAAATATGCCACGGCTCATGTGGCTTTCTTAACATATCTTTGTAAAAAGGTCAGATCTACTTATAGGATTCACGGTACTAATTATATGGAACAACTGTGAAACAGTCTAGAAATGGGTGAAGATCTGTTAATGTGAATGGGTTTACTATGGGAGTTGAATTAGTACCGTGAGTCCTACAGGACTACTGACTCACGGTACTAATTCAGCTCCCATAGAAAACCTATGGAAACACCATGATATTAAAAATTCAATAACTTAAAATTTCTAAATGCTCATGATCAAACCTATATTTATCAGTATAGACCCATCATCGTTGATGCAAGCTTCTGTGTTAAGAAAACGACATGAGCCGTGGCATATTTTGGATCTTCATGTGCATGAAATATGTGTTATCCATTTTGCACCTAATGAATCAGGTGCTACTGTTGTTATTGACTGTTCCTAAGTCAAGTCTATACAAATACTAAAATTGGATCAATAGAATCTTGCCTCTATTTTTTATTAGGTACAGATAGGATAAGCTCTCAAAAGGATTTTTTTACTAAAATTTTACTTTTCATTATTAACCAATTATGGACCACCAAACCCGTATATACTATATTGTATCTTCACCCATTTCTAGACTGGATCAATAGATTCACAGTTGTTCCATATAATTAGTACCGTGAGTCCTGTAGGTCTTACCACCAGGGATACTTTCCTAAATACATACTGTTTTAAAAAGAAAAATCGTCGCCGTGGTCGATGGTATGGGTGCTGGTGCGTCCAGCAAAGGCGATTGGTGCCGTAACCTGCGGACCCAGGTTCGAATCTCACCAATGATATTTTTTTCATACAGGTGTGAGCGAAATTTAAACGGCCTTGGCTAATCACATTGCTGGAAATCATAACAGGAAACAAAAAAAAAACAAAAAAAAAAAAAAAAAAAAACAACATACAAACAAACAAGCAAACAAAAGTTGAATACGTTGCCGAAGGCTACATTTGAACTATACCCCGTGCTACATATCTGAGTGAATGGTACAGTACGTTATTTCAAGTGATGATGAACTAATTTCCGATATTTCAATTAAATTTGGAAGTAGGCTGTTGTAATATTTATACGCATACGTATTGAAAGTTCTTTAGAACTTTTCAAGATCAAATGATATGGAAGATTGCAGACATGAAACGACTGATTTGTCATATTATTATTATTATTATTATTATTTGACTTTTCAGTTATCGAAATACACGTGGTGAAGAATGGAACGAAACCTTCCCGCATATTACACGGATGTATCTCTTAGATTAAACAATGTCCTGGACAAAGTGGGACTGAGGGAGGATGTACGTTGGAAGAGAATAAACATGATGGTTCAGGTACAAGAGATTGAATCTATGTTTTATGAAAATACACAGCATATCTTCGGGAGTCAGGCTGAGGCTACCACTACACCAGGACTACAGTCAGACTATGATATCGTTATATGTGTTTCGGACATTGGTCTGCTGCAGACTTTACCGTCCTTTGAGACTTTGAAATCTGCAGCCACATACCTCATGATCAGTGATATGAGCACTCCGCCAGGGTATGTCAAATTACAATTCGTGGATAAAAATGCACGGTTGCCAGTGTTCAATGCACATAATACAAATCACTTGTTGGATTCATTCGGTCGTTCTGTCTTATGCAGTTGTACATTCATAAACGGAGTGATTTTGAGTTGAATTCTGAGCGGCACGGTCCAGCGCATAGGACAACCGTAAGCAATGGAGTGTCAATTGATTTTGTACTGGCAACGAAAGTCACATTTTGGCCCGGCCAGGCCTCTCAATGGGAAAACAGACACAGACTCAACAATTACCCATCTCAAGACAATATAGCTCTCATCAAGCAGACTGGTGCTCTACTGGTTCCGGTTGGTCATCCACTCAGTCCAGAGAAACATTTGGAGTGGAGAATATCTATCTCATATGGAGAAAAACTACTTGTCTGGCAATTCAATTCAACTCAGTACAAATGTTATGTTTTGCTAAAAATGATCAATAAACATTTCGTGCAACCCATTGTTGGAGAAAAAGCGTTGAGCAGTTATCACTGCAAGACGTGTGTATTCTATATGTTAGAAAGTACGCCACTTTCTCTGTGGCAACCCGAGAATTTGTTATTGTGTGTTGAACTGTGTTTGAGAACACTGTGCAAATGGGTGGAAAATGGTTACTGCCCAAATTACTTCATACCAGGGGAGAACATGTTCCATGGTAAAGTGTATGGCCATATTTAAATTCAGTTGCTCGCTGTTCTACACGATCTGTTGAGACAGGAGGGGAAATATCTCCTCAGGCTGTCATGCGATGGTATAGGTCAGAAGTTGACTAGTTTTTGTCAGACATCTCTAATCCATCCAGAGTATCAGACGAAAGATGGCGTGGAATCTATGGCGTACGCAACCCAATATCTAATTTATAGTATACAAGATGCTAGATGTTTGTTTGCTGGCCAAGGTAAGTTAGTGGATTCCAGTTTCTTGAAGAAACTATGCTACTTACATAAACCAAGACGGTCAGTAGACACAATACTTCAGGCGTTTGGTTCCTCTAGCTTTGGATCACATTTGGCCTCCCAGTGTTTGGCAAAGAAAGTAATTGACCAGGAAAGTCTTGATATCGCTCACGAATTTCTCTTGTTGGGCTGGTCTTCTGATGTAGCCTCCGGAAAACTGAAACTGGCCGCTTTTTACTTGATGCAGGACAATTTGGTCATGGTAGAGATTGTTCTTCATCAGATTCAAGAGAATTATACATACCTTGTCACGGATCTCGGTAATGATCCGTTAGAACATATTCTGTGTAGAATTTTGGAGGACAATCTCTCAACAGCAGAGGTTCTGAGACAGTATGTTGCCTTTCCAGTACCTTATTTTCAATCAGAGATTCATTGCACACCTAAAGCGTTAATTTTCGAGATGTTCCGATCTAAAGGGTCAGAGATGGCTGCAGTCGATCCTTCTTTCAGTGGCGTCTGGCAGGAGTGCGCTGTGGTTGATCCTAGATTTTACCTCCACTTCCTTGAGTACCAGTGTCACCTCCGGCAAGGCAAGGCTCCACAAAAGATGGCCGCTCTGGACAAAATGCTGTGGGTTCTTCTGTACAAAAACCTGAAGTATAAGGTTACTGCTCTTAACATGTTTGCGTACTGTTTGAAGCAGGAGGGGATGTATTTGGATGCATTCAAAGTTCTCTGCATATCCATGAGATTAAAGCACGAACACAATGCTGCAAAGTGGCAGATAGCTTTCCTAATTAATGTTGCTTTTAGGTTGCTGCGCCAGAGACAATGAAAGAAAAACAAAATACTAGTAAAGAAAATATAAACAATGATATATTTCTGTGATATTTACTAAATGTACTTAATGACACTTTAAAATGTGTGTATCTTTCTAATTTCACTCTTAAAACTCTTTCAAAATTATGCAGCTTAAAACCTTTATGGTTTTTGATTTAAGTTCTCTTTGCAAAAAATCCTTAGGTTTATCCAGGAAAAATATAATTTTTTTTTCACGTACAAATTTTAATTTATACTACTCTGATAATTTTCTGACGGCTCTAAACTTCACTCCATCGCTGTGTTTACATTTTATGACAGAAACAATTACAAACAACCATGTCGAGAACTAGAATATGCATTGATTAAATAATTTGTATTTGTATATCTCTTATCGCTGTGTATTTATCCATTTATCAAAGTATCTCTCTAATTATCTATGTGTCTCACATACCTGACAGTGTCGTTATTTATCTTAGAGATCAGAGCAACCAATAGCGGTATATTTGCACGAATTTGGTATGATCACATTCAAGAAAAAAGAAGCAATGACAAAAAAAATGCAACCACCCCCCCCAAAAAAAACATGCAACCCTAACCCTAACCCTAACCCTAACCCTAACAAAAACAAAACAAAAACAAAATTAAAACAACAAAACAACAACAACAAACAAACCGACTAATTGTTCCTTGACGCTGCTGTGTTGTACTTTTTCGGTTGTGGCGAAAACGAATCTGCCTGAACAGATACTGACATGTATATTATTAATTTTAATTCTGTATAATATCTATCGACTGTAATTTAGTTTTAGCGGACATATATAATTCATTGTTATGCGAAAAAAAAACTTATTGTTTGCCGTCAATTTTCTGGATTGTCCTGGCTACTACATAACATAATAAACGACCAGTTTTCCCCAATCCATTAATTTAAGTACCGAAAACAGGAAAACTCACAAACCTTGATAGCCACGGAAAGAAAACATTATCAGTTTTAACGACGTGAAATTTTCGCGAAAAAAAATAAATAGATCGTTAATATTCTATCATATACGTTTATCATAAAAGAATGTGCATGCTAATGTTTTCTGATCTAAATGATATTTCCTTATCTAGACAGATCTCTCAGTTTGCCAGATTTCTTCTTTTTGTTGTACTTCATCTCTCTTTGTCCATCAGTTTTTCAACTTGTCGTTTTATCTCGATCTACCGCTTGATCGGTCGGTTTTCCATTCGAAGCATTAATTCTTAATCATTCGCAAAACTGAGACCGGAAACAGATACAATCGATTCTGTGAAATTTGTTGACGAACATAGAGACTGAACGTAACTTTTAATTAAAATCTAAAGTTTTCAAGGTGAACCAATGATTGTGCTGTTCAAATCACGTGGTTTACATTAGGTTTATAGCTGAATTCTAGTACATAATGCCTAGCTAGATCAATGGCGGTTTCGATAAGCGTTTAAAACTGATTATTTCTTTGTTGGCGTGTTTTTGTTTGTTGTAACGGCATTTTAAACACATTATTGGCTATATCCTGCCAATAGGGAGTGGGTGGATTTTCTAAGGACACCGAGGCAGCCGACCCACTATGTCCTGGGCGCGTATCGAACCCGCGACCCTTGGATTACGAGACTGAAGCTCTACCAACTCTTTCGCATCATCAACTAATATAAAGTTTATGAAGATTAGGACTAAGGATACCAAAATCACTAAGCAGATAATATCAAGTGAAGAACAAACGAACTTTTGTAACTAAATAAAACAAGTGATGTATACAGCCCTTTACTGTTACACACGTCATAACATTTTTATTTTCTACAAAGGCTGTCATAAGCATAACGTAATATCATTTGGATGCGGGGGCTCTTTTTCTGCATTCATCCCAGATCGTTCTGAAAAGGACACTATGACACTCATGTCGCTGTTACACCTAACGACCATCCCGGTACAAGGAAATAAAATCTGAAGTACCTATTTTTTTACTTCAGTATACCAATAATTTACAACCTTCAAACTTAAACCACTCCGTTATAATGGTTTACATCCAGTAATTCCAGACCGTTTAATGGTTTCAATGAATTGTCTCCACCGCAAAAGCAATTTTCAAATTCACCCAATCGATCATTGTTGCCGTATATCTGATATACCACTCACTCACATGACAGGAGAGTGATCATGCACACTTTTCAACAGTAAATATTGTTGGTTCATACGTGGTCATTTGTGTCTGATATCATGTCGCAAGAGAGATATATTAAATCTGATAAGTATGTGACTTACCAAACAATTCAAATATAAAAAAATGTATGCAACAACAACTTGCTTAATTGTATGAAATTGTTGCATTTCTGTTATGCTTTAGCAAATCTAACCAAACAAAATATGTTAATATCTCTCGCGATATGTTAAACTATCTCTCTGGCTGTCGTTATGTCTGGCCATATATCAACTATATTATCTATTTATCTATCTTTCCATCTATCCATCCAATTTTCGATGCAGCAAACATACATTCTTACATGCATGATACATATTACTACCTGCAGGAAGTCTGAAAGTAAGACCACCTCAGAAATACAACCACTTTTCTTAAGTTCCACTAGTGGCCGTATTAGCTGGGTTTTGTTGTATATAACAATAACTGACAAAAACAAGGAGTGGATTCTTGATCATCGAGTTGAAAAAGTATTTACACATAACTGAATCAATTTTAGAACTATATCTTGGATCAATTTTAGTACTATATCTTGGATCAATTTTAGTACTATATCTTGGATCAATTTTAGTACTATATCTTGGATCAATTTTAGTACTATATCTTGGATCAATTTTAGAACTATATCTTGGATCAATTTTAGTACTATATCTTGGATCAATTTTAGTACTATATCTTGGATCAATTTTAGTACTATATCTTGGATCAATTTTAGTACTATATCTTGGATCAGTTTTAGTACTATATCTTGGATCAATTTTAGTACTATATCTTGGATCAATTTTAGTACTATATCTTGGATCAATTTTAGTACTATATCTTGGATCAATTTTAGTACTATATCTTGGATCAATTTTAGTACTATATCTTGGATCAATTTTAGTACTATATCTTGGATCAATTTTAGTACTATATCTTGGATCAGTTTTAGTGCAATTTAAAACCCAATTTTAAATAACATTAAATCTGAGATATGCTTGCATAATACCCAGATATATGTCTAATCCTTTGCAACGTGTACATATGTGTAATCCCTTCCAACATGTACATATGTATAATTCCTTCTAGCATATACATATGTCTATTTTTTTCCAACATATACATATGTCTAATTCCTTTCAATATGTACATATGTATAATTCATTCCAACATATACATATGTCTAATTCCTTCCAATATGTACATATGTCTAATTCCTTCCAACATATACATATGTCTAATCCCTTCTAACATATACATATGTCTAATTCCTTCCAAAATGCACATATGGCTAATCCCTTCCAACATATACATATGTCTAATCCCCTCCATATATATATATATATATATATATATATATATATATATATATATATAGAGAGAGAGAGAGAGAGAGAGAGAGAGAGCGAAAGAGAGAGAGAGAGGAGTTGTCGTTTGACGAATTGTCATAAAGTACGTGTTGGATATGCGAATTCAATTGCACAACCAGTTCAGGTTTCACAGTTTGTAATAGCGGTATACGACTTATTATGGAAGTGAAATAAGCGACAGCTAGCATGAAAACATATAAGTCTTACAATTATCTAACAGTGTCTCTATCAACATCCAAAAGCCGACTAAACAAGATGAATGATTTATGGCGCACATTTACGCAGTCTATGCACGCAAGAAATGTAAAGTTTTTACAAGGTAATATTATTAAGTTCATAATGTTTCTCAGTCAATCAACGTACCGTTGTTAAAATTAGCCGTTTTGTGTGTTACTTGTCCCATCGACCTGAATAATGTTACTAACATAGATATTCCACATGTTAAAGTGCGTTGAATGGTAATGTTTTTGTGTTTGCATTGGATCAAATCGATCCAGGGTGGCCACTGACGGAACTCAAGAATACCGGACACACTCAAAAGTGATCATGCTAGGAAGGCGACAGACCAGCCGAAAACTGGACTGTCCGGTATAAATACGGACGAATATCCATCCTAAGTCTATTACATCGCTTTAGGTACATCAGGTTTGTATTTTTACTAAATGTGATTCAAACATCAGACACAGATGGCTTTACTCCGGTCAACACAAGACGCGTTGTTTGCAATTAGTGATATCATGAAAGCACTATATCTCCAGTTGTCCCAAAAAGTGGCTTTACATAAGCGATCGCCTTTACTGATTAAAACCCTGTCCCAATAACCTCTTAATCTCAAATCAGGAAGCCCCTTCACGTACCTTGTTTATCCATGTATAAGGCTCATCCAACAACACAGACCGCAATCTGCCACCAATAATGCGCCGGCGAATCAAGTTCTACGCTGTTCGTTTGAAATCAGAAGTGAAACAGACAACATAAACCCTAAGCTGCCAGCGCATTTTGGGATGTCAAATCTGCTTATATGTTGTCTGTGGTTGTGTGACCCTTATAAGTGGATAATTACGACAATTATTTAATTTTTGACTATTGCTTTTGCATATAGATAATTGACTATTGTTTTTTTATACCGATAATTGACTATTGCTTTTGTATAAAAAAAATTGACTATTGCTTTTGTATACAAAAAATTGACTATTGCTTTTGTATACAAAAAATTGACTATTGCTTTTGTATAAAAAAATTGACTATTGCTTTTGTATACAAATAATTGACTATTGAATTTTGTATACAAATAAATGACAAAAAGATATTGTCTTTTCTATCAGACCAAAATGACAAAAACAAAAACGAAACAGACGTTAATATATAAAAAGGAATATTACATTGGCCATATGACTTCAAATGAGCACAGCATAAACCATACATAGTTATTCATTCTTCTTCATAGAAGTACCTAGATTATATTCTAATTACAAATAGGTAAAAAATATTGAATACACCCCCACTAAAACAAACAATCTACCTTTGCTAGTTTCTACAACTGTACCCTGAATTGACCCAACCACTGGAAGCCAGATTTTACTGGGTGAAAGTCATAGGTTCTGATTAACCTTGAAGAGACAAAACAAACATATATCACACATCAATAATTACCTGGATTAAAGTATTCCTTTATCCTCCCGTTTTTTTGTATCCCCCTAACATTTTTAAAGAAGAAGAGCATCAAGGATATAAAAATGTACAAAACATAGTAATTACTTTTATCAATTTATAATTTCTAGCCTGATTGTCACCAGGGGGTCCATAACACTGTCATCTTCTGTGCTTTTCAAAAAATCAAAGTGACCTTCTTTGGTTGTAAGGATGTAGTAACTAACAAAGAGGCATCCAATTACCAAGTTTTAGGACTGGAACATAAAAAGCACCCAACAAATGAAGACAAAATTTCAACACTGAAGCATGAAATAGAAGTCATGGAGACCTTCCTTTGGAACAAGGATCCAGAACTTATCAATATGTATCCCCTCACCAAGTTTCATGATTGTATGTAGGATAGTATGCATATAGCAAGCCAAAAACGTGTGCGGTCATGTGAGAAACGCAAAATCTTAACCAAAGCCAATAACATATGAAATATAGGTCGCAATGACCTGCTTTTCTTGTGAGGATGTGGTAGTAACAGATATGCATATCATCATCAATTTCACGATTCTAGCAGGAACAGTGCCTGAGAATTGAGCATTAAACACAAAATTTAACCGGAGTCAGTGAAGCGTACAATATGGGCCATAATGACCTACTACTGAAATGAGTAGTGATCATCAATATGCATCCTTAAGTTTCATGATTCGAGATAGGATAGTATGTACACAGCATGCAAAAAGCTGTGTGGTCATGAGTTAAATGCAACAACCTAACCGAAGTCAATACAATAGGAAATATGGGTGTGGTACTACGACAGATGTATACAATCATCTGATTTAATAATTCAAGCATAAACAGTAAAATCGCAATTAAGCTAAAGTCAGTGAAGCGTGAAATATGACTCAAATTGACCTACTTTTAAGCTGAGGGTGTAGTACTTATCAAAAGGCATCCTTGCACAGAGGTTTCTTGATTCCAGGTTTAACAGTATTATACACGAGGCAAAAAGCTTATTTCGCCAAGCGCTAAACGCAGAAACGTAACACAAACCATCAAAATGTGAAATGTAGATTACAGTGCCCTTCTTTTTTGTAAGGGTGTAGTACTAATGGAAATGCATACAATCATCAAGTTTGATGATTCTAGCATCAACAGAGCTTGGGAAATAAACTTAAACAAATTAACAAAGTGATTGAAAAGTGAAATATGGGTAACAGTGACCGACTTTGTGATGACGGTGTAGTACGCGTCAACATGATTTCCTCACCAAGTTTATTGATTCAGAACCTTAAGCGAGAATAGCCACTACAAACTGATGCTTAAGACCTAGGAAGAAAGAATGGTTGCTTGCGATGCAGTGAGACTGCTTTTATCTGGGTGGATTCAGTCGCCGGAGGTTGTACAATAGCTAACCTCCACTTCGCAGAGGTGAACTAAAAAGATGATAACTGAAATTCATATTATAAATGCACGCTATTTTGTTTACACACTTTTTCAAAAAGTTAAGATGTTTTCTCAGAGAAAAGCCCTTAGACATTCAGATATTTTGCCACATCATTTACGTGCGACTACAATTTCTTTCTTACCTGTCCAAGAATGACTTAAATGGAAAGAAAATTATAGTTTCCTGGCAACTTTGAATATTTCTAGTGATACAATTTAAAAATACATACAAACTGACGCATGCATATACATAACAAAGAGAAGAATCAATATGTTAATTTGTAATGGTAAGAGACACATGTAATCCTAGACATACGAGGGATATTTAACAATTTCTGAATATTAGTGCGCTGTACAACAAAGTTCTTTATTAGTGAACAGAACGTCGGTTTATACCCTGAAAGTACTTCCCATGCATCTCTGCACATTTTTTTCCGTCTGAATATGCAAGTGTTAAATTACATTTTGTATTAAATTTTTGTATGTTGTTAATAAACTGGAAAGCTGCACCTCCAACCGGATGGCGGCTATCAAATCGTCTGGTCCTCAGCGAATCTTTGATAACGAGATTAAGTCTAAAATCACTTAAAGCTACATCAGTGCTATTATCCAGCATGTGGAAAAGTTTTAATGCTGTACTCCTTCAGGAAGTCTCTCACAACGGCAGACTTATGCGCCAGTGCGTTTTCATGGAGTACATGGACACCCCAAGTACCGGTACACAGACGGGTAGTTTGGCAGTGTTTTACGATATTTGGCAACACTTTGGGGGCATACAAATGTCCAGTGACACTAGCAGAGTGAGGCACGTGTAACTGGACGACCGGGTCTTTTGCAGCGAAAAATAATGCGTATACAATTCTCTTGACAGTTTGACTACGTCGAGCGATTTGTGGTCTGTGTTCATTTTCTCAGATCCAAACTTTATTATTTTCTCTTAAGTGGGGTTCAAAAACGTAAATCAATGTTTCATCGCTTGTGGCAATTTCATTTGAACGTCTCTGGTCACTTTGTTCATATTTGGCGTGTTGCTGTTTGGCGATTTGAACCCGAGTCTGCTTTTGATCAGCCGTCAAAACACGCGAGACCCATCTTGCACAAACCTTTTTGAGCTTCGAACTATTATCCAGAATATTACCAACAGCTGACGAATGAATGCCAGTGATAATATAAATATCTTCCACTGTGTATCGAACGTCTTCATCAAATAATCCCTTCAGAACAGCCTCTTCCCACTCACCAATCGAAGGTAACGGATTCCATGGATTCGCGACCATCGTTAAAAAGACGATACCACCTCATAATTGTAGGATATGACAGAGAATTACATCCGTAAATATTATCCAAGTCGGCCTTGATATCAGTCAAAGAGTTACCCAAAAAGATCCCGGATTTTACAGTATGCTCTTTGCACAGCAGCCGAATTGTTCTTCTTCTCCGAGATTTCCACGTCAGTGCCGTTTACCGATATTATGTCGCACGCATATATCCGTAGGTGTCCGGCGTGCTGCACGTGCAGCTGCAGATCATTTTGTAGAACTTTATACTGTCTATCGATCGGCATGAAATGTATTGACCTGTTCAAAGAAGCAAAAGGTTATAACAAAATATTCACACCTTTTGAAAAAACCCTGATAAGCGTGTATGTACATTACTTGTGCATTCAGTAATCACATCATATGAAATATCTTTAGGAAATCAAAGAGGCATTTTGGTACTTTATTTTACAAGAAGAAAATATCTTAATGTTTTACCATTCATGTAAGAGTAACAATATGTGAAACTTTGCTCATTGGAGTCTTAAGAACTATATGTATCAAAATATGTATACATGTGTGACCATTTGTAAAATAATTTTGCACATATCAACAAATCACTGTGCTCCTGCAATATTTGTTAGAGTTACTGCCCAGTTTTACTTGGAACCTAATGCAGTGTATAACAGAATCTTGTCAATAAAACTAGTATATGTTGTCAATGCATCGCTATGAAACTATGTACATCATTGGAAGATGCGCATATTGACAAATGACTTAGCTCTCTCAATGCTTGATAGAATTATTTATTGACCATTACGTCCTACAGCTGAATGCATTGTTAAACAGAATCTTGTGAACCCAAGTTATTTTGCAGTTTGTTTGTTTTTTAATGGATTGCTGTGAAGCTTGGTACATATTATGGTCATTATATAATGATGCATATATTGACAAATCTTTGTGCTCCAGTAATTTTTGTTAACGTTCTTGCCGTTTGAATGCAATGTATGACAGAATTAAGTTACTCTGGCAGTATTTAGTGGATTGCTGTGCAGCTTAGTACATATTCATTATGCTCATCATTGGAAGATATGCATGTTGATCAATCATTTTATTCACACTGTTTTCATAAGGTTTGCGCTTTTATTTAACTATAGACTCTTTTCAATCATGGGGTACGGGTGGGATATGAGAAAATTATTACTTCTAGAGAAACATCTGAAAATGATCTGCTTGCACAGAAGTAGTACCTTCCCCGTATTTACGTGAGCCAATTGCACACCATTCGTCTAGTTTATTAATGAAGTACAAGCCAAATGTACGATGTTGTTAATTCTTAATGAGGAAAGGTTTTGACATAAATACAATGCAATCGCTGCATTCAGTCTCTCTGTCGTCATCTATTGCGCGTGAAATGGCATATCAAATTGCCTATTTTAGCTCTTATAAATGTCTTTTCCGCAAAAGAGCTTGTACCTGCACATTCCATTGATACTTTTGTAAGTAAATAATGTAACATTTTCCACTTATTACGTTCTATACATGATATATATCTACACCACACCCACCCACCCTATGAAGCAAGTTCGCATTACCAATAGCCCTTAAAGTAGACGCCTTTGAAATTCACTTCGAACCAGCTACCTTTATCTTGCGAGTAGGGCACGCTAAGGACTAAGCAACAGCGGCTCCCTAGAAGGGATATAACTCTAGAAACTCTCAAATTAAAGCGAATGGAGAAACAAAATGTTTTATCAAGAAGAGGGCATCTTGTGATGATAGGCATGGAACATTCAGTTTATCAGAAATATGCATTCCACGAATGTTATGTCCAGTAATATTCGCGTGTTCCTTATGTCCACACTCATCCATTCGTTCCTTTATGTCCGCAACATGTTCGAATATGTGTATATGTCCGCAACGTTTTTGATCCAATAAAAGTCCTGGATATAATGTAGCGTGCATGCATATTAAAACAAAACGGTTGCCGTAACAAAACGAATGGTTGAGTGGAGACATAATGGAACATTCGGACATAACGGCATTTAACACACATTGCTGGTATGTGCGGTCGCTTGTCATTAAGAGAGGAGCTGCCACACACCAAAAGTAATGAATGGAAATATGTTACACAATGTGTGAAATATAAGCTATAGATCCAACGACAAACAGGAAGACAAACAAGGTGGGGGAAAACAAAATCACCTGTAGATTAAGAATACTATACTTAATGACCATGTTAATTTTCTCTTCCCAATAAGTTATGTTTTTATGAACTCTTAATTTTCCTTTAAATTGTGTTTACCATTTGTATATGTATGATTATGAACTCTCCTCATAGACAAGACATGACAAGAAGAACAAAAGTTTAATAATAACATAGGCCACTGACCAATAATGCAAATGATAATATCACAAAATATCAAATTTGTGGAGCGGAATTTGACACAATGCATAAACTCGGTACAACCATAAAGGTAAAAAAAAGATTGATAAACTATACATACATTATAAATAATTTAAGATCATGCTGCCTCTTCTTTTGAATGCGATGAAGATATATTGTGCAAGTTCGGAGATTAATATTTGTTTTCTAGATTTCGTCGAAGCATAAAAAGTTTCGGCGCTTTGATTTTTGCTATTACGGAAAACAGAACAAAAAGGACATTGTAAAATAAAATCAAATTCACCCTCTATTTGCACTTTGTCACAGAGAGTACATATATGTTGGCGAACTCCCCTTGTGAATGATTGATTAAATGCATGAACTTGATAGCCACGTGTTGACAACTGATTTGTCGCCGTGATTTCGTGCCAATGTCAATGGCTCTCTAACTAACTTAATAGGACAAGGAACGATAACAATTTAGAAATTACTTCAATCTTAATGCCGGATACAGGAAAGCCTGACATCTTTCAGTGATGTACACAAAAGCTAATCTATATGACCCTTGAACATCAAAAAGTTCCCTCTCGTGTATAACACCTTCAGATACCAGTGACTTCACACAAGATTTGTTTTTTTTAAATTCATTTTCGAAATGATTGTGAAGACCCTATTATTTGCTGTTGATAGTGATCTGAGAGCTAAAACGATATAATATGTTATGGAGGAAGAAACGTTTTGTAGAAACGATTAAAATGGGAGTAAATAGTTAAGTCGAAATGGTACCAATCCTTAGCAAATTTAATATGTTTATATAACATATAGGATCAGGATAGAATTTGTGTCTAATTCACGGATCGCCTAATCATATGTATGCAGTGGGAGATGGCCTAAATCATATGTATGCAATAATCGATCGCCTAATAATATGAATGCAATGGGCAATCGCTAATTACATGGATTGCTTGATCATAAGTCTGCAATGGGCAATCGCCTAATCATATGTATGCAATGGGCGAATTTTGCGATGTTTTCACCTTTGCTGTTTGTTACCCTCAAGAGCACATTAATTTCCTGCATCGACAAATGCCTTTATGTGCTTCTCGCAAAGTTTATAAAAATATATTTTCACTATCTGCACATGTAAATTAATGTTGAAAATATTTTATTTAAATCAGTTTTGTTTGATTATACCGTTAAACCGTTATTCAAGAACAAACGATAATTTGTATTTTAAATTAAGCTTGTATTATGTGACTAACGGTCTAGGGATAATAGCTATTTTTAACCTCGAGCGAATGAAAATATGATTTTGCAACCCAAATTTACATATCTCCAGCTGTCTCGAATCTGACATAATATCGTGTCTTATTAATTAATGTAATATGAAAATGTAATTTAATGAGGGGTTCAGTTTTCTAATACATTAAATAATTTGTTGCTGGACTCGAGAGAAAAGAACATTTTCATTTAAGCAGTCTGAGCAGTCAACTTTAATAAATCTGATGCGAAATGCATGGGCCGTTTTACATTATAATACCGAATTTCGTATCTGTTTTTTTTTTGTTTTTTTTTTTTTAATCTTGGGTATTCGTAATAAAGACTGGTGTATGACATTATTTTTATGCTGAAGGAGCTAATTATATTTGATGATAATTGCAATGTATAGCTACATTTTATTTTTATTTGGTATGTACTTGTCTATTTGTTTATTGTTTAGTTATTATAACGTTGCTCCAAATAGTTAATACACAATACACGTATCTCTTTCGACGACGTAGTCACCTTTCATTATATATTTAACCTCCCTCCCAACACCACCATCACCACCATCACCACCATCTGCCCTTGACTCAGTACAACACTGGTTACATATAGTATGTGCCCTTGTGCTATTACTGCATTTTTAAAGTTGGGTCCTAAACAATTTTTAATATTTCACTTTAACTTCAGTTTTTATATATCTGACATTTGATCTACTCCAAGGAACCCCACGTGTGGGTCCCCAAAACTATACTCCTCTTGCAGATGGGTAACATATGTATGCAGAAAGTTTGGTAGATTTCTACCCAGTAGTTTAGCAGTGGAATAGGCAGACAGACCAGACAGAAAATATCACGACATCCTCCTCTAAAACACTGTAGTTCAACCTAGAGACATAGAATCTCCGTGTATATTTCAGCCAGGCGGAAAGGCCGAAGAAGAAGTATTTTATTTCACACAATGTAATGAAAAGCAAAAAAAAAAAAAAAAAAAAAAAAAAAAACCTACAATTATTATAGGCACATGAATATGTCAATACATGACATAATTTGTCTGTTTTAACGCAGATATATTCCTATTCCCTTAGCTTCACAAACTTAAATATAATCAAAACTTTCATTCATAAATTTTTATAGGTCAGTCATGTCAGAGGAGGGAAGTTTTGATAATTACTGTTCTACATTTCGAACAGATTGATCGTGAATGGGTGTCAAGGATTGGAAACAATCATAATGAAGGACGCATCAATCATGTAAACGTAAAATATTTGTTGTTGCTGACCTAAAAAGAAATATAAAACCGACTGGAAAAGTTTTAGTGTTTTTTAAAGTGTTATTAATAGTTTCTTGTCTTAGAACAAACACAAGGTTCCGCATTACAAATCTATTACAAATACACATTCAGGGGGCTTTTCTGTATTTCGGAAGAAAAAACCCAACTCTAATATATTGAACGGATTAATATGTTCGAATTTATTATATTTGCCGGACGTATTGCTAAACATCATGCGTAAAGTGGTTAATAATAGCCACAGTGTGCTGCTGTTATGAATACATGTTCGGTATATTTCTGCCGAGAGGTAGGTGGGGGAAGAGGGAACTTGGGATTTTTTGAAAATCAATTTCCGGCCCGAAATAGCTTGAAAAAATATTCTTGCTCTGATTTTTAGAAAAAAAAGAACTTTAATATTAATTGAAAAATAAATTATCTTCAGGTAAACGAACAAATTCTAGCGCCCCCCCCCCCCCTGCCAAACACCCTTAAATTGTCGGTTCCTTATTTGTTGCTTGTGTGCTTGGCCATTGTAAAAGGTCCACCCTTTACGAGGTATTACAATACAACCCATATCTGTCTATCTAGCTAGCTAGCTAGCTACAATGGTTATAAAGCATGCAGTTATTATGTAACATTATTATGTCTTTTTGCCCGGTAGAAAAATAAGTAAAATGATGGTACGTTCCAGCACTCACCAACGTTTAAATATCTGCATTTGCAGACCAATCAAAATGCAAATCAATGAATATTTTTACTTCTGGCGGGCCTAGTGGGAGGTCGCTTTAATGTCAATTTGCTTGCCCTTAAGCATATAACTGTATTATATTCAAGACGCGTTCATTTCTGTCGCAAGACAACATAAAGAAGACTTGGACGGTAAGTAAAGACATTGTAAGACTTCAATTTACTTTGAGTAAGTTTTTTTGGACTAAAATAAAGGCAAACCACTACATTACGAACAGATGGTTAAAGAACCACATTTTTGGCCTTCAAAGGGTGTGTATTTAACTCTACTTAATTTTCGAAATGTCCAAAATAGGTCAGATTACATTTCTTTTTCGGAACATACCGATGTTTCAAAAGGTTAAAGATAAAAAGTATGAAGGGGAACATAGGAAGAGAGGCATCACATAATTTCATTTAGGCCACGATGGTTTAATGAAACAGATAAAATTACGTTTACAATTTTAGCAAAACTCCATAAGAGAAAATTTAAATCGCTTCTTAACTTTGTTTCCGAATAGCTTTCTAATCTATATCAAATGCTAAGCCAAATTTGATATTAGTTAAGGGTAATGCTGGTGCTGTATGTTCTATTTTCACATTACTACAGGTGAAGTGTCTCACAATGTGTCCAATTCACAACGGTCGAGCACGCCACCCTGAACAGTTTGAACACGCCCATTTCCTGAGAAGATGGAGTGTAGTCCATGACAGAAACCGTAGGAAATAGTTTTTTGTCAGCAGAACATGCGAAATTGACTGCTAAGTTGATAATCAACAAACATTCGATAACGTGACTACTAAGAGGCAAGGCTGTTTCCTTTTCGGTGTTTTATATGCGTGAAAGTATGATGATTTGTTTGTTTATATGCGTAACAGTATGAGGATTTGTTTGTTTTATATGGGAGACAGTATGAGAATTTGTTTGTGTATATGCGTGACAGTATGAGGATTTGTTGTTTTATATGGGAGACAGTATGAGGATTTGTTGTTTTATATGGGAGACAGTATGAGGAATTGTTTGTTTTATATGGGAGACAGTATGAGGATTTGTTTGTTTATATGCGTGACAGTACGAGGATTTGTTGGTTTTATATGCGTGACAGTATGAGGATTTATTTGTTTCCATGTGACAAAAATTACCTACTAAAACGACGAATATTCGGTAATATCATCATAACATCAATATTATTAGCAAACCATGTCAGGAAACAAGAGGGTTTCAGTTTGATTACTTGTATCTAACATCGAAAAGAGCCTAGACGATTAAAAAGGTAACACAAATGATTGATATAATCCATTTCTAAATATTCAAAAACGTCACCTAAATTGAAAAATCTATGTATCTGACAAAGAAAACCTCTGTGGAGGGGAAGATGAAATGATACCAAGTAGGTAAACATACTTTTGCAAAGCCCTATAGTGTCAATATTGATCTGCATTCAAGGAAATAGTAAATATATATATATATATATATATATATATATATATATATATATATATATATATATATATATATATATCTATATATATATGTTTCATTTTTCTTTTATGTCCGTCCAATGGATGAAAAAGAAGTGGAGAACTTCTCTATGTTTTGCTTTCTTAGAATTCATAAGCTGAAGAGTTAAGAAGGAATCCAGAATGATGTAGGAAACTAATTAAAGAGAACAAACTATCGTAAAGATGTCTCTGAGTGAGTCTGCTTGTATCTAGCAACGCATCTAGAGAGACACGTGAGAGTGTAATGAAGACTGAAAAGGATGAGATAGAAAACCACTCGAATGTTACAGGAGATCACAAAAGATGTTTTTTTTTACAAGTCAGTTTTGTTATAACAAATGTCATCTGACAGTGTAATGTAGACAGACAAGTTGAGGTAGAGGCCCTCCATACAAGGTGTTTAGAGTAATACATGAAACTGGCATTGCACTGTCTTTGGTAACACTCATCATAGAGTAATACATGAAACTGGCATTGCACTGTCTTTGGTAACACTCATCATAGAGTAATACATGAAACTGGCATTGCACTGTCTTGGGTAACACTCATCATAGAGTAATACATGAAACTGGCATTGCACTGTCTTTGGTAACAATCATCATAGAGTCATACATGAAACTGGCATTGCACTGTCTTTGGTAACACTCATCATAGAGTCATACATGAAACTGGCATTGCACTGTCTTGGGTAACACTCATCATAGAGTAATACATGAAACTGGCATTGCACTGTCTTGGGTAACACTCATCATAGAGTAATACATGAAACTGGCATTGCACTGTCTTTGGTAACACTCATCATAGAGTAATACATGAAACTGGCATTGCACTGTCTTTGGTAACACTCATCATAGAGTAATACATGAAACTGGCATTGCACTGTCTTTGGTAACACACATCATAGAGTAATACATGAAACTGGCATTGCACTGTCTTTGGTAACACTCATCATAGAGTAATACATGAAACTGGCATTGCACTGTCTTTGGTAACACTCATCATAGAGTAATACATGAAACTGGCATTGCACTGTCTTTGGTAACACTCATCATAGAGTAATACATGAAACTGGCATTGCACTGTCTTGGGTAACACTCATCATAGAGTAATACATGAAACTGGCATTGCACTGTCTTTGGTAACACTCATCATAGAGTAATACATGAAACTGGCATTGCACTGTCTTTGGTAACACTCATCATAGAGTAATACATGAAACTGGCATTGCACTGTCTTTGGTAACACTCATCATAGAGTAATACATGAAACTGGCATTGCACTGTCTTTGGTAACACTCATCATAGAGTAATACATGAAACTGGCATTGCACTGTCTTGGGTAACACTCATCATGAAGTAATACATGAAACTGGCATTGCACTGTCTTTGGTAACACTCATCATAGAGTAATACATGAAACTGGCATTGCACTGTCTTGGGTAACACTCATCATAGAGTCATACATGAAACTGGCATTGCACTGTCTTTGGTAACACTCATCATAGAGTAATACATGAAACTGGCATTGCACTGTCTTTGGTAACACTCATCATAGAGTAATACATGAAACTGGCATTGCACTGTCTTGAGTAACACTCATCATAGAGTAATACATGAAACTGGCATTGCACTGTCTTGGGTAACACTCATCATAGAGTAAT
Source organism: Margaritifera margaritifera (assembly GCA_029931535.1). Classification (NCBI taxonomy): domain Eukaryota; kingdom Metazoa; phylum Mollusca; class Bivalvia; order Unionida; family Margaritiferidae; genus Margaritifera; species Margaritifera margaritifera. Next base: position 2,707,344 of record JAQPZY010001572.1, on the reverse strand, counting down.
ACATGAAACTGGCATTGCACTGTCTTTGGTAACACTCATCATAGAGTAATACATGAAACTTGCATGGCATTGCACTGTCTTTGGTAACAACTCATCATAGAGTAATACATGAACTGGCATTGCACTGTCTTTGGTAACACTCATCATAGAGTAAAACATGAAACTGGCATTGCACTGTCTTTGGTAACACTCATCATAGAGTAATACATGAAACTGGCATTGCACTGTCTTTGGTAACACTCATCATAGAGTAATACATGAAACTGGCATTGCACTGTCTTTGGTAACACTCATCATAGAGTAATACATGAAACTGGCATTGCACTGTCTTTGGTAACACTCATCATAGAGTAATACATGAAACTGGCATTGCACTGTCTTTGGTAACACTCATCATAGAGTAATACATGAAACTGGCATTGCACTGTCTTTGGTAACACTCATCATAGAGTAATACATGAAACTGGCATTCCACTGTCTTGGGTAACACTCATCATAGAGTAATACATGAAACTGGCATTGCACTGTCTTTGGTAACACTCATCATAGAGTAATACATGAAACTGGCATTGCACTGTCTTTGGTAACACTCATCATAGAGTAATACATGAAACTGGCATTGCACTGTCTTTGGTAACACTCATCTTAGAGTAATACATGAAACTGGCATTGCACTGTCTTTGGTAACACTCATCATAGAGTAATACATGAAACTGGCATTGCACTGTCTTTGGTAACACTCATCATAGAGTCATACATGAAACTGGCATTGCACTGTCTTTGGTAACACTCATCATAGAGTAATACATGAAACTGGCATTGCACTGTCTTGGGTAACACTCATCATAGAATCATACATGAAACTGGCATTGCACTGTCTTTGGTAACACTCATCATAGAGTAATACATGAAACTGGCATTGCACTGTCTTGGGTAACACTCATCTTAGAATCATACATGAAACTGGCATTGCACTGTCTTGGGTAACACTCATCATAGAGTAATGCATGAAACTGGCATTGCACTGTCTTTGGTAACACTCATCGTAGAGTAATACATGAAACTGGCATTGCACTGTCTTGGGTAACACTCATCTTAGAATCATACATGAAACTGGCATTGCACTGTCTTTGGTAACACTCATCATAGAGTAATACATGAAACTGGCATTGCACTGTCTTGGGTAACACTCATCATAGAGTAATACATGAAACTGGCATTGCACTGTCTTTGGTAACACTCATCATAGAGTAATACATGAAACTGGCATTGCACTGTCTTTGGTAACACTCATCTTAGAGTCATACATGAAACTGGCATTGCACTGTCTTGGGTAACACTCATCTTAGAATCGTACATGAAACTGGCATTGCACTGTCTTTGGTAACACTCATCATAGAGTAATACATGAAACTGGCATTGCACTGTCTTTGGTAACACTCATCATAGAGTAATACATGAAACTGGCATTGCACTGTCTTTGGTAACACTCATCTTAGAGTAATACATGAAACTGGCATTGCACTGTCTTTGGTAACACTCATCATAGAGTAATACATGAAACTGGCATTGCACTGTCTTTGGTAACACTCATCATAGAGTAATACATGAAACTGGCATTGCACTGTCTTGGGTAACACTCATCATAGAGTAATACATGAAACTGGCATTGCACTGTCTTTGGTAACACTCATCATAGAATAATACATGAAACTGGCATTGCACTGTCTTTGGTAACACTCATCTTAGAGTAATACATGAAACTGGCATTGCACTGTCTTTGGTAACACTCATCATAGAGTAATACATGAAACTGGCATTGCACTGTCTTTGGTAACACTCATCATAGAGTCATACATGAAACTGGCATTGCACTGTCTTGGGTAACACTCATCATAGAGTAATACATGAAACTGGCATTGCACTGTCTTTGGTAACACTCATCATAGAGTAATACATGAAACTGGCATTGCACTGTCTTTGGTAACACTCATCATAGAGTAATACATGAAACTGGCATTGCACTGTCTTTGGTAACACTCATCTTAGAGTAATACATGAAACTGGCATTGCACTGTCTTTGGTAACACTCATCATAGAGTAATACATGAAACTGGCATTGCACTGTCTTTGGTAACACTCATCTTAGAGTCATACATGAATCTGGCATTGCACTGTCTTGGGTAACACTCATCTTGGAATCGTACATGAAACTGGCATTGCACTGTCTTGGGTAACACTCATCATAGAGTAATACATGAAACTGGCATTGCACTGTCTTTGGTAACACTCATCATAGAGTAATACATGAAACTGGCATTGCACTGTCTTTGGTAACACTCATCATAGAGTCATACATGAAACTGGCATTTCACTGTCTTTGGTAACACTCATCATAGAGTAATACATGAAACTGGCATTGCACTGTCTTTGGTAACACTCATCATAGAATCATACATGAAACTGGCATTGCACTGTCTTTGGTAACACTCATCATAGAGTAATACATGAAACTGGCATTGCACTGTCTTGGGTAACACTCATCTTAGAGTAATACATGAAACTGGCATTGCACTGTCTTTGGTAACACTCATCATAGAGTAAGACATGAAACTGGTATTGCACTGTCTTTGGTAACACTCATCATAGAGTAATACATGAAACTGGCATTGCACTGTCTTTGGTAACACTCATCATAGGGTAATACATGAAACTGGCATTGCACTGTCTTTGGTAACACTGATTTTAGAGACATAAAAATTTCAGCTATCTATATATTTTTGAAATTAATTCTTTCTTTCTACGAAAGACATACGTCTTGACAAATTAGGTTTGATATTACAGATATTTTGTATGCTTATATTAATACCTTAAGACTCATAGATTCCAGAGCATGTTGTTTAAGACCTGTGTGTATTAACATTTAGATTCCAGGGTATGTTGTTTAAGACCAGTGTGTATCAACATACAAATTCCAGAGCATGTTGTTTAAGACCTGTGTGTATTAACATTTAGATTCTAGAGCATGTTGTTTAAGACCAGTGTGTATCAACATTTAGATTCCAGGGTATGTTGTTTAAGACCAGTGTGTATCAACATTTAGATTCTAGAGCATGTTGTTTAAGACCAATGTGTATCAACATTTAGATTCTAGGGCATGTTGTTTAGGACCAGTGTGTATCAACATACAAATTCCAGAGCATGTTGTTTAAGACCAGTGTGTATCAACATTTAGATTCCTGAGTCTGTTGTATAAGACCAGTATGTATCAACATACAAATTCCAGAGCATGTTGTTTAAGACCAGTGTGTATCAACATTTAGATTCCTGAGTCTGTTGTATAAGACCAGTGTGTATCAACATTTATGACATTCTTAACTTTTTTGAATTTTTTAAGTCGTACTTTGCTGTAATACATTGGTACCATATTTTATTTTTCATAAACACGGCATACAATGAGCGCTCGTGTATACGTTACAAACCAGTCTCCATTATACATATAACAGGTGTTTACTAAGACTTTTGAGGTTGAGTCGAATGATAACTTATTTTGTTCAAAAGCAGAGCGGTATAATAATACAATAAAGGGATTCTGACATTTTTTAATTATCTAGCGCATGTCTTGCTTGGATTATAGAAAAATTAGACAGCTTGGAAACTCTCTGGATTGATTTAGATGATTTGCAGCCCAGTCTTGGCTAAGGAAGAGGACGGCATATTCATCTATATATGGGAGAAAGATAGTAATGATTAAATATTTTATCACCATATGTTGCTGCTCATGTAATGAGGCAATGAAATATTTGAACAGTAACTACTATGGTCCTCTCTTATAGACCATTTAGAACTAAATATACAGGCTCCAAGTGAAAAAAGAAAGAAAAGACGAAACGTCTTTGCAAATCTGGAAGATATCCTACTATTTCACAGATCAATGATAAATATTGCATATTTGTTGTATGTATTGAGGAAGAATATTGTCGTACATTTTAGTGAATTATAACTCGTTCCCTACTAGAAATCGAGGCTGAGTCAGTGAGCTACGGTATCCATCGCCTTGCCTGCACACCCTATCCCCTATACTACCTCCACTAAGGGTACATACCCCCAAAAGGATTTGATTTAGTCGTGGATATATATATATATATATATATATATATATATATATATATATATATATATATATATATATATATATATATATATATATATATATATATATACACACTCTCTCTCTCTCTGCGCCATACATAGAGCCAGCAAAGTTACTTCGACAGTTTTATTTACATTTGAGTTCATATTTTCACTGATGAAAATCATATATATATATATATATATATATATATATATATATATATATATATATATAAAGAGATGCGTCCTGAAGAAAGATGTATCCGGAAGAAATTTTAGGTTTCAGTTCTAACCAAAGAAAATCATCTATAAAGATATATCCAGAAGAAATTTTTGTCTTCATTGGTGATCAATGAAAATCATATATTAAGATGTATCCAGAAGACCGTATAGGATTCAGCGCTGAACAATAAAAATCGTAAAGATGTATCTAGAAAAAATTGTAGGCTTGAGTGCTGACCAATGAAAATCATCTATATAAAGATGTACCCAAAAGAAATTATATGCTTCAGGGCTGACCAATTAAAATCATCTAGATAAAGATGTACCCAGAAGAAATTGCATTCTTGAGTGCTTGAGTGCTGACCAATTAAAATCATCTATATAAAGATGTACCCAGAAGAAATTGTATGCTTGAGTGCTGACCAATGAAAATCATCTATATAAAGATGTACCCAGAAGAAATTGTATGCTTGAGTGCTGACCAATGAAAATCATCTATATAAAGATGTACCCAGAAGAAATTGTATGCTTCAGTGCTGACCAATTAAAATCATTTATATAAAGATGTATCCAGGAGAAATTGTATTCTTCAGTGCTGACCAATAAAACTCATCTGCATAAAGATGTACCCAGAATAAATTGTAGGCCCCAATGCTGACCAATTAAAATCATCTATATAAAGATGTATCCAGAATAAATAAGGCTTGAGTGCTGACCAATGAAAATCATCTAAATAAAGATGTATCCAGAAGAAATTGAAGGCTTCATTGCGGACGAAAGTTGACCTTGTACAAGATTCGGATTAATCCTTGAAAGGCCCTTAACGAGAACTGTTTAACATTTAGAAGGAACATCTGATAGCAACGATCTGCTTCATTTCTTTTAATAATTAAATATTTGTTCACATATGTAAACAAATATTATTTTCCTCTTTTCCTGCTTGCTAATTTTAATACTGTCAATGTTGCTCTGATTTCTCATTCAGCTAAAACGATCAGCCTAAGGGTTTGTGGAATTTCTTCTATGCTAATAATGTCCGATTCCAAAAAAGGAAAATATTCTTAGGCGACAGGGTTTTGAAAGCCCAATAAGGAAAACATGGAGATGCAAGAACAGCAACAACAGAATCAAAGACAAAGGTAAATGAGTCCAGGATTGCAATTATAATAGTTTCATGTTATTTGTTATACATTTATCGTGGTATAAACTGTCAGTTGCCGAATCACACAGCTCACACAATGCTCTTCGGGCGTCATTTGCTGTGTGATTCTGCACGTGCCAGTTTATACCACGATAAACTCGTTGTTTATTATGCTTTATTGTGGTATAAGCTTCTATACCACACAGAAAATCCATTAACTCTTAAATGTTTACATGCATATTTATTCTGAGACGGGGTCCCAGCTTTCAGCCAAGGATCAACAGATTCTGCATTAAATGCTCCTCACCAAATCTTATATATCTATACCATGCAGATTAAACACGGTATATTGCCTTCGCAAGGTAATGGTAAGTGCAATTGCGTTTAAAAAGCTTTAAACGGTTGTAAATTTCTCTCGTATTATCAACAGCTCTGATTTTCTAGTTGTTCAAGTCAGTTTTTATTTTCTTTCAGTGTTATGGAAATCATCAATACTTCATGCGTCGGCAACTAATGGTTATACCATTTATGTCTGTGCGGCTGTGTATCTGTCTATCTGTTTGTGTGTGTTTCAGTCTATCATTTCATCTATCTGTTGCAATGGCTAATTTTGCTGTCTATATAATCATGTAGAAGTAGCATCAATCGAAAAGCATAGAGCATAACATGGCCAAATACAAAGGTAATGACAGATGATTGGGAGAACTAGGGTACATTTTGAAGATGCAATTCAATGATCATGCGGCATAGCTAAAATAAAGCCTTTTGTCTCTAAAGGTGCAATGTTTGATTGATTCTTCTCCTTGTCCAAGGGCAAACATTAAAACATACCTCCAACCATGGACAGTGTATAAAGCATGTGTCTTAGGCTCAGATACACCGCATTGTGATGGTCCATCATGTCCATATCCTAAACAAATTCTTCTACTTTTGTTGCATGCGTTTTGTTCTCAGTAACGTATCTTGGACCGTGTCATATACCCTTCATGGTGGGGAAGATGTGAAGAAGAAATTAGATGAGGACATCCACGGCATATTGGTTCCATATATCAATTCGCGTGTCATTGTAATTTTTAGAGCCGTGGACTGGTGAGGAATCGGACTGATTTGGTAATTAAAAACAAACGCTTCTGAACATTTATGCTTTTGTTTTTTATACTTTACATTTTTTTTATCACTACCTTGTTTAGAAGATTTTATATCCCTTCTCTTTATTGGAATGATGATAAAGATCTACATTCCCCAAAATACATCGAACGTGACTGCCCTCGGGACGCAATTTTTAAGGCTCGATATTTTTAATTTTAATAGAGTATTTATGTGATTTTGCAGGGAAGCTAGATGATATAGTACAGTACCTAATTTTTCTTTAATGTTGCTTAAGTACATTCTATGTAAAACTAATTTTTTGTTATATTGCAATATATTTCAAATTTTATATGGTTATGATTCATATTAAACTTTCCTTCCATGTTTTCTTTCCAACTGTGTAGTCAATTCGAGTATACATTTTTTTGGTGCTCCATGACTGCGGGAAAACATTGACAGTTTGTCCTCTATTTTAAGTAACCAGCCTCATGTAGATGCTTATTAATCATTCACGCGACCCCATTTTCTACCTCTCCTTATGGGTTTGGCTTGGGATTTTGTTTTGGTATTTTAGGGTACAACAACTCAAAAAAGTTCGTTAGTGCCGAATCAACTGAAGTAAAGTGCCTTGAAGACACACCGTGATAGCTGACACTGGCTGGTCTGATGATAGGACCGGAACCCGAGTCGGACGCGCTAATCACTGATACAACACGTCTCCTCTTATTTCATGTCATATACCATTTTATCGTACATACCCAATATTTTACAGCAACCATTTGTCGACAGTGGATAAGTTTCATTTATAAGGGGTCAACTACAGAGTCTGATCGCTTGGTGGGCAATTAATTATTACTTAATGTGTATCTTAATAATGTAATCGGCAATACGATGAATGTTTAACTTCTTATACCTTAATAAGAAGTGCCAACCCAATAACAGATTCAGATATGACAAACATCTCATAGAACGGGAAGTGGATCACATATACTATAACACATATCCTTGATAGGTGCTTTCTTTCATACAGATCTGCAGAAACTTTTATATTTATTGTCTCTGATTCAATTATAGAATCATGACGATATGTTTTAATGAATGGAATTAATTAGAAGAGACAAGGAATGAAAATCTTATGTGATCACAAAAGACTTGAGTGCAAGTCATTTAAAGAGAATTGCTATGGAAAGAAATACTATTTAAGGTTTGATATGATGTAAACATTCGTAGTTTTGATTCCGTTCATAAATTTATTGCAAATTCAAAATAATTTAATTATGCGCACCTTTTACTGACATCCCTACAATTCTATGCGTCATGATAAACTGTAAAGTGAAATTCCCATTAAAATGAATGGTCATCTCTTCTGCAATGTCTTGCTCCATTGAGAAACACTGTTTACTTTTCACTATCCGTTTTTTCTTCCTTATTTTATCAACTTTATTCACAACTGTCTGCAAATATTTCTGAACAGTCTCTCATTTTGTCTTCTTTCTTTTCTTTTTTCTCATTTTTAATCAGATGCTTCATTTTTCATCTTTGTGCTTTATATTTATTATATTTGGTTAAATTTTAATGTTTAACAAATAAACTCTTCACTTTGACCATTCAAATTGTTTTTGTTTCATTGCACTTTAGTATCATCAGCCATATATTCACATATACACAATATTATATCATCAAAGGAGAAGAACATTATAAGTTATTGGTTTTGTTCCAATCCTTTACCCTTCGATATTGTAGATCTTGTAATTTTCAACTACAGATGTATGAAATAAAATATGTATTAATTCAGGATTAATAGGAATACAGATATGTTTCCTGATAATGTACACACTGTATTTACTGTAAAATTCTATTATATAACTCGGATCGGTATGCCTCAAACAATAACCATGGTGACAGGTTTTAGATTTCATTTTTATGGGTTTTTTTTTAGTAAAAATCGAAATTTGCAAATTAAATTTTCTTTTGATTGTCAGAGTAGAGGCTTTCAGTTTACTGAGTTATAGTATATTTAAATATAGGAAGGAAACAATCAAGAAGAGGAACGCGATTCGGATTAAAGAGAGGTTTCGGTTTTGAAAAGTTAAAGTTTATGCGAAACTGCCACGTATATCTTGTGATATCGGTTATAAGCAGTTTAAAGATACTACGAAGCAACATGTCATCGTACTTCTTTTAGTTAGTCAACTGTTCAGCAATTTACATGGATGGGATGGCCATGTTCTATTCATATCTTTATCTAGAAATCCTAAGATCCATGTACATACGAGCTCTGATATTGGTCCGGATAATACTTTGGCAGAGTTGTGGATAGAGTATTTCACCATTAAAATCATCAGTGAGCAGGATATTATTTTTACATTAGCAACAATTACTCGAGTTGAAAAAGAGTACAAGGCAAGAGATTTATATTATGATCTGATATATAGATATTACAGGCGACAGACTGAGTTTGCGACATCTCTGGTTTGATCATTAGACAAACCTGTAGAGTAGAAAATTTATGAAGCGGATATATCTGGTAATCGCTTTATTTTATTGATTAAATTATGGAAAACTAGCATCTTTGATTCCCTAAAATAACTTTCCGTTATCCATCATTTATGTTTGAAATCAGAAAACACGCAACAACTGCATCAAGTACTTTTAAATATAAAGACGCCTTGACGATACTCAGTTGGCAAACGTTGAATACAAGTTTATTCTACTGTTACGTTTGCTTGTGGAAAGATTTAAGATCTCTCTATTTCGTATACAAAACAACCCACTTTATTTAGTTGTAACGATTCTTATGTGAATCGATTAGCTTTCATGTGTATTTGTCTGAGGCTAAGCATTTTTCAAGAATCAAATATGGAAATCTAGAAAGAACATAAGGGGGAAAAAGTTCATATATAGTTGTTGGTTGCTTTATTGTAGAATTTAATAATGATCTTAATATACACGTATTTAGCCAGCCTTAAATATGATTTATATATATATATAAATAGACTCACAAGTAGTAGGAAGGCTGATGAAACATAGCAATTTTCTTAGCCTACCAGTGCTCATTCTTATTGGCATAATGAGCTTATTAATATAGAAAACAAGTCAAAATACACAGGGAAGCAAGTAAGGGCAGAATGGAAATAAGAAATTTAGATTAAAAATAATATCCAATATGAAGTAAAAATAATGACTCTCTGACCCCCCCCTATATATATATATATATATATATATATATATATATATATATATATATATATATATATATATATATATATATATATATATCATCTTACTTAATTAAGTGTAAGACAGGCACACATAAAGTATATATTTACGGTAAAACAGAACATATACATAAAATACTAATAACTAACATAGCTATATAATGCAAACTACAATAGATACAAAACAAAGAGATGCATACATTTGCAGATTTTTTAAAAGTTAACATATGATAAACCTATCACAGAACAGTATGAATATGTACAGAGAAACGTTAGCTAAGAATGGCACTGTTGTCAGTAAACTGCAAGACTAAATCCAAATTATTAATTAAGATGCCAGAAAAAAAAGGTGCCAACAAATTTATTTCAATCCAAAACCTAAATAAAGCAAAAATAAAAATAAAAAACAGGAAGTGAGTAGGAATTAAACCGCAATGAAAGCAACAATATTAAACAAACACAAGGCTGATTGACCTTACCAGCTAAACTGAAAGACACAAAGCACATTTATACTGATGCCCTGACCAGGTTCGAATCAGCCTTTTAAATTCTTAATTGGTCTATACTCTTGGTTGTTAGTGGCCTAATTCATACCGGTCGATTTTATATACGAACTATTAATCGTTGACAAACTTTACTTACGCTTAATTTAACTCGGTATCAATATGTAAGTCGAATAAACATGGTCAAAAATTACTCCCTTGCCTTATTCCTTGTGTGCTATCTAATTATCGTATTTCCATTTTTCCGTCGTAGATGTGCGCTAATTAGAAACGTAATGGGTCAAATTCCGGTACATGTGTAGAGCAATATTGAAAGCTTTGTTGATCGTAGAAATGCCTTGATAAAAGGCGTACAATATTATTGAGGAGCACAGGAAGAAAGAGTCTGGTAGTATAGTTACTGACTGCAGTCGTTCGAACAGGGATGATATAGAAAGGACATGCATTTGAAAATGCCTTGATATAACTAGGATATGTCAACTGTAGATACAATAAGCACAAAAGCAGTAGCATCCATAAAATTAGGGGTGCAAATAGACATCAAAGCAAACTTAAATGACAGAGTGACACAAATCCAAATTGGGCTTTCAGGCTCTCTAGTCAGGTTGATGTTAGGTAAAATAGCACTTGGGTATGGACTGAGTACATGGGTGAGATATGATTACCAGTAAATCAACGAATACAACGAATATATATTTGTATGCTAAAATGCCGCGTCTTACATGAGTTTTGTAAATTGTAATTATTGGGTCTGGTTACTTGAAATAAACATGTATTTATTCGAACACTTTCACAGCCGTCATCACTGAAATCGCAATAACTTACCATCATTCTGACAATGTATCCAATGTTTTTGTGTGCCAAAACGTTTAAGATACACCATCCATTCCCCCCTCCACCTTTCCGGCTGCAAAGTGTGCAGGACACTATAAACCTATACACATATCGACAATGAAAAAGAGGACTCCCACTCTGTAGCGGAAGTTGCAGTCATCAATGAAAAAGAGGACTCCCACTCTGTAGCGGAAGTTGCAGTCATCAATGAAAAAGAGGACTCCCACTCTGTAGCGGAAGTTGCAGTCATCAATGAAAATGGTTCCTGACAGTAAGACAAATAGCGATACAGTTTAAGCTCGAATATTGGAAATGGCAAAATATTATTGGAAAAATCATGCCGTTCATAATTTTACATGGAATTTGCTTATTACATAATGTTCATAGTCATGTACAATATGTCAACAATATAAATTACTGAAGAAATCCATATGCTTAGTATGACTGAAACGTAGGCTTGAAAAAGGACGCAATCATTGACGCTTTCCTTCGGGAAGCATAAGCCAGATCCCATAATTGATAATGTATTAGATGAATTACGGTAAGTTTTAATTTGCACTGCATGTTTTCTATTATATCATCAGTTCAACAACAAAGTTATAATTGATTAAATCAGTCCCAATTCATGTGTGTTTCTCAATTCATTTTCTAGATCAAAGGTATCTTGCATTTGATCGGAGATAGATACAAAATCATTTCGTCTGTGCGAGGTTACAATCTACATTCTATGGTGACCAGTATTATATAAGAATGTTTTGACCTACATTAGGCAGACAAATCTTTCATACACTGTATATCGTTATGTCCCATTCATGTCATACGTTAAAGTTTATAAATCTAATGAGATAAAACAGCAGTAAAGAATCTCAGGGAGGGAAAGTCATTCTTAAGGTTAAAAGATCCCTGCAGGCCATGCTCTTTTGAACGTTAAATATTGGCAGTAATAGGTGAATATCTAGAGTCACAAAGAGAAATCAGTGATTAATTCAATGCTGGTATAGCAATAATATACGAGTAACTGACCATGTATCTTGTACAGTCTATAACCAAATTAGAGTATATAGCAACACATTTAATATAAATCAAAAGAAGCGAACATGTAAAGTCTCCAATGCTATAAAAGGACGAAATAGGAGATTCGTTTCTAATCTTTATACGTTGACGTCTAGAGAGGTAGGAAAAAGAAATTATAGTCATAAAAGTCGTTTCATAAGCAGTACATACTCGCTTATACGTCGAGTTCCTGTGCAAGCTGCACATATCCAGATCTGCCGACGCATAATGCACCGGCAAATCTGGGTTTATGCAGTTTGTTTTTAGGTGTAATCAGTAAGGTAAACAACATCCTGATTGCAGATCACGGTCTATATTGTTTGCAGTTGGACTTGACTAATAATCAATTATATACCGCAGTAGACAATATGAAATACATATGAAATAGTCATTCAGTGCAGAAGATATCCCCAGCTGCAAATCTTAGCAAAGTCAGCCCAACAGTCTACTATTTGTACCTTAGGATGTCCATTAAAGGAATATATTAATATAATTTTAAGACAACATGTCCAAGCTTACATTCCGTGGTAAAGTTTATTAATCTGAAATTAACATACTAAATGTATGTACAGACTTCTCATAACACCAAAATAATATCATTACAAAGTTTCACACAAGACATGCAAACATCACTGCTGCCAAGCGCTCACTAACTGTTTTGATTAAAGTGATGGATGAGAAGTTTTAAGGGAGATTTCACTTTAAAAATGTGTTGACAGGTAAAATGAATAATTCTTCTGTGAATATAAAGAAACGTTTTCCAAATACTTCACCCATCAATGTCAGTCTTCTGGTCCTGGGATGTTTCATGATATTCCAAGTACTTCACCTATAAATGTCAGTCCTCTGTTCCTGAGATGTTTCACGATATCCCAAGTACCAGACCCATTAATATCAGTCCCCTGTGTCTAAGATGTTTTACGATATCCAAAGTACTAAACCAATTAATGTCAGTCCCCTGTTTCAAAGATGTTTCATGATATCCCAAGTACTAGACCCATTAATGTCAGTCCTCTGTTTCTAAGATGTTTCATGATATCCCAAGTACTAGACCCATTAATGTCAGTCCCCTGTTTCAAAGATGTTTCATGATATTCCAAGTACTTCACCTATAAATGTCAGTCCTCTGTTCCTGAGATGTTTCATGATATCCCAAGTACTAGACCCATTAATATCAGTCCCCTGTGTCTAAGATATTTCACGATATCCCAAGTACTAGACCCATTAATGTCAGTCCCCTGTTTCTAAGATGTTTCATGATATCCCAAGTACTAGACCCATTAATGTCAATCCCCTGTTTCTAAGATGTTTCATGATATCCCAAGTACTAGAGCCATTAATGTCAGTCCTCTGTTTCTAAGATGTTTCATGATAGTCCTAGTACTAGACCCATTAATGTCAGTCCTCTGTTTCTAAGATGTTTCATGATATCCCAAGTACTAGACCCATTAATGTCAGTCCCTTGTTTCTAAGATGTTTCATGATATCCCAAGTACTAGACCCATTTATGTCAGTCCCCTGTTTCTAAGATGTTTCATGATATCCCAAGTACTAGACCCAATAATGTCAGTTTCATGTTTCAAAGATGTTTCATGATATTCCAAGTACTTCACCTATAAATGTCAGTCCTCTGTTCCTGAGATGTTTCACGATATCCCAAGTACCAGACCCATTAATATCAGTCCCCTGTGTCTAAGATGTTTCACGATATCCCAAGTACTAAACCAATTAATGTCAGTCCACTGTTTTAAAGATGTTTCATGATATCCCAAGTACTAGACCCATTGATGTCAGTCCCCTGTTTCAAAGATGTTTCATGATATTCCAAGTACTTCACCTATAAATGTCAGTCCTCTGTTCCTGAGATGTTTCACGATATCCCAAGTACTAGACCCACTAATATCAGTCCCCTGTGTCTAAGATGTTTCACGATATCCCAAGTACTAGACCCATTAATGTCAGTCCTCTGTTTCTAAGATGTTTCATGATATCCCAAGTACTAGACCCATTAATGTCAGTCCTCTGTTTCTAAGATGTTTCATGATATCCCAAGTACTAGACCCATTAATGTCAGTCCTCAGTTTCTAAGATGTTTCATGATAGTCCTAGTACTAGACCCATTAATGTCAGTCCTCTGTTACTAAGATGTTTCATGATATCCCAAGTACTAGACCCATTAATGTCAGTCCCTTGTTTCTAAGATGTTTCATGATATCCCAAGTACTAGACCCGTTTATGTCAGTCCTCTGTTTCTAAGATGTTTCATGATATCCCAAGTACTAGACCCAAAAATATCAGTTTTCCTGTTTCAAAGATGTTTCATGATATTCCAAGTACTTCACCTATAAATGTCAGTCTTCTGCTCCTGAGATGTTTCACGATATCCCAAGTAACAGACCCATTAATATCAGTCCCCTGTGTCTAAGATGTTTTACGATATCCCAAGTACTAAACCAATTAATGTCAGTCCCCTGTTTCAAAGATGTTTCATGATATCCCAAGTACTAGACCCATTAATGTCATTCCCCTGTTTCTAAGATGTTTCATCATATTCCAAGTACTAGACCCATTAATGTCAGTCCCCTGTTTCTAAGATGTTTCATGATATCCCAAGTGCTAGACCAATTAATGTCAGTCCTCTGTTTCTAAGATGTTTCATGATATCCCAAGTACTAGACCCATTAATGTCAGTCCTCTGTTCCTGAGATGTTTCACGATATCCCAAGTACCAGACCCATTAACATCATCCCCCTGTGTCTAAGATGTTTCACGATATCCCAGGTACTAGACCAATTAATGTCAATCCCCTGTTTCTAAGATGTTTCATGATATCCCAAGTACTAGAGCCATTAATGTCAGTCCTCTCTTTCTAAGATGTTTCATGATATCCCAAGTACTAGAGCCATTAATGTCAGTCCTCTCTTTCTAAGATGTTTCATGATATCCCAAGTACTAGACCCATTAATGTCAGTCCCCTGTTTCTAAGATGTTTCATGATATCCCAAGTACTAGACCCATTAATATCAGTCCTCTGTTTCTAAGATGTTTCATGATATCCCAGGTACTAGTCCCATTAATGTCAGTCCCCTGTTTCTAAGATGTTTCATGATATCCCAAGTACTAGAGCCATTAATGTCAGTCCCCTGTTTCTAAGATGTTTCATGATATCCCAAGTACTAGAGCCATTAATGTCAGTCCTATGTTTCTAAGATGTTTCATGATGTCCCAAGTACTAGACCCATTAATGTCAGTCCCCTGTTTCTAAGATGTTTTATGATATCCCAAGTACTAGACCCATTAATGTCAGTCCTCTGTTTCTAAGATGTTTCATGATATCCCAAGTACTTCACCTATAAATGTCAGTCCTCTGTTCCTGAGATGTTTCACGATATCCCAAGTACTAGACCCATTAATATCAGTCCCCTGTTTCTAAGATGTTTCATGTTATCCCAAGTACTAGACCCATTAATGTCAGTCCTCTGTTTCTAAGTTGTTTCATGATAGTCCTAGTACTAGAGCCATTAATGTCAGTCCTCTGTTTCTAAGATGTTTCATGATATCCCAAGTACTTCACCTATAAATGTCAGTCCTCTGTTCCTGAGATGTTTCACGATATCCCAAGTACTAGACCCATTAATATCAGTCCCCTGTTTCTAAGATGTTTCATGTTATCCCAAGTACTAGACCCATTAATGTCAGTCCTCTGTTTCTAAGTTGTTTCATGATAGTCCTAGTACTAGAGCCATTAATGTCAGTCCTCTGTTTCTAAGATGTTTCATGATAGTCCTAGTACTAGCCCCATTAATGTCAGTCCTCTGTTTCTAAGATGTTTCATGATATCCCAAGTACTAGAGCCATTAATGTCAGTCCCCTGTTTCTAAGATGTTTCATGATAGTCCTAGTACTAGACCCATTAATGTCAGTCCCCTGTTTCTAAGATGTTTCATGATAGTCCTAGTACTAGACCCATTAATGTTAGTCCCCTGTTTCTAAGATGTTTCATGATAGTCCTAGTACTTCACCATTGAATATCAGTCCTCTTTTCCTGAGATGTTTCATGATATCCCAAGTACTAGACCCATTAATATCAGTTCTCTGTTTCTAAGATGGTTCATGATAGTCCTAGTACTTCACCATTGAATATCAGTCCTCTTTTCCTGAGATGTTTCATGATATCCCAAGTACTTCATCACTGAATGTCAGTCCTTTGTTCCTGTGATGTTTTGTCATATCTCAGGTACCTACATCCATTAATGTCTGTCCTTTGTTCCAGATGATATTTCATGGTAATCCTATTATTTCTGCAATTAATATATTAATGTCGATTTTCTGTTCCTGCGATGTTTCATGATATTGCAAGTACTTCCCCCATTGATGTCGGTCCTCTTTCCTGAGATGTGTTGTGATTATCCAAGTATTTCCCCCCATTAATGTCGGTCCTGTCTTCCCGAGATGTTTCATGATAGTCCAAGTACTTCCCCTATTGATGTCGGTCCTCTTTCCTGAGATGTGTTGTGATTATCCAAGTATTTCCCCCCATTAATGTCAGTCCTGTCTTCCCGAGATGTTTCATGATAGTCCAAGTACTTCCCCTATTGATGTCGGTCCTCTTTCCTGAGATGTTTTGTGATTATCCAAGTATTTCCCCCCATAATGTCAGTCCTGTCTTCCCGAGATGTTTCATGATAGTTCAAGTACTTCCCCTATTGATGTCAGTCCTGTCTTCCCGAGATGTTTCATGATAGTCCAAGTACTTCCCCCATTGATGTCGGTCCTGTCTTCCCGAGATGTTTCATGATAGTCCAAGTACTTCCCCTATTGATGTCAGTCCTGTCTTCCCGAGATGTTTCATGATAGTCCAAGTACTTCCCCTATTGATGTCAGTCCTGTCTTCCCGAGATGTTTCATGATAGTCCAAGTACTTCCCCTATTGATGTCAGTCCTGTCTTCCCGAGATGTTTCATGATAGTCCAAGTACTTCCCCCATTGATGTCGGTCCTGTCTTCCCGAGATGTTTCATGATAGTCCAAGTACTTCCCCTACTGATGTCAGTCCTGTCTTCCCGAGATGTTTCATGATAGTCCAAGTACTTCCCCTATTGATGTCGGTCCTGTCTTCCCGAGATGTTTCATGATAGTCCAAGTACTTCCCCCATTGATGTCGGTCCTGTCTTCCCGAGATGTTTCATGATAGTCCAAGTACTTCCCCTATTGATGTCAGTCCTGTCTTCCCGAGATGTTTCATGATAGTCCAAGTACTTCCCCTATTGATGTCAGTCCTGTCTTCCCGAGATGTTTCATGATAGTCCAAGTACTTCCCCTATTGATGTCAGTCCTGTCTTCCCGAGATGTTTCATGATAGTCCAAGTACTTCCCCTATTGATGTCAGTCCTGTCTTCCCGAGATGTTTCATGATAGTCCAAGTACTTCCCCTATTGATGTCAGTCCTGTCTTCCCGAGATGTTTTGTGATAGTCCAAGTACTTCCCCTATTGATGTCAGTCCTGTCTTCCCGAGATGTTTTGTGATAGTCCAAGTACTTCCCCTATTGATGTCAGTCCTGTCTTCCCGAGATGTTTCATGATAGTCCAAGTACTTCCCCTATTGATCTCAGTCCTGTCTTCCCGAGATGTTTCATGATAGTCCAAGTACTTCCCCCATTGATGTCAGTCCTGTCTTCCCGAGATGTTTCATGATAGTCCAAGTACTTCCCCTATTGATCTCAGTCCTGTCTTCCCGAGATGTTTCATGATAGTCCAAGTACTTCCCCCATTGATGTCAGTCCTGTCTTCCCGAGATGTTTCATGATAGTCCAAGTACTTCCCCCATTGATGTCAGTCCTGTCTTCCCGAGATGTTTCATGATAGTCCAAGTACTTCCCCCATTGATGTCAGTCCTGTCTTCCCGAGATGTTTCATGATAGTC
This sequence comes from Margaritifera margaritifera, assembly GCA_029931535.1. Taxonomy (NCBI): domain Eukaryota; kingdom Metazoa; phylum Mollusca; class Bivalvia; order Unionida; family Margaritiferidae; genus Margaritifera; species Margaritifera margaritifera. The sequence continues at coordinate 2,689,227 of JAQPZY010001572.1, read as the reverse complement.
CAAATACTTCCCCCCATTAATGTCAGTCCTGTCTTCCCGAGATGTTTCATGATAGTCCAAGTACTTCCCCCATTAATGTCAGTCCTGTCTTCCCGAGATGTTTCATGATAGTCCAAGTACTTCCCCCATTAATGTCAGTCCTGTCTTCCCGAGATGTTTCATGATAGTCCAAGTACTTCCCCCATTGATGTCAGTCCTGTCTTCCCGAGATGTTTCATGATAGTCCAAGTACTTCCCCCATTGATGTCAGTCCTGTCTTCCCGAGATGTTTCATGATAGTCCAAGTACTTCCCCTATTGATGTCAGTCCTGTCTTCCCGAGATGTTTCATGATAGTCCAAATACTTCCCCCCATTAATGTCAGTCCTGTCTTCCCGAGATGTTTCATGATAGTCCAAGTACTTCCCCCATTAATGTCAGTCCTGTCTTCCCGAGATGTTTCATGATAGTCCAAGTACTTCCCCCATTAATGTCAGTCCTGTCTTCCCGAGATGTTTCATGATAGTCCAAGTACTTCCCCCATTAATGTCAGTCCTGTCTTCCCGAGATGTTTCATGATAGTCCAAGTACTTCCCCTATTGATGTCAGTCCTGTCTTCCCGAGATGTTTCATGATAGTCCCAAGTACTTCCCCTATTGATGTCAGTCCTGTCTTCCCGAGATGTTTCATGATAGTCCAAGTACTTCCCCTATTGATGTCAGTCCTGTCTTCCCGAGATGTTTCATGATAGTCCAAGTACTTCCCCCATTAATGTCAGTCCTGTCTTCCCGAGATGTTTCATGATAGTCCAAGTACTTCCCCTATTGATGTCAGTCCTGTCTTCCCGAGATGTTTCATGATAGTCCAAGTACTTCCCCTATTGATGTCAGTCTTGTCTTCCCGAGATGTTTCATGATAGTCCAAGTACTTCCCCCATTAATGTCAGTCCCCTGTCTTCCCGAGATGTTTCATGATAGTCCCAAGTACTTCCCCTATTGATGTCAGTCCTTTCTTCCCGAGATGTTTCATGATAGTCCAAGTACTTCCCCTATTGATGTCAGTCCTGTCTTCCCGAGATGTTTCATGATAGTCCAAGTACTTCCCCCATTGATGTCAGTCCTGTCTTCCCGAGATGTTTCATGATAGTCCAAGTACTTCCCCTATTGATGTCAGTCCTGTCTTCCCGAGATGTTTCATGATAGTCCAAGTACTTCCCCTATTGATGTCAGTCCTGTCTTCCCGAGATGTTTCATGATAGTCCAAGTACTTCCCCTATTGATGTCAGTCCTGTCTTCCCGAGATGTTTCATGATAGTCCAAGTACTTCCCCTATTGATGTCAGTCCTGTCTTCCCGAGATGTTTTGTGATAGTCCAAGTACTTCCCCTATTGATGTCAGTCCTGTCTTCCCGAGATGTTTTGTGATAGTCCAAGTACTTCCCCTATTGATGTCAGTCCTGTCTACCCGAGATGTTTCATGATAGTCCAAGTACTTCCCCTTTTGATCTCAGTCCTGTCTTCCCGAGATGTTTCATGATAGTCCAAGTACTTCCCCCATTGATGTCAGTCCTGTCTTCCCGAGATGTTTCATGATAGTCCAAGTACTTCCCCTATTGATGTCAGTCCTGTCTTCCCGAGATGTTTCATGATAGTCCAAGTACTTCCCCCATTGATGTCAGTCCTGTCTTCCCGAGATGTTTCATGATAGTCCAAGTACTTCCCCCATTGATGTCAGTCCTGTCTTCCCGAGATGTTTCATGATAGTCCAAGTACTTCCCCTATTGATGTCAGTCCTGTCTTCCCGAGATGTTTCATGATAGTCCAAATACTTCCCCCCATTAATGTCAGTCCTGTCTTCCCGAGATGTTTCATGATAGTCCAAGTACTTCCCCCATTAATGTCAGTCCTGTCTTCCCGAGATGTTTCATGATAGTCCAAGTACTTCCCCCATTAATGTCAGTCCTGTCTTCCCGAGATGTTTCATGATAGTCCAAGTACTTCCCCCATTGATGTCAGTCCTGTCTTCCCGAGATGTTTCATGATAGTCCAAGTACTTCCCCCATTGATGTCAGTCCTGTCTTCCCGAGATGTTTCATGATAGTCCAAGTACTTCCCCTATTGATGTCAGTCCTGTCTTCCCGAGATGTTTCATGATAGTCCAAATACTTCCCCCCATTAATGTCAGTCCTGTCTTCCCGAGATGTTTCATGATAGTCCAAGTACTTCCCCCATTAATGTCAGTCCTGTCTTCCCGAGATGTTTCATGATAGTCCAAGTACTTCCCCCATTAATGTCAGTCCTGTCTTCCCGAGATGTTTCATGATAGTCCAAGTACTTCCCCCATTAATGTCAGTCCTGTCTTCCCGAGATGTTTCATGATAGTCCAAGTACTTCCCCCATTAATGTCAGTCCTGTCTTCCCGAGATGTTTCATGATAGTCCAAGTACTTCCCCCATTAATGTCAGTAATGTCTTCCCGAGATGTTTCATGATAGTCCAAGTACTTCCCCCATTAATGTCAGTCCTGTCTTCCCGAGATGTTTCATGATAGTCCAAGTACTTCCCCTATTGATGTCAGTCCTCTATTCCTGGGAAGTTTCATGATATTCAAGCAGTCTACAGGAAGAAGCCGTCTACAGGAAGCAGTCTTTATACAGTCACTGTCATGTGTCATCTAGGATCATGCTTTTCACTTTTGGATACAAAGTGTAAATCCATAATATCGTTAATTATTTGAATGTGTAAAGGACCTATTTTATTATTTGTTCGCAAGGAAGCATAGGTAGACAATAAGAATGCTGAACGTTTTCAGAGGATGACAAACATTCATTGAAGTGCCACAGTATTGATATTGGTCAATAATGTCTTTTGCTGATCATATTCGGAACATATAGAATCATTCTAGTATTTTGTTGCAGTTGGATACAAGTTCATTTCAGTCATACTGAGCATATGCACGCATTATATATTGATCTTCTAGCAAGGCAGAAGAGTGTAACAGAATTTAATATTCTCAGTTGATTAATTGAGAGCTTCGTCATTAAAAAGACGTCTGTTCCTCAGATCTTTCAGATAACTGAGCGGACTGTGGCAGCCAAAAGAATTTACAATGTCATCACTGTAACGTAATTTACATGATCTTGATGTTTCTTTTGTGGTAAATTGCACATTTATAAATCACTTAGCGTTACACTTATTGCATCCGTTAATGTGTTCGTAAACCCTTTCTTTCCTAGTTATACATAACGGATATTCTTTCAGCAGAACTAAATCCCAATATAAATTAAATTATTGAAGACAGTTGAATCATTTATTCTCCACTTATGAATAAACTATTCAACGAACTTTGGTGATAAAACAACGAGAGAAAGTTCTCTGATTTGCAAGCAATATAGAGCTTCATTAACTAAAAACACGTTTTTACCACATTACTATTGAGGTTCATGTTTGGTAACAAATTAACGATTCCTGAAGCAGAAAGTAGTTTAGGTCAATAACATTACATGCCCATCAATCAGTCGTTAGGAAGTATAGTTGACAGTACATAGTGGCGTAGGCGAGGAAGGAAATATGTGACGGGAAGGACATGTTTGAGAAATACGTTGTTTAAGTACCTCCATTCATCTGGCAATTGGAGTCAGCATTACTTAATGTATCAAACCTTGCTTATATTTACTAACCTCAATATTTAAAGAATTAAGGACGACACAGAGGAAAATGTGTTTTTTCATGCTTGTATACCTACATATTTACTTATGAAAACTTAGCTGTATTAATGCAATACAACTCTCTCTCTCTCTCTCTCTCCATGAAATTGCAGAAACGTAAAGTCTTTTCTTTTTTTCTGAATTTGATTCTGTGTGATGTTTTACGGCATAGCAACACAGGTAGGTTATTTATGAGCAATTGGAGTAAAGAGCCTTGCCCAAGGACACACCATGGTAGTTGGCTCGGGCTGACCCGATGGCAGGATTCGAACCCACAACTTTGTAGTCACGAGTCCAGCATACTAAGCGCTGACCCCCCTCGAATATCTTATGTACAAGTGCTTGCAAATAAGTAACTTTAAAAACAAATTATATTCATAACTTCAAGGAGGAATTTAGCGACAGAATCCGACCAATTAAAGATTGTCGGAAAGATAGAAAATTTCAACATCCCGACGTCGGAACTAGCTCACTTAAATATTATTATTTTTAAGATTACAAAAAAGATATCATTGGGTTTGAAGGCCACATTCTGATAAATGAAAGTTTTGGTAACTGTCTTGTTATAGTATATTAAGTAATTTCAACGTTTAATACATTTATGTCACATCAGTGACTTTATCGTGTGATCTTATCTATTGTACCTGCAAGTAATGTCCCTGTAACCGCAACCTGGAAATAAAACAAAGTTCTTATCGCTTTGCTAATTCGTATATCTTTTTCCTCCTTCTTGTATATCAGTCTAGGTTGATAAAGAGTAAAAATAAACAAAAATAAGATTAAATTTAGTGGACCTTTTGAACACATTAATTGCTGCATTTTTGCCATCTGTAAACAAAATATTCCTTGTCGGATATGAAATCATTAAATCTAGATACGTTTCTCTTTATGGGTTACACTTAATACAATAACTTTGTTTTTTCTAAAAAATTTAATAAGAAATTACTACCAATCTGTCCTCTAATGATTTTCATTATACTACCAATGTGTCCTCTAATCATCTTCATTTTAGGACTAATCTGTCCTCTAATCCTCTTCATTATACTATCAATCTATACTCTAATCCTCTTCATTATACCACCAATTTGTCCTCTAATCCTCTTCATTATACTACCAATTTGTCCTCTAATCCTCTTCATTATACTACCAATTTGTCCTCTAATCCTCTAAGTACAAAAATGAGGTGGTATTGGAAACAGAACAAAAAAAGTGATAACGAGTCGAAGTTCTTAGGAAAAAAATACATTTTATCTTCGTTTACAACTTGTATTGAAAAATCCATATCGTTAGTCTAATTAGTATAGTTTGTTGTCCTTCTTGTCTATCAGTCTACAGTAATAAAGTAGAAATAAACAAAAATAAGATAAAATATAGTGGACCCTATGAATATATTAATTGCCTTATTTTTGCCATCGGTTACAAAATTCTCCTTGTCGAATATGGAATCATTAAATCTAGATACGTTTCTCTTTATGTGTTACACTTAACACAATAACTTTGCTTTTCCTATAAAATTGAATAAGAAATTAAGTCTAGGATTTCAACTTAGGATCAAAATAAGGCAAAACATCCATTTTAATACATTCTGCCTGTAAGACATAAGTAAGAAAAAATGAACTAATAAATGGGAATTACCTACACATTTTTTTGTATTAGTTTTGCCTACGTCTGCATCTATAAATTAATGCTTTCGTAATGATAATCAGGTTTATCGGTATAAGAGACAAGTACAAACTATGCAATTAAGTAAATACACTGCACGGTTCACGGTACTATTTCATTATCATGATAGCACAAGCAAGTTGTTTAGCGATTACCAATACATCAAATATATTTGTAATTTGTATCGCAACAACAAAGCTGAATGTTTTTACATGGTTCTCTTTTGCGTAGCGTACTTTACAGTATGAGTGACTTTTGTGGAATCAGAGCCCGGAGAAGCACAATTGACCTTCTAGTCAGATTTGAAACATTTATTAGAGAAGTTTTCATAAAGAAAGAACATACTGTTGCCATACTGTTTCACCTAGTTTATGATTCCACATGGAAGCATAGCATAATAAATGAACTCTTCAACATATGTCTATGTGACAGCCTGCATATCTTTATATTCAGTGTTTCGAAAGTATAATTTTCAGAGTTAAGGTATGGAAGCTATCCTCAGGACATGCTTATTACGACAGCTTATTACAATGTTGATTAATTTTTTATCTGTTCTCCTCTTCATTATACTACCAAACTATCCTCTAATCCTCTTCATTATACTACTAATCTATTGTCTAATCCTCTTCATTATATTACCAATTTGTCCTCTAATTCTCTTCATTATACTACCAATCTGTCCTCTAATCCTCTTCATTATACTACTAATCTGTCCTCTAATCTTCTTCATTATACTACTAATCTGTCCTCTAATCCTCTTCATTATACTACTAATCTGTCCTCTAATCTTCTTCATTATACTACCAATCTGTCCTCTAATCCTCTTCATTATACTACCAATCTGTCCTCTAATTCTCTTCATTATACTACCAATCTGTCCTCTAATCCTCTTCATTATACTACCAATCTGTCCTCTAATCTTCTTCATTATACTACCAATCTATCCTCTAATCTTCTTCATTATACTACCAATCTGTCCTCTAATCCTCTTCATTATACTACCAATCTGTCCTTTAATCCTCTTCATTATACCACCAATCTGTCCTCTAATCCTCTTCATTATACTACCAATCTGTCCTCTAATCCTCTTCATTATACTACTAATCTGTCCTCTAATCCTCTTCATTATACTACCAATCTATCCTCTAATCTTCTTCATTATACTACCAATCTGTCGTCTAATCCTCTACATTATACTACCAATCTGTCGTCTAATCCTCTTCATTATACTACTAATCTGTCCTCTAATCTTCTTCATTATACTACCAATCTATCCTCTAATCTTCTTCATTATACTACCAATCTGTCCTCTAATCCTCTTCATTATACTACTAATCTGTCCTCTAATCTTCTTCATTATACTACCAATCTGTCGTCTAATCCTCTTCATTATACTACCAATCTGTCGTCTAATCCTCTACATTATACTACCAATCTGTCGTCTAATCCTCTACATTATACTACCAATCTGTCCTCTAATCTTCTTCATTATACTACCAATCTGTCGTCTAATCCTCTACATTATACTACTAATCTGTCGTCTAATCCTCTTCATTATACTACTAATCTGTCCTCTAATCTTCTTCATTATACTACCAATCTGTCGTCTAATCCTCTATATTATACTACCAATCTGTCGTCTAATCCTCTTCATTATACTACCAATCTGTCGTCTAATCCTCTACATTATACTACCAATCTGTCGTCTAATCCTCTTCATTATACTACCAATTTGTCCTCTAATCCTCTACATTATACTACCAATCTGTCGTCTAATCCTCTTCATTATACTACCAATCTGTCGTCTAATCCTCTTCATTATACTACCAATCTGTCGTCTAATCCTCTTCATTATACTACCAATCTATCCTCTAATCCTCTTCATTATACTACCAATCTGTCGTCTAATCCTCTTCATTATACTACCAATCTTTTCTCTAATCCCGTTCATTATACTACCAATTTCCTCGTATATTACAATGTACAAAGATGAGGTGGTATTGATTTCCACCCTGTAAGACAGAAGTTTTTATGTCAACTCAATTATGGAACTTTATGATCATGTACCGCCAAAAACTACTGCACGTTTTGAGGGAATACCGTTTATGTAACAAAATTTGACCCTGTATTTTAAGAAATTATATATCTTACCTATATCATTTACTTTATATACATTTGAACATAATTTTAACATATTAACATATTAATATTTTGTATCTGTTGTTTTGTAATACTTCACGTTCATGCTGATACCTAATATATTTGTTGTGAAATTCTTAATATTTGCATGCTTAACCTTGGTTTGCCTACCTGCCATTTAGCAATAATACATACATATATTCATTCTTTAAGTATAGAAAACTTATACATACATACCTAAAAAAATACATACATACATACATACATACATACATACATACATACATACATACATACATACATACATACATACATTTTTCTGTAAGAACAATGATAAAATCTCGGACCTCAGGTATTTGATCACAATCAATAGACGCTTATGCAACAGTTACATTCTCATGCTCATTTACATTATATAATGAATGTGAAGAAAATGTGTGCATTTGAGTCAGATGATTTCAAATGGAGATTGTATTTGATAGTTATGCACGGAAGCCTAGACACATTATGATTATTTATGACAATATTAAGGTGTCTTTGTGATCCATTTGACGTGAACCAACCTACAACTATTCATCATTTCATTCTTAAGGCTGGAATAAAATGTGTGAACATGCAGTGGATACAATTTAATGCCCATAATGAATTCATAAACGTTCAGCGCTGTAGTTGATATATGATTCTAACTTATGCTGAGGCATTCCGCTGTAAGTATAGAAAACGCATCACGGTTTTGGCATTTTCTAACACTTTTATGAGAGAGAGAGAGAGAGAGAGAGAGAGAGAGAGAGAGAGAGAGAGAGATAGATTCGCTTTTCAGCATTAATATTACTATCTCAGCTTATCGATTACTGTTTCTGGTAATATAAAGTCATATTCGCCTTGAGACTGTCTGCATTTCAACTTGCTTGAGCTGACTGGGCTAGGTCTATACGTAAGAACAATGATTGATTTAAAGCACTAACATTGCTGAGAGCTACAGAAAATTGTACAAGTGGAGGTTAGGCTCGAGGCTGAGCAGGTTCGTTATGTTACTATGGCAGTTGCGTTGATTTCCATCCAGTTGCAGAGCGAAAGCGCACGTGCATAATTGAAAGAACGCGACATTCACAAACAGAACACCTTCTAGTAGACTGTCATACGTAATGTATTCAAATAGTAGACTGTCATACGTAATGTATTCAAATACTTGGAAGAAGGGTGGTAACTTTCTTCGTTTCATCACATAGAAAATATGTTTATTTATACATTGCTTTATTTAAGCCCTTGAAACTTTCTTTATCGTGTAATAGAAAAATCTTGCACAGGTTTAAATGGGAACTAGTTGAAACAAACTCTTTCCTAAATACAATGCACTTGAATAATTTAAATGTTTTCGCGGAAAATGTTTCACATAACGTTTTGATTACTTTGATAGCAATGCTCTCCCTGTCGATTACTGTTGTGCATAAGTTACTGTCTTTATAATTTGTTATTTATATTTTTCATAGATCCACCGCACTAGTTCTAATATTCATTATTCCTTTCTGAGTTAGTGTGGATATAATATACACGAGTGTCATTTAAAAAAGTTCTGATTATTAGTGTGCTGTACAACAAAGTTCTTTATTAGTGAAGAGTATGTTAGTGCAATTCATCGAAGTACTCCCATTGCACCTCTACACATGTTCTCGGTTTGATTAACCAATTATTAAATGCAATTTTTATTCACTTTTTGATAGGTTGTTCATGCACTGGAAAACTGCACCTCCAACTGCATGGCGGCTTTCAAATTGTCTGCCCCTAAGTGAATCTTTGATAACTATCATAAGAACTGTATGGTGGCTATATCATAGTTTAGATGCTGTGGGCACATGCCTCGAAATGGGACTTATAATCTAGTCAGGAACCAGTCCCATCAAATGTTGCTACTTTGATATGACATGATTTCGTCCGACTTGTCTGATTTGGCAAATTATTTGTGGTAGACACATGCGCTCGCAAAACATGGCTCAGGACTTTCGCCGTATATACTACTTATTGCAGGAGCGCCCGGGAGCAAGTTATGTGTGCGTTCGATGGGCTCAAACATGGCTCAGGTGTTATAACCTGATTTTCTCACACCAGAATCTGTAACTTCGTTTTCGTTATCTTGCACAATAAAAACATGGTGTGTACCTCTATTGTCTGTCGCCAAGATGTTCTGCGACCCCTGCGGCTGTACATCAGCGCATGGCGCTTTACCTGACGCATACTACCCTTGCGCCTGCGCCACGGCACCTTAATTTGTACCTGCGCCGCAATATTTCTTGTACTAGTTGCTAACTGGGCAATACTATCATGAACAGCCTCCAACTTGTCATCAATGCGCTTACTCAGGCAATCTTTGAGCTTTTCTGCTAGCCCACTCATTATCTTATTGATATCTTCATTGGCGCTAGGCTTTCAATGTCGTGCGCTCCTCTTGTGCGAACCGCCTTCCACCATCCCAGAGGTTTCGTTGAAAGATTCGTCAATCAGCGAAAAATCTGCAGCCACATCTCTATCCTCAGCACTTTGTATGCGCCTTGAATCCGGTAACAAACCATTCGTCATCTAGTATTCTATACGCCTTGAATCCGGTTACAAACCATTCGTCATCTAGTATTCTATACGCCTTAAATCCGGTTACAAACCATTCGTCATCTAGTATTATATACGCCTTGAATCCGGTTACAAACCATTCATCTAGTATTCTATACGCCTTGAATCCGGTTACAAACCATTCATCTAGTATTACATACGCCTTGAATCCGGTAACAAACCATTCATCTAGTATTCTATACGCCTTGAATCCGGTTACAAACCATTCATCTAGTATTCTATACGCCTTGAATCCGGTTACAAACCATTCATCTAATATTCTATACGCCATGCTCAAAATCTAATCGTACAAGCACCTTCTTCCAATCCAACCGCTGACACCAATTATTTTATGACGTGTAAGGTGGGCGTGCATAAACGAATATTTACAGCTTTGGTTGCGAACCGTCCCCCTTACTGTTCGTATGCTGGTTTTCCAGAGATTGGTATCGGCTTTCTCTCTTCTCCGTAATCTTCTTGCTTCGAGGACGATACGCATTGGAATCCCGAACCTGCTCACCTTCGGCCTTTATATATGTTTTTGATCAGCCGTCAACAAATGCATGATCTATCTTGCACAAACCTTTTTAACCTTTGAATAATATATTTAAAACAGTTGACGAATTAATGCTTGTGATAATAGAAATATCTGTGTACTGAGTATCTTCATCAATTGCCCTCTTCACAACAGCCACTTCTCGCTTACTTATCGCATTCCACGATCTTCCAGAACGTGGGTCATCTTCCATTTATTCGCAACCATCTTTACAACGATGAAACCACCTCAAAATGAAAAGGATATGACAGAAACTTTATCCAAGTAGGCCTTGATATTAGTCAGAGAGTACCCAAAGAGTGCCCGGATTTTACAGTATGCTCTTTCTTCCGTAGCAGAATAGTTCTCTTTCTCTAACATTTTAACGTCACTGTCATTTACCTATGTTACGTCACACCGATAGATCTGCAGGTGTCCAGTGTGCTGCATGTGCAGCTGCAAATCATTTTATAGAATGTTATTTGGTATATCGATCAGCATTGCATTTATTGACAGCTTCAAATAAACAAAAACAAAAATTATAACAAAATATTCAGAACTCTTCTAATACCTCTCGTATATCATGTATTCAAAGCTAATACGTTGTTTTGAAGTGTATTTGTTTTGAAAACTTAATTATTTTGTACATAAAGCCTTAACGTTGTTGTAGAGATAAAATAATCATTGATAGATAGATACTCAATTTGCCCCAATATCGTCTCCACATTTCTCAGGCTCTTGTCATTTTTCTCATCGATTGAGATGGTGTTGATGATAATGACTTGGTAAAGATATAAACGAGGGTGACACTGAAGATGATAGTCATATAGGGATGATGATATATCTGTAAAGTAAGAAGCAGATAACGATAAATTTAAATCGAAATTGACCCTACGTATTTCAACGTGGATAAACTACTTCACAGAGCAAAAAAAAAAAAACATTGACTATCAAAATATTGTATTCATAATTTGTACGGGTTAATTATTCCAGCAAATTTAGGCGTCCATAGTAACTGCCCTTCATTTATAAGCATGATTTTCAATCAAATAGTATTAGAAATGTGAATGAATGACAATGTTTCAAGTATATATCAGTCATTTAAACGTTTCATCAGTGTTGAGAAGAATAGAAAAATCTAGGCCGAACGTTGGTCTCAAATCAGCAAACTTATCAGGTACAAGGTTCTATATTTAATTGTCCTTTGAGTTCTGTAGCAAAAATCCTCCCAACGATAGAAATGAACTACAGAACATCCAGAAATATAAAATACTAAAAGGTTATCTTGTGATGTACAACAAGATATTATCCCCATAGTTAAGCACCTTAGCAATTGGACCCAGTTATCCAAGTCTGATCAGATATATTAATTATGAGATTTATTTGTGGACTTTAATAGTCATTCAAAAGACATAAGGGATCGACCATTTAATTTTGGTTGGGGAGAGGGTGGGAATTGGCTGTTCTTTCGAATCAGCATATTTTATTTTCCTTTTACCTCAAAATAAAACATATTAAAAAATTTAACTAATATGATGGACATAATTAGTTTTTTTCCGTACAAATAAGTACAAGAATTTTTTCAAGCTATTTGGAGGCCGGAAATTTGCTGAAAATAAAAGCCCCCCCCCCCCCCCCCCCGAAATTAAATGGTCGGTCCCTAACACGTAAATTGAAGGACTAAGAAAAACAGACCAACAGTTGAATTGATTGAAAACCTTATTTGCAATTACCATGAATTTGATGAACTTATTAGAAAATATCCTCTGTATTGTTTTGTTTGTTTTTCTTCTTTTTTTTCTCAATAAAAGCTGTATCTGTGCATATGAATATAGATTAAATGCGGTAACATTCTTGCCTTTCAGATATATGGACTTATGTCCATATTCATGATGAGTATTTGCACTTTCATGGTTAAACTGAAAAAAGAAAGCAATTTTTGGTGCAAGTGTATAACAGTCGTTATTATTATTATCATACACATGTAATTGAAATAACGGTTTGCTTTATTATTATTATCTTACACGAGTAATTGAAATAGGGGTTTGCTTTATTATTATTATCTTACACATGCAGTTGAAATCGGGGTTTGCTTTATTATTATTATCTTACACATGCATTTGAAATCGGGGTTTGCTTTATTATTATTATCTTACACATGCAGTTGAAATCGGGGTTTGCTTTATTATTATTATCTTACACATGCAGTTGAAATAGGGGTTTGCTTTATTATTATTATCTTACACATGCAATTGAAATTGGGATTTGCTGTAATAATATTATCTTACACATGAAATGGAAATGATGTTTGCCAGTTATAAAAAAGGGGCATCAATAGAGTTCTATATTCCTTGCAAATGGTAATATGTAAAGATCTTAATGACATGATACAACAGAATGTGTGCTTCGTTTTTAAAATACAACCCCGGCACACTTACATTCTCTATGTCAACCGTAATATACAGAGATTTCAAATCATACATCAGTTCCTATAATTTATTTCTACAAATGAACACAAACTTATTACGGTTGTTTTAATACTGTGTGAATAGCAAAAGGCACATCTAAACCACTAGTCTAATATGTGTACCAAGTGTCAATTAAATATATTTGAACGATTTTGAGTTATGCTCCAGAAAAGAAAAAGTGTGACGATCGGAGAGATAGACGGAACCAATTTCTATATCTCCCGTCAGTTTTGTTGGGCGTGGATGATGAAGTAAACGGGCAGGTTCAGGTGGGAAACAACTGAAAGTAATGAAGCAATCTTTTCTGTTCTGTCAAATTGTCTAAAATAGTACAGCCTAACATTACACTGTCTCTGGTAACACTAATCTAAAAACCATTCAATGTTAGGCATTGCTCTCTTTTTGGAATTAATTCTTTCTTTTGTTTTCACTCTATGATGGATTAGACATTCAGATATTTTTATATACTAATTTTTAAATGTCTTTTTCGGTTCTACTTTATATTTTAAACAATAGCATGAAAATAAAGTAGTTTGCAAATGTATACGTCCAACATGTGTGTCTATGATACGTGTGGCTTGCATGAAGGATGGATTACTTTTTTTTTACACAATAGCATGAAAATAAGGTGCTTTGCAAATGTATACGTCCAACAGGTGTGTGTTTAATAAGTGTGGCTTGCATGAAAGATGGATTACTTTTTTTACACATCAGTTGAAAAGCATAGCGGCAAAAGTATAAAAGAAAAGGGTCTTGACGTTTTGTAATTATCTAGCTCAATTTTTTGTCTGGGCATATAGATAAATTAACTGGCTTTGAAAGCTGTTTGACTGTGAAACAAATGTTGTCTCATTGAGCATTCATTTGCCCGCTTGGCAGAAAAAGGTTTCATGTGATCATATAGGAGGAATACTTTTTTGGAGGTGAAAGCATAAGCGAGAAAATGTATCGTTGTAAAATGTATCGTTGGGTTAAAATCTTGAACTTGCAAATTACCAATACCCCTTCAGTACTTTTAAATGTCCGTGAATTGTTTTTTATTTTAATTATTTTTGATTGATTGATTTATTTTTTGTCGGTTCACCGCCTACACAAAGGTTTTAAATGTCCGTGAATTGTTTTTTATTTTAATTATTTTTGATTGATTGATTTATTTTTTGTCGGTTCACCGCCTACACAAAGGTTTTAAATGTCCGTGAATGTTTTTTATTTTAATTATTTTTGATTGATTGATTTATTTTTTGTCGGTTCACCGCCTACACAAAGGTTTTAAATGTCCGTGAATTGTTTTTTATTTTAATTATTTTTGATTGATTTATTTATTTTTTGTCGGTTCACCGCCTACACAAAGGTTTTAAATGTCCGTGAATTGTTTTTTATTTTAATTATTTTTGATTGATTGATTTATTTTTTGTCGGTTCACAGCCTACACAAATAGAGTATATATGATTTTTGTCTGGCCATGATTGGCTGAAAATGAAAAGTAAAAGTTTAGTAAAAAGAATCTTTTGAGAGCTTATTCTATTTATAACTAAAACAAAATTGACAATGCTTCATTTATGGCATTTCAGTTCTTTTACGGACTTGACTTTGGAACACTCATTACTGAAATTAGCACCTGATTTTTTACGTACGGAATTGAAAACACATGTTTCAAACATATGTAGATCAAACAAATGAGGCGGGACAAATGGTTTTCTATACACAGAAGCTTGCATCAAAGACGGGTCTGTATTGAAATAAATGGGTTTGAAAATGCGCATTCTGAACTTTTAAGTTATTTAATTTTTGTATCATGGTTATTCAATAGGTTTACTGTGGCAGGTGAATTAGTACCCTGAATCCTATAGTATAGCCTCACACCATTATCACCATTTTCTTAAGGGACATAACCCCATGTTTCTTTGTTTTACATTTAAATATGTCACCTATTTTTTTAGTCTTATGTCAGCTGTACCTCATATCTCCTCCGTATTAAACGACCAGTTCCAGCTGATATTATTTATATAAGTGTGCGCCTATACCAGTGTGTACGTTTGCGTGTATATATATCTAGATATATATATATATATATATATATATATATATATATATATATATATATATATATATATATATATATATATATATATATATATTTATATATTCATTTCATCGTGTGAAGAAGAGAGCTTCCTCGCTACTGTTCCTAATTATTGTATTTATCTCTTGCATATTTTTAGTTGCCTATATTTTCCGCATGCCTCTGAATTCTAATATAAGTTCTTAATATTTCCTATATCTTTTGGGTATTTCACTTGAGTTAGATAATCCATTATTAGAGTATATTTCAGGTTTTATTTTAAAACAATATCTAAACCAGTCAATAATATAAACCTTGTGAACTCAATATTTGCTTCTATCTTGTTAATTCTATTCAGTGATATCGCTTTGAATTTTAATTTTATATGTTGTTATATTGTATTTTAACCCACTTCCAATAATGTATAATTCCCGTAATTTGCGTAATATCTTTTTTATATAATTGTGTTCAATCCTATCAAAATGCTTCACTCGATCAATTTAGAATCGTTGCTCCCTGTTTCCGGTGGTTTATATGTAGTCTAATATACATTTTATTGATCGGGTATTGATAAATATTTGTCGACCTTTTTCTCCACAGGATTGGTTTTTATTTATAATTTGTTCTAAACACTTTTTTAAAATTATATTTGATAATATTTTGCTTAAAATGTTATAGTCAGTATTTAATAATGATGTAGGTCTCCAACTTTTTAATTTTTTTTATCATGTTCCCCTTTATCTTTATATATAACAGTTATAATTCCTTCTCTCATTAACTTTGTCATTTTCTTGTTAAGAAATATGTTATTATAGACCATTTCAATATTTGTAAAAAGATTTATGATATAATATCACTTCCTGGATATTTACCCTTGTTTCGTTGTATAATTGCCTTTTAATTTCTAATTGCGTAATTAAAGTTTCACAATACGCTTTGTTTCGGTCATCAATGTTTTGGGATAGTTACACTCTCACTGTATTCTTCTATTATCTCTAGATTTATATTTTGTGTTGTGTATAATTTTTGATAATATTGATAAATTTATTCTATAATTATATCTGTACTTAGTACTTTGTCCCCTTTTAAATAATTTTATTAATTCTCTTTCTCCTACTTTTCTCATTTCTTATCTGTTATATGTACCTTGTCCTATTTAATACAGGCAATCAAATATCCCTGATCTTATTTGTCCTCTTTTTTCTTTAAATCGGCTTTTATCCAGAATTTCCTCTGCCTTCCCTTTATCATCTTCATCTTTTTATATTACTCTTTTGCGTTATTTTTCAAGCATTTCATTTCCTTTTCATCTGTGCTAAAGTGTGTGCTTATTTTTCCAATTTCTATCTTTGTTTTTTCCCAATCTTCTACTACGTATGTGTGAACTTGTAGTTTGTTTATTATATTCGTAATTCTCACTCGATATACATTGTTTTCTATTATAGTGCTATTCATCTTCCATTTCCCTCTTCCACAGCTTGGTCTCTCTTTCATGGATAAAGTCAGTTCTCTTGGAAAATGATCTGAGAAGGTCTGATCTAATACATCACATCTTTTTAGTTTTTTAGTTCTTTTTGTAGTGTTTTGCTAATATAAAATGCCTCTAGTCTACTTTTCTCATTCATATCATAATTGCATGTGTATTTTCTTTTGTCTGGATTTAATTTTCTAAAATATGTCACTTATTTTATATATTTCGTTATGTTTGACTCAGATGTATAGTCCGATTTGGATTCTAGTCGGTATAGAGGCTTATATCGTTCAGATTTTGAATGATTCGAAATAGTTTTGATAAAGAGATCCACGCATATTAATAATGTAACCTTGCATCTCATTGGCTGAGTTTGTTCTCACTCTGAAAACCATATCTTTGATCCAGTTTTGATCAAGCGTGGAATATTGGCTAATCTCATCAAGATCGGGAATGAGTTCGATAATGAGCAAGATCCACGCATATCAATGATGTGATCTTGTATTTGATTGGCTGAGTTCTGGGGGAAATACGTTTGGTCCGATTTTGATCCGGCTTTATCAGACTTGGAATATAAACGTATCTTATCAAGGTCTTGCAGGTTTTCGATAATAAACGAGATCCATATATATTAAGGAGGTGATCTTGTTTCTACGTAGTTGAACTTGTTGCCACACTGACACCATATTCATCGTCTAATTTTGATCAAACTTGGAATAGAAGCTTATAATATGAAGACGTCGGCTGAGATTCACAATAAGCACGATCCGCAAATATTAATTAAGTGATATGCATCTGATTGATTGATCTTGTTACCAATCTAGACAATGTATTTCTAACTAGATTCTAATTCAAAATGGAATAAAACATAGTTAAACATACCTCATCAAGCTCTCATCTGAGTTTGATTATGGGTGAAATATGTGCATATTAATAAGACGTCCAGCGTCTGATGACTGAGCTTGTCAAGACTCCCAGTGACTACGTTTGTAATCAAATTTTTTTCAAACTTGTTAAATAGTCTTATATTCTCAAGATGTTGGACGAGTTTGATTATGAGCAAGATCGAAGCATATTTAAGGTAATATTGTACCTAATTGACTGAGCTTGTTATCACTCTGGATGAAGACTTTACTCAGACCTTGGTAAATAGATTTTGGTTGAGTTCGATTATGAGCGAGATATATGCACTACTAATTACGCCTTTATCTTTGGGAAAAATTGTCATATAGGTAAAATTGACATGATATAAAGGTTTGGAGATAATTTACATAAGCCTGCTTAGTGAAAGGATGAAAGTTAGGCTATAAAAGCTAGGTGAGAGATATCAGGGCCACTTGGGCCACTTGATTATAATTGCATCTATTTTCAGCGATCATTCAAGAGACAGTTTTTTAAAAATACTTCTTTTTTTATTTTCAAAATTTTATTTAAATTTCTCTAAATCACACAGATTGATCTCTTTTCAAAATTTGATTTACATTTCTCTGAATCACACAGATTGATCCTTTTCAAAATTTTATTTAAATTTCTCTAAATCACACAGATTGATCCCTTTTCAAAATTTGATTTACATTTCTCTAAATCACACAGATTGATATCTTTCAAAATTTGATTTACATTTCTCTAAATCACACAAATTTATCCCTTTTCAAAATTTGATTTACATTTCTCTAAATCACACAGATTGATCCCTTTTCAAAATTTGATTTACATTTCTCTAAATCACATAGATTGATCCCTTTTCAAAATTTGATTTACATTTCTCTAAATCACACAGATTGATCTCTTTTCAAAATTTGATTTACATTTCTCTGAATCACACAGATTGATCCTTTTCAAAATTTTATTTAAATTTCTCTAAATCACACAGATTGATCCCTTTTCAAAATTTGATTTACATTTCTCTAAATCACACAGATTGATATCTTTCAAAATTTGATTTACATTTCTCTAAATCACACAAATTTATCCCTTTTCAAAATTTGATTTACATTTCTCTAAATCACACAGATTGATCCCTTTTCAAAATTTGATTTACATTTCTCTAAATCACATAGATTGATCCCTTTTCAAAATTTGATTTACATTTCTCTAAATCACACAGATTGATCCCTTTTCAAAATTTGATTTACATTTCTCTAAATCACACAGATTGATCCCTTTTCAAAATTTGATTTACATTTCTCTAAATCACACAGACTGATCCCTTTTCAAAATTTGATTTACATTTCTCTAAATCACACAGATTGATCCCTTTTAAGTAGCAGATTTCCTAGGGCAATGAAAGCACTCGGTATAGTTTCAAGATAATATTGTATGGTCTGTGCTAATCTTATCTTGCATCTGTTATTAAATGGGTTTTTGAATTTAATTAGAAAAGTACTATGTACTTGTTTAGTGTTCGAAAGCAACGAAACGTTGAAAAATAGGAATGAACAACAGTCACAGAATTTGTAAATATTTATTAAACCAATATATTTATGAGTCAGTTTAACTATTTGTTTAGACTGGTTTTACGGTTTTTACGAAGCAAAAATTAATGAGATCGAATGTATTATATAGACAGAGTGTGAACAAGGCTTAGTGTATAAAATACATAATATTTCGAAGATATTTCATGTAGCTATATGTATACTTCTGAAGAATAAATAAATAAACGTGACAAAATTAAAAGATTTGGTTCCTTATTGTAAGGGTGCAAATTTCTGTCGATCTATAAAGAGAACATTAACTTGGACAGAGAACAATTAATTAGATTTATGAGGACAGGATGCGTATTAAATCGCTATGATGCAAGGATTTTAAGGTCTGTGTTGTGAGAGGAACCGATTTTTAATTAAGTATTCGTTTATTTAACAGTCAGAGAAACTGGAAGGGAAAAGGTTAACTCAATCTTTGTATCGAAAATGTCAGAGTTGAGATTGTCCAGAATCAGTTATTTGGAAATCTAGAGGGTCAGGATGACCGCAAATTTTGGCGCCTATTTATAAAAGGCGGTAGATATATTTAATCCTGATTGGCTACGCTAAATAAGGGGCGTGTTTCCCACACGAAATTTCATAGTTTTAATATGCCACATCGCAAAATTTAGTCAGTCTAAACTCCTGCAAGAGGAAGATATTTTTGGCTCCGAGATTGAATTTGCAAGAAATTATCTCGTAAAACAATTATCCAAGGGACCGGATGTCTGGAAAGTTGACGGACACAATTCTGGCGGTAAAAGCGAGCAAGGCTTGAAAGCACAAGGTATTTGCATCAATCTCATGTAATTCGTTGATACCAATATAATTATTTGCCTGAATTTATTTACTTATATTTGCATGAATTTATTTGTATAAATTCGTAGATCAATTTTCTTGATATGAGTATAACTGTGTTTGAGTTCATTATCTGAATTCGTACAATGATCTTATATATAAGTTTGACAGATTGTTTGAATTTGTTGTCTTAAGTGTTATAGGAGTCATGTATTTTAAGAATTTCATGCATTACTTTAGTTGATATGAGTATGAGAATCCGTGTGAATTCACCGATCTTAGATGATTTCATGTATGATAAAAACTTAAGTGCGTATCGACTGAAATTAACGTTGTTAAGCCATGAAGTGAGATTTCATGGACGCTAAAGACTTGAATGTGTGTATTCGCTGAAATTAACGTAGTTAAGCCATGCAATGAATTTCATTCATTCATTTGTATAATCGAGAACGGAACTGTTATGTCTCGTGTGATGTTAATGTGAGTCAGCGATGAAATAGCCGTTAGGAAATACATTAATCTTATGAAACTAGGTTTGTTTGTTTATGGCCTGCCGTGTTTGGCTTGACCAGATCGCCTTTGGTATCTGTTTGAGTTCCGATAGGATGATATCTGACATAACGAGAGTGGAGTAATGATCTATTCCCAGTAGGATATCTGAAAGAAGATTTAGGTTGCTTCTCTGTTTATTTTGAAAGCACAAGGGGAAATAGCTCCACTGACGTAATCCACTGACGTATCCGCGTACCTACGTATTTCCATACCTACGTATCCACCTACCCACACAAAGTTTGAGGGCCGACAGAGGCAAGATAGTCAGAGTGAGAAGAAAGCGAAGGAACCAGTTGAACAGCACGGTGAAGCTGGAGTGAACCGGAGGAAACCAGGTTATGAAGCTGTACAAGGCAATGACTTCGATTGTTCACTTGATTCTATGATGAATTAATTCTATCATTTAAACAGATCGGCTATTTATGTAAGTATATTTGTGTTTAAAATTCGGTGAATGATTTATTTCAGAAAGAAGTGTATCTTCCTAATGTAATGCATTATCACAGTTTGTTTATGTAATTGATTAAATTGTTATATTTCATATACGGGGGCTCGTTTTAGTCTGTTCTATATATCTGCTCAGATCTCTATTCATTCCATCTATAAGTTTCACAATTTATATTATTATTTACTCGATCCGGGCAATAACACCGAGGTCGATCATCCTCTAGATAACGATAACCACAACCACCACCACCACCACACAACACTTATACGGTACTTATGTCACACAATGGTAATACACAAAACTACACACATGTTTTGTTACGAGTCGTCAGAAAGAACGAGTTTAATATGGCATAGAGATACGTCAAGGTCGTCATAAGCCGTATCAAGGTCGTCATAAGCCGTATCAAGGTCGTCATAAGCCGTATCAAACGAATTCTTTGCTCCCACTCAGAACAAAAAAAAAAAAAAAGGTTTTGTATTGGCTACATAACTCCTCTTTTACGCTTCTAAATATTTGTAACTTTACAGGGTGAATGAAATTCAAACCGAATTGGGGCTCATCAAAGTTAAATTCGGGACATCGAAAAATATCGACGCCCGGACGTCAGAGAAAACGTTTAAATAGTTCCAATCTGAAATACGGATTTAACATCTGCAGCGAACGCCAGATCAACTATGTAAGATCAAATAGGTATGTAATACAACTAAGGCAGGAACAAATGAAGAACACTTGACAACAAAACTGCATTCTCATTACCCATTTTTGAGGGGTCCCCGGATGGCCGAGTGGTCTAAGGTGCTAGCCTTTACAGATCACTGACCACACGGATTTGAGTCTCGGCTCCGCTAACGTTGGTATGTGAGAAAGCTTGCCAGTAGCTTCCCAGAGGTCGATGGTTCTTCCCGGGGTGTTCCCGGGTTCATCCTCCACTAAATATACTTTCCGCCACGTACAGCCATCAAGTGCTGAAAAATGGCATTAAACTCACAAAACATACAAACACATATTTTCGACATATTTCGAGCCTTTACATGTTGATTATATAAAAAACCTATACAATTATGTACTTTCACGTTCATATGATTCATATCAAATATTTATAAAGGTATAAGCGTGAAAATTGAAAGTACAGGATTGCTATCTACTACGCATTTACGTTTTTTATGCAAAAATTCCTCAACCGTTATTTACAGAGAGTAACCTGAGAGCTGCTTTATCGCATTGATCTTATTCAAGGTCAAATAATTGTGACATTGGCAAAAATCCACTGAGGAATTACTGCTTCATAAAACCCATAAAAGAATATCAAATACAAAGTGTTTTTTCTTTACTAAGAAGATGGTATGGTATATCTGCTGCTGTTATTAAAAATATTGCTTTAACTATCTGATAGCTTACAAGAGCCGTATGCTGTGATGAAATCAATTCACAACACTTCATGTCAAAAGTGTGGATAAATGTTGATGATGCACGTGTTGTATGCCATCACCTTTTGGCATTTGTTCTAATGGTTCTGTATAATTTATACACACAGAAAGATACATCCGACAGCAAATTGATGACGACCGTGCTCTCTCTTCCTAAACATGATTCTGCTTTGAAGAACACCATGTCCCATCACAACCATATTTCAACACATATGCCGTTGGCATGTCAATGAGACTATGTAGAGATAACATTATTTGACCTAGTACGGTAGACGATTCAGGCACAACATGCCTTCAATATTTGAATATTTAATGTACATCACCTTTCAGTCACTTTGTGCTTGCATATTGTATTCAATAAGAATACAAGGAATACTAATGATGGGTTGTACTTGTTCGTGTAACCGAAACACGTGACTTGTGTTTATTGCATTCCTTTGATACACACGGTCTTTAATTTAATGTGAGTTTTGTACAGAAATAGCAAGTCTTGAAAGGACAGAATGTACCAATTCCTATACTAAATTTTAGGCGGTGTTAAAAAGAAGAGAACCAAGAATAGAAAGAACAGGAAGATGCAATTCTCACATCCATATCAAACGAGGTATCGACGATATAAAAATACTTGACAATGTAGTAGAGAAAATACAATAATTCTTCTGCCATTATATATTTTGAAATATTTATCGAATGTATACATACAAGCGCACGCATGTATGTATGTGTGTATATAACATTTGTAGGGCTTAACGGCACTTATTTCATCATCGAAAAATGACAGGATTGGCCTGATATTTTTACTGAAGTTGTAAAAATACAAAATTAGTCCTCCAGGTGATGGCCCTTATCAATTTGTCTGTTGTACAGTCAACCTTGTCTTCAGCAATCACATCTGAGAAACGCGAAACGCGCTAAGTACCAAGTGATTAGGTTATACAATTTGAATCCAACTGCTCACAACATAGATCCTAATCATTATACTACAGCAGATCAAGGTCTATGTTGCTTGTTCTACTTAATAATCCTAACAATCTGCATACATCCATATCTGTCTGCGCATTGTGGGCCGGCAGAGCTGGGTCTCTGCGGTTTGCAGTTCAATTCGACTTACACGTGAGTATATACGTAGCTGGTTTACCTTGTCGGGGGTATAAGTACGAATTAATTTGAATTTTTTTATTTTGAGAATATGCAAAACAATAGGCGAAACTGATATTTACCACCTGTTCAAGGCATTACACCCTTAATGTAGTGTAGCATCTATTTGCATTTCGTATCTTCTGTTTCACTTTTATCCTCGGAAATGTTTTGTTTCCGTGTAACGCGATTACAAAAGGTATGAACGTGATTTATATTTGACATCTAATTTTAAATCAAAATTAAGTTTAAATATAGTGTAATGCCTTTTAAGCAGGTGGCTGTCACGTATTTTTCTTTGATTTCTGATCGTTTTTCAGGTGATTGGGACTGAGTATGCAACCCCTTCTACGAGTTACAAAATTGTTTATGAATGACTTTGTTCACTGAATTTTGATTGGACTATCCTATCCTGTATAAAGGTATTTACATACCAGGTGTTATGAGTCACCTTCTCCTTTCTTAGATGGCGTCTAGTATTCATATTACGAGATCAAAGCCATTACACACACACAGTCACACTTTATATATATATATATATATATATATATATATATATATATATATATATATATATATATATATATATATATACTCTTGGTCAGCTTATATTTTGAAGAGAGAAGCCATGGTGACTCAGCAGTGATTAGTGTGCCGGTCTCGCGAAGGAAAGAATGAGGGTTCGAATCCTACCATTGGATCAGCCCGGGTCGGCTTCAGTGGTGTATCCATGGGCAAGACGCTTTATTCTAAATGCATCGCCACTAAATAACCTGCTTGTGTTGCTGTGCTACATTAGAAGACATTTTCTGACGCACATGGGCTTGGACTGGACTTTGGGCAATTTTAGACAGGTCTATTGACTTTTATGTGCAGCCGTTAACTCCTATTTTCCTCTTACTTAAAGGGCAATTCAACATTTATTAGCTAAATAAGTACATGATTGTCAGTTCCAATCTGCCTATAAACAGATATTGCTTCAAGGTGTTTGAAACCCACCCCACCCCCAAACAACAAAAACAACTAGTGTTTAGAACTTTTCGTGTTTATCGAATATACTCATTTCTTCATTGATGAGGGGGAAATCTGACAGTGTGGCTCAAAAGGCAAATTTTCTACACAAAAAGTCACCCCTCGCTATCTCGAGCTATCGGTACCTCGAGCTATCTCGAGTTCACTATTTCTGTATACGACGAAAGTACTTTGTGACTACTTTTTTCTTGTTATCTGGGTCGCGTTTTTATGTTCCAGCTCCTTACCCGTTTTTTCTTTTTCATCTACTGGTATTTTCTTTTCCGTCTCAGTATCACTAAGCGGCATATTCTTATTTCTTTAATATATCTGACTGAGACACCAGTGCAGGACGCTTTGTTTATGTGTCTATTAGAAAAAAGAGAGGAAACTCATCTTGATGCAGAACGGTATAGTGTAAGAGGCGATGTGACGCGCATTAAAGCGCCTGTGCTTAAAGTACCGTCTACAATCGCGTATAAACCAGTTCCAAATGCAAACAACATAGACCCTGATATGCGTCGCATAATGCGGTGGCAGATCAGGGTCCATGATGTTTGTTCTAATGAATAGTCCTTACAAACTGCATAGACCAAATTCTGCCGGCACATTATGCGACGGCAGATCTGGGTCTATGCAGTTTGCAGTTGGTATGAGATTATTCGCGAGTATATACGGTATGTCAAAAATTTATTTTTCATTTTCAGTCAATTTTGTATATTTGTTACCTTGCCAGCTTTCCTTTATTCAGGAAAAAAATATATATTTTCACCATGAGTAATCCAGCACTTTATCTGACTCGTACAACTTCAATCGTCTGTCCGAAAAACATGAATAATAGATTAAGTGTAATCGTCTGTCCGAAAAACATGAATAATAGAATAGGTGTAATGGTCTGTCCGAAAAACATGAATAATAGATTAGGTGTAATCGTCTGTCCGAAAAACATGAATAATAGATTAGGTGTAATCGTCTGTCCGAAAAACATGAATAATAGATTAGGTGTAATCGTCTGTACGAAAAACATGAATAATAGATTAAGTGTAATCGTCTCTAAAATATTTGTTTTCCACATTGAAATAAAAATAATATTGCTAGCTCTATTTTCAAGGGAAGACAACTAATTGAACTAAAGGTTAGCTTTGTGTTGCATGTCATTTTCCCAAAATCTACACAAGCCTTGCTCATTTTGCAGTTTAACCAGGCAAATACATATTATATTTCCTACCTAATGATAAACTTTCGAAAAACCTCAAATTTTTAAATACCTAATAAGACAAATATTATTTTTCCCTCGTGTTTCAGACACGGTTTACACTATAACTTAATTCCTTCTATGAATGGCAGAAATACCGCAATTACTTACATAAGTGGTCACTAGGCGGCGTACCACAATTACATACATAAGTGGTCATTAGGTGGCATACGGCAATTAGTTACAGACAGTTTACTCTGGGGCTTTGATTCGTTGTTCGTGACGTTTATGAGCTTGTATTTCTAAGTATTGCCTTTTTTTCAGATAATGTATATATATTTCATCGTTGATAGATGGGACTATCAGTTCCCTCAATCAAAATGTTTTTGTTTCGTTATCATGTAACAACGCAGCGATGTCGTGTGATAGAGAACTGTCTCATTATCATGTGACAAAAGCACCCATTTTGTGTGATAGGGAACTGTCATATTATTATGTACCAAACGCACCCGTTTTGTGTGATAGAGACGTGAACCATTATCAAGTTACAAACGCACCCGATGTCGTGTGATAGAGAACTGTTCTCTATCTCATTATTATGTAAAAACGCACCCGATGTTGTGTGATAGAGAACTGTCTCATTATCATGTAACAAACGTACCCGATATCATGTGATAGATAACTGGTATTTTGAAAGTTATGAAAAGAAAACAATTGGATTCTATTTCTAAATGATCCTATATAAATACTTATTTCATACTTTTCTATCAACATAGCAAATCTTAACGCCAGACTATTAAAGACTTGCAAAATAAGGATGTAAAAGAGACCCGACAATTAGGGTTGACTGAACCCACATTTCCAAGTGAAAAATAGTACACCTTTCACTACAAAAATCTGAAGATATGGCCACTGTACGAGAGGTATTTTAAAAGTTCTGAATATTTTATTACAATTTTTCTGTTTATTCGAACCTGTCAGTGAATTTAATGCCTTAATGCTGATAGATAGACAAAATACCGTTCTATAGAATTATATTCAGCTGCACGTGCAGCACCTCGGACACCTGTACATATACGTGTGTGACGTATAATAGGTAAATGACAGTGACGTAAAAATGTCGGAAAAAGAAATCGATTCTGATACTGTGCAAAGAACTTAATAAATCCGAGCATTCTTAGGGCACTCCCCATCTAATATCAAGGTCGACTTCGATAAAGTTTACGGATGTAATTCTCTGTTATATCCTACATTATTGAGGTGGTTTCCTCGTTTTAAAGATGGTCGTGAATCCATGGAAGATGACCCGCGTTCTGGAAGACCTTAATCTGTAATTGGTGAGCGGGAATTGGCTGATGTGAAGAGGAGAATTGAGGAAGATGCTCGATACACTGTGAAATATATTTCTATTATCACGGGCATTAATTCGTAAGCTGTATTTAACGTATTTAATATATTGAAGGATTATTTAAAGCTCAAAACAATTTGTGCAAAATGGATTGTTGACGGCTGATCAAAATCAGACTCGGGTTGAAAACGCCAAAGAGCTACTCACCAAGTATGAAAAGAGTGACAGAGACCACAAATCTCTCGACGTAGTCTGACTGTCAAAAGAGTTTTATACACATTATTTTTCAATGCAAAAGACCCGGTCGTCCAGGTACCCGTGCCTGACTTTTCTAATGTCAATGGACATTTTTGTATTTCCATCGTGTTGCCAAATGTTGTACAACACTACCGAGTCACTCGTCCGCGCACCGGTACCCGATGTATCCATCTTCTACATGACAAAGCACGGGCACATACATCCGTAGCCGTGATAGACGTCCTAAAGGAGCACATCGTCCAAACTTTGACATATCCTCCATACCACAATGATTTAGCTCTAGTTGATTCTTGGCTGAATCCCGTTATCAAAGATTTGAAAGCGGCCATGCCGTTGGAAGTACAGTTTTCCAGTGTATGAAAAACATACCAAAATATGAATACAAAATGGTATTTAATACTTGGATAATCAGACTGAGAAAGAGTATAGAGGTGCATGGGGAGTACTTTGAGGGGATGTACTGACCTTCTGTTCACTAATAAAGAACTGTGTTGTACAGCACACTAATAATCAATACTTATGAAATACTCCTCTTATGCCAAACGATAGAAAGATCCAGATCTGACCCTGTAGTTATACAAAAGTTGTAACGGTGCGGAGACTTTTATAGTTTCTCAACGTTTTGAGGTCTCGCATAGTTACTACTACACATTCAAGTAACAATTTCGTTATCTTACATAATTTATGAACTAACAGCTAGTCCAAGTAAGGATTAAGACCTCAAGGAAATGGAATTAAAATTAATTGTCCTCAATATATCGTGTTTTATTGCTGGATTTTCTCTTTCATCATCGTTGATATCTTTATTTCATACCTTCTCTTTATAATCTCGTTTCTTTTCCAATACATTGAATTTTAACTCTCCGATAAAAAAGCAATGACATAGTTAAACTTGATCTGCATGAGCGAAGCAATTAAATTACCTTGAGGCGTCCCACAAATCATAATATACACGCTATTCAACAACAATGTAAAATGCATTGTCAATATTGTAATCCGTCATATAAAGCGCACATAATTAGGAGATATAAACATTTAAAAGTTGTATTTACCATCCAAATCTGTAGGTATTAAAATATGTACGCCTGATCTGGGGCTCGAACCCACGACCCCGGGATTAAGAGTCCCGTGCTCTATCGACTGAGCTAACCGGGCTGACATTTTTAATAGATTTTGCATTTTCTAGTTAAGTAACATCGTATTTTAATCTCGTAATATAAAAACTATTCAAACAGTTCAGAAAAATGATTTAACAATTTATATTAATTGAGAGGTAATCAACAAGCGGACTGTATAGTCATTTCTTCAACTTCCGATGTGATTGTGTCATATATAATTTGAATATATACCTTATATTTAGTCATAAAACGTTACTTTTAATATTTTCTTATTATTTGAGTTTGTTATTGTATATATAGCACGATTTTCATCCTTATATGTCTGAATGTTAGTTACCGAACTATTTTAGTGTGGAAAAAAGGATACAAAATTTATAAGACGACGTTATTATAACTTTTGCACCAAAGATTAGTTCCCGAAATCATCAGATTAGCTCATTTATAATTAGCTACAAGGCACTTAAAATTAGCTAAAGGTAATTTATAATTAGCTAAAGCCCACTAAATCACTTGCAAGATACTTTATAAAAAAAAAGAGTGGAAGATTTCTTTACTAAATTTAATTATACATTTCCCAGTTGAAAAAAAAAAGTTCGACAAAAGTAATTGAATTAAAAATAGGTGGTATGGTTAAACAAACATAACATATTTGGGTGACGACGTTAAACGCAAAAGTCAAAGAATTCTAATGTTTACCGACCTTACAAAAATTGAACAAAACATGTTAATGCATGATGATCCACTGCTAAATTCTAAAACAAAGTGCAAATATCATTGTATAAGATTATCCACCGTCATATAAAGCGCACATAATTAGGAGAAATATACATTTAAAACTTGTATTTACCATCCAAATCTGTAGGATGTAAAAATATATTCGCCCGATGTGGGGCTCGAACCCACGACCCCGGGATTAAGAGTCCCGTGCTCTACCGACTGAGCTAACTGGGCTGACATTGTTAATAGCTATTGCATTTTCTCGTTAAGTAACATCGTATTTTAATCTCCTATTATAGAAACTACTCAAGCAGTTCAGAAAAATGATTTAGCAAGTTACATTAATTCAGAGATAATCAACAGGCAGACTGTACATTAATTTCCAGCGTTTCTTCTTCAACTTCCACTATGATTATTTCACATCTAATTGGTATATATAATTCATATTTGAGTCATGAAGACTTGGAACTTCTCCGTGGTTACATATGTTTACTTATGTATTTGTGTATATTTGTGTTTGCTTACATACCTGTTTATCTTATTATATTTGTAGCTTAAATCTTTGACATGGAAACTACGACATACTAATTAGAAGACGAGGTAAGAAGAGGTTTGCATTAAAGATCAAATATTGAATTTTCAAAATAGTCGTAGATCACTAAACCTATTGCGAAATACTTTGAGCACGTAAAATAAAAATGCCAGATAAATCGGTTTATTCATCAAAACACCTGAAATCCCCCTGATTGTAAGCGTAAATATTTTATAATGCTGTCGTGGTTTTCAGGCTACTAATGATTGTCACTTTGACACGGAAAGTAGAAAATAGTCGGATATAAATGCGTAAGCCAAATTGAATTTTCTTTTGGCATAACTTTTATCTTACTTACATTTTTGCAGTTAACACAAATAAAGACAACATAATTATGTATTATGCCAGTGTCAATACTTTGTGATGCAGTGTAAAATATCACATAAAAACCGCACGAGTTCTTCACAACTCTTTTATTTCTTCTAACCTGCTGCAGAATTTTATTTCCTAATAGATGTTGATCAAGGCACAATTTAATATTTATATTTTTGTACCAGTCTATACTGTAATAAGTCAGCAACACTATTTATACCTTCTCAGAAAAGATTTAGTTTGATAAATCAACAGGCAATCCGAAGTCATTTTTTCAACTTCCGATGTGATTGTGTCATATCTAATAGGAATATATACCTTATAATTAGTCACAAAACGTTACTTTTAATATTTTCTTATTATTTGAGTTTGGTATTGTATATATAGCACGATATTCATCCTTTTATGTCTGAATGCTAGTTACCGAACTATTTTAGTGTGGAAAAAACGATACAAAATTTATAAGACGACGTTATTATAACTTTTGCACCAAAGATTAGTTCCCGAAATCATCAGATTAGCTCATTTATAATTAGCTACAGGTCAATTAAAATTAGCTAAAGGTAATTTATAACTAGCTAAAGCCCAATAAATCACTTGCAAGATACTTTATAAAAAAAAAGACTGGAAGATTTCTTTACTAAATTTAATTTTACATTTCCCAGTTGAAAAAAAGTTCGAAAAAAGTAATTAAATTAAAAATAGGTGGTATGGTTAAACAAACATAACATATTTGGGTGACGACGTTAAACGCAAAAGTATATGAATTGTAATGTTTACCGACGTTACAAAACTTGAACAAAACATGTTAATATATGATGATGCAATTCTAAACCAAAGTGCTAAATATCATTGTTCAATATTGTATAAGATTATCCTCCGTCATATAAAGCGCACATAATTGGGATAAATATACATTTAAAACTTGTATTTACCATCCAAATCTGTAGGATTTTATAATATATTCGCCTGATGTGGGGCTCGAACCCACGACCCCGGGATTAAGAGTCCCGTGCTCTACCGACTGAGCTAACCGGGCTGACATTGTTAATAGCTATTGCATTTTCTCGTTAAGTAACATCGTATTTTAAACTCCTATTATAGAAACACCTCAAGCAGTTCAGAAAAATGATTTAGCAAGTTACATTAATTCAGAGATAATCAACAGGCGGACTGTACATTAATTTCCAGCGTTTCTTCTTCAACTTCCACTATGATTATTTCACATCTAATTGGTATATATAATTCATATTTGAGTCATGAAGACTTGGAACTTCTCCGTGGTTACATATGTTTATGTATTTGTGTATATTTGTGTTTGCTTACATACCTGTTTATCTTATTATATTTGTAGCTTAAATCTTTGACATGGAAACTACGACATACTAATTAGAAGACGAGGTAAGAAGAGGTTTGCATTAAAGATCAAATATTGAATTTTCAAAATAGTCGTAGATCACTAAACCTCTTGCGAAATACTTTGAGCACGTAAAATAAAAATGCCAGATAAATCGGTTTATTCGTCAAAACACCTGAAATCAGGCTAATTGTAAGCGTAAATATTTTATAATGCTGTCGTGGTTGTCAGGGTACTAATGATTGTCACTTTGACACGGAAAGTAGAATATAGTCGGATATAAATGCGTAAGCCAAATTGAATTTTCTTTTGGCATAACTTTTATCTTACTTACATTTTGTCAGTTAACACAAATAAAGACAACATAATTATGTATTATGCCAGTGTCAATACTTTGGGAAGCAGTGTAAAATATCACATAAAAACCGCACGAGTTAATCACAACCCTTTTTTTTTCTTCTAACCTGCTGCAGAATGTTATTTCCTAATAGATGTTGATCAAGGCACTTAAATATTTATAATTTTGTACCAGTCTATACTGTAATAAGTCAGCAACACTATTTGTACCTTCTCAGAAAAGATTTAGTTTGATAAATCAACAGGCAATCCGAAGTCATTTTTTCAACTTCCGATGTGATTGTGTCATATCTAATAGGAATATATACCTTATATTTAGTCACAAAACGTTACTTTTAATATTTTCTTATTATTTGAGTTTGTTATTGTATATATAGCACGATATTCATCCTTTTATGTCTGAATGTTAGTTACCGAACTATTTTAGTGTGGAAAAAACGATACAAAATTTATAAGACGACGTTATTATAACTTTTGCACCAAAGATTATTTCCCGAAATCATCAAATTAGCTCATTTATAATTAGCTACAGGTCAATTAAAATTAGCTAAAGGCAATTTATAACTAGCTAAAGCCCAATAAATCACTTGCAAGATACTTTATAAAAAAAGACAGGAAGATTTCTTTTCTAAATTTAATTATACATTTCCCAGTTGAAAAAAAAGTTCGAAAAAAGTAATTAAATTAAAAATAGGTGGTATGGTTAAACAAACATAACATATTTGGGTGACGACGTTAAACGCAAAAGTCAAAGAATTCTAATGTTTACCGACGTTAAAAAAATTGAACAAACATGTTAATATATGATGATGCAATTCTAAACCAAAGTGCTAAATATCATTGTTCAATATTGTATAAGATTATCCTCCGTCATATAAAGCGCACATAATTGGGATAAATATACATTTAAAACTTGTATTTACCATCCAAATCTGTAGGATTTTATAATATATTCGCCCGATGTGGGGCTCGAACCCACGACCCCGGGATTAAGAGTCCCGTGCTCTACCGACTGAGCTAACCGGGCTGACATTGTTAATAGCTATTGCATTTTCTCGTTAAGTAACATCGTATTTTAAACTCCTATTATAGAAACACCTCAAGCAGTTCAGAAAAATGATTTAGCAAGTTACATTAATTCAGAGATAATCAACAAGCGGACTGTACATTAATTTCCAGCGTTTCTTCTTCAACTTCCACTGTGATTATTTCACATCTAATTGGTATATATAATTCATGTTTGAGTCATGAAGACTTGGAACTTCTCCGTGGTTACATATGTTTACTTATGTATTTGTGTATATTTGTGTTTGCTTACATACCTGTTTATCTTATTATATTTGTAGCTTAAATCTTTGCAATGGAAACTACAACATACTAATTAGAAGACGAGGTAAGAAGTGGTTTACATCAAGATCAGACATTTTATTTTTAAAATAGTCGTAGATCACTAAACCTCTTGCGAAATACTTTAAGGACGTAAAATAAAAATGCCAGATAAATCGGTTTATTCATCAAAACACCTGAAATCAGGCTAATTGTAAGCGTAAATATTTTATAATGCTGTCGTGGTTGTCAGGCTACTTATGATTGTCACTTTGACACGGAAAGTAGAATATAGTCGGATATAAATGCGTAAGCCAAATTGAATTTTGCTTTTGGCATAACTTTTATCTTACTTAAATTTTTACAGTTAACACAAATAAAGACAACATAATTATTTATTATGCTAGTATCAATACTTTGGGAAGCAGTGTAAAATATCACATAAAAACCGCACGAGTTCTTCACAACTCTTTTTTTTTTTCTTCTAACCTGCTGCAGAATATTATTTCCTAATAGATGTTGATCAAGGCACTTAAATATTTATATTTTTGTGCCAGTCTATACTGTAATAAGTCAGCAACACTATTTGTACCTTCTCAGAAAAGATTTAGTTTGATAAATCAACAGGCAATCCGAAGTCATTTTTTCAACTTCCGATGTGATTGTGTCATATCTAATAGGAATATATATCTTATATTTAGTCACAAAACGTTACTTTTAATATTTTCTTATTATTTGAGTTTGTTATTGTATATATAGCACGATATTCATCCTTTTATGTCTGAATGTTAGTTACCGAACTATTTTAGTGTGGAAAAAACGATACAAAATTTATAAGACGACGTTATTATAACTTTTGCACCAAAGATTAGTTCCCGAAATCAGCAGATTAGCTCATTTATAATTAGCTACAGGTCACCTAAAAATAGCTAAAGGTAATTTATAATTAGCTAAAGCCCACTAAATCACTTGCAAGATACTTTATAAAAAAATGCTGCACAGCCAAATTAAAAAAAAAGTGATAAATATCATTATTCAATACTGTATAACATTGTCATCTGTCTTATAAAGCGCTCATAATTAGGAGAAATATACATTTAAAAGTTGTATATACCATGCTATTAAAATATAATCGCCCGATGTGGGGCTCGAACCCACGACCCCGGGATTAAGAGTCCCGTGCTCTACCGACTGAGCTAACCGGGCTGATATTATTATAATCTACTGCTTTTTCTCATTACGTAACATCATATTTTAATCTCATAATATAAAAACTAGTCAAGCAGTTCAGAAAAATGATTTAGCAAGTTACATTAATTCAGAGATAATCAACAAGCGGACTGTACATTAATTCAGAGATAATCAACAAGCGGAGTGCACATTAATTCAGAGATAATCAACAAGCGGACTGCACATTAATTCAGAGATAATCAACAAGCAGAGTGCACATTAATTCAGAGATAATCAACAAGCGGACTGCACATTAATTCAGAGATAATCAACAAGCGGACTGTACATTAATTCAGAGATAATCAACAGGCAGACTGTACATTAATTGAGAGATAATCAACAAGCGGACTGTACACTAATTCAGAGATAATCAACAAGCGGACTGCACATTAATTTCCAGCGTTTCTTCTTCAACTTCCACTGTGATTATTTCACATCTAATTGGTATATATAATTCATATTTGAGTCATGAAAACTTGGAACTTCTCCGTGGTTATATATGTTTACTTATGTATTTGTGTATATTCGTGTTTGCTTACATATCTGTTTATCTTATTATATTTGTAGCTTAAATCTTTGACATGGAAACTACGACATACTAATTAGAAGACGAGGTAAGAAGAGGTTTGCAATAAAGATCAAATATTGAATTTTCAAAATAGTCGTAGATCACTAAACCTCTTGCGAAATACTTTGAGCACGTAAAATAAAAATGCCCGATAAATTGGTTTCTTCATCAAAACACCTGAAATCACGCTAATTATAAGCGTAAATATTTTATAATGCTGTCGTGGTTGTCCGGCTACTTATGATTGTCACTTTGACACGGAAAGTAGAATATAATCGGAGATAAATAAAAACAGCACGAGTTCTTCAGAACTCTTTTTTTTTCTTCTAAGACGCTGTGGAATTTTATTTCCTGATAGATGTTGATCAAGGCAATTAAATAATTACATTATTGTAACAGTCTATGACGTAATAAGTCAGCAACACTATTTGTACCTTCTCAGAAAAGATTTAGTTTGATAAATCAACAGGCAATCCGAAGTCATTTCTTCAACTTCCGATGTGATTGTGTCATATCTAATAGGAATATATATCTTATATTTAGTCACAAAACGTTACTTTTAATATTTTCTTATTATTTGAGTTTGTTATTGTATATATAGCACGATATTCATCCTTATATGTCTGAATGTTTCTTTACTAAACTATAAAAAGCTTATAAGACGATGTTATTATAACTTTTGCACCACAGATTAGTTGCCGAAATAATCAAATTAGCTTATTTATAATTAGCTACAGGTCACTTAAAATTAGCTAATGTTACGTTTGATTTTTTTAAAATAGATTTCTTGTTAGTTGTTTATGTTAGCTCATTTGTGGTAGAAATCTTATACACCTGTTTTTGTCCGAAATTTCGTAACCAAACTCTTTGTCGTGGAAACTACGAGATAACACAAAATTAGAAGACGGCGTGACTTAAAGTTTGCTTTAAAGCTTAGCTATTGCATTTCTAAATAGCCCATACATACATAATACGTTGTAGGGCACTTTGACTCTTGAGAAATACGTTGAGCGCGTAAAATAAGAAAGAAAAATAAAAAGGCAACAAAATAAGTTTCTTCATCCAAACATCTTAAATCGTGCTCATTGTAAGAGAGAATATTTTATAATACCGTTATGGTTGTCAGGCGTGTTATTATTGCCATTTGGACACGGAATGTAGAACATAGTTGAATGCAAACTCGTCAACCAAAGTTAATATTGCTTTTGGCGTAAATTTTATCTTACTTTATTTTATTTTTTGTTCCGGAAGCACAATACAGACAGTAGAATTATATTTGATGCAGGAATTTAAGGCATTGTCAATACTTTTGCGAAGCAGTGTCGAAAATGGGGTACAAAATCACTAGAAAGTAGAAAATCACTTTAATGTCCAAAGTCACAAGAAAGTTGAAAATCACTATAAAACCACATGAGATCTGTAGAACTCATTTATTTCTTCTTCAGACCTTTCATGCAACTTCATCTCGTTATAGCTCTCGATCTAGGAAATTAAATGTTTACATTATTGTACCAGTCTATACTCTGATAAGTCAGCAAGACTATTGCTTCCTTCTCAGACAAATGCTTCTCATAAAGCAATACTTTTAACCTTTTCCTTATTATTTGAGTTTGCTATTGTATATTCA
The DNA here is from genome assembly GCA_029931535.1 of Margaritifera margaritifera. Classification (NCBI taxonomy): domain Eukaryota; kingdom Metazoa; phylum Mollusca; class Bivalvia; order Unionida; family Margaritiferidae; genus Margaritifera; species Margaritifera margaritifera. The sequence continues at coordinate 2,652,764 of JAQPZY010001572.1, read as the reverse complement.
AACTCCCTGCATGCCTTTAAGTAAGAATGTTTGCAGCCATAATCGTTGATGCAGAAACTACGATATAAAAGTTCTAACACAAAGTGACAATAAGTTTGGTTCAAATATTAGCTGCTGAAGTTTCAAAATATCTTCTCTTTAATTAAAGAAGAGTAATTTATAATTAGTTATAACATATTTTATAATTAGATAAGGTCATTTATAATTAACCAAAGATCAGAACCTCTTGCACATTAGTTTAGTTTTGGAATCGAAATATATGTTTATTGACTTCAATATGCAGTGCTAAAAAAAAATAATAAAAGAAAAGAATAAAAGCAATAATAAACATTTACAGATCATGTTACTTTCTTATATCCAATCAGAAGGACTTGTTCATAAAGAATGCTAATACGAACGCGAATTCCACTTTTTTTATATAAAGAATATCTACTATGTATACAGTATAATTCCTACAAGATTTAATGGTACATGTAAGCGTATGTATGTAAGCTTATGGTATTTACGAATTTAGATTCACAATAGTCCAGTTTACCTGGATTTGCGCATTATGACTGCGTATGTGAGAATTTACAGCTTACATGACTTTGCAAATTATGATTGCGTATGTGAGACTGTACAGTTTACCTGACTTTGCGAATTATGATTGTGTATGTGAGACTGTACAGTTTATCTGACTTTGCGAATTATAATTGCGTATGTGATGCTGTACAAGAAACTGTTGGTTCAGATGACTTCCATGTTCCTTTGAGGCGGCAGTTAGAAGATTTCCATTGTTAACTATGCTCTACAGTAGACTGTTTGCTCGTGTTTTTAAAAACAAATTAATTATATTTTTTATGTACAGAATCTGAATGACTTCCCTGTTTTTGCCAGTTATAATCTGAGATGATTTTTAGCGTAATCAAGGTCAACAGTACATCCGAATAACAATTAAGAGTGTTACAATTTTATGGTCACAGCCAAGCAACTTACAGTGATATGTACTTCGTATGTATCTGACAAATTGTGACCTGTTCATGTCATGTCATGCGTAAAAACGTTTTTGACGCTCGAAGTTTGTTATCATGTACTTACATTGCATTTAGACTGCAGTATGCATGTACATAGGTGCCAGAGTCTCCATTTGCAATGCGCAGCTTTATTTGAAGTGTAAACTAAGCTTTTTATTATCAGCAAGAACGTTTGTCTCTTTCAAGTCTGTGTTCACATATATCATTGTTCGCCGTATTAAATTGTTCTTATCTGACAGCATAAACATTTTGATTGTCGCTTGATGTCAAGTTATTTTGGAAATGTGCGTTATCATGACTTTCATTCTAGCTGTGTATTTCTAAATATAAAATTTAGAATCTGCTATAAATATATAGATGACTCAATTAATGTCACTGCTAGTTTCTTCAATAAAGGAGGTATTTTATGTTCTTTTTTAACATTAAATTTAGTCAGGGCGGAATGTTGGCATAAATTTTAAAAATCAGCTCACTTTATATATTACTTTGGAGTGTAAATACACAAAACATTGTTTCACTTCCATGTATAGGAATACAGAATATACTAATATTTATCATAGAAAATAATAGTCTCTCTTTACTCCTAAATACCTTAATCTGAAAACGTGCTGATTAAAATCAATCGTAAGCTCGTTTCATGTGTTCAATTATTTCAATGAAGATATAAAAAAAAAAACAATTACAAGCAGCCAGGTTTTAGGCCAAACATATGCATTCTTGAGATATTTACCAAAGTTTTCTCAAAGTCTATTTCGTATATATTCGCGTTGAAGTAGAGTCCAACTGCAATCAACACATATCCTGATCTGTCGTCGCATAATACGCTGGCAAATCAGGGTCTATGTTGTTTATTTTACTGATTACTCCTAATAAACTGCATGGACCCAGATCTTCTGGCGCATTATACGACAAGAGATTTTGGTCCATGCATACGGTAATTAATAGTCCTTTAATCCGTCATTCCCGTAGACACAGATGCATATTTCTCTGTAATGGTGTCATGGGTTCATCAGTCCTGTTCAGAATTTTAGACAATATTTAAACGTCTGACAAGATCTCGAAGTGATCACTACTGATTTCCAAGATGCTCAGGTTTTAATTTTATCTCCTTAATTGTGATCACCATTGTTTATAATACCGGAAATTGCCTAAACACGTACCCTTCTAACTTCCTGTTTGTCTGTATGTCTATTTACCTATCAATATGTATCTGTCAGTTTGCTGGCTTGTTTGTATGTCTATTTAGAACCTGGATTTTCTTCCGTGAATGCGAACACAAAAATCAGATGTTATTAGTACCAGCTTGCTTCTGGTGCTACACGTACACAATTAACACATAACCCTGCAATCTTATTCCCAATTACATGTCGTAGGAGATAAGACAATACCTATGTTAAGTATTGAGCTCCCCGTTATCGACGACAGACGTGGTTATTTCTAGGAAGTAATATACCTGGTCCTGTTGTTTTGTTGGGCCTTGGACCATTTAATGTGTATCTTAAATCATGTAAATGGTGATAATGTGAGTCATGGACCATTTAATGTGTATCTTAAATCATGTAAATGGTGATAATGTGAGTCATGGACCATTTAATGTGTATCTTAAATCATGTAAATGGTGATAATGTGAGTCATGGACCATTTAATGTGCATCTTAAATCATGTAAATGGTGATAATGTGAGTCATGGACCATTTAATGTGTATCTTAAATCATGTAAATGGTGATAATGTGAGAGTTGTTTTGTTGGACCATGGACCATTTAATGTGTATCTTAAATCATGTAAATGGTGATAATGTGAGTCATGGACCATTTAATGTGCATCTTAAATCATGTAAATGGTGATAATGTGAGTCATGGACCATTTAATGTGCATCTTAAATCATGTAAATGGTGATAATGTGAGTCATGGACCATTTAATGTGTATCTTAAATCATGTAAATGGTGATAATGTGAGAGTTGTTTTGTTGGACCATGGACCATTTAATGTGTATCTTAAATCATGTAAATGGTGATAATGTGAGTCATGGACCATTTAATGTGTATCTTAAATCATGTAAATGGTGATAATGTGAGTCATGGACCATTTAATGTGCATCTTAAATCATGTAAATGGTGATAATGTGAGTCATGGACCATTTAATGTGTATCTTAAATCATGTAAATGGTGATAATGTGAGTCATGGACCATTTAATGTGTATCTTAAATCATGTAAATGGTGATATTGTGAGTCATGGACCATTTAATGTGCATCTTAAATCATGTAAATGGTGATAATGTGAGTCATGGACCATTTAATGTGTATCTTAAATCATGTAAATGGTGATAATGTGAGAGTTGTTTTGTTGGACCATGGACCATTTAATGTGTATCTTAAATCATGTAAATGGTGATAATGTGAGTCATGGACCATTTAATGTGTATCTTAAATCATGTAAATGGTGATAATGTGAGTCATGGACCATTTAATGTGTATCTTAAATCATGTAAATGGTGATAATGTGAGTCATGGACCATTTAATGTGTATCTTAAATCATGTAAATGGTGATAATGTGAGTCATGGACCATTTAATGTGCATCTTAAATCATGTAAATGGTGATAATGTGAGTCATGGACCATTTAATGTGTATCTTAAATCATGTAAATGGTGATAATGTGAGAGTTGTTTTGTTGGACCATGGACCATTTAATGTGTATCTTAAATCATGTAAATGGTGATAATGTGAGTCATGGACCATTTAATGTGCATCTTAAATCATGTAAATGGTGATAATGTGAGTCATGGACCATTTAATGTGCATCTTAAATCATGTAAATGGTGATAATGTGAGTCATGGACCATTTAATGTGTATCTTAAATCATGTAAATGGTGATAATGTGAGAGTTGTTTTGTTGGACCATGGACCATTTAATGTGTATCTTAAATCATGTAAATGGTGATAATGTGAGTCATGGACCATTTAATGTGTATCTTAAATCATGTAAATGGTGATAATGTGAGTCATGGACCATTTAATGTGCATCTTAAATCATGTAAATGGTGATAATGTGAGTCATGGACCATTTAATGTGTATCTTAAATCATGTAAATGGTGATAATGTGAGTCATGGACCATTTAATGTGTATCTTAAATCATGTAAATGGTGATATTGTGAGTCATGGACCATTTAATGTGCATCTTAAATCATGTAAATGGTGATAATGTGAGTCATGGACCATTTAATGTGTATCTTAAATCATGTAAATGGTGATAATGTGAGAGTTGTTTTGTTGGACCATGGACCATTTAATGTGTATCTTAAATCATGTAAATGGTGATAATGTGAGTCATGGACCATTTAATGTGTATCTTAAATCATGTAAATGGTGATAATGTGAGTCATGGACCATTTAATGTGTATCTTAAATCATGTAAATGGTGATAATGTGAGTCATGGACCATTTAATGTGCATCTTAAATCATGTAAATGGTGATAATGTGAGTCATGGACCATTTAATGTGTATCTTAAATCATGTAAATGGTGATAATGTGATAGTTTAAGCTCTTTATGGCTACCTGATAACCGGTGTTGATTTAGAAAACACCTCACGTAAGAAAATAGGTAGACTGACATATATTTAAAGATTGCACACTAATGGTGTTTTTGTTTTCATTCGCATAAACATTCAAATCTATCGTTCTCATTTTATTTAAATCGTATATCAGCTACATGTATACTTAGGAACGGGTGAGGCTTATTAAAGGAGTATTCTTGATAGAATGATCAAAGTGATCAGAAAATATTCCACAATATTCAAAAGAATAAGTTTTTTAATCTGTCTATCGATCTATCTTCATCAGTTGAGCGTAAAATGGTAATGTTTGGGTTAAATTCTTCACGATGTTTAATTTTGTTAAAAAAGACTCATTTCGCATTTGTTGTCACTAGAATAATCGTTAATTTACCTATAAATCGAACAGTAGGAAAATACATTTTATCTATGACGAAGGAATTAATATATTTTATATTAGAGAAAAGTGAACTAGAATTTGATAGCCTCTAACCTGCTACCCACAAAACACTTCATATTATGTAAATTCGCCTCCCATGTTAATATCTGAATATTTTCTCCAGTCGAATGTCTTAAATTATGGAGATAACAGCAATAACTGACAGCATGCAGCGATCAAAAGCGACAGTTCGCAGTATTCTCACCTGACACTGATATAAAATATGGAACATAGTATGAAATGACAATTGTTCATCTGTACACAACATGCCACTCTTTACCAGTCAAGTACAATCTTCTCCACAAATCATTTTAACAGGAAGGAACATTTGGATAACCTTCAGATTTTATAGGAACCCAGCTATATCTTATTAGTGTTAAATGAAATACCGTATATACTCGCGTAAAATCCAATACCAACTGCAAATTGCATAGACCCAGATCTGCCGTCGCATAATGCGCTGGCAGATCTGGGTCTATGCAGATTGTATAGACTAATCAGTAGAACAAACAACATAGACCCTGATCTGCCGGCGCATTATGCGGTATGTTTTTCGTGTTTAACACAAACTCAGTGTCACGGAATTGTATCGTTTATATCAATATGTATATGTGATCAAAATGTATTCGGGTTTCGTTTCCGACTAGAGCGTTACTCGGGGGTTGTTTATTTTTTCGGCTCTAGTTATTTTGAAATACTGAGCGCGATTCACCCCATGCTGCACGTGCAAATTGCCTGCAGTGAAAACTCACGTACCTAGCTGCTGCGCATATCTGTCACAGCTAGAGTACATATAGAGCGAATTCTCTATAAACAAATTACACTACGACGAGTCTTGTCAGAAAGCTTACCTCTTTACGGGAGCAAAACTTCAGCTGTAGAGCTGTTCCATATGTATGGTTTGGTGGTGTGAAGTCACAGAACTCTGTGTGGTTTCGTGTGACGTGTACGCTGTGTCTGGTGACGTTGTTTCGGAAGAGTGTACTGGTTTTCTCGATGCGAGGGACCAAGGCTTCTCGACCAACGGGTCTGTGTTAATGTGAAGGCTCTCGAGGGATCCTTCAACAGACCGGGAGGGGTGGACCATGCGTGGTGGCTCCTTGACCATGGACTAGAGCGGGTGGAACCGTAGATACATCTTGGTCGTCAAACGGGCGCCACGATAGTTATATTTATTGCGTGTTCCATTTTATTGTTATCTCAATATTGCTATCTGTGCAAAATTACATTCATTCCCATTTCAATGTCGCTATATGTGTGATAGATTCATAATTTCATGCATTCCCATTTCATTTTCGTTATATGAACGATATATTCATAAATTCATTCATATTCCAATATCGCTTGATGAATTGATAAATTGATGAGTATCATATTGATAAGCGCATAAATCACATGCTTTGGTCACCCTTGGTACTTAATAAGACCTTGTTTATATTGGGGTGTAGATCATATACTCTTATTTGTTGATTGGTGATAGGATGTCATTCACGTTTGTTTAAAATTCCATTCGTTAAATTCATCTTTGATTTTTCTCGTTGAGTTACTTGTTGTTGATAGTTCCATGTTAGGAACTTTATAATTTTCCTGATCTTTTTGTTATAATGGTGTCAGATTTGTTCATCTTTAAATTGCGTTTATAAATAAACATCTTATTAACGCAGTTGCTTTTGGTGTCTTCACTAATCCAATCCCAACCCGGCTTCATCCTGTGACACTCAGGCGTATACATAAATGCTACATTCCTTCTGAGAAAAAAATAGTGTCATTTTTAGAAAAGAAATAAAGGTTTGTAAGAATAAAATGGTGTTTTTAGCATATGTAGAATAATAACACCCCCCCCCCCCCCTTCATTCTCGGCAACTTCTGTCTTCCACTTATAAATAACTGCAGAGTACCTGTTCGTTCCTCATTTCAAAACTCAAACAGTTTTTTAAGTTATGTTATGTTAAGCTATGTGCTTCCAAACTTCTCCCTCATAATATAAATAATTATCAGAATGGGTTTATTTCAATTCGTCACATGACCATTAAATATTTGTCACCGATAACATCCAGTGCGCTGATGCAATCTCGGAAATTGACACAAAAATAACCATTTGGCGGAGTCAGGGGAGGAAGACAATTTTACCATTGAAATGGGATTTAAATCGTTTGAGGGATGAAAATCACGCCTACATCGGCGACATTTTATCTGACTTAACGAAGTGATACGAGGCAAGTGATTTATTTCCTGATTCGTCTTAGTGATATTTTCCACGACAGATCACGGTTCCGATATCTGTGACTCGAACTTGAGGCATTCCCGTAAATAAGGAAACTTTGAAAGCGGACATTTATGATATGGCTGCTTTTTTAATTAACTATGCTGCATTAATTAAGGAACGTGAATTATGTTTTTTTTGTTCCAGATGATAACCTTTTGCACATCTAGTACATGGTTTAAAGACATGCCCTATGCAGGAATGGATATTAAGTACATTTAAATAAAACATGAATTTGAGTCTGTCCTGTAATAAAACTCAAACTGTAAAATAATACTGCTTTTCATTTGCTAATGTGAAAATGCAACGTCTATAAAATCTGGTAACTAAAAAGATCACCCACATTCAGTAGATACAATTCTTGAGTATGTTTGATAAAATTGGACATGTGTCTTTTGTCTGAAGATAACTATCTCTCAAAATATTAACTTGGCCCGAATGCAAGACAAAAGGAAACGTTTATGGTCTAGAAGAAGTGTCTCTAACTCTATTATTAGCAAATAACTCAGTCTATGTCTTACAGTAACATATATATGCTTACTGCTTTATAAAGGTTACCTGCAAGAAAACTTATGTTATGTCAAGCAAACATTCAGAAAAAATGTGAAGATATATTTGAGCTAAATTCGGATAAGGAACAGAAAAGAGTATCCGCGATCAGTTGTTTCCTTTAAGATGATGGTTTAGTCGCTAACAAAAGAGACGCTTCTTCATGAAATGACCTATTGACCTATTAGATTATTTATGAAGGTATAGCCTTTGCAAGTTGAATGCTGATTTCATTGAACAGCATGTAGTTAAATTTCCGTACTTCATTTGACTGTCAGTCTAGGATTATTTAGACTGATAAATGTTCCACAACCTTGTGATAGATAAAATTAGAAACATATAGAAATTCCACAATCTTACAAGATCTTACCAATTCTAGGTGCTTTTGTCACGTGCAATGTTTTTATGTCAGCTGTACTCAGACATTGGAATCACAAGTGGCCAGTGGTGAAGCAAGGAGAAAGTCAGAAAACCCTATCATTTTGCTTTGCGTCCTTCTTCATACAAAATCATGGAGACATGATTCTTGCACAGACATTTGTGACGAGAACATTCCCCATGGTTGGAAGTTTAGTACGTCGCTTGTGGTTATTGCAGAGAATTTGTATTTCTTCGTTTTCATTATATAACTCTTTGTTAAGTGATTCGCAACAATGAATAACGAACAAACTTGGCTGGCTTAGTGCAAATATCTTCTGGAGCTTTCGGAAAAGAATTTGAATCCTCAGGATCAAACTCTTCCCTCTTGCTCTGAAAAGACGTTTGCACACAGCCAATTGTATGATTCCCATGCTTCTTCCAACAGTTCAGTTAATCAGTATAAATAGTATATTTCAACACAGGATGCAGATAAAAGTTTATCTAATATGCTAATCGTTCATTATACTGACATTCATATTATTACACAGCACGAGAATACAGTCAAAGTACATAAGTATCCAAACAAAGTGCAAATCATAGTGAAAATGATTATCTTTAAAATCCTGAACTAATATATTTTGTGTGTGAACCGCGATATGTAATTACGTCCACTATATTCGCTATTTTGTGTGTGAACCGCGATATGTAATTACGTCCACTATATTCGCTATTTTGTGTGTGAACCGCGATATGTAATTACGTCCACTATATTCGCTATTTTGTGTGTGAACCGCGATATGTAATTACGTCACTATATTCGCTATTTTGTGTGTGAACCGCGATATGTAATTACGTCCACTATATTCGCTATTTTGTGTGTGAACCGCGATATGTAATTACGTCCACTATATTCGCTATTTTGTGTGTGAACCGCGATATGTAATTACGTCCACTATATTCGCTATTTTGTGTGTGAACCGCGATATGTAATTACGTCCACTATATTCGCTATTTTGTGTGTGAACCGCGATATGTAATTACGTCCACTATATTCGCTATTTTGTGTGTGAACCGCGATATGTAATTACGTCCACTATATTCGCTATTTTGTGTGTGAACCGCGATATGTAATTACGTCCACTATATTCGCTATTTTGTGTGTGAACCGCGATATGTAATTACGTCCACTATATTCGCTATTTTGCGAAATTGGAGGTACAATGGAGCAAGTACAAACATATGTGTATCCACCCCCATCCCGTTAGCTCTCTCTCTCTCTCTCTCTTTCTCTCTCTCTCTCTCTCTCTCTCTCTCTCTCTCTCTCTCTCTCTCTCTCTCTCTCTCTCTCATAGAAAAGAGTTTTCTGCCAGTCCGACAATGTTCGTGGTTTTTCATATTGAAGTCTACATATACCATAACTCTCATATTTTGCTGAATTACTGAAGAGTACACTGCATATCTTCAAGCTGAATGTCTTCTCTATTTTTGTTCTTCGACTATCATCAACAGTCTGTCGAAAGGTTTGAGAATACACTTGTTGTACACCCGTGTCTTAAAGAAATTGTCGCAATAGGACGTACACAATTGATTTTGCTATTCACGATGCTCAGCAAATGGGGAAATAAAGCACATACGTGTTGTCTGTACCTTAAGGATCCATGTAATTGGTTTTCTTCCAGCACGCATTATGAGGATTCGGTACATCAGAGCGATCCCTTGAGAGAAACGCAGATATTTGATTGCAATTGATCTTAGTGAAAGTGCCCAGATATCGTTGTTGGCCAGAATATTCAGGCCACTGACTCAACGTAAAGTTCAAAATTTTAACATAACATTTTAGCTCAAGTTTGATGGCTCACGTCTAACTTTTTTGGAAGAAACATACCTTAAAGGGAACGATCGTTGGCGCTCAAAGAATGAGTCCCTAACGCCTTTCTAAAGTGAAAACCGCCATTCCATACTAATTTAATGAAGGACACCAGACATATTACACCTCTAGTTCAGAAAAGGTATCTTTGATGGAGACTTTAGCGGCAGACTTACATTACTCTTGAGTTGATGTAAGTCAAGTCCAGGTATTACCCTGCTGAATGTAAGTTAGAAATGATCAGCAAGGTGCACTTGGATGTCGGGATTTTGTGATCATTTATTAATATGTTGTTAAGTTTATGGTACCTTCAATTCCAGAAACAAGCCCTGCTTATTAGAACTTACCGTGTCAACAGATTAGAGATCGACTTCAATGTGCTCAAAGCACGACTTCAGCCCCAATACGCAAAGACGCAAAGAAAGCCGATCGGTTGAAACGCAACGGTAAACAGTCATGTTGATTGATTTTCAGCATGACTTTCTTTCTTGTCAATTGCACAAAAAGACCTTGCGAGTCACAATCAATTATGTTAGCGACAAAGGTATGAAAAGTGACGTTGCTTTGGGATAGTGAATGCAAATTTTAAAAAAGGACTGGAATGGGTAAACATCAAGCGTTGTATCTCCACTGATCTAACCTGGAACTGCATAGGCATACAATAAGTTTCCAAACCTCTGATGTATGCAAAGTTCACATTTTCAGTATTTAACGAAGGTTCTGAGCTGGAGTATTGATAGTCTCACTCTAGCAATGGCTGAAAGAGACATGAATTTCGTTCCACAACCTAAAGGTTGTGTAAGGTAACAGAGAATTGTCACTGAACATTTCAGTAAGGCATTTAACACTGAAAGACTCTACGGTATATTAATTCTCAGTGTTCCAAAATAGCAACATTGCAAGAAATATTGAGATAAATAACGATATTTTGAATTAACCAAGACAGTTGATTGGTTTGGTTAAACTGATATTTTCGCGATATACTTTATATCGCTTACCCCACATAAGTTGAGAAATAAATCTGCTTTTTGACATTTGAAAAGTCGTGAATAGAATGATTTTACAAGGGACAAAGATTTCTGTTAAAAGTCAATTTCGGATTTTTTTCTCCATATAATACTTTGTTGCTTGCGTACCTGCAACATATGCTAATAATATTAACGACATATATTTCTCTCGTTTAAACAAATCTAAAATTTATATATTTTATAGCTGGCATGTGGCGTTGGATCTAACCATTGACATGCCATTGCGAATCTGAACAAGGCTTGACAAGCTGCCGGATCTCTTTGATATGCCCTCTATGTATGTATGTATGTATGTATGTATGTATGTATGTATGTATGTATGTATGTATGTATGTATGTATGTATGTATGTATGTATGTATGTATGTATGTATGTATGTATGTATGTATGTATGTATGTATATGTGTGTGTGTCATTGGTTATCTGGACTAAGTATTTTGATTATAGAGAAAATACACGGCATGAACATCATTACTATACCATCATTTACTATGTCGATAAATTTTAAAACCTATACCAACAAAAACTGAGCTTTCATACAAGCACCGTGTTTTAAGCACCACGTGCAATTCTGCTACCAGCTAGCACTTATTCAACTGTTACAGACAGCCTGATCATGTAAGAATGCATTCAATGATGTCGGTAAATTTCAAACTTACGTGAAAACGGCATTGCAAACAATATCAGAAATGTGTGTACATTTAAGATATTCCATTATGAAATCTTCCTTTATAAAACCAGTTCATTTTATATATGCATTTTTAAGATAACTCTGGAAAACAAGGTTATTTTTAATTTGATTTGAAATCGATACAAAATAGTATTGTAAGTGTGAAGCTACGGTATGAACCTTATAATGATTATAATGGTTTACAAAAACATATCAAGATAAGCCATTCATAATCTTCTGGAAAGAACTGAGAAGCAAACCGGTATCCTATCTACATATGTCTCCTCTGTGTCAAAGGTTGACTGTAATCGCGCCCATAAATTAACGAAATAGATTAGTAGGCTATCACGGGGGTCATTCCTTTTCATTTTAAAAAAATTAGTTTAGTTAAATTTGTGAGAATTTCTAACAAAGCTGTCAAATTAAGTTAAAAAGTAAATGTCACATACAAGCGAGCATTGAGTTCTAAAATGGCTGATTAAAGCACCAATGTCTATGTGACAAAGTTTCAACTTCTATACACTAGTTCCACTGGCCAAAATCTATACGGAGTTATATATAATAATATCTGCGGGGCATCGAGTATATTTAAATAGAAGACTATATAACTTGATGGACTATTTCACATCATCCGGTAAATATATTTGCCCTTTTTTTCTTTGGGAAGAAGTTTTCAATTTCGATCAGCTTGTAGAAAGTGAGAAGATTTTACAACTCAAATAGTTTACCAGGTCACGTGTTTGCAATGTCATCGTTTACAAAATTGAAAGTGGCAGACATGATCTTGCTCTGTTCGAAACGACGGTATCATGACGCTCGAAACGACGGTATCATGACGCAATAGGTAATTCATTCGGAGAAATCTGCAGTTATCGCCTTACAAAACTCGGATACCGTGTCAAACGACCTTGTGTTTAGGACAAAACTGCGGTAAACCGCACATATTTGTATTTCTATATCTAAGGCTGTCAAAATAAATATACAATATACATAGTCCCCTCGCAGGCTTTGCAAATGAAAAACTTTGTCTGGGAAAACAATGATTATAAGATGTTTGCAAAGGAAACAAAACTTAGAAATAGAAAGGTCTGTTTATTGTCAATGAGAGCTACATCTTTGCTTTCATCTTGATATTATTTTGTTTTGCAATTTAGTTACATATTAGAATTATTTTTTCGTTTCTTCTTCGTCTTTAAACTGAACGAAGTTGAATGATCCTCGGCAGATGTGAGGTAAGGAATACAGTTTGGTATAGAAACATAATTCTGTTAGTTTGAAAACTGTCGATACTTATTTAAAAAATGTAGACATGGGAGTGTTATTATAAGACAATATTCTGCAAAAAACGCCAGTTTTGAATTAAAAGGACTTAGTAGTTATAGCAGTAGTAGTAGTTGGTTGGTTGGTTTTTAACAGCACTTTTAACACATTATTGTCTATATCATGCCGAGAAAATGGAAAATAAGTGTCTTACCAGAGGGCACACAGAGGCATCCGGGTATAGAACCCGCGATCTTGGATTACGAGTCCGACGCACCATCAAGTAGTAGTAGTGTTGGTGGTGGTGGTGGCAACAGTAGCAGCAGCAACAAAACTGGTAGTAGTAGTAGTAGTAGTAGTGGCAGCAGCACTGACAGAAGTATAGTAGTATTGGAAGCAGGAGAAAGAGCAGGATAAGCAGATGGAGTGAGTAGAGTTGTAGGAGGAGTGTTGTGATAGATTTATTAAACCATCTTTTTTCATCCATCTAGTCGAATCTACTGAATGACAGACTTTACGTGCACATTTATTTGCTCCAGCGTGAAACGCTTGCATCTAAGCCTTTTATTCCTGCAAAACAGCTCTTTTGCAATTTACACCATAATGCCATTAAATGTTATTTGCATGGTAACATAATTTTTTCCGCTAAAATGTCAGGAACAAGTAAGAAAATGTGCTTATAATTTGTCTTTTTCATACAATCATTCAGAAGAAGAAGAGGAAGACAATGATGCTGATGCTGATGCATTGGTGCCAAAGGAAAGGAGAAACACGAGGGATATATATATATATATATATATATATATATATATATATATATATAGAGAGAGAGAGAGAGAGAGAGAGAGAGAGAGAGAGAGAGAGAGAGAGAGAGGAGACGAAAATGAGTACTCATAAGTTATCATGTGTAGTTAAATAAGAGTTTGACTCCAGTCTAACTTCTACTTCGTTTATCGCAAGGAGGCACATTCAATTTTCGAAGGTGTCAATCAAGAGTGGAATCCAGCGCTGTCAGCATGGGTTTTAGAAACCCATAGCTACTTATCATATCAGTCCATCTCTCCTCAAGGTTAGATTTGAATGCGCCAGGTAATTAGCCAAAAATGATAAACAGATCTCACGTGTCCTATAATTATCAATTATCTGCGAATTAGGTACATGTCAAAGTTTTTATATTTAGTCCTAACATATAATTTTCACATTAAATTTAGAAAGTGACTGAGGTCATAGTCCACGGGTTGAAATAATTTTACTCGTACCACATTTGATGCTCAAGAAAAAAATAGAGATACTAAGCAGTTAAAATTAAGAACCACTTTACTTCGTGGCTAATACTTGTACCAGATTGGGTATCAGTACAAATGACATGGACATCAATCGAATTTGCTACCACTGATGCTGAGGCTTATGTCTGGCTTAAAGATGAAACTACAAATAATGATGGTTTGCCGGACAATAAAGATTAAGACGGACACAAAAATATCGTCTGCAAGTTTCATTAATCATTTAAAATTAATCTTATTGTGATTTCAACGGAAATAACAGATTAAAGAAAAGAATTCCTGGAACTGTCGAAACGAAGATTTATGTTCTGCAAAAGTTCGTATTTGTTTCGCATGGATGTTTTTACATTTTTTGTTCTTGTTGATTTTACGGTATTTAAAGTGGTCCCCATTTCAGCCAGATTTTATCACGCTGCTTGTGTTGCTGTGCCATTAAACACCAAATAAGCCAAACCCATTTCAGCCAGATTATATCACGCTGCTTGTGTTGCTGTGCCGTTAAACACCAAAACCAGAGCGAAAAGCGAACTCATCTCAGCCAGATTGTATTGCGCTACTCCTGTTGATGTGCTGTTATACGCCAAACAAGCCAAACCCAACTCAGCCAGATTGTATCTCGCTACTTACGTTGCTGTGATCTTAAACACCAAACAAGCCAAACACACCTCAGCCAGATTGTATCGCGCTACTTATGTTTCTGTGCTCTTAAACACCAAATAAGCCAACCCATCTCAGCCAGATTGTATCGCGCTACTTCTGTTGCTGTGCCGTTAAACACCAAAGCAAACCAAATCCATCTCAGCCAGTTTGTATCACTCTACTTCTGTTGCTGTGCTGTTGAACACCAAATCCAACCTAATCCATCTCAGCCAGATTGTATCAAGCTCCTTGTGTTACTGTGCCCTTAACACCAAAGGAGCTAAACCCATCTCAGCTAGACTGTGTCACGCTACTTATGATGCACTTCCTTGTTCGTGAGATTGAAAATCGAAAGCAGTCTTAGCAGCCAAAGGACTATATTTGTCCAAAATACAATTTGAGCCAGAAAGACCTTTAAGTGAGCTGAATTTTAATTCATCGTAGATTCGTAACTTTGCCCAGAATGTTTAAAAGCTTATTTTGCGTTTATATACATACGACACATAAGTTCTTCGCCGAAGTGGGTAATAATTTAATTCGTATACTGCTGCTCGCTTGAAGTATGAGACAAAATGCTAAATCTTAAAGATCCTGATCGAGTATTTTCTGTGTATATGTGTATGTCTATATATAAGTCTATCTATCTGAATGTTTGTCTGTCTTTCTGTATATTCATCCATCTATCCATTCATATTTTCAGCAGACTATATATGAGTCATTCTCTCTCTCTCTCTCTCTCTCTCTCTCTCTCTCTATATATATATATATATATATATATATATATATATGTGTGTGTGTCTGTGTGTCCACAAGAACCTTATGATACATCCATAAATTCCACAATGTCTGAAAGAATAAGCAAATTAAGTAGACCAAATCTTCGCTGCGTACAAGCATTGAATATTATATAAAGGAAAGCGAATTAAGGTTTTCCTTCTGTTATATTTATTGAAGTTTCTTCATGAGAAAGCTTTCATTTTTCGAAATTCTGGAAGGAAAAATACCCAATATATAAACAACTGGGAGCGATAGGGAATAACAGATCTACAAGCCTTTGGTATTTGGGAAATGAGGAAATATCTCCAAACTCTTACCAGTTATATGTGCCGGGCACAAATAAAGAATGTTGAGTTTGGGAACCATCGAAGAAATTAGATTATACATGAATAAGGAATTGCTCTTGTGGCGAAAATTGCTAGTGTGGAGAAAAATAAAAAATAATGTCTGTACTTCTTATGTGCCATATTTGAAATCGAAAGGACACGAACATAATTATTAAATAGCAATACATATTCTCTGATGTCTCAGATGTTCTTCGACGTATATATATATATATATATATATATATATATATATATATATATATATATATATATATATTTGTACATGTATGTATGTATGTATGTATGTATGTAAATGTTTGAATATCTATCTAACCATCCATCCATCCATCTGTCTATCTATTTATCAGAACCAGTAGTTTTTGTATCTGTAACGGCTGCAAAAGGAGAACTATATAGTGTAATGGTAGTTACATTTTACTGTCACATTGAATATACTAAAGAATTCATATACTACAATAATGAATACTCAGTTTCTAAGTGTCAGTAAAATGCCAAAACCTTTCAATAAAAATCGGCAATATTTAGATCAAATTTCTAATCTTTCTGTAAGTGTTTCTTTGCAAACATAATCAAATTTGAAATATCTATTTATTAAAAGTATTAGTGGTAATATAATCTCCTAAAATACCATTCCATAAAGGGTCTATTAAAGCAGTATATGCCTCCCTTCGGGGATAAGATATTTTATTTAACACATTTGGTGGTGAGCTTGATGACCTCAATCAAAAGTGGATCACTTCATTTGATCACATGGACACATGTCGACCATTATTGCACCAGGAATGGGGAATAATAACCAGTTCTATTTGACTATTATTGAGGTCATACATATAGATGAACCGGAGTTATTGAGGTCATACATATAGATGAACCGGAGTTATTGAGGTCATACATATAGATGAACCGGCGTTATTGAGGTCATACATATAGATGAATCCGCGTTATTGAGGTCATACATATAGATGAACCGGAGTTATTGAGGTCATACATATAGATGAACCGGCGTTATTAAGGTCATACATATAGATGAACCGGCGTTATTGAGGTCATACATATAGATGAACCGGCGTTATTGAAGTCATACATATAGATGAACCGGAGTTATTGAGGTCATACATATAGATGAACCGGCGTTATTGAGGTCATACATATAGATGAACCGGAGTTATTGAGGTCATACATATAGATGAACCGGAGTTATTGAGGTCATACATATAGATGAACCGGGGTTATTGAGGTCATACATATAGATGAACCGGCGTTATTGAGGTCATACATATAGATGAACCGGCGTTATTGAGGTCATACATATAGATGAACCGGCGTTATTGAAGTCATACATATAGATGAACCGGAGTTATTGAGGTCATACATATAGATGAACCGGAGTTATTGAGGTCATACATATAGATGAACCGGAGTTATTGAGGTCATACATATAGATGAACCGGCGTTATTGAAGTCATACATATAGATGAACCGGAGTTATTGAGGTCATACATATAGATGAACCGGAGTTATTGAGGTCATACATATAGATGAACCGGCGTTATGTTCATCATAAAAGTCTTTTCGAAAATAAATAACTGATATAACAATAGTACTACTACTACTACTACTACTAACTACTACTACTACTAGTACTAACTACTACTACTACTACTAACTACTACTACTACTACTAACTACTACTAACTACTACTACTACTACTACTACTAACTACTACTACTACTACTACTAACTACTACTACTACTACTACTACTAACTACTACTACTACTACTACTAACTACTACTACTACTACTAACTACTACTACTACTAACTACTACTACTACTACTACTAACTACTACTACTACTAACTACTACTACTACTACTAACTACTACTAACTACTACTACTACTACTACTAACTACTCTACTACTACTACTAACTACTACTACTACTACAACTAACTACTACTACTACTACTACTACTACTAACTACTACTACTACTACTAACTACTACTAACTACTACTACTAACTACTACTACTACTAACTACTACTAACTACTACTACTAACTACTACTACTACTACTACTACTAATTATTATTATTATTTATTATTATTAATGAGAGAAAAAGTGGAAAATCCTGCGTCCAAACAAACTGAAAGGACAGTAACCTCATTCTATGATTTCGACGTTAGTAAATCATCTTGACTTTTACATTTCTTCCAGCTGAATGTTGAAACCTACATGTTACGCAAATGACAGAGTTGCTGACAGCTGTTATGTTGATAAAATAGACCTGAAATATTACGTTTATATGATATTTATGTTACATCACAAGCCAACAAATCTGGTTATATTAACGAAAATATTTAAATTATAATATCTTTGAAGAATTCCATCATATTCCTAAAACAAAATGTAATTTTGTTGTTAAAAAAGCATACAATTGTAAAATTTGAAAAGGTCATCAAACGACCAGATGTTCTTTTTTTAAAATAACATGCCGATTTTGCAAAAATAAAGTTAGGGTGACTATAGGATAACGGTCGCAGAGAACATTCTTTGAAGTTTGGCTATTCGGACTTATTAGACAGTTTCTAAAGAGCGTCTTATCATTAACCTTTCTGAGGTATTGCAAACAGTACTCTAAATCGGATATTGGTGAACAACGTAATAGTGGGAATACATCTATAAATACTGTACTGATGTTGTAGTGTCTCAGAAGTTGTCCATTTCACAAGGCTTGACCTTGCTCCTCCTCAAGAAAATGACTTTAAGTCCATTTCACCCTGAGGAGATAAATCCTTTGTCACGTGCAGTGGAATAATTAACTGTTAATCAGTTATTGAAGAGCAGACGATATCTTATCATCTACAAGCCCCTGCTCAGAATTATGTAACCATAACAATCACTGCCAAAAAATAGTACGTTCTACTTTCCGCTCGAGTCTGATTAACCATGCTAAAAATAACTAACTTTGGTATCTACCCGCAAAGATGTCACGTGGTAAAAGTCTTCAACTCAGTGTCTAAACCACGAAAAAAGAGAGATATATTTGTAAAATAATTCCGCTGCAATTTTAAGAAGAGGTAATGAAATGGGAATTGGGCAATCCATAGGAAACATCCACAGACAAGATATCAGGATAATAAATTACATTCCACAAGACAAAGTGTTGTATAAATTAGATTCATACGATGACTATCAAACAGATTTTAACCATGTTTTCAAGTATCGTGGAATCTACTTTCTTTTTTTAAAAGAATGTTAATTTCAAACAATTATTTATTCCGCTACGTATTCCAAATAAGTTCCTTTCACTTTCTTTCTTAAGGCTTTACGAGGGGTAATTGAAAAAATGTAAATATTTTGCTATAACCTTTTTGTTTGTTTGAACCTGTCAGTACATTTAACACCGATAGATAGACATAATAATTTGTTTGTTTGAACCTGTCAATACATTTAACACCGATAGATAGACATAATAACTTGTTTGTTTGAACCTGTCAATACATTTAACACCGATAGATAGACATAATAACTTGTTTGTTTGAACCTGTCAATACATTTAACACCGATAGATAGACATAATAACTTGTTTGTTTGAACCTGTCAATACATTTAACACCGATAGATAGACATAATAACGTTCCATAAAATCCAGACAGCTGCAGATATAAGCGTGTGACGTAACATATGTAAATGACAGTGACCTAAAAATGTCGAAGAAGGAGAAGAATTCTGCTACTGAGCTAAGAGCGTACTGTAAAATCCTTGCCCTCTTGGGACACTCTCCGTCTGATATCAAGGTCATCTTGGATACTGTAAAATTTTGGCGCTCTTAGGGTACTCACCAAATGATACCAAAGCCGACTAAAATAAAGTTTCTGGATGTAATTCTCTGTCATATCCTGCAATTCTGAGGTGGCGAATCCACGGAAGATGGACCACTTTCTGGAAAACCGTTGTCCGCGATTGATGAGTTGGAAGTGGCTGCTGTGAAAGAAACAGTTGATGAAGATGCTCAATACACAATGAAAAATATTTGTATTATCACGGGCATTAATTCGTCGGTTGTTTTTAATATACTGAAGAATCGCATGAAGCTCAGAAAGGTTTTATGCAAGTTGGGTCCCGCATTTATTGAGAGCTGATCAAAGAAAAAATAGCCAAAAAGCTATATTCGCCAGATATGAAAAGGGTGACAAGAGATGTTTGAATGAGATTGTCACATGTGATGAAAGAGGTGCAAAGGAGGTACTTTGATGAGGTGCACTGACGTTCTGTTCACTAATAAAGAACTTTGCTTGCACAGCGCACGAATAATCAGAACTTTTTAAATGCCACTCGTATCTATTATATGCACACTAAATCAGCAAGGAATAATGAACCAGTACGGTGGATCTATTAAAACTTATATTAACTTATGCACAACAGTACTCAACAATGAACGCATTGCTCTCAAAGTAATCAAAAACTTATGTGAAACATTTTTCACGAAAATACTTAAATTATTCGAGTGCATTGCATTTCGGAAAGATTTGTGTCATTTTGTTCACATTAAAATCTGTGGACAATTTGTATATTTCAGGATAAATAAAATTTCAAGAGCTTAAATTAAGCATGTATAAAGAAAACATTATAGTTTCTATGTGATCAAAACGAACAAAGTTACCAACCTTCTTCAAAGCAATTGAATAAATCACTCATGGCAATCTGCAAGAGGTGTTCCGTTTGCGAAGGTCGCGATTGTTTTATTTATGCATGTGCGCGTTCCCTCTGAAACTTGATGGAAAACACCAACTGACAGAGTAACACAATGAACCTGCTCAGCCCCGAGCCTAACATCCACCTGTACAACGTTCTGTAACATCCACCTGTACAACGTTCTGTAGCTCTCAGCTATGTTAGTGCCTTAAATCAATTGTTTTTCTTCCTACCAGACCTAGCCCAGTCAGCTCAAGCAAATTTAAGATGTAGACAGTCTCAATGTGAATATGACATAACCTTAATTACCGAAAACAGTAATCGATAAGCCAATATAGTAAGATTATTGCTGATTAATTCAATTGAAAAAGCGAATCTCTCTCTGTCTCTGTCTTCCTCGTGCCCCTTGACAAAAGTGTTAGAAAATGTCAAAACCGTGATGCGTGTTCTATACTTACAGTGAAATGCATCAGCTTAATTTAGAATCATTTATCAAATATAGCTCTGAACCGTTATGAATTAATTATGAGCATTAAATGTCATCCACTGCATGTTCACACATTTTATTCGAGCCTTAAGAATGAAAAGATGATAGTTGTGGGTTGGTTCACACGAAATAGATCACAAAGACACCTTAATGTTGTCATAAATAATCATAATGTGTCTAGTCTTCTGTGCATAACTATCGAATACAATCTCCATTTCAAAGCAACTGACTGATTGCATATATTTTCTTTACATTCATTATATACTGTAAATGAGCATGAGAAAGTAACTGTGGCATAAGCGATTGTAATCAAGTACCAGAACTCCGACATTTTACTATTGTTCTTAAATATGTTCATAATTAGAGGAAAAATAACACAATGTGTTATGCTGTAGTTTTGAAAATAACATTTTATATAAACACTATTCTATAGACGTTACATAAAAATGTATGTATGTATGTATGTACTAGGACTTAACAGCATGTAAGCACACTAATGGATATATGGTGCGGATTAAAAATTAGGTTAGAAATGCAAATATCAAGCATTGCACAACACAAAATTAGGTAGGTACTTCTAAACCAAAAGTACTACAAGACAACAGATAAAATATAAATATGTTAAAATTCTGTCCAAATGTGTATAAACAAACGATAAAGGTAAGATATAAAAATTCCTTAAAATACAGGGATACAATTAGTTACATGAACGGTATTCCTCCAAAACGAGCAGAAGTTTCTGGTAGTACATGATCATACAGTTCCATAATTGAATTCACATCAAAACGTCTGTCTTACAAGTTCGAAATCAATACCATCTCATCTTTTTGATTTGGTCTATACAAGGAATGCCACTCTCCATTGATGGGTTTGATTTTCCGAAGTTTGTTTGCAGAGTTTTGATTTCATATATTTTGCCAAGTAAATGCTGATTTACATAATATTTGAAGTCAGTATATGGAAACTTCCATTCGGAAAGAGTTGACTGCAGGCTAGCTTTGTCAACTTTATCTGCCATTTCATTATCCTTAATACCAATGTGACTAAGCAGATAACAGTAACGGAATGCTTTTTCAAAATAGTACTAGCGCATTTATTTATTTTATTTCATTTTATTTATTTTATTATATATATATTTTTTTTATGGGGTGGGGGGGGGGGGTAGGGGATGATAACCAAGGTGGTGATTTTGGAACACAGAATGTTGCAGTACTCGGTATATTATTTTTTTAGCTTCTATGTGAGGATAAAATCATATGCCAAAAGGTAGAATGAAATTTAATTTCTGGACGTACTGCGTTTGTTATTTGGGCCTGAGGACTTCATAATATACGCGATTTGATGGATTACAGGATATACTGGTAGTATAATCACAGATAAAGTGCTAGCTCAACATTCTTTTCTAAATAACAATTTCTAAATGCTCCCAGACAAAACCTAAGTCTCTGACTGTATATCGGATCCAGCATCTGCAGGTAAGATTTAAAAGCTGATCCGTAGAGAATCGAATCATAACCATGTTTAGATCTTACTAAATACCTACATAACTCGAGAAATAACTTCCGGTCTGCTCCCAAATCTGTTTTTTTACCACGACGCGTAGCAAATGCAGGGATTGTTTTACATTTGTCTCCGAGGTATCTAATATGCGGAAGGAAAGTTATTTTACGGTAAAAAAGCCCTAAAAGTTTGGTCTGATCCATAAGAGTGATAAGAGATTGAGATTTGGGTATTCATGCATTGTAAATGGCACAAGTGCATACAAACAGGTTCACATTAAGAAAATTTGAACTCATTTATTTCTGCCCATGTCTGAAGTTTGTTTAAGCATATCTTATGTTGACGTTCGACACTATGCATATTCTTTGACCTATAGCAGATACAAAAAACCATCAACATTGAAATAAGCAGTCGGTTCCTGAATCAAGGCATTTCACTAAATTGCTAATTTTGAAAAGGGAGACTGACAATATGCTGCCATAAGGTACAACCATATTTTGAGGATAACTTTCAGAAAGGGTGGTACATACCATAACTCTGAAATTTCTACTTTCCAAAAACTAAATATAAAGATAGGTAGACTGCCACATAGACCGATGTTGAAGAGTTTATTTAGTATGTCATACTTCCACATGAAATCATAAACCAAGTAAAACAGTATGGCAACAAAACGTTTGTTCTTGATGAAAACTTCTCTAATAAATGCTAAAATCTGACTAGACGGTCAAATGTGCCTCTCTGGCCTGTACGACCACATTAAACGCCTGATAGTAGTTTGAAAGTGTAAGTAAATAACATTCATTCTTTGCGCAGAGACCCAATGTTTTTTTGGGGGGTACGTTTTAGCTAGAAAAATGACCTTTTATCTATTTCAATTTATAATGATGTATTTCTTGGACATTTTATATTATTTCAAAGCTGGTCAAATTTATTTATATAAATTAATGAGATGATATACCAAATATTATTTAACAAAATTGTCACGTGTTCTATATAGTTACTATATGGTTGTTTTCCACAATCCGGATTTCAAATTCACATGGTCTCAAATGTGAATATATATCCTTTTTGTTCTGCAGAAATTTAAAATATAAATATTTTATTGAAAATCATTTCTTCGCTTAAACTATTTCCCAAAATTGTTGTTATCTTTGAATATGTTTAGACTGCACATTTATACTTTTATTTGTATATCATGAAACTAGATTCGGATGGCACGTGAGAACACAAGTCATTATCTGCACTGCAATGCTCAATCTGAACGACTCAGAGATTTTCTACAAAATTCAATCTCTGATATACTTCGATGGAGTAATACATTGTAAAAAGGGGGAAGTCGCCGGAAAACGGTTGAGAACTCAGACAGACTGTAAAGTACGCCATACAAAATGGAAGCATGTCAAAAGCATTAAGATGACTTTATGGAATTATTTGCACAGGTTCAGTCAATGAAAGTTCTTCAGTGAGTTCAAGCTTGTAAATGAAACATGGGAATGTTTCGGCCAAGAATACATCATCTCAGTCGAGTCGCCGTAATTGACGCTATGATGGTGTGTGATGTGCTCATGACATCATTTCGTAAAGAAAGTACATTCATATACAATGGCGGCTGGTGCCTCATTTTTTGACGTGATTTTTAATCACTGCCGGACAGACCCGAGCGTGTTCCGATTGTGGAATGACATGTACCAGTTTTAGAGATTTCGTACAATTTTTAAATTTTTAAAGTTTGATAAGCGTTTTTTTTTTCTTCAAACAGAGCTCTGTAATGATTTATAATTCATTTACCGTAAGTTTAATTCTTGTTCTGGTTTTGTCAAGGTAAAATAGTAGCCTATCACATTATATTGATTTTTGTTTTAAACTACTAAGATCAGAGTTATATTCAAAGACGAGAAAGGCACGGATGTTTCGTATTTCAGAGTGTACAGAAGTACCAGATAAAATGTAACAGGATAAACTATTCGAAAGAATATTATATAAACTACTATTGTAGCTGTGGTGGTGGTGGTGGTAGCATGAGGAAATTAACAGGTAGAACAAACAAACAATGTTCTTTAGCTACATCTTTAATTGTTACCTTTCACAACACCTAATTCAAATTCAAATCCCCCCTGTTGATAATCAATACTGCCACCTTATATATCAAGCTAGAGGACTTCACATCAGACATCCTTATATCATATTTCTATAACAGTCTTGAGTGCTTCAGACATAGAAATCTGTGTTTCCTATGCTAAACTAAACTTTTAGTTTCTCACTACAGATTTATCTAGAAGCTGATTTGTTAACATGTACAAGACTACCACATCTCTGATCAGACTCACACTCACTTTCAACCTCTGCAACCAAAATATAAATGTGAAATAAATGTGCTTTAGGTGTAGAGGCCTGACAAAGAGCATCAAGTTTAAGTATAAAATGTATATTTCCTTTAAAACTATATACAAGTTACTGTTGCTAATTAGAGCCACTGAATCTACTAACTTGTCTTTAATATCATCAACATTTTTAACATTTAAAGTTTCTGCTTCGTTCACTGCTGAAGGAAAATCGCTTAATGTACTCGCGCGTTTCCATGGCAGTAAAGTAGCGTGTATTACTGCGCGGTACTCAGGTTTCATTCATTAACAAAATTAATAAATGTAAAAACGTTTAAATAATTTTTGCTTCAATGTTCTTATTCCTATTACATGACAGAAATATTAAAATATGCTTGCTGAGGTATTACTCTCTTGTGTTTTGACTGAGCAATAAACAATATTGAACCCTGTTTCATTTCGCGAAGAATACCCTCTCAAGCTTAGTCATTCTGCGCCACATGACCTCGGACCCAATATTTTCCAATACTTGGTTAATAACCTATACATATTATCACGCATCCTCCTGTATGATCCATGGATTGCACTTTCTGCTCTTTTTGATGTACATTTGTAACTTACAATAATAACTTCTTACATACATTATTTCTGTCAGAGGAACCCTGGGTCGTTAACTGAGTATGTCGCTACGCATGACATCGTATATCCACAACTAAGTTAAATCATTTTTGGGGATGTACACTTAGTCAAGAGGGTATAGGGGATAGTGTGTGCAGGCAAGGCTATGAATAACGTAACTCGTTGACTCAGGTTCAATTTCTAGTAGGGAACGAGCTATAATTCATTAACCTGTATGATAATATTATTTCTTTATATATATATATATATATATATATATATATATATATATATATATATATATATATATATATATATATCAGGTCATTTTGTCGGAATTTCCTTTAACGAAAATCAAGAAATATGTAATATTCATCATTGATCCGTGAAACAATAGAATATATTCCAGATTCGCAAAGAAGTTTCTTCTTTTTTATTTCGAGCCTGTATGTTTAATTGTAGATGTTCTATAAGAGATGACCGTAGTTACTGTTGGAATATTTCATTGTCTCGTTACATGAGCAGCAATGTACAGGGCATACAACATTTAATCTTACTATCTTTTTCCCATATATAAATGAATATGACGTCCTCCTTCTTAACTAAGACTGGACTGCAATTCATAACTAAATCGCGCCCCGTCTGTAAGTAAGTCAGAGAGTTTCAAAGCTAAGCAATTTATCTATATTCCAAGACAAGACTTACGCTAGATAATTAAACAAAGTCAGAACCGCTTTGTTTTATTCTTCTACCTCTCTGCTTTTCAGCTGAGGTGTGAACAAAATAATTTATCATTCGACTCAATCTCAAAAGTCCTCGTAAACACCTGCTATATGTATAATGGAGACGAGTTTGTAATTCAACATGAAGAATCTGAGTAAACAACTGGTATACGTATATCGAAGACCAGTCTCTAATGTATACACCTGTATTCATTGTACGCCGTGTTTATTAACACACACAACAACAAAAAAAAAAAAAAAAAAATGGTCATGCACTAATGTATTAAAACAGTACGACTTAAAAAAATTCAAAAGCTAATAATATCATATATATTGATACACAATAGTCTTAAACAACATACTCTGGAATTTAAATGTTGATACACACTGGTCTTAAACATCCGACTCTGGAACTAACTGTTGATACACACTAGTCTTAAACAACATGCCCTATAATCTAAATGTTGATACACACTACTCTTGAACAACATGCTCTGGAATCTAAATGTTGATACACATTGGTCTTAAACAACACGCTCTGGAATCTACATGTTGATACACACTGGTCTTAAAGAACAGGCTCATGAATCTAAATGTTGATACACACTAGTCTTAAACAACATGCTCTGGAATCTAATCAAGTTAAGATATTTATATTAATACATAAAATGTCTGCAATATCCAAGTTAATTTGACAATACATATGTCTTTGGCAGAATAAGAGAATTCATTCCAATAATATAGAGATAGCTGAAATTATATAATCAGTGTTACTCAAGACATTCCAACGCCAGTCTGAGGTATTACTCTCGACATCTTGTAGAACCAAGGGACAAAGACTCATCTTTGTCATCTTTGAGAGGTTCCCTACCTCACCTTGGCTGTCTACACTACACTATCGGATGACATTTGTTATAACAAAACTGACTTTAAAAAACATCTTTTGTTATCTCATGTAATCCTTGAGTGGTTTTCTACCTCATCTTTTTCAATCTACATTACACTCTCATGTGTCCCTCTAGAGGCCAGATACAAGCAGACTTGGTGATATCTTTTGTGATATTTTGTTCTCCTTGATTAGGTTGCTACATCATTCTGGATTCCCTATTAACTCTTTCACTTATGTATTCTAAGAAAGCATAAACGTAGAGAATTTCTCCTCCTCTTCCTTATATCTATCTTCCTTTTCTATAATTTCCTTCCGAATCATCTATATCGTCCTTTAGACGGACACTAAAGGAAAGTGAATGATATATATATATATATATATATATATATAGTTACGACTCCTCTATGGTCTAAGAAAAATGTAACAGAAATAAAGTGAAACCAACAAATCAGGTAAAAATCAACAAGCAATTTATTTCTAGATAATTAAAATGAAAACCAAAAGATGCTTACAGTAACGTGAATTAAAATCCAAAAAATCCAATAATCCTAAGTGTCCTAATCACATGTCCTAAATATAGAATGTTCCGAATGAATTACTGTATCCTTGAATGTGTTGATGTGCCAATAATCTTTAATGTCCTAATCTGCCAGTATTCTTTAATGTGCTGATGTGCCAAAATGAAGTCCTCCAGAATATCTTTGAATAAGTTCACATAAATCCCAAAATCATCAATTCAAAATCCAAATTCCAACAGTCTATAAGCACTTTTATAATCCAATGAATATTTTAAGTAATTCCTCTCTCTGAATTTGGAATGATTTTTCACAACTGTAATAACTCTTTATAGACTGATGTCCAGGTCGAAACTGAAAAACTGTCCACTAAGCATGGTATATATAAAGATAGGTCACTTGACAGAATGTTCTAGAAAATTATATGGTGGATGCGACTTTTAACACATAATTCTAAAGGAAATTCTAGTTTTATCTGTAAATAAAATCAATCCTGACCTCAAATTGAATTAACAACTTTTTTTTTACCAAAACCGTCATTGAACTCAAATACTAAGTAAACAACCTAATTCAAGGACAATAGCTAAACATGTAAACCTTATAGATAACAGGTTTGAGCAAATACTGAAGTCAAGAAACAGTTATAATTTCCTAAAATATTTATAATAGTATATAAACATCATATATATATATATATATATATATATATATATATATATATATATATATATATATATATAATAATAATAATAATAATAATACTTCCTTGAAATCAGATCCATATTGACACTGTAGGACTCAGCAAAAAACCAAGTTTACCTACTTGGGGTCATTTCAGCTTCCCCTCTGTTTTCTTTGTCAGGTACATGTATTTTTTAAGTTAGGTGACGTTTGTGAATATTCAGAAATTGATCCTATCAGCCATTTGTTCCTCTTCTTTCATATTCTTGGTTCTTTTTCATCCTTGATATAAGTAACCAAGCTCAAACTCTCTTGTTTCCTGACATGATATGCTAATAATACTGATGTTATGACGATATTACCAAATAGTCATTGTTTTAGAAGGTAATGTATGTCACATGGAAACAAACAAATCCTTATAATGTCACGCATATAAAACACACAGAGAGAAACAGCCTTGCCTTCAAGGTTGTTTCTCTCTTGGTGGTCACATTATCGTTTGTTTGTAATTATTAAATTAGCAGTCAATTTCACCAGTTCAGCTTACAAGATTATGTACTACGGTTTCTATGTAAAGCTTCATATACTAGACTCCATTTTCTCAGCAGGGGCGTGTTCAAACTTTTCAGGACGGCGTGCTCAACTGTTCTCAAATGGACACATTGTATGCCATTTCACCTGTGGTAATATGTTAATAAAATATCCTGCACCAGCGTAACCCTTGATTAATATAAAGTGTGCCTTAGCATTTGAAATATATTAGAAAGCTTTTTGGAAACAAAGTTAGGAAGCGATTTAAATTTCTTTTACAGTGTGGGGTAAAATTGTAAATGATATTTTATCCGTTTCATTTAACCCTCATGACCTAATGGAAATTATGTGATGCCTTTCCTCCTATGTTCCTCTTCATTCTTTTTATCTTTAACCTATTTTGACATCGGTATGTTCCGAAAAAGTAATTTAATCTGACCTGTTTGACATTTTGAAAATTAATTAGAGTCAAATGCACAACCTTTGAAGGTCAAACTATAGTTCTTTAGCCATCTGTTCGATGTGTTGTATGGTTTGTCGTTCTTTTTTGTCAAAAATAAATTGCTTTAAGTAAATTGAAGTCTTACAGTGTCTTTACTTATCGTCCAAGTCTTCTTTATGGTGTCTTGAGACTAGAAAATGAACGTGTCTTGAGACTAGAAAATGAATGTGTCTTGAGACTAGAAAATGAATGTGTCTTGAGACTAGAAAATGAATGTGTCTTGAGACTAGAAAATGAATGTGTCTTGAATATAATGCGGCTGCAAGCTGAAGGACAAAAAGAACAAATTGACATTAAAGCGACCTGCCACTGGGTCCGCCCAAGTAAAAATAATGATTGCTTTACATTTTGGTTGGTCACAAAATACGAATATTTAACTTTGTCAATGCTTCAATGTACAATCCTTTTACATGTATTTCTACCCGGCAAAAAAGTCACAAACAAACTGCATGCTTTATAAAAATTCTAGCTATATATATATATATATATATATATATATATATATATATGTGTATATATATGTATATATATATATATGTGTATATATATGTATATATATATATATAGTATTGTAATCCATGGTAAAAGGTAGGCTTTTTAGAACGGCCAAACACGCAAGCAACAAGTAAGGGTCCGACTATTACAATTAGGGATGGGGGTGAAGGGGGAACACAAATTTTCTTTCGAACCCGATTTTTCTTTGCGATGATTTTTTTCCAACTAATAATAAAGTTCTTTTGTGTCTAAAAATCAGAGGAAAATACTTTGTTAAAGCTATTTCGGGGCCGGAAATTTATTTTCAAAAAATTTCCAAATCCCTGACCCTTGCCCCTACCCACCGCAACCAATTAGAAAATCTAATGGCCGGTCCCTAGCCAATAACATGAAAAGCACCTTTCTGCGTATTTCCGTTTGGCGGAAATATAACTAACATGTATTCCTCAAAGCAACACGTTATGGATATTTTCAACCACTTGACAAAATATTGATGTATCTATGATGTTTAACAAATGCATGAAATTTGAACATATTAATCCGCTGAATAGATTCCAATTTTTTTTTCTTTCCGAAATACAGAAAAGACACCGAATGTGTATTTACAATAGATTAATAATGCGAGACTTTCTGTTTGTTCTAAGACAAGAA
The DNA here is from genome assembly GCA_029931535.1 of Margaritifera margaritifera. Lineage (NCBI taxonomy): Eukaryota > Metazoa > Mollusca > Bivalvia > Unionida > Margaritiferidae > Margaritifera > Margaritifera margaritifera. The sequence goes on along the minus strand of JAQPZY010001572.1, from coordinate 2,622,094 downwards.
AATATTATTAACACTAAATTAAACCGTCTAAAACTTTTCTATTTCAGTTTGATATTTCTTTATAGCCCATTATTAACAAATAGTTTACGTTGGCATGACTAATGCTTCATTGATTATCATTTTTTTCCAATCCTTGACAGCCATTTACGATCATCTGTACGAAATGTACAACATTAATTATCGAAACTTCATTCTGTTGACATGTCTGACCTATAATAATTTATGAATGAAAGTTTTGATTATGATAAGTTGCCTAGCTAAGGAATATATCGGCGTTAAGAAAATACAATTTTTTTTTATTTACTGACATATTTACGAGCCTTCCATATCATTCAGGCATAGAGATGATAAACGTTGATATTTTTTATTGTGTGATAAAACATCTTGGGCCTTGCCACCTGGCGGAAATATACATGGAGATTCTATGTCTCTAGATTGAACTTGGGTGCTTTATTATGATATCATCTGTCTGTCTGTCTATCCCCTTCTCAACCACTGGGTAGAAATCTAAATTTGTTTGCATGCATGTGCTAACCATCTGTTAGATGAGTATAGTTTAGGGGCTCCGCATGTGGGGTACCTTAGAGTGAGTCAAAGGTCAAATATATATAAAAAAAATGAAGTTACAGCGATATGTTTGAATTTGTTTAGGACCCAACTATAAAAATGCAGTAATAGCACGAGAACACATAATATATGTAACCAATTTTGTACTGAGTCAAGGTCAGATGGTGGTGATGGTGGTGATGGTGGTGCCGGGAGGATGGTTAAATATATAATGAAAGTCGACTTCATCGTGGAAAGAGATACGTGTATTGTGTATTGACTATTTAGAGCAACATTAGAATAAATAAATAATAAACAAATAGACATAAAAAATAAAAATAAAAAGTAACGCTGACTATATGTTGTAATAATCACGAAATGAAACTAGCTCCTTGTGCATAAAAGTAACGCCACATACCACTCTTCATTGCTAATACCTGACATTAAAAAAACAGATACGAAATTCGGTATCATAATGCAAAACGGGCCAAGTATCAGTTTCATTAAAGCAGACTGTTTAGACTGAATTATATGAACATTTTCTGTTTTCTCGAGTTAAACAACTAATTAATGTATTAGAAATCTGAATTCCTCATTCAATTACATTTTCATATTACATTAATTACCAAGACACGATATTACATCATATTCGAAGCAGTTGGAGAAGTGTAAATTTGGGCTGCGTAATCATATTTTCATTCGATAGAGGTTAGAAACAGTCGTTATCCCTAGAGCTTTAGTCAAGTAATAAAAGCTTCATTTAAAATACAAATTATGGTTTATTCTTGAATAATACTTAACAGTATTACCAAACAAAATTTATTTAAATAAAATAATTTTAACATTAACTCACTTATAAAGATAGTGACAATATATTTTGAAAAGTACAAAAGGGAATTTTTCGATGCAGGAAATTAGTGCGCTCTTGAGGATAACAAACAGCAAAGGTGGAAACTTCAGAACCTTCGCCCATTGCATGCATATGATTAGGCGATCGCCCATTGCATACATGTGATTACGTCATCTACCATTACATACATATGATTAGGCCATCTCCCATTGCATACATATGATTTGTGCCATCGCCGATTGCATACATATAAGTATGCAATTGCCCGTTGCATACATATGATTATGCGATTGCTCATTGCATACATATGATTAGGCGATCGCCATTGCATACATATGATTAGGCGATTGCTCATTGCATACATATGATTATGCGATCACCAATTGCATATATATGATTATGCGATTGTCCATTGAATACATATGATTTAGTCCATCTCCTGTTGCATACCTATGATTTAGGCCATCTCCCATTGTATACATATGATTAGGCCATCTCCCATTGTATACATATGATTAGGCCATCTCCCATTGTATACATATGATTAGGCCATCTCCCATTGTATACATATGATTTAGGCCATCTCCCATTGTATACATATGATTAGGCGATCCGAGATTCAGATACAAATTCGTTCCTGATCCTATATGTTATATATACATATTAAATTTACTCAGGATTGGTACCATTTCGACTATTTAATCCCATTTTAATCGTTTATAAGACAGTTTCATCCTCTATATCATGTTATATCGTTTTAGCTCTCAGATCACAATCAACAGCAATTAATAGAGTCTTTCAGGATCATTTCGAAAATGGATTTAAAAAACAAATCTTGTGTGTAAACACTAGTATCTAAACGTATTAAACATGAGAGGGAAATTTTGATGTTCAAGGGTCAAATAGATGAGCTATTGTATATATCACTGAAACATGTCAGGCGATCTCGTACCGGTGCTCGAACGGTTAGTTAGGTAGTGTTTCACAACTTTTGACAACAATTTGGGGGCATACAAATGTCCAGTGACACTAGCAGAGTCAGGCACAGGTACCTGTACGAGCGGGCCTTTTGCATCGAAAAAAAAAAAATACGTATAACACTGTCTTGTCAGTGCGACTACCTGGAGTGATTTGTGGTCTGCGTTCATTTTCTCCGATCCAAATTTTATTATTTTCTCTTAAGTCGGGTTCAAAAATGTAAATCAATGTTTCATCGCCTGTGATAATTTCCTTTGAACGTCCTTGGTCACTCTTTTCATATTTGGCGTGTAGCTAGCTGTATGGCGATTTCAACCCGAGTCTGCTTTTGATCAGCCGTCAAGAAATGCGAGACCCATCTTACACAAACCTTTATGAGCTTCAAATGATTATCCAGTATATTACAAACAGCTGACGAATGAATGCCCGTCATAATAGAAATATCTTCCACTGTGTATCTAGCATCTTCCTTACTTTCCCGCTAATCAAAACATATCAAATATCTTAGGGAAATCAACAATCATTTTTGTACTTTGTTTTACAAGAAGAAAAGAAAATGTTAATGTTTTATAATTCATATAAGAGCAACAATATGAAAAACTTTGCTCACTGGAGCCTTAAGAACCATATGTATCAAAATATGTATACATGTGTGACAGTTTGTAAAATAACTTTGCACATATCGACAAATCACTGTGCTACTGCAATATTTGTTAGAGTTACTCCCCATGTTTACTTGTAACCTGATGTAGTGTATGACACAATCTTGTCAACAAAACTAGTCTCTGTTGTCAATGCATCGCTGTGAAACGTTGTACATCATTGGAAGATGCGCATATATGACAAATCACTTAGCTCTCGCAATGCTCGATAGAGTTATTGCCCATTATGTCCTACAGCTGACTGCATTGTAAGACAGAATCTTGTGGACGCAACTTATTTAGCATTTTTTTAACGGATCGCTGTTAAACTTGGCACATATTATGTTCATTATCTAACGTGCACATACTGGCAAATCTTTTTGTGATCCAGTAATTTGTGTAAAAATTATTGCCCTTTTCTACTTACAGTTGGATGCAATGTATGACAGAATTTTGTTACTCTTGTAGTATTTAGTGGATGGCTGTGAAACTTATTACATATCAATTATGCTCATCGTTGGAAGATATGCATGTTGATCAATCATTTTACTCACACTGTTTTCATAAGATTTGTGCTTTTATTTAACTACAGACTCTTCTCTTTCATAGGGTACGGGTGGGATATGGGGAAAGTATTAGAGAGACAAATTAAAGTTATCTGCTTGCCCAGTAGTGGTACATTCCCCGTGTATACTTGAACCAACTGCACATCATTCGTCTAGTTTATTAACGAAGTACAAGTCAGTGTAGCATTTTCCAATTATTACTTTATATATATGATATATGATTACACCACACCCAACCAAACTATGAAGCCTAAGCCTATTCGTATTTCCAATAGCATTTAATGTACGTGCCTTTTGAGCAAACATCCTAATCTTTTGAAATAGTGTATATATATATATATATATATATATATATATATATATATATATATATATATATATATATATATATATATATATATATGCAATACGAATTTCAGTTTTCATCTTGTTATTTCATCTCTACGAAGTGAAGGTTAGCAATTGTACTACATCCGACGATGGCGTCCACACAGATAAAAGCACCTGCATATGTACAGCCTCACTGCATCTCAACCATTCTTTCTTTATAGGTGACTGGCATCAGTTTGCAGTGGATATTATACTACCTACCCACAAGGAAAGGGACTGAGGGGGACAACTTTGTACATACATGTACGTTAGTTGTACATTCTCGGTTGAGATTTTTAATCATAACACTTGGTGAAAGGATGCATGTTGACGGGTACTACACCCTCATCACAAAGTAGGTCACTTAGTCAGATAAATCCCCCCCCCCCCCCCAAACCTGTGTTGATACTTATGGACGACTTGTGGGTCATATGTCACCTATTCATTAAAATGTGTAATTTTGCTGCATCCCAATATGTCGGGAACACACCAGCGTACAGTTCAGACATTTACCGGATATGTGGTAGCAGTCGTAGGTAGCCACGAAATTCAAAATGGCCGCAGGACATAGGATTATGTTATTGCACTTGATTTACATGTCGCCAAACATAGGATTTGAGACGGAAATATTCTGTACATATCGCCAAAAGGTCCCTTCAACCGACGGTAACTTATTTGACGCAAGAAATACCGGTGTCTATAATGTACAACGATGTGTTGCGGACAGATTACTGGATTTCATGAATAGGTGAGATCATACCAACGAATCGTCCATCAGTATCAACACAGGATTGGGGGGGGGGGGGAGGGGGGATTTATCGAACTATAGGTCACTGTGACCCATATTTCACTTTTCGTAAACTTTGTTAAATTATTTGCTTTTAAGTTTATTCTCAAGCTCTGTTCATGCTAGAATCATCAAACTTGATGATTGTATGCATCTCTACCAGGACCACACCATCACGACAAAGGGTACCTGTAACCTACATATCACATTTTACTGGTTTATGTTACTTTTGTGCGTTTAGCGCTTTACCACATAGGTTTGTTACCTCGTGTATAATAATGTTATACCTGGAATCAAGAAACTTGGTGCAATGATGTATTTTGATGAGTACTACACCCTAATCACGTAAATATTTCACGCTTCGCTGACTTTGGCTAAATTGTGATTTCACTGTTTCAGCTTGAATTATTAAACCAGATGATTGTACATCTGTCATAGTACCTAGATTTCATGTTTTAATGGCCTCCGTTAGGTTTTTGAATTTAGCTCATGACCACATAGGTTTCTCGCATGCTGTATATATAGTATCCTATCTACAATCACGAAACTTGGGGATGCATCTTCATGATCAATACTCATTTCAGTAGTAAGTCATTATGGGCCATATTGTATGCTTCACTGACTTGACTTACATTTTGTGTTTAATGCTCATTTCTCAGGCACTGTTCATGTTAGAATCGTGAAATTGATGATGATATGCATCTCTTTTACGACCAAATCCTTACAACAAAAGCAGCTCATTGTGACCTATATTTCATAATATACTAGCTTTGATAAGACTTTACGTTTCGCTCATGAGCACACACGTTCTTGGCATGCTATTTGCATCCTATCCTATCTAGAATTATGAAACATGGCAAGGGCATACATATGGACAAATTCTACAACCTAATTCCAAAAAGAGGTATAGTGACCTATATTTCATGCTTAAGTGTTGAAAAGTTGCCTTCAACGCTCATTTATTGGGTGCTGTTTATAGTCCAATCCTTAAGCTTGATAATTGGATGCATCTCTGTTGGTACTACATCCTTACAGTCAAAGAAGGTCACTGTGACCTACATTTATGCTTTACTAACATGGGTTTAGTATTTATGTTTATGACAACATTGACTCTTCTATTATATGTACATCCTGTCCTACTCCGAAGGTCCTTTCTGAGAAGTGCAACTGGAAGTAGTAATAAATATGTTTATTCAATTCAGGTCGATTGGACAAGTAACACACAAAACGCCTCATTTTAACAACGGTATATTTATTCACTGAGAAACATTATCAACTTGATAAGATTACGTCGTACAATATGTACATTTATTGCGTGAATAGACTGCGTAAATTTGCTCCCAAAATCCTTCGCTTTCTTCAGTTGGCATTATAAGTCGTATACCTGCATTAAAAACCGTGAAACCAGAAGTAATTAAAATCGAATTCGCATATCGAACACATACTTTATGATGATTCGTTAAAGGACAGCTCCTTATATATATATATATATATATATATATATATATATATATATATATATATATATATATATATATTTGCAATATGAATCATTTAGCATCTTGTTAACTCATCTATATTCTGTTATTGTTATCAAGGATTCTCCAGTAGAATCCAGGGATAACACTTTCCGCTCTGTTTTGTGTATATTTGTAATTATATATATATATATATATATATATATATATATATATATATATATATATATATATATATATATATATATAGAGTGGTTTTTATATCTGTCTCTCTCTCTCTCTCTCTCTCTCTCTATATATATATATATATATATATATATATATATATATATATATATATATATATATATATACATATATATATATAACACCTTTACCTGCCTTAAAAGCAGGTTGTAAAAGGAATCCGTGAATGTATAGGTTTGTACGATTTAATCCACAGTGTAAGTTAAATAGGCCGATGTGTTGATCTATATATTGTAAAGTCTTCATTAATTCGTGATAGTAGGGATACTTCTCCCAAAGATATTACTTTTTGCTGTACATAGTACAACATTGCTTACATAGTATGGTTTCTAAGTTTATTTGATTGAAAATCAAGAAATTTTATTTCGAAGCAGATTTTGGAGGAAATTTTACATTTCCAATCTTCCGTTTTGCTTTCTTTCTTTCTTAGTTATCTTTGTTTAGAGTTTTCGAACAGGTAAAGATTTATACAATATACAACTAGATATATGACAAGTCATGCTAAATCACATAGACTACTGTAGAACGAATAGTATTCATGCAGACATTCGAGTAACGTGAATTTTGAAAGCTCAGTTAGACTTGAAACACGTAGCTTATGGTGCATCCATTGTAACATGTAACTTATGGTGCATCCATTGTATCATGTAGCTTATGGTGCATCCATTGTAACATGTAGCTATGTTGCATCCATTGTAACATGTAGCTTATGGTGCATCCATAGTAACATGTAGCTTATGGTGTATCCATTGTAACATGTACCTTATGGTGCATCCATTGTAACATGTACCTTATGGTGCATCCATTGTGACATGTAATTTATGGTGCATCCTTTGTAACATGTAGCTTATGGTGCATCCATTGTAACATGTACCTTATGGTGCATCCATTGTGACATGTAATTTATGGTGTATCCATTGTAACATGTACCTTATGGTGCATCCATTGTAACATGTACCTTATGGTGCATCCATTGTGACATGTAATTTATGGTGCATCCTTTGCAACATGTAGCTATGGTGCATCCATTGTAACATGTAGCTTATGGTGCATCCATTGTAACATGTAGCTTATGGTGCATCCATTGTAACATGTAGCTATGTTGCATCCATTGTAACATGTACACTAAAAAAACAATTACTAGCAATTACTTAAAAAAGTATTTCTTTTACTCAAAATGGGTAAAATCTACGTAAAACGTTTGTCAAATGGATGACTAATCACAAGTGATTACTAGTAATTGCAAGTAATGCAACGTAAAAGAAAATTAAGTAATTGTAAGTAAAAGACAATTAAATATTTATTTAGCAATTATTTTACTAAGTAAAGTATTTCTTAGTAATTACTTTACTAAGTAAAATATTATTTACTTAGTGATAATTTTACTAAGAAAAATATTAATTACTAATTATTTTACTAAGCAAATATTACTTAGTAATTATTTTACTAAGTAAACTATTAATACTTAGTAATAATGTTACTAAGTAAAAGATTATTACTTAGTATATATTTTACTAAGAAAAATTATTACTTAGTAATAGTTTTACTAAGTAAATTATTTTTACTTAGCAATAATTTTGCTAAATAAAATAGTATTACTTAGCAATAATTTTACTACTTAAAATATAATTACTTAGTAATAATTTTACTAAGTAATTTTATTTAAAGACAGAGTTAAGTACTTTTGAATAAATGGGTACACGTGTGCATGTTCATATCAATTGACAGATTTTGTCATGAGTATATAATTCCCATTTAAGAAAGTAAATGTTTTGCTTATCCTGGTATGATCACAAGTGTATAAATTCAATAGAGTCTGTTCTTAAAAAAATTGAAATGTATATCATGGGCAAAAATATACATGTCAACAATATGAAATAGTATTTGGAAAAGAGAATGATCTGTCAGAATTTGGAACATTGATAATCTTTTCACAGGCCAAGTTTAAGCATAAATTTCTTTGTAGCCTCAAGAACAAGAAGACTTAGAAATGTACTAGTCCTGCTGAATCTTCACTAGTCCTTCCCACAAAATAATGTCAGACACATATTGAGATTTACTTGCCATTGGACTGTTTAAATTATGAAAACATATAGTCTGACAGGAAATTTGCTTGGCTTGGCCAAGCGAACTACCACTAATTTCGAGCTTTTTTTCATATCCATATATATTTGGACCTTTCCATATTTAAATGTTCTAGCCATTTATTTAATACAGAGATAGGTACATGAGAGTCACATTGCTTCAGAGAAATATCTTAGTACTAGCTCAGGATGAATATCATCCATTGTTATGTTTGTACAAATTACCAAGATCTTTTAGAAAAATGTTTAATAAAGTCTGGAATGCTCGATAATCTTTGAACAATTCTATTGGTTTATGCCATCACAAACTTGATTTATTGTTCAGTGTTGCATTGTTTATATACAAATCTTTTAGGTAGGCAAGAAACTGTACTTAATGTCTGACATTTCTATTAATAGACGAGTGCTGCGTTCCATGCAATCATTTAAATTATTCTTCATTTATGCTGGAATCAACTTGCAGCACAGTAACAGAATATAGGTAACCATCATGTTGGCAGTACCAGTTTTCGAACAATACACTATCATGCTGTAACCATGCTGGAAAACAGTACTGCAAAGGAAAAAACAATAGGTTTCCAGCATAGTGGCAGAAATATTTAACAGTGAATAAGTCTTCTGAGTTTGAAAATAATCTATGATTAACATTACAAACACATGTCTTTCTTTATTTTTGTAATGGAGCATGTATAAAAATACTGAAAGATAATGGCAGACTACATGCACTGTCACAGAATTGTGTGTACTTTGTGTCAATGTATATATGTGAGCGAAACTGTACTCAGGTTTCGTTGCCGCGTACAGCGTTATGAAAGGGTGGTTATTTTTCGGCTTTAGTTATTTCAAAATACTGAGTTCGATTCTTCCTATGCTGCACGTGCAAATTTCCTGCAGTGAAAACCCAATTACCTCGAGTTCTCTGGCTGCGCATATTCACCAGAGCCAGGGTACTTATAGAATGAATTTTCTATGTATATTCACATTACGACGAGTCTTGTCAGGAAGCTAACCGCTTTACGGGAGCAATCTTCAGCTGTAGAGCTGTTTTTTGTTTGGTGATGGGCAGTCGTAGAACTCTGTGGGGTTCCTTGTAACCTGTATGCTGCTGTCTGGTGAAGTTGGTTCGAGAGAGAGTACTGGTGTTCTGGCAGTGAGAGCTTCGCTACCAACGGGTCTGTGTTGAACCAGGAGGCTCTCAAGGGACCATTCAACAGACTGGGAGGGGCGGATCATGCGTGGTCGCTTCTTGACCATTGACTAGAGCTGTGGAACCAGAAATACATCTATATGTTAATTTTTGAATTGATATATTTCACTATTGCTATATGAGCACAAATTAATAATTCAATATCGTTAAGTGAGTGATATTTCATAATACATGCATCCTACTTGTGGATAAATTATACATTATTCATATTTGTGTATAAATCGTATACTTTGGTCACCCTTGGTGTTGAATCAAACATTGTATTCGAGTGTAAATCCTATACTTTCATCACTCTTGGTGATAGAAACGGACAGTTACATATTTGTGTACAAATTATATACATTGATCGTCCATGGTGATATATCCATATATCGATCATATTTGTTTATAAGTTCCATACGTTGATTCGTCTTTGATATTCTCGTTGAAATTACATGTTCTGATTAGTTCCATGTTAGGAACTATATCATTTCCTTATGTCAGTTGTTGAACTCGGTGCGCATCATTCTGTTAAATCCAATGTTGGACGTTATGCGCACGAGTATCGTGTCAGATTCATTCATCGTTCAACTTCATTATAAATAAACATCTCATTAACGAAATTGCTTTCGGTGTCTTCGCTAAATCCAATTCCAACCCGGCTTCATCCTGTTACATGCACTTCCAGTGCTACTATTTTCCAACTGCTGGGGGTGTACCTTTAGCCTATCTTGTTTTACATATGCACACTTTCTAGAGAACTCATTATACAAGCTCAAACTTTGCTCACTATTAATCATACAGTTTCACTGGGAACTTCTAAAATCTATGAACAAATCAAAGGAAACAAAATGGAAGGAATGAAGACAAGTCCATAATTGTTTGAAATCGTATTTATCATAATTGCTTGAAGCAGTATTTATCAAAGTTAAACATTTGTTCACATAATTGTGCAATACATCAGTAGTTTCGATCATAACATTTAAAAGTTTGTTCAAATGAAACCTCTCAATAGAGTACCATAATCAAATGATATGTTGTTCAATTTCATTGGCAATAGCACTTCGAACACAAAATATATTTCATTAGCTGTCACAGTGTCTTTTCTAAATGAAGCATACTGCTTTCCTTGCAAAATTGTTGCACATAGATCAAATACAGGAGACATAGTGGATGTATGATGTGGATTATATCATATGAATTATTAGGTAAAGATTCGAGAAATTCAGACTGATCTGCATAAAGGCTCTTCTGTCAAAGGAATCTCTCACCGCCGTTTTCTCCAGTGTGAAGGAAAATCTTCACATTTTTCCCCCTGTGGCTTTTTTGCATTTTTTATTTCACTTCAGGATAGAAATCCATTGGGGTGGGGTGGAGGGGGGTCAGATGGTTATGTTAAACATTCAGTACTTTACATCTTTAAAAAAAGCAATGAAATTACTCACTTTATTCCTTAAGACTATTGAAACAGAATCTGCAATTTAAAAAAAAAAGAAAACAAATATACAATTTAGAAGCATACCTACATGTACACTAGTCCTACAATGTAAGACATCCATACTGATATTTATGTTGTTTTGGGTCGACGTCTTACTTCCAAAATTAACGACAATGGAACGCGCTTTCCAGTTCCGTTGACATACATTTCAGTTGGTTGAATTGTGATGGTAGCCGAGGAATTCCGAAGTCAGTTAAACGCGGAATAAGTTTCTTTAACGAAACGATGCTATCTAATTGGTTTCGTCAACATTGGTATGTTTTTCTTTGTTTCGTCAAAGATATATACCTCAACTACAACCGACTTCGGTGTTCCTCGGCTAGCATCCCATTTCAACCAAATGAAATGTATGTGAAAGGAACTTGACAACGCGTCCACTTGCTTGTGTCTGAATTTGATTCCATCAGGAAAAATACATCCGAGTAAGTATAGTCCGACTAAAGCAATTAGATTTTAATCTGTTGAAAAGAGCGAATATGGGCCGTCAAGCGTGTAAAATATTCCTGAAAATTTGGCCTCTAGTTCCTCTGTCAGTCGACCAGATAATACGATACACAACACCGTTAATTTTGGAAGTAAGACGTCGACCCAAACAACATAAATATCAGGGTGGACGTCTTACATTGTAGGACTAAATGTACACGACCTCTGAATGAACTTGCCTCGGTAAATGTTCACTGCATGCTGGCAATTGTAGAATTTGATGTGTCTGAAGAAAAGAGTCCTACGAAAAACGGGAATGCAATGTTTGCATGTAATTTGCTAATCTAGTCTTCCTATTGTCAATAACTGACAACACAGCATCGAAAACTGCAGTTTGGCAGGCGCAGCAGTAAATAATAATGATCTGCAATGATTATGTGGCGCAAAATTATACGTTCATCTCATTTGACGTATTAAATCGTGGAGGCAAAACTGCGCAGCAACAGCCCGCCGAAACTGCTGTCCCGTAAACTGGCAAAATAAATACAATCTTGATATTACTCACCAACATCATAACTCCATGAGTTTCGTTCCCAACAGTTATCTCCAGGGTTATATCATCAGTTTCGGCACATGTATTGGAAATTACTTGCAACGACATTTCCCAAATTAACAAGCAAAATTATTACGATTCGAACTAAAAAATGGAGTCTGTTTGAAAAGGTGGCTGTCGCATTAGTTCTGTATGATCAGTACTTCATATAAGTTATCTGCATATTTCGTGATCAGTAAACCAGACTCCTGACTGCAAGCAATGGAAATAACCCCCAGTGCTATCTCAATACCCTGTTAGGTCTCTGTCGAGGAAAACCACATTTCATCTTATGTGATTTTCTTTGATGTTTTTTTTAAAGAAAATTCGTGTAGCATAATTCTTTATAGAATGCTAGCAGAACGGGACTGGTCTCTTTAGCCCTGTATCTGTCTCTCTGTCTGTATGTCTCTCTCTCTCTCTCTCTCTCTCTCTCTCTCTCTCTCTCTCTCTCTCTCTCTCTCTCTCTCTCTCTCTCTCGGAAACAATAATTATTCCAGAATATATACATATTTTTAGTTTGTATTCAGTATGAAAAGAACTACCCATTTTATTTTTCTTCTGGCAGCGGATAATAATAATAATAATAATAATAACAATAACAACAACAACACCACCACCAACAATAATAATAATTCACACTGTTCAGAACAACAATAATAATAACAACAGGAAAAGGTATAACTTGTCCCATGATAAGAAGCAAAAGCAATTTTTTTTATATAAACAATGATTTTTTTTATCTTTCACCTCTTGGAAACAAATACTCATTATGTAAGCATTGATATTGTATGGAAATATATAATACAGGAAATAAAATCACATTCATTTACTTTCCTTTAATCTATGAATAATGGAGTTGTTTATTATTATTATTATTATTAAATATTAGTAAGTTTTTATATTTACCATATTCAAAAATGAAGTATAATCTGGTAATAATATTAAGTATATCAAAATGGAATTATTGGAAATTAAAAGATAATCTACAGGTTTCATCTAAGGTATTCAGAATATGAGTGAACATGTGTACTTTAAACAAATTTAGTGATATATAATTACCAAACTCAGTTTCTTATGTGCTCAGGTTAGCCTACTCAGGTTGCATTTATTTCTTAGTAATATTTATGCTGTTTAAATTATCTTTTACTTTTATATTTGTTTTACAAGCCAAAATGCCTTATTACCAGATGGGGATGACATAATTTAAAACACTTTAGAAAGGAACAGTACGAAAAAGTCCTGAACGCAGGAAATTCCCAGCTTGTAATGTTTCTTGCATGCAAAAACTCTGCAAATCCTCACATATATATCAGGTCAGGGAACTTGCAGAGAAAAAAGTCCTGAGAAATCATGCGAGATCACCACAGCTGATTGAAGGAATGTTCATATATTGATACCTTCTGATGAAATATCTTGATCCTGAGTTCAGGATATATCAGGATTATTTTAAAGACAAGAAACTGCAGACAATTTCACCAGGATATCTTAGGATGTCACAAGATAAGACTGTGATATTTGTGTTCATGTGCTGCCTGAAGATATATTTCTGGATGAGTATAGCACTTGAAAGACATAATTTGATGGTTCTGAAGTAAACATATTATGTGGTTTATAAACACAAATCTATTTATTAAATAAAAGCTAGTAATTCATAGTGTACTATATTGTCCATTTTTATAAAATTTAACAACTATTGTGTTACTACACTAGGTCACAAACTATTTAACAGAAAGAGAGTGAAACCAACAAATCAAGTAAAAATCAACAAGCAATTTATTTTCAGACAATTAAACTGAGACAATTCAAAAGACGTTTACAATATTGTGAATTAAATTCCAAAATAATCCTAAGTGTCCTAATCACAAGTCCAAAAATATAGAATGTTCTGAATGAATTCCAATAGTCTTGAATGTCCTGATGTACCTGAATTCCCAGTCTTGAATGTCCTGATATACTCCGATGGTACAATCCAGGATACCTTTGAATCAGTTCACATAAATCCCAAAGTCATGTATTAATCCAAAATTCAATGAGCACTTTAGTAATTCCAATGAATACTTTGAAATAAATAATTCCTCTTGAATTATTTCAGATCTCAACAACACAACTACAAAATCTGATTACTAAAATGATTCCTCACAGACTGACCGTTAGAACAGGAGTAAAATCTTGTTTATCAAGCTCCCTATATATAAACAGTTGCCTACCTGACAAATGTCAGAACAGAATATTCTGGACAAACACTTAATTAATAGCATTGGCAGCCCTGACTTCAGATTCTATCTAAACAAGTTGCTTACAATTTACACACTATATTCATGAACAAAAAAGTTACATATGTATTTTCAAATAACCATACAACAACAACCAAGGACAAAACTTAGGAAATGCATTATAGATTAAATATATATAACACCTCCCATCATAAAGAAAAATAAAGATTTATACAATAAAGCTTTCTTTTACATATTTATCAAATATGCATCTGATACAACAATCAAAATTACATAGGAAGATGTCTTATACAAGACACTCAGCTTAATTACACAAAATGAAACAATATTGTACTTCCATACACGTGTGAGTGCATCTGCGATCACATTATTTTTTCCCCTGATGTGTCTAATATCAATGTCGTATTCTTGCAGTATTAAACTCCATCTCAACAATCTCCGATTTGTATCTTTCATTTTGTTAATGAAAGTAAGGGGATTGTGATCACTGTATACAATAACTAGAAAAAGAGCCGAAGTAATATACACTTCAAAATGTTGTAAAGCCAGTATCAAAGCCAAACATTCCTTCTCAATTGTGGAATACTTTTTCTAGTGCTTGGTTTGGAATTTGTTATAGAAAAATGGCACACAGGATGATCCACACCATTTTTGTCTTCTTGAATCAATACGCCACCAACACCTACATCACTTGCATTAATAGACATTTTAAATAATTGGCTGAAATTTGGTGCAGAAAGAACTGGTGCATTCTTAAGCATGGCCTTTAATTTGTCAAAAGATTCCTGACACCGGTAAGACCAATGAAACTTGGGTTTCTTTCTGAACAAATGTGTCAAAGGTTCAGCAATTATGGAAAAATGTGAACAAAATTTCCGATAATATCTAAATACCTAAAAATCCCATCAGTTGCTTTTTACAAATAGGCACAGGAAATTCAGAGATATCATTGACCTCAGCTTCTACAGGTTTAACTTGACTTTGTCCCACAATATGTCCTCAAAATGTGACACAAGCATGGCAAAACACATTTTTTGCATACATTAATCGTCAGATTTGCATCACCGCGTCGATTGAACAATTTCCGAATGGTTTCCAAGTGAATTTCTCAACTGTTGTTGTAGATGATAACATCATCGATGTACGCGTCACAATTGTCGAGACCATTAAATTCTGGAATGTTGCAGGAGAATTTTTCATAACAAAAGGCATCACGAATTACTGAGTAAATCCATCTGGAGTTACAAATGCTGAAATTTCTTTCGCCCTTTCCGTGAGTAGAATTTGCCATAATCCTTTTAAAAAGTCAAACTTTCTTCGCATTGGAAATTAATCCGTTGGTGACACTGTTGACTTTTCTATAGTCAGTACACATGCGGAATGTATTATATGGCTTAGGCACAAGAATACATAGTGAACTCCAGGAACTTTTATTTGGTTCTCTAAAATCATTCTCCAGTAAATATTGAATTTCTTTTTTCAAATATTCCTGCTTGAGAGGATTCATCCTGTAAGGATGTTGCTTCACAGGTGTAGAATCTACAATGTCAACGTCATGATAGATTTTAATTGTTCGTGTAGGAACATCAGGAAACAAGTGCTCATACTCATGTAATAGCTGTTTTAGTTCATTCCTTTCCTGTTGTTGTAGATGTGAAAGTTTCTGGTTCAGATTGTTCAATATATCTGAATTCCGAAGTTTGGTTAAACCAGAGTCACTACAGTCAGATTGTATTCCATCGTTTAGATCCTCACTCTGTGGGATAGGTACAAATAAATTGATTGGATAATTAACTGTGCTATCTCTATCAAAATCCCCCTTTAACATATTTACATGACAAAGTTGTTTCTGTTTCCACCTCCCAGGAGTGTAAATGATATAATTTAAGTCATTTACTTTCTTTTCAACGGTATAAGGACCATATAATTTAGCCCGAAAAGGATTTTGAGGTATGGGAAAGAGAGCCAGAACCTTCTCACCAGTCTGAAAACTCCTTTCCTGTGTATTTCTGTCATACCTTAATTTTATTTTTGACTGGATAGTGTGAAGATTAGTTCTTGCTACTTCACAAGCCTTTGACAACTTATATTTGAAATCAGAGACATAGTCAAGACGATTAATTTCTGGATCTTCATTTGAAATAAGTTTCTCTTTTAATAACTTCAATGGTCCGCGGAGAGTATGTCCAAAAACCAGTTGAAAAGGACTAAAACCCAATGATTCTTGAACTGATTCCCTAACAGCAAATGAACACCCTCATCCCAATCCTTTCCTGTATCAACGCAATACGACCGAATAATACTCTTCCAAGTTCGATGAAATCTTTTCAAAGCCCCTTGACTTTCAGGGTGATAGGCAAAAGTTTTAAACTGTTGAATGCTTAATTCATGCATAACTTGTTGGAAAATTCCAGACATAAAACTTGACCCTTGATCAGACTGAACAAATTTGGGAAGGCCAACAAGCATAAAAGAATTTCACCAAAGCTTTTACAAAGGTTTTAGTTCTAATATTTCTCAGAGGAATTGTCTCTGGAAATCTTGTGGACGCACATATTATGGTCAACAAGTATTGGTTACCTGACTTGGTCTTAGGTAAAGGACAGACACAGTGTACCATTATTCTACTAAATGGATCATCAAATGCAGGAATAGGTTGCAGATAAGTATATGGTATCTTCTGATTGGGATTTCCTACCATTTGACAAGCGTGACAAGATGTATAGTATTTATAAACATCCTTCTGAGTTTCGGCCAATAAAAATGACTCAAGATCTTGTTTTAAGTCTTATTGACTCCTAAATACCCAGCCAAGGGAGTTTCATGGGCTAGACTAAGAATTTCCTGCCGATATGGCTTCTGAACAACAATTTGATAGCTCAATGACCACTCGTCACCAGCGGGTACTTCAGGTGGTCTCCAGTTTCTCATAAGGACCCAATTTTTTAACAAAGTAACACACTGGAACTTGTGTGGCTTCAGATTTATTAATAGCCCTCTGAAACAAACAGAAGATCTCAGGATCTTGTTCCTGTTTGACAACTAGTGATTGTCTTTTGTCAACCTGATTAGAATAGAGAGAGTGAGTTGTAAAATGAGCATCCCTGTGATCAATACCTGTTGATTGATCAATACCAAGAGAAAAAGTGGCCTCTTCTAAAGACTGACCAATAAATGTGTCAGTTAAAGAAATAATTTCCCGATCAGCATCGCTCTAAAGAGCTCTTTTTGCCATAGCTCTGGTAAGTACACACACAGGATACAAATCATGGATTTCAATTTCAATAGGATCAACTTTCTGATCCAAACAAGGCTTGTCAGTTACTAGTGGATTAATCACGACCGTTATCTGCTGCTAGGTCATTGTCTAGTAATGAATGACTACCTTCTATTGGTAAAGAAGTCACTGCTTCAACAGTCACGGGACCGTAAACTAAGTCTGATGTTAAATTGACACAATGGAGAGGACCATTAACAAAGCCGTACTCTACTCCCTGAATAAGTACACTTTCGCTAGAAGTAGACTTCTCAGATAAAGGCAATGCACCTGATAACAAAACCCTCTGAGAATAAGTGATATACCTTCAGACATGAATGGTTCATAAGTCTCCAAAATAGAATCAGACTGGGGTTTGTTTGACTCGACAACTGTATTGCTTTCAATACAAGACCGTGACATTGACCTCTTTGAAATAAGAGCATTTGAAATAGCTGTCTTTATTCTGCCGTTTATTTTTCAACCTGAAGCAACAAGAAACGACGTGCCCTTTCTTTTTACAATAATGCACGTCGGAAGAGATAAGGATTTCTGATCAGCCTTATCAGATGTTTGATTTCTGACAGTTGTGCCATCTTGAAATTTAGAAGTATTCATTTGAGACTGAGATGATATTTTACCTGAAAATTGCTGAGAGGAAGTCTTATTGACAAATGAAATTTTGTGTGTCTAGGAATACTCATCAGCAATGCAAGCAGCATTTTCCAAAGTTTCCACTTTTTTGCTAATCAAGATAGGACTTGACATCACTATGGATGCACCTCTTAAACTCTCCAATTAATACGAGCTGTCCGAGGTTATCGTAGTCTTTATCAACCTTCTTAGCTGAGCACCACCTATCCAATAGTTATTTTTCCCCTTGGATATTCGACACGAGCTTGTTCAGTTTCTTTTCTATAATTCCTAAACCTTTGTCGGTATGCCTCAGGTATGAACTCATAACCCTTCCTTAACCACATCATAATCAATACTTTGTTGTACCGACAGTGAAGTGTATACTTCACAAGCTTTGCCAAAAAAGTACACTTTGTAATAAAAGAATCCAATGCTCTCTTCAATTTTCTCAAAGTGAAGGAAATATTTGCCTACTTCTTTTTCCTGAAAAGGGGGTACTAACCTAATATTTCTGGTAACATCAAAACCTGAACTTGTATGTAAAGAGGGGGGATGGGGGAGAGTGTTCCGCTGGTCAGTTCTAATTCCCTTAACTTATATTGCATTTCCCTCTCCTCTTTCTCTCTCTGCATCAGCATTTCCCTCTCTTTTCTCTCTCTGCATCAGCATTTCCCTCTCTTTTCTCTCTCTCTGCATCTGCATTTCCCTCTCTTTTCTCTCTCTGCATCAGCATTTCCCTCTTTTCTCTCTCTCTGCATCTGCATTTCCCTCTCTTTTCTCTCTCTCTCTGCATCAGCATTTCCCTCTTTTCTCTCTCTCTGCATCAGCATTTCCCTCTCTTTTCTCTCTCTCTGCATCAGCATTTCCCTCTCTTTTCTCTCTCTCTGCATCTGCATTTCCATCATTTCTTTCTCTTTCTCTCTCTGCATTTCCCTCTCCTGTTTCTTTCTCTCTCTGTCTCTGTATTTCTGTTACGACTCTAGGTCTAAAAATATGTTGTTGTTGTTATGGGTTTAATGCCATTATTCAGCACATGGTAGGCTATACATGGCGGCCTGTATATTTGGTAGAGAATGAACCTGGAAATACCCCCTGAAGAACCACCAACCAATGGGTAGCTACTGGCAAGCTTTCTCACATACCAACTATGGCCGAGCCCGAGAGTCTAACCCACGCAGATAGAGGTGAGATGTCAGTGATCTTTAAAGGCGAGCGCCTTAGACCACTCGGCCACCTGGGGCCCCTTCTAAAAATATGTAACTGGAAGAAAACGAAACAAACAAATATAGTAAAAACCAACAAGCAATGTATTCCCTGACAATTAAAGTGAGAATTCAAAAGACAGTTTCAATATTGTGAGTTAAATTTGAAAATAATCCTAAGTGTCCTAATCACAAGTCCAGAAATATAAAATGTTCCGAATGAATTCCAATAGTCTTGAATGTCCTGATGTACCTGAATTCCAATAGTCTTGAATGTCCTGATATACTCCAATGATACAATCCTGAATATCTTTGAATAAGTTCACATAAATCCCAAAGTCATGTATTAATGAAAAAATCAATGAGCACTTTAGTAATGCCAATGAATATTTAAAATAATTCCTCTTGAATTATTTCTGCCTCCAAGAACTGCAAAATCTGATTACTAAAATGATTCCTTACAGACCGACCATTAGAACAGGAATACAATCTTGTTTACCAGCTCCCTATATATAAACAAATGCCTTCTTACCGAAAAAAAAAAAAAAAATAAATTATGCCTACCCAACAAATGTCAGAACAGAATATTCTGGGCAAACACTTTATTCAGCCCCGACCTCAGATTTTATGTGAACAATTTGTTTAAAATTTACAAACTATAGTCATGGAGAAAAGTTGAATATGTATTTACAAATAACCATACAACCACAACCATGGACAAAATTAAGCATGCATTATAGATTAAATATACATAACTGGTTGAAACCTACCCTTCAATTGTAACATCTTTCAAATTTTACATCAAAGTGAAAACAGCTCAACTACAGCATGTTGCAAATTTGTTTCTTCCAGCTTGAAATTATAAAGTTTTTACAGCATAAATGCAGTACTGCTTAATTTTTCCATGTCATGCATGGGCATGTAAATTTAGGATGATTGCAGTATGTACATTTAATATTATAGCAATACATTCTGCGACTCTGAATTGTTGTGAAATTATAAAGTCAGTTCAGCATGATTTGCAGCTTGCAAATTCAGCATGACAACAATTCATCCTGGACAGCAGAATTGTGACATTTTTAAATGTTTAGCACGACTGTATCATGCGTATTCAGCATGATAGCAGTTAAACTGGAACGAGCATAGGTAAGTGTTTATGCTGAAAATGTATGCATTATTGCAGTTTAGATGCAGTATTTGACCAGCATAAGCACAGTATGTACTATACTTTCAATGCATACAGCATTACTGTAAGGGAGAAACCATGCTGAGAGTGATAGCCAACCAATATAAGCCTTTGTTATTTATATATATCCTAGAGCTAGAGTCCCAAATCAATAACACTGTTTAAGCTATTTAAGGTATGTAATTATTTGTATTGTTGTAATAATTTAATCATTCATTCCTGATAAATCAATCTGATGTTTTATATTCCTTCAAGTAATATAGTTTTCAAGTAAATCACCCGATTCATGCCTGAAAATGAAGTAAGTTGATTACTTATTAATAGATTCCCGTCATTCATTTTACTGAATTAAGTTATATTTCTTTAATGTAGCCATGTAAAAATGAGTAATTATTAAGTAAAAACAAGTAATCAGGTTGTAAAACTTTTATTAAAATCAAGCAAAAAAAACACCAAAAAAACCCAAGTAATTTCTTTTACTGTTTCAAGAAAAACATACAAGTAATTCATGCTTGAAAATTAAATAATTTGATTACTTAGAAATAGCTTTAAATAATATATGGAAAAGTAAGTAATAACATGTAAAAGCTAGTAATCAGGTAGAAAAACATTCACTTACATCAAGTAAAAGTACATGCAACTTATGGTGCATCTATTGTAACATGTATCTTATGGTGCATCCATTGTAACATGTAGCTTATGGCACATCCATTCTAACATGTAGATTATGGTACATCCATTGTAACATACATCTTATGGTGCATCTATTGTAACATGTACCTTATGGTGCATCTATTACAATATGCATCTTATGGTGCATCCATTGTAACATGTATCTTATGGTGCATCCATTGTAACATGTATCTTATGGTGCATCCATTGTAACATGCATCTTATGGTACATCCATTTTAACATGTAGCTTATGGTGCATCTATTACAACATGCATCTTTTGGTGCATCCATTGTAACATGTATCTTATGGTGCATCCATTGTAACATGTATCTTATGGTGCATCTATTACAACATGCATCTTATGGTGCATCCATTGTAACATGTATCTTATGGTACATCCATTTTAACATGTAGCTTATGGTGCATCTATTACAACATGCATCTTTTGGTGCATCCATTGTAACATGGATCTTATGGTGCATCCATTGTAACATGCAGATTATGTTGCATCCATTGTAACATGTGGCTTATGCTGCATCAATTGCAATTTGCTCCCAGTTAATCTAAAGCAGATGTATCCGACATATATAAAAAGATAACCTGGTAAATTGCATTGAAAAAATGGCTGCAAACATATATTTATGTGTCCTTTTAAGGATGATAGCTGGTTGTGCACAAAGATATATGTACTGCGATTTTTTGCTTGGAAAAAAATGTCCGGTATTCAAATAGCTCGAAAAAATATTTTGGGTCCGATTTATTGAATAAAATCTGTATTAGATGCATTACATTAGTTGAATAATGCAATGTCTTGAGGGAAAAGATTCCAAAATATCTTGGTTCGAAATTCCAAAACTGTTCCGCTCCCCAACAGTCCAACATCGCCACAACTGAAAATTGAATGGCTGGTCCCTAATTTTTGCCACAAGCTGGACACTTTTGCGTGAGAGATACTGTTTTTACCTCTGTGCAAGTATACACATTCACAAGTACATTAGCATGTATTAAAACATCGTCGTGATGTCATTTACTGTAATGTTGTCTATGTTGTATTCCTGTTTTATCACAATATTTATGGGTATCCTCATCATGTACAGATCAGTCAAGGGTTGTGCATGCCTTGTTGACCTCATACACCTTGCAATTTTCCTTTCTGTCCAAAGAAGATGAACATGGAACAAGTATGAACAACAAATATGACAAATTACAAAGAATTAGAAGGAGGAAGGCCAGTTAAAAAAGTAGGGCATTTCAAACAGTAGTATTTTAGTACTTTGATGTTAAATTGCGCCTTTTCAGCTTACGCTAAAAACGTTTTAAAGTTAAATCTTTAAGCAAATTTGATTACAAAACCTTCTGAATCGACACTGGAAGGGATTAGACATGTACACATTGGAATTGATTAGACATATGTATATATTGGAATTGGTTAGACACATGTTCACGTTCAAAGGGATTAGACACATGTACATGTTGGAAGGGATTAGACATATGTAGATGTTGGAAGGAATTAGACATTTATATGTTGGAAGGAATTTGAAATGTATACATTGGAAGGGATTAGCTATATATACACTTCTGATTATTGTGCAAGTTCATCTCAGATTTAATCTCATCTTAATTTTGGTTTTAAATTACACTAAAAATGATTCTCGATATAGTATTGAGATTGATTCAGTTTGTGTAAATATTTTTTCAACTCAATGACGACGGTTCAGCAGCTTCTTTTGGTCAGTTATTGTTATGTACAACAAAACCCCGCTAATAAGGCCATTAGTGGGACTTTAGTGGATATATTTCGGGAGTGGTCTTAGTTTCGGACTTCCATCAGGTAGTGATGTGTATGTAAGTTTGTATGTTTGCTGGATAGGTAAATAGATTGATAGATGTCCAGACATAAACACAACCAGGGAGATAGTTTAATAGATCGCGAGAAATATTAACAAATACCGTTTGGTTAGATTTTATAAAGTATAATAGACATGCAAACATTTCAAACAATTAGACAAGTTGTTGCTGCATTGTCTGGTAAGTGCATACTTGTGAGATTCAATATATCAATCTTGCAACATGATATCAGACACAAATTACCATGTATGAACCAACAATTGTTACTGTTGAATGATGTACATGATCACTGCCACTTTTCTCCTGTCAGGTGAGTGGTATCGCAGAAATATGACATCCATGACTGATTGGCCGAATTTGATAGCAGCTTTTGCGGAGGAGACAATTCATTGAAACCATTATATCGGTCTGGAATTACTGGTTGCAAACCATTATAATGGGGTGGTTTTAGTTTCGGCTTGTAAACTATGGGAATACTGGAGGAAAAAAATAGGTACACAAGATTTTATTTCTTTGTAGTGGGATGCTCGTTAGGTGGGTTTTTCTGTATATCCTTTGAAAAATGGACACGAGTGGCATAGCGTCCTTTTCAGAACGATCTTCTGGATGCATGCAGAACACACTAGCCCCTGCATCAAAATGATATGTTATCGTTTTGACAGCTTTTGTAGAAAAGAAAAATGTTGTGACATGTGCAACAGTAAATGGCTGTGTGAGTCATTTATCTTCTTTAGCTACAAAAGTTTGTTTATTCTTCAGTTCATATTGGTTGCTTAGTGATGTTGGTATTCATATTCCTCTGGATAAACTTTAACATTATTTGGTGTTGTGATAGAGTTGGTAGAGAGTTAGACTCGTAATCAAAGGGTAGCAGATTATATACGGACCCAGACCAGACAGAGTTGGCTGCCTTGGTGTATTCTTGGGAAATGAACTGACAGCTTCCATTGGTATAACAGAGCCAATTAGGTGTTAAAAGTGCCGTTCAAACCAGCAAAACATGCTGCTGATCAAGCAATCGGAGATCTTTAGGAATATCTTTCCCCAAAATATCAATGGTGTTGAAATGTTCATTTAAACTTGAAAAGGTATAAATTGTAACTGTCAAATGCCAGTATTATGTTTTTTCTTGCCGGGTGTCACCAACAAATGCAAACTTTTGAAGATTTAAAAAAAAAAATAAATAAATAAATTCCAGGCATTGTCCTTTTTTCAAAGAGAATACATTTCAATTTCTCAGCTGTCCAAATCGATAGTATTTTTAAATCATATGAAAGAGACAGTTGGATGGAACAAAAAATATCAATATTAATTTTCCAGAAAATCTGCAATTTGTTAGTATCAATCGTTTGTGTGTTTGTCTCTACCACATTCGTTATTTTCCTCATTCTTTTACATGTACATAACGAGATATTAACTGTGTAAGGACCACAATGGAGATGGACAGAATCACCTCTATATAATACTCATGTGTTTGGTTCGGTAAATATTTCCATTTTTTTTCATTCTTGTATGCATTTTCAACATTACTTGGATGCTGTGTGTAAGGTCACACAAAATATAAATATCGTTTAAAAGAGTTGGAGTGGGAGTGTAGGTTGAAGTGTGTGGATCATATCGAGGAAAAGTCAATCGTTTCCATTTGATTCATGCCATTGACATTACGAGAATATGCATGATATTTTTCAATTTTGTTGTTGCAAACATGCAGGCTAAATTGTTACAAGGTATAATTCCATTGGGGCATTATGTAGAAGAATACAGCTATAATCATAATAGGGACCATGTGATTGGAACAGCATGATCATTGGTTCACCTTGAAAACAAAACTAGATTTTAATTTAAAGCTACGTTTAATCTCCATGTTCGTCAATAATTTTACAAAATCAAATTGTATCTGTTTCTGGTCTCAATTTGGCGATTGATTGGTTCTATTCACAGTATACACTTCAACTGGCAACCGACTGATCGATCGGTAGATGGAGTTAAAACGTCAAGTTGAAAAACTGATGACCGACAACAAAGGAACAACAAAAGAAATCGGGCAAACTGAGAGAGCCGTCTATATAAAGAACGATCATTTGGATCAGAAAACATTAGCATGCGCATTATATTATAATAAAAGTATATGATAGAATATTAACGATCCATTGTTCGCAAAAATTTTACGTCACAAAGCTGATGTTTTCTTTTCGTGGCTATCAAGGTTTGTGGGTTTGCACAAAAATAACCCGTTTTCGGTACTTAAATTGATGGATTGGGGAAAATTGGTTCTCTTGTTCTCATGGATAATAACCTTTTGGTGCTCTTTAATTATTTTTGTAGCAACCAGGAAATTCCTGAAAATTGGTGGCAACTAATAAAATTTATTAAAAATAATGCTGAATTACATGTCGGCTAAAATTGAATGACGTATATGTTGTGATTTCCAGTCGATATATATTGCAATGAATTAGAATTAATGGTATACAAGTCAGTATCTCTTCACCACAACTGAAAAAGTACAACACAACAGCGTCAAAGAACAATTACTCGGGTTTTTGTTTCTTTTTCTTGCAATGCAATCATTCTAAAATTCTGCAATTATACATCTACTGATTGCACTGATGCCTGAGATATAACACTTCAGGCATGAATGTATTCAATATTGATAGATAAATAGATCACTAAATACATGGATAAATGGATAAATACACCCAGAAATGGGATATAAAAATATTCATTATTTAACCAATGCATATTCTAGTTGTCTATGTAACTGTTTGTTATTGTTTCTGTCAAAAAATGTAAACACAGTGATGGAGCAAATTGCACAATTGTCAGAAAATTTGCAAAGCAATATCATGAACATGTGTATGTGGAAAAAAAAATGTATCCTGGATAAACCTAAGGATTTTGGCAAAGAGAACTAAAATCCCAAACCATAAAGGTTTTAAGCTGCATAATTTTGGACGAGTTTTAGGAGTGAAATTAGACATGTACAAACATTTTAATGTGTCATCAAGTACAGTTAGTTAATATCAAAGAAACATATCTTGGCTTAATTTTTCTTTCTATTGTACTGTCCGTTCATTTCACTGTCTCTGGCGCTGCAACCTAAAAGCAAAATAAATTAGGAAAGCTATCTGCCACTTTGCTGCATTGTGTTCATTCTTTAACCTCATGGCTATGCAGAGAACTTGGAATGGACCCCTCCTGCTTCAAACAGTATGCCAGGAGGTTTTGAGCGGTGTTCTCATACTTCAGGTTTTTGTATGTGAGGACCCGCAGCATGTTGCCCAGAGCGGCTTTCTTTTGTGGAACTTTGCCTTGCCGGAAGTGACACTGATACTCAAGGAAGGGGAGGTAAAATATAGGATCAACCACAGCGCAGTGCTGTCGGATGTCAAAGGAACGATGGACAGCAGCGACATCTAACCCTTTAGATCGGGACATCTCGGGAATTAATGCTTCAGGTGTGCAATTAATCTCTGATTGAAGATAGTGTACTGGAAAGACAACATATTTCCTCATAAACTCTGTTGTTGAGAGATTGTCCTCCAAAATTCTACAGAGAACATGTTTTGATGGGCAAGTAAGGAGATCCATAACATGGTGTGTATAATTCTCTCGAATCTGGTGAAAAACATTCTCTGCCATGACGAAATTGTCCTGCATCAAGTAAAAAGCGGCCAGTTTTAATTTTCCGGAGGCCACATCAGAAGAGCAGCCCAACAAGAGAAATTTGTGAGCAATATCAAGTCTTTCCTGGTCAACTACTTTATTTGACATACACTGGGAGGCTACTTTATTTGACATACACTGGGAGGCCAAATGTGATCCAAGAGAAGAGGAACAATACGCCTGAAGTACCGTGTCTACTGTTTGTCTTAGTTTCTCTGAGTAGCTGCTTTTCTCCACGAAACCGGAATTCTCTAACAATGTCTGCTTAACAAATTCCCACCAAACATTTTCTATAGTAGAAATTAGACATGCAATTGTAAATTTCAGAGATTCCACACCATCTTTCGCCCGATTCTCTGTATGGATTAGAGGTGTCTGACAAAGACTAGTCAGCCTCTGACCTATATCATCGCATGACAGCCCGAGGAGATATTTTCCCTCTTGTTTTAGCAGATTATGCAGACCAGTGAGCAACTGAACTTGAATATGGCCATACACTTTACCACGGAACATGTTCTCCTCTGGTATAAAGTAATTTGGGCAGTAACTATTTTCAGTCCATTTGCACAGTGTTCTCAAACACAGCTCAACACACAATAACAGATTTTCAGGTTGCCACAGAGAAGGTGGCGTACTTTCTAACATATAGAATACACAAGTCTTGCAGTGATAACTGCTCAATGCTTTTTCTCCAACAATGGGTTGCACGAAATGTTTATTGATCATTTTCAGCAAAACATAACATTTGTATTGAGTCGAGTTGAATTTCCAGACGAGCAGTTTTTCTCCACATGAGATGGATATTCTATACTCCAGATGTCTCTCTGTACTGTGTGGATGACTAACCGGAACAAGTAGTGCACCAGTCTGCTTGATGAGAGCAATATTTTCTTTAGATGGGTAGTTATTGAATCTGTGTCTGTTTTCCCATCGAGAGGCCTGGACGGGCCAAAATCTGACCTTTATTGCCAATAAAAGATCTGATGACCTTCCCCAACCTAAGTTTACTGTCCTGGAGGGACCATGCTTCTCCAAATTAAAATCAAAAGCACCCTGGGGATCGAAACGACAATTGCATAAAGAAGAACGCCGTGATGCATCCAACATGTGATCTTTATCATGATAACCAACCACTGCATATGGTCCATTATCACTCACTCTTTGTAATTTCACATGCCCTGGGGGAGTGCTTTCATCACACACCATGAGGTATGAGGTTATAGGTTTAACTATCGTCCAGGACTGTAGATCCTGCAGCACATGGAAGTTAGAAACACACCTAAGCATATCAATATCTGACTGTAGTCCTGGGGTAGTGGTAGCCTCAGCCTGACTCCCGAAGATATGACCAGCATGATCACACGACATAGATTGAATCTTTTCTACCTGAACCATCATGTTTATCCTCTTCCAACGTACATCCTCCCTCAGTCCCACTTTGTCTAGGACATTGAATAATCTAAGGGATACATCCCTGTAATATGCAGGAAAGTTTCTTTCCATTCTTCACTACGTGTATTTCAATACCTGAAAAATCAAATAATAATATTAATAATCAAAATAATAATATTAATAATCATCATCATCATCATAATAATGATAATAATATAAAAAGAATCAATCGTTTCATGTCTGTAATCATCCATATTATTTGATTTGATCCTCAATAAGTTCCAAAGAGTTTTCCATATGTATGATTATAAATATTACAACATCCGACTTTCAAATTCAACTGAAATATCGAAAAATAATTAATCATCACCTGAAATTACTTACTGCACCATTCACACAGACATGTAGCACGGGGTAGAGTTAAAATTTAGCCTTCGGCAACTCATCCAACTATTAATATTTAAACTGTTCTTCTTTTTGTTTGTTTGTTTGTTTTTTGTTTTGTTTTGTTGGCTCTTTTATGATTTCGGCAATGTGATTACCCAAGGCATTTAAAAATTATTTGGCTCAAAACTGTAGGAAAAACAAATCATTTGTCCACCCCACCTCCAACACCCACATTGGCACTACTTTCACACTATAAGCAAAGAATGAAGATACGACAGGTATGATAAAGGTTCTGAATATTAGTGCTCTGTACAACAAAGTTCTGTATTAGTCAACAGTATGAGTGAGGTACCTGGAACAGTTTGTGGCATCCAAAAAATAATGCATATTAAACTCTCTTGACAGTCTGACTATGACAAGCAATTTATGGTCTCTGCTCATTTTCTCTGATCCAAATTTTGTTCTTTTCTCTCGAGTCGGGTTCAAAAAAGTAAATCCATGTTTCATCACAAGTGACAATCTCATTCAAACATCTCTAGTCACTCTTATCATATTTGGTCTGTAGATTCACAGGTTCAAAGAAACAAAAAAGTGATAAAAAAAATATTCAGAACTTTCCAAATATCCCTCATAAATTGCTAGCTAATTAATATAACCCCATGAACGGTTACACTGACAATGAGGACAGTGTCAGAAATTGCAGATCTGTATCACAAAGAAGCAGTCTTCAATTAAAATGATGTGATTGACAAAACTTACTTCGAAATTCAAAAAGCATAAAAAAAATAAAGCTGTTTGAAGAAAAATTTAAATAATCCACCAAGAGAGGGGATCGGGCTGATATATCACATTCTTTTTCTGCAAGTTATATTTTATCACATAGACCTACATTCTAACATTTTTAAAACACCTAGCAAGGTCATGATGGTTGATGTTTGACGTAGTAAAGAATAGGTGGAATTGACGTTTAGACATGGTGCAGTTTAAACTTTTGTATGAATCTGTGATTAAATGAAATCTGAGAACACACATTATGTTCAGTTGCAATTTCCATTTAAATAAAGAACGCTTAAGATTTTATATGTAAGCTCTTTAGTTGACTCCCATCTTAAAGATGAAGACGCTGTCCTTTTAGTCATCTAAAAGTTGGGAGAAAATACTAGCTGCAGATTGTGTTGTGATTGAAAGCGTGCTTTTGAAGGAAGTAAAGGTCGATATCCTCGAAAAAACAGGGAAGTACAACCTTTACTGGATAAATTTAAAGGTGGACTTCTATCTCAGTCGTTTCTTTCAAAAAGCAAATCTAGCAGGGAGTTTTACCCCCCCCCCCCATCTCTCTCCCTCTCTCGATCTGAAATACATTAATGAAACTGTATTTTATGCAGCCATTTAATTTACCATTTAATTTGATGTCATGTTTGATTTTTTAAAATAACAATTGCTTTCTTTTAGTAAATAAAGCATTTTTACTGATAGTAGGCACAAGCACTCTCCGATTCATTGCTTCTTACAGAGGCCTGTTGTCGGCATTTATCAACTTTTATCAGCCGTTAGCAAAACAGATTCATAACAAGTATGTATATTACTTCTTGCTTTGAGGAGGTACATACACAACGGCGACCCTCTCTCTCTCTCTGGAAAGTCTTCATGTAACGTATGTATCATTTACATTAACCAATACTTCTAATAAATTAGGAAAAACTAATGTTTTTTTTAAAAATATTTTTTGGGAACGAGAGTTATATGCTACTGTGGCTTGGCTCTACCCCCAATTTTAGACATTGGTCAACATGGGCATATGAATTAAACCAAAAGAAAATTAATTTGAAGTTCAGTTATTTGTGTATTTATCCACCTGGGTATTCATTGTGTTTAAATTGATTTTATTGTTTGACTGAGGCTATACTTATTATGATTTCATTGACAGGTTGCCATAAATCTGGTAGCCATTTTCTGATTGGATGTGTGTAAAATTATGAATATTGCTCGCTATTTGGAATGTATTCATGCACGAAAAGAAAAATAATGCAGCTATCAAAATGAAACACATTTAATACTTTTTTGGACAGAATTTGTAAGTCTCACCAATTTAACTGTGAACATGATACGTGTTGTTGCATACGAGTCTGGGGGTCCTGATGTGCTACTTCCAACTGTATAGTCTAAAATCATAAAGTTCACACTCTTGTTCGTAGAAAAGAATAATATAATTTTCTCAGCTCAAAAAAACAAAAAGGAAACAGAAAGTGAAATTCAAACCTTTGGTCTGTGTTTAGGGAATTTTTTTTATGGGAAATGAACTCATTTAACGAGTACCAATATTAAAAAATATATACACATATATTGACACTTTGTAGCCTCTTTTTGCCATATATATCATAGTAAAGTGTCCTAAATTTAAAATTAATGTCAGAATAATTTCAAATTATTAAATATAATTTACACAGAGTCTACTTTTACAACTCTTCCCCTGGTAGGCACAGTAAAGTCAAACTGAATCTGACACTCTTCTTAACCATAATAACATTCGCGCATTAGTAGGAATCATTATCTCTGTTTCTATCATCCATTTGCCTTTAAGTTAATGTCATTTGTAAAGATTAATTTAATTTTCTCTAGTCCTTGTGATGACTTTATTTCCTTGCTTGATATGAAATCAATCTCGAGTCACAACCTTAACCACTCGGACACTGTGTAACCCCCCCCCCCCCCCCCCCCCCCCCCCCCGGTTTAGTACACTCTAACTATAAGGCACGTTTCTCACAGTATGGATGGTCAAATACCTTGCAAGCAAATTGTCCTTTGGCCTAGTTGCACACATTTTGTTAGTTAGAAATTACTTATTAATGGTCATTTAAAAGTTTGTTGAAATATGAAACTGAATTGAACTGAGGCTTGTCACATTATGATGACAATGTGGCAAAGGAGGTCATGCCACAGTGAAAACGTGTAATTGTGATGAGCAATTGAAAAGTGGAGGCCATGTGTTAGCTTCCATGTTTATGTTCAGATTTAAACTGAAAATCCAGTTTGTTATTCAGTTATTGTCCAAAATCAAGTTCATGATAAACTTGTAATATAAATGATATATGTCATAACTGAGTCGCAATTGTAATAAGTAGCAAGAAATCTTGACTATTGTTGCATAATTACTGAAAATATTCAGAGATATTTGTGAGCAAAGCATCATCAGTAATTGAGCATGTGTTGATAATTAAATATCCTAACTAGCTCGAAGTAGCAACATTTTTTAAATCTAA
Source organism: Margaritifera margaritifera (assembly GCA_029931535.1). NCBI lineage: Eukaryota > Metazoa > Mollusca > Bivalvia > Unionida > Margaritiferidae > Margaritifera > Margaritifera margaritifera. Next base: position 2,590,109 of record JAQPZY010001572.1, on the reverse strand, counting down.
TTAAATTTCTCTAATGTGATTGTGTTCAACTTTTTATACCAAATTTAAAATTTAATCTCCATTTTCACCATATTGTGCTTGCTAGGTTAGTAAAAGATGAAACTAGTATTTTGGTTCTCTAGCGAAAAGAATGAGACGGAACTCTCCAACTCATACTAAGTCAGATATGTTGGTACATACCAGTACTTGTATGAAAATATTGTATTTTTGTCTTAGTCTATAGTACAGTCGGCACATTTAAAGTCTTGAAATAACCATTAAAAGTGGGTGGTAATCAATGTTGTTCACGGCTGTACATGGATATACCCCAATAATTATTTATTGTCTACAGAATCAGTTTAGATGTGGTGGTGTATTGAAGGTAACATTTAAAACTAGAAAGTGTTGTTGGTGAATACTATGATGCACGGCATTGTGGTCTATGGCCCAACAAAATCTATATGAGGGAAATATTCTTAAAGGTTGCATTTGCCATGTACGCACACACACACATGATATATATATATATAAACAGGATACAGAATAACCAAAGTCCAAATATTCATATAAAATTTTTTGTTCTTCTTTTGAAGTTTGAGCTATGTTCAGGAAATCAACTAAGTTTGGTTTTAAAATATAATAACTGCGTTCTCTACTAAAGCAGATGAGACAAAAATGAATTATCTAAGCATTGCAAAATAAACAGTACACTGCCTTCAAAAATTGAAACATTAAACGGAGCACATAATAATAGAGTTGACTTTTAATTGAAGAGCATATACATTTAATATAGTAATATTCACACATGCACACATATATGCAGGTTATATGTTTGAAAACAATATCATACATTCATAAACCTAGCATAAATCAAGTATATCAGTTATAGTAGAGTAAAAACTGTTGTAGTTCCTTTCAGCATTATACGAATTCAAAGCGAGTGGTATTCTACTAGTCAAGGATAGAAGTTTGGAAATCATGAAATGACCAAGTTGGACATCCAGTCTGAACTCATTTCATTTAGAACCTACTATTCATGGAGTCCCAATAGAACATTGTTATAATAGGTGGATGACAGACAATATGCCATTTAACAAATCTTTTACCGGTCCATGACTAAAAGAGCTAAAAATTTGGAAGAAACCTATTACTATCATCATTAAATTGGAACTTGTATTATTGTCATGTTACAAAACTTGGCTTTTAGGCTGCATTTTAATTTGCTTTTTCTGACACTCACCCTCCTATGTATGTTTCCACTGAAAAATATTTTCGTTAAAAATTGTTAAATTATGTTTAATTTTCTCAAAATTATTCATAAATTATATAATAAATATTTTTACTTAAAATAAATTGTATTGTATAATATATGACATAGTATTAATAAATTGTGTAATATATATATATATATATATATATATATATATATATATATATATATATATATATATATATATATATTTAGTCAGTTGGTTTTATAAATTTAAAATTGTGCATAAAATATATGATAAGTTATATCTAATATCTAATCATTGCTTGGTAAGCCTGGGAGCAAGCTATACCGAGCTATGATACAAAAATTTTTAAAAAAATTTATATTCAATTTTATTGAAATACAGCCATAAGGCATGTAGAATAGACACACTGTAGCAAGGCTTATGAACAGACAGACAAATGTATGAATGGAGGTGAAATGAATATTCTAACACTATTTTATAATGTGTGTGGATAAAGAAAAATCACTATGGAATACAAAACAACTTATGTAATGTAAATAAATAGAACATTATTTGGAATTAAATATTGCAAAATTTGCACAAGTGAAATAATTGCAATTTCTTTTTGCCTTTATGCTCTTGGGATGTAGTTTATGCTGTACACCAGTCTGTATTGCAATGTTTAAACATACTGCAGTTGCAGTTAATAATTTTCAGGTCTCATTTATAGATTAAATATAACAAAAGAAAAGAAAAAAAAACGTTAAGCCATTGAACCCTCTCTCTGACAGTGCCAATCATATTTACTTGGTGAACAATATTTTTAATTATTGCCCTACCTAAAGCATGGACTTTTGTCCACAACTGTGCCAAATTCATAATATTTATAGCCAGACTTGAAAAAGTATGTTACCTTTAAAATGAAAACAACGTACTGAATTTTTATCAAATATCCGGGGGTGGGGGGTGGGGAGAGGCACAATTCTTCAATTCACCAATAGGGTTATTCACAAATTATAATAGGAGGCACAATTCGTATCTTTCATTTATTTTAAAAAATAATGCTTTACTTTGCATTACAAAAAGAAAAAAGAAATTGAATTTATTATTGGATTATAACTATGTAAATAAAGGCAAACATTGACAACAATGGACTTGTGTAATAAAAATAAAGGGGCTATATGACTGATGTAATGTTGTTTTGGGCACCTGCATTTAGGTGTTGAAAAAATATATCGATTCAAAGAAATAATTTACCTTTTAAAAAATCACAAATAATACACTAAATCAAGCTATTTAGCAATCATTAAAAATAGTGTTTAAGATAACATTTGGAACAAGTGAAACAGATCAGTAGGAAAATTTTCATTATGATTATTATTATTATTATTATTACTACTATCATCCAAAGCTGATTACTCTTTATTTCGTTATATTCAAAGGTTGATTATGCGAACAAAAATAATATGTTGTTTCCTATTGCACTGGTTTTTAAATTAGAGTAGGCAAGTAGTTTTTTAAAAAAAAAAAAAAAAAAAAAAGATTATATATAAATCAAATAATATTTCAAGCGCTTCAAAGTTCTGAACAAAACCAGCTCAGTTAGATGCACAAATCATTTTTGGCAATGTGATGGAGGGGGGGGGGGGGGGAGTGCTAGGGTCGGCAATGAGAAACATGAAACATGGACAGTCGGCCGACCGGAAACACACATTTTTCTGGCCTTACATACATTTTTAGGCAATTTTTTCTTTGGTTGTTTTATTTTTGTTGATGTTGTTGACACGGACATTTTAAGTGAAAGTAGAATGCTAATTAACGAAAACTAGATGCAGACAATGCTTGTTTACGTGTGGCATGCGTGGGTTCCAATAAAGCTCAGTGCTGTATCAAAAATGGACTCTTCCACAGCACCAGGAAGAATATGGCGGATTACATGTATGCATACCACTGTTTTTCAGCATGTATCGAATGAATGGATGTCAGTCATTTCATAACTGGGACATTTCATAACTGGATTATTTTATACAAAAGTTACTACTGTACTAATAATTATGGTGTTTAACTTTTACTTTTGATATACAAAAGTGATCAGAGGTATTATATATTTTTGCGTAAATATCAAATATCAAGGAGTCAGCAAGTACCGAATGTGATACAGTTGCCCGGCTCTTGCGATCTTGATGCCTCCTCATTAAGAACCATAATTGTGAAAAATATGCCATAGGCCTGGTTTTTCTAATGAAAAATCCTAATGTAATCACCATCACAAATCACTGTAAGTTGGTTGGTGCTAAAGCAGGAGGGGCCCATAGACGAAAGCACACCGCCTCAACAGATGGCAGACAGCTGGTTTTTGATGTATGATTCCCTTTTAGACGGGTTATATATTTTTCTGATTTTGTGTGTGTGTGTACTTTCATCAATTTTAAAATCTGACTTCTTTATCATTTTAACAATAATTAAACGCAACTAATGTTAATGGAGAATACAACAGCATGTGTAGAAATAATGGGTACGAAGCATCCCAGTTATGAAACATCCAGGTTATGAAATGACCTGCACCCAAATGAATGGTGTTGTGCTGTATGTCAATAAGAATTATGTTTAAATCATTCACACAGGAAGTGAATTCGATAATTTTTGATACATTTCAAGATGCTGACATGAAAGATAAATGAGAAACAGACACGGATATCATTTGCGATGCTGTGTGGAACTAATTATAGTAAATGTGTGCACATGACGCATGTGACTTTAACTACTATCGACCCTCCTAACTTCATGCCCTTCCTTGAATTGTGTGCCATGTTTCTTGTGACCGCACGCGCTTGTTTTGAGATCCTGACATCATCAACTAGGTCACTGGCGTTTGCTGACAATGACCCTAAGTGCCGATTAAGAAATACTTTATGAAATTAAATTTAAATACATACTAAAATTTAAATTGAAAAACACAATGAAAATGTCCAATTTTACTAATGCCATATTTGCCCGAAGTTTGTGGCCCTGGCGCGAGTTTTAGCTGTTCAAACCATGGTCGATGTTCAATTGTTGTTTTCTTTACCTTTTGATTAGTAGGAAACCCACGACAGCAATTTCTCAGACAACAAAGGCAATGTAAAAACTTGGTTTATATAACATGCACTTCTTATATCATGTTAGAAAAAATAAATACAATGGAAGGAAATGCAGTATGAATTTCTTTATTTGATTATTGTAATGTAGGGGAAAAAACCTTTGTTGTGACATACATAGACTTAAAAATAAAAATCTTTTAAAAGTTCAGCGTATCTTTAAATACGATAATTATATCGAAATAGCTTGAAATTTAAAAAAAAAAAAATGCATCCTATTTTTTTATATATGTTTTAGTTTTTTACTTTGGCACAATTTTTTATGTATTTTATTGCAGTCAATATGCATACGAAAGCAATGAAATATATTACAAATGCAACTAATGAAAATACAGAGACATTATAAGCGATCCATTTCCACACTTTGGCCGAATTGTCACATTCCAATCTTATGTCACATGGCCTTTATTTCAGAGGCACAAACCATGGGTGAACTTCTGGAAATAGACAAATTTTGACACGCTCAGGAAAGCGATAGCTCGCAAAGGGTTTATCGAGTTTAAAAACATATTTCAATGATCAATAAATTAAGTAGATATAGCTGAACACATTCTATCATGATTTTAATAGTTTATCACAATATTATAATCAAAGCGTTAAAATTCACGTTAAGGCATAAAAAATGGCAGGTCAAGGATATATATTATCCTCGATCCGCTATATTTCGTGCCCTTAACGTGAATTTTAACGCATTCGTTATAATATTGAGAGAATCTATTCAAATAACCATAAAAAGTGTTCAACTGTATCTACTTCATTTAGTCATTGTTAAAAATTTGTTGACATTGATGTACATTAGTTCAGAATTATCATTTTTCTGAGCGTGTGTAAGTTTACTTATTTCCAGAAGGGCGTCTATGGTTCGTGCCACTGACTAAAAAGTCATGTGGCATATGACTGGAATGTGCCAGTTAGGCCAAAGTATGGATATTATTAGTTTATAGCATCTCAGAGTTTTTGAAATAAAAACAAAAAATTAAAAATGACAAATTGATAAAACCTCTTAACCATTTGTCAGTCAGTGGGTGATTTTTATTCCTCTTAACATTCTGAATGGCAAGGTCTGCAGCAATATCTCCAACCTCCCCGCATGTATAGCCATATTCATATTTGGCCATTTCATTTAAGTGATTTGCCTCCTCTTCTAGATTCAACAATAGGGATTATTTCCCAACAATCATTTTGTCTGGGTCTATTTTTCCTAGTAATGTCTCTAAGTGTTTGTGTTGCCACTTTAAATTAACTCGTACAATGCTCTTTTTACTGCCATTCCATCTTTTACTAACAAGTATGTTTTTTTAAGCCTAGTGGGACTATACAGTCTGTATTGTTTCTTTGTGAAATGAAGTGGTTTAACCTGAAATAAAAATTAAAATTAAAATTAAAATGATCATAATTTTCTTTGTTTTGTTTTTTCAAAATTAAAACATATGTCATCTCCATCTTTATCATATTTTATTGCTTTCAAAGACATATTCAATTCAATATAACATGAATAAATAATACAATATTAATACAATATAAACATATGGTTCATTTCTTAAAGTGTATTCCAGGATGTAACACTAAAACAAATATTTCTCTTTTCTTTCCAATGAAATAATACTGAAATGACAAAGTCCATAGTGAATATATATTTTCAGTGTAAATTTTTCTTATGTTGTATAAGAACCCCACATGATTAAAACCAAATATTTACATTGGCTTTGCCGTTGTATAAATTCCCAAAGTGGGTTTTCCTGTTCAAGAAATATAAACAAAGCCAACATGTGATTAGCAGACCTATCGTTAGCATATAATACACAATTTAACGCCAAAATGTCTGACACAAATAAGGCATTATAGTATGGGTCTGCTCCATTCTGAATCGCAAACATTTTTAATTTCGAAAATTAGTTGTTAATGGCAAGAACAATGTTAAAGAAATACTATTTATAGTACAAGCACAGCCTAATACATGTAAGGTGCATGGTTGCGACACGGATCCTCGCACAGGTAAAACTAAAAGTCAGTACATTTATACTGTATAAAATGTCCACAATACCATCAACTATAATCAGTAAAATTAAAATAAAGGCTAAATCATGTCATTCTCAAAATCATAAATATGTCAGATAATTAGATTATAGATTTGTATCATTTTTATATCACATGTTAAACATTCCACAAACATGCATTATGAACATAAGTGACTTCACCATCTAAATATATTTAATTCATATTTACATGGCATTTAGCATGCCAGCAATTTGATCAACATTTAAAAAGAGCATGTAATGTAGACATTATAATTATTATTATTGATGTTGTTGAAAATACATAGAGGATATTTTCTTTTCCTATGTTAACACCGGATATATTTCATCATGTGGTACAAAAAACGTGATATTTTAATGAGTGGCGAAGAAATATATCCGGTATTTACGCAGGAAAAGAAAATTTTCTTTTTATTGTATACCAAAGTTGCTCTTGAATCGAAGCTTAGAAGAATAAATGCACTATTCTCCACCACAGTCCACTCCCACCCATGCCTTTTTTTCGTAAATTAACCTCACTTTCATAGGCTGGTCATATAAATATCAGTGACTTAAGATAGCGGTATGATTGGGTTGACCTAATCTGTCGCAGCAAATTATATTTTTGACATTTTGTAAACTATTTGATCATATTTGACCACGAAGCAAGTCTGATTCATTAATGCATCACAGCGGGTTTATCGTTGTTGTCAAGTAATGGGAAATAACTTCATAGAGACGCGAATGGCATCGGCTAAAATTTCGTCTGCAAAAATTAATTTCCATGTCTGAAATGTAATGCAGTTTCTATTTATTTGTTCTAGCTCACAAAATGCTCGTATTTGTTGCTGCAGGTATAACTTATGAAGGTGCACACAATCCAGCATCGCATGGCATGATGGGAAATCTTATATTTTCACATGTGAAAATATAAGGAATTATTTTTCACATGTGAAAATATAGGAATGAAAAATATGAAAATGATTTCGCCAATAAGTTTCTATATTTCACACTAAATTATATATATAATATATATATATATATATATATATATATATATATATATATATATATATATATATATATATATATAATAAAAATAATTCCTAAATATAAGTATAAATGTCTGATAAACATATAAATCATTATTATTAGGATTATTTATTTTACAATCTGATTCAATTTCTTAATTTTAAAACTGATAAAAAATATCAGCATTATTATACAATATTATTTCTATTTTTATTCCTTTTTGATCTGGGGAAAAAAGTATTGTCATCTGAATATTTTAATCATTATTTTAATTATTACTTATTCTGCATGCATGTGTACATGCTTTGTGGGTTTTTTTGTCTTCTATAATAATAATAATAAGGTCTAAATTACTTGCTACTTTAAATGTACTTATGATTTTTACAAAAATATTATAATGCCACTTTTTTTCAGACTTCATTATTTTGGAATATGTGGCATATAATTAAGAAAGAAATGATCAAATCTATATTCTACTTCATTACATTTTATGATTCAGATAATTTTTTTCTGTGTAGTTTCGTAGCCTTTATTTTAATTGTACTGATTATAGTGGATTGTATTGTGCATGTTTTATACAGTATAAATGTACCGACTTTTAGTTTTACCAGTGCGAGGATCCGCGTCGCAACCATGCACTTAATGACGTGTATTATACTGTACTTGTACTATAAATAGCATTTCTTTAACAGTGCACTCTCCGTTAACAACTTTATTTTTCCAAATTAAAAATGTTTGCGGAGATGGAACAAGGTCTAGTTTGAAATTTTTGAAGGTATAAAGGGATTAAATAATCCTCAGCTAGGCAGTAACTGGCCCAGGTAAATACTTTCGATGACCGAATGTGGCGTACGATTTAGAATGGAACGGGCCCATACTAGAGTCAAAACACAGACTTTCATTCAGATTGTTTTAAAAATTACATGAAATTACCTGTTTAAAATCTCATTTTGTCTGATTTTTCTTGCTAAATACTTGCTGTGACTCTTGAATAAGGCTGGCGACACAGTCATTATCCTGAAACAAGCACGTTAGGTCGCGAGAAACATAGCACATGATTCAAGGATATTCTTAAGTTAAAGTATGGGCCCGTTCCATTCTGAATCGTACACTACCTTCGCTCTTCGAAAGTGTTTACCTGGGCCATATAATTGTGTGGCATATAATTACAAAAAATGATAAAGTCTATATTCTACTCGCATTACATTTTTATGATTCAGATAAAAAAAATTCACTGTAGTTTCGTAGCCTTTATTTTAATTTTACTGATTATAGTGGATGGTATTGTGAACGTTTTATACAGTATAAAAATACCGACTTTTAGTTTGACCTGCGCAAGGATCCGCGTCGGTACCATGCACCTTATAACGTGTATTAGGCAGTGCTTGTACTATAAATAGCATTTTCTTTAACATTGCTCTCGCCGTTAACAACTTTATTTTTCCAAATTAAAAAAGTATGCGTAGACGGAACAAGGTTTAGTTTGAAATTTTGTAAGGTATAGAGAGATTAAATAATCCTCAGCTAGATAGTTATTGGCCAAGGAAAATACTTTCGAAGAGCGAAGGTGGTGTACGATTCAGAATGGAACGGCCCCATACTATAGGAGGATGGACGATATAAATTTAGCCCTGCTAGAACAAGAGGGCCAATACAAACTCTCGATTTACAATGGACTGAGAATATTGTCTCTTATATAATACGAAAAGTATATTAGAAAGCCGGAAAGCATGTTAGGGCACGAGAAAAAGTTAATTTTTCCAAGAGAAACTTGAAATCAACCTACATGAACAATGGCGACGATGTAAAGAGAACAGTTATGACATAAGAGGGTCAGACTGGGTCTGTGTTCTGTCGGTATCAAACGTTCTGGAACTTTCCATCTAAGGTCTGACCGGATAGTTGTTTTCATCTGACTACGACAGATTGCAGAAAAATGAGAATATTTTCTACAACAAAGATACAAATAAAAACTCAACAATGAGTTTAGTGGAAAGCATGCTCGTCAGATTTGAATTATGGTATTAATGTTAATTCCACGAGTAGCATAGGAAGCCTATCGAAACCCAAAAGAGGCACTTGAGACCCATACAGGAAATGAACATGGAGAGGCACTTGAGACCCATACGGGATATGAACATGGAGAGGCACTTGAGACCCATACGGGAAATGAACATAGAGTGCACTTGAGACCCATACGGGAAATGAACATGGAGAGGCACTTGAGAGCCATACGGGACATGAACACGGAGAGGGCACTTGGGGGACAGAAGTATTTTATAGGGACAGAATAGACACATAGACAAACAAACAAACAACGCTGAGCGTAGTGACCAATACCCCGTCATCTATACTATCCAACACTCCACACTATACCATCAATATGCCGTGTGTAGTGACCAATATCCCGTCATCTATACTATCCAATACTCCACATTATACCATCAACAGTAGTAGTTATATGTGGGTGTTGAGACCCAAACGGACATTCTAGGTTAAACAGGGTCGTTTTTTTCATTAGCGACTCCCTCAGTGTGCTGCGCTCCCTTGAATCTGGAAATTCCACCAGTAGAGAAAACCTACTTCGAGAGGTTAAGCTTAAACTTAAAATATTAGACCCAAACCATCATACTGTGGAATTTATGTGGGTGTCCTCTCATATAAACATCCCTGGGAATGAGAGGGCCGATAAAGAAGCCAAAAACAAACTAAACGAGCCCACGATACAAAAACTGGACTATAGCGTCCAGGAAATATACAGCATCATTAGAAAAAAAAATCAATCAAAAATGGCAGTCGGAATGGGACAAATCAAATAAAGGATGCAGACTATACGATCTGCATAAGCTAATCAATAGAAATATTGAACACACTATCCTGGCAAATCCGCACGATTACAAAATTATAAATATGATAAAAGCGGATAAAACACTATTAGCAAATAGCTTTGGTAAATATGTGTCGGGACTAAACATAGCAGGAATAAACTTTCCAAACTGCCCCACGCCTGAAACCTTGGAACATGTTTTTAACATCTGCCCCAAATACAATAACGAAAGAAAAACATTCCAAGAAAAACAAACAAAGCTCAAATCCCCAACTACCTATCCGGATTTCCTCAAAGAAGGAAATAAAAACATGAAATCGGCATACACAAATATAGTGGGGTACATTTCAGAAATAGGAAAAAGGGGCAAAATATAAGAATAAAAAATAAAAACACTCCATACACAATAAAAGAATATTAAATAGGAAACTCATAGAAAGGAAGAACACTAAAATACAAAAGGCAAAACCACAAGTCCAAGGCGGGAGAGGAGGGGCCCTACCCATGGAGGAAGGGATTGGTAGGCCGGGACCACCAGGGGCCCAGGTACGTCGCGAAGACGGCCCAATCCAGGCCTTCCGGGGATGGAGAACCCCCACTTCCATGGATAAGATTTGGGGTCTAGCCAAATAATAAACCCATGAACTGATTGTAATCTTAAATTAATAAAACCAAATCAAATACAAACATTAACAAAAGATCAGGGGATATAATGAAAAAAAACACAAACAGACGTAACACCGTTTTTTGCTTTTCTCTCTCCTCTGACTAATTTTATTCCATAACAACCCAGATCCCCTACTAACGGACAACTAACCTAAACCTCTGTCCTATGGGTTGGGCTCTGGTCTGATGCGAGATTTTATATTACGCTTTTAAACAGGTGCTAGGTCTCATACTAGCATACACCTGGGCGGAATCCCTGTGTATCCTCAAGGTCGGAGTGGTCGCAGGATTTTCTGCTACCCAAAGCACTGGGGCCTGGAACCATACAGGCATACCAGGACTGAATCCTTGCTGGGGCCGGAAGATTAGCCCTGAGATAGAGTTTGGGGCATCGAAATTAAAATTTTATTAATTTTATTTTATTTTACTCTATTTTTTTTTTTTTTTTCTTTTTTTTTTTCGAGACACCTAACCTAACTAAATATACAACTACAATAGAATAAAAACTATACTTTTCCAACCCCAAAATGTCAAGACAATAAGGTGATCATAAACCCTGATCATCAGGCCCTGCCGCACAAGGTGGCATCTAATTGGAAAAAATAAAAACAAACTAATTAAAATAGGGATGCTAATAAAAAACTGACTGTATCCCCAAAATATTAACACTATAAGGTGGTCATAAACCCTGACCATCAGACCCAGCCGCACAAGGTGGCACTAAATTGGATATTATAACTAAAAAAAATAGATAGACATAACACCCGACGTAAATTTCAATGTATAAGGTGTTTCCAAGCCCAGACCATCAGGCCCAAACTGCACAAGGCGGTTACTATATTTCTGAAACGTTCTAATATTACGTAGGATAATTAGAATTTAAAACTAAAGATCAAGAAATAAAAACCTGACCAACTAAATAACCAGTATAAGGTGGTTCTAAATCCTTGTAAATACTTTGGAGCAAAACCATCGTACATTTTAAAGAACTGAATTAATTGACGCTTATAACGTCTAAAATTCAGGCTTTCCCACCGGTTTCCTCACATAATAATAATAATAATAATAATAATAATAATAATAATAATAATAATAATAATAATAATTTGAAGTTCGTATTCACTGGCAGACACTTAGTTGGTATCCCTGACTCAGTTTTTACTTGTGAATATTCATTCTCTGCTACAGTACCTTGAAAAAGGTAAGCATCACAATAGTGACGGGTCTTGTAGTACCGATATTGAATTTAATATAATTTTATATTATATTAAAAAAAAAAATGCACTAATTTTGAAGTTCATACTCACTTGGAAGATTATAGTCAGTTCCCCTGACTCAGTTTTCACTTGTAAATATTCATTCAGACCTAACTCTCTGCTATAGTACATTGTTTCGACGTGAAGCATAATTCACGTACATCTGACACAAGTGGGAGTATGCTTTTCCGGAAATGTTGACTTTTCTGAAAAACTGTCCGAGCTTTATGCCATCAATTTCCTGCTCCAACCATTCCCATTTCCACACACATACAGTCAAACTTGTCAATAGCAGCCACCCATGGGAAAATGACAGACTGACCTTTGTACATAGGTGACCTCTGAATGCACATTCACCTTTAAAACTTTGTTCTTGAACAAACACCATTCGTGTATCCCCCAGAATAACAAGGGCATGGTAATTATCCTCCAAAAAGAGCACTTTAAACACATATATCATTCCCAAAAAGGCACCATATTTCATTATACTTGTAATCACATTAGTTGGTAAATGACCGTAACCATGTGATCAGGTTGAGCTGCGTTTATTTTTGTATAAACTGTACGGAGAAGTACTTTATACCAACTTCTATAAATAGAGTGACGTGCAAAGTAACCAATGCAAACATTGGAAGAGAAGGCATACACACTGCATGCCTTAAAAACGAAATACAAATGTTAGTGGGCTTTTGTTCTTCTGAAAATCAAATAAAAATTGATTTTGACAGAATAAAATAAAAAATCTTTGTAATTTGTTCTGAAAACAAGAGTCCATAGAAGGGACTTTGCAAAAATATTATTCAGGAAATCAAGATAAGACCATTTCTTCCTTTTAACCATGTCTATCATTTTGAATGTCTACCGTTTTGAATGATGAAAACACGTGGTTTCGCATCATTTTATTCATGCTGCAAGATGGTGGCCAAGTAAACAATTGCTAAGAAGTCCTTTTTCGAAATTAGTGAATATCGTACGATGATTTATTCAGCTAGGATTTATTCATCATGGATATTGTTCATCTAAGTACTTAAATGCTTTTGGAAAATCCTCATTGTGACTGATGCTGTTAAAAATTGTATTATTTTTTAAAAATACTTACCAGAATTATGCATAAAAATAGCATGGTGTTAAATCTAACAATGTCAGTACTGTAGACAATTTTCAGTATATCCAGTCTGTTTTAGTTCTCTGGATTCACCCAAGGGGACATTCATGATGCTGAAGTAAATTCATATAGAAAGAAAATCCCAGATTGTATCCACATCAAAGAAAATAAAAACAGTATCCCTATCCATGTCAGGAACAACTCACCACTAAAGCAGATACATAAACAGTAGTAATGGGGGGCGGGGTAAATAGGGTTAAAAAAAAGGCACTATGGGGTCATACGGGAATGAACATGAAGAGGGCACTTGGGGGTCACACTGAAAATGAACATGGAGAGGGCACTTATGGGTCATACTGAAAATGAACATGGAGAGGCACTTGGGGTCATACTGAAAATGAACATGGAGAGGCACTTGGGGTCATACTGAAAATGAACATGGAGAGGCACTTGGGGTCATACTGAAAATGAACATGGAGAGGCACTTGGGGTCATACTGAAAATGAACATGGAGAGGCACTTGGGGGTCAGAAGTGTTAATGGGACAGAAGTGTTTATGGGGTCAGAAGTGTTTATGGGGACAGAAGTGTTTATGGGGTCAGAAGTGTTTATGGGGATATAAGTGTTTATGGGGACATTAGTGTTTTTGTGAATACACATAGACAAACAAACACAAAACATAAAACATATGGTAAATCATGGAGTAATCTTTACGTTGTGATCTGGGTGGCCCTGAAAAGGTTCGTTTGAGTTTTGTTAACCAAAGACAGTTAACACATATCACATCTCTTCACAGGTCTTCTTCTTCTCAAACTTCGTCTCACTTCAGGTCCATCAATCAATACTCTCTTCAGACACCCTTGTCTCTCCACATACATTCTCCTTTTTCAAATAGCCGTGGCCGTAATCGTGGTGATAGCCCATGAGACCTTCACATACATCGGGTAGTCCGGGTTGAAGAGCATGTACGATACGATGTTTCTGATTCTGCGTTTGTCCACATTGTACGTGCTAGAGTTGTTCTTGAGAACAGGTGAAATTATAGAAGAATGCACTGGTATATATAGCCTAAGACCGGATCAAATCGGATTGAAATCGTCCACCAATCCAAATGCTCGATACAAAAATGTAGTCATAGCGTGGATCTCTCTTCCAGTCAGAAGAGAGTAGGTGTGTTACGTCACATTCAGTATATAGGTGCAATAGCGTTCGTACGGTTTACCATTTCGGTACAATTTCAGTATGGCTGAGACAATGAAGAGATGTATTGGGGTGCGCCTGCAACGGAGATCTCTTATACTCGGAGTGATAGTGCGATGACTACGACTACGACTGCAGCTGTCAACAGTATTCTTCATCCAGAGGAGGATGCCTTTAATTTGGATTTGGCTGATTTCTTGTCGTCTCCGCGAGAATGCTTCCCTGCGACAATAGTAGTACTACCTTCACCTCCTTCTCCATCCGTACCTTTGGTAGATGATTTTAGAAAGAGACAGAAGGATTAACTGGAAGCTTTTTTGCAACAACAGAAAGAAGCAGAAGAAACATTTTTTCAACAACAACAACAACAAGAAGAGGAAAAAAGAAAGCGAGAACAAGAAGAAGAGAAGATAACAACTTTGAAGTGTGAAGGACAGAAGGAACGGAATAATGGAAACGAAACGGTGAGTCCGTTACAAGACATTTTGAAGGAGTTAAAATATCTCAGATAAATGAATCAGACTTCTTTAACTCAACCCAGGAGAAAGAGACCTTCACGTGCTAAGCATTCTAAGTCCATCACTACACCCACTCTCACTTCTGCGAGATAACACCACCACCACCAGTGACTACTACCACTACTACCAAAGCAGCAGCAGGAGTAGGATTTGCCCGTGGAAAGAGATTAAGAGAGTTAAAGCTCATGATGTCCAGTCCATAAGTTTTTGTCATTCAAAACACCTCAACGGTCCTTGCGTGTGTGTGTTTCTTAGTATAAAAAAATCAAGACAAAGAGACACTTACTTTTTTCTTTGGTATATTCTCTTTTAAAATGATAATCAAAATTTCAATAACACAGCACTCAAGTCCATTTTTTCACTGTCTCTTGTTTTGAATTTCTTCACTGCAATGGGTTCCTTTTCCTCTTCGGTGTCTTCTAGGGGTCTTACCTTCTTGCCTTTCTTGAGGGGGATGAGTTTTTCTTCTGTTTTTGAAGAACACTTTTCCTCCTTCTGCTTCTCCTCCTGCCTGTTCTCATTTTTCTTGGGACACTCTGAAGACCAATGTCCTTTTTTCTGACAATGATAACAGGTATCTTTACCTATTTTCTATTTTTTTCTTTTCTTTTGCTTTGACGTTGTGGACATTCTGGAGCCCAATGTCCTTTTTTCTGACAATGATAACAGGTATCTTTTACCTTTTTCTCTTTTTTCTTTTTTTTTGCATGCATGTTGTGGACATTCTGGAGCCCAATGTCCTTTCTCTTGACAGACATAGCAGGTATCTTGACTTGACTTTTATCTCGAGCGGAGTAGTCCGTAGTCTTGTTGGAAGTGGTATACTTTCCAATGAGTCTCTCTAAATTTCTTATGGCAACAGCCGTCTGTTGTGCCAAATCTCTGACTGCTCTTCCATCTTCACTGTTTGAAAGTTGAATGACTAATAGTTACTCTTAGGATGAGAATCTCTCTCTATATAAGAAGAGAGAGCGTGCGTAAAACTGAGTCAAATCAAATTTGGCAATCAAGATGAAACGATCACAATATTCCAGTGAGAAACCAAAAGAAGAAGACACCAAGAGGAAACAAATGTACGAAGTTTTTATAACGGAATTTAGAAAGTTACACCGTCATGCATCTAGTATAAACCTTTTGTACAATAAAAGTAAACATAACTGTGCACTCTTCAACCCTAACCAGTGTCACTTACGAGTTGTATGGACTTTTTGATCATTTTAACGCTGATGACTCTACGTCTGTCTGCTTCACTGTGAAAATGTTTACACAAAGTGTCTTGAACCAGTCTGTTTTAATTACATGTGGGACGGAGAAAAAGTCGTTTGCTTCTTTGTAAAATCATGGTTCCTCTGTGTCAATTGTAAAGACTGAAGAGTTACAAGTCCTTCCCGGTGTTTGTCTTTCCTGAAATATTGATCGAAATTAAATTGGTCTCGTACTTAATTTCAGATTTCACATGATTTTCTTCGTGGTCTTAAATATATACATCCGCCAAATCAGTAGTGAAATAGTAGTATTAGTAGTAGTAGTAGTAGTAGTAGTATTAGTAGTAGTAATAGTAGTAGTATTAGTAGTAGTAATAGTAGTAGTATTAGTAGTAGTATTAGTAGTATTAGTAGTAGTAGTAGTAGTAGTATTAGTAGTAGTAATAATAATTTGTGTTGTTGCTGTAAGAATTTAAGACTAGTTATTACTCAATTTTTGCCAACAAAAAAAACTGAAATTTGTTAACGTAGTCAAGTTCAATATTAATTGGATTCCATTCAGCATTTATGCGTCTATAAAGGTCTCCAGCTGCAGACAGCCTCAACAAACAAATACATGCAAATCTTCATTTCGATTTGTTTTTCTTTTATCCTTTATGGAAGAAATACGAGGGCGTCCAAAACTGAAAAAGTACACAAATGAAACTTCCAAGGTTCGAACGTCCAAATAGCACGCTCCTTTTAAACCGAAATGGATGAAACTTAATAAGGTTATTATTTCCATTGACTTATACCGACACTGGATGATTTACAGAATCAATGATGTGATCGCAAGTATTTGTGAGGGTTGTTCTTATAAGTATATCTTCTAATTACATTTATTGCTATTTTTAGTTTTAGTGGTTATGACGAGCTAAATAAAATCAATAAGTTAAAATAGAATCTTTTGAAAAAGTGTGTCCTTTGATTGATGAGTTTGTATAATATTTTCATCATTTGATGCGATTCCTTTGCGAAATGGAAATGATTGTAGTTCATATATTTAGATGCATATCGATTTTGCTAATCCCGACTCCTTGGTCAAAGGTATCACAAATGTAAGTTAGGTAGGATTTCAACTCTTAATCATCACAACGCGAACAAATCCAATGACAAATTATGTACGTCTGCCGACACCAACTATTACACGACCGGCACAAATGAACGATTCGATCGATTGTGTGATCAAAAAAAAAAAAAAACGACTTTTTTAACGGAAAACAAGTCTAACTGCGAACCCCACAGACCCAGATCGCATAATGCTCCGGCAGATCTGGGTATATGCAGTTTGTTAGGAGTAATTAGTAAAACAAACAATAGAGGCACTGAACTGTGGACACATTATGCGATGGCAGATCAGGGTCTATGTTGTTTGGAGTTGGATTCGACTTATAAGCGAGTATATGCGGCATATCAAGAACACAAAAATATTAAATCTGGAATTATTACCTTTGGTGCCTATATACAACCTTGTGATTGCCTCTGTACTAAAAGGCCTACTTGTGTTGTTGTGCCGTAAAGCACAAAACCAGACCAAACCTGAAATAGATAAAGTGGTAAAACAAAGTTGAAAAATGTGACTTAGATATGACCCGCAAAAGAGAGATAATTTGAAGATGCATCAGAGGTGTTATTCTATATTTGCATATAATCTGTTTGCAAAAGGGTTAAATCTTGAGAAGCGATTGACTAATTTTACCATTCCGGGGCTTAGTAAGCGACATTTAGACGTCATCTTAGTCTTTTGTTTATTTAAAACCATTTTCGCTCAAATTTTCTGATGTTCAAAGAAGCTTAAACCTGAGTTACGCGAGACAAACATCTCTCTGAATACAACTATATGCATCAAAGCTTAATTTTCATGAAATGTTTTCAAGGACATGCCTGTATTTTAAAGACTGACAATAAGCGACATACGATAGTTATTAATCCCTCCCCAATAGCCGGAGAACAAGCAATAATAATATTTTTTATTTTTAGTAATATTGGTTGACTTCCTTTTTTCTTTTAATTATCGGGAAATACGTAAGCCTATTTAATGGAAATTTCACATCTGTTTTGTTGCATTCTATCCTGAATCAAAAGCAAAAGCTTAAATGGATTTAAACAGACTGATATGTCCCCATGAATCCTACTAAAAACCTATAATAACGAATGTGTCCCCATTTAAAGAAAATCCACAAGATATACACGCACTGTAACACCAATGGTGATACCTACGACTTACAATGTGTGTAAAACAGTTTCAAAAACTTTAAGACCCATCTGTCGCCTTATATTTGATTTGGGAAAAACATATCCAGACTTTCATGATGGGACCTTTTGTTTGAAATGACAAAAAATAAGACAGGTTCAACGAGCAATAGGATAACAAGTTTATTTTTATTATTTCTTCTAAAGGTGCTAATTTAGTACACGACCTGTGTAATAACAGTAAGAAGGGTAGCTAATGCCGATTTTGTAGTTAGTTTATGAAATGATACTTGAATATATGCTCTTCCTATGCGTACAACACCGGATATAATTCAGGCTGTTATTTTGCACCTCTACAATGACCGCGATATGAAGCTTCAGGTGAGGCCACCGCGTGGGTGGTGTCGCTTAGCGCGGTATCGCGTTGACAAACAACTGTGGGCTACGATTATGAAGTCAATTGACCCTTGCTCAAAACTGTCAATTTACCGTTGTACTATCATATTTAGAGATTGAAAAAGATTGCTGTTTGATATTGCTCTCGTGCTAAAGAAATTAAATTAACAAAACAAGATAATAGTTACTACAAGTAGCAGAGAAGCCTTAGTTTGTCACACATGAACATGAAATCATTCAAAATGTTTACCACATTATATCTACTGAACAGCCAACCGTAATCATGTGGAAATAAAACGGTATATATGCATAACAGAACAAATTTCAGTAAGGATTTAAATACAACTGCACTTTTAACATTCACGAAACGGTCGTGCAGTTTAAGTGGGGGGGGGGGGGAGGGAGGGGGATAGTGCGTGTTTCATGTATTTATTTGCACACTTATCACCTCATGAGCACTGTATGCTTTAAGATAATGGTGGACAGCCTGATCCAAGGGCAGATTAAAATTGTTCGTGCCCAGTCCGTCATTGTTTGAATGGACTACATACGCTTATTGTAAATGAAATTAGCAGCTGCTAGCATGAAAACATATACATGCTGAAATTAACCATTATTCTCTGAAGGCCATCAAGAGACGAATCAGCAAGTTCTAAGAATTTCGGTGCACGTTGACGCATTTGATTTCAACTTTCTGGCATGATCTTTTCTCGTTGAAAAATTCAATGTTCCTAAAACAACAAACGTACTGTTGTCAAAATGAGTCGTTTTATTTGTTACGTATTCGATCGACTTGAGTAATACCTCAAAACATGAACAGACACTCCACATGTTATCTGCTGGGGGACAAAAGAGGATGAATATATGAGATGACTTACACCTATTAGAGTCTTTACACCATTGACCAGTCAATCCTAAATCAGACGGTTCCTACACGTTATTTTGTCTTAGGTGATACTTGCCTCTGTTGACAAACAGATGGAGGAGATAGCAATAGTTCCACTATTTGCCTTATAGATTTGTACATGTTCTATTATGTCCGCTCTGAACCATTCGTTCCGCTATGTCCGCAACTTTCAGTTCCAATATGTTTGCACATCGCATCATGTCCGAAACGTTTTTTCGTTCCAATAACGTGTACATAAAATGGCGGACATAATGGAATATGAGAACATAGCGGGACGTAACACATGTAGGTCAAGCACGTGCCTATCTTTGTCATAAAAAGTAAAGAATGCGTTTCTAGAGAATAACAGGAAAGAAGTAAACCTACGATTAGAATTCAAGCAATAGGGTCAATGATTATTGTCAGACCACAGGGATTCAACAAATTGTTTGGTCATAAACGTACGATTTTGCTTCATATATGTTTGGGATATCCATCGAGAAACAGTCATACAACATGATGTACTATACATACTCTAAAAGACATAAAAGATAGAACTTCTCATCTAGTAAACTACCCACCTATTTCCATTAAATTACAGTAGCAACTGAACGAGTGGTTGTCACTTTAAGGGGTCATCAATATTTAGAAATGAATAGTTTAAAAGACAAATGATTCCATGACAAGGTAGACGAATAAGTGATGTAATAGACATAACAATACTATCATTGATAATTTTGTAATAATTAACACACTACCGGTAGAACTAATAAGTGATGCCAAATTTTAAAAAAATAAATAATAAAAACTCGTGCGCTGTGTACACAGGTTATATGTATTTTAAAACTTAATAACTTGGTATGTTCTTCTTTGTTGTTGTGCTTGTTGTGTACTACCCTTTTACAGATCTCAATGCAATATGAGAAGAAAAGAACAGACATGGGTTTTCGTTGTGAGGTACACACAGATTCAAAGATTTCCTACAAAGATCCTATCTGTACAAACAAAAGTGTTTTTGTATCTTACAACAAGATCAATTTTACAAGGTTGGCATATATTGTCTGTACATTTTCACATTTACAAATTTCTCATATTTATTATGAGAGAGAGAGAGAGAGAGAATCTTACATAGACGCATATTTTAATAAATTTTTTAAAATCGGATAATCTCCATCTAATCCCAGCCTTGGCGAGTAAAACTTCAAATAATTCTTGAGTTTCATAAACTTCATTAGGAATCAGCATAAATTCAAGATTGTATTTATCGCACGACGAAAATATATGATTTTATTTTGCTAAAAGCTCATAATAGTTTGGTGAAATGACTTTGATATGCACTTGGATACCTTGGTCATTAATTCGCTTAATTGTCACGAGGCCATTGCGTGTGTAGAGCATGTACGCTATATCGTTGATATACCATGAAATGTATACATTTTCATAAGAAGAAACAAGGCTTTATGATTTTAGTTTTAATAAAAAAAATGTGTACAATTAGTGGTATATCAAAGGTACGTCGTACATACTGCACGTAGTATGAATATATTTTTTTTATATAATACATATAAATACACATACGTATATTTCCAAGAGAGTTAAGACTGACTAAAATACGTTGTGTATTGACGACGGCAGCTACGTCCTTCACCTTCCTGTCGAGAGTGTCCGGTCAAAAATGTATCTATTCACAATCTTCATTGATATTGTTAATTGTATTCTTTTTCTCACCCTATTTCCGTTTATATTCATTAAATAAATTAATGAGAAGCTTGAGATCCAAACATGAAAGTTGATCCCTGTCGAGTACGTGGTATAGAGTGGGAATATTATTGGCCAAAAGAAAATGACGAACAAATATGAGGTAAATCAAACATTTAAAGTTATCTGCAGTTGATCCAAGTCATTATAGTGTTTGTCTTACCATTGCTAATGCCCAAAGGATTCTTTTTATCTTCCAGTTTGTTTTTTCTCTCGCTCAGTTGGTTTATTGGTCACTTTTACTGTCATCAATCAATCAATCAATCAATCAAGAGACGTAGATCTAAATCCATGAAGGTAAAACTGACAGGCTGACTGACCGACACACACACACACACTTTTACTATCATAAATCAATCAATCAAGAGACGTAGATCTAAATCCATGAAGGTAAAACTGACAGGCTGACTGATCGACACACACACACACACACACACACACACACACACACACACACTTTTACTATCATAAATCAATCAGTCAAGAGAGAGAGAGAGAGAGAGAGAGAGAGAGAGAGAGAGAGAGAGAGACATAGATCTAAATCCATGAAGGTAAAACTGACAGGCTGACTGACCGACACATACACACACACACACACTTTTACTATCATAAATCAATCAATCAATCAATCAAGAGAGAGAGACGTAGATCTAAATCCATTAAGGCAAAATTGACAGGCTGACTGACCGACACACACACACACACACACACACACACACACACACACACTTTTACTATCTTTACTATCCTCAGCCAAGAGAGAGAGAGAGAGAGAGAGAGAGAGAGAGAGAGAGAGAGAGAGAGAGATGTAGATAAATAATCCATGAAAGAAAAACTGACAGGCTGACTGACCCCCGGATGTATATATATATATATATATATATATATATATATATATATATATATATATATATATATATATATATATATATATATATATATATATATATATATTCTGGCACGTTCAAAAGATGAATGGAATGAATTTCATTATTAAGTCCTACAAGACAGAGATTAATATTCATACCAATACCAATTCAAAGTACATGTGTTACTTATCTACATCTACCTACAACAAAACTACTTTCACTTTCCCTTACTATCTTCGTTTAAAACCCAAGTGAAACAACTTACTATATGTCGTATTATCTGCTCCCTCTCAGTACACATTACAGAGTATAATCTTTGCAAGCGATATATACATTATCACATGACCACTCGTTAGAAATAAGCCAAACAGGTACAAGCCGACAAAAGAACACACAATGCTCTGTGCTTGGATATTGACCAAAGGGGAATAAGGTAAGATAATTATGATATAGTCACACGATTTAAAAATGTATTATTTCATGAAAAAATAGTATTCTGGAAATATGATTGGTCAATCAAAAATATATAAAATCAAGTATTTCTGTTCTCAATTATTCCAGGTGGCTGTAAGAAATCCAGCAAGTTCATAACCAGATCATGTGACTTACAAGCGGGGTGTAAATAAGTAACATGATGACGGACATTACACGACGTGGTATAATAAAATGGCAGCAAACCGTCTGCAATATCTAATTTATGAACCGATTATATGACATGATTTTCATATAAGTACAGAAATGAGTGACTGTATGGCTCATTATCAGTAGAAACTATCCCTCAAAAGAAGGCTAGATTTTATTTAAACAGCGCTGATTAATCAGTCGTTTGGCAGTAATTTTGTTTCTGCCCAAGGCTCAGGGTGTATTGGGTTTAAGACGGTCATAACATTCCATACACCACAATAAATCACCATGCAACTAATAATATTTCAATTAATTTATCAAACATTGATAAGCTTCATAAAGGACATTAGCATTCGCTGAGAACAATATCTCATGTTCAAGCTCAAGCAGGCACGGAAGTTGTGATGAACTACTGAAAGGTTTTCAGTGGCAGTTTGAGAAATATCGTGGGGGAGGGGCGTAAAAAAGTATGTGAGGGATCTATGAAACGGACATTTCTTCCCCCCCCCCCCCCCCACGCGCCCTCTTCCCGGCGGAGGACCTGGCTCCTGTATTGTAAGCGTTTCCATGGCATAATTGTAATAAACTATAACGACACTTACTCTAGGAAATATTCCGGTTGTTTCGCACTCATATTTACAGGGTTTCGGAGGGACGTTAGTGTCCCACCCAACCCAACCCCACCATCCACCTCCAAACCGTTCCTGGTTTTGGCAATTTAAAACCAAAACCAGTTTTCATTCAGTTCTCGGAAATGATTTAACATTTCACTTAAATAAGGTATCTATAGATTTAACACTTATGTTATTGAGTGTACTGGGTATTCAGGAAAGTATGCCTCGCGGTAATACCTACAGGACTACTAGAACATATACCTACAAATACTTATTCTTCCCAAGAAGAATGGAATGCCCTACCGCCATACATTTTGTACCACTCTTGACCTGTTCAGTGAGGGTCTCCAATCTCTGTAAATAACCACTCAACCCTGTAGAAGTTCCTTTGATGTATACAGTCTGCAGCATGCGCCAGAGCACACACACACACACACACACACACACACACACACACACACACACACACACATATATATATATATTCAATAATGAGTTCTACTCCGTATGCGAAGAAGAAAAATCGCCTATATATAATTGTGCAATGTGGGCTTTTTCTCGCTAATGTGGCATGCGTGCACAAATATGGCCGATTAGCTTGCGTCAGAGACACATGTCTAATCAGTAAGGTACCAGATAAGGTGTAAATATGTCGGATACGGAAATACAAGGAATATTGCAGAGCGGATTTAGATAATGTAGGTAAATAGGGATTTGACTAAATCACTCCCAACCCCTTTTTCCAGTGAAAGTATTATACATTTTAATGTTAAAAACAGTATGTATGTATGTATAGGGTTAAACGGCACGTCAGCTCAATGCTGGTTATGCCGTCCTGTTTAAAAGTTAAGTTCTTTAAATGTAAAGATAAATGGTGGAAAAAACAACCCTAAGAATATAAACCCTTCCAAATAAAGATAAACATGTTGCTCTACAAAAAAAGAGATAAAACGTAAAGTTGTTAATTTAATATAAATAAAAAGACACAAAACATAAAAGATAAGGTACAAATATAAAATCGTTTAAAAACAGATAAATATTGTCATTATAAGTAAAACAATCCACCTCCCTTTAACTCGATCCTCATCACCACGAAACATTCCTGCATCCGCCCGTCTATAGGTAAAGAAAATGTTCCCTCCGCATACTTCTCGTCAACAAAAAACCATAGCTTGTATTAAAAGTTCTCTCTCTTTACAGTTTAATGTTGTGGATTTTAATATTGGTACTAGTTAAATGACTTCTTTCCCGACATAAAGATTTACAGTCTAAAAATTTAAATTTTAATTTCGTTCTTTTTTGCTGAGAAAATTAAAATTGTATTATTCTTTTGTAAGAAAAAGAGTGTGAACTTTGTGATTTTAGACTATCCAAGTTGACGCAGCAAGTCAGGACCTACGGACTCGTACACAAAAACTCGTATCATCTTCACAGTTAAATTCGTGAGACTTACAAATTCTGTCCTAATATGCATTACATATATTCATTTTGACCGCTGACCGCTGCATTCAATTTTTTTTTTTTTAGTGGATGAATACATTCTAAATAGTGAGCAATATTCGTAATTTTACACACATCTAAACCACAAATCGCTGGACGTAGTGGGACTGTCAAGACACTTTTATATGCATCATTTTTCGATGACAAAAACTCGATCGTCCAGGTACCTGTACCTGACTCTGCTAGTGTCCCTGGCCATTTTTATGACTGACTCTGTCCCTGGCCATTTTTATATCTCCAAAGTGTTGCCAAAATATATGGAACACTATCTAACCACCCTGAAGGGTAGACGATTTTGAAACCCGCCATGCAGTTGGAAGTGTAGTTTTCCGGTCTATGAACAACATACCAAAAAGTGAACACAAAATGGCATTTTATATTTGGATAACCAGACTGATAAAATATGTAGATGGTTCATAAGAAGTACTTTAAAGGTATGCACTGATGTACTGTTCACTAGTAAAGCATTTTGTACCGCAGACCAATATCCAAAATGTTGCCAAATTATATGGAACACTATCTAACCACCCTGAAGGGTTGACGATTTTGAAACCCGCCATGCAGTTGGAAGTGTAGTTTTCCGGTCTATGAACAACATACCAAAAAGTGAACACAAAATGGCATTTTATATTTGGATAACCAGACTGATAAAATATGTAGATGGTTCATAAGAAGTACTTTAAAGGGACGCACTGATGTTCACTAGTAAAACACTCTGTACGGCACACCAATATTCAGAACATTTTAAATACCACTTGTATCTTGGTTCACAATTCTCTGCGAATAGTCTGGAAAGTAGTGCCATTGCGGGTGTTAGGGGTGGGTTGGACGATTGATTTCGTTTTCATACAATTATGAAGAAAATAAATTTAAAAGACCCTAGCTAATCCCATTGCTGGAAGTCATAATGAAAGAAAAAAGACGAACAGTTTTAATATTAACAGTTGGATACGTTGCCGAAGGTTACATTTTAACTCTACCGCGTGCTACATCTCTGAATCAATGGTACAGTACGTTATTTCAAGTGATGATGAATTATTTTCCAATATTTCAGTTGAATTTTATAAGTCGGATGTTGCAACATTTATAGTCACAAGTGTGGAGAGCTTTTTGGAAACTTTTTTAATATCAAATAATATGGAGGATTGCAGATATGAAACGAATGGTTATATTCATATTCATATTATTTTTATTATTTAATTTTCAGGTATCGAAATACACGTGGTGAAGAATGGAAAGATACTTTCCCCCGTATTACAGGGACGTATCTCTTAGATTAATCAATGTCCTGGACAAAGTGGGACTTGGCGAGGATGTACGTTGGAAGAGGATAAACATGTTGGTTGAGGCAGTAGAGATTAATTCTTTGTGGAATGAAAATGATCATCATATCTTCGGCAGTCAGGCTGAGGCTACCACTATCCGAGGACTACAGTTATACCTTGATATCCTTGTGTGCCATTCCAACATCAGTGTGCTGCAGAGTCTACCGTCCTTGGAGACTTTTAAACTTACACCCACATACCTCATGCTCAGTGATGTGAGTACGCCGCCAGGGTATGTGAAATTACAAATGGTGTATAAGAATGCACCGTTACCAAGGTACAGCCCACAAGATAAAGATCACTTGTTAGATACAATGGGTCGTTCTGTTTTATCCAACCGACATCACACTTTCTGTGATGATTTTAAGTTTGATTTAGAGCGGCATGGTCCAGCTAATAAAACGACCTTAAGTGGAGGAATGTCAATGGATGTTGTATTGGCAATGAAGGTCAGATTTTGGCCCGTCCAGGCCTCTCAGTGGGAAAACAGACACAGACACAACAACTACCTACCTCATGAAAATATAGTTCTCATCAAGCAGACTGGTGCTCTACTTGTTCCGGTTGGTCATCCACTCAGTCCAGAGAAACATTTGGAGTGGAGAATATCTATCTCATATGGAGAAAAACTGCTTGTCTGGGGATTCAACTCAACTCAGTATAAATGTTATGTTCTGCTGAAAATGATCGCGAAATATTTCGTGCAACCCATTGTTGGAGAAAAAGCGTTGAGCAGTTATCACTGCAAGACGTGTGTATTCTATATGTTAGAAAGTACGCCACCTTCTCTGTGGCAACCCGAAAATCTTTTATTATGTGTTGAGCTCTGTTTGAGAACACTGTGCACATGGGCTGAAAATGGTTACTGCCGAAATTACTTTATACCAGAGAAGAACATGTTCCATGGTAAAGTGTATGGCCATATTCAAGTTCAGTTGCTTGCTGTTCTACATGACCTGTTGAGACAGGAGGGGAAATATCTCCTCAGGCTGTCATGCGATGATATAGGTCAGAGGCTGACTGCTCTTTGTCAGACATCTCTAAACCAACTAGAGTATCAGGCGAGCTATGGCGTCGAATCTATGGCATTCACAACTGCATATCTACTTATTAGTATAGAAAATGCTTGGTGGCAATTTGTTCGCCATGGATTGTTAGAAAATTCCGGTTTCGTGAAGAAAGTACGCTCCTCACATAGACCAAGACGGTCAGTAGACACATTACTACAGAAGTTTTATTCTAATAGCCTTGGATCACATCTAGTCTCCCAGTATTTGGCACAGGAAGTAATTGACCAGGAAAGCCTTGATATCGCTCACCAGCTTCTCGTTTTAGGCTGCTCTTCTTCTGATGTGGCCTCCGGAAAACTGAAACTGGCCACTTTTTACTTGATACAGGGCAATTTTATCATGGCAGAGTTTGTTCTTCATCAGATTCAAGAGAATTATACATACCTTGTCACAGATCTAGTTACTGACCCATCAGAACATGTTCTGTGTAGAATTTTGGAAGACAATCTCTCAACAGCAGAGTTTCTGAGACAGTATGTTGCCTTTCCAGTGCCTTATCTTCAATCAGAGATTCGTTGCACACCTAAAGCGTTAATTCTCGAGATGTTCCGACCTAAAGGGTCAGAAATGGCTGCCGTCTTTCCTTCCATTGACGTCTGGCAGGAGTGCGCTGTGGTTGATCCTAGATTTTACCTTCACTTCCTTGAGTACCAGGGCAAGGTTCCACAAAAGATGTCGGCTCTGGACAACATGATATGGGTCCTTCTGTACAAAAAGCTAAAGTACGAGAACACTGCTCTAAACCTCCTAGCGTACTGTTTGAAGCAGGAGGGGATGTATGTGGATGCATTCAAAGTTCTCTGCATATCCATGAGGTTAAAGCACGAAGACAATGCTGCAAAGTGGCAGATAGTGTTCCTAATTAATGTTGCTTTAAGGTTGTTGCGCCAGAGACAATGAAATGAACATACAATACTATAGAAAGAAAAATTAAACAAGGATATGTTTCCGTGATATTTACTATATGTATTTAATAACACCTTTAAAACGATCGTATCTTTCTATTTTCGCTCCTAAAACATCGAAAATTATGCAGTTAAAAACTTTTACTGTTTTAGATTTTAGTTCTATTTGCCATAAATCCTTAGGTTTTTATTCAAGAAAAATATTTTTTATTTTTTCACGTACAAGTTTTAATGATACTACTCTGATAGTTTTCGGACAATTGTTCAATTCACTCGATTAATGTGTTTACATTTTATGAGAGAAATAATAAAGAAAAACAATTATGTCGACAACTAGAACATGCATAAGTTATATAAATAATATCTTTATTTATATTTATCAATCTCTCTATCTATCTTACATACGTCCATCTCTCCATCTCTCTCTCTCTCTCTCTCTCTCTCTCTATATATATATATATATATATATATATATATATATATATATATACCCACACACATATATACATGCATGCATGCATACATACCTGACAATTTTGTTATTTTTCGTGATATCTCAGACATCAGTGCAATTATTTGTTGTAAGGTTCCAAGATTTTATTATGATTACACTGAAATAATTTTGTTTTTAAAAACGAGTAATTGTTCCTTGACGCTATTGTGTTGTATTTTTGTTCGGTTGTGGCGAAAACGAATCAGCCTGAACAGATACTGACATGTATACTAATCATTCTAATCCTATGTAATTACAATTATTAATATTATATTATAATTAATATAGAATATATATTCTACTGTAAATCACATTATATACGAATCATTTAATTTTAGCGGATATTGATAATTCAGCATTATGTGAAATCCATTTTATTCGTTGCCACCAATTTTCGGGAATTTCTTGGTTGATACAATAAATATGTAAAGACCACACAAATGGTTATCATCCGCTAGGACAAGAGGAACCGCTTTCCCCAATCCATTAATGTAAGTACCGAAAACAAGGAAACGCACAAACATTAATAGCCACAATAGACGACATTATCAGTTTTGTGCGACCACAGATTTTCGCGGAAAACAGGCTGTTAATATTCTATCATATACTTTTATCATAAAAGAATGTGGATGATAATGATTTCTGATTAAACAATTTTTTTTATCAAGAGAGTTCTCTCAGTCTGCCAGATTTCGTCTTTTGTTGGACTTCATCTCTCTATATCCATCAGTTGTTCAGCTTGTCGTTTTATCTCAATCTGCCGCTTGAAGGGTCGGTTTACCATTCGAAACATTAATTCTGCATATATCCAATCATTCGAAATACTGAGACCAAAAACAGATAAAAATCGATTTTGTCAAATTTGTTGACGTACATAAAGATTGCACATAGCGTAATTAAATCTACAGTTTTCAAGGTGAACAATGATTGTGCTGCTCAAATCACGTGATCCATATTATGATTATAGCTAATTTAGATATAGATAATTGTATTCTAATACATAGGGGAATTATACCTTAATTGTAACATTTTGGCCTGCATGTTTGAAACAACAAAAGTGAAAAATATCATGCATATTCTTGTAATATAACTGGCATAAAGCAAATGAAAACGATTGACTTTTCTAGGTGGGATCCCCACACTCCCACCCCACCTCTTTTAAAGGATATTTACATTTCTGTGTGACATTTCACACAGCGTCCAAGTCATTTGATCACGCACGATCTTGAAAATGCACCAAGCAATGATAGAACAACGAGATATTTACCCAACCAAACACGTGTGTGTTAGACAGTAATGACACTCATCTGTCTCCATTGTGTTGTTTACACGGTTAATATCGCCGTACGTACATGACGTAAAAGATTGAGGAAAATAACGACTGTGGTAGAAACATACCTACCAACATGTAGATCATCTGGTAATTTTGTTTTCTTTCAGCTGCTTCTTTCGTATGATTTAAACATACTTTGAATTTTGAAAGCTGACATCTTGAAATATATTCACTTCGAAAGAAAGACATTGCTTGTACTTTTTTTTAAAAATTTAAACTTCCGAAGTTTATATTTGTCGGTGACATACGGCAAGAAAAAATATAGATATAATATAGGTTTTTGCCGGTTACAATTTATAACTTTTCAAGTTAAATGACCATTTCTACAGTATATATATTTTTGGGAAAGTTACCCCTATAGATCTCCGATCGCTTGATCAACGGCGGTTTCGTTATGTGTGTAATTTTTCTTTTTTGTGGGAGAGTTTTTGTTGGTTTTAACAGCACTTTTAACATAGTATTGGCTAAAATCATGCCAGTGGGAGCTGAGTGCATTTCCCAAGGACACACCGAGGCAGCCGACACTGCGATCCTTGGATTACGAGTCCGGCGCTCTACCAACTCTTTCGCAACATCAAATAATATGAGAGCTTTTCCAAGAATAGGACTATGGATACCAACATCAATAAGCAGCCAATATCAACCGAAGAATAAATGAACTTTTGTAGCTAAAGAAGATAAGTGATGCAGGCAGCCCTTAACTTTTGCACACGTCACAAATTTATTATTTTCTGCAAAAGCTGTCAAAAGGATAACGTAATATCATTTCGATGCAGGGGCTTATCTGTTGCATCCATTCTAAAAGATCATCCGGAAAAGGACACTATATCACTCATGTCGCTGTTACTAAGGATTTACAGTAAAACCCTGCCTAACGACCATCCCGCTAAAAAAACAAAAAACCTGAAATACCTATTTTTTCCTTCAGTATTCCCATATTTTACAACCCCAAAACTGCGACTATCCCGTTAAAATATTTTCCAACCAGTAATTCCAGACCCATTTAATGGTTTCAATGAATTGTCTCCACCACAAAAGCGACAATCAAATTCACCCAATCGATCATTGTTGCCGTATATTTGTGATACCACTCACTCACCTGACAGGAGAAAGATGAGAGTGATCATGCACTCCATTCAACACTAAATATTGTTGGTTCATACTTGGTCATTTGTGTTTGATATCATCTCGCAAGAGAGATATATTAAATCTCATAAGTATGTACTTAAGAAACAATTCAGATATAAAAATTTTATGCAACAAAAACTTCCTTAATTGCATGAAATGTTTGCATTTCAGTTATACTAGATAAAATCTAACCAAACAGTATTTGTTAACATCTCTCGTGACATATTACACATTCTCTCTGGCAGTCTGTATGTCTGGCCATCTGCCAATTATATTATTTTTCTATCTTTGCATCCATCCATCCATCTTTCTATTCAGCAAGCATACATATTTACATACATACATGTCACTACCTGATTGAAGTCTCAAATTAAGACCACCCCAGAAGTCCCACTAGTGGTCTCGCTATCGGGCTTTTGTTGTAGATAACCAAAAGAATGAGCTGATTCGTGATCATCGAGTTGAACAAATATTTACACAGAAACTGAATCAATCTGAATATTTTATCTTTAATCAGTTGTAGAGTAACTTAAAACCGAATTTTAAATAAGATTAAATCTGAAATACGCTTGGACAATAATCAGCAGTGTACATATGTCTCATCTATTCCAACGTGGATATATGTCTAATAGTCCCATCCAACGTGTACACATGTCTAATCCCTTGTAACGTGTACATATGTTTAATCCCTTGCAACGTGTACATATGTTTAATCCCTTCCAACAAGTACATATGTCTAATCCCTTCCAACGTGTATATATGTCTAATCCCTTCTGATGTGTATACATGTATAATCGCTTCCAACGCGTACATATGTCTCATCCCTTCCAACGTCAGTTCGAAAGTTTTTGTTATCAAATTAGCTTAAAGATTTAACTTACAAAAATTTTGAGCATGATAAGCTGAAATAGCGCCGTTTAACATTGAAATACTACTTACTTCTTAGTTACTTGAAACATATTTACTGCCATAATTGTTAACAAATGGGGTCGGGCTACAAGTTCCAACAGCTTAGAAATTTACATGGATGGCGGCAGTAAATTAATATGTTTTCATACAATTATATGTAAACATACATGAATCAGGCAAAATAGGTATGATGGAGAGAGAGAGAGAGAGAGAGAGAGAGAGAGAGAGAGAGAGGCAGAAAGAATATTTGAATATAAGATCATTTGAGTGTAGGTGGTTGTAGAGATGCTTAAAAATAATTCTTTCTATAACTTTCCCAACACAACTCAATAATGAAATAGACCTGTAATTTGAAGGATCGGTGGTACATCCCTTTTAAACACTGGCATTACTTTATCGATTTTCCATAAAGATGGGAACACCTTTTTAGCAAGGGACATGTTGAATAGAACAGAATACCATGTACCGATCTGTTGATACGTAACCTTGATGGGATAGGGATAGAAATATGTGTAAAAGGTGTGAAATATCTATTACTTGCAATATACCGACCTCCATCTGCGTCGTCACATTTCCGGAACTCTTTGAACGTCACCATTGGGCGTGGCTTCAGTGTCTGTGATAATATTATAATTATGGATGATTTAAACAAAGAGCTACTCATTGCTCAATTCATGGGTCTCAGAGAGGCGATGATGCTTAATGACATCAAAATATAATAACTGAGCCGACCTGAGTAACAGATTGATCTGCAACTCTGTTAGATCACATTATTATATCTCCAACCATAGATGTTCTTCATTCTGGAATTATCTCTGTTCATACAAATGTAGGCGATCACAAGGCCTCCTACTTAATTACTTGGCTGCATTATACCACCTGTTGTAAGAGAGAAATATGTCTTTATAATAAAGCGGATTTCTAAAAATTTAATAATCTTAAAACAGGAATTGACTGGGCAACTAAGTTAGAAGCTTGTGGTGATACCGTTGCAGCATTTACTTCGTTGTATATTCAATTTGCTAAAGATTGTATGCCATTTCGCACAGTAACCGTTCGGATGAGGGACACATGTTGGTATGACAGTACAATTCGCAGAACAAGCAGGATAAGCGACCGCATGAAAATAATAGCTATTAATAGTAACAGTCCAAGTCATTAGGGAAAATACAAAATATTACGTAACAAAGTCAATAACCAGAAAAAGAGCAAAGGAAAAATGTATTCGTAACTTGGAGAATATTGATTCTATTGGTGTAAACTCGAAAGATTATCGGAAACTTGTGCGTTATTTTGTCAAAGAAAAGTTTTCAACATCAATACCTCCATTAAGGAGAATTAATGCGAATGGATCGTTACATGTAGCAGTGTCAGATCAGATGGCGAAAAAGCATAATGTCTTAAATCTTTATTTTTCGCTGCTACTGCTAAGGTTGATGACACCAATGTCAATCTAACGGATATACACTTGAAAACTAATAACAAATTAACTAATATATTAATAACAGAACAATACATTTTTGATGTAATCAACACCTTACCAGCCCACAAAGCATGTGGCTTGGATTAAATAAGTCACTATATGCTCAAGGTTTACGATATATTCTATGTAACTAGACATACTTGTTGTTCATATTTGTTCCATGTTCATCTTCTTTGGACGGAAAGGAAAATGGCAAGGTGTATTCGATCGATGAAGCGTGCGCAGTCCTTGATTATGATCTGCGCATGATTAGGATACCCTTAAAATATTATGATCAAACAGGAATACAACATCAACAACATTACAGTAAATCGACATAATGACGATATTCCAATACATGCAAATATATTTGTGTATTTTTATAGAGACAACAACATACCTCACAAAACAAAAGCGTCAGACTTGTAGCGACGATTTGGGGTCAGCCATTCAATTTTCGGAGGTGGCGGCGCGTGTGGTGAGTGATTTGGTATTTTCTTTCGAACCTGGATATTTTTTTCCTTTTACCTAGAGACAATGCATTATTTCAACTAATACAATACATATAATACATACTTTTTATATAAATCAGAGCAAGCATATTGTTCTCAAGCTATTTGAGTACCGGGCATTTTTTCAAAAAAGGAGAATACCAGTGCACATATATTTTTGGGCACGACGATCCATCATGATTGAATCGCCATGTAAATATCTGTTTGTAGCCATTTTTAAATACATTTACTCACGGTATTTTTTACATATGTTCAGATACATCTGCGTTATATTAACTGAGAGCAAATTGCAATGGATGCACCATAAGCTACACGTTACAATGGATGCACGATAAGATACATGTTACAATGGATGCAATATAACTACATGTTACATTTGATGCACCATAAATACATGTTACAATGGTTGTTCCATAAGCTACATGTTACAGTTGATGCAACATAAGATACAAGTTACAATGCATGCAAAATAAGAGATATGTTACAATCGATGCAACGTAAGGTATGTTACAATGGATGCAACATAAAATACATGCTACAATCGATGAACCATAAGCTACATGTTACAATCAACGAAACACAAATTACATTGAAAACGATGCACCATAAGCTACATGTTACAATCGAAGCAATATAACATACATGTTACAATGGATGTACCATATCATACATGTTACAATGGATGCAACATAAACTACATGTGACAATCCATCCACCATATGCATGTTAAAATGCATGCAAGGTAAGATATATGTTACAATGGATGCAACACAAACTACGTGTTACAATGGATGCAACATAAGCTGCACCTTACAATGGATGCACCATAAGATATGCGTTACAATAGATGCAACATAAACTACATGTTACAATGTATGTAACATAAGATACATGTTACAATGGATGCAAAATAAACTAAATCTTAGAATGGATGCAACATAAACTACATCTTGCAATGGATGCAGCATAAGACACATGTTACAATGGATGCACCATGAGATAGATGTTTACAATGGATGCAACATAACATACATGTCACAATGGATGCACCATAAGCTACATGTTACAATGGATGCACCATAAGCTAAATGTTACAATGGATGCAACATAAACTATATGTTACAATGGATGCAACATAAACTACATGTTACAATAAATGCAACATAAACTACATGTTATAATGGATGCAACATAAATTACATTTTACAATGGATGCACCATACGATACATGTTACAATGGGCTCACCATAAGATACATGTTACAATTGATGCACCATAAACTACATGTTACAATGGATGCATCATAATCAACATGTTACAATGGATGCACCATACAATACATGATAAAATGGATGCAACATAAACTAAATGTTACAATGGATGCACCATAAGCTATATTTTACAATGGATGCACCATAAGCTACATGTTACAATGGATGCACCATAATCGACATGTTACAATGGATGAACCATAAGATACATGTTACAATGGATGCACCATAAGCTACATGCTACGATGGATGCACCATAAGCTACATGCTACAATGGATGCGACATAAGATACATGTTGCACATCTAAATGAGTTTTAAAAAATTCACGTTACTCGAATGTCTCGATGAACATTATTCATTCGACAGTAGTCAATGTGATTTGACCTGACCTCGTCATATATCTAGGTTTATATTGCATAAATCCTCTACCTGTTCGAAAACTCTGAACAAAGATGAATAATAAAGGAAAAAAGCAATACAGAAGATTGTAAAATGTCTTGATTTTCACTCAAATAAAGTTAGAAACTTTACTGGTTGAGTGATTTGTGTACCATGCACAGCAAACATTGATATATTTTGGGGAAATATCCCTTACTATCACGAAGTAATGAAGATTTTACAATATATAGGTCAATACATTGGCCTATTTTATATACATTCAATCAACAAACCTACACATTCACGGATTCATTTTACAACTTGCTGTTATGGTAGGTAAAGCTGTTATCTCTCTCTCTCTCTCTCTCTCTCTCTCTATCTATCTATCTAATATATATATATATATATATATATATGTATATATATATATATATATATATATATATATATATATATATATATAAGGAGTTGTCGTTTGACGAATTGTCATAAGGTATGTGTTGGATATGCGAATTCGATTTCAAACGAGTTCTGGTTTCACAGTTTTTAATGGTATACGACTATAATGGAAGTGTAATCAGCGGCAGCTAGCATGAAAACATATACATCTTAAAATTATCCAACAGTTTCTCTATCAACATACAAAAGCCGACTAAACAAGGTGAAGGAGTTTGAGCGCACCTTTATGCAGTCTATTCACACAATGAATGTACACATTGTACGAGGTAATCTGATCAAGCTGATAATGTTTCTCAATCAATAAACGTACCGTTGTTCTAATGAACCGTTTTGTATGGAGCTTTACTTTTATTCGAGTAGCGAGTAGCGAGTTGACAAACGCGAGTATCGATTTGAAAAAAGAGAGTATCGAGTAGAGAAAAGCGAGTATCGAGATTAAAACTTGATACAATTAATATGGACAAGTTACCAGTGAATAAAAATATGTATTACTCCTTCCAACTGCACCAGTCAAAAAGGTCTTCTGAGTACGCTAGGATGTATATAGTATGGGAAAATCAATGTTGATTAAACACAACTACCAAATACATGTTATTCAAGCATAAAATGTAGGTCACAGTGTGCTTCTTTGGTTGTAAGGATGTGGTACTAACAGAGATGCATCCAACTATCAAGTTTTAGGATTGGAACAAAAAAACATCCAATAAATGAGAGCTGAAGACAAAATTTCAATACTGAATCATGAAGTATAGGTTATGGAGATCACTTTATGCAATAAGGATGTAGAAATTATCAATATGAATCACGTCACCAACTTTCATGATCCTAGGTAGGATAATATGCATATAGCACGCCAAAAACGTGTGTGGGTCATGAGCTAAACGCGAAATCTTAACCAAAACCACTAAGATATGAAATATAGGTCACAACGAGCTACTTTTGCTTGAAGGATGTGGTAGTAACAGAGATATATATCATCAGCAATTTCACGATTCTAACATGTACAGTGCCTGAGAAATGAGCATTAAACACAACATTTAACCCAAATTAGTGAAGCATACACAATAATTACACCCCCCCCCCAACCTGTGCTGATACTAACGGACCATTTGTGGGTTTGATCTCACCATTTCATAAAATCGAGGAATTGTTCGCAGACAGACCTGTCCGCAACACATCCGTGTACATTTTAGACACTTACCGGTATTCCTCGGGTCTCTTGAGCTACCGTCGGTTGAAGGATCCTTTTGGCGATATGTACAGAATATTTCCGGATCAAATCCTATGTTTGACGACTTGTAAATCCACGTGGAATAACACAACCCTATGTCCTGTGGACATTGCAAATTTCGTGGCTACATACGACTGTTACCAAATACTGTTAAGTGTCTAAACTGTACGCTGGTCTGTTCCGGACAGATTTGTATGCAGCAAAATTGCACATTTTAATGAACAGATGACATCAGACACAAATCGTCCATCAGTATCAACACAGGTGTGTGTATGTGTGTGTGTGTGTGTGGGGGGGCTGATTTATCGGACTAAGTGACCTGCTTTGTGATGAGGGTGTAGTACTCATCAACATGCATCCCCTCACCAAGTGTTATGATTGAAAATCTTGACCAAGAATGTACAACTAACGTACTTGTATGTACAAAGTTGGCCCCCTCAGACCCCTTCCCTGTGGGTAGGTAGCATAACATCCACTGCAAACTGATGCCTATGCCCTATGAAGAAATAATGGTTGAGATGCAGTGAGGCTGTATATATGCATATGCTTTAATCTGCGTGGATGTCATCGCCAGAGTTAGTACAATAGTTAACCTCCACTTCGTAGAGGTGAGCTAAAAAATGACAACTGAAATTCATATTGCAAATGCATGCTTTTTTGTTTACACACTTTTTCCAAAGGTTAAGATGTTCACTAAAAAGGCCTTTGGACATTCAGATATCATCACTTACGTGCGATTCCAATTTATTTCTGACCTCTCCAAAAATCATATAAATGGAGAAAAAAAATTGCAGTTTGCTGGCTACTTTGGATATTTCTAGTGATATTCATCTACGTTGAATAATAATAATAATAATAATAATAATAATAATAATAATAATAATAATAATAATAATAATAATTTAATAATAATAATTAAGGTAGATGTTCACCATTCCCACATTCAGATAATGGTTCATACGTTTTACCATTCATTTACAATTTACCTTGCTATCAGATTGCAAAAAGAAAGCACTGTCAAAAGTTGTAGATGAGTCAAGTATTTTGTTCATTAGAGTATACATAGACTTATTTAAACTTCTATATTTTTATAATAAGAAGATAAAGAACCATTTTTACATTTACAAAATACATACAAACTGACGTATACATATACATAAAAAAGAGAACGATCAATATGTTAGGTTGTAAAGGTAAAAGAGACATGTAATCCTGGATATACGAGGAATATTTAACAATTTCTGAATATTAGTGCGTCGTACAACAAAGTTCTTTATTAGTGAACAGAACGTCAGTGCTTCACTTCAACGTACTCCCCATGCACCTCTACACACTTTCTCAGTCTGATTATCCAATTATTAAATGCCATTTTGTATTAATTTTTTTTTATGTTGTTCATACACTGAAAAACTGCACCTCCAACCGTATGGCGGCATTAAAATCGTCTGCCCCTCAGCAAATCATAGATAATGAGATTAAGCCAAAACTCACTTAAAGCTAATTCGGTGCTGTATGCAGCATATGGCAAAGTTTTAATGCTGTGTTCCTTCAGGAAGTCTGTCACGACGGCGAACTTATGCGACAGTGCCTTTTCATGGAGTACATGGATAACTCAGGTACCTGTGCGCGGACGGCTCGTTCGGTGGTGTTTCGCAGCTTTTGGAAACAATTTGGGGGCATACAAATGTCCAGTTACACTAGCAGAGTCACCACCGGGTCTCTTGCATTGGAACATAATGCATATAAAACTCTCCTCACAGTCCGACTACGTCGAGCGATTTGGTCTGTGTTAATTTTCCTTAAGAACTATATGTATCAAAATATGTATACACGTGTGACCATTTGTAAAATAATTTTGCACATATCTATAAATCACTGTGCTCCTGCAATATTTGTTAGAGTTACTGCCCAGTTTTACTTGGAACCTGATGTAGTGTATGACACAATCTTGTCAACAAAACTAGTCTATGTTCTCAATGGATCGCTATGAAACTTTGTACATCATTGGAAGATGAGCATATTGACAAATCACTTAGCTCTCTCAATGCTCGATTGAGTTATTGCTCATTACGTCCTGCAGCTGTAAAAAAGAATCTTGCGAACGCAACTTATTTTGCAGTTTGTTTGTTTTTAATGGATCGATGTGAAACTTGGTACATATTATGGTCATTATCGAGTGATGCACATTGTGACAAATCTTTGCCCTCCAGTGATTTTTGTAAAAGTTCTTGCCCTTTCTTTTACTTACGGTTGGATGCAATGTATGAGAGAATTTTGTTACTCTGGCACTATTTAGTGGATTGCAGTGAAACTTAGTACATATTAATTTTGCTCATCATTGGAAGATAGGCATGTTGATCAATGATTTTACTCACACTGCTTTCATAAGGTTTGCGCTTTTATTTAACTATAGACTCTTCTCCGTGATGGGGTTCTGGTGGGATATGGGGGAAGTATTAATTCTATCTCTCTGTCGTTATTGATTGTGCGTAAAATGCAATATCAAATTGCCTATTTTAACTCTTATAAATATATTTTCCGCAAAACAGGTTGTACCTGCACATTCCATTGACAGTTAAAGTAAATAATGTAAACTTTTCCACGTATTACGTTCTATGCATCAAATATGGCTACACCACACCCACCCACCATATGAAGCCTGTTCGCATTACCGATAGCCCCTAAAGTATATGCTTTTGAAAGTAACTTAACAGTGAGCGTAGATCGTGGTACACTTAGCAGGGCAGACGTTACACTCCGTTGAACACGAGTTATTTGAATACCGTGCGTGTATTGTTCTGTGCAAAATTCGAACCCGCTACCTTTTTCTTGGGAGTACGGCAACGCTAAGTACTAAGCAAAAGCTGCTCCCTGGAAGGGAGATAACTCTAGAAACCTTCAAATCAAAGCGAATGGAGACAAATAAATGCTTTATCAAACGAAGGCATCTTGGGATGATAGGCGTGGAACATTCAGTGTGTCCGAAATGTCAATTCCACAAACGTTATGTCCGGTAAGGTTCGCATGTTCCATTTTGTCCACATCCATCCATTCGTTACTTTATGTCCGCAACATGTTCTAATATGTCCATATGTCAGCAACTTTGTTGGTCCAGTAAACGTTCCGGATATAATGGAGCGTGCATGGATATTAGAACATAAATGGATTGTCGGTACGAAATGAATGGCTGAGTGGAGACATAATGGGACATTAGGAAAAAACGGCATGTAACACACAAAGTGCTAGCATGTGCAGTCGCTTTTCATCAAGAGGAAAATAGGTGAGGGGGAGGAGCTTATCCACACCGAAGTAATGAATGGAAAGAAGTAAAACCGTATGTGAAATATAAGCTATAGATCCAACGACAGACAGAAAGACAAACAACGTGGGAAAAAAAAACAACTTTCACCTATAGGTCGAGAATAGCACACATGATGACAATGCACTGTTTAATGTGGATAATTTTGTCCTTTGTTACAGTGATTTCGTGTTATATCAACGGCTCCTTAATGGACTCGATGGAGCATTGCACGATTGTATATTAGAAATAACTCAATTATTATAAAATAAGCACTGAATAAGCAGGACAATTTAAATTATCGACACACATGTGTAAATATTTGCCCTTACAATTACTTATGACCTAATTTACTTTGCTTATCCTTTTGCGTATGTTAATTTTCTCTTCCCAATAAATTATGTTTTATAATTAATTTCTGACCTGTTAATTTTGCTTTGGATTTTGTTTGCTATTTTGTATATATAAGCATGAGAAGAAAAACAAAAGTTTAATAATAATATGGACCACTGATCCATAATATAAATGATAATATCACAAAATATCAAATAATATAAATGATAATATCACAAAATATCAAATAATACAAATGATATTTTCACAAAATATCAAATAATATAAATGATAATATCACAACATATTAAATAATATAAATAATAATATCACAAAATATCAAATAATATAAATGATAATATCACAAAATATCAAATAATGTAAACAATAATATCACAAAATATCAAATAATATAAGTGGTAGTATTACAAAATATCAAATAATATAAATGATATTATCACAAAATATCAAATAATATAAATGATAATATCACAAAATATTAAATAATATAAATAATAATATCACAAAATATCAAATAATATAAATGATAATATCACAAAATATCAAATAATGTAAACAATAATATCACAAAATATCAAATAATATAAATGGTAGTATCACAAAATATCAAATAATATAAATGATATTATCACAAAATATCAAATAATATAAATGATAGTATCACAAAATATCAAACTTGTGGAACGGAATTTGAAACAATGTATATACTCTCGTAACATGATATGAATAAATATAAAAAAATATATATTTTTAAAAAAACTTATATTACACAACGAAAGATCGGTACAACCCAAACGAACAAAACATATTGATAAACTATACAGACATTATTATTAATTTAAGATTCCACTGTCTCTTTTTTGAATGTGATGAAGATATATTGTGCAAGTTGGGAGATTAATATTGGGTTTCTATATTTCATCGAATTATAAAAAGTTTTGACACTTTGATTTTTTTCTTTTACGGATATCAGAACAAAAAGGACATTGTAAAATAAAATTAAAGTCATCCACTATTTGCACTTTGTCACAGAATGTATAGTTACTTTGGTGAACTCCTCTTATGAATGAATGACTAATTGCATGAACTTGATGGCCACGTGTTGACAACTGATTTGTCGCCGCGATTCCATGCCAATGTGAATGGCTCCCAAACTAACTTAATAGGACAAGGAACGATAACAATTTAGAAATTACCCGATTATTTCAACATTAATGCCGGATACAGGAGAGCCTGACATATTTCAGTGATCTACACAAAAGCTAATATATATGACCCTTGAACATCATAAAGTTCCCTCTCGTGTGTAACACGGTCGGATACCAGTGTCTACAGACAAGATTTTTAAAATAATCCATTTTCGAAATGATTGTGAAAGACTCTATTCATTGCTGTTGATTGTGATTTGAGAGCTAAAGCGATATAACATGCTAAGAAGGATGAAACTGTCTTATAAACGATTAAAATGGGAGTAAATAGTCGATATGGTACCAATCCTGAGTAAATTTAATATGTATATATAACATATAGGACCGTAATTAGTGTCTAATTAAGTTTTCTAATACATTAATTAGTTGTTGGACACGAGACAAAAGGACATTTTCATATAATTCAGTTTAAGCAGTCTACTTTAATAAAACTACTTTGATGCGAAATACTTAGGACATTTTCCATTATAATACCGAATTTCGCATCAGTTTTTAAAATTTTTTAAATCGTGGGTATTCGTAATGAAGAGTGGTGTATGGCGATATTTTTATGCTCGAGGAAAAGATATTATTGCTCTGATTTTTAGAATAAAAAAGGACTTTAATATTAGCTGAACAAATAAATTATCTTCAGTTCTTCCCCCTCCCCTAAAAGGTCGGTACCTTACTTGTTGATTGTGTGCCTGGCCATTGTAAAAGGTCCTCCCTTTATGATATATTACAACACAATCCATCTCTGTCTATCTATCTAGCTAGCTAACTACCTGTAATGGTTATAAAGCATGCAGCTATTTTGTAACGTTATTATTATTATTTTTTGTGGAGTAGAAATAAATGTATAATGATGGCCAGCGCAGTGGGAGGTCGCTTTAATGTCAATGTGCTGCCCTTAAGCATATAATTGTATTATATTCAAGACGACATAAAGAAGACTTGGACGGTAAGTAAAGACATCGTAAGACTTCAATTTACTTTAAATAAGTTATTTTTGACAAGCATAAAGGCAAACCATACAACACACTGAGCAGATGGCTAAAGAACTATATTTTGGCCTTCAAAGGTTGTGCATTTGACTCTAATTAATTTTCAAAATGTCAAATAGGTCAGATTAAATTTATTGTTCGGAACATACCGATGTCAAAAAAGGTTAAAGAGAAAAAGGATGAAGAGGAACATAGGAAGAGAAGCATCACATAATTTCCTTTAATTAACGAGGGTTCAATGAAACGGGTAAAATAGCATTTACAATTTTAGCAACACACCATAAAAGAAAATTTAAATTACTTCTTAACTTTGTTTCCGGAAAGTTTTCAAATTTATTTTAAATGCTAAGCCAAATTTGATATTAATTAAGGATAATGCTG
The DNA here is from genome assembly GCA_029931535.1 of Margaritifera margaritifera. Lineage (NCBI taxonomy): Eukaryota > Metazoa > Mollusca > Bivalvia > Unionida > Margaritiferidae > Margaritifera > Margaritifera margaritifera. The sequence continues at coordinate 2,546,372 of JAQPZY010001572.1, read as the reverse complement.
GTGCAGTATGTTCTATTCGCACATTGCCGCAGGTGAGGTGTCACACAATGTATCGAATTCACAGCGGTCGAGCACGCCGTCCTAAAAAGTTTGAATACGCCCACTTGCTGAGAAGATGGAGTGTAACCCATGACAGAAACCGTAGGAAATAGTTTCTTGTCAGCAGAACATGCGAAATTGACTGATAATTAAAAGCAAACGATACTATGACCGCCAAGAGAGAAACAGCCATTGAAGGCAAGGCTGTCTCTTTCTCGGTGTTTTATATGCGATATAGTATGAAGATTTCTTTGCTTCCATGCGGCAAACATTACCTTTACTGTTCGGTAATATCGTAATAACATCAATATTATTAGCATAACATATCCGGAAACAGTAGAGTTTCAGCTTGATTACTTATATCTAACATTAAGAAGAACATGGAATATTAAAGAAGGACACAAAAATAATTAATATAATCCATTACTAAATATTCAAAAACGTCACCTTAATTGAGAAATACCTGTATCTGACAATAAAAACCGCTGAAATGATCCCCAGTAGGTAAACGTGTTGCTGCAGACTCCTAAAATTGTCAATATATATAAAATTTTCCTTTAATCTCCGCCTAAGGGATGAAAAAGATGATTCAGAAGGGAGAGACAGAAAAGTAAGAGAGATATAAGGAAGAGGAGGAGAAATTCTCTACGTTTTGCTTTCTTAGAATACATAAGTGGAAGAGTTAATAAGGAATCCAGAATAATGTAAGAAACTAATTAAAGAGAACAAATTATCGCAAAATATGTCTCTGAGTTTGCTTGTATCTAGCAACGCATCTACAGAGACACGTTCGAGTGTAATGTAGAAATGAAAAGGATGAGATAGAAAACTACTCGAATGATACAGAAGATCACAAAAGATGTTTGTTTTAATTTTAAGTCAGTTTTGTTACAACAAATGTCATCTGACAGTGTAATGTAGACATAGAAGTTGAGGTAGAGACCCTCCATGCAAGGTGTCTAGAGTAATACATGAAACTGGCATTGCACTGTCTTGGGTAACACTCATCTTAGAATCATACATGAAACCGGCATTGCACTGTCTTGGGTAACACTCATCTTAGAGTCATACATGAAACTGGCATTGCACTGCCTTGGGCAACACTGGTCTTAGAGTCATATGTGAAACTGGCATTGCACTGTCTTGGGTAATACTCATCTTAGAGTAATACATGAGACTGGCATTGTACTGTCTTGGGTAACACTCATCATAGAGTCATACATGACACTGGCATTGTACTGTCTTGGGTAACACTCATCATAGAGTCATACATGACACTGGCATTGCACTGTCTTGGGTAACACTCATCGTAGAGTCATACATGAAACTGGCATTGCACTGTCTTGGGTAACACTCATCTTAGAGTCATACATGAAACTGGCATTGGACTGTCTTGGGTAACACTCATCTTAGAGTCATACATGAAACTGGCATTGCATTGTTTTGGGTAACACTCATCTTAGAGTAATACATGAAACTGGCAGTGCACTGTCTTGGGTAACACTCATCTTAGAGTCATAACACTTCGGCTATCTTTATATTCTTAGAATGAATTCTCTTATTCTGCAACAGACATATATGTTGTCAAATTAAATTGGATATTACAGATATTTTTGTATGTTTTTATTAATACCTTAAAACTCGGATATTTCATAGCATGCTGTTTAAGACCAGTGTATATCAACATTTAGATTCCAGAGCATGTTTTTTCAGACCAGTGAGTCAACATTTAGATTCCAGAGCATGTTGTTCAAGACTAGTGTGTATCAACATTTAGATTCCAGAGTCTTTTGTATAAGCCTAGTATGTATCAACATTTAGATTCCAGAGTCTGTTGGTCCAGCCTAGTGTGTATCAACATTTAGATTCCAGAGTCTTTTGTAGAAGACTAGTGTTTATCAACATTTAGATTCCAGAGTCTGTTGTATAACACCAGTTCATATCAACATGTAGATCACAGAGCATGTTGTTTAAGACTAGTGTGTATCAACATTTAGATTCCAGGGCATGTTGTTTAAGACTAGTGTGTATCAACATTTAGATTCCAGAGTCTGTTGTTTAAGACTAGTGTGTACCAACATTTAGATTCCAGAGACTGTTGTTTAAGACTAGTGTGTATCAACATTTAGATTCCAGAGTTTGTTTTTTAAGACCAGTGTGTTTGAACATTTATGACATTCTTAAATTTTGTGAATTTTGTAAATTGTACTTTGCTGTATTACATTGGTACATGGCCATATGTTAATTTTCATAACACAGCATACAATGAACCCCATCTTTACGTTACAAACTCGTCTGCAATATACGTAGAGCAGTTGTTTACTCAAATTCTTGAGGTTGAATTACAAACTCGTCTGCAATATACGTAGAGCAGTTGTTTACTCAGATTCTTGAGGTTGAATTACAAACTCGTCTGCAATATACGTAGAGCAGTTGTTTACTCAGATTCTTGAGGTTGAATTACAAACTCGTCTGCAATATACGTAGAGCAGTTGTTTACTCAGATTCTTGAGGTTGAATTACAAACTCGTCTGCATTATACATATAGCAGGTGTTAACGAGGACTTTTGAAGTTGAGTCGAATGATAAATTATTTTGTTCACACCTCAACTGAAAAGCAGAGCGGTAGAAGAATAAAACAAAGCGGTTCTGACATTTCGTAATTATCTAGCGCAAGTCTTGTCTTGGAATATACATAAATTACCTAGCTTTAAAACTCTCTGGCTTGATTTAGATGAGTTGCAGCCCAGTCTTGGTTAAGAAAGAGGACGGCATATTCATTTATATTGTTTATTTATATACGGGAGAAAGATAGTAAAGATTAAATGTTTTATGTGCCATATGTTGCTGCTCATGCAATGAGGCAATAAAACATTTAACCAGAAACTATTATGGTCCTCTCTTATAGACCATTTAGAAGTTATACATATAGGTTCGAAGTGAAAAAAGAAAGAAAAGACGAAACGTCTTTGCAAATCTGGAAGATATATTATTATTTCACAGATCAATGATGAATATTACCTATTTGTTGTATGTATTGAGAACGAACATTATCATAAAGGTTAATGAATTATAACACGTTCCCTACTAGAAATCGAGCCTGAGTCAGCGAGCTACGGCATCCATCGCCTTGCCTGCACACAATATCCTCTATACCCTCTCGATTAAGGGTACATCCCCAAAAAGGATTTGACGTAGTCGTCAACATACACACTCACTTACACACCCAGTAATTAACTCTTCTCCAAATACATAATCATTTGGAATTTCTCTAACAGAAACAAGGTATATTGCAGATACTATTATAAATTACAAATATGCACCAAACATAACAGGAAGTGCTATCCATCGATCCCACAGGAGGATGCATCATAATATGCATAGGTTATTAACCGAGTATTAACAAATATTGGGTCCGAGATGATGTGGCACGGAATGCCAGAGCTTACGAGGGTATTATACGCCAAATGAACAATAGCCCAATATGTTTTTTCTTTTTATTACTCAGCGAATAACCTTCTTATTATATACTTAAAAATTAGTATATTACTAGTTTTGTCATGTTATAGAAATAAGACAATTAAAACAAAAGTTATTTCAACGTGTTATTGAACATTTTACATTTACTAATGGTCGTTCATTAATGAACCAAACCTGAGCACCACGAAGTAATTCACGCTACTTTACTGCTATAGAAACGCGAGGATGCATCGGATGAATTTCCTTCAGCAATGAAAGAAGCACAGTTTATTAAAGAGGATGAAATGTCATATAGCCAAATAAATACAACGAAATATTGAAAATAGGAAAAAAAAGACGCAATAGGCTTACATCAATGAACATTGAAGATACAATTATGAAAATATAAGGCAGGAAAATAATGGTCTTTGTGATTGGCTTCATCCTTGTTACAACTGAGACAAATAACAGAATAATGGAAAAGACAGGGGTAAAAGAAAGATACCGAAGAAGGTCAGCAAGAATAACAAATGGATTTGGTCATATTAATACTCGTATGTAAATAATGACATCAACTACTCGACAAGGCAACTGTCTATCTTCGTACATAAGATGAATGAAGGAATACATGAATGAATACATGAATGAATAAATGAATATGGAATATGTCATTCCTTAGGTTTAGTCCGTGCGTGCGTGTGTTTGTGATCCCAGTTGCCAATATTGAGGCATATTCCTTTTCTGGAAAAATTGTGGGTTTTTATGTTTGTTGTTGTTTTTTTTGCGATTTTTGTAGAGCAAGAGAAGGCTTATTTTCCAGGAGCCTGCTTGGTTTTCTTTGACAGAAGAATAGCCTGGATGTTAGGCAACACACCACCCTGAGTAATGGTCACTCCGGATAGAAGCTTGTTCAAATCTTCGTCATTGCAGATGGCCAGTAGCAGATGACGTTGAATGATTCTGGTCCTTTCTACCTTAGCATTTATACTCCCAACAGGGATTGAAATGCACAGAGGCGTTGACGAATCAGAAGGGCGCTTACATAAAATGTAACCAATCAGAAGGTTTCTTGTATATAGGATTGGGAAAAGGATGTTTTTCGATCACGTCCGCCTGAAAGAATTTTATTTTATGTTATTGTATATTATTGTATTGTATTTCTTGTATTTTGTGGATGTGTACTTATTTACTTTTCTTTGCTGCTAGTGAAGGATGATACTAGTGTTAGTAGTACTGTTGTTTGCTTGACGTTTTCATTCAAGAGGGGTTTGTCTTTTTGGCTTCTTTTGCAAATGTGTGCACAGTACCGAATACTTGTAAGGGGTTTTGAAGACATCATACCCTAGTTTCGTGGTTTTCTATTTCTGCAAGTCTATTATAATTAGATTGTGATACAAGTAAAGGGTACTATTGCCTCTTTAGAAGCATGGCAACCTGGAGAAATATTTCTTTCCTAGAGATATGTATGGCCCTGAAAGGGGCCGTTTTGATAAGTGGATCTACACAGCATGTTTAGTTGCTACTAGTGTACTTGATAACTGCCTTGGTTCCCTCGCTTACGGCATGCTTTGTAAGTTCACCGAGTAGACGTCGGACAGCTGTCTAGATTTCTCTGCTAGTGATTGTAGAGCGCTTGTTGTAGTGTGCCAGTCTTGAAGCTTCTGCAGCGATTCTCTATAAGATATCGTTGACAAAATTGTTTATGCTACACATAGCTTTTCTGGAGATACTGGTGTCTGGGTTCACCGTTTTCAGAACTTTGTAGAATTGAGAATTAACAACATCGTACATTGGGCTTGTACTTCATTAATAAACTATCTGACAATGTGTGCAATTGGCTCATGCAAATACGGGGAAGGTACTTCTTCTGGGCAAGCAGATAATTTTCAGATGTTTCTCTCGAAGTAATAAGTTCTCGTATCGTACCCGTACCGTATCATGAAGAAGAGTCTATAGTTAAATAAAGGCGCAAACCTAATGAAAACATCGCAAGTTAAATGATTGATCAACATGCATATCTTCCAATGATCAGCATAATGAATATGTACTAATCTTCACAGCAATCCACTATATACTGCCAGAGTAACTAAATTCTGTCATACATTTCATCCAGCCGTAAGTAAAAAAGGGCAAGATCTTTTTTTAAAAATCACTGGAGCACGAAGATTTGTCAATATATGCATAATTAGATAATGACCATAATATGTACCAAGTTTCACAGCAATCCATTAAAAAACAAACAAACTGCAAAATAATCTGCGTTCACAAGATTCTGTTTTACAATGCATTCAGCTGTAGGACGAATGGGCAAGAACTTTATCAAGTATTGAGAGAGCTAGGTTATTTGCCAATATGCGTATTTTCCAATGATGTACAGAGTTTCATAGCGATTGATTGACAACAGATACTAGTTTTGTTGACAAGATTGTGTCATAAACTGCATCAGGTTCCATGTACAAAAGTGCAGTAGCTCTAACAAATATTGCAGGAGCACAGTGATTTATCGATATGTGCAAAGTTACTTTACAAATGGTCACACATGTATACATATTTTAATACATATGGTTCTTAAGACTCCAATAAGCAAAGTGAATGTTAAAACTTTAACATCTTTTCGTCTTGTAAAATAAAGTACCAAAATGTTTCTTTGATTTCCTGAATATATGTGATGTGTTTTAATTACTGAATGCACAAGAAATGTACATACACGCTTACCAGTGGTTTTTCAAAAGGTCTGAATATTTTGTTATAACCTTGAACCAGTCAATATATCTAATGCCGATTGATAAACAATATAAAATTCTACTAAATGGTCTGCAGCTGCATCTGCATCACGCCGGACACCTGCGGATATATGCGTGCGACGTAACATAGGTAAATGACACCGACGTGAAAATGTCGGAGAAGAAGAACAATTCGGATGCTGTGCAAAGAGCATACTATAAAATCCGGGCACTATTAGGGTACCCTTTAACTGATATCAAGGCCGACTTGGATAAAGTTTACGGATGTCATTCTCTGTCATATCCTACAATTTTGAGGTGGCTTCGTCCTTTTAACGATGGTCGCGAAACCATGGAAGATAACCCACGTTCTGCAAGACTGTTGTCTTTGATTGGTGAGTGTGAAGTGGCTGTTCTGAAGGGAGTAATTGACGAAGACTTTCGACACACAGCGGAAGATATTTCTATTATCACGGGCATTCATTCGTCGGCTGGTTGTAATATTCTGGATAATCGTTTGAAGGTCAAAAAGGTTTGTGCAAGATCGGTCTCGCATGTTTTGACGGCTGATCAAAAGCAGACTCGGGTCAAATCGCCAAACAGCTACACGCCAAATATGAATAAAGTGACCCCAGATGTTCAAATGAAATTGTCACAGGCGATGAAACATTGATTTTCGTTTTTGAACCCGACTTAAGAGAAAATAATAAAGTTTGGATCGGAGAAAATGAACACAGACCACAAATCGCTCGACGTAGTCGGACTGTCAAGAGAATTTTATACGCATTATTTTTCGATGCAAGAGACCCGTTCGCCCAGGTACCTGTGCCTGACTCTTCTAGTGTCACTGGACATATAACTGTCTCTCTTACCTTTACAACTTAAGATATTGATTCCTCTCTTTTTGTGTATATGTATGCGTCAATTTGTATGTATTTTGTAAATGTATCACTCGCAATATCCAAAGTTGCCAGCAAACTATAATATGTATGCGTCAATTTGTATGTATTTTGTAAATGTATCACTCGCAATATCCAAAGTTGCCAGCAAACTATAATTTTGTTTCTATTTAAGTCATTTTTGGACAGGTAAGAAAGATATTGTAGTCGCACGTAAGTGATGTGGCAAAATATTTGAATATCTAAGAACGTTTTGAATACGTGTGTAAACAAAATAGCGTGCATTTACAATATGAATTTCAGTTGTCATCTTCTTAGTTCACCTCGGCGAAGTGGAAGTTAACTATTGTACTACCTCTGGCGGCGGGGTCCACCCAGATAAAAGCATATGCATATGTACAGCCTCACTGCATCGCAACCATTTCTTTCCTAGGTCAGAGGCATCAGTTTGCAGTGGCTATCATACTACCTACCCACTGGGAAGTGGATGGGGCCAGCTTGTACATACATGTACGTTAGTTGTACATTCTCGGTTAAGATTCTGAATCAATAAACTTGGTGAGGAGATGCATGTTGACGAGTACTACACTCTCATCACAAAGTAGGTCACTGTTACCCATATTTCACTTTTCAATCACTTTGTTAATTTGTTTCCTTAAAGTTTATTTCTCAAGCTCTGTTCATACAGAAGCATCCAACTTGATGACTGTATGCATCTCTATTAGTATTACACCCTTACAAAAAGGAAGGGCACTGTAATCTACATTTTACATTGTACTGGTTTGTGTTACGTTTCTGCGTTTAGCGCTTGACGAGATAAGCTTTTTGCCTCGTGTATAATACTGTTATACCTGGAATCAAGAAACCGCTGTGCAAGGATGCATTTTGATAAGTACTTTACCTTTAGCTTCAAAAGTAGGTCAATTTGAGTCATTTTTCAGGCTTCACTGACTTTAGCTTAATTGCGATTTTACTGTTTATGCTTGAATTATTGAACCAGATGATTCTATACATCTGTCGTTGCACCACACCCACATTTCCTATTTTAATGACCTCGGTTCGGTTTTTGCATTTAACTCATGACCACACAGCTTTTTGTATGCTGTGTACCTTCTATCCTATCTAGAATCATGAAACTTAAGGATGCATATTGATGATCACCACTCATTTCAGTAGTAAGTCATTGTGGCCCATATTGCAGGCTTCACTGACTCGGGTTAAATTTTGTGTTTAATGCCCATTTCTCAGGCACTGTTCCTGCTAGAATCGTGAAATTGGTGATGATATGCATCTCTATTACTACCACATCCTTGCAACAAAAGCCGATTATTGTGACCTATATTTCATATGTTATTGGCTTTGGTTAAGGGTTTGCGTTTCGCTCATGACCACACACGTTTTTGGCTTGCTATATGCATACTATCCTAATACAATCATGACACTTGGTGAGGGCATACATATTGATAAGTTCTAGATCCTTATTCCAAAAGAAGGTCACCGTGACCTATATTTCATGCTTCAGAGTTGAAATTTTGTCTTCATATATCGGGTGCTTTTTATGTTCCAATCCTAAAACTTGATAATTGGATGCCTTTTTGTTAGTACTACATCCTTACAACGAAAGAAGGTCACTGTGATGGTTTGAAACGAGCAGAAAATGACAGTGTTATGGACCCCCTGTTGACAATCGGGCTAGACATTATAAATTGATAAAAGAAATTAATATGTTTTGTACATTGCTTTATATCCTTGATGCTCTTTTTTAAATTGCTAGAGGATACAAACAAACGGGAGGATAAAGGAATATTTTAATCAAGGTAATTATTGACGGGTGATCTATGCTTGTCCTGTGGTCCTGTGGTCTTCTAGAGGTTTGGTCATTTTAGGGTGCAGGTTTAGGAACTAGCAAAAGTAGATTGTTTGTTTCAGTGGGGGTGCATTCAATATTTTGTTTACTTATTTGTAATTAGAATATAATCTAGATACCTCTATGGGGAAGAATGAATGGTTTATGCTTTGTTCATTTGAAGTCATCCCTTCTTATTAGAGTCTGTTTCATTTTTTAAAATTTTGTTCTGATAGAAATGACGATATTTTTGTCACTTATTTGTATACAAAAGCAATAGTCAATTATTTGTATACAAAAGTAATAGTCAATTATTTGTATACAAAAGCAATAGTAAAAAATTAAACGAATGTCGTATTTATCCACTTATAAGGCTCACACAACTACAGACAACATGTGACATCCCACGCCGGCGCATTATTGGTGGCAGATTGCGGTCTGTGTTGTTGGATGAGCCTTATAGGTGGATAAACAAGGTACGTGAAGGGGCTTCCTGATTTGAGATAAAGAGGTTATTGGGACAGGGTTTTAATCAGTAAAGGTGATCGCTTATGTAAAGCCTCTTTTTGGGACAACTGGAGATATAGTGCTTTCATGATATCGCTAATTGTAATAAACGTGTCTTGTGTTGACCGGAGTAAAGCCATCTGTGTCTGATGTTTGAGTCACATTTAGTAAAAACACCAACCTGATGTACCTAAGGCGATGTAATAGACTTAGGATGGCCATTCGTCCGGTTTTAAAGCGGACAATCCAATTTTCAGCTAGTCTGTCCCCTTCTTGACATGATCACTTTTGCGTGTGTGCAAAAGAGTGTCCGGTATTCTTGAGTTCCGTCAGTGGCCACCCTGGATCGACTTGATCCAACGCAAACACAAAAACATTACCACTCAACGCACTTTAACATGTATAATAACTATGTTAATGGCATTAATTAAGTCGATAGATCAAGTAGCATACAAAACGGCTAATTTTAACAACGGTACATTTATGGACTGAGACACCTCAACTTGATAATATTACCTCATAAAACTTTTACATTGATTGCGTGAATAGACTGCGTAAATGTGCGCCCAAAATCATTCACCTTGTTGGGTCGGCTTTTGGATGTGGATAGAGACACTGTTGGATAATTTTAAGACTTATATGTTTTCATGCTAGCTGTCGCTTATTTCACTTCCATAATAAGTCGTATACCGTCATTACAAACTGTGAAACCTGAACTCGTTGTGCAATTGAATTCGCATATCCAACACATACTTTTTGACAATTCGTCAAACGACAACCTCCTCTCTCTCTCTCTCACTCTCTCTCTCTCTCTCTCTCTTTATATATATATATATATATATATATATATATATATATATATATACATAACAGCTTTACTTACAATAAGAGCAAGTTGTTAAAGGAATCCGTGATCAGTGAATTTGTAGGTTTGTACGATTGAATCCATGGTGTAAGTAAAATAGCTCCAATGTGTTGATATATATATTGTAAAATCTTCATTACTTCGTGGTAGTAGGGCTACTTCTTCCAAATATATTACCTTTTGCTGTACATGGTACACAAATTACTCAACCAGTAAGGTTTGTAACTTTATTTGAATGAAAATCAATTTGTTTTATTTTTGAAGCATATTTTGGAGGGAATCTTACATTTACAATCTTCTGTTTTGCTTTCTTTCTTTCCTATCTATGTTCAGATTTTTCGAACAGGTAAAGAGTCATGCAATATACAACTATATATATGATGAAGTCATGCCAAATCGCATATACTATGTACAATGAACAAGATTCATGGAGACATTCGAGTAACATGAATTATTGAAAGCTCTGTCAGACTTGCAACATGTGTCATATGGTCCATCCATTGTAACATGTAACTATGTTCCATCCATTGGAACATGTAGCTGATGGAGCATCCATTGTAACATGTAGCTGATGGAGCATCCATTGTAATATGTAGCTGATGGTGCATCCATTGTAACATGTAGCTGATCGAGCATCCATTGTAACATGTAGTTTATGTGGCATCCATTGTAACATGTAGCTGATGGTGCATCCATTGTAATATGTAGTATATGTTGCATCCATTGTAACTTGTAGTTGATGGTGTAAATGTAACATGTAGCTATGCTGCATCCATTGTAATATGTAGCTGATGGAGCATCCATTGTAACATGCAGTTTATGTTTCATTCATTGTAACATGTAGTTTATGGTGCATCCATTGTAACATGAATCTGATGCTGCATCCATTGTAATATGTAGCTGATGGAGCATCCATTGTAACATGTAGCTGATGGAGCATCCATTGTAATATGTAGCTGATCGAGCATCCATTGTAACATGTAGCTGATGGAGCATCCATTGTAACATGTAGCTTCTGGAGCATCCATTCTAATATGTAGCTGATGAAGCATCCATTGTAACATGTAGCTGATAGAGCATCCATTGTAACATGTAGCTGATCGAGCATCCATTGTAACATGTAGCTGATGGAGCATCCATTGTAATATGTAGCTGATGGAGCATCCATTGTAACATGTAGCTGATGAAGCATCCATTGTAACATGTAGCTGATAGAGCATCCATTGTAATATGTAGCTGATGGAGCATCCATTGTAATATGTAGCTGATGGAGCATCCATTGTAACATGTAGCTGATAGAGCATCCATTGTAATATGTAGCTGATGGAGCATCCATTGTAACATGTAGCTGATGAAGCATCCATTGTAACATGTAGCTGATAGAGCATCCATTGTAACATGTAGCTGATAGAGCATCCATTGTAATATGTAGCTGATGGAGCATCCATTGTAATATGTAGCTGATGAAGCATCCATTGTAACATGTAGCTGATAGAGCATCCATTGTAACATGTAGCTGATCGAGCATCCATTGTAACATGTAGCTGATGGAGCATCCATTGTAACATGTAGCTGATGGAGCATCCATTGTAACATGTAGCTTCTGGAGCATCCATTGTAATATGTAGCTGATGAAGCATCCATTGTAACATGTAGCTGATAGAGCATCCATTGTAATATGTAGCTGATCGAGCATCCATTGTAACATGTAGCTGATGGAGCATCCATTGTAACATGTAGCTGATGGAGCATCCGTTGTAATATGTAGCTGATGAAGCATCCATTGTAACATGTAGCTGATGGAGCATCCATTGTAATATGTAGCTGATGGAGCATCCATTGTAATATGTAGCTGATGGAGCATCCATTGTAATATGTAGCTGATGGAGCATCCATTGTAACATGTAGCTGATGGAGCATCCATTGTAATATGTAGCTGATGGAGCATCCATTGTAACATGTAGCTGATGGAGCATCCATTGTAACATGTAGCTGATGGAGCATCCATTGTAATATGTAGCTGATGGAGCATTCATTTTAACATGTAGCTGATGGAGCATCCCTTGTAATATGTAGCTGATGGTGTATCCGTTGTAACATGTGGCTGATGGTGTATCCGTTGTAACATGTGGCTGATAGTGCATCCATTGTAATATGTAGCTTGTGGCGGTATATCGCGGATCGGACCTTCTTACATGGTGTCCCCTTTATTGGTTATCGTTATCTAGAGGATGATCGACCTCGGTGTTATTGCCCGGATCGAGTAAATAATAATATAAATTATGAAAGTTATCGATGGAATAGACAGAGATCTGAGCAGATATATAGAATAGAATAACACGAGCCGCCGTACATAAAATATAACAATTTAATCAATTACATAAAACAAACTGAGATAATACATTACATTAGGAAGACACTTCTTTTTGAAATAAATCATTTACCGAATTTCAAACACAAATATACTTATATAAATAGCCGATCTGTTTAAATGATAGAATTAGTTCATCATAGAATCGAGTGAACAATAGAAGTCATTGCCATTGCATAACAGCATAACCTGGTTAACGCTGGTCCCTCCAAATTCACCGTTGCTATTCTCTTTGTTCTTTCGCTTTTTCCCCTCCTCACTCTCTCTATCTCGCCTCTGTCGGCCCATAAACGTTGTGTGGTTAGGTGGACACGTGGATACGTATTTACGTGGATACCTCGGTACGTGGATGGAGCTATTTCCCCTTGTGCTTTCAAGCCTTGCTCGCTTCTACCGCCAGAATTGTGTCCGTCAACCTTCCAGACATCCTTTTCCTTCCAGTCTGTCTGACTGTTAAATAAACGAAGGTTTAATTAAACATCGATTTCTCCCACAACACGGACATAAATAACATTGCAGTTTAGTGATTTAATAAGGTACCTTTCCTCATAAATCTAATTAATTATTCTCTGCCAAAACTAATGTGCTCTTTATAGATCAAAAGAAATTTACATCCTTACATAGCTGATGGAGCATCCATTGTAACATGTTGTTTATGGTGCATCCATTGTAATATGTAGCTGATGGAGCATCCATTGTAACATGTAGTTTATGTTGCATCCATAGTAACATGTTGTTTATGGTGCATCCATTGTAACATGTTGTTTATGGTGCATCCATTGTAATATGTAGCTGATGGAGCATCCATTGTAACATGTAGTTTATCTTGCATCCATAGTAACATGTAGCTAATGGTGTATCCGCTGTAACATGTAGCTGATGGTGTATCCGTTGTAATATGTAGCTGAGGGTGCATCTATTGTAGCATGTAGCTGATGGTGCATCCATTGTAACATGTTGCTGATGGTGCATCCATTGTAACATGTAGCTATGTTGCATCCATTGTAACATGTAGCTTAGGTTGCATCCATTGTAACGTGTAGCTATGTTGCATCCATTGTAACATGTAGCGTATGGTGCATCAATTGTAACATGTAGCGTATGGTGCATCCATTGTAACATGTAGCGTATAGTGCATCCATTGTAACATGTAGCGTATGGTGCATCCATTGTAACATATAGCGTATAGTGCATCCATTGTAACATGTAGCGTATGGTGCATCCATTGTAACATGTAGCGTGTGGTGCATCCATTGTGACATGTAGCGTATGGTGCGTCCATTGTAACATGTAGCGTATGGTGCATCCATTGTAACATGTAGAGTATAGTGCATCCGTTGTAACATGTAGCGTATGGTGCATCCATTGTAACATGTAGCGTATGGTGCATCCATTGTAACATGTAGCGTATGGTGCATCCATTGTAACATGTAGCGTATGGTGCATCCATTGTAATTTACCTTCAGTTAAGTATCTCGACATATGTAAATATATACCGTGCGAAAATGTATTTTAAAAATGGCTGCAAACAGATATTTACATGGCGTTTTAACGATAATAGCTGTCGTTCGCAAAGATATATGTGTACTGGATTTTATTTAGAAAAATATGTCCGGTACTCAAATAGCTTTAAACAATATTCTTGATTTGATTTATATAATAAAATCTGTATTATATGTATTATATTAGTCGAAATAATGCATTGTCTTGAGGTAAAAGGAAAACAATACCTGGTTCGAAAGAAAATCCAAAATCCCCCCTCCCCTCCCCCACCCCCCCCCCCTCTCCCCGCCCCCACTACCACCACTGAAAATTGAATGGCTGGTCCCTAATCTTCGCGAACGCTTTTGTTTTGAGAGATACTGTTGTTACCTCTATGTGAGTATACAAATTCACAAGTACATTAGTATGTATTGGAATATCGTCATGATGTCATTTACTGTAATGTTGTCCATGTTGTATTCCTGTTTTATCATAATATTTTAAGGGTATCCTAATCATGTACAGAACATAATCATGGATTGCGCACGCTTCGTCGACCTCATACACCTTTCCATTTTCCTTTCTATCCAAAGAAGATGAAAATGAAACAAATATAAACAACAAATATGTCAAATTGCATCGAATATCCCGTGCTGGGTCAAATTACATATAATATCTCGAGCTACGTTGTTTTATAAAGGTGTAATTAGAAGGAGAAAGATCAGTTAAAGAAGTAGGGTGTTTCAAGAAGCAAGTAGTATTTCAGTTTTTCAATATTAAATGGCGCCTTTTCATCTTATGTTCAAAATGTTTTTAAGTTAAATCTTTAAACAGATTTGATTACAAAATTAACCGAATTGACGCTTTAAGGGATTAGACATATGTACATGTTGCAAGGGATTAACATAGGTCACGTTGAAAGGGATTAGACGTATCTACAGTTGTACACATTGGAATGGATTAGACATATGTATATGTTGGAAATTATTAGACATATGTACACGTTGAAAGGAATTAGCCATGTACACGTTGGAAATAATTAGATATATGTATATGTTGGAAGGGATAAGACATATATGTATATGCTGGAAGGGATTATACAAATGTATATGCTGGAAGGAATTATACATATGTACATGTTGGGAGGGATTAAACATATGTACACGTTGCAAAGGATTATATATATATATATATATATATATATATATATATATATATATATATATATATATATATATACACAAACTTCGGAGTAAGCGTATTTCAGATTTAATCTTATCTTTTATAAATTATGTTTTAAATTACACTAACAATGATTCAATACATAGTACTGAAATGTATTCAGTTATGTGTAAATATTTTTTCAACTCGATGATCAAGAATCCACTCCTTGTTTTGGTCAGTTATTGTTATGTACAACAAAACCCAGCTAATACGGCCACTTGTGGGACTTAAGAAAAGTAGTTGTATTTCTGGGGTGGTCTTAATTTCAGACTTCATGCAGGTAGTGATATGTATGCATGCATGTAAGAGTGTATGTTTCCTGAATAGAAAATTGGATGGATAGATGGAAAGATAGATAGATAATATAGTTGATACATGGCTAGACATAAAGACAGCGAGAGAGATAGTTTAATATATTGCGAAAGATATTAACACATTCTGTATGGTTAGATTTGATAAAGCATAACATAAATGCAACAATTTCATACAATTAAGCAAGTTGTTGTTGCACACAAAGTTTTATATCTGAATAAGTACATACTTATGAGATTTAATATATCGATCTTGAGACATGATATCAGACAGAAATGACCATGTATGAACCAACAATATTTAGTGTTGAATGGAGTGCATGATCACTCTCGTGTTTCTCCTATTAGGTGAGTGAGTGGTATCGCAAAGATACGGCAACAATGATCGATTAGGTAAATTTGATTGTCGCTTTTGCGGTGGAGACAATTCATTTAAACCGTTAAACGGTTTGGAATTACTGGTTGCAAACCATTATAACGGAGTGGTCTATGTTTGGGGGTTGTAAATTATGGGAATACTGAAGGAAAAAAAAGGTACTTCAGATTTTATTTCCTTTTAGCGGGATGGTCGTTAGACGGAGTTTTGCTGTATACCCTTAATAACAGCGACATAAGTGGCATGGTGTCCTTTTCAGAACGATCTGGAATTCATGCAGAAGAAGAGTCTGCGTATCGAAATGATATTACGTTATCCTTTTGACAGCTTTTGCAGAAAATACAAATGTTATGACGTGTATAAAAGTAAAGGTCTGTGTACATCACTTGTTTTCTTTAGCTACAAATGTCCGTTTGTTCTTCACTTGATATTGTCTGCTTATGATGTTGGTATTCTTTGTCCTATTCTTTCATAAACTTTATATTATTTGATGATGCGAAAGAGTTGGTAGAGCTTCAGTCACGTAATCCAAAGGTCGCGGGTTCGATACGCGCCCATGCCAGAGTGGGTCGGCTGCCTCAGTGTCCTTGGGAAATGCACCCAGTCCCTACTGGCAGGATATAGCCAATAATGTGTTTAAAATGCCGTTAAAACAAACAAACACACGCCAACAAAGAAAGAATCATTGTTAAACGCTTATCGAAACCGCCATTGATCAAGCTAGGTATTATGTACTAGAATATAGCTATAATCCTAATATGAACCACATGATTTGAACAGCACAATCATTGGTTCACCTTGAAAACTTTAGATTTTAATTAAAAGTTACGTTCAGTATCTATGTTCGTCAACAAATTTCACAAAATCGATTTTTATCTGTTTCCGGTCTCAGTTTTGCGAATGATTCAGAATTAATGCTTCGAGATAAAACTACAAGCTGAAAAACTGATGGACAAAGAGAGATGAAGAACAACAAAAGACATAATCTGGCAAACTGAGAGAGCTGTCTATATAAGGAAATATCATTTGGATCAGAAAACATTAGCATTTTATGATAAAAGCATATGATAGAATATTAATGGTCCGTTTTTTTTTTTTGGTGTTTTTTGTGTTTGTTTCGCGAAAATTTCACGCCGGTAAAACTGATAATGTTTTCTTTCCGTGGCTATCAAGGTTTGTGTGTTTTCCTGTTTTCGGTACGTAAATTAATGGATTGGGGAAAACGGGCTCACTTGTCCTCGGGGATGATAACTGGGCGTGTAGTCTTTTATTATGTTTTGTAGCAGCCAGGACATTCCAGAAAACTGGCGGCAAACAATAAAATTGATTTCGCATAATTCTGAATTATCTATGTCCGCTAAAATTAAATGATTCGTATATAATGCGACCTACAGTCGATAGATATTATAGAGAATTCAAATTAATAATATACATGTCAGTATCTGATCAGGCCGATTCGTTTTCGCCACAACCTAAAAGTACTACACAACAGTGTCAAGGAACAATTAGTTGGTTTGTTTGTTGTATTTTTTTGGGGAGGTGGGGGGTGGGGTGGGGTAGGGGTGTCGTTGCTTCATTTTTCTTCAATCTGATCATACTAAATTCCTGCAACTATACCGCTATTGATTGCACTGATGTCTAAGTTATCACGATAAATAACGAAACTGTCAGGTATGTATGTAAGACAAATAGATAATTAGATAGATACTTGGATAAATGGATAAATACACAGCGAGAAGAAATATAAAAATACTAATTATTTAATCAATACATATTCTAGTTCTCGACATGGTTGTTTGCTATTGTTTCTGTCATAAAATGTAAACATGGAGCGAATTTTACAACCGTCAGAAAATTATCAGAGTAGTATAAATTAAAATTTGTACGTGAAAATTAAAAAAATATATTTTTCCTGGATAAACCTAAGGATTTTTGGCAAAGAGAACTCAAATCCAAAACCATAAAAGTTTTAAGCTGCATAATTTGGAAAGAGTTTTAAGAGTGAAATTAGAAAGATACACACATACATTTTAAAGTGTCATTAAGTACATTTAGTAAATATCACAGAAACATATCCTTGTTTAAATTTTCTTTCCCTAATATTTTTGTTCTATCATTATCTCTCGCGCAGCAACCTAAAAGCAGCATTTATTAGGAAAGCTATCTGCCACTTTGCAGCATTGTCTTCGTGCTTTAACCTCATGGATATGCTGAAAACTTTGTATGCATCAACATACATTCCATCCTGCTTCGATATACTTCAGGTTTTTGTACAGGAGGTCCCACAACATGTTGTCCAGAGCGGCCATCTTTTGTGGAGTCTTCCCTTGCCGGAAGTGACAATGGTACTCAAGGAAGTGGAGGTAAAATCTAGGATCAACCACAACGCACTCCTGCCAGACGCCATTGGAAGGATCGGCGGTAGGCATGTCTGACCCTTTAGATCGGAACATCTCGAGAATTAACGCTTTAGGTGTGCAATGAATCTCTGATTGAAAATAAGGTACTGGAAAGGCAACATACTGTCTAAGAAACTCTGCTGTTGAGAGATTGTCCTCCAAAATTCTACACAGAACATGTTCTGACGGATCAGTACCGAGATCCGTGACAAGGTATGTATAATTATCTTGAATTTGATGAAGAACAATCTCTGCCATGACGAAATTGTCCTGCATCAAGTAAAAAGCGGCCAGTTCAGTTTTCCGGAGGCCACATCAGAAGACCAGCCCAACAAGAGAAACTCGTGAGCGATATAAAGGCTTTCCTGGTCAATTACTTCCTTTGCCAAACACTCGGAGGCCAAATGTGATCCAACGCTAGAGGAACAACACGCCTTAAGTACTGTGTCTACTGACCGTCTTGGTTTCTGTGAATAGCATATTTTGTTCAAGAAATTGAAAGCCTCTAACTTACCTTGGCGAGCAAATAGCCACCTAGCATGTTGTGTCCTATCAATTAAATGTGCAGTAGTGAACGCCATGGATTCCACGCCCTCTTTCGCTTGATACTCTGGATGGATTAGAGATGTCTGACAAAAACTAGTCAACTTCTGACCTATACCATCGCATGACAGCCTGAGGAGATATTTACCCTCCTGTCTCAACAGATCATGTAAAACAGCGAACAACCGAACTTGAATATGGCCATACACTTTACCATGGAACATGTTCTCCCCTGGTGTAAAGTAATTTGGGCAGTAACCATTTTCAACCCATTTGCACAGTGTTCTCAAACACAGCTCAACACACGATAACAAATTATCGGGTTGCCACAGAGAAAGTGGCTAACTTTCTAACATATAGAATACACACGTCTTGCAGTGATAACTGCTTAACGCTTTTTCTCCAATAATGGGTTGCACGAAATGTTTACTGATAATTTTCAGCAAAACATAACATTTATATAGATTTGGGTTGAATTGTCAGACAAGTAGATTTTCTCCATATGAGATACATATTCTCCACTCCAAATGTTTCTCTGGAATGAGTGGATGACCAACCGGAACCAGAAGAGCACCAGTCTGCTTGATGAGAGATATATTTTCTTGAGATGGGTAGTTGTTGAGTCTTAATCTGTTTTCCCATTGAGAGGCCTGGCAGGGTCAAAATGTGACTTTCATTGCCGTTACAATATCCATTGACAATCTTTCACTGACGGTCGTCGTATTCGCTGGACCATGCCGCTCAAAATTCGACTTACGATCACTCCAATTAACAAATGTACAACTGCATAAGACAGAACGACCGAAAGAATCCAACAAGTGATATGTACTCTGTTCATTGAACACTGGTAATCGTGCATTCTTATCCAACAATTGTAATTTCTCATACCATGGCGGAGTGCTCATATCACTTGAGGTATGTGAGTATAGATTTAAAAGTCTCCAAGGACGGTAGACCCTGTAGCACACTGAGCTTGGAACTAAACACAATTAAATCAAGGTCTGACTGTAGTCCGGGGTTAGTGGTAGGCTCAGCCTGACTCGCGAAGATATGAACAGCATCTTCACACAACATAGAATCAATCTCTCGTGCCTGAATCATCATGTTTATCCTCTTCCAACGTACATCCTCCCTCAGTCCCACTTTGTCCATGACATTGATTAATCTAAGAGATACATCCCTGTAATATGCGGGAAAGTTTCTTTCCATTCTTCATCACGTGTATTTTGAAACCTGAAAATTCAAATAATAATAATAATAATAATAAAAATTAATAATAATAAGTTAAAATGTAACCTTCAGCAACGTATCCAACTATTAATATTAAAACTGTTCTTCTTTTTTCTTTCATTACGATTTCTAGCAATGGGATTAGCCTTAGTCTTTTTAATTTCTTTGCCTCATAGCTGTATGAAAAACAAATCAATCGTCCAACCCACCCCTAACACCCGCAATGGTACAACTTCTCAGACCATTCGCAGAGTATCGTGAACAAAGATACAAGTGGTATTTAAAATGTTCTGAATATTGGTGTGCCGTACAGAGTGTTTTACTAGTGAACAGTACATCAGTGCGTCCCTTTAAAGTACTTCCTATGAACTATCTACATATTTTATCAGTCTGGTTATCCAAATATCAAATGCCATTTTGTATTCACTTTTTGGTATGTTGTTCATTGACCGGTACACTGCACTTCCAACTGCATGGCGGTTTTCAAAATCGTCTACCCTTCAGGGTGGTTAGATAGTGTTCCATATATTTTGGCAACATTTTTGAGATATAAAAATGGCCAGGAACACTTTGGCATCGAAAAATGATGCATATAAAAGTGTCTTGACAGTCCCACTACGTCGAGCGATTTGTGGTTTCTGCACGTTTTCTCCAATCCAAACTTTATTATTTTCACTTGAGACGGGTTTAAAAAAAAGTAAATTCATGTTTCATCACCACTGACATTTTGATTCAATCGTTCCTTGTCACTCTTTTTATATTTGGCTATTAGCTATTTGGCGATTTCAACCCGAGTCTGTGTTTGATCAGTCAACAAATGCGAGAAGCATCTTGTACAAACCTTTCTGGGCTTCAAATTATTCTTCAATATATTAGATACAACTGACGAATTAATGTTCGTTACAACGGAAATATCTTCCACTGTGTAAGGAGCATCTTCATCAATTGTCCCCTTCACAGCAGCCATTTCCCGCTCACCAATCGTAGACATAGGTCTTCCTGAACGTGGGTCACTTTCAGTGATCCGCGACCATCTCTAAAACGATTAAACCACCTCAAAATTGTGGGATATAACAGATAATTATACCCGAAAACTTTATCCAAGCAGGCTTTGATATCAGGTCGAGAGTATCCTACGAACATCCGGATGTTACAGTGTTCTCTTTGCACAGTAGCAGAATTGTTCTCCTTCTCCGACATTATTCGGTCACCGTCATTTACCTATGTTACATCAATTGCATATATCTGCAGGTGTCCGGTGTACTG
The DNA here is from genome assembly GCA_029931535.1 of Margaritifera margaritifera. Taxonomy (NCBI): domain Eukaryota; kingdom Metazoa; phylum Mollusca; class Bivalvia; order Unionida; family Margaritiferidae; genus Margaritifera; species Margaritifera margaritifera. The sequence continues at coordinate 2,524,832 of JAQPZY010001572.1, read as the reverse complement.
AACGTGCAGCTGAAGATCATTTTCTAGAAACGTTATTCTTTCTATTGATCAGCGTTAAATTTATTGACAAGTTCAAAGAAGCAAAAAAGTTATATTAAAATATTCAGAACGTTTCAAATACCCCTGTTAAATTGCTAGCTAAAATAACTCCATGTTTGTTTACATCGACTACGAGGACAGTGTATCGGAAATTGCAGACCCTGTGTCACAAAGAAGTATTTTGCTCAATTAAAATGCTGTGAATGATAAAACTTAATTCAGCATACAAATGTCTGAGATATAACCTGATAGAAGAACAATTTAAATAATCCGCCGAGAGAGGGGGTCAGGCTGATAATTCACATTCTTCTTCACCAAGTCATAATTATCATTTAAACATTTTTTTAAACATCTAGCATGGTCATGATGGGTCGATATTTGACGCGGTACCGAATAGGTGGAATTCGTCTGGCGTTTAGACAAGGTGTATTTTCATGTTTTGTTGAAAATGTCAATGAAGAACATTTGACAACAACACATATTCTGTTTATTTACAATTGCAATTTAAATTAAGAACTTTTTAGGTTTTATATGTAAGCACTGCAGCTGAATCCCTGTTAAAAATGAAGCTGTCGTCGTCGTCGTCTAAAAGATGGGAGAAAATACCAGCTGCAGCTTGTTTTGTGATTCGCAGCGTGTTTTCTGAAGGAAGTCAATGTCGATAACCTCCATAAAATGGAGAAGTAAAACATTTACTGGTTAAATTGAAATGTGGAAGTCTAGTTCGATTGTTTGTTTCGAAAGCAAGTCTAGCGGTGAGTTTGAAGCTTCTTTCTCGATATGAAATACATTTAATTAATCGGCATATATTTTATGCGGCCATTTAATTTACCATTTCATCTGGTCACTCGTGTTTGATATTTGTTAAAATTAACAGTTACTTCCTTTTTTAAATAAAGAAAGTCTTTGTATTGATAGTAAGCACAAGCACTCTACCCTTCGTTGCCTACTACAGAGGCTTGTTGACAATCTTTATCAACTTTTATAAGCAATTAGCAGACCAGATTCATACCGAGTATGTTCAATACTCAGTGCTTTGACGATTTACATATACAATGACGACACACTATCTCTTTCTCTCTCTCTCTCTCTCTCTGTGAAAAAGCTTTCTGTAATGTATCATTTACATTAACCATATACATTGAAAAATTAAGAAAACCTAATTTTTTTGTTTTTGTTGTTTGGAGCGAAAGTTGTATGCTCTTGGGGTGTGGCGCTATTCTCAAGTTTAGACACTGGACAAGAACTGATGTCACACGCACTGCAGCACATGCAATTCAAGACAGAGACCCTGCATACCATAGCCCGAACTACCGGCCCAGAGATCAATGACGACAAGACAACATTCCTGCGAGTCAATACAAACCAGGATGCACCTGGTCTCTTAGAGTGACAAGCCATTGAAAATGTTGACAAGCTCACATACATTAGCAGCATTGTGAACAAGTTAGGAAGAACAGATGAAGACGTAAAGGCCAAGATTGCCAAGGCACGCCATTTCCTTTACCCCTCTTATACCAGTCTGGAGGAATGATAACATATACCTGAAAACAAAGCTTTGACTGTTCAACTCCAATGACAAATCAGTCCTGCTCTATGGGGCAGAGACCTGGAGACGGACAAAGAACTTGGAACATAAGCTGCAGGTTTTCGTCAATATTTGTCTCGTATCAGATAGCCAGACCGAATCCCCAACAAGGAGTTATGGTTGAGAATAAAACAGAAACCCATATCCGACACCATAAAGGTGCGCAAGTGGAGATCGATTGGACATACCCTGCAAACAGACCAGCCCAACATCGCTCGACATACGCTGGATTGGAACCCTCAAGTCAAACGCAGACGAGGACGACCAGCTACGACTTGGCGAAGAACACTGCACACCGAACTTAAGACCATCAGCATGTCTTGGGCGGAGGCAAAACAGATGGCCCAAGGCCGTGACAAATGGAGAGCTGCAGTGAAGGCCCTGTGTTCCATAGGAAACGAAGAGGAATGATGATGATGAACATGGGCACGCGAATTAAACAAAGAGGAAATGATTTTGCAGTTCAGTTATTTGAGTATTTCTCCACCAGGGTACTTATTAACTTTATTGTTTGACAGAGGCTATACTTATGCTGATTTCGCTGACAAGTTGCCATAAAGCTGGTAGCCGTTTTCTGATTGGATGTTTGTAAAATTACGAATATTACTCGCTATTTGGAATGTATTCATGCACTCTATTTGGAATGTATTTATTGCACGGAAAAAAAAAAAAAAGCCAATGCGGCGGTCAAAATGAATATATGTAATGCATATTAGAAAAGAATTTGTAAGTCTCACAATTCTAACTGTGAACATGATACGTGTTGTTGCGTACGAGTCCGTGGGTCCTGGCGGGCTGCTTCCACTTGGACAGTGAAAAATTACCAAGTTCACACTCTTGTTCTTAGAAAATAATAATATAATTTTCTCAGCTCAAAAAAAAATAAAATAAAATAAAATAAAATTTCGACTGGAAATATTTATGTCGGGAAATAAGTCATTTAACCAGTGCCAATATTAAAATCCACAAAATAAAACTGTCAAGAGGGGGAACTTTTAATACCAGCTATGGTTTTATGTTGAAGAGAAGTGCGTGGAGAGAACATTTTCTTTTCCTATAGACGGGCGGATGCAGGAATGTTTCGTGGGGATGAGGATCGAGTTAAAGAGAGGTGGATGGTTTTACTTAAGATGACAATATTTCTATGTTTTTAGCTTGTATTTAAACGATTTCTTAGTTGTACCCTTATCTTTGATGTTTTGTGTCTTTTTATTTATATTAAATTAACAACTTTACCTTTTATATCTTTTTTTTTGTAGTACTACTATTCCTAGAGTTGTATTTTACACCATTTTATCTTTACATTTAGAGAACTTAACTTTTAAGCAGCATGATATAACCAGCATTAAGCTGACGTGCCGTTAAACATATATATACATACATACATACATTCATACATGCATACATACTGTTTTTGACATTAAAATGTATAATATTTCACTGTAAAAAGGGGCTGGGAGTGATTTACTCGAATTCCCATATACCTACCCTCTCTAAATCCGCCCCTGCTGAATGCGTTATATATCCAAATCCGACACATTGACCTCTTATCTGGTACCTTACTGATTACACATGTGTCTCTGACGCAAGCTAATCGGCCATGTTTGTGCACCTATAACACATTAGCGATAAAAGCCTACATTGCACAATTATATAGCCACCCCTACCCCCACGCCGCTAAATATGAGTGAGAAACAACTGTAACGTTTGGAACAGTAAGTTTCTTTACACTTAAATGATTAAAATTATGCCCTGTAAATGCTTAAAATACATTAGCCTGGGCCCTTAACGGGGATTCCGTCCCACAGACCCCTCGTATACTTGTTTACGCCCTCCTAAACGATTTGTTTGGATCCACCACTGAAATTCTTTCAGTAGATAACAACAACGTCTGTGCTTGTTTGAGCTTAACATATTGTTCTCAGCCAATGCTAATGGACTTCATGAATCGTATCAGTGTTTGATACATTATTTGAAATTAGTTGCATGGTGATTTATCGGGATGAAATGTTATAAGGATCTTAAACCCCATACATCCTCAGCCTTGGGCCGAAAACAAAATTACTGCTGAACTACTGACTAAATAGCATTGTTGAATTAAAATCTAGCCCCTTGGGGGGTAGGGGGAGGGATAATTTACACTGATAATAAACCACACAGTTCGTAAAAAAGATATTGCAGAAGGTGTTCCGCTATTTTATTGTACCATAGTACCACGTTCTGTATTGCTCGTCATTATGTGGCGTATTTACACCTCCATTGTAGGTCAATGACTTAGTTACAAACTTGCTGAATTTCTTACAGCTCACTAGAATAACTTTTTAATTCACCAATCATATTTCCAAAATTGTGTTTATTAGGAATTAATGCACTTTATTAAATCATGTGACTATCTAATAACTATCTTACCTTATTCCCTCTTGCCTAATATCCGAATACAGTGTAATGTGTGCTCTGTTGTCGGTTTGTATGTAGCCAACCTGGCTTGATTCTAACGAGTGGTCACGTGAAAATGTATATGTCGCTTACTGTAATGTGAACTGATACAGGGAAGATAATAATAGATATAGAAAGTAGTTTCATTTGGGTTTTTAATAGAGAAAATATTAAGGGAAAGTAGTTTCATTGTGTTTTTAAAGAAGAGTATTGAAAGAGAAAAAGAAAGAAGTATTGATGTAGGCAGATGTAGAGAAGTAAAACATGTACTTAGAACTTGGAATGTGTACTAATACAAACCTCTATCGTATATGACTTAGTAATGTTATTCGTTCCAACCATCTTTTGAACATGCCAGAATATATATATATATATATATATATATATATATATATATATATATATATATATATATATATATATATATATCTCACATATTGATTTTTATTTCGTTCGTCATAACCCCTAAAACTAAAAGTAACAATAAATGTCATTAGGAGCTATCCTTATATGGGCAATCCGCAAACATAGTTGTGTACACATCATTGATTCTGTAAATCATCCTGTGTCGGTATAAATCAATAGAAATAATGTAATTCTTATCTTTTGTCCATTGTGGTTGAAAAGCAGCGTGATATTTGGAAGTTTCAAACTTTGAAGTTTAATTTGTGTACTTTTCCAATATTGGATGCCTTCGTACTTCTTCCAAAAAAATATAAAGGAAAAACAAATTAAAATAAAAAAATGAAGATTTGTATGTCTTTATTTGTACAGACTACCTAAAGTAGGAGACCCTTTTACACGCATACATGCTGAATGCAATAAAATCAATAATGTCATTGAGTACGTTAAAAATTTTTAGCTTTTATTGTTGGGAAAAATTGAGTAATATTGTATATGTCACAAATTCATACAGCAATAACAACGACAACAACAACAGCAACAACAGCAGCAACTACTACTACTACTACTATAGCAACTACTACTACTACTATTACCACTACAACTACTACTATTTCACTACTGATTTGGCAGAAACATATTGATAACGCCATCAAGTGAAACGTGCCAGTTGCTGATTCCATGACAAGGTTGACGAATAAGGGATGTAATAAAAATAACAATATTATCATTGACAATTTTGTAATAATTACCATGTAACGGTAGAACCAATAGGTGATACCAAAATTTAAAAAATAAAACATACAAAATAAAAAGTCATGCGCCGTGTACACTGGTTATGTGTATTTCAAAACTTAAAAGCTTCATATGTTCTTCTTGGTTGTTGGGCTTCTTGTTTTATATTACCCTTTTACTGATCTCAATGCAATATGACAAGAAATCAAAAGACATGCGAAGTACACACAGATTCAAAGATTTCCTACAATGATCATATCGTTACAAACGAAGGTGTTTTTGTATCTTACAACAAGATCCATGCAACAGTGGTGGCTTATATTGTATGTATATTTTCACATTAAAAAATTTCTCATATTTATTATTACACACGCAGAGAGAGAGAGAGAGAGAGAGAGAGAGAGAGAGAGAGAGAGAGAGAGAGAGAGAGAGAAACAGAGATGATCTTACATAGGTGAATATTTCAATACATTTTTTAACCAAGTCGGAAAATGTCTAAATGCTAGCCTTGGCTAGGAAAAACTTAAAATTATTCGTGAGTTTCATAAATTTCATTAGGAATCAGCGCATAATAGTTTGGTGAAATGATTTTTAAATGCACTTAGATACCTGGGTTATTATTCGCTTAATTGTCACGAGACCATAGCGTGCGTAGAGCATGTACGCTATATTGTTGATATACCACGAAATGTATACAGTTTCATAAGATGAAACAAGGCTTTATGAGTTTAATTTTAACTAAAAATTTATACAATGAGTGGTTTACCAAAGATAAGACGTACATACTGCGCATGGTCTAAATATATTTTATTTATAATATATGCAAATACACATACCTATATTTCCAAGAGAGTTAAGATCGACTACACGACGTTTTGTATTGACGAAGGCAGCTACGTCCTTCACCTTCCTGGTGTCTGGTAGCAAAATGTATCTATTCTTTGACATTGTTAATTTGATTCTTTTTATGAGATCTATTTTCATTCATATTCATTATATAAATTAATAATACGCTTGAGATCCAAACGTGAAAGTTGGTTTTAAAAAAGTACAAACTATGCACGGCCAGTGTCCCAAAGAGTGAAAGCACGCAAAAGATTGATCCCTGTCGAGTAAGGTACAGAGTGGGAATATTACTGGCCAAACGAAATGACGAGCAAACAAGAGGTAAATCAAACATTAAAAATTATCTACAGTTGATCCAAGTCATTATTATGCTTGACTTACCATGGCTACTGACCATATGATTATTTTCATCCTCCAGTTTGTTTTCTCTCTAGCTCAGTTGGTAGTTTTTATTTGCCACTGTTACTTTGTTACGGTTGAATTTTCAAGGAATTTTTATAATGTCAATTGTTTGTTTTTATAATTCAAAATTTATAACATATACAAAAATTAAACTAATTTTGGGGCCCGTGACTGCTTTGCCCAGGGGCCCAGAATTTCTGTTGGTGGGCCTGATTATATACATGTATTAAAATGTTTTTCAGTTTATATATTACAGAGTAAGATATTGTTTAATGTTCATATTTTTTCAGGTTGAGCGATTTTCTAGAAATAGGAAGGCACCAACAGCAAAGTCTACTACTGTATCTAATAGTTAATAGGTAATACTGTCTTTACAAGACAACCCACCACTTCCATATTCGTCAAATTCTCAATATCTCCACAGCAAGACACCAGATCATCTAGACCCACAGGTAAATGGCAACTTATTTAATATGTTAGAGCCTTTTTTCATATATTTCTTTTCAAGGGTAAAAATAAAAACATGCGAGTAAAAAAAGATTCTTACAAATCGTGCTCATTCAAAATTCAAGTTTGATGTGTAACAGTAATTACTGAAGGCTTCTGATTTGTTTTGCAGATACCAGAACATGCAGAAGAAGCATCGTGTTTACAGCAACCCCTGTCTGTGATGCTGGAACACAAACCACCTAATATTGCAGTGATGTGCTTGCCAATAAAATAGACAATAAAATCAGACACAATGAAAAAATAAGTGGAAACTTCCTTAAAAAAGAGAAAACTTGCATCACCAACAGATTTCCTTTTGATAATCTATCTAAAAATGATACATTTTTAAATTCTTCACTGGAATAACTGTTGATCAGTTTAACCATCTCTTTAACTGTCTTGGCGATCATGTCACTAACTTAACATATTGGCAAGGGAATAGAACAAAACCAAAACAAAGAGTGAAACAAAAGACTGCACCTGAGAAAAAAATATCACCTCAAAATCAATTATTGCTCACCTTGATGAAGTTAAGACAACGGTTTCCTAATAAAGATTTAGCATATTGATTTGGAGCTAGCCAAAGTACCATTTCTATCACTATTACTATATGAATTCAATTTTTATTTAAGGTAACAGCAGGGATTCTAACAAAATGTTTCCATCAAAGATGTTAATTAAAGAAAAGTTGCCTGCTTGTTTCAAATCTTTCAAAAATGTAAGGTTTATCATAGACTGCTTTGAAATATTTGTTGAGTCAACTAGGAACTTTGCTGACCAAGGTAACATGTTCTTTTCCTATAAAAACCATGGTACACTAAAATGCCTTCTAGGAATGTCACCGATAGGATCATTAACTTTTTTGTCAGAAGTGTATTCAGGCAACATATCGGACAAGGATTTTTTGTTAAATCTAGCCTGGCAGATTTACTTGAGCCAGAAGATTGAGTGATTGTGGACAGAAAGTTTTTGATAAAAGACGTTTTAATGTCTCGCAGAGTTGATCTGAATATTCCACAATTTCTTGCAGGAAGAGATCGATTGACACCTCAAGAAGAAATCATGACAAAGCGCATTGCACGTGTTCGTATTCACGTTGAAAGAACAATTGAGCGAATGAAAAAGTTTAAGATTATAGGTATTACTCTTCCACTAAGCTTGAAACATAACTACCAAAATCCTCTTGTAAAGTAAAATGCTTGAGGAATATTTGAGGGTAGCATGTTATTTACTAACTGATAAACATTTCTGCTTTGTCATCTGTTTTAAAACTTCTGGTGGACATGTATATTAGAACTAAAAGAATATACAACTTTATTCATATTTTGAAATGAAACACATGTATATTAACTAATCATGTGAAGTTGTGAAGTACTTCATTACATTTATATTCGTTTTCTATCATGTATATGTATATATACATGTAGTATCCTCTCAAGATTTGCTTGAAGTTGCTGTACACTATGGATATTGCCAATTGTTGAAGGGTGTAAGATAAAAACAGCAAAGTTCTGTTTCATACCATTGTTTTGAAATTCCTTACATATCTTATAGTATAGATAACCCTATTTTCTTCGAAAGTTTCTTACAGATGAACATCTGTAAAAAACTCTATCCATCAACCCACTATAAATAAAACAGAAGTCACGTTAAAATTGTACATTAAATTTAAAAAATTTAATTCTGCTTTTGTTATCACGCTTTCTCAATTAATACTACAAGTTAAATTTAAAATATGTATCACCAATATAAAACAAGCAAAACAAATTCTGTGCATAGTCAATGTTTCAAATCCTAAATCTGAATATCAACTGGCATAAGTCGCCTTGGAATTCTCATTTCAATGTATTCTGGCATCAAGGTATTATGATGAAATTTTATCAATTTTGAACATAAATCTTGCCAAAATTCAATATCTGGCAATATTCTCTCTACAATCATTCCTTTGGAGGACCAAATGACAAAGTCATAAAAAGTCTACTTCACAAAGTGCAATCTGCAACTGTACCCCATAGTAATACTTATGTGATTTCCTTAATAATGGCCTACCATTCACAACTTTATAACAAAGATTGTTCCTTTTATTTTGGTTACTGTCATCTACACATAATGGATCTTTTCCTACTAATCACTATTGTACTATATTTACTTTTCTGTACACGTAACCATTAACAAAGGTCAAATAATGAAAGTATCCCAACATGAATTGTCTTTATTCTGTAATAAGATATATCCAGAATGCACATAATCAATCATCGAGTTTCAGAACATGTAAGCAAACGACAAACTTTAACAAAAACCTGTTCTCCTCAAAGCACGGTATTTCTCCTCCATGTTCATTTGATATGCCACTTGACCAACCAGTTGTCCATTTCAACAATCAGATTTATTCTCACGATTAAACTGTCGCTAATCTGTTAATCTGCGAGGAATTCTGCTCTACTATTGTACTATTGCATTTCTATCGTCTCAAATATCATCAAAATTAAATAAAATAAGTGCTAGTAAAATTCTTTCTCTCCCTCTCTCTCTCTCTCTCTCTCTCTCTCTCTCTCTCTCTGTTTGTCATTTTATAGCCGGCCAAAGGTCGGGTTTAAACTATTAACTCAAAGAGTTTAATGGTGCGGTTCTGCTAACGAGGGTGAAATAGCAAGAATTGTAATATGAATGTGTAACGGGTAATTTCTTTGGTCCAATAGCTATCATGTGACCGCGATCAGCTGTTAATATCAGGGGATGATCCGAGCAGAGTCCTGGGCCTTTACTGAGGGGTCCGTCCCATAGACCCCTCGCCTACTTGTTTAAGCTTCCCTAAACGATATATCTGGATCCGCCCCTGAATATGTCTGAACAAACTGTTCGTTGAACTATCTTTAAGTGCTAAAATGGAGTCGCGAGACAAACTAACTGAAATTAACACTAAGCACATGACGGATATTGAAGTCTGTGATTCAAACACGTACATTCGTCTTTTTGTACATATTTTAAATAAATAACATAGATAAATCTAAGTGTGCAATCTCCCCTTCGGTCCAAAAATCATATCAAACGCACAATGAGGGCATGGACAGAGCACATTTTGTTAAACCTGAGCCTGGACACCAGATAAGTTTTTAAAAAATTAATAATCAGAACACATCCACTCGAACTTTCCCTAATACTTCTGAAGGTGTCCCCTCTATGATGTAGGTACGTAGTAACCCTATTTCGGTTCAGTGATACCGATTGGAATGTCAGTGAAAATCTTATAACTCTCTCTCTCTCATGCTGACCAATGAAAATCATCTATATAAAAATGTATCCAAAAGAAATGGTAGGCTTGGTGCTGACCAAAGCTGACTTTTTACAAGATTCAGATTCATCCGAGAAGGCCCTTAAGGACAACTGTTTAAACTTTCGAAGGAACATCTGACAGTAAAAATGTGCTTCATTTTTGTTAGAGTTAAATATTTTTTCACATATGTAAACAAATATTACTTTAGTCTTTTCCGGGGTGCTAATATTGTTATTGTCTGATTTTTTATTCATTTAAAACGATCGTCGCAAGGGTTTGTGGAATTTCTTCTATGGTAAAAATAGCTGATTCTAAAAAATGGGAGAATATTCTTAGTCGACAGGTTTTGAAAGCCCAAAAAGGAAAACAGAGAGATTTGAAAACAACAATAGCAGAATCAAAGACAACAGTAAATTAGTCTAGGACTGCAATTATAATAGTTCAATTTTATTTGTTTTTGTTTCTGCGTTTATCGTGGTATAAACTGTCAGTTGCCAAAACACACAGCTTACGGAACGCTCTTCGGGCGTTATTTGCTGTGTGATCCGGCATGTGCCAGTTTATACCACGATAAATTCGTTGTTTATTATGCATTTATTGTGGTATAAACTTTTATACCACGCAGATAAAAACCATTAAACTATTACATATTTACATACTTATTTATTGAGACGTGACCCCAGCTTTCAGCCAAGGATCAACAGGTTCATCATTAACTGCTCCTCACCAAATTTAATCTATCTATACCATGCAGATAAAACAATGTTTAGGGAAACCATAACAATAACACATTATTAAGACTGCTTTTATATCAGTGTAAGCTGCATGTGTTTACACACTTTCTCCTTCCAGTTTATAAATGCAGTTAAACTTCTTTAAACAGAACTCCATCGAGATCAAATTAAATTTTGATATTTTAGTGCTTTTGGTTTATTAAGGTTCAATATTTTAAAATAAGAATGAGAAGCTATCAGGTGTCATGTTACTTACATCAGGTGTCATGTTACTTACATCAGGTGTCATGTTACTTACATCAGGTGTCATGTTACTTACATCAGGTGTCATGTTACTTACATCAAATGTCTATATGTTTTGACAAAACATCAATAGCCAATAAATTTAATTTGAGCATAGATATCCGTGATAATTAGGATTATATTGCCTCTGTATATGTTTCTGTTTTTTTTTTTACCCTGCATTTTGTTGGCCATTTAAAGGCCTTTGTCTTACCACGTGCTCGAATTTAAGTTTCAGTTTTATGGAGGGGGGGGGGGGGGGGGTTAAGTATAAAGTTGAAATTTGGGACCGAAAATTTCTTTTGGTTGTTAGAGTAGAGGCTTTCGGTTTACTGAGTTATAGTCTATTGAAATTAAAGAAGGAAAAAACCTGGACAAGGAACATGATTCGGACTAACAGGACATCCGTTTACTGAGGTTTTATTGTATACAAAACTGCCACGTATTTCTTGTGATATCGGTTATAAGTAGTTTAAAGATACTACGAAACAACATGTCATAGTACTTCTTCTAATCAGTCAACTATTCAGCAATTTATATTGTTGGGATGGTTATGTTCTATTCATATTCTTATTGAAACATCCTAATATACATGTAGATATGAGCTCTGTTATTGGTCCAGATAATACTTCGACAGAGTTGTGGATAGATGATTTCACCATTAAAATCGTCAGTGAGCCTAATATCACTGTCTGCATCAGCGACATTTACTCGAGTTGACAAAGCGAAAGAGGCAAGAGATTTATTTACTGATCGGATATATAGATATTTCAGGCGACAGACTGAGTTTGCGACATCTCTGGTTTAATCTTTGGACATACCTGTAAATTAGAAAATTTATGAAGCGGATATATCTAGTAAACGTTTTATTTTATTGATTAAATTAGGGAAAATTAAATTAGCATCTTTGATTCCCTAAAATAACTTTCTTCACCCATCGTTTATGTTTAAAATCAGAAAACATGCAACAACAGCATCAAATACTTTTAAGTATAAAGACCCCTGGACGATACCCAGTTCGCAAACTTTAAATAAAAGCTTATTGTTCTGTTATGTTTGCTTGTGGAAAGGTTTAGAGTCTATCTATTTCGTATACAAAGCAACCGATTAGCTCTCAAGTGTCTCTTGTCTGAGGTTCAGCATTTTTCAAGAATCAAATATGGAAATCTGCAAATAACATGAGGGGAAAAAAGAGAGTTCCTATGTAGTTGTCGTTTGCTTGATTGTTTAATTTAATAATGACCTCAGTGTATTTAGCTAGCTTTAAATATGTATTTAATTTGAAAACAGATTCACAAGTGGTAGGAAGGATGATGAAACATAACAATTAAACTACCAGTACTTATTCGTATAGATTCGCATGCTTAATGAGCTTATTAATGTAGAAAACAAATCAAAATACATACGGAAACAATTGAGAGCTGAACGGAAATAAGAAATTTCAATTAAAAATAATATCCCATATTAGGTAGACTTGATTGATTAAGTAAAAAAAGCTGAAAAGTTCCCAAAGACTTAGATTATTAGATTATAGTTTGATAAACTTTTAACTATGCAGCAATTCTACACTATCCAATGCTACCTCTTTAATCAACAGCAATTCTACACTATCCAATGCTGCCTCTTTAATCAACAGCAATTCTACACTATCCAATGCTGCCTCTTTGATCAACAGCAATTCTACACTATCCAATGCTGCCTCTTTGATCAACAGCAATTCCACAGTATCTAATACTGCCTCTTTGATCAACAGCAATTCCACACTATCTAATACTGCCTCTTTGATCAACAAAAATTGCACACTATCCAATGCTGCCTCTTTGATCAACCTGCTATTTCACACAATACAATACTGCCTCTTTGATCAACAGCAATTCCACACTATCCAATACTGCTTCTTTGAAAAACCTGCAATTCCACACTAAACAATGCTGCCTCTTTGCTCAACCTGCTATTCCACACTATACAATACTGCCTCTTTGATCAACAGCAATTCCACACTATACAATACTGCCTCTTTGATCAACAGCAATTCCACACTATCCAATGCTGCCTCTTTGCTCAGCCTGCTATTCCACACTATACAATGCTGCCTGTTTGATCAACAGCAATTCCACACTATCTAATACTGCCACTTCTCAACAGATTATTTAGATTATAGTTTGATAAACGTTTAACTATGCAGCAGTTCTGCACTACCTAATGCTGCCTCTTTGCTCAACAGCAATTCCACACTATCTAATGCTATATCTTTGATCAACAGCAATTTCACACTATCCAGTGCTGTATCTTTGCTTAACAGCAATTCCACACTATCTAATGCTGCCTCTTTGATCAACAGCAATTCCACACTATCTAATGCTGCCTCTTTGATCAACAGCAATTTAACACTATCCAATGTTGTATCTTTGCTTAACAGCAATTCCACGCTATCCTGTATCTTTGATCAACAGTAATTTCACACTATCTAATGCTGCCTCTTTTCTCAACAGCAATTCCACATTATCTAATGCTGCCTCTTTGATCAACAGCAATTTCACACTATCTAATGCTGCCTCTTTGCTCAACAGCAATTCCACACTATCTAATGCTGCCTCTTTGCTCAACAGCAATTTCACACTATCCAATGCTGTATCTTTGCTCAACAGCAATTCCAAACTATCTAATGCTGTATCTTTGCTTAACAGCAATTCCACGCTATCCTGTATCTTTGATCAACAGCAATTTCACAATATCTAATGCTACCTCTTTGCTCAACAGCAATTCCACACTATCCAATGCTGTATCTTTGCTCAACAGCAATTCCACACTATCCATGCTGTCTCTTTGTTTAACAGCAATTCCACACTATCCAATGCTGCCTCTTTGCTCAACAGCAATTCCACACTATCCAATGCTGCCTCTTTGCTTAACAGCAATTCCACACTATCCAATGCTATATCTTTCCTTAAAAGCAATTCCACACTATCCAATGCTGCCTCTTTGCTTAAAAGCAATTCCACACTATCCAATGCTGCCTCTTTGCTTAACAGCACTTCCACACTATCCAATGCTGTATCTTTGCTTAACAGTAATTCCACACTATCCTGTATCTTTGCTCAACAGCAATTCCACACTATCCAATGCTGCCTCTTTGCTCAACAAACCATTCTTATAAGCAACCTTCAAACAAGAAATATAGATAAAAGTTTACATTAAGTATTAATGATTGTCTTAACTGCCTTCTCTAAGTTACACTTACATTATTAGCGCTCACAAGAATATCGTGACAGTACATAGATATCCATCCAATAAGTAAATATATTTAAATTAATAATCTGTATAGTCCTAAAATAATAGGTTTTGTGTGTGGATCGCAATATTGAAGTAAGCAGTGTTGATTGTGACGAAACACGCTTTGTGTGTAGATCGCAATATCGAAGTACGTAGTGTTGATTATGACGAAACAAGCTTTTTGTGTGGATCGCAATATTGAAGTACGTAGTGTTGATTGTGACGAAACACACTTTTTGTGTGGATCGCAATATTTCAGTAGTGTTCATTGTGACGAAACAAGCTCTGTGGACAAAAGTAAATCTAGATTGTGTTATTCAAGAGTACAATTTCAAGATATCAAGGAAACCTTATCCTGGTGGCTTACGTAGCGGACTTTTCATCTAAGAGAAACTGCATAATGCTTATCAAAAGGTTTTGTTTCTGTTCGAAGACAAAAACGTTTGGGAATGTGATACTACTAATATACCTGCCAGCTGCAGTTTTTTCTTTCTTTTTTGTACAAAAAGAACAGCAAGATATTATTATATTTTATAATCGTTTTACATTTATAGTATTTTATAAAATATCAATTTCACAAGAACACAATAACTAATAGAGACAAAATATGCATTGTTTAATATTATTTCAATCCACATTATATCTGATTACCATAGCTTCCTCCATCATATCGTCGTGTCAGATTGACTGTGACTTTGCTCTTTCCGTCCTAGTACATACATAAAACTGTGTAACCGAGACACCATGTCATATTTCTTGCTATGTATTACATGTCAAAGGTGTAACTTTCGACCATTGCAAGATATAATTTTGTGCAATTGCAAATACTACCGTTTATTTAGAACTAATTAGGCATATAATTAACTTTTTGCAGAATTTTACGTCTGTCCAATTAGCACATGTCAATGTAAACACGTCATACAAATGGACATAAATAAAACAAAATATCGATTACTGTAGACATGGTATTGATATTTAAATAAGCAGCATACAGAAACAGAAAAACCTATATTGAAAGAGATAGAGGTAGATATAACTACATACAGATAATAGCAATTACCGAGATAAAGATATAACATATAGTGAGTAACACAAAAGATAGATGTAACAAATATCAGTAAAAAAATACAGACATACAGAGAAATACACACACTGAGGAGAGGCGCTTGAACAAAAATAACAACACAGTGCCACCACCTTGGTTGGCAAAACAACGATTAGATTCGATGAGAAAAAATGCTCCGAAAATTCATAACTTGTCAAAAATTTCAAAACCTTTATGTAGAAACCTTTGAAAGATATTTATATCATGTAAAGCACTATCTTAATTAACTGGTTATAACATATTAGCGTAATTATTTCAGTATTCACCACTGTTTCCATCCTTCGACTAAAAAAATAACGGTCACATGACCATGTGACGCAATGCTAAATGTTGCTATATTCTTTATCTATACATTTGCAAACATGTGGCCCAACAGAAGTAGTGGACACTTCTTCAAAATAGAAAAGAACCAGCCCTCCTAACGCTTAAATAAATTAGAATTACAAGTGATGCCTTTTCATAGTTCAGTCTTTCAATTCCATATCATGCCTTTTCCTAGTTCAGTCTTTCAATTCCATATCATGGTTTTCATTGTTCAGTCTTTCAATTCCATATCATGGTTTTCATAGTTCAGTCTTTCAATTCCATATCATGCCTTTTCATAGTTCAGTCTTTCAATTCCATATCATGCCTTTTCATAGTTCAGTCTTTCAATTCCATATCATGCCTTTTCCTAGTTCAGTCTTTCAATTCCATATTATGGTTTTCATTGTTCAGTCTTTCAATTCCATATCATGGTTTGCTAATCCATGGGCAATATTTGCGATTATTCAATATTTTTGTTATTATTTTGGCTTGAAAACTAATAATTATAGCAAATAGTTGGAATTTGACATGACTGAAGATATTTATATTCAAACTAAATTAGTCAAGTTAAAGAAACAGATAGTAAGAGATACAAGATGCCATAAACATTATTTAACGTATGTAGCCTTGGAAACATAAGAAACACTACGTAAAGACAAGCATGTCAATGTTAAGCAGACAGGTATACAGAAAGCTAATATTTACGATAAAACAGAATATATACATAAAATACTAATAATAACACAGCTATACAATGCAAACTATAATAGATACAAAACACAGAAAGACATACATTTGCAAAGTTTTTTTAAAGTAAATGTATGTACACACATGATACATCAATCACATAATAATATCGACATTGACATTAAAAAGTTAGTTATGAATGACATTGATGTTAATAAAATGCTCGTGTAAATCCAAATTAATAATTAAGATGTCACAAAATGCAGGTGCCAATAATTTATTTAAAAATAATAACTAAATAAAACAAATACAAATAAAAAGCAGAAAGTGAGTAGGACTTTAAGCAAATTGAAAGCAACAATATTAGACAGACACAAGATTGACTGACATTACCAGCTAAACTAAAAGACACAAAGCACATTTATACTGACGTCCTGGCCAGGTTCGAATCAATTTGCTGAATTCTTTGAAATCAGGAATCATTCTTAATTCATTGGGCAGTCTGTTGCACACTCTGGGGCCTACATTTTAAAAGAAAGCGTACCATACTTTGTGGTCTGTACTCTTGGTACTCTGGCGAAATGTTGGGGGTCAAATTAATACCGATCGGTTTTACATAGGAACTTTAACAGTGGACAAACTTACTAAAGCTTAATTTGCAACGGTACCAATGTGTAGGTAAAATAAACAAGCTCACAAAGTGCTCCGTTGCCTTATTCCTTGTGCGATATCAAATTATCGTATTTGCCATTTCTCCTTCGCAGATGTGCTTCAATTATAAACATAATGGGTGCAATCCTGGTTGTGGTGTAGAGTGCTATTAAAAACTTTATTGATAGTAGAAATGCCTTGATAGAAGACAAACAATATTATTGAGGGGCACATGAAGAAAGAGTTTGGTATAAATATATAGTTACTGATTGTAGTTATTCAAACATGGTTTATATTGAAAGGACATATACCAAAAAGCGTTATTATTTTTCTGGAATGACGACAAATTTGTATTTAAAAAATGCCTTGAAATAACTAAGGTATGTCAACTGTAGATGCAATTGGCATAAAAGCACCGCACCGCTGAAAATTAAGGGTGCAAATAGATATCAAAGCAGAATTAAATGACAGAATGACATAAAACATAATTGGGCTATCATATGTTCTATTATGAGGTAAAGCAGAACTAGGGTATGGAATGTTTACCAGGGTGAGTTCATATGGCCAGTAAATCAACGTATTCAACAAAGTAGTTGTGTATGCTACGATGCGGCTCTTAGAAGAATTTGATAGAACATAGTTCTCATCCTTGGCTCCTTGAAATATACATTTATTTATTCAAACACTTTTATAGCCGTCATCACTGAAAACGCAATACCTTAGGATCAGTTTGACAATGCATCCTTTGATTTTGATTACCAAAACTTTAAAGCCAAGCATTCACCCCCTCCGACACCCAATATGTTGGGGCTCTTCAGGGTATCAGTGAAAAGGGTTACCAACAGTAAGGACAATAGTGGTACAACTCAAGCTCAATTTTTCTTAATAAAGCAAAACTATTGATGGAAAAATCATATAGTTTATATTTTAAGTGGAATTTGCTTCTTACAAAATGTTCTTAATATGTTCTTAATCGTGTACAATATGTGGACAGTATAAAATAACTGAATAAATACATATGTCTTGTATGACTGAAACGTACGCTTAAAAAAGGATACAAGAAATGACGCTTTCCTTCGGGTAACATGAACCAGATCCCGTAATTGCCAATACTTCTAATGAATTACAGTAAATTCAAATTTTTACATAGTTTCCATTATTTTATCAGTTCAACAACGAAGTTATAATTTGTCAGATCAGTCCCAATTTCACTTGTGTTTCTCAAATCACCTTCTCAATCAAAGTTATCTTGCATTTGATCGAAGATCGATACAACGTTACATCGTCTGTGCGAGGCTACAGTCGACATTTTATTATGACCAGCACCATTTAAAAGCGTCTTGACCTACATCAGGCAGACAAACCTTTTTGTAGTGGATATCGTTGTGTCCCATTCATGTCATAAGTTTACTGTGATAAAGTTTATAAATCTAATCAGACAAAGCAGCAATAAAGACTCTCAGGGAGGTAATGTCATTCTTAAGGTCAAAAGATTGCCGCAGACCTTGTTCTTTTGAAAGTTAAATAACGATAAAAGCAACAGTTGAATATAAATGTCACACAAAGAAGACATTGATTATTGCCATGATAATATAGCACTAAAATAATTGCAACTGACCATGTTTCTAGTGCTATTATACTGTCCATAACAAAACCGGAATATATAGCAAAACATTTAATATACCTCTAAGGAAGAGAACATTTGAAGTCTCAAATGCTATAGAAGCACAGAATAGCAGATTTGTTGCTAAACTTTTTCCGTCGACACCTAAAGCAGTAGGAAAAAGAAATTATAGTCACAAAAGTCATTTCATGTACAGTATATACTCGCTTATAAGTTGAGTTCAACTGCAAATTGCACATACCCTGATCTGCCGTCGCATAAAGCGCCGGTAGATCTGGGTCTATGCAGTTTGTTATGAGTAATCAGTAAACAAACAACATAAACCCTGATCTGCCGGCGCATTATGCGCCGGCAAATCAGGGCCTATGTTGTTTGCAGTTGGAGATGACTTTTGATCGAGTATATACGGTAATAGACAAGATACTCCCAGCAGCTAATCTGAGCAAAGCCAGCCAGCCAGTCTCCTATTTGTACCTTGTTCATTAATGGAACATATGAATATAATGAAATCAAAATGTCTGAGCTTTCATGTTGAGGCATGGGCGTCAACAGGAATATTTCCGTGGGGTGGGTGTGGGTGATGGGGTAAGCCATAATGAGGGGGGGGGGGGGGACCTGGCAAAGCCAGAATCAAAGGGATATATTTGTATACTATATAATGGATTTTTTAAAAATCCAGGGCAGTCCCCCACCCGCCCCTGCCCCACACCCGCCGAGGACGCCCATGTTCTGAGGTAAAGTTTGTTCAACTGAAAGTGACGTACTGAATATATGTACATGTATATCTTAACATAAAATATAATGGCAAATAATAAATATAAATATAAAATATAATGGCATTACAAATTATCCAAAAAGACTTACATACATCGCTTCTGCCAACTACCTAGAAATCTTTTTGGTCAAGGTGATGGATGGGTATTTTTGAGGGAGTCTTTTCTTGAAGAAATTGTCAATAGGTTTTAAAAAAAATAAAAAATATTCCAGTGAATATAATGAAACTTCTTCCAAGTACTTTATCAATTCATGTCAGTCCTCTGTTCCTGATATTTTTCATGTTATTCCAATTACTTCCCCCATTAATGCTAGTCCTCTGTTCCTGAGATGTTTCATTACATTCCAAGTGTTTCGCCCAATAAGGCCAATGCTCTGTACATGATATGTTTCATGATATTCCAAGGACTTTGCCCATTCACGTCAGTCCTCTGCTCCTGAGATGTTTCATGATATTCCAAGTACTTCATTCATTAATGTCAGTCCTCTGTTCCTGAGATGTTTCATGATATTTCAAGTACTTCATTCATTAATGTCAGTCCTCTGTTCCTGAGATGTTTCATGATATTTCAAGTACTTCCCCCAATTAGTGTAGGTCCTCTAATTCTGAGATGTTTCATGATATTCCAAGCAGTCCATATAGAGCCACTGTTGTGTGTCATCTACAATCATGCGTTCAGTTGTTGATGCAAAGTATAAATCTAAATTATTTCAATGTGTAAAATACCTGTTTCATTATTTTCTTTGCAAGGAAGCATAGTTACACAATACGAAAGCTGTACATTTTCAGAGGGTGACAACGGTTCTCTTAAGTGACTCAATATTGCTATCGGTCAATAATGTCTTTTGTTGCAGCTGGACAAAGTTTATTTCAGGTACATTGAGCACAATATGCATATATGCAACATACATATTGTATACACTATGTATTGATGTTCTAGCAAGGCAGATAATCGTAATAATATTTAATATTCTCAGGTGATTAATTGTGACCTTCGTCGTTAAAAAGGGCGTCCGATCCAAAGATCTTTCGGATGACTGAGCGGCTTGCGGCAGCCAAAACAATTTACGAGGTTACTTTTTGCAATGTCATCACTGTAGGGATGTAACATAATTTACATAACAATGATGTTTTCATTGAGGCAATTTGCCATTTATAAACCACTCAGCGTTACAATCATTGCACCCATCAATGTGTACGTAGGCCCTTTGTGTCATTGTTACTACCCAGTCCTTCTCTCTTTGTCTGGACCAACGAAGGGTACACCTCATTTTTGAATGTTAACAAAATAAAATAATAATAATATGTTTCTGTTTACCACGTCTTCTGCAAGGTAGGTATGGATTGTATATCATAACTTTCATAACAACATTGTTTAATCCTCGCTTTCCAAATATTGCATTCGTCGTCTTCATCTAGAACGGTTTGAAATAATTCAAAACAGATGTTAGGCACGAAAAGCGGTTTGGCATGGGTAAAAAAAAATCTTCTTTTCGGGTCATCTTCTATTCATGCATCACCCCTTTTCCAGCTTAACAATACAAAGCAAATGAACCGAGCCTTAATTGCTCAATTATCTCCCGATTGGTGCCATAGACAAATCCGGTCCATATGTCTCGGATTATCTCTAATCATATGACTAAATTCCTTTTAAATATCTAATGCAGCTTTTATATTTATAACTTTGCCGTAGAATTTCGCAATCAAAATTTCGAGTACAGCGCTTATTCTTGAATATCCATCTATTAACCATTCATATTACTGGAATATCCATCAATTACACAATCGAATTACTAAAATATCTATCTATTACCCAATCAAATTACTGAAAAGTTGTCTTTTGTGGTCATTCTCCAATTGGAAGTGTAGAGCAGAAAGTGATTTCGTGATATAATTAAAAAAGAACAACCAGCTTAACCAGGGACATGTTAAGAATATATTCAATGTTACCCTGTTTCGTAAAACAAGTGACAACAGGGGGTAGACTTCATGCATGTCGGACATATGTTCAGAAGAACTAAATCCCAATGGAAATGAAATCTTTTGAAGACAGTGGAATCATTCATTCTTCTTTCTATTAAGAAATAGGTGGCGCTCTTGCTTCTCATTTGTAGGTCAATACCCATTTTATCATTTATAGGTCAATGCCATTTTATCATCGAAGTTCAAAACCAATTAGGCGCAGTATCCACAATTTGGAAATAATACTTCTGTTAGATCCATAATCATGCAAAGTTTTGTAAATTCAACGTTTTCTTTTGTGTTTATTGCTTGCTTTGTTTGTCTCTTTTGTAAATTCCGCCTTTGGCAAATCTCAATGAGAGTCGATATATATATATATATATATATATATATATATATATATATATATATATATATATATATATATATATAAATGGCTTTGTGGGTTAGGGCGCTGATGTATGAGGGAGCTAGGCGAAAGGTACCATTACTTCGATTTCTGCTTGCAGCGAATTATAACTCTAATGTGATTCTACTGGTGTCATTCTCTCTCTCTCTCTCTCTCTCTCTCTCTCTCTCTCTCTCTCTCTCTCTCTCTCTATATATATATATATATATATATATATATATATATATATATATATATATATATATATATATATATATATATATATATATGCATGCACACACATTGGTAACGGAGCAGTTACAAAACAGTCTCCAAAGGTTTCGATCTAATCAAGCTCATCCCACGAGGAAGAAACAAGTTACAAAACAAAACGAAGACGTTAGTCACAAGCGGAGAGAAACACCGTAACTATTTATATGTTTGAATGACAGGCGAAACCGACAGAAAAGAAAGATTTAAATAATGAAATTAAAAGATCAGTTAAAAAGCAGTAACAAAATGTGTAACATAGATTCTGGGCTGCCTATTTCAGACATGTCAATCGTTTGCTTTAGTAAAAGGTAACGATTCCTCCCAATATTCAATTTATACAAAAATGACACCAAAGCTTAAAAGTTTCCTTTTCAATCCGAATTTTTCTTTGCCTTTCCCTAACATGTGCAATTTTCAATTTTGTATTTCCCTTGTCAGTCACTTGCAGATTCGGTTTTAGATATCAAACATGATTAATAACTGTAGAGGCTTGTCGGTGCAATTATGAAAAGAATTTGCGAATTAAACGATCCATTTGGACTGGAGAATTTTTGACCAGAAAGTGGAAGTACCTATTTTGTTAAAAAAAAAAAAAAAATTTAAAAGAAAAAAACAAAAAAAAAAAACGCTACTGAATAATCTTACTAGATAGTGTGTGAGGGCATTTGTGATTGTTTGTCAACAGTAGTATGTTGGATGAAAACTCTTTCTACATTACCAAAATGGTAACATTCACTAAATTGTAAAACTGAAGCTCAAAATGACTTAAAATAAGTCTTTCTGCTACGAACAAATCTTATAACACAATTTCTGCATTAAACATTTTTCTGGAGTATGGCTCTTGCAACTGCATATATTGAAAATTGCTAACAGATAGTTGGTATGTATCTCTATACACAATAAATTCTACATTTTTGAATAAGAAGGAGGCGGTGGAGAAGACAAGGAAGAAGCTGCTTGAGAGTTAAAAGCTGTTATTTACGCATCTCAACAGTCTTTATTAAATTAATTAAACAATTTAGGTCAAATGTTGGTTTATTTTACAACTTTATTTATTTTTGATATAAATTAATCTCCCAAACTTGAATAAAACAAATTTGGAAGCAATTTCTGCTATTTTTTTACAATTAAACTAACTAAGGTTACATTTAAGCACATAACCCCATACAGAAGTTAATTCGTATATATAAAGAAGTTAAATCATATATATAAAGAAGTTAAATCATACATATAAAGAAGTTAAATCATATATATAAAGAAGTTAAATCATATATATATAAAGAAGTTAAATCATACATATAAAGAAGTTAAATCATATATATAAAGAAGTTAAATCATATATATATATATATATAAAGAAGTTAAATCATATATATAAAGAAGTTAAATCATATATATAAAGAAGTTAAATTTATATATATATATATATATATATATATATATATATAAAGAAATTAAATCATATATATAAAGAAGTTAAATCATACATATAAAGAAGTTAAATCATATATTTAAATAAGTTAAATCATACATATAAAGAAGTTAAATCATATATATAAATAAGTTAAATCATACATATAAAGAAGTTAAATCATATATATATAAAGAAGTTAAATCATATATATATATAAAGAAGTTAAATCATACATATAAAGAAGTTAAATCATATATATAAAGAAGTTAAATCATACATATAAAGAAGTTAAATCATATATATATATATATATATATATATATATATATATATATATATATATATATAAAGAAGTTAAATCATACATATAAAGAAGTTAAATCGTATATATAAAGAAGGAAGAACGTATGTACAACAAGCTGCAAATATTATGATTTATCTTCATACTGGATGTCAATTATGCAAAAAGATGTCCCGGAATTAAATTAGTGCGGGTGAGGAGCTAATGTGAGACGGTGAAAACCTACTAAGGTGACATCTAAAAAAAAGGTGATGGTGTGAGGTTAAAGGGCATGCTTTGACGGAAATAAATATATGCTTGCGGTAATTGGAGTCAGCATTGCCCAATTTATCAAACGTTGCAGGTGTGTCTCATTTTATATTTACTTAACCTCATTTTCTAAAGGATTAAGGACAACACGGAGGAAAATGTCTTCTTTCATGCTTGTACGCATGCTTATTTACTTATGAAAACTTGACTGTATCAGAGCAATACCTCTCTCTCTCTCTCTCTCCATGAAACTGCAGCTACACAAAATCTTGTTTTTCCTATTTGAATTTGGTTCGGTGTTTTACGGTATATCGACACAAGTAGGCTGTTAATTGGCAATTGAAGTCAAGGACTTTGCCCAAGGACACAGCACTGTAGCCGACTCATGCTCAACTACTGGTGGGATTCGAACCCGCACCCTTTGGGTCACGAGTCCAGCACGCTAACCATAGAGCAACCGCTTATATTTGAAGTACCACTTCAAGGATAAATCTAGTGACATAATCCGTTCAATTTAAGGCTGTTGGAAATATATTGCAATGTTAGTTATGAACCTTTAAACAAAACAAAAAATTAAATATCCCTACGTTTGTGTTAGCTAACTTTTATATTATTATTTTTAGGATGAAAAAATATATCATTGGTTTTGAGAGCCAAAAGTCTGATAAATGAAGCATTTGATAAATGATGGACTGTGGTATGTTAAGAAATTTCAATGTTTCATGCATGTATGTCACATAGTTAATTCGTATATTCTGTTGTCCTTCTTGTCTATCAGTCTACCTTGATAAAGTGGAAACAAACAAAAATAAGATTAAATTTAGTGGATTCTACGAATACATTACTTTCCTTATTTTTGCCATCTCTTAAAAAAAGAATACTCCTTTTTGAATATGGAATCATTAAATCTAGATATGTTTCTCCTTATGGGTTATACTTGATAAAATAATTTCTATATTTCAGTAGAATATGATAAGACATTAGGTCTAAAACTTCAACTTAGAGTCAGAATAAGACAAAACATCCATTTTTGCACATGTATTTACAATGGATAATACAAGAAAGACATTACTAGGAAAAATGAACTCTTGGTAATAAATGGGAATTACCTACAAATATTTTCTTGCATTTGTTTTGCCTACGGCTGCATCTATGAGTTAATGCATCCGTAATGATGATCAGGTTTATCAGTATTAAAGACAAGCACAAATACTGCAATCAAGTAAATACAATGCCAAGTCCATGGTACTAGTCCATTATCATGATAGCACAAACACTGCAATCAAGTAAATACAATACCAAGTTCATGATACTAGTCCATTATCATGATAGCACAAACACTGCAATCAAGTAAATACAATACCAAGCTCATGGTACTAGTCCATTATCATGATAGCACAAGTACGTGGTTTAGCGATTATCAATACTTGAAAGATATTTGTGATTTGCGTCGCAGCAACAAAGCTGAAAACATGCATCTCAGACACCCATCGCACAACTTGCGTCGACAATTACCTGTAAATCATGTAGCCAATGTAGCCACTGATATCTAACAAAACGAAATTCTCGTATGACATCAGTGCAGATTAAAAAACCGATGTACACATAACAGTCCTTTCACAACCACTTATCATCGTTAAAAGGTTATATAATAATTTGCATGCCAAAGAGTTTAGTTTTCACCCTGTTTCCTTCTCATAACGAAATTCTCTTGTGCTTTTAAATTTAATCAACTTCGTTTGATATTTTTTTAATTAATTTGGAAGAATAGTTAAGCACCACGTACAAACCGGATCTTAAGTTTCCAATATTAACCTTGCTCCAATACATACTGAAATTTATATTTTTTCGTCGTTTATATTACATGATCTTCTTTCCAATAGTTTATCCGGTTACATCTTGATTGGCACTTCTATACACACCAAAATACGAAATATCAGTTCATGTCTCTTCTTCGAATATAACTGTCATTTAGGTAGATTAAAATAAAATTAATATAATGTAATACGCTGCAATTTTATCAGAACAAAATCGGAAAATGAATTAAACTTAGGGTAAATGAATTATAAATCATTAAAGAGCTATCCTTGAAGAAAAAAAGTTGATCAATCGTTAAATCTTTTAAATTTTACGAAATCTCTAAAACTGTTACATATCATTCCACAATCGGAACACGCTCGGGTCTGTCCGTCAGTGATCGGAAAAGCACGCCATAAAATAAGGCAGTAGCCGCCATTGCATAAACATGTATTTTGTTCACGAAATGATGTCATGAGCACATCACACTCACACACCATCATAGGTTCCATTACGGCGATTCGACTGAGATAACATATTCTTGGCCGAAACATTCCCACGTCACTATTACAAACATGAACTGACTAGAGAACTTTCATTGACTGAAAGTGTGCAAATAATTTCATAAAGGCATCATAATGCTTTTGACATAGTTCTATTTCGCCTTGCATACATTACCGTCTGAGTGAGTTCTCTCCCATTTTCCGGCGACTTTCCCCTTTTTACACTCTATTCATCTAGCGAAGTATATCCGAGATGGAATTTTGTAGAAATCCACTAGACGTTCCGATTGAGAGAAAAAAAGTTTTATGATACACAATAAAAAATATAAATGCGTTATCTAAACTTATTCAAAGATAACAAAAGTTTTGGGAAATAGTTCTAAGCGAAGAAACTATTTTCAATAAAATATTTATATTTAGAAATTTTAATTTCTGCAGAACATTTGAGACCATGTGAATTTGAAATCCAGATTGTGGAAAACACAACCATATAGTAAGTATAAAGAACACGTTGTAATCTCGTTAAATACTATTTAGTATATCACCTCATTAATTCATATAATTAAATTGACCAACTTTAACATAATATGAAATGTCTAAGAAATATATCGTCATATATTGAAACAAGCAAAGACAAAACAAGTATTTTTCCAAACTAAAACACACACACACACACACACACACACACACACACACACACACACAAAATTGGGTCCCTGGGTAAAGAAGAATGACTGTTATTTATTTACACTTTCAAACTACTATCAGACGTTTAATGTGGACTCAGAGGACAGAGAAGCACAACTGACCATCTAATGAGACTTTAGCATTAATTAAAGAAGCATTCATAAAGAAAGAACATATTGCTGCCATGCTGTTTTACTTGGATTATGATTCCACATGGAAGTATGGCATAATACAAACTCTTCAACATAGGTCTATGTGGCAGTCTACCTATCTTAATATTCAGTACGTCCCACCTTTTCTGGAAGCTATCCTCAGGATATGGGTGTACCATGGCTATGGTTCGATTCTCTGTGGATCAACTTGTAAATGTTACCTGCAGATTTTCGATCCTATACAGTCAGTGACTCAGACTTTGTCTGGGAACATTTAGAACTTCTCCTTCTGATAGCTTTTATGTTGAGAACAATAACTATCACTTTATCCGAGACAAACAAAATTGTCTCTTCTTTATACTACCAATCTATCTTCTAATCCATGTAATCCAGTATATTAAGAAGTCCTCAGGCCCTAATAACAACCGTTGTATGCCCAGAAACCAAATTCATTTGGACCTTTTGGCGTACGAATTCGTCCTCACATAGAAGCTACAAAAATTAACATGGCAAGTACTGAAAGATTCTGTGTTCCGAAATCACCTCCTTGGTTATCATCCCACCCACCCCCCCCCCCCCAAAAAAAGAAAGCATAATAAAATAACATAAATAACTAACTAAATGGGCTCGTACAATTTTGAAAATGTATTCCGTTATTGTTTGCTGACTAGTAACAATGATCATGAAATAGCAGTTGAAGTAGCCAAAGCTACACTGCATTCACCCCTTTCCGAATGGAAGTTTCCATATACTGACTTCAGATATTATGTAAATCAGCATGTTCTATATACTTGACAAAATATGTGAAATGAAATATCAACAAATTAAGCTTTGGAAAATCAAACCCATCACTGGAGAATGGCAAATCACAAAGATGAGGTGATATTAATTTCTATCCAGTAAGACAGAGGTTTTGATGTCAACTTAATTATGGAACTTTATGATCACGTTCCACTAGAAAATTCTGCATGTTTTTAGGGAATACCGTTTATGTAACAAAGTTGGACCCTGTATTTTAAGGATTTTATATATCATTTATTTTATATACATTTGGACAGAATTTTAACATATTTATATTTTATCTGTTGTCTTGCAGTACTTCCCGTTCATGTTGATTTAGAAGGGTTTATGAACCTAATTTTTAGTTGTGCTTGATATTTGCATTTCATAACCTTATTTTTAATCCGCGCCATATATCCAATATTGTGCTTACGTGCCGTTAAGCCCCAATACATGCATACTGTAAATATAGAAAACGTATACATACATACATACATACATACATACATACATACATACATACATACATACATACATATATACATACATACATAAATTTTTATGATTTGAAATGGAGATTGTATTCGATAGTTATGCACAGAAGACAGACACATTATGATTATTTATGACAACATTAAGGTGTCATTGTGATCCATTTCGTGTGAACCAACCCACAACTATCATCTTTCATTCTTAAGGCTGGAATAAAATGTGTGAACATGCAGTGGATGACATTTAATACTCATAATTAATTCAGAGCTGTTTTTGATATATGATTCCAGATTACGTTGAGGCATTCCACTGTGAGTATAGAACACGCATCACGGTTTTGACATTTTCTAACACTTTTGTCAAGGAGAGAGAGAGAGAGAATGAGACAGAGACAGAGAGATTGAGAGAGAGACAGAGAGATATTCGCTTTCCCAATCGGATAAATCAGTATTATTCTTACTATTTCGACTTATCGATTACCGATTCTGGTAATATAAAGTCGTATTCACATTGAGACTGTCTGCATCTTAAACTTGCTTGACATTACTGAGCTAGGTCTGTACGTAGGAAAAAACGATTGATTTAAGGCATTACTATTTCTGAGAGCTACAGAAAGTTGCACAAATGTTTGTTAGGCTGGAGGCTGAGCAGGTTCATTATGTTATTATGTCAGTTGCGTTCTTTTCCATTTAGTTGCAGAGCGAAAGCTCACGTGCTTAAATCAAAGAACGCGACCTTCACAAAGGGAACATCTTCTAGCAGATTGCCACTAGTAATTTATTAAACTGCTTTGAAGAAGGCTGGCAACTTGGTTCGTTTTGATAACATAGAAAATATAATGTGTTTTTCATGCATGCTTTATCTAAGCGCTTGAAATTTTCTTCATTCTGAAATATAAAAAGTGCGCACAGATTTAAATGTAAACTAAATGAAACAAATCTTTCTGAAATACAATGCACTTGAGTATTTTAAGTATTTTCGTGAAAAATGTTTTACATAACGTTTTAATTACTTTGATAGCAATGCTCTCCCTGTTGAGAACTGTTGTGCACAAGTTAATATGATGATACTGTTGTGATAATTTGTTATTGATAATTTTAATAGATCCACCGCACTAGTTCATTATTCCTTGCTGAGTTACTGTCCATATAATAGACACAAGTGTTATTTAAAAAGTTCTGATTATTATTCCGCTGTACAACAAAAAGTTCTTTATTAGTGAACAGTACGTCAGTGCATCTCATCAAAGTACCCCCCCCCCCCTTGCACCTCTACACACGTCGTTCTCAGTTTGATTATCCAATTATTAAATGCAATTTTTATTCACTTTTTGATTGGTTGTTCATACACTCCAACTGCATGGCGGCTATAAAAGTGTCTTCCCCTCAGTGAATCTTTGACAACGGGATTCAGCCAAAAATCACTTCGAGCCGTGTGGATGAGGTAGCAGATTTTGGAAGCTGTGCTACTTCAGGAAGTCTGACATGACGGCCGATTTATGCGTCTGTGCGTTGTCATGGAGAAGATGGATACTTCGGGATCCAGTGCATTGACGGGTGGTTTGGTAGTGTTTCACAATTTTTGGCAACACTTTCGAAGCATAAAAATGTCCAGTAAAACTAGCAGAGTCAGGCACATAAACCTTTAAGACTGGGCTTTTTGCATCGAAAAATAATGTGTACAAAAATCATTTGACAGTCCGACTACATCGAGCGATTTGTGGTCTCTTGTTTTCATCGATCCAAACTTTATTATTTTCTCTTGAGTCACGTTCAAAATAGGTAAATCCGTCTTTCATCACCTGTGACAATCTCATACATACGTCTCTTGTCATTCTTTCTATATCTGGCGAGTAGCTGTTTGGCAATTTCAACCCAGGCTGCTTTTGATCAGTCTTCAATGAATGTGGGATCCATCTTGTACAAAACCTTTCTGAGCTTCATGCGATTCTTCAATATATTAAAAACAGCTGATGAATTAATGGCCGTGATAATATAAATATTTTTCACTGTGTATCGAGCATCTTCATCAATTGCCTCCTTCACGGCAGCCATTTCCCACTCGCCAATCACAAACAACACTCTTAAAGAACGTGGGTCATCTTCCATGGATTCGAAACCATCATCTAAAGAGATGAAATCACCTTAGAATTGTTGGATATGGCAGAGAATTACAACCAGAAACGCTATTTTAGTCGGCCCTGATATCAGTTGGAGAGTACCCTAGGAGAGTACCCTGATATCAGTTGGAGAGTACCCTAGGAGAGTACCCTGATATCAGTTGGAGAGTACCCTAGGAGAGTTCAAATTTAACAGTATGCTCTTTCCTCAGTAGCAGGATTGTTCTCCTTCTTCGACATTTTTAGGTCACTGTCATTTAGCTATGCTACGTCACACATCACATGCTTATATACATGCAGCTGTCTGGCGTGCTGTACGTACATCTGCAGATCATTGTATAGAACGTTATTTTGTCAATCGATCGGTGCTAAATTTATTGAGAGGTTCAAAGAAACAAAAAGGTTATAACAAAATATTTAAAACTTTCAATTATCTTTCATATAGCCTTAAGAAAAAAAAGCTAACGGAACTTATTAGGATTACGTAGCGGAGTAAAATATTTTGAAATTAGCATGTATGTTTGGAAGTAAATTCCAAGATATTTCGATAAATGGTTAAAATCTATTTGATAGGCATCGTATGAATCTAATTTATACAACACTTTGTCTTGTGGAATGTAATTCATTAGCCACATATTTTTGTTGAATTTTCCTATGGATTGCCCAATTCCCATTTCATTACCTTTTCTTAAAATTGAAAGAGAATAACTTAATCAATATATCTCTCTTTCTTTCGTGATTTAGACACTGAGTTGAAGAATTTTCCCACGTGACATCTTTACGGGTAGATACCAAAGCTAGTTATTTTTTGCATGGTTAATCATAGTCGAGCGGAAAGTAGAACGTAATATTTTTTGGCAGTGATTATTACGGCGACATAATTCTGAGCAGGGGCTTGTAGATGATTAAATATCGTCTGCTCTTCAATAACTGATTAACAGTTAATTATTCCACTGCACGTGACAAAGAATTTATCTCCTCAAGGTGAAATGGACTTAAAGTCATTTTCTTGGGGAAGAGCATGGTCAAGCCTTGTGAACTGGACACATTCTGAGACACTACAACATCAGTATAGTATTTATAGAAGTACCCCCACTATTACTTTGTTCCCCAATATCCGATTTAGCGTACTGTTTGTAATGCATCAGAAAGGTTAATGATAAGACGCTATTTAGAAACTGTCTAATAGGTCCATTATTAAAATCATTTATATGATTGTCGAAATTTTTTTCTACTTTTTTCAGCCGAATATCCAAACTTCAAGGAATGTTCTATGCGACAGTTGTCCTATAGTGACCCTAACTTATTTTTCCAAAATCAGGGTGTTGCTAAAAAAAAAGAACCTTTGGTCATTTGATGACCTTTTTCAGATTTTACAATTGTTGTAGGGTTTTTATAATCATTTTATTTTTTTAATTTGATGTAATTTTGCAAAGAGATTTTAATTTAAACAATTTCATCAATACAACCAGATCTATAAGCTAATGATGTGATATAAATATCATAAAAGCGTAATATTTCAGGTACTTTAGCTGTCAGCACCTCTGTCATTTGCAACATAACAGCTGTCAGCACCTCTGTCATTTGCAACATAACAGCTGTCAGCACCTCTGTCATTAGCAACATAACAGCTGTCAGCACCTCTGTCATTAGCAACATAACAGCTGTCAGCACCTCTGTCATTTGCGTAACATTTAGGTTTCAACATTTTAGCTGAAAGAAATGTAAAGGTCAAGATGATTTACTTAATTTGAAATCATATTGTGGAGATTACTATCCTTTCATTTTGTTGGGATGGAAGTTTTTCTATTTTTTCTCTCATTAATAATAATAATACTAATAATATTATTAATAATAATAAATAATAATAATAATAATAATAAGAAGAAGAAGAAGAAGAAGAATTATTATTATTAGTAGTAGTAGTAGCAGTAGTAGCATTGTTATATCAGTTATTTCTTTTCGAAAAGACTCGTATGATGGAAAGCGAGACATAACGCAGGCGCATCTATATATATCACCTCAATAATTGTCAAATAGAACTGGTTATTATTCCCATTCTTGGTGGGATAATGGTCGACAGGTGTCTCTGTGATCAAATGAAGTGATTCGCCTTTGATAGAGGTCATCAAGCTCACCAGCAAATGTGTTCAAACAATAACTTACTGCCTTAATAAGCCCTTTATAAGACAGTAATTTAGGATAGTATATTACCCCTAAATTTTGTATTGAATAGCAAATTCAAATTTGATTACCATTGCAAAGACAGACTTAGAGAAAGATAAAAATTGATGGGAAATTTGATCAAAGTATTGAAAGAAAGATAAAAATTGATGGGAACTTTGATCAAAATATTGCCGACTTATATTAAAAGGTTTTGGCATTTTATTGGAACTCAGAATCTGAGTATTTATGGTTGCAATATATAAATTATCTAGTATTCTAAAAGTGAGAGAAAAATGTCACTGCTGCTATATACATTGCTCTTTCTTTTGCAGCCGTTACAGATACAAGAAGAATTAGTTCTGATACATAGATAGATGGATGGATGGTTAGATAGATAGGCAAACATTTACATACATACATACATACATACATACATACATACATACATACATACATACATACATACATACATACATACATACATACATACATACATACATACATACATACATACGTCATAGAACATCTGTGACATCAGAGAACATGTACTGCTATTTAATCATTTTGTTCATTTCCTTTTGATTTCAAATACGGCACATAACAAGTACAAACTTTATTTTTCTTCACGTACAGAGAAATGTAATAGAAATCATCCGTATATTGTTTCTAGACATGGCCCGTATAGCACTCGAGCAATCCGTGTAACATAATTCTTTATTCATTATAATCTAATTTCTTCGATGGTTCCCAAACTCAGCATCCTTTATTTGTGACCAGCACATATAACTGGCTAGAGCGTTAGAGATATCCCCTAATGTTTTCCAAACACCAAAGGCTTTTAGATCTGTTATTCCCTGTCACTCCCAACTTTGTCTACACTTTGGGTATTTTCTCAACAAGAATTTTGGAAAATGAAGGCATTTTCATGAAGAAACTACAACAAATATATTATAACAGAAGGAAAACCTTAATGCTTGCTTCTTAATGTAATATTCAATGCTAGCACGCAGCGAAGATTTTGTCTAGTTAATTTGTTTATTCTTCCAGACATTATGGAATTTGTGGATTTCTTATAAGTTTCTTGTGGTCACACACGCACACACACACACACACAGATGTATATATATACATATATATATATATATGTGTGTGTGTGTGTGTGTGTGTGTGTGTGTAGAGAGAGAGAGAGAGAGAGAGAGAGAGAGAGAGAGAGAGAGAGAGAGAGACACACACACACTATGACTAATATATAGACAGCTGAACCGATAAATGGATAGATGGATGTATATACGGAAAGACAGACAGATATTCAGATAGATACACACATAGATAGATATAGATACATATATACATAGACAACGTTCGATCAGAATCTTTAAGATGTTGCATTTTTGCTTCATTCTTCAAGCGAGCAGCAGTATACGAATTAATTATCCACTTCGGCGAAGAACTTAGAAAGTCATATGTACATAAGTGCACAATAAGATTTTAAACATTCTGGGCAAAGTACCAATCTACCTTGAGTTTTAAGTCAGCTCACTTAAGAGTCTTTTTGGCTAAAGTTATATTTTGGACAAATATAGCCCTTTCGTTGCGAAAACTGCTTTCGACTTTCAGCCTCACGAACAGGAAGTGCATCATACGTAGCGTGATACAGTCTGGCTGAGATGGGTTTGGTTTGTTTGGTGTTAACGGCACAGCAATACAAGGAGCTTGATACAATCTGGCTGAGATTGATTTATTTTGGTTTGGTGTTTAACGGCACAGCAACAGAAGTAGCGTGAAACAGTCTGGCTGAGATGGATTTATTTTGGTTTGGTGTTTAACGGCACAGCAACAGAAGTAGCGTGAAACAGTCTGGCTGAGATGGATTCGCTTTTAGCTTTGGTTTTGATGTTTAGCGGCACAGCAACACAAGCAGCGATATATATCCTGACTGAGATGGAGAACACTTTAGAATACCGAAAAATCAACAGCAACAAAACAAAATGTTAAAATATCCATATGAAAATGAATACGAAATTTTTACACAAAAGTAATTTTCGTTTCGACAGTCCCAGGAATACTTTTCTATAATCTGATATTTCCGTTCAAATTATAAAAAGACTAATTTTATAGGATTAATGAAACCGGTATACGATATTTTGTGTCCGTCTTAATCTTTCTTGTTAGGCATCTTCATCTTTAAGCCAGACATGGACTGCCGCGTCAATGGTAGCAAATTTAACGTTCACCATTCGATTGATGCCCATGTCATTTGTACTGATACGCTTTCTGGTAAAAGTATTAGCCACATGGTTCTTAATTTTAAATTATTTTTATCTCTATTTTTTCTTTCCAGCATCAAATGTGGTACGAGTGAAATTATTTCAACCCGTGGACAATTGACCTATCGCCACTTGTCAATCAGGCTGTTCGATAACCAATCAGCGAGCGTAAATTAGACAAACATCCAGGCGTAGTTTACGTCCGGCATTTTCTTCGGACAAGCTGATTGGTTATCGTAAATATTTTTAAATGTTCAATGGTTCATCGATTGTTTGAATGATAATGGTGAAAATTAGTCAATGGGGGCTTAATGATTCTAGCATGTCGTCTAAACGGAGGAGTTAGATTTAATCCTTTCCCGAAACATAGACGAAACAGGATGGATAAACACTTGTGGTCGCCCGCACGATCAGGTGAACATGGACACAACTGATAGCAATTACCACGTGTTTGTTTGCACCAAAGTATGTCCCGTCGATAGTTTAAAGGAAAAAAAATTGAAAAATATGCAAAAATGGACGTGACTAGGATTGCATTATTTCAAAGTTGAAAAATTGACACTTGAATGTTAGTTTGTCCCCAAAATAATGCTTCATAGTTTCTATCTTTTAGACTCTTTTAGCTGAAGGAGGGGTGGGGATGCAAATTGTAATTAATAATAAAGAAATACATAACAATGGTTTCAGATATTTATCTTCCGATATATTAAGCATGTATTTACATTTTTGCATCAATCTACATCACTAATCTCACGAACAGAGTAGAACTTTAAAATTATAATGTACAACTGTATACTTCTAAACAGTAACTATTTACGATTTTGTTGTATATTTTTAATTCATTTTACCTCTAAGATAGCATAAATTACCAGTTAAATTAATAAACATGAGACTCGATACTAAATACATCAACATCTTTTGTAGCGAATTTCTTTTTACATGAATATGTTCTCAAGTCGCTTAACAATAGATTTTTATGATTTACTGAAATAAAACACGTATGTTTTTACAATACGAACTTGAAATACAAATATAAGTATTGTCTACTGAAGTATAATTTATGCAACTTGGTAATTTTACATTTTTAAGAACAATAAAATCATTTTTAATAAACATATCACTGAAATTGAAACATGTTTCTTTGCCAAATACTGAATGTTTGTCGGAGGTTAACAGGTCGTCATGTCACGTGATTCGGTAGTTAGAGCGAGCTGTTATCTCGCGTTAGGTCAATTATGAGGCAATTGACCTTACGCGAGATAACAGCTCGCTTTATAAATTAAACGTGAAAATGATATGTTGGAACTAAATATAAAAACTTTGACATGTACCTAATTCGCAAATAACTGATAATTATAGGACACGCGAGATCTGTTTATAATGTTTTGCAAATTACCCGGCGTATTCAAATCTAGTCTTCAGGAAGGATGGAGCTATGGGTTTTCTAAAGTCCATGTTGACAGCACTGGATTCCACTCTTGATTTACACCTTCGAAAATGTAATGTGCCTCCAATGCGATAACCGAAGTCGAAGATAAACTGGAGTCAAACTCTTAGTTAACTACACATGCTTACTTAAGGGTACTCAGTTTCATATATCTCTCTCTCTCTCTCTCTCTCTCTCTCTCTCTCTCTCTCTCTCTCTCTCTATATATATATATATATATATATATATATATATATATATATATATATATATATATATATATATATATATATATTAAGGGTACCTCTCCCTCGTGTTTCTCCTTTACCTTTGCACCAATGCATCATCATCATCATCATCATCATCGTCATTAATTTCTTCTTCTTCTTCTTCTTCTTCTTCTTCTTCTTCTTCTTCTTCATGATTGTATGAAAAAGGCAAATTATGAGTACATTTTCTTATTTATTCCTGACATTTTAGCGGAAAAGTTAGTTATTTGCCATGCAAACAGCATTTAATGGCATCATGGTGTCAATAGTAAAAGAGCTGTTTTCCAGGAATAAGAGGTTTAGATGCAAGCGTTTCACGCTGTAGAAAATAAATGTGTACGTAAAGTGTGTCATCCAGTAGATTCGACTTGATGGATAAAAAAGGATGGTTTAATAAAACTAGCACAACACTTCTCCTACAACCCTGCTCTCTCCATGTGTTCCTCCTGCTCTTTTTTCTCCTTCCAATACTACTATACTTCTGTTACTGCTGCTGCTACTACTACTACTAGCAGTTTTAGTATCGATACTACTACTACTACTATTAGTATTGGTACCACCACTACTACTACTACTATTATTACTACTAATACCAAAGTTGCTGCTGCTGCTACTGTTGCCACCAGCACCACTACTACTACTGGATACCTCGTCGGACTCGTAATCCAAGATCGCGGGTTCTGTACTCTCAAAGACCAACCCCAAACTACTACTGCTGTTCCAACCACTATGTCCTTTTTATTCAATGCTGGCATAATTTGCAGCATATTGTCTTATAATAACGATCTCATGTCTAATTTTATATGGGCATCAGACGTTTCCAAAGTAACAGAATTTTGTATCCACAGCAAACTTCGTTCCTTGCCTCACATCTGCCAGAGTTCATTCAATTTCGTTCAGTTTAAAGACGAAGAAGAAATACCGAATAAGTATAGTGTATAAAAAATATGGAACAGGATAATATCAAGATGAAAGCAAAGATGAAAGCTCTGATTGATAATATACACAAGATGTAGCTCTGATTGATAATATACACAAGATATAGCTCTCATTGATAATATACACAAGATGTAGCTCTCATTGATAATATACACAAGATGTAGCTCTCATTGATAATATACACAAGATGTAGCTCTCATTGATAATATACACAAGATGTAGCTCTCATTGATAATATACACAAGATGTAGCTCTCATTGATAATATACACAAGATGTAGCTCTCATTGATAATATACACAAGATATAGCTCTCATTGATAATATACACAAGATATAGCTCTCATTGATAATATACACAAGATGTAACTCTCCTTGATAATATACACAAGATGTAACTCTCATTGATAATATACACAAGATGTAACTCTCATTGATAATATACACAAGATGTAACTCTCATTGATAATATACACAAGATGTAACTCTCATTGATAATATACACAAGATATAGCTCTCATTGATAATATACACAAGATGAAAGCACTCATTGATAATATACACAAGATATAGCTCTCATTGATAATATACACAAGATGTAACTCTCATTGATAATATACACAAGATGTAACTCTCATTGATAATATACACAAGATGAAAGCACTCATTGATAATATACACAAGATGTAGCACTCATTGATAATATACACAAGATGAAAGCACTCATTGATAATATACACAAGATATAGCTCTCATTGATAATATACACAAGATGAAAGCTCTCATTGATAATATACACAAGATGTAACTCTCATTGATAATATACACAAGATGAAAGCTCTCATTGATAATATACACAAGATGTAACTCTCATTGATAATATACACAAGATGTAGCTCTCATTGATAATATACACAAGATGTAACTCTCATTGATAATATACACAAGATGTAACTCTCATTGATAATATACACAAGATATAGCTCTCATTGATAATATACACAAGATGTAACTCTCATTGATAATATACACAAGATGTAGCTCTCATTGATAATATACACAAGATGTAGCTCTCATTGATAATATACACAAGATGTAGCTCTCATTGATAATATACAAAAGATGAAAGCTCTCATTGATAATATACACAAGATGTAACTCTCATTGATAATATACACAAGATATAGCTCTCATTGATAATATACACAAGATGAAAGCTCTCATTGATAATATACAAAAGATGTAGCTCTTATTGATAATATACACAAGATGAAAGCTCTCATTGATAATATACACAAGATGTAGCTCTCATTGATAATATACACAAGATGTAACTCTCATTGATAATATACACAAGATATAACTCTCATTGATAATATACACAAGATGTAGCTTTCATTGATAATATACACAAGATGAAAGCTCTGATTGATAATATACACAAGATATATCTCTCATTGATAATATACACAAGATGAATGCTCTCATTGATAATATACACAAGATGTAGCTCGCATTGATAATATACACAAGATGTAACTCTCATTGATAATATACACAAGATGAAAGCACTCATTGATAATATAGACAAGATGTAGCACTCATTGATAATATACACAAGATGAAAGCACTCATTGATAATATACACAAGATATAGCTCTCATTGATAATATACACAAGATGAAAGCTCTCATTGATAATATACACAAGATGTAACTCTCATTGATAATATACACAAGATGAAAGCTCTCATTGATAATATACACAAGATGTAACTCTCATTGATAATATACACAAGATGTAGCTCTCATTGATAATATACACAAGATGTAACTCTCATTGATAATATACACAAGATGTAGCTCTCATTGATAATATACACAAGATATAGCTCTCATTGATAATATACACAAGATGTAACTCTCATTGATAATATACACAAGATGTAGCTCTCATTGATAATATACACAAGATGTAGCTCTCATTGATAATATACACAAGATGTAGCTCTCATTGATAATATACAAAAGATGAAAGCTCTCATTGATAATATACACAAGATGTAACTCTCATTGATAATATACACAAGATATAGCTCTCATTGATAATATACACAAGATGAAATCTCTCATTGATAATATACAAAAGATGTAGCTCTCATTGATAATATACACAAGATGAAAGCTCTCATTGATAATATACACAAGATGTAGCTCTCATTGATAATATACACAAGATGTAACTCTCATTGATAATATACACAAGATATAACTCTCATTGATAATATACACAAGATGTAGCTCTCATTGATAATATACACAAGATGAAAGCTCTGATTGATAATATACACAAGATATAGCTCTCATTGATAATATACACAAGATGAATGCTCTCATTGATAATATACACAAGATGTAGCTCGCATTGATAATATACACAAGATGTAACTCTCATTGATAATATACAAAAAGATGTTTCTCTCATTGATAATATAAACAAGATGTAACTCTCATTGATAATATACACAAGATGTAACTCTCATTGATAATGTACACAAGATGTAGCTCTCATTGATAATATACAGAAGATGTAGCTCTCATTGATAATATACACAAGATGAAAGCTCTCATTGATAATATACACAAGATGCAACTCTCATTGATAATATACACAAGATGTAGCTCTCATTGATAATATACACAAGATGTAGCTCTCATTGATAATATACACAAGATGTAGCTCTCATTGATAATATACACAAGATGTAACTCTCATTGATAATATACACAAGATGAAAGCTCTCATTGATAATATACAAAAGATGTAGCTCTCATTGATAATATGCACAAGATGTAACTCTCATTGATAATATACAAAAGATGTAGCTCTCATTGATAATATACACAAGATGTAACTCTCATTCATAATATACACAAGATGTAACTCTCATTGATAATGTACACAAGATGAAAGCTCTCATTGATAATATACACAAGATGAAAGCTCTCATTGATAATATACACAAGATGTAACTCTCATTGATAATATACACAAGATGAAAGCTCTCATTGATAATATACACTAGATGAAAACTCTCATTGATAATATACAAAAGATGTAGCTCTCATTGATAATATACACAAGATGTAACTCTCATTGATAATATACACAAGATGTAACTCTCATTGATAATGTACACAAGATGTAGCTCTCATTGATAATATACACAAGATGTAACTCTCATTGATAATATACACAAGATGTAACTCTCATTGCTAATGTACACAAGATGAAAGCTCTCATTGATAATATACACAAGATATAGCTCTCATCGATAATATACACAAGATATAGCTCGCATTGATAATATACACAAGATGTAGCTCTCATTGATAATATACCCAAGATGTAGCTCTCATCGATAATATACACAAGATGTAACTCTCATTGATAATATACACAAGATGTAGCTCTCATCGATAATATACACAAGATGTAACTCTCATTGATAATATACACAAGATGTAGCTCTCATTGATAATATACACAAGATGTAGCTCTCATCGATAATATACACAAGATGAAAGCTCTGATTGATAATATACACAACATGTAGCTCGCATTGATAATATACACAAGATGTAGCTCTCATTGATAATATACACAAGATGTAGCTCTCATCGATAATATACACAAGATGTAACTCTCATTGATAATATACACAAGATGAATGCTCTCATTGATAATATACACAAGATGTAGCTCGCATTGATAATATACACAAGATGTAACTCTCATTGATAATATACAAAAAGATGTTTCTCTCATTGATAATATACACAAGATGTAACTCTCATTGATAATATACACAAGATGTAACTCTCATTGATAATGTACACAAGATGTAGCTCTCATTGATAATATACAGAAGATGTAGCTCTCATTGATAATATACACAAGATGAAAGCTCTCATTGATAATATACACAAGATGTAACTCTCATTGATAATATACACAAGATGTAGCTCTCATTGATAATATACACAAGATGTAGCTCTCATTGATAATATACACAAGATGTAGCTCTCATTGATAATATACACAAGATGTAACTCTCATTGATAATATACACAAGATGAAAGCTCTCATTGATAATATACACAAGATGAAAGCTCTCATTGATAATATACAAAAGATGTAGCTCTCATTGATAATATGCACAAGATGTAACTCTCATTGATAATATACACAAGATGTAACTCTCATTGATAATATACACAAGATGTAACTCTCATTGATAATATACACAAGATGTAACTCTCATTGATAATGTACACAAGATGAAAGCTCTCATTGATAATATACACAAGATGTAGCTCTCATTGATAATATACACAAGATGAAAGCTCTCATTGATAATATACACAAGATGAAAGCTCTCATTGATAATATACAAAAGATGTAGCTCTCATTGATAATATACACAAGATGTAACTCTCATTGATAATATACACAAGATGTAACTCTCATTGATAATGTACACAAGATGAAAGCTCTCATTGATAATATACACAAGATGAAAGCTCTCATTGATAATATACACAAGATGTAACTCTCATTGATAATATACACAAGATGAAAGCTCTCATTGATAATATACACTAGATGAAAACTCTCATTGATAATATACAAAAGATGTAGCTCTCATTGATAATATACACAAGATGTAACTCTCATTGATAATATACACAAGATGTAACTCTCATTGATAATGTACACAAGATGTAGCTCTCATTGATAATATACACAAGATGTAACTCTCATTGATAATATACACAAGATGTAACTCTCATTGCTAATGTA
The DNA here is from genome assembly GCA_029931535.1 of Margaritifera margaritifera. Classification (NCBI taxonomy): domain Eukaryota; kingdom Metazoa; phylum Mollusca; class Bivalvia; order Unionida; family Margaritiferidae; genus Margaritifera; species Margaritifera margaritifera. The sequence continues at coordinate 2,482,139 of JAQPZY010001572.1, read as the reverse complement.
CACAAGATGAAAGCTCTCATTGATAATATACACAAGATATAGGTCTCATCGATAATATACACAAGATATAGCTCGCATTGATAATATACACAAGATGTAGCTCTCATTGATAATATACCCAAGATGTAGCTCTCATCGATAATATACACAAGATGTAACTCTCATTGATAATATACACAAGATGTAGCTCTCATCGATAATATACACAAGATGTAACTCTCATTGATAATATACACAAGATGTAGCTCTCATTGATAATATACACAAGATGTAGCTCTCATCGATAATATACACAAGATGAAAGCTCTCATTGATAATATACACAAGATGTAGCTCGCATTGATAATATACACAAGATGTAGCTCTCATTGATAATATACACAAGATGTAGCTCTCATCGATAATATACACAAGATGTAACTCTCATTGATAATATACACAAGATGTAGCTCTCATTGATAATATACACAAGATGTAACTCTAATTGATAATATACACAAGATGTAGCTCTCATTGATAATATACACAATATGTAGCTCTCATTGATAATATACACAAGATGTAGCTCTCATTGATAATATACACAAGATGAAAGCTCTGATTGATAATATACACAAGATGAAAGCTCTCTTTGATAATATACACAAGATGTAGCTCTCATTGATAATATACACAAGATGTAGCTCTCATCGATAATATACACAAGATGTAGCTCTCATTGATAATATACACAAGATGTAGCCCTCATTGATAATATACAAAAGATGTAGCTCTCATTGATAATATACACAAGATGAAAGCTCTCATTGATAATATACACAAGATGTAGCTCGCATTGATAATATACACAAGATGTAGCTCTCATTGATAATATACACAAGATGTAAGCTCTCATTGATAATATACACAAGATATAGCTCTCATTGATAATATACACAAGATGTAGCTCTCATTGATAATATACACATGATGAAAGTTCGCATTGATAATATACACAAGATGTAGCTCTCATTGATAATATACACAAGATGAAAGCTCTCATTGATAATATACACAAGATGAAAGCTCTCATTGATAATATACACAAGATGTAGCTCTCATTGATAATATACACAAGATGTAACTCTCATTGATAATATACACAAGATGTAGCTCTCATTGATAATATACACAAGATGTAAGCTCTCATTGATAGTATACACAAGATGTAACTCTCATTGATAATATACACAAGATGTAACTCTCATTGATAATATACACAAGATGTAACTCTCATTGATAATATACACAAGATGTAGCTCTCATTTATAATATACACAAGATGTAGCTCTCATCGATAATATACACAAGATATAGCTCTCATTGATAATATACACAAGATGTAGCTCTCATTGATAATATACACAAGATGTAGCTCTCATTGATAATATACACAAGATGTAGCTCTCATTGATAATATACACAAGATGTAGCTCTCATTGATAATATACACAAGATGTAGCTCTCATTGATAATATACACAAGATGAAAGCTCTCATTGATAATATACAGAAGATGTAGCTCGCATTGATAATATACACAAGATGTAGCTCTCATTGATAATATACACAAGATGTAAGCTCTCATTGATAATATACACAAGATATAGCTCGCATTGATAATATACACAAGATGTAGCTCTCATTGATAATATACACATGATGAAAGTTCGCATTGATAATATACACAAGATGTAGCTCTCATTGATAATATACACAAGATGAAAGCTCTCATTGATAATATACACAAGATGAAAGCTCTCATTGATAATATACACAAGATGTAGCTCTCATTGATAATATACACAAGATGTAACTCTCATTGATAATATACACAAGATGTAGCTCTCATTGATAATATACAAAAGATGTAAGCTCTCATTGATAATATACACAAGATGTAACTCTCATTGATAATATACACAAGATGTAACTCTCATTGATAATATACACAAGATGTAACTCTCATTGATAATATACACAAGATGTAGCTCTCATTTATAATATACACAAGATGTAGCTCTCATCGATAATATACACAAGATATAGCTCTCATTGATAATATACACAAGATGTAGCTCTCATTGATAATATACACAAGATGTAGCTCTCATTGATAATATACACAAGATGTAGCTCTCATTGATAATATACACAAGATGTAGCTCTCATTGATAATATACACAAGATGTAGCTCTGATTCATAATATACACAAGATGTAGCTCTCATTGATAATATACACAAGATGTAGCTCTCATTGATAATATACACAAGATGTAGCTCTCATTGATAATATACACAAGATGTAGCTCTCATTGATAATATACACAAGATGTAGCTCTGATTCATAATATACACAAGATGTAGCTCTCATTGATAATATACACAAGATGTAGCTCGCATTGATAATATACACAAGATGTAGCTCTCATTGATAATATACACAAGATGTAGCTCTCATTGATAATATACACAAGATGTAGCTCTGATTGATAATATATACAAGATGAAAGCTCTCATTGATAATATACAAAAGATGTTTCTCTCATTGATAATATACACAAGATGTAGCTCTCATTGATAATATACACAAGATGTAGCTCTCATTGATAATATACACAAGATGTAGCTCTCATCGATAATATACACAAGATATAGCTCGCATTGATAATATACACAAGATGTAGCTCTCATCGATAATATACACAAGATGTAGCTCTCATTGATAATATACACAAGATGTAGCTCTCATCGATAATATACACAAGATGTAGCTCTCATTGATAATATACACAAGATGTAGCTCTCATTGATAATATACACAAGATGTAACTCTCATCGATAATATACACAAGATATAGCTCTCATTGATAATATACACAAGATGTAGCTCTCATTGATAATATACACATGATGAAAGCTCTCATTGATAATATACACAAGATGTAGCTCTCATTGATAATATACACAAGATGTAGCTCTCATCGATAATATACACAAGATATAGCTCGCATTGATAATATACACAAGATGTAGCTCTCATTGATAATATACACATGATGAAAGCTCTCATTGATAATATACAAAAGATGTAGCTCGCATTGATAATATACACAAGATGTAGCTCTCATTGGTAATATACACAAGATGTAGCTCTCATTGATAATATACACAAGATGTAGCTCTCATTCATAATATACACAAGATGTAACTCTCATTGATAATATACACAAGATGTAGCTCTCATTGATAATATACACAAGATGTAGCTCTCATTGATTATATACACAAAGATGAAAGCTCGCATTGATAATATACACAAGATGTAGCTCGCATTGATAATATACACAAGATGTAGCACTCATTGATAATATACACAAGATGTAGCTCTCATTGATAATATACACAAGATGTAGCTCTCATTGATAATATACACATGATGAAAGCTCTCATTGATAATATACAAAAGATGTAGCTCGCATTGATAATATACACAAGATGTAGCTCTCATTGGTAATATACACAAGATGTAACTCTCATTGATAATATACACAAGATGTAACTCTCATTGATAATATACACAAGATGTAGCTCTCATTGATAATATACACAAGATGTAGCTCTCATTGATAATATACACAAGATTTGTTTCCTTTAGAAACATCTTATACTCATTGTTTTCCGAGACACAGTTTGACATTTACAAAGCCTGCGATGGGACCAGGTACCTCCCAATGGCTGCAATTATTTTGGAAAGTCACTTAGTTTCCATTTTCTCGGCTTTATATAGCCAATAATGTGTTAAAAGTGCTTTTGAAAACTAACCAACCATCTACAACTACAACCACAAAGTCCTTTTAATTCAAAACTGGCGTGTTTTTTTGTTGTTTTTTTTTAGAATATTGTCTTATAATAACATTCACATATCTACATTTGATGAGTATCGAAAATTTTCAAACTAACATAATTATGTTTCCATACCAAACTGTATTCCTTACCTCACATCTGCCGAGGATCATTCAACTTCGTTCAGTTTAAAGATGAAGAAGAAACGAAAAAATAAGTCTAATATGTAACTAAATAGCAAACAAAATAAGATCAAGATGTAGCTCTCATTGACAATATACAGACCTTTCAATTTCTAAGTTTTGTTTCCTTTGCAAACATCTTACACTCATTGTTTTCCCAGACAAAGTTTTTCATTTGCAAAGCCTGCGAGGGGACGATGTCCCTCCTAATGGCTGCAATTATGGTACTGCTAAGTGATTTATATTGACAGCCTGTGATCTAGAGATACAAAAATGTGCAGTTTACCGCAGTTCAATCCTAAACACAAGGTCGTTTGACACAGTATCCGAGCTTTGTAAGGTGATCACTGACGATTTGAATTACGTATTGCGTCATTATACTATCGTTTCGAACAGAGCAAGATCAGGTCTGCCACTTTAAATTTTGTAAGTGATGACATTGCAAATAAGTGACCTGGTAAACTATTTCAGTTGTAAACTTTTCTCACTATCTACAAGCTGATCGAAATTGAAAACTTCTTCCCAAGGCACAAACAGGCAAATATATTTACCGGATGATGTGAAATAGCTCATCAAGTTTATAGTCCTCTTTTGGAATATATGATACCCGATGCCCTGCAGCTATTATTTATCGCAGTTAGTACAGAATGTGATTCTATCTTATCCGATATCGCCATCAATGAATTTAATAACTCTGATGTATAACAAAATGTCCATGACCAAAGATTTTTAACGTTTGCAAATGAAAACCCTTCTAATTTTTCAACTCGGTTTTTAATCTTTTCCTTTGCAAACCTAGTGTATCTCTAAATGATTACATTACAGTTTTCCCATTTTCAACAATTAAAATTTATAATTTGTATTACCCACTGACAAGTATGACTGTATATAGCTCACAAAGGTTGTCATTTCATGTCGCCTGCTTCGATTCTGAAAAGAAACCTAACAATTCTAAAGAAACGTCCTCCCTTTAACCCGGGATATATTGGAGTAAACTTTGCTCGAAAGTGAACCACATGGCTATGAATAAATCACTATTGGAACCAATCCTAAATTCTACTTCTTTTTTGACAGCACTTTGAATTTGTTTAAAGAAATGCAAGTTATAGGGAAGAGTCAATTCATGAGACATAAACGCAGATCAAAAGTTTCTGAATACTATAGAATCACAGGTCGTCATTAATTTTTAGATTTACTTATAAGTCTCGTTAATTGGCTTTTTCACATATAATTAAGACCCTTTTATTACAGCTTAGATTTGTACACACATATATATATATATACATACAGAGACAAAAGTGTTCCTGTATTAGTAACATGAAGCAACTAACATTTCGCTTAGGCAGATGGATAAGAAACTCAATTACGACCCGACCTCAAAGCATGCTGATATTGTACTTCAGAGACATAAAGACATGGACAATGCAGAACACACAGATAAATATACATTGACCTACCTTTTTCATAGGGACCCTAAGTCAGGGATGTTTAATCTGTTTACAAAATTCACGAAGAGAAAAACCCGAGACCTGTCATATTCGGCAATAATCACACTACGGAGAAGCATTCCAAACTTATTGATTTTCGCCTTCCGCCAATCGCAGACAAACTCTCTTCCAAAAATCCAGGACACTACTTAATACTTGGAGAAAAAAAAGAACAAGACCAACCTTCCTGAAGACACTATCCTCGGTTCTGTGGATGCAAACTCTTGTTACACCAACATCCTGCACGAAGACGATATCTAAGCTCGTATGGATGCAAGAGATAGTCCTCATGACTCGATTTAGATTCATGTCTTGAAGTTCCAAATATTTATGTTCGACAATCAATATTACCGTCCAGTAAATGGGACAGCAATGAGCAATGGGACAGCAATGAGCACCAAAATGGCACCGTCTTATTCCAGTATGTTTATGGTGAAGCCAGAACCAAAAACCCTCATCTGATGCAGGTTTATTGATGACACTGAATCGTAATGGGTGGGAAGAAAAAATAAATTCAAACAATTTTTCAGTAGTAAATTCACAAATAACTTTCATCTGACGATAAAAGTTACATCAATGTTATCATGCAGTTTACATATTTTCTTGAATACCATTTTATACTTTGTGACGAGAACATAGAAACTGACCTATAATGCAAACCAACAAACTCTCTACAGTATCTGCAACCAAATAGCTGTCACCACAGACATAAAATAAAAACCTTCCAGATGTTCCAATCGCAAAACTAATGAAAGAAGGCAGGGAGAATTCAATGGATACATCAGAATATGAGTCTAGAAGAGCAGAAACATCGACAGACCTGTCGCTAAGACAAGAGCCCTCAAAAGAAGTAATCTTTTGAGACATAAAATCTTAAACAACAAATGGACGCATCCCCTTCGTAGTTACGTACCTCCCAGATGCATCAAACCTAAAACAGATGCTCTGGACACGTTGCCACCTCATCGAATCTCCCGAAAGTCTGAAAAGCATATTTGAAGAATTTCCAATCATTGCTTACCGTAGACCAAAGAATCTTACGGATCACCTGGTACGGCTAAAATCACTGCAAATCAAACCATGGAGCCAGGCACATACAAATACAGTGACAAATATACCCTGCCTACGAGCATATTAAAGCCTGTGTCTAAAACGTTCCGGAGTTCAACCATATGAGTAAAGTTTAGCATCACCAAAAATTGGGCAGTTATAGCAAAAATGTAATTTATCGCTTGACTTGCAAAAACTGTGCATTCTAATGCGTTGGCTAAACTGTGCACTTCAGAATGCAAATGATTGACCATAAGAGCCACATTTGCAATAAACTCGACATTTAACTCGCCAACCATTACAAATGAGTCGGATATTCTGTCGATTCGCTTGAGATGCTGCGAACCCGAGATAGACTGACAAAGAGCGCACATGAAAGACAAAACTACTGGGTTCTGCAGCTAAAACACACTTGGGAATTTGACAATAGAAACAATATCTAGCCCAGTCATTGTAGTACCTCTCTTCTTACAAAAAAGGCACAATATTACACTCATTCTGTCACAACTTGCTCTCTAATCCTACATCAGGATAGTTCGTGTCCTACTTATACTATATTATTATTATTATTATTATTATTATTATTATTAACATTATTATTATTATTAACATTATTATTATTCCGACACGCCCCTTTTGTCCAACAATTTTATTTGTAAATGCTAAATTGTGTTATTTCCCTAAGTAATTATAACATAACTGTTACTTATCTTTCTATTCAATATCTAATTTTCGTTGGTAAAAAAAAAAAAAAAAAAAGAAAAAAAAAAAGAAAAAAAAACACGATTCTCTACCAAGGCCAATTTAGGTGCTGCTTTTGATCCATAGTGTCAAGTTAACGAGTCAACGGTTTGTTCCTTGTCAATGGCATATACCTTTAATATGTTTACCATTCGATCCTTTTTCTTTAATGCAAGAACCTTTTTGTTCTTTATTAACCTATTTCGCAGAGATGTTTCCTTCTTCGTATTTTTTGTCTTTCTTTTTTTTTTTTTTTCATTTTGTTAGGTAGCTTTTTTGTACCATAAAGTAATTGTGTTTTCCATTCAAAATGTGTGTGTGAAGTTTTAGTTTTATTTCTGTACGTGTCCTTTGTCTCCCTGACGTAGAGCTTCTTTTGCTCAAACCGTTGGGTTCCAATTCGTACTCGCGCCGTTAGCAATGATAGTGGGGTACAATTCGAGCCATATTTTGTTGCAGTAATAAATATACAGGAAACGAAAATATGAATACGGTGCGTGTCTGTAATATTGATATTCGATCAGGCGTCTGAAATTAATATAATTTAAGGATGAATATTACTGCGTTTGAATGTTTTTAGGTGCATTTCTGTTTGTTCGCCAATTTGCCACGCGGAGGGATTTCACTATGCGCCACAGTGCACTAGTTCTATAATACATAAACACTCGCTCTAGCATAAGATCATTTTATCACTGCAATGACCCCATAGCTAATAATACTGTCCTTAATATATTTTCTGCATGGCCCCACACAGCCTTCCAGTCAAAACAAGATAATATATTTTCTGCATAGCTCCACACAGCCTTTCAATTAAAACAAGATAAAAGGTATTAGCTTTTTCTTTCGTTTCCTTTTCAAAACAGCAATTAAATATCCCATTATATCCACTTATATCCCATTATATCCACTTACCAACTTATAAGTGGTTTCTATCACGAAACTTTGTTATTGAATCAATTCCGAAGCTTTACTCTAACCTCAACATTTGTGATTGTCTTGCCTGACTGGCTGATTTTGATTCATCAGCGTATTTTACAGGGTATGTTGTAAAGGTCAAAACTTTCCTTAGCGAATGTGTTTGTGGCGAACTCCCTTCTTACAAGGTGTCCGATTTGGTTGGTTATGGTTTTCTAGAGGATGAACGACCTCGGTGTTATTGCCCGGATCGAGTAAATAGTGAAATAAAATATGAAATTTTATAGATGGGATAAATAGAGATCTGAGCAGATATATAGAACATAATAACACGAGCCACCGTACATTAAATATAACAATTTCATCAATTACATAAAGTAAATTGAAATATTACATAACATTCGAAAGATACACTTCTTTCAAATCATTTACCGAATTTCAACTCAAATATAATTATGCAATTAGCCGACTGTTAAAACGGTAGACTTAGTTCATCATAGAATCGAGTGAACAATCGAAGTCATTGCCCTGTCTGACTGCATAACCTGCTTATCGCTGGTCGCTCCAACTTCGATGCTGCTGTCCAGTCAAGATTGATGTTCTCTTGTTTTTCTTCTTTTCCTTCTCACGTTCTCTTATATCGCCTCCTTCGGCCCTCAAACTGTTTGTGGGTAGGTTGGTGGGTAGGTAGGTAGGTGGATGGAGCTATTTCCCATTTCAAAATAAATAGAGAAGCAACCTAAATCTTCTGTCAAATATCCTTCTGGGAGTAGAGCATTACTCCACTCTCGTTACGTAAGATATCGTCCTATCGTAATTCAAACAGATACCAAAGGCTATCTGGTCAGGTGAAACCTGGGAGACCATAAACAAACCTAGTTTCAGAAGATTAATGTACTTCTAACGGCTATTTCATCACTGACTCAAATTAACATCAAACGAGACATAACAGTTTCAGTTCCCGTCTCAATTATACAAATGAATCAATGAAATTCACTTCATGGCTTAACTACATTAATTTCAGTGAATGCTCATTCAAGTCTTTATCATACATGAAATCATCTAAGAAAACTTGTATCAAATAAAGTAATGCATGAAATCCTTAGAATACATGATTCCTATAGCAATCAATACGACAAATTTATTGTCCGAATTCAGACAAATGAGCTCAAACAAATAGTTATACTCATATCAAGAAAATTGATCTACGAATTTAAACAAATAAATTCAAACAAATAATTATATTGATATCAACGAATTACATGAGATTGATGCAAATACCTTGTGCTTTCAAGCCTCGCTCGCTTCTACCGCCAGAATTGTGTCCGTCAACTTTCCAGACATCCGTCCCTTTAATAATTGTTTATACGAGAGAATTTCATCCTATTCTGCTCGGAGTCAAGATATCTTTTTTCTCTTGCAGAAAAACTTAGACTGACTAAATTTTGCCATGATATATGTTAAAACCATGAAATTTCGTGTGGGAAACACGCCTCTTATTTAGCGTAGCCAATCAGATTAAACGTATCTACCACCTTTAATAAATACGCGACAAACGCGCATAGTGTACCCCCTTGCTTGTCGTGCGATATTTAAATAACTGATTCTGGAGAATTTCCAAAAGATAATACTACTTCAACTAGCTAACAAATGGTTTCTGTACCCTCTCAACTCTGACATTTTCGATACTAAGATCTAAGTTAACCTTTCCTTGACCGTTAAATAATGAAGGCTCAATTAAGAATCCATCTCAACCCACAAACAGGGACATTAACACAATCGCAGTCTAGTGATTTAATACGGTATCTTTCATCATAAATCTAATGAATTGTTATCTGCCAAAACTAATGTGCTCTACAGAAATCGACAGAAATTTGCACCCTTACATAGCCCCCCCCCCCCTTGAAGAGTAAAATCAGGGATTGTTACTCTCCAAATTTTAATGTGAGTCATTTATACGTCCTCATGTGTACCCTTCACCTCAGACGTCCCTAGTCTACTTAAACAGTCAGCCCCTACATTCTCGCTGCCCTTAATATACCGTACCTGGACATGGTACTGCTGTAGAAATAATGACCATCTCATTAACCGTCCATTTGTCAACTTAGCTTGAGCTAAACAGGCGAGTGGTTGGTGGTCAGTTCCCAAAATAAATTTTCGTCCATACAAGTAACGTTGGAATTTAGATATCCCAAAAATAATTGCCAAGCATTCTTTCTCAGAGACCGAATAATTGCGTTCTGCAGTTGACAATTTCCTACTACTGTATGCAACTGGGAATAAGTTTCCATCATGCTCTTGCAATAGTACTGCCCCTAAACCTCTATCACAAGCTTCAATACGTAAGACAAATCTTTTGCCACATCAGGCAATTTCACTACTTCGTCTGACGTCAGCCTGTCCTTCAACGTCTGAAATGCTCGTTCACATGCGTCTGTCCATATAACTTTCGTCGGAGCCTTTTTCCGAGTCAAGTCAGTCAATGGGCTAGCAATACCGCTGAAGTTAGTTGCATATCAACGATAATACCATGCCAGTCCCAAGAAAGATCGAACTTCCGTCTTAGTGGTGGTTAATACTGCGTCCCTAAGTTTGGTCTACTTTTGAACTATCTTCGCTGAGGGTGTGACCTAGGTAGGTTAGTTTTCTAAACCCTATATGGCACTTAGATGGTCGTGCGGTCAGTCCCGTTTGTTGAAGTACCTCTAAAACGTTTTCCAGCAAAATGATATGTTCGTACCAAGTAGCGGTCGCTAATAGTAAATCGTCCATGAAGTTTGAAACTCCAGTTCCCCTTAATGGTTCAAGTAATGTTCTCATCATACGCGTGAAAACACTTGGCGCATTCTGGACCCCGAATGGCATGACTACCCACTGATACGTCCCATCTGGAGTGGCAAAGGCAAGTTTTGCTCTGTCTTCATTTCGAACTGGAATTTGCAGTATCCCTTAAGCAGATCGATTTTCGAAAAATATTTCACGTTGGTCACTCAGGATCAGGTAACAGTTCTACCTGGAATTCCGTGATCCTGTTTAACTTCCTGTAATCGACACAAAGTTGGTGTGTACCGTCCTTTTTCTGTGCTAAAACAACAGGAGAGCTATACGCTGACTCAGTTGGTTCTATGACTCCCAAGTTGATCATAGCATGAATTTCATTTCGGACAGTTTCTAATTTCGCGTATGGTAGCGAATATGGTTTCAATTTCACTGGCTTCTCATCCAGTAGCTTCAAAGTGAACTCCTCCAAATCCGTCTTGCCAGGTCGTTCTGTCAAGACGCTTGAGTAGTCTTGGAGTAACGACTCCACTTCCTTACATTGCTCTGAGGTTAACGTCTCGTCAAGGACAATTCGAGAAGAGAGTCTGAGCAAACATAAAATAGAATAAGTATCTAAACATTGATAATTTCGATAGTACTTGTCAAGAAATAGCGATCAGAGTGAATGGAATCATTGTCTGCTTATTTTTGTGTATTCTGTGCATGCAATTTTCTTGCCATTTCTTTTCATATTGTGATGAAATATTGTAAGAGATTGAGGCACATTCCTTTGCCGTTTCGGGTCGTATTCCAAATTTGTGAAGCTAAAGTGGGGAATTACCTTCGTATTCTCTTGGGAGGAGAGATATTTAGGCCAACCCTGCAGTAGTAATTAAGCCTTGTTTAGTGTGTAAGCGTTACGCTGAATTTGGGGAGAAATTCCAGCTGTGTACTGCCCGTTTATTGATTGTTTGTGCAAGGGATAGTCTAGTTTTTATTGAGTAGAGTCATACAAGAAATAGGGTAAATACGTGTGGGGCTATTTTCGAGTGGGGCAGTAAGACTTGAGTGTAGGTAAAGAACTTAGTTCTTGTAACACCGTACAAGTAGACCAGGATGGCGAAAGACAGACAATTAGTTAGGGAATTTAAGTCGACAGGTAAGGACGAGTTAGCTTACGAGGGGGCCCAGTTACCTGAATTTGTGGAGAGCAGTACTTGAGAACACAAGGAACAGCAAGCAGCTGAGCGAGAACGAGAGAAAGTGAAAGAGCTCAAATTAGCCAGATTGCAAGCCGAGGAAAGATCTAGAGAACGCGAGCATATGTTAGCAATGGAGCGGCTGAGGATCGAAGCCGAGTCCAGAAGGGATGAAGACCTGAACGAACGTTCAGGACCCACAAGAAGGCGATCTGAAGACAGACGATCAATACAGATCACCATGACCATGTTCAACGACAAGGACGAAATCATTGATAACTTTTTGACACAGTTCGAAAAGTTGACACTGGTTCATCAGCTACCTAAAGACCAGTGGGCTATCAATGTTTCGGCATTCTTACCGGGAGCCGCGAAAGACGTCTACCATAATATGACACCGACCGAGGTAGACGACTACGACGCTCTGAAGAAAGCGCTACTACGGCACTTTGAGCTGTCGGCGGAAACGTTTCGGAAACTCTTCAGAGAATCGTCGAAGAGAGCTACCGAAACGCACGCGCAATTTCATAGCCGCGTACGCGTAATTTTTGATAAATGGATGAAAATGACGGGTACCGCGCTAACGTATGAAGGCATACGCGAGGAAATTTTGAAAGAGAACGTCTTAAGTACATACAGGAAAGACTTAATAGTGTTCCTAGCGGAGCGTGAATCTCAACCTTGGATGACATAAGCGTAATCGCCGAGCGCTATGAGAGCGCGCACTCGCGTCCAACCACCTGGGGTGGCATGGACCGACCTGGCATCGGTGAACATAGAAAGACCAATGAGGGGGTACCCCAAAGACGGAATGGTCAGAATGGTGGGAGGCCAGGGGCCGGAAATCACAGCCGAGAACATTTCCGTGGGTCGGGGTAGACTCAGGGGGCAGAGAAGGATACCACTGGGAGAAAAGGTGAGCTCGTGTGTTACGGCTGCAACAAACCAGGCCATGTCGTTAAGGATTGTAGGAAGTATCGTCCGACAACGATAAATTCGGTAACTCCGAATACTGTTAAGAAACAGAAAACAGTGGAGTTGACTAACACAGCGGTAGCTACAGTTAATGGTTAGATGGCAACCATGCTGTATAATACCGGCTGTAGTTATCCGGCCTTGGTAGATAGTAGGTATGTCAAGCCTGGAGATTACACAGGCGAGACGGTTGAAGTCCAGTTTGCTAACCGGACGAAAGATTTGCTCCCGGTCGTTAACATTGATCTTGAATCGCCGTATGTAAAGGGACGAATTCAATCAGCGTGTTTGTCGGGACTGATTCATGACGTAATATTAGGGTGTAGGTATGTGTTGCCACAGCCTAACCCTATGACGTGTACACCTGTACACGTGGTGTCCGTTGAGACGAGGGCTATGAAGCGAAGGTCAGGGTCAAAGCCGCTGAGACCCACGACTTCGCCCATAGACAATTTGCTACCTGGCGAGTTTAGGAAACTTCAAGAGGAAGATTTGTCTCTCAACAAGGTACGCAGGTACGCAAAAGATTTGCTACCTGGCGAGTTGAGGAAACTTCAAGAGGAATATTCGTCTCTCAACAAGGTACGCAGGTACGCAAAAGATGGGTCCATACGGAAATTGCCAGACGGCGAGGTGAAGTTCGTCACGAAACGTGGTATTTTGTACCGGTACGCCAGGAAAGAGACCGATACGTTTAATCTGATTGGCTACGCTAAATAAGAGGCGTGTTTCCCACACGAAATTTCATGGTTTTAATATATATCATGGCAAAATTTAGTCAGTCTAAATGAGGGTCGACTTGGAAGCCAAATGGGTGTGGCGAAGACCAGAGATAGGCTAGTGATGGAGTTCTCCTTGCCAGGTGTGTATGGGGATGTTCTGAGGTTTTGTTGGTCGTGTGAGAAGTGTCAGCGAGTGGCACCTAAGACCTCCCATCGCCCAATGCCACTAGGAACCACCTCACTGATTGATGGGCCTTTCTCGAGGGTGGCGATGGACCCGGAGGGTCCGATAAAGCCGACGACAGATTTCGTGGTTGCTGCAGTTGTGACTGAAGAACCCGTCGACAACGAAGGAGAGGCGGAAGTACTCCCTAGTTGTCCTTTGACGAGGGAAGAAACCTACGTCGACGTTTTGTCCTTGACTACCACCTTTAATAAATACGCGACAAACGCGCATAGTGTACCCCCTTGCTTGTCGTGCGATATTTAAATAACTGATTCTGGAGAATTTCCAAAAGATAATACTACTTCAACTAGCTAACAAATGGTTTCTGTACCCTTTCAACTCTGACATTTTCGATACCAAGATCTAAGTTAACCTTTCCTTGACCGTTAAATAATGAAGGCTCAATTAAGAATCCATCTCGCCCCACAAACAGGGACATTAACACAATCGCAGACTCCATGTGTGCTTATAGAATTCCTTTGTCTTATTATATTCATGGACTTGATCACAGTCAGTCTGTTGCAAGAAGACGTGGATAAAACTAATTATGGTTAGTCAGCCTAATTTAGGGGAAAAAAAACATTGTATAACCGTTTCAATGACATGTGTGTATTTAATAAATAAACAGGAGAGTTTTTCCACCCAAAATTTAACGTATGAAGTAAGAAAGCTTAGTTTTATATCTATCTTAACAGGAACGTATTGTCGCCAGATATTTAAAGATTTCTAACCTTATGTATTATTCCTAGTCGCTTGAAAAGGACAGAATGGGTTGGTTTTGCTTTCCGATTAAAAACGAGATGATCTCTGTGACTTGAGACACAAGTACGAATGTTAAAGTGGCATGATTAATAAGCATGCATTTAACAAATCATTCAAGTTAAAGAATATGCGTAAATAATATCCGTAATGCTGCTAATTTTATGAATTTACAGTTAACAGATCTAAATGGATGTAATCGAAAAGACACCCAAAAGATGAATTTACAGTTAACAGATCTAAATGGATGTAATCGAAAAGACACCCAAAAGATGAATTTACAGTTAACAGATCTAATTGAATGTAATCGAAAAGACACCCAAAAGATGAATTTACAGTTAACAGATCTAAATGGATGTAATCGAAAAGACACCCAAAAGATGAATTTACAGTTAACAGATCTAAATGAATGTAATCGAAAAGACACCTAAAAGATGAATTTACAGTTAGCAGATCTAAATGAATGTAATCGAAAAGACACCCAAAAGATGAATTTACAGTTAACAGATCTAAATGAATGTAATCGAAAAGACACCCAAAAGATGAATTTACAGTTAACTGATCTAAATGAATGTAATCGAAAAGACACCCAAAAGATGAATTTACAGTTAACTGATCTAAATGAATGTAATCGAAAAGACACCCAAAAGATGAATTTACAATTAACAGATCTAAATGAATGTAATCGAAAAGACACCCAAAAGATGAATTTACAGTTAACTGATCTAAATGAATGTAATCGAAAAGACACCCAAAAGATGAATTTACAGTTAACAGATCTATATGAATGTAATAGAAAGGACACCCAAAAGATGAATTTACAGTTAACAGATCTAAATGAATGTAATCGAAAAGACACCCAAAAGATGAATTTACAATTAACAGATCTAAATGGATGTAATCGAAAAGACACCCAAAAGATGAATTTACAGTTAACTGATCTAAATGAATGTAATCGAAAAGACACCCAAAAGATGAATTTACAGTTAACAGATCTAAATGAATGTAATCGAAATGACACCCAAAAGACGAATTTACAGTTAACATATCTAAATGAATGTAATCGAAAAGACACCCAAAAGATGAATTTACAGTTAACAGATCTAAATGAATGTAATCGAAAAGACACCCAAAAGATGAATTTACATTTAACAGATCTAAATGAATGTAATCGAAAAGACACCCAAAAGATGAATTTACAATTAACAGATGCAAATGGGTGTAATGTACAAGACACCGAAGTAGATGGTTTTGCTGAAATTTCTAAGTTTACTTGCAAGAATGGATAACTCATTTCATTTTTTAGACCTCTTGATTGCACAAGTCTCCTTCTACTGTTTATGAGTAAAGAATAGCAGAATATAATAAATTATTGCGTTATATAAATCATTGTTTGTTGGTTTTTTGTTTACTGGAAATACCTATGATTTTATATCTGTTCATGTCAATACAGCATCATTTGCTTTAATCTTCGCATATACCATAACTGTGTAAATTTCAAGGTATCGTCTGTACTCGCTTATATGTCGAGTCCATCTGCACACTGCACAGAACCATATATGCCGTCGCATAATGCGCCGGCAGATCTAGATCTATGCAGTCTGCTAGGAGTAACCAGTAGAACAAACAACACAGACACTGATCTGCCAGCGCATCATGCGATTGCATATCAGGGTCTATGTTCTTTGCAGTTCGATTCCTCTTATAAGCGGATAAACACGGTATATGTAGTCATTTAAATCTATTATGAAATGGACTATACACAATAAAAGTTAAAATTCAGCCCTGTATAACATGCTCTTGACATCAAATCTAAGAAATATCAGCTAACGTACCGTTAGGTACTATTATACATTTATAGGTGTAACATACAAATGTCATCATGAAGGTTTGTTAATCTTTCAGTTAAGATAAAGCTCCCATTTATCATCTAAAAATCACATTGACGGCAGATATGCAGTGATTCCTCTGCACACGGAACTTTCGTATTATTCAGGGGAGCTAACCCCACCCCACCACATTCAATCAGTGTCCAAATCCATCGCCATCAATAAATTCTGTGTATCAATTTCAGTTGATACATAATGATGTTTATTTTATTTTTTTTTTTTTAATTCAAGCTTGACTGTGTAGATTACTCTACATTTTTATTTGCTTCGTGTTCTTTATTCGGAAATGTACACTTTTAATTTTATCTTCATGGAAATATGTCAAAACAAAAATGAAGACACAAATATTTTCCATTTTCCATCTCTTGTCTGATGCTGATTGATTAGGCATCTAACCATTAAAAACACACAAAACTATGCAAGTAAAATTTTGTGTCAATCAACACTTATTTTTCATATATAGTTATTGTCATATATAAGTTATCATATATAATTTATTTCTTATATATAGTTCCTTCAGGGATATATATATATATATATATATATATATATATATATATATATATATATATATATATATATATATATATATATATGGGTGTCTGTGAAACAATATCTCTCTAATATAAAAAGACTAAAGGTCTACATTTTCAAGACAAAGAAAAGACAAAAACGAGTTGCAGTCTTTCCTAATACACAGACAACAGCTCACTAAAGAAGTTCTTGAGGACACCACAATTTTCTATATACTTTTATTTGTGGACAACATGTCAGTCTTGTAACTTAATTGTAAAAGTGACTTTTTGAAACCTGAGCAGCGCATAATGCATATTACACTGTGATGGTATATGCACCGATTTAAGCAAATGATGCTGTATTGACAAGTCTGAGTCTCCCAGGATGGTACAATTAAATATATCTTTCTGAGTCTCCCAAAATGGTAAATTAAACATAAACTCTGTCTAGGTTTTGGACACTGAAACAAGTGTATAAAAGTTTAAACTTTGTCACATAGACATCGGTGCTTTAACGGGCCTTGTTAGAACTCAATGTCCGGTTGTATGTGACATTTACTTTTTAACTTAATTTTACAACTATTTTAGAAAAGCTTACAGATGAAACTAATCTAAATTGGTTTGTTTCTTAACACAAAAAAGGGAATGACCTCCCTGATATAAAGCTATTTCATTAATTTATGGGAGCGATTATATTCAACCTTTGACACAGAGGAGACTTAACTAGATACGATAATGGTTTGCTTATCAGTTCTTTCCAAAAGATTATGAATGGCTTATCTTGATATGTTTTTGTAAACCATTATAATCATTATAAGGTTCATACCGTAGCTTCACACTAACAATACTATTTTGTATCGATTTCAAATCAAATTAAAAATAACCTTGTTTTCCAGAGTAATCTTAAAAATGAATATATATTTGAACTGGTTTTATAAAGGAAGATTTCATAATGGAATATCTTAAATGTATACACATTTCTGATATTGTTTGCAATGCCATTTTTACGTACGTTTGAAATTTAAGGACATGATTAAATGCATTCTTACATGTTCAGGGAGTGTGTAAATGTTGAATGCGTGCTAGCTGGTATCGGAATTGCACATGGTGCTTAAGACACGGTATCTGAAAGCTCTCTGTTTGTGATCGTATTGGTTTTAAAATGTATCTACATAGTAACTGATCGTGTAGTAATGATGTTCATGTCGTGTATTTTCTCTATAATAAAATAAATCGTCCAGATAGCTAATGACACACACACACAAACACACACATACATACATATATACATATATACATACATACATACATACGTACATACATATATAGATACATACATACATACATATATACATACATACAAACATACACACATAGATACATACATACATACATACATATATACATACATACATATATACGTACATACATACATATATACATACATACAAACATACATACATACATACATACATAAATACATACATACATACATACATACATACATACATACATGGATGTATGCCTACCTACCTACCTACATACATACATACATACATACATATATACATGCATACATACATACATATATACATACATACAAACATACACACATTCATACATACATACATACATACATACATACATACATGGATGCATGCATACATACATACATACATACATACATACATACATACATACATACATACATACATACATACATACATACATACATACATACATACATACATACATACATACATACATACATACATACATACATACATACATACATACATACATGGATGCATACATACCTACATGCAGGGCATTTCGAAAAAGATCCCGCAGCTTGTCAAGCCTTGTTAAGATTCACAATGGCATGTGATTGATTAAACAGGAAACCACATGCCAGCTATAAAGTAAAGAAATTTATAGCTGTTTTTAAACGAGATAAATATATTTCGTTACTTGTATTAACATATGTTGCAGGTACGCAAACAATAAACGATTATATGGAGGGAAATAAATCCGAAATTGCCTTTTAAAAGAAAGATTGTCCCTTGCAAAATCATTCTATTTCTGTCTTTTCAAATGTCAAAAAGGACACATTTTTCTCTCAGCCTTTGAGGGGTAAGCGATATAATGTTATCGCGAACATATCAGTTTAATCAAACCAACCAACTGTCTTAGTTTTAATTCAAAATTTCGTTATTTATCTCAATAGTTCTTTCAATTTTGGAATTTCATTGAGAATTAACATACCGTAATTCAGTGTTAAATGCCTTACTGAAATGTCCATAACCTTTAGGTTGTGGAACGAAATTCATGTGTTCTTCAGCCAAGGCTAGAGTGAGACTATCAATATGCCAGCTCAGAATCTTCTTTAAATACAGAAATGTGTACTTTGCATGCATCAGAGGTATGGGCACTTAGTGTATGCCTATGCAGTTTCAGGTTCAATCAAACCCTTGATGTTTACCCATCCCAGTCCTTTTTTAAATTTGTATCCACTATCCCAAAGCAACATCACGTTACACACCTTTGCCGCCAACAGAACTGATTGTGAGTTGTAAGGTCTTAATGTGCAATTGACAAGAAATAAATTCTTATTAAAAATCAATCGACATGACTGTTTACTTTTACGTTTCAACCAATCGGCTTTCTTTGCGTCTTTGCGTATCGGGGCTGTAGTCGTGCTTTGAGCACATTGAGGTTGATATCTAATCCGTTGAAACGGTAAGTTCTAATAAGAAGGGCTTGTTTCTGGAATTGAAGGTACGATAAAACTTAACAGCATACTAATAAATGATCACAAAATCCCGACATCCAAGTGCACCTTGTTCATCCTTTCTAACTTACATTCAGTAGGGTAATGCCTTGACTTCCCTTGAAAAGGTCAAGAATAATGTAAGTCTGCCGCAAAAGTCTCCATCAAAGTCTCCATCAAGGACACCTTTTCTGAACTAACGGTTTAACATGACTCGTCTCCTGCATTAAAATTAGTATGGAATGGCGGTTTTCACTTCAGAAAAGCGTTAGGGACTCATTCTTTGAGCGCCAACGATCGTTCCTTTTAAGCTATGTTTGTTCCAGAAAAGTTAGACTGGAGCCATCAAACTTGAGCTAAGACGTTATGTTTTAATTTTGAACTTTCAGTTGAGTCAGTTGAGTCAGTGGCCTGAGTTTTCTGGCCAACAACGATATCTGGACACTTTCACTAAGATCCATTGAAATCAAATATCTGCGTTTCTCAGAAACGATCGCTCTTTTGCACCGAAACCTCATTGGTCTCGCCCTTCTGTGCTTGGGCAAACCATTAGATAATAGCTGCTGGAAGAAAACCAATTACATGGATTATATTTACATCAGTAACTTTTATCTTTTCAGTGCTTTCATACCGATATTATCTTCAGTTCACATACTCTCTCCCTCTGAAGGTAAATTTCTAATACATATTTTAAATTGCTCATGTGCAAATGACATAAACATTTGACACAAGGCCTTCCAAAGTCCGAAACACTGCAGTCAACACAAGCGGCACATAACCGAACTTTTTTATGACTTGCATACTCACACTTTGTTTCCTCTGCAGTGATCTTGGGTGACAGTATTTGGTATCAAGCAAAGGGATCAATTCCATTGTGTCGAGAAGAAATTAGGCGTATTAATCATCTTTTTGTTTCAAAACACATCTACCGTCAACTACATTTGAGTACTTCCATACAACACAAAGGAGAGTAGGCCTATTATTGTTCAATGGAAACTATTTACGGCTGCGAAACAGCAAATATGATAAATTGATATCACACTGGGAATTAAGGGAATAAATCAGGGTTCACCGTTTGAACCTCTTTATTCTACCTGAATATCACAAAAAAGCAAATAAATCGTTAGCAAATAAGTTTCAAAAGCTAATAGTAAGTGGCTTGTCTAATGCCATTGCCATTTTCAAATTTTTTTTATTATCATTGTTGTGTGTAAAAACAATTGTTTTCAGGTCAGATCCAAATTATTTATGATAAATATTCGTTTAACGGTAGAAATATCAAACTGCTTCGGATTATCTTTAATTTTCCTTTTTAATTAGCAAAATTAAACACTGAGTTAAACATCTGAACTTTAAGATAAGATAGTAGTGGGAGATTTAGTATATTTTAGTTTCGGGATGAAGGATTTTTCGTTCTACGTGGATGTCTGAAAGAAATATGTACTCCTCCAACGCCCCCATCTTGCTCACTAAGTGCGAATATCAGAAGAAAATGCATTGAAGGAATACTTATATCTCTTGAACATGTCTCTATCTTTGTGTATGTCTTTGTTACAATCTGTCTTTCTCTCTTAGCCAATTGTACTTTGTCTGTCATCTTCTCTTATTCATTGCGTATTCTGTCTATATCTTATTTGTTATCGAGACGTCTATCTGTCTGTGTGCCTATCCATCTAGCCCTGTCTCTGCTGTTAAGTTATCTCTTTTTTTGAAATATTGTTGTCTCTGTCCTTGAAATATTGTTGTTTTTCTGATTTTATCTGATTAGGTGAAACATAAAGGTTCTTCAATCAAACGGGCCTGAATTGTGAGACAACATAGGCCCCCTCCTAAGATGCCCCTTTCAATAAAGGCCACCTTTGATCAGACGCCATCTTGTCTGACGCCAAGAGATAGTGTATTTTTGCTATTTTGCAGAAGGGTTGGCAATATAATATGGAATCAATGTATGAACTAACGTGTGCGGGTTGATTTAGACCTGTGTTACATTAACTGTTGGCCCTACTTCACATAAGAATTATTATAACGAACAAGAAAGTATGTTTTTTGAAGTGTCAGTTCTGACAACGCTTTGTTCGTCTGTGGGTTCATTACGGGATTCTACCAAGTACATGCTTTGTTTTTCCGTGGGTTCATTATGGAGTACTGCCAAATACATGTGTGAACAGTCTGATATATATTCACTACACAATTACATAAGGCAATTAGACACGCATTTCCTGATGTCATAAAATCGAACTCTGGTCTAACAGCGTTGCAGTTTTCTCATATTAGCTTACAAAGCAAGTTTTGTACGTATTTAAATATCGCGGTTCACACATAAATCGTATTAATTCAGGATTTTAAGATAATCAATTTCAATATGATTTGCACTTTGTTTTGATACCATTGTACTTTGACTGTATTCTCGTGCTCTGCTATATTATGAATGTAAGTATAACCAACTATTAGCATATTAGAAATTACAAAACCAAAACATTTATCTATATTCTGTGTCCAAAGATACTATTAAGACTGGTTAACTCAACTGCTAAGAGAAGCATGGGAACCATACAGTTTGCTGTATGCAAACGTTTTTCGGAAAATTCTTTTCCGGAAGCTCCAGAAGACATTTGCACTAAAGCAACCAAGTCTGATCGTTTTTCTTGGTTGCGAATCACCTTAACAAACGGTTATATAACGTAAACTAAGAAATACAATTTCTATTCAATCACCACAAGAAATACAATTTCTATTCAATCAATTTCTATTCAATCAACACAAGAAATACAATTTCTATACAATCACCACAAGAAATACAATTTCTATTCAATCACCACAAGAAATACAATTTCTATTCAATCACCACAAGAAATACAATTTCTATTCAATCACCACAAGAAATACAATTTCTATTCAATCACCACAAGAAATACAATTTCTATTCAATCAATTTCTATTCAATCACCACAAGAAATACAATTTCTATTCAATCAATTTCTATTCAATCACCACAAGAAATACAATTTCTATTCAATCACCACAAGAAATACAATTTCTATTCAATCACCACAAGAAATACAATTTCTATACAATCACCACAAGAAATACAATTTCTATACAATCACCACAAGAAATACAATTTCTATTCAATCACCACAAGAAATACAATTTCTATTCAATCACCACAAGAAATACAATTTCTATTCAATCAATTTCTATTCAATCAACACAAGAAATACAATTTCTATACAATCACCACAAGAAATACAATTTCTATTCAATCAATTTCTATACAATCACCACAAGAAATACAATTTCTATACAATCACCACAAGAAATACAATTTCTATTCAATCACCACAAGAAATACAATTTCTATTCAATCACCACAAGAAATACAATTTCTATTCAATCACCACAAGAAATACAATTTATATTCAATCAATTTCTATTCAATCACCACAAGAAATACAATTTCTATTCAATCAATTTCTATTCAATCACCACAAGAAATACAATTTCTATTCAATCACCACAAGAAATACAATTTCTATTCAATCACCACAAGAAATACAATTTCTATTCAATCAATTTCTATTCAATCACCACAAGAAATACAATTTCTATTCAATCACCACAAGAAATACAATTTCTATTCAATCACCACAAGAAATACAATTTCTATTCAATCACCACAAGAAATACAATTTCTATTCAATCACCACAAGAAATACAATTTCTATTCAATCACCACAAGCGACGTAGATAAACTTCCAACCATGTGGAAGGTTCCCTTCACAAATGTCTGTGCTAAATTCATATCTCCGTGATTTTGTGTGAACAAGGACGCAAAAGCAAAAAGATAAGGTTTTCCGACTTTCTCCTGGCTTCAGCAATTTCCACGTGCAATTAAAGAAAACAACTGACTGCTGCTACTCTTTTCTATTCGTTATCCGAATGTAACTCAAATATATTTTCGCATTTCTCTGAATGTTTGCTTGACATAAAATAAATTTTCTTGCAGGTAACCTTTATAAAGCAGTGAGCATACATATGTTGATGTAAGACACAGACTCAGTTATTCGCTAATAAGATAGTTAAGAGACATATCTTCAAAACTCTAAACTTCCCCTTGTGTCTTGGGTTAGGGCCAAGTTAATATCTGGAGAGATATTTATCTTCAGGCAAAGGACACATGTCCAACTTTAATAAACATATTTAGTAATGGTATATACTGAATGTGGGTATTCTTTTTAGTTACAAGATTTTACAGACGTTGCACCTTCATATTAGCAAATGAAAAGCTGCATAAGTTTACAGTTTGAGTTTTATTACAGGAGGTACTCAAATCCCTGTTTAATTTAAATGTACTTAATAATCATTCCTGCATAGTGCCTGACTTTTAACATGTACTTAATATCAATTCATGCATAGTGCCTGTCTTTTAACATGTACTTAATATCCATTCCTGCATAGTACCTGTCTTTTAACATGTACTTAATATCCATTCCTGCATAGTACCTGTCTTTTAACATGTACTTAATATCCATTCCTGCATAGTGCCTGTCTTTTAACATGTACTTAATATCCATTCCTGCATAGTGCCTCTCTTTTAACATGTACTTAATATCCATTCCTGCATAGTGACTGACGTTCCTTAAGTAATGCAGCATAGTTAATAAAAAAAAAAAAATCCGTACTATAAATCTTCACATTTAAACTCTCCTTATTTACGGGAATGCCTAATGCTTGAGTCAGAGATATTGCAACCGTCATCTGTCGTGGAAAATATCTCTATCCCCGATCAGGAAATAAATCTCTTGCCTCGTTTCTCTTCGTTAAGTCGGATAAAATGTCACCTATATAGACGTGATTTTCATCCCTCAAACGATTTAAATCCCGTTTCAATGGTAAAATAGACCTCCTCCCATAACCCCGCCAAATCGTTATCTGTGTCAATTTCTGAAATTGCATCAGAGCGCCGGATGTTGTCGGCGACCAATGTTTAATGGTTATATGACGAATTGAAAATAAATCCATTCCGAAAATTATTTATTTTTCGTGGAAGAAGTTGCGAAGCACATAACATATAATATATTTTTGTTTTAAATTGAGTTTTGAAATGAGGACACAAAAAGGTCATTTTCAGGGTAGATATTATTCAACATATGCTAAAAATACCATTTTAACGCTTACAAACTTTTTTTTTTCCAAATGACACTATTTTTTTCTCAAAACAAATTTAGTATTTATCTTAAATGATTTTTGAGTTTGTATACGCCTGTGTTTGTGTATAAACACGAAAAACATATCTCATTTAACACTAACGAGTGATAACTGGATTCCTTTAAAATCTGAAATTATCCAAATGTTCCTTCCTGTTTAAGCTATTTGTGGAGAAGATTGTACTTGACTGGTAAAGAGTGGCATGTTGTGTACAGATAAACACTTGTCATTTCATACTATGTTCCAAACTTTATATCCGTGTCATGCAGGTGTGAATACAACAAACGGTCGCCTTGGATCGCTGCATGCTGTCAGTTATTGTTGTTATCTCAGTAATTTAAGACATTCGACTGGAGAAAATATTCAAATTTTAAAATGGGAGGCGAATTTAGATAATATGAGGTGTTTGTGGGTAGCAGGTTAGAGTCTATTAAATTCTAATTCACTTTTCTCTAACAAAAAATATATTAATTCCTTCGTCATAAATAAAATGTATTCTCCTACTGTTCGATTTATAGGTAAATGAAGAATTAATGTAGTGAAAATATATGCCAAATAAGTTTTGATAACATAATGAAAGATCGTGAAGAATCAATCCAGTCAGCACCATGTTACACGATGAACTGAAAATAAATGCGAAATAAGTTTTGATAACATAATGAAAGATCGTGAAGAATATTTGCCTGTCGACCTGTTTTCTTACGTGAGGTGTTTGCTAAATCAGCACCGTTATCAGGTAGCGACTTTTCTTGCAGCCATAAAGAGGTTATACTTCACCTTATCACCGTTTACATGATTTAAGATGCACATTAAATAGTCCATAGCCCAACAAAACAACAGGACCCGGTATATGACTCCCTAGAAATAACCACGTCTGTCATCGATAAGGGGAGCCATAAATCTTCACTACTTAACATAGGTATTGTCTTATCTCCTACGACATGTAATTGGGAATAAGATTGCAGGGTTATATATTAATTGTGTATGTGTAGCACCAGAAGCAAGCTGGCACAAATAACATCTAATTTTCTCAACAATCAGCGGTTTCCAACCTAAGGTCGGCCAACCAAATCAGGGTCGCGGGGGGGGGGGGGGGGGGGGGGGGGGGGGGCTCAGTAGGGTCATCAGAAGAAAATTTTAAAATCATACCATAAGCCTGAGGGTCGAGAGGTCCTGTTGGTGGACAATTTAATGTCGCATGAAAAAAAAAGGTTCGGAACCACTGCTCAAAATAGACAGACACACAATATATATATATATAGATTGATAGGTAGATAGGCGTGTATCATTAACTTCCAATATTATAAATAATGGTGATCCCAATTAAGGAGATACAGTTAAAACCTGAGCATCTTAGAGATCCGTAGTGATCACATTGAGATACTGCCAGGCATTTATATATTGTCCAAAATCTGAACAGGATTGATAAACCCAGGATACTATTACTGACAAATTACTGTGTAGATCCCCATGTAGACCCCCATGTCTCTGTAGACCACTATGTATATGGGAATGAAGGATGAACGGACTATTAATTATAGTCTATACTAGCGGATAAGTCAGGTCCAACTGCATACTGCACAGACCCTGATCTCTCGTTGCATTATTCGCCAGCAGATCTACGTGTATGCAGTTTATTAGGAGTAATCAGTAAAACAAACAACATAGACCCTGATCTAACAGTGTATTATGCGACGACAGATCAGGGTCCTCGTTGTTTGCAGTTGAACTCGACTTAAACGCGAATATAGACGGTATAGCCTTTGAGAAAGCTTTGGCCAATATCTCAAAAATTCATATATCTCGCCTGAAACCTGGCTGCTTGTATTGTTTTATAGATCTTCACTGAAACAAATGAACACATAAAACGAGTTGCGTTTGATTTTAATCAGTACTTTTTCATATTAATGTATTTAGGAAGTAAAGAGAGACCATAAATTGTATGATAAATATTAGTTTATTCCTGTATTGTGTATCTCTCTCTCTCTCTCTCTCTACATGGAAGTGAAACAATGTTTTGTGTATTTACACTACAAGGCAATATATAAAGTGAGCTAACTTTTGAAAAATTCTGGCAACATTCCGCCCTGACTAAATTTAATGTTAAAAAAGAACATAAAAATACCTCCTTTATTGAAGAAACTAGCAGTGACATTAATTGAGTTATCTATATATTTATAGTAGATTCAAAATTTTACGTTTAGAAATACCCAGCTAGAATGAAAGTAATGATAACACACATTGACAAAATAACTTGACATCAAGCGACAATCATATTATTTATCAGGAGTGTACTTGGTAAGCAACTCGGCCCTGGACTTATCTGCCGGGACAGGCCCGGGGTTTTGCTAACACCAGTAAAACACCGGTAAAAACGGATTTTTTTGACGGCCCACCGGCCCACCGATGCGGCGGTCTGCCGGGACAGGCCCGGGGTTTTGCTCACACCAGTAAAACACCGTAAAAACGGAATTTTTGCGGCGGTCCACCGGGATTTGTCCCGGTATGCCCAATGGCCAGTACACCACTGTTATTTATGCTGTCAGAGAAGAACAATTTCAAAAAGTGAACAATGATATATTTGAAAGCGAGAGACTCTTTTGCTGAAACAAAAAATCCTTTGTTTACACTTCCAATAAAGCTGCGCATTGCAAACTAAGATGCTGGCACCTATGCACATGCATACTACAGACGAAATACAAAGTAAATACATGATGACAAAATTTCGAACGTCTAAAACGTTTTTTACGCATCATATCACAGGAAAAGGTCACAGTTTGTCAGAGACATACAAAGTACATGTTTCTGTAACTTGATTGACTGTGACCAGAAAATTGTTAATCTTTTAATTATTATTTAGACGTGCTGGTGACCTTGACCAAAATTCATCTGAGTATCACTGGCAAAACAGGGAAGTATTTTAGAATTTGCACATTAAAAACTAAAACTTTAAAAAAAAATCACACACACACACACACAAGGAAGCAATCGAGTGGAGAGCATAGATAACAATGGTAAACTTCTAACGGCCGCCTCAAAGAAACATGGAAGTCGTCTGAAACAAAAGTTTTTTGTACAGTATCACATACGCAGTCAAGTCAGGTAAACTGTACAGTATCACATAAGCTGTCATAATTCTTAAAGTCAGGTAAACTGTACAGTATCCCATACGCAGTCAAGTCAGGTAAACTGAACAGTATCCCATACGCAGTCAAGTCAGGTAAACTGTACAGTATCACATACGCAGTCAAGTCAGGTAAGCTGTAGAGTATCACATACGCAGTCAAGTCAGGTAAAATGTACAGTATCACATACGCAGTCAAGTCAGGTAAACTGTACAGTATCACATAAGCAGTCAGGTCAGGTAAACTGTACAGTATCACATAAGCTGTCATAATTCTTAAAGTCAGGTAAACTGGACTATTTTAAATCTTAATATAGAAATAATAAAAGCTTACATATATCATTAGACTTTAACAAATCTATGGAAATAAATAAATGACTTTTCTTCTTCTTGAATAATAAGTATGTCTTCGATAATGAGGTCAGTAAGTACTTTTTAGTTTTAGTTTTTAGTTCTGGTACAAGGAATTGGAGTTGCTCATGTGGTCTTAATTATTTCTTTCCAATAGATATTGTTTTGTCAACAAACACCTTTTTCTAAAACTGAAATTAAATGTGTGTGGAAAATTTAGAGCAATATTTTCATGAGTCAGATAAATAATTTTTATCCTATAAGATTTGCTACAATCACATAGGAAGTTGAAGCAAAACGCCAGCAATTAACATGATGTCTGTCTAATAATTGCCTGTCGATTTATCGATATGTTTATATCGATATGTTTATATTTGTTTACGTGAAAAATCTCCGAAGAACGCTGAAATTACCTTGGTTACCGTATAGATTGATGCAAGATTGTAAATTTTGTATTTCCTACATCGAAAACTATTACCAGTTTTTTTTTAAAAATTAAAAAATTCAAAAATTGGACATAGTCCGACGATAAACACCGCCATATCTAAGAGACACTGGATCAAACAAAGTACGGTTAGCTCAGTTTGTAGAGCGCGGGATTCTTTGTAGATTCGGATTACAGAATAATACACAACAAAATAATTACAAAATAGAGACTGAAATTCTACTGTGAAACTTGATCACGATTTGTGTCCAGTTTGCCAGTTGGAAACACAGGATTTATTTGACATGCTTTCGAAATATCCTGAATTGAGATCTTATAGGATTTATATTGTACATATCGTAGATAATCTTTATTTAAAACAAAAGTGGAATTCGCGTTCTATATAGCATTTTGTATGAAGAAATGTTTCTGATTGGTTATAACAAAGATTCATCATACGTAAATGTCTATTTTTTTAGAAACTGCTTTCTGATCATTACTCGAATGTGCACAAAAGATTAAATAACATGTCATTATTTGCAAGTAAAATAGATATAGAAAGACTGTTTAAATATATAACAAGGAAATACATATTATATGTTTATCAGCACAGTCTGTAGAACACGGGACTCTTAATCCCGGGTCCCTTGGTTGGAGGTGGTAGCATTTTACGTGCGCAATATATTTTAATAGAGTCTTTGAAATGCATATTTCTCTAAAAACAGGTACTTTATACAATACATGTATTTTATTAAGGTTATTTTTCACTTTTTGTAAGATTTTCACCATACCTGATATAAATATTGACATGTCCTGTTTCATTCGTTTGTGTATTAGGTCAACTTTGAACAGAACATAATTTACATTGAGTTTAACATTGTTCACCCTCGCATGATTTTGTTTGTGTATCCATCCATACCACATATTTTTTTTTCTCAATTATTCGTTGTTTAAGGAGGAACTGTATACTTGAAGTCAATAAACATATCATTCGATTCCAAAACTAAACTAATGTGTAAGATGATGTGGTCTTTAGTTAATTATAAATGACCTTATCAAATTATAGAATATGATATAACTAATTATAAATTACTCTTCTTTAATTATAGAGGAGATATTTTGAAACTTCTGCAGCTAATATTTGAATCAAACTTATTGTCGCTTTGTGTTAGAACTTTTATATCGTAGTTTTTCCACAACTTTCTAGTGACTTTGGACATTATAGTGATTTTCAACTTTCTAGTGATTTTGGACATTATAGTGATTTTCAACTTTCTAGTGACTTTGGACATTATAGTGATTTTCAACTTTCTAGTGACTTTGGACATTATAGTGATTTTCAACTTTCTAGTGACTTTCGACATTATAGTGATTTTCAACTTTCTAGTGACTTTCGACATTATAGTGATTTTCAACTTTCTAGTAACTTTGGACATTATAGTGATTATCGACTTTCAAGTGACTTTGGACATCATAGTGATTTTCAACTTTCTAGTGACTTTGGACATTATAGTGATTTTCAACTTTCTAGTGACTTTGGACATTATAGTGATTTTCGACTTTCTAGTGACTTTGGACATTATATTGATTTTCAACTTTCCAATGACTTTGGACATTATAGTGATTTTCAACTTTCAAGTGACTTTGGACATTATAGTGATTTTCAACTTTCTAGTGACTTTGGACATTATAGTGATTTTCAACTTTCTAGTGACTTTGGACATGATAGTGATTTTCAACTTTCTAGTGACTTTGGACATGATAGTGATTTTCAACTTTCTAGTGACTTTGGACATGATAGTGATTTTCAACTTTCTAGTGACTTTGGACATGATAGTGATTTTCAACTTTCTAGTGACTTTGGACATTATAGTGATTTTCGACTTTCAAGTGACTTTGGACATTATAGTGATTTTCAACTTTCTAGTGACTTTGGACATTATAGTGATTTTCAACTTTCCAGTGACTTTTGACATTATAGTGATTTTCAACTTTCAAGTGACTTTGGACATTATAGTGATTTTCAACTTTCAAGTGACTTTGGACATTATAGTGATTTTCAACTTTCAAGTGACTTTGGACATTATAGTGATTTTCAACTTTCCAGTGACTTTGGACATTATAGTGATTTTCAACTTTCAAGTGACTTTGGACATTATAGTGATTTTCGACTTTCTAGTGACTTTAGACATTATAGTGATTTTCAACTTTCTAGTGACTTTGGACATTATAGTGATTTTCGACTTTCCAGTGACTTTGGACATTACAGTGATTTTCGACTTTCTAGTGACTTGGACATTATAGTGATTTTCGACTTTCTAGTGACTTTGGACATTATAGTGATTTTCGACTTTCAAGTGACTTTTGACATTATAGTGATTTTCAACTTTCTAGTGACTTTGGACATTATAGTGATCTTCGTCTTTCAAGTGACTTTGGACATTATAGTGATTTTCGACTTTCAAGTGACTTGGACATTATAGTGATTTTCGACTTTCTAGTGACTTTGGACATTATAGTGATTTTCGACTTTCAAGTGACTTTGGACATCATAGTGATTTTCAACTTTCTAGTGACTTTGGACATTATAGTTATTTTCAACTTTCTAGTGACTTTGGACATTATAGTGATTTTCATTTTTCTAGTGACTTTAGACATTATAGTGATTTTCAACTTTCTAGTGACTTTTCACATTATAGTGATTTTCAACTTTCTAGTGACTTTGGACATTATAGTGATTTTCAACTTTCAAATATTATGGCTGCAAACATTCAGTCGTAAAAGACATGCAATAAAAAGTTAAAATAATTTTGAAAATACAATAACAAGTTAAAATAATTTTGAAAAAATAGTTTGAAAGTAATGCTATATGACTAAATAATCACATCAGATGCTGAAGAAAAGACGTCACATTGCCTGTTGACTGAGAATGAAGAAATAGTCTTGCTGACTTCTCAGAGTATAGACTGGTACAAGAATGTAAACATTTAATTTCCTAGATCGAGAGCTATGACGAGACGAAATTGCATGGAATTTCTGAAGACGAAATAAATGAGTTGTGCGGTTTTCTAGTGATTTTCGACTTTCTAGTGATTCTAGTGATTTTCGACTTTCTAGTGATTTTCCATTCTATTTTCGACAATGCTTCGCAAAAGTATTGACACTGCCTTACATTCCTGCATCAAATATAAATCTACGGTTTTTATTGTGTTAACTGAAGAAAAAAAAATAAAGTAAGTTAAAAATGTGCGCCAGAAGCAATATTAACTTTGGTTTAAGAGTCTGTATTCAATTATAGTCTACATTCCGTGTCCAAATGGTAATAATAACACGTCTGATAACCACAAAATATTTGCTCTTACAATGAGCATTATTAAAGATGTTTGGATGAAGAAACTGATATGTTGGCCTTTTTTCTTTCTTGTTTTACGTGCTCAGTGTATTTCGCAAGAGTCAAAGTGACCTAAGACTTATTCTGTATGGGCTATTTAGAAATTCAATAGCTAAGCTGTAAAGTAAACTTTAAGTGATGCCGTCTTCTAAATTCATTTTTTTTTTATCTCTTAGTTTCCACGTCAAAGATTTTGGTTATGAAAATTCTGACACAAACAGGTTTCTAAGGTTACTAATATACACGAGCAAACACAAACAACTAAACAAGGCGTTCTGAGTCATGTTTTCATGATTCAAATAAGAGCATTATATATTCCAATTAGATGTGACACAATTACATCATACGTTGAAGAAGAAAAAAAGAAAGAAAGAAAGAAATTTAAAAATTAAGATGCATGCTGCAGGTTAATTGCTTGTCAATTTATCTAACTTGGAAACACTGTTTCTGAATTAGTTGGTGGGTTACTGTACCATGAGATAAAATTGCACATCATATGACTATGGGATGAATTCTAAGCGGCAAGCGTTCGATAGGTGCCCGGTTAGCTCAGTCGGTAGAGCACGGGACTCTTAATCCCGGGGTCGTGGGTTCGAGCCCACATCGGGCGACTATATTTTAATAGCTATCGACTTGGATGGTAAATACAACTTTTAAATGTATGTTTCTCCTAATTATGTTGCTTTATATGACAGAAGACAATGTGAAATATGATATTTTTCACTTTGCTTTAGAATTTCATCATGTATTAACATGTTTTGTTCTCTTTTTTGTAAGGTCGGTAACATTTGAAATCTTTGACTTTTGCGTTTAACGTCGTCACCCAAATATATTATATTTGTTTAACCATACCAACTATTTTTATTGAAATTACTTTTTTGAACTTTTTTTTTACGAGGAACTGTATAATTGAATTGAATAAAGAAATCTCCCAGGTATTAAAAATGAAGTATGTTGCAAGAGATTTAGTGGGCTTTAGCTAATTATAAATTACCTTTAGCTAATTATAAATTACTTTTACCTAATTTTAGGTGACCTGTAGCTAATCATAAAAGAGAGCTATTTTGATGATTTCTGCACCTAATCTTTCGTGCAAAAGTTATTATAACATCGTCTTATAACTTTTTAATCTTTATTCCACACCAACGAATTTGGTATCGAACATTATGACATAAATGTGTTGACGTGTTTTATATATATATATATATATATATATATATATATACACACACACACACAATAACAAACTCAGATAATAAAGAAAATATTAAAAGTAAAGTTTTATGACTAAATATAAGGTATATATTCCTGTTGAATGTGACACAATCACATCGGCGGAAGTTGAAGAAAAGACTTCCAATTGCCTGTTGATTTATCAATCTAAATCTACTTCTGAGAAGGTACAAATAGCGTTGATGACTTATTACAATATAGACTGGTACAAGAATGTAAATATTTAATTGCCTTGATCAACAACTATCAGGAGATAAAATTCCACAGCAGGTTAGAAGAAGAAGAAAAAAATGAGTTCTGAAGAATTCGTGCGATTTTAATGTAACATTTCACACTGCTTCCCAAAGTATTAACACTGTCATAATAAATAAATATGTTGTCTTTATTGTGTTAATTGCAAATAGTTAAGTAAGATAAATCTTATGCCGAAAGCAAAATTCACTTTGGTTTACGCATTTATATCTACATTCAACATTTAGTGTCCAAGTGACAATCATTAGTAGCCTGACAACCACAACGGCATTATAAAATATTTACTTTACAATTAGCGTTATTTCAGGTGTTTTGATGAGAAAAAAAACTGATTTATCTGGCATTTCTATTTCACGTGCTCAAAGTATTTCGCAAGAGGTTTCATAATCTACGACTATTTTGAAAATTCAAAATCTGATCTTTAATGCAAGCTTCTAGTTACGTTGTCTTCTAATTATTATGTTTTAGGTTTCTCGTCAAAGATTTAAGTTACGAACATAGCGACATAAACAGGTATGTAAGCAAACACAAATACATAAGAAACACATATAATCACAGAAAAGTTTTCATGACTCAAAAATAAATTCTTTATATTCAAATTTGATGTGAAATAATCACAGCGGAAGTTGATGAAGAAAGATGGCAATTAATATGCAGTCTGCTTGTTGATTGCCTGTCAACTGCTTGTTGATTGCCTGTCAACTGCTTGACTAGTTTTTATATCATGAGATAAATATACAAAGGAACTTTACGAGAAAAGGTAGAAGCTATTAACAATATCAGCCCGGTTAGCTCAGTCGGTAGAGCACGGGACTCTTAATCCCGGGGTCGTGGGTTCGAGCCCCACATCGGGCGGAGGTATTTTACGTGCGCAAAGTACTTTAATCGCCTGGGTCTTAAATGTTACGAAAAACTTTGAAAAAAGTATATTTGTTTGAACCACAACTGCATTGTCAAATATTTCCTGTTGCAATTCAATGCAACTAATATGTTTTGGGGAAGAAACTGATTTATTAGTTGATTCGGGTGCTGCAGTCACTTGATCTTGCCTGACCTAAGCTTCGATGAGTTGAAAACGGAAATGAGATGCGGCGTGTCGTGTATAAATCAAAACAGATTTATAGTCAGCCAGACCTCTCGCTTTGCTTCGTGAGATCTCTGCCATATGAGGACGTGGTAAAATTCTGCATTGATCTCTTTTACCGACATCAGACGCCACGTTAAAAGTTTGTTGAAGCGAAACTATAACGAGATCTCTTTATATCTCGATTTTTTTTCCAGAATACTTTCTGCAACCTTTAAAGTCAGAATAAAGTGAAAGCTTAAAGTTGTATAATTGAACATCACTTTGAAAAACACACGCGGAACGCAAGAGACGCGTCTGAATCAGTCAATGAAATTTTTCATGTGTCCGCGAAACATGACATCATCTTATCATCACAGTGACGTACTACGTTACCTTATCATCACAACGTCACCCCATCTAACCAACTAATCTGATCACTTTGCCAAAATTTGGGAAAGCCTCGTACTGGCGTGGATAGAAAACCCCGTTTTCTTTTACTAGACCCTCGTTTGAAGGAGATCCCAAAGAACCACTCGAGAGTTTGGTTGGGCTAGTCTAACAGAATTATTGATCGTGAAAAAAGGAAATGAGGAATAAATTACATAGTAGCTGATAAATATGTATTTTTCTTCGATTATCTGATAGAAGTGGCAAGTTAAATCATGTTATGATATTAAAAGAATTTCAAATAACCTTGGTTTGTGTTAAAACGTTTCTAGAGAGATGGCTGATATTTTATCAGGCAAAGTGAACTTTTCTTCATATTAACTTAGTCTAATAAAGTTTAATAAATTTTAAAATAAAACCTATGCTCAGTGTGCAGAATGTAAACGGCTTGTAGAATCTTGTACTCCATACTAGGGTCTAATTAAGAAGAAAAGGCACAAAAGAATAACTGTTATATTAGCACAGGGTTTCTGGATTACATGTATTAATATTAGCACAGGGTTTCTGGTTTACATGTATTAATATTAGCACAGGGTTTCTGGTTTACATGTATTAATATCATCAATTGCCTTTCACCATTGCCAAGGCCAGTGAAGAAAACACGCATTCCTTAAAACATTTTGTTCTTACGTTTTCTCAATATCAAGCAAACTAAGCGCTCTCGTTCGGAAATTTTTACAAGGAAGATAATCCCTTTTTATTGTTCCGGTTTTAACTTTTTAGGGAAGTTTTATGGGCAGTTAACGAGACACATGCAACGAGGCATAGACGCAGACATATTGGTTGTCTGGTATGGAGGACTTGAGGTACTAAATTACAGAACACAAGAATTATTTGTATACATATTAAAATCTCCAGTACAGCTGGGATAAATATACACTATAGTAATGTCAACGCCACATAAAACAATACCAAAAGATCTCAACAAATTACATCATTAGAGTCAAATATAATTATAACGGGTGATATATAATAATTACATTTCTCTAACCTGTATGATAACTTTTTTTATTCGTATTTAAAAATTCTGTTAATATTATCAAGCATTCTCCTGTCGGATCCAGGGATAGCACTTTCCATTCTGTTTGGTGTATATTTGCAATTCTCTATAATAAACGCTATATACATTGAAACCGGAATGACTGTGTATTAGATGAGAATTAATTACTTGGTTGACATGCGGGTATGTCTGCCACGCACGGATGCCTATACCACCGATTTTACAGCATCATTTTTTGGTGATGTGTGTATGGTCGAGATGGTATAGGGGTTGGTGTTTACAAGCAAGGCGATGGGTGCAGTAACTAGCGGACCTGGGTTAGAATCTCCGTAGAGTACGAATATTAAAATTCTCTAACCTGTATGATAATATTATTTATTCGTATTTAAAAAATTCTGTTAATGTTATCAAGCATTCTCCTGTAGGATACAGTGATAGCACTTTCCGTTCTGTTTGGTGAATATTTGTAATTCTCTATAGTAACTTCTATATAACTTGATTTTTGTAGTAGGAATCCAGAAGGACTGTGTACTTATATGAGAATTAATTACTGGGTCGACATGCGATATGTCTGCTACACACGAATGTCTATAACACCGACTTTGTAGCATCATTTTTTGGTGATGTGTGCAATGTCGAGATGGTATAGGGGTTGGAGTACGAATTAAAATTCTCTAACTTGAATGATAATATTATGTACTATATATATATATATATATATATATATATATATATATATATATATATATATATATATATATATATATATAAAGACACCAGAATGGACCATGTTGTACGCAAGTAATAACACTGCTATCGTTTTGTATGATATCGTCATAACAGTGTTTTTAATGTTTACTCTGATTAAATTCATGTAACTAATATTGTTTAAGACATGCATCACGGCTTTCCACAAGGGCCTCAACCCGGGGAGACTAAAGCAGCCAAGGCCTCCCCACAGGACCAATTATTATTATTATTATTATTTATTTTTATTTATTTATTTTTTTTTCGCCTGATGATGGCTGCTTCGGTCATTTAACGAACATTCCACCTGCCCCCGAAGAAATATTTTCCCACAAGAAACAAAAATAGGTTCAAAGCTTAAACTGCGCTCGCAATATGGTGCGAGGAATGTTCTCAACGTTTCTACATGGTTGGAACGTAGATGTCTCGATAAACGAATGATCTAACTATAATGTGACACGTCTCTCACGGTGTTGTGCTAAAAGCAGGTACGTATCTAATGCTGACGTTCACTTAGGACAAAGCTACCAATTTCAGAAGTAAATACACTAATCAGTAAATACGATCAGCTAAATTAGATAAGTTTGGAGATTCGGAAAAGATATTGAAGACAAAGGACGCAGATGTCTGCTTATTCTCATGTAACTCAGTTAAAACATTTTGACTTGTTAAACACGCGTTGAAGGAAAAATTCAAATGACGATGGATAATAATAATAATAATAATAAGAAGAAGAAGAAGAAGAAGAAAAAGAAGAATATTGGTGGTATTATAACGATAATATTATTGTTTTATCTTTGGTTAAAATCAAGCAATAAATCAGTATGTAAACATTAGTATGTTTCAGTCGATCGTTAATCCGAACTCCTACACAATCGGGTGTTGTTTTTAAGCAGTGTGATCTCTGGTCGGAGTAAACTGACAAGTGACGAAATGAGAAAGGTGACTTTACCAAGCTGTACGCGTCTTTAAAACCACGGATTTTATGATTTATAAGGTGATATTTAAGACGTTACAAGCAATGGAAATACTCTATCAGAAAATGAGAGGAAAAAGTGTCCAAGCCCCAAAATTACCAAATATACTCAATCAGGAACTCAGACTTACCACTAACTACTGACTTCTGATTAGCTAACGTCAAATCACTGACCAATCAGACATCAGAATTTTATTTGAGCCCTAGCTGGTATGTATCATATTTTGTCAATAAAAGAAGATGCCGTTTACTGACATCCAGTCGGCAGTGTCAGTTCACTTTTCCGTTTACTGACATCCAGTCGGCAG
Organism: Margaritifera margaritifera; assembly: GCA_029931535.1. Classification (NCBI taxonomy): domain Eukaryota; kingdom Metazoa; phylum Mollusca; class Bivalvia; order Unionida; family Margaritiferidae; genus Margaritifera; species Margaritifera margaritifera. Next base: position 2,443,537 of record JAQPZY010001572.1, on the reverse strand, counting down.
TGTCAGTTCACTTTTGTTTAAACAAGGGGCTGCTGGTGTCCGAGTAGTCTAAGACTCTCGCTTTTACAGATCACCGACATCTCACCTCTTTTGGCGTGGGTTCGAGTCTCGGCTCTGCCAACGTAGGTATGTAAGAGAGCTTGCCAGTAGCTTCCGATGGTAGGTGGTTCTTCCTGGGATTTTCCCCGGGTTCTTCCTCCACCAAATATATACTGGCTGCCATGTATAACCTATCATGTGCTGAAGAATGTCGTTAAACCCACATAAACAAAGACAAACGAAATCGTGTTGACCATATTTGAAATCTGTATCGAAAGAAAATGTTCAATAATCACATATTTTCTCTTAATGAGGTTGTGGGTATCAGGATGGGTTGGGGTAGGGTGTGCGTTGGTGGAGGTGGGGCACTCACTATATAAGTGATACTATGAATTCTTCAACAGTCGGGACGAAGGTATTCAAGATCTGCTTGTAACTGTGTTATATTTATATCCTTTCTTTGTGTCTGACACAGGGTAAATAATTAATAGATGAGCGTCTTTTCATCAGATAAATTAAAACCAGAATTGAAAGAGATGAGATAGAAGGAAATAAGACACTTCTGGTGACAACATTAAGTCCCATATAAATGTTTCTAGGTGTTGGTGTCGGCTTAATTGACACCTTTCTGACACGGGGTATTCAAAATCAAAGCGTTTGTCGGTAACGGGGTGGGTAGGGGTGCACAACCTTAAGTAGAATCACTCTCCTATTTTTCAACATGAGTGATCCAGCCCCACCCCCACCCCCGCACCCCCCATCTGTTTGTACATTTTCGGCAAGATAAGTACTACACTGAATGTACTTGAAATAGAAAAGGTGAAGATCTGTGTTATAGTTATAATCAAAACCCTGTCCATTTTTTCAAGTAAGCATGTGAAAATTACGGACGGACATGTATTCATTGTTCCCATCATTTGTATACTCAAGAAGTTGTTATTTGTCGTAAATAAAACGAGAATAAGAAATTTAGTAATAGCTTATGCATGACTAGTTTAGTTTCTTTTGCTTGAATACTCATGCGTAACAGTGCATGCATTTTACATTGTGGTTGAATACTCATGCGTAACAGTGCATGCATTTGACATTGTGGTTGAATAGCGTGTATATTATAATTTGTGGGACGCCTCAAGGTAATTTAATTGCTTCGCTCATGCAGATCAAGTTTAACTATGTCATTGCTTTGTTATTGGAGAGTTAAAATTCATTGTGTTAAAAAAGAAAAGAGATTATAAAGGGAAGGCATGAAATAAAGATATCAACGATGATGAAAGAGAAAATCCAGCAATAAAACACGATTTATTGATGACAATTAATTTTAAATCCATTTCCTTGAGGTCTTAGTCCTTACTTTGACTAGATGTTAGTTCATAAATGAGGTAAGATGACGAAATTGTTACTTGTATACGTAGTAGTAACTATGCGAGACCTCGAAACATTGGGAAACTATGCAAGTCTTCGCGCCGTTACAACTTTTGTAACATTGCAGGGGCAGATCTGAATCTTTCTTATCGTTTGGCAGAAGAGGCGTATTTCATAAGTAGTGATTATTAGTGCGCTGTACAACACCGTTCTTTATTAGTGAACAGTACGTCACTTTTTTGGTATGTTTTTCATAGATTGGAAAGCTGCACTTTTAACGGCATGGCCGCTTTCAAATCTTTGATAACGGGATTCAGTAAAATATCACTTGGAGCTAAATCAGGGCGGTATGGAGGATATGGCAAAGTTTCGATGCTCCCTCATAAAGTCTGTCACGACGACGGATGTATGCGACCGTGCGTTGTCATGAAGAAGAATATACATCGGGTACCGGTACGCCGACGGGTGGCTCGGTTGTGTTGTACAACTTTGGCAACACTTTGGAGATATAAAAATGTCCAGTGACATTAGCAGAGGCAGGCACAGGTACCTGGACGACCAGGCCTTTTGGATAGAAAAATAATGCTTATAAATCTTTTGACATTCTGACTACGTTAAGCGATTTGTGGTCTCTGTCACTCTTTTCATATCTGGCGAGTAACTGTTAAGGCTCCGTGAACAAATGCGAAATCTATTTTGCACAAACTGTTTTGAGCTTAAAATAATTCTTTAATATATTAAAAACAACTGACGAATGAATGCCCGTGATAATATACATATCTTTCACTGTGTATCGAGCATCTTCATCAATTCTCCCCTTCACATCAGCCACTTCCCGCTCACCAATTACAGACAAAGGTCTTCCAAAAGCGGGTCATCTTCCATGGATTTGAGACCATCTTTAAAACGAGGAAACCACATCATCATTGTAGGATATAACAGAGAATTACATCAGCAAACTTCATCGAAGTCGGCCTTGATATCAGTTGGAGAATACCCTAAGAGTGCCCGGATTTAGTATGCTCTTTGTGCAGTACCAGAATTGATCTCCTGCTTCGATATATTTACGTCGCTGTCATTTACTTGTATTACTTATATTATGTCACACGCATATATCTGCAGGTGTCTAGCGTGCTGCACGTGCAGCTAAAGATCATTTTACAGAATGTTATTTTGTCTATCTAAATTTATTGACAGGTTCAAAGAAACAAAAAAAGTTATAAAAAAAATATTCACAACTTTTAAAATACCTCTGGTACAATGGCCAAATTTTCAACGTTTTTACAGTGAAAGTTGTACCATTTTTTACTAGAAAATGTGGGTTCAGTCAACCCTAATTGTCTGGACTCTTTCATATCCTTATTTTGTAAATCTGTAATAGTCTGGCGTTGAGATTTTCATATGTTGTTGGAAAGGCATGCAATAGGTATTCATATAGTAATAGAATCCAATCGTTTTCATTTAATAACTTTGAAAAGACCAGTTCTCTATCACACGACATCGGGTGGGTTTGTTACATGATAATGAGATAGTTCTCTATTACACAACAACGAGTGTGTTTGTTAAATGATAATAAGACAGATTTTCGTCTCAACAGTGGGGAAAAGGGTATATAAGATAAACATAAAAAACAATTGTAGGTTTTGTTGGGGTTTTTTTTTTTCTAACACCTTGAAGCAATATCGGTTTATGGGCAGACTCGGACTGGTAATGATGTACTTATTTAGCGAATGCCATTTTTAACCGTATTTATCCCGATAAATATTGAAGCTACATTTATAGAAGAGGAAAATAGGAGTGAATGACTGTACATTTAAAGTCAATAGACCTGTCTAAAATTGCCCAAAGTCCAGTCCAAGCCCATGTGCGTCAGAAAATGTCTTCTAATGTAGCACAGCAACACAGTTAGGTTATTTAGTGGCTATATAATTAGAGTAAAGCGCCTATCCCAAGGACACTTTACTGTAGCCAACCCGGGCTGATCCAATGGTAGGATTCGAACCCGCATCTTTTGTTAACGAGTCCAGCACGCTAACCACTGAGTCACCATGGTTTCTGTGTGTGTGTGTACGTGATGGCTATTATAGAAATCGAGACTCGTAACATGAATATATGGTATCTATGAAAGAAGAAGGTTACACCTCATTGGCTGTATAGGTTCAAGAAGTGGGATTTAAGTTACATGCAAAAGTGGAGCTAATTCTAAGAAAAGGTTGCAAACGTAATAAATTATTTACAACATCTGATGGTCGAAAGTTCGGCAAAATATTAGTAGCTTAAGTAATCAATTTGCAACAGTTGGTGTCAGAAGCGGGATCAGAGTCTGAACAAATATATCTTTAGAGCGCGACTCATAACACCTGGTATGTAAATACCTTTATATAGGATACGATACTCCAATCAAAATTCAGTGAACAAAGTCATTCATAAAAATTTTGTAAATCGTAGAAGGGGTTGCTTACTCAGTCACAATCACGTGAAAAATTATTAGAAATAAAAGAAAAATACGTTACAACCACCTACTTAAAAGACATTACAATATATTTAAATTTAATTCAGATTTGAAATTAGATGTCAAATATAAATCACGTTCATACCTTTGATTTTGTAATCGAAATACTCTGAAACAAATCATTGTCGTAGATAAAAGTGAAACAGAAGATACAAGATACAAATAGATGCATCACTACATTAAAGGTGTAATGTCTTGAACAGGTGGACAATGTCAGTTTCACTTGTTGTTATGTATTTTCTCAAAATCAGACAAGTTAAATTAAATCGTACTTATACCTCCGACCATATATGGTGCATATATATATATATATATATATATATATATATATATATATATATATATATATATATATATATATATATATATATATATATACTCGCGTTTAAGTCGAATCCAATCCAACTGCAAACCGCCGAGACTCAGATCTGCCGTCGCATAATGCGCTGGCAGCTAAGGATCTATGCAGATCGTTAGGATTATTAAGTAGAACAAGCAACATAGACCGTGATCTGCTGTAGCATAATGATCAGGATCTATGTTGTTACCAGCTGGATCCGACTTGTACGCAAGTATATCAGACAGGCACAGAAGGCTATTTTTTAAATAGATCTGTCCTTTCGAATTAATTCAAATATACTCGAAACTGCCGTTAAAATGACCTATATTAATCAAACACTTCTCTTAGAAAGCCAGTGTTTCAGAGTACCATATACCAAGATATTGGGAAATAAACCTGATATATAAACCTTATAATAACCTAATCAATTTGGTACTTAGCACGTTTCGAGTTTCCCACGGGTGACTGCTGTAGACCAGGTTGACTGTACAAAAGAAGAATGTAAAGGGTCATCACCTGGAGGACTAAGTTTGTATTCTTACAACTTCAGTAAATATGTCAAGCAAATTCTTACATTTTTCGATGATGATATATCAGTATCGTGCTGTTAAGCCCTATACTTCTTACATACATACAGACATACATGCTTGCGTGCGTTCGTGCATATATATATACGATAAAAATTTGAACATATATAATGGCAGATGAATTATTGTATTTTCTGTACTACATTGTCTTCTACTTTTATATCGTCGATACCTCGCTTGATATGGATGTGCGAATTGCATCTTCCTGTTCTTTGTATTCCTGTTTCTCTTCTTCTTTTTAACACCGCCTAAAATTTAGTATAGGAATTGGAACATTAGGTCCTTTCAAGACTTGCTATTTCTGTGCAAAACTCACATTAAATTAAAGACCATGTGTATTAAGGAATGCAATAAACATAAACCACGTGTTTCAGTTATACGAACAACTAGTACAACCATCATTAACATTCCTTACATTCTTATTGAACACAATATTAAAGTACAAAGTGACTGAAAGGTTATGTACATTAAATATTCAAATATTCAAGGCATGTTGTGTCTCAATAGTAGACCATACTAGGTCAATCAGTGTTATCTCTACATAGTCCCCTTGACCTGCCAACGGCATATGTGTTGAAATATGGTTGTGATGGGACATGCTGTTCTTCAAAGCAGAATCATGTTTAGGAGGAGAGAGCACGGTCGTCATCAATTTGCCGTCGGATGTATCTTTCTGTGTATATAAATTATACAGAACCATTAGAACAAATGCCAAAAGGTGATGGCATTCAACACGTGCATCATCAACATTTATACACACCTTTGACATGAAGTGTTATAAATTGATTTCATCACAGCATACGGCTCTTACAAACTATCAGATAGTTAAAGCAATATTTTTAATTGTGGGAACAGCTATGCTATCTTCTTCGTTAAGAAAACAAAATGCTTTGTATATGATATTCTTTTAGGAATTTTATGAAGCAGTACTTCCTTTGTGGATTTTTGCCAATGTCACAATTATTTGACCTTGAATAAGATCAGTGCGATAAAGCAGCTCTCAGGTTACTTGTTGTAAAGTATGGCTCACGAACTTTTGCATCAAAAATATAATTTCACTTTTATACCATTATAAATATTTGGTATGAATAGTATGAACATGAAAGTACATAAGTGTTCAGGTTTCTGATAGAATCAACGTGTAAAGGCGCGAAATGTGTCAAAATGAGCTAATGCAGAACGCAAGTTTTGTTGTCAAGTGTTCTTCATTTGTTCCTTCCTTAGTTTTATTACATAGCCATTTAATCTTAGATGGTTGATATGGCGTTCGATGTTCAATCTGTATTCCGTATCGCACAATCAGATTTGAACTATTTAGATGTTTTCTGTGACGTCCGCGCGTCTATATTTGCAGCTGCACCGAATTTAACTTTTATGAATCCCAATTCGGTTTCAATTTAATTCACCCTGTAAAGTTACAAATATTAATAAAGCGTAAAAGAAGAGGTGTGTAGTAAATATAAAACCACATTGTTTTTTTTATGTTGTTTGTTTGTTGGTTGTTTTTTGTTGTTGTTGTTGTTGTTTTGCTTTTCGTTTTTTGTTTGTTCTGAGTCGGGGTGAAATAACTCTCTTGATACGGCTTATGACGACCTTGACATATCTCTATGCCATATTAAACTCGTTCTTTCTGACGACTCGTAACAAAACATGTATGTAGTTTTGTGTATTTACCATTGTGTGACATAAGTACCGTATAAGGAACCAAATCTTTAAATTTTGTCACATTTATATATTTATTTGTCACAAGTATAGATAGTGCTACATGAAATATCTTTGAAATATTATGTATGTTATACACTAAGCCTTGTTTACTCTCTGTCTAAATAACATATTATATGTCATTAATTTTTGCTTCATAAAACCGTAAAACCAATCTAATCAAATCGTTAAACTGACTCATAAATATTTTGATCTAATAAATATTTACAAATTCTGTGACTGTTGTTCATTCCTATTTTTCAACGTTTCGTTGCTTTCGAACATTAAAATAGTACATTGTACTTTTCTTATTAAATCCATAATGCGTTTAATAACAAATGAAACATAACATACCATACAATATTCTCTCGAGCTTGTATTGCAGGGGTCCTCAACCTTTTTGTGCCTACGAGCATATTTGTGAGTTTATGAGAGAGTGGCTGGCACCGACCAATTAACTTGACCCATCTTTTTATTTTTATTATTCATTATAACCTCTTCCGCGGGCACACAAAAAACCTTGGCGGGCGCCATGGCGCCCGCGGGCACCGCGTTGAGGACCACTGTTGTATTGGTTGTTTTTCTTGTCAATGAAATATGTTACTTAAAAGGGATCGATCTGTGTGAATTAGAGAAATGTAAATAAAAATTTAAAAATAAAATTAAAAATTATTTTTAAAAAAAATACAATCGCTTGAATGATCGATGAAAATGGATGCAATTATTTACAACAAGCCCAAGTGGCTCTGATATCGCTTCACCTGGTTTTTATATCCTAACAGTTAATCCTTTCACTAAGCAGGCTTATGTAATATTGTAAGAACACAAACTTATGTAAATTATCTCCAAAACTTTATATCATGTTAATTTTACCTATATGCCATTTCTTTCCAAAGATAATGGCATAATTAGTATGCATATAGCTCGCTCATAATCGAACTCATCCAAGACCTTGATGATATAAACCTATTTACCAAGGTCTGAGTAAAAAAAGTCTGATGGAAATTCCTTTTCCAGAGTGGTAACACGCTCAGCCAGTTAGATACAATATTATCTTTTAAATATGCGTAGATCTTGCTCATAATCAAACTCGTCCAACATCTTGAGGATATAAGACTATTTAACAAGTTTGATTAAACTTTGATCACAAATGTAGTCACTAGGAGTCTTGACAATCTCAATCATCAGACGCTGATAATCTTATTAATTTGCGCATATTTCACTCATAATCGAACTCATCTGAGACCTTGAATATGGTGTCAGTGTGGCAACACGTTCAACCACGTAGAAGCAAGATCACCTCATTAACATACATGGATCTCGTTTATTATCAAATCCTGCAAGACCTTGATAAGATAAGCCTATATTCCAAGTCTGATCAAAGTCCTGACCAGAAATATAGCCTCCAGAGCTCAGCCAATCAAATACAAGATCACATCATTGATATGCGTGGATCTTGCTCATTATTGAACTCATTCCAGATCTTGATGAGAAACGCAAATATTCGACGCTTGATCAAAATTGGCTCGATGATATGGTTTCCCGAGTGAGAATAAACTCAGCCAATCAGTTGGCATATTGCATTATTAATATGCGTGGATCTCTTAACAAAAATTGTTTGGAATCATTTAAAATCTGAACGATATAAACCTCTATCCCAACTTTAATCAAAATCGGACTATAGATTTGGCGTCCAGTATGTTAAGAAGCCAATCAGATGAATGATCACCTCATTAATATGCAATGATCTCGTTCATTACCGAAATTGTCCAAAATATTAATGATATAAGCTTATATTCCAAGTCTGAGCATAATACGGCCTACATAGTTGTCACAAGCTCTGCCAGTCAAATGCAGATCACTTCATTAATATGCATGTCTCTCGCTTATTATCAAACTCTATGAGATAAGTTCATATTCCATGTTTGATTAAAACTGCATGAGAACAACAGTCTCTAGAGCAGAGGTTCCCAACGTTTGTTTTTTTTTTTGTTTTTTTTTTCGACCCTAAATTGGCTACCAACATGACCTCCCGACCCTTAGGGCATTTTTCACCATTCAAAAAGCAAAAACAATTTTGTTGTTTTTATGACCCTTCGCGACCCTACTGACAAGCCCCTGCGAACCTGATTTGGGTCGCGACCTGAGGTTGGAATCGCTGCTCTAGAGTATTTAAGGGGAGAATAACTCGTACACATTTTCTGGCTTGTGATTTTATAAACATATATGTACCGACTGTGCAAACGGAGAAAAAAGCTTTAAGACCGACCTAGAAAGATACTTAGAAGCATTAGAAACAAAAAACAAATGATGGGGGTGAGGAGAGAGAGAGAGAGAGAGAGAGTTAAACCATATATTAACTGACAACGATAAAATTAAAGATCATCAAGAAAAAAGACAAAAAACTCGTGAAAGTAATGGAGCCAGACATAGAAAAAAATATAAAATAAGTGACATTTTAAGAAGATTAAATCCAAACAAAAGATAAAGCGATAAGAATTGGGGAAGTAGACTAGATAAATTTTAAGTTAGCAAAAACACTAGACGAAGAAGTAAAAGGATGTAATGTATTAGATCAGACCTTCTCAGATCATTTCCAAGTAGAATTGACCTCATCCATGAAAGAGATACCAAGATGTGGAAGAGAGAAATGGAAAATGAATAGCACTATAATAGAAAACAATTTATATCGAATGAGAATTACGAATATACTAAACAAACTACAAGTTAGCACATACGTAGTGGAAGATTAAAGGGGAAAAAAACAAAGAATAGAAATTGGGAAAATAGGCACACACTGTAGTACAGATGAAAATGAAAGGAAATGCTCGAAAAATAATGCAAAAGAGTAATATAAAAAGATGAATATGATAATGGGAAGGCAAAGGAAATTCTGGAAAAAAGTCGATTTAAAGAAAAAGGAGGACAAATACGAACAGTGAGATTTGATTGGCTGTATAAAAAAAGGACAAGGTGCATATAACAGACAAGAAATGAGAAGATGAGAAGAAAGAGAATTAATAAGCTTAATATACAAGGGGACATAGTACAGAGTTAAGATATATATATATATATATATATATATATATATATATATATATATATATATATATATATATATATAATAAATTTATCAATATTATCAAAAAATATACAAAACACAAAATAAAAATACAAAAATAATAGAAGAATACAGTGAAAGTGTAACTATCCCAAACTACTGATGACCAAAACAAAGCGTATTGTGAAAATTTCATTACATAATTAGAAATTAAAAGGCAATTATATAACTAAACAAAGATAGATATTCAGGAAGTTATATTATATCATCATTTTTTTTAAATAAAAAATCTTTACATGGTCTATAATAATATCTTTCTTAACAATAAATGACAAAGTTAATGCGAGAAGGAATTATAACCATTATATATAAAGATAAAGGGGAACATAATAATTTAAAAAGTTATTAAATACTGACTATAAAAATATTAGGCAAGATATTATCAAATATAATTTTAAAAAGTGTTTAGAACAAATTATAAATAAAAACCAATCCTGTGGAGAAAAGGACGACAAATATTGATTAATACCCAATCAATAATATGTATATTCGAGTAGATAGAAATCACAAGGGAACAGGGAGCAATGATTCTAATTGATCGAGAAAAGACGTTTGATAGGATTTGGGTAGGTAAACATTATTGGAAGTGGGTTAAAATACTATATAACAATATATACCCTAAAGTACAAGTAAATAGGTCTTTCACACAAGCATTTGAAATGAAAAGATCAGTAACACAAGGAAGTGCAGTATTAATAAAGACCTTCCACACAAGCATTTGAAATGAAAAGATCAGTAACACCCGGAAGTGCATTATTAATAATGTTACATTTGATTGAAATGGAAGTTTTAAGAATAAAAAAAAGAAATAATAAAAGCATCCATGGAATAAAAGTGTCAAACATATCAGAAGAGATAAACATGTTTCAACTTGAAGATGAGAGCATACACTTTATTTCAGATAACTATTCAAGCATACGCCTACATAAAGAGTGTGAATCCTTTGGGAAAACTTTAGGCTTGCAGATAAACCATTCTAACATGAAGAGGGAATCATCTAGGCCTTCCTCCTGAAAATATGCAAGAAACAGTAAAAGCTGTATGAATTTTTTAATGGTAAAAACGAAATATCCCCACCCCTATCCCCCCAAAAAAACTACCAACTTGTCCTAACGAAAATAAAGGCGAATATAAATCTATGAAAAGGTCGAAGTCCTAGTAACATAGATACATTACAAATAATAAAAACATACATGTATAGTCAATTGTGGTATGTTTTAAACGCTGCAAACTTTTCTAAAGCTATGTTTAATGAAATAGAAAAACTTGTGATAGGCTTTATCCGTGAGTGGATGCATCATATTAAAATAGGAAAATTACTGAAAGATAAAGAAAATGGAGGTTTTATTCTACCGGTTATAAAATTAAAATTCAAAGCGATATCACTGAATAGAATAAACAAGATAGAAGCAAATATTGAGTTCACATGGGTTATATTATTGACTGGTTTAGATATTGTTTTAAAATAAAACATGAAATACACTACAATAATAGATTATCTAACTCTAGAGAAATACCCAAAAGATATAGGAAATATAAAGAACTTATATTAGAATTCAGAGACATGCGGGGAAATATAGGCAACTCCAAATATACAAGAGATAAATAAAATAATTAGGAACAGCAGAGAGCTCTCTTGCTCACACGATGAAATATATATATATATATATATATATATATATATATATATATATATATATATATATATATATATATATATATATATATATATATATATATATATACAAACGCAAACATACACACTGGTATAGGCACACACTTATATATATAATATCATCTGGAACTGGTCGTTTATACTGAGGAGATATGAGGTACAGCTGACATAAGACAAAAAAAATAGGTGACATATTTAAATGTAAAACAAAGAAACAGGGGGTTATGTCCTTTAAGTAAATGGTGATAATGGTGTGAGGCTATACTATAGGATTCAGGGTACTAATTCACCTGCCACAGTAAACCTATTGAATAACCATGATACAAAAATTAAATAACTTAAAAGTTCAGAATGCGCATTATCAAACCCATATATTTCAATATAGACCCGTCTTTGTCCCGCCTCATTTGTTTGATCTACATATGTTCGAAACATGTGTTTTCAATTCCGTATGTAAATAACCAGGTGCAAATTTCTGTAATGAGTTTTCCAAAGTCAAGTCTGTAAAAAAACTGAAATTCCATAAATGAAGCATTGTCTATTTTTTTCAGTTACAAATAGGATCAGCTCTCAAAAGATTCCTTTTACTAAAATTTTACTTTTCATTATCAGCCAATCATGGCCAGCCAAAATCATATATACTCTGTTTTATCTTTCACCCATTTCTTGACTGGTTCCCATTCCTCTATATAATTAGTATAATAATAATTCTATAAAGGCGGTATGTGAGGTAGACAGGCTTACATATGAGTCTCTGAAATTAAGGGCATAATAACCAATGGTTACATGTCACATCAAGCAAAACGGGTGTGGGTGGGTGAACACACACACACACACACACACACACACAAATATATATATATATATATATATATATATATATATATATATATATATATATATATATATTAAAATATCGTGAGTCAGAATACAAATACCATACATACACTCAGTACAAAAAAGGAAATTTTTAATTTTTCTTAAATAAATGTTGTGCCTTTGCCCTTATATATAGGTTTGATAAATAAACAACTCATAATAGATTTGATCAAAGGAAATACCAGTCCTGACATCTGCACATATAAAAGGATAAATAGAATTTACAACAAATGCAACACAAACTTTGCATACATGAAAGGGAAAAAATATTGATCCTGGGCAACGATCACTTATACGTTTCAAATGGTTGAAGAAGTCAGCCAGAAGGTGTAATGCCTGAGGAGGGGAGTACGAGCCTGTTTGTGATACATTTTAGGGCTTGGGAAAAGAAAGAATGGAAACCTGGTAATGGGAATCTCAACAAGTTCGTCCCCTTCAAAAAGGAAGAGGAACTCCATTCAAAACTACTTGCTAGTTTTCTTTTGCTCAAAAGTCTGTTTGATTTTTCAACAAAAATAATACCCACGACTACAGATGGGTGGGGTTGGATTAGGGATACAAAAAGATAAAAAAATCCTTTCAACTTTCGGACAAAGGGTGAGGGGGTCACCTTATAGGCTTGCTAGTTTCTCATTGCTAGAGGTTTGGAGGTGTCCACACACACAAAAAAAGTATCAGAGTAGTAACAGGCTCAACCAATCAGATGCATAATTACCTCATTAATATGCGTGGATCTCGCTCATTATGAAACATGTCCGAGATCTTCATGATATAAGCCTATATCGCAATGTTGGTCACAGTCAAATATTTTATAAGCCGTGAACCGCCAAAAAAAAAAAAACCCAACCAAAACAAATACCAATTCAAGGTTATTTAAAAGTACTTAAAGGGTCTCAGTAATTTGCAATTGCCATATTTTACAACGATACTCTTCTCTTTCTTGCTTACACCTCAGTCCTATATGATCACATGAAACCTTTTTCTGCCAAGCGGGAGTTGAATGCTAAATGAGACCACATTTGTTTCTCAGCCAACAGCGTTCAAAGCCAGTTAATTTATCTATATGCCCAGACAAGAAATGGCGCTAGATAATTACAAAACGTCAAGACCCTTTTGTTTTATACTTTTACCGCTATGCTTTTCAACTGATGTGTAAAAACAAAAGTAATGCATCTTTCTTGCAAGCCACACTTATCATACACACACCTGTTGGACTATCTTGTACCTACATTTACATAGTGCATTCTTTTCAAAATTAGTATATAAAATCTTTGGATGTATAATCCATCACAGAGTGAAAGCAAAAGAAGGGAATTAATTGGATGGAGAGAGGGATGCCTGACATTTAATGACTTTTAGATCAGTGATACCAGAGGCAGTGTAATGTTAAGCTGTATTCATTTAGATACCTAGTCAGAACAGAGAAGATTAGTTCATTAACTTCAGTTGTTCACCACCTCAACCTGCCCATTTGCTTCATTATCCACGACCATCGCAATTGACGGGGGATATAGAAATGGGTTCCGTCTGTCTCTCCGACCGTCACACTTGTTCTTTTCCGGAGTATAACTCCAAAACCGTTCAATATACTGCAATGAAACTTGGTGCACATATTAGACTAGTGGTGTAGATGTGCCTTTGGCTATTCACGCGGTATTGAAATACGTGTAAGAAATTTGTGTTCATTTGTAGAAAATAAATTATTGGAACTGACGTATGATTTGAAATCCCTGTATATTACGGTTGACATACAGACTGTAAGTGTGCCTGGGTTGTATTTTAAAAAGGAAGGACACACTCTGTTGTATCATGTCATTAAGATCTTTATATATTGCCATTAGCATGGAATAAAGAACTCTTATTGATACTCCTTTGATAACTGTCAAACCCCTAATTCAATTGCATGTGTAAGATTTATGCTTCTTTGATAACTGGCAAACCCGTATTTAAATTGCATGTGTAAGATTGATGCTTCTTTGGTAACTGTCAGACCCCTATTTCAATTGCATTTGTAAGATTTATGTTTCTTTGGTAACTGTCAAACCCCTATTTCAATTGCATTTGTAAGATTTATGTTTCTTTGATAACTGGCAAATCCTTATTTCAATGTCATGTGTAAGATAATAATAATAAAGCATATCCCTTTTCAATTACATGTGTAAGATAATAATAATAAAGCAAATGGCTATTTCAACTCCACGTGTAAGATTGATGTTCCTTTGATAACTGGCAAAGCCCTATTTCAATTGCATGTGTAAGAAAATTGTAATAAGGCAAATCCCTTTTTCAACTGCATCTGTAAGATAACTCCTTTGATAACTGGCAAATCCCTATTTCAATTTCACGTGTAAGATAATATTAATAAAGCAAATCCCTATTTCAGCTGCATGTGTAAGGTTATATTAATAAAGCAAATCCCTGTTTCAATTGCATGTGTAAGATAATTCCTCTGATAACTGGCAAATCCCTATTTCAACGTCATGTGTGCGATAATAATAAAAAAGTAAATCCCTATTTCAATTGCATGCGTAAGATAATAATAATAAAGTAAATCATTATTTCAATTGCATGTGTAAGATAATAATAATAAAGTAAATCATTATTTCAATTGCATGTGTGCGATAATAATAATTAAGTAAATCACTATTTCAATTGCATGTGTAAGATAATAATAATAAAGTAAATCCTTATTTCAATTGCATGTGTAAGATAACTCCTTTGAAATCTGGCAAATCCCTATTTCAATTTCATGTGTAAGATAACTCCTTTCAAGTCTGGCAAATCCCTATTTCAATTGCACGTGTAAGATAATAACAATAAAGCAAGACTGTTATACGCTTGCATCAAGAATTGTTTTTTATTTTTGTTTTATTTTCAGTTTAACCATGAAAGTGCAAATACTCATCATGAATATGGAGACATGTCCATATATCTGAAAGGGAAGTATGCTACCGTATTAATTCTATATTCATATGCACAGATACAGCTTTTTATTTAGAAAAAAAATACCTAGGATGTTGCCTGAAAAATTCATAAATTCATCATAAAGACACATTATGTTTTCAGTCAATTCGACTGTTGTTCTGTTTTTCTTTGTCCTTCAATTCACGTCTTAGGGACCGACCATTTAATTTTCTTTAGGCTTGCAACTTTTTTCCAAAAATGTTCGGCCCCCAAATAGCTTGAAGAAAAATTGTGCTCTGATTCGTGGGCAAAGAAGAACTAATTATGTCCATTACATTAATTAAAAAAATGTATATTTTGAGGTAAAAGGAAAATAAAATATCCCGGTTCGAAAGAACACCCCCCCCCCCATTTCCACTTCCCCTCCCCCCCCCCAAAAAAAAATAAAAAAAAAAATTAAATGGTCGTTCCCTAATGTCGTTTGAATGACTATTAAAGTGTACAAATAAATTTAAGAATTAACATATCTGACCAGACTTGGAAAACTGGGTCCAATTGTTAAGGGCTTAATTCTGGGATTATTTGTAATTTTACACTAGAGATAACCTTTTCTTGTTTATGTTTCTGGATGATCTATAGTTCGTTTATATCGGTGGGAGGCTTTCAAGCTACATAACTCAAAAGATATGTCATCGACAATTAAATATGAGAACTGGTAAATTTGCTGATTTGAGATCCAAGTTCGGCCTAGATTTTTTTCTATTATTTGTCAACCTGATGAAAGCTTTAAATGACTGATGTATACTTGTCATTCATTCACATTCTGAAAACTAGTTGATTGAAGATCATGCTTTGAAGGGCGCTTATTATGGAAACCTAACTTAGCTGGAATAATTAACCCTTACAAATTGTGTGAATACAATATTTTGATCGTAATAGGTTATGTTTTTTTGCCTCTGTGAAGTAGTTTATCCACGTTGAAATCAAATTTCGATTTTTCTTTTATCGTTATTTGCCTTTCACTTAACAGATATGTCATCATCACTATATGGCACAGTTGTTTTTATATTTATCAAGTCATTATCATCACCACCATCTGAATCGATGAGAAAAATTACAATAGCCTGATAAATTTATAGACGATATAACAGGTTCATTTACACACAAAAATGTATGTATCAATCTATCTCTAATTATTTTATCTCTGCAAGAGCGTTCAGGTTTTATGTACAAAATAATTAAGCTTTCAAAACAAATATATTTCAAAACAGCGTATTAGCTTTGAATACGTGATATATAATTGGTATTTGAAAAGTTTTTAATATTTACACATAACTTTTTTGTTTGTTTGAAACTGTCAATAAATGTAATGCTAATCGATTGACAAAATAACATTCTATAAAATGATTTGCAGCTGCACATGCAGCACGGCGGACACCTGCAGATATATCTGTGTGACGTAACATAGGTAAATTACAGTGAAATTAAAATGTCAGAGAAAGAGAACTATTCTGCTACAGAACAAAGAGCATTCTGTAAAATCCGGGCACTTTAGGGTACACTCTAACTTATATCAAGGCCGACTTGGATAAACTTTACCAATGTAAGTTTCTATTATAGCCTACAATTTTTAGGTCGTTTCATCGATGACCAATGTTGCCTGCGATAGGTAAGAAAGAAGTGGCTGTTGCGAAGGGAGCAATTGATGAAGATGCTTAACACATAGTGCATGATATTTCTATTATCACGGGCATTAATTTGACAGCCGTATTTTAATATATAATTTAAAACTTAGAAAGGTTTATGCAAGATAGGGCACCCATTTTGTTGACGGCCGATCAAAAACGGGTTTGGGTTGAAATTACCCAGCAGCTATTGGCCAAATATGTATTAGTTAGACTATACGGAATACCAGCTATATTGTAGGGTTGGGCGACGAAAAGAGTATTAGTAGAGAAACTGAGGGCGCTTAAGCGCCCGAGTTTTCTCTGCCAATATCATTTGAGTTGCCCTGCCTAACATATCTCTGATATGACATGAGAGGATATTGTCTAAATGATTTATTGTATAACGGTGACTTTCTTTCCGATTTTTTCTATAATTAGCTTTCGTTTTCGCGTCTCCACTTGTCACGCGTATCTCTCAGCTGCGACTCTTGCACTTTTTTTCGGTGGAAAAATGTTCCATTATCCAAATGATTACACGAGAGCATCTATTCAATCTAAATTACTCACGTGATTATAATCGTTGGTCACTGTACTCATCAACAATTTTTGTACATGTAAAATTGCCAGCGCAGACGTTTTCTCAGAAGACCACGACATCATTTTGTCTCGAAGGAAAGGCCGAGAATGACCACGACATTTATATTGTCTCAAGTTATGGATCTTGGTTAAGAGACTGATTTAAGAAATAATTCTATTTAAGATACTTCGGAAATGTACCAAGTTTCTCTCTCGCTCACTCTCTCTCTCTTTCTCTCTCTCTCTCTCTCTCTCTCTCTCTCTCTCTCTCTCTCTCTCTCTCTCTCTCTCTCTCTCTCTCAGACATACACACATCGTTATTTAAGAGAGTTTTATTTCCCTTCGCCTTGATTTAGATATTTTATTTATTTATTTATTTATTTATTTATTTATTTATTTATTTTGTCTTTTAGCCGCCAGCGCGAGGAGCAATGTACTACACGGTTCGCCCAGCACCAATGATGTCATTAACCAATATTTCACTTGGTAACGCCCAACTGTTGATGACATTTCCAATTAAAATGAAAATGCTCATGATGAATTATTTTTTGAATAACGAGGCAAAATCCCCCACCCCACCCACAATGGAGATCTATAGAAATCTTTAACGATTTACGACCTGTTGTAAATCTACCACGCAGGCTTTCTATTGCGGAAAACTGATGTGATCTCAAAAAGGTTGAGCTCTACGGTTTCGTACTTTGCATAGGGTTTGATTTTTAAAGAAAAATAATTTTGAAGATATTCCTCACTGGTTATCCTGGCTATTTAAAAGATACCTTGAATATATTAGGTGCTGTTAAAAGAACTTTTAATTCCCTTTATTTTGGTGTATGATTGATGGGTGTAATTTAGGTTATAGAGTATACAGCTTGGCCTTCAGATGTGCACCTATAAAAAAAGTGCTAGCTCCGCTTGGTCATTTTCACTTCCTATACTTCAAAAGTACATTGAAAACCAATAACAAAATGTTTTACTTTTTATATATTTTGTAATTCATTTATTGCACTTTCAGAACCTGGTATCGATTATTCTGACATTATTCGTTTTTCCTATTTTAATAACTGCTAACGTTAGTGTACTTTGGACTAGTTCGGGATAATTTTTGGAGCACATGGGAGCAGCCATTTTATCAGCTGTCTGCTTTTAGCTAGTGCATATTTTCTATAATACCCACATGCAAAGAAATTTCAGTCACAGTACATGAACGTAGCATAGAGGTATGCCAACATTCTCTCCATTGTGCAAATGCAAACAACTTCACCATATACCTGTCAGAAAAAGTACGTATTATCTGTAGAAAAAAACCTAATTGTGTCATGTGTTCTTAATTTGCTACAGAGAACAGTTTTTATGTCAGTTGCCAACCTCCCTCCTTCCTCCGCACCCCCCTCCTAAGTATAAGTTTTGTCAAGAATTGCCCCCGCTACAGTAAGGTGAAGGTGAAATACTATGAAAACTTTAGCTGAGAAAGAAAAAAGAAGCTCCCGACGGCGACCACCTTCGCCTGTCAAGCTCGTAGTCCAAGGGTCTCAGGTTCGATACCCGCCCGGGTCGGCTGCCTCAGTGTGTCCTTGGGAAGGGTACTTATACACAATAACGTGTTACAAGTGTCGTTAAAACCAAAAAAAGCAAAAAAATAAAACATAAAAACCTTTATAACGGAATATTCAGCTTTCGACTTTGACGACCATCTCTAGATATAAAACACACACACACACACACACTGTTCCTTACAACGACATTGTCTTGGGGATTTTATTTTACCGAAAATATTTTAAAAGATATTTTGCAAACAGTTTATTTCTAAACATGAGTGTTAAATGGTCGGAACGAACCTGTAACAAGAGATGAAATGGACAGAAGTTTGTTTCTGAGTGATCTGCGGGTATATGCGAGTTCACCATGAATCGCTATCACAATCACGGAATTTTCATTTAATCGGGTCGCATTCATGTGAATGAAACAATGAATCCAGTGGCGGCGCGAAGGTTCGAGGCGCCAGGGGGCAATGTTCTTTACTGGCACCCTTATTTTGCTACAGAGAACAGTTTTTATGTCATTTGCCAACCTCCCTCTTCCCCCCCCCCCCTTCACGCCCCTCCTAAATATAAGTTTTGTCAAGAATTGCCCCCGTTACACTAAGGTGAAGGTGAAATACTATGAAAATTTTAGCTGCAAAAGGAAAAAGAAGCTCCCGACGGCGCCCCACTTCGCCTGTCGCCTGCCCCCCTCCCAACCTCCTAAGCCTGCCTCGCGCCACACTGAATGAATCCCTAAATATTCTTTTTTTAAAATTCTCAAAATACCACTAACTTGATTGTACCTTGAAGCATATCAAGGTTGACCTCTTATCTGAAGCCTACGGCACAATTTTGATCGATGAAAACTGGCTTGAAATTTCAGGGACCATGAGCATAGAGCCATAGGAACAAGAGTGCGCAACTGTCGAGTTGCAATCCATCTTCAGCGAAACAAATATTTTTTTTTTACAGTCAAACTACGTCTTAAGAGCATTCAGTGTAAATACCGTCAATACATTGTCAGGATTGAAAGATTCTGACCCGAGAATAGTTTCGTCTTCGTTACTGATACAAGAGAGAGAGAGAGAGAGAAGGCGTTGCGTAAGGTATAGATTTAGTTTCATTGTCTCCATTAGCGCCTTTCAATCTGGAAACTGCTGAAAAAGAATTATGAGACACCTTAAGAAGAACCCAGGAAAATCCCAGGAAGAACCACCGACCCAAGGGAAGCTACTGGCAAGCTTTCTCACGTAAACCACATTGGTCCAGCCCAAGACTCGAACCTACGCGGATAGAAGTGAGATGGCAGTGATCGGCAAAGGCGAGCACCTTAGACCACTTGGCCCCCCGCGGCCCCCTGCATGGGAAAGAGACGATAGTGTTATGAATGAGATATTTTTGAGCTTTTTCAAACACGTAGGTACTGTGCATAATGCTATCTGATTAGTGAAAAAAAATGGCGAGTGACGGAAACATCCAGAACACACACAGTCTACATCAGGCGCTTAGTTTTCTCGTGCTTCTTCAATACATATTCCCAATAAAAGATGGTGGCTCATTTCAAGCAATTCATTTATTTTCACTTTGATATCTGTTTGCACCCATAATTACCAACACGATAGGTGATGTAACAGCATTCATTTTTTACAGTTGACATTCTATCACTCTCCCGAACAATTCGAATCATTACTGACAAATGTAGAAGAAAGAAAAAAAAAGAAAAAACATTCGATTCACGCCATTTAAATAAAATTGCTATTTATTCTTTGCCTTAAAAATCACAGACGATAAAACCTACCAACTTCTTCTTTCAATATAACATTAACCAGTCGTCAGCATTGTATTTCCCTTAAACAGATTGCGTCTTGTCCATGAGAATATTTTATTTGAAGTATGGGACAAATATTACACTGTGGGAACTCATACTTCGCTTTTTCTAAAGTCATATGTAATATCAACAAAGAATGTAATATCTCCTTGTACCACAGCGGGAGTGAGATAATTTAAATTTTAATGAAGCATATCAGTGGGTAACAAGGTCACATTGGATCATTTAACATCACACAGGGAATAATGCAGGATGTACCTTTGGGTCCCCTTATTCCGCAGAAAGTTTAGTACGTAAGAAAGAGTCATGTGTGAGGTTTGATGGTGTCCTTATGAACCAAGTTATCGTATTTAATACCTTAACCAAATAAATTGTCGCCATAACTACTGCGGTGCATATAACAATTACGGTTTAATACATCTACCGATAACTTTTTTTTCGCAAATCATATTAGTTTTTTTTTTTGCATATGATTTACATATTGTTTAGACATCCATGCCGTGTTGCGACATTTTAGCACTTAATAACAGTGTTACTGTAAGGATGACATGGGTTTAAAATAAAGTAAAGCAAAAAAGGAGACTTTTATCTAAACGCATTGACCGCCAATCAAAGAAGCATTATAACTGATATTATATATGAATATTTAGCCAAAATGATACTTTTTTCTAACTACTTGCAACCCCCTCTCTCTCTCTCTGCTTATTAATTTTCTGGGATGAGTGGGTTGGTAGAAATCCGTCTGCCTGTTTGTTCATTTGACTGGCCTCAACTTACAATGCCTCCATACCTATCCATTAACCTACTTTCGTACCTGCCCATCTACCTTCTTGCATACCTACCTACCTACCTACATACATACATACATACATACATACATACATACATACATACATACCTACCTACCTACCTACCTACCTACCTACCTACCTACCTACATACATACATACATACATACATACATACATACATACATACATACCTACATACCTACATACATATATACATACATACCTACCTACCTACCTACATACATACATACTTACTTACATACATACATACATACATACATACATACATACATACATACATACATACATACATACATACATACATACATACATACATACCTACCTACCTACCTACCTACATACATACATACATACATACATACATACATACATACATACATACATACTTGCCTGTGTTTTCCAAGATATGTATCAGACTCTACAGTTGCATGTAGTATATGTATGTATATCTATATGCATGTAAATCTGTTAAGTCCATAAGTATTCGTCAATCTATCCGTCAGACAATCTGTCTCTCTGCCTACGCAACCATAAAATTTACTTTTTCTTTTACATATAGGAACTATAGGTGCATATGTTTATTATTAACTTATTTAAGCTTACATCTTTGATACATCAAAATCTTTTGCAGTGTACACCCAGACTGGAACGATTTACCATTTAAATATATCAGGTTTTATACAGATGGCAATTATGAACATGAACTTTGTTTTGGCTGGTTCAAAGCTACTGTGTATTTTAAAGACATTTATTTTATGTTCGTAACTGAGAAATTATTTCAGCAGCATGTGCGTTTCAATGGCAGTGGGTGTTTTCATTTACGTCCGTGCGTTGATATTTTTAGACGCAGCTAATTAAACTTGTATCAGTCCTAATATGGTATGCATTCATTTTATACTGTTGATTTTAGAAGAAATGCAAATATGCAAAACAAGTATATAATGAATAAAATCCACTTGTATATTTTGTTCCGAGTCGGGAGATAGGATTCTTTCGATTTGATATGACGTAGGAATACGTCTAAGTTTCGCGGGCTTGAGGTATCATTATGCCATATGAAACTCATTCTTTCAGCCTCGCGGCTATAATGTATTCTTACGCCATATGAACTCATTCTCTCTACTGGCTTGGCACAAAATACGTATGAGGTTATGTATATATATATGGCATCCGGATAATTAGCATTGACAGTGTTTACTACAGATGCTATGATATTTATCTTTTAGGCCAGATTTCTGTCCATATGATTGAAGTTATTATCTTGGGAGAAGATTACAATACAATTGTAAATAGTTTGTACGTTTTTACAGCGTACCGGTCGACTGTCTTAAAATTATCAAATTACAACACTACTCTCTTTCCAAAGTGTTCACAGAGAGAGAGAGAGAGAGACAGACAGACAGACAGAATTTTGTACGAGAATACTACCTATTATTTCTGACAAAAAGTCAGGGTTAAATTTTCAGGAGAATATGAAAGAGAGAAAATAAAACTGTCTTTGTAAGGAAACATCATAGATCTCTTATTGTTACTTTTGTTAGACGTAACTATATCAAATAGTTTGTAATTATGCATGATGAAAAATTACGTTTGAATATATGCGCTACGAATTGTGTTTACGAATAAAGACGGTTAAGACATTTCCCATACCAACGATTAAGCAGGTAAATGGATATCTGATCTCGTTCAACTTACATCAGTACCATACCTGGCAACAAAGAAATCGACTGTACCATAGGAAACAAATTGTTCCTTTTCGATATATAATGCTGGTCTGGCTCAATTGCTGAAATCTACATTGGTAATATACTTTCCTCTGGTTGTAGTTAGACACGAAGGTTATTAGATTCATTGTAAACGATTACTGATAAAAGCAAAACAAACACACACACACACACACAGAAAGCATCTAAAACTAATGTTGGTGGTAGTGTAGGCCGTATGTATTAGTCAACATATTTGTCATTCTACTTAGATTTTGTGCCCATATTGTTTCGATATATGTCTATATATTTCCCTGATTGCATCTCTAATATTTGGTTAATAAATGTGTCCTTTATGTTAATATATACCCAGGTCGACATGGAAGACTGACTTAGCACGAAATACGTGGCAAAAACCAGTAGCACGTTCAGTTCGGATGCTTCATTCCACGCTCTTTGTTCCGAACCAGTGAGTGTTGCCTACAGCATATGTAGTATTCGAAGATTTACGGGAAATATTACAATCCTGACGAGACTAAAGCAGAGGACGCGTTATCAAAACGAATAACTGCCATAATGTTTTATTGCAGCGGTTTTTACCAAAAATTTAATCTTAACATCAAAATGAAGAAAATGTGCACAATCTTCAGAAAATATTGTCATTAACATAAAGCCGTGGAACATTAAAATATGTAAAAAATATGCGTTCTGAGCTGTTTAAGTTCAATAAAATATAGAAAATGGATGCATATGTTTACTTTAGATTATCAATTTACAAAAGGTAGTATCACAAAAACATGGATCATTTTTTTTTTACATATTTGTCTATATTGTAATAAAAGAGATTACCAATATAGTCCCTCATCCATGAAGAGTGATATCAAGGAATTACAAATGGTTTCCATACCTCCAGGGATGACATATAAACTAAATTTTACTGTCAGATAACCTTTAGATATGCACCAGGATATGAAAGAAGATATCATGTTTTTTCCAGTTTATGATATTTTAGGCTAAAAAATAAAATCAGACAGAAATTGCGGTTCAAAAGTCATAATTAGATATTCTGTCAGATTATTTATTTATTTTGAAAAATCTTCTTTAAAGAAAAACTTAGATAAGGTCTGTTTTGTCATCTCCAAGCTTATAAAGTATTTTAAGGTTATAGAATTCATGTCAGACGGAATAAAATCACATGTATCTCCTCTACAAAGTGAAAATATTTACAACTGTTTAAACAAGATTTTTCAAGGACTTTCTCGAGAGTATATAAATTGATCTTGTCACTGTTTCATGAAGTAGTGACTTTTATTATGTTTTCCTACTTATTAAAATTCAATTACTTATTTTAGTAAACAAAAGGTAGCGGGCTTCCATACATTAAAAAATAAGATTACGGTGGAAAGGGGATTAATGCAAAACTTAATACTGTGGTTAATACCAACCAGCAAGCTGACACCAGTGACAACATTATAAACATTTCGTATGAACAAGAGCTTGATTGAGGGGGTTTAAATTAATAAGCTGATTTATTAGTCACTTGACCTGGCGAGACTTCGGCTCCGACGGGTCGGGATCGGAAATGAGGAACAAGGCAGCCTGTGTGTAAATCAAACATATGTATTGATCGTGTTGAAAAGAGGAAGGTCAGTATACCGTGGCGTATATATAGCTAATGTGTATATAATCTCTATTCATATCCAACAATATTTAGAAGCTGCTGAAGGCTGTCATCAGTTAGGCTGAAGGGATAAGGTGAATATGAAATATACGTAATGCAGCTAGAGCGGGAAAGAGAAATAGTATAAATGGTTTATAAAGCTCTATACATTAACTTCCTGTGGTAAAGATCAGTGGCGTAGCAACCGCCCACGTAACCCCCGCAACCGCCCAAAGCTCACATCAAAGAATTTTTTATTTTTATTGGGAAGGGGCCTCGGAATTTAATTTTGCCGGGGGGGGGGTGGGGGGGGTGGGGGGCAGAATTTCTTGCTACGCCACTGGTAAAGATACCATACAACGGTGGGATGCAACAAAAAAACCAAAACCTCTGTGTTTAAAGCTGGTATGAATCAAGTGCTAACTTTGTTCTCTTTATCAAGCTATGAATTTCATAACACAAAAGACGGTATGATGGTAATTGACTGTCTACTAATATATTAGAGTTAAGATTAGGAAAATATATAAAGTGAAACTTAAACAGGTCTATGTTGCATTATGTGATTCAGCCAAAACAATTGACCTACTACTAGCAGGTTTAAAAGTTGTTATAAATCTCTCTTTATAAACCTTCTACCGGCATTTACGGTGTATTTGATTTCCTCATTTTCATCCCGGCCAAAACAAAAAGTGAAAGAAAACATACAGTGATGAATCTGTAATGTGATAACATATTATGTTCACATATTCGTACAGTCAAGCAATAACAATACTAATAAACTTCAAAACGTTGCTTTAAGGCCTAACAACGCGAGAAGCTCGAGTGCCGCGATGCGCCACACGTGAAACGGGCTCTTATGATAACACGCAAATCAATATACAGATTTTCCATAGTATATGCTTTGAAAACTTGTTTGTCAACAGGCACATCATTGTGGAATCGGAATAGAGTTGAGCGTTGGAAAAAAAGCCAAAGATCTCCAATCAATTAGACTGATTTCAATATACACTCTTTCACAAAGCACTATTATGTCACATTTTACAAACCAGTCGAATAGTTTGGAATAAGCATCAATTAGTTTTTATTTGTGTACAAATATTGATAACAATATAAATTTAAAAAAAATCCCCAAGATATATACCTTGCGATGCAGTATTGTTTCCTTTACTAAAACTAACAACACTCACATATCGCATTGCGACACATCTACGAGTTGTCACGCACGATGTCATTCAGTGACGTCATGAAAAGCCAGTCAACTGCGCTAGTCTTAGGCTTTGATCATTTCATATTATATGTGTAAGATGAAGACGTAGAATTCGGGGGAAATTTATAGAGGCAGGAAGCGGATTGGGGGCTTGATAACGATTGTAAAGGCGATATAGATCACGATGCTTGCCTGCAAAGGTGTGAAACAATCCCATGCAAGCGATCTGTGGTATCCATGATTTACAATACGAGCTAGAGTCTCCTTTCCGCTTGGCGAGAACATTTGGCTTCCTTGTATTTTATCGTTCATTTTCCTTAAACTCCCAAATGATATAATCGTAAAATTTTCTTAATACTATGATAGGAATACCTTGAAAAAAATTATAACTTGTTTTTATGCGATTAATATTAATCCCTAAGACAAAAAGGTGTAGAAGCATTTTATCCATCACCAAGGAGACAAAACTCGATTAAATCACCTCTTTAAATGAGCAAGTGAATATAAATAGCTTTTTCTGATTGGTTGAATTACAGTGATGACGTTATGGTAAAATTACAGATACGCAGCTTATGTTATTTAAAAGAGACCAATACTGTAGGAAATAGATACCAAATGGCGATTGTTTGTGGGAAAAAACTACATATTAGTATGGATTTGCTCTTTCCCTTGTTTACAAGATAAATAGCTAAGGGACACAAAAAAAAAAAAAAAAAAAAAAAAAAAACACACACAAAAAAATCAAGGTGTAAAGGCTGAACGGCACAACAGCCTAACATCAATTCATGAAGAAGCTACACGAAAACGCATGTCTCTGCAAAAAGAAATTATACGAAGTGCAGATGAGTTTCTTAAAATTGAAATTAAAAAAATAATTAAATGTTAGGTTTTTTTTCTTCCCTACATTGGTGTTCTGTTGCCAATATTTTCTGCAGTATAACAGTTTTCAGTTGCGTATGTAAAATGAATGAATGAGTCAGTGACTGAATCAGTCTGCCAAGCGACCAGCTTTTTATATCGAGATAAAGGCTGAAAGAGTGAAAGGTTTCGAAACCTTATTGGTGACGAAAGAGACAGTTTCTATGCTGTAATTGTACTTTCGTAACTAACTTGGCAAATCCGATCAAGAGATATCACTCTTAATAAGTGCCTAATCAGGAATTATGAAATGTTATCATTTATGCACACTTCAAGAAGTGGGCAATGTGGAATTTACAAGAAAATGTTTACATGTACATAGGTACATCAATTAGATGATGCTTACCGAGCTTTAAAGGTAAGACAACGAATGGCTATTCAATTCACCATTACTGTTGTAAACGCTTCTCATTTACTCTTTACGAGTCTGTTAAGGTTAATTATTAGCATTCCATTTTCTATACATGTCGTATACGGTAATAAAAAAAAACACCATATATCAGCTTACAATTTTGGGTTTTGATTTGTATCGCAAAACTTCTTTTGTATTAATTTCCTCTTTAATCCTTATTTCAATTCCTTATGAAATAAAATATTGAATATCAACCGTATTTTCAGGATGTTATCAACAGTGAGTCAGCTATAATTACATATCTTTTCGTTAAATCAAAATATACAGAGCGTGACAAAAAATTTGAATCATACATGTCTCTATCATGCGATGAAATATGGACATGTTCTGAATTCTTGTTTTGTTTTTAAGCTCTTCATTTAATATCCATTCTCTTCCATACAGTATTTTTATAGGATGTTCTGTAGATAGTGGATTTACCATACTGTTGGTTGAATCATTGTAAATGAACTCCAAATTAGATATTACGAAAACGAGGCTACCATATTAAAAACGATACTAGTTTAGCATGTTTGCTGTCATTGCTTCTAGTTATGGCTTTGACCACCTTCTCTGAAAACTTCATCCATTACAAATTACTTTTGACTGGCGTGACTAACAAATTTCCGCTCATATAAGTTATTAGGAGAGCATTAATTCGTAATTAATATACAGCGCCAAGCTTTTAATATAATATTGTTTTGCGTTCATTTTGAATGGCATTCGGACTCTTCGCCCATATGTTACCCGTGGTATGTGAAAAAGAACGAGAAACCAAAGCAAGGTAAAAAAAAAAAAAAAAAAAAAAAAAAAAAAGATCTGTGGCACCGCTTTGTCATATCATCAATAGTTACTACAGTTTTTAAAGTCATAAAACCTATGAGTTTTAAGTTAAACTTTAATATTTACTTGAATTATCAAAATGGAAAATATTTTTAAAAAATGCTATTTAAATAAAACATCAGTATAAAATAAAAACTGTACGTTATCTCGACAAGGGACTTTTGTACTGCATGAGCATGACATTTGGATAATATTTGTTCGAAATAGAACATGTGTAACCTTATTCCACGTTCTTGTGCGTACTTGTACAATGGAGAATGTGGAAATAAAAGCTCTTTGTCTTCTCGAAATATGATAACAATAAACTATAGATGATTAATCTCAAAAGGCCGGTTCTTTAAAATAAGTTTAGCTTTTTTGTATTTGTTTGATTGTTTATTTGATTTTATTACATCGTTTGGGCAAAATACAATAAATTATATCACAAAAGCATTATCAACACGAAGACTTATATTTCAAGCAAGCTCTTTGTTATTTCTAGTCAGCATCAAGTACCTGAGTAAAACAATCATCTTTTTTTAATTATTCTAATGACAAACAGCAAACAACACTTCATAGGTCAAACCCATTCACTTTAAGAATGATTAATTTCTAAATTAATCACCACAGCTGAAACTTCTCATATTAGGAAATTACGTTCATTTACAAGCATGCGATCGAAAAATGAAGCTATGTGGAGTTTTAGAAGATTTTGTATAACGATCTAACAAATGGATTAAAATTGTTGATATATTAAATGTCTTTGATCCATTTTGATGTGACTGTGCCTACATCTATGATTATTTTATTCATAAATTGAACCTAACATGAAACGATGTAGTAGGTTCCGGTTAATGTTCTAATTTCCTGATATCACTGTACTAATAAAGTTACTTGCATATTTCCTTCATTTTTCTGTATTTGTTACAAATGAAATCCAGTGCTTAGTTATAAGTTTAGGAACAGCAAGACTATCTTACTTACGTTAAGCACTAACTTGGAATCAGCACATACAAAAAAATCCGCATTTTCTGCACAAAGTTGCATTTTAATGAATTTTACTGCAAGTGATCATTTCAAAACTGGCTGAATAACACCTGTTTGCTTTATCAACCTACCCATAATACAATAGGCTGAACTCAATAAACAGCATAATGCGCTGACTGATCTGAATCTGGGTCTATGCAGTTTATAAGAACTAATCAGTAGAACAAACAACATAGACACTGATCTGCCGGCGCATTATGCGACGGCAGATCAGGATATATGTTGTTTGCATTTGGACCCGGATTTATACGCGTGTATATACGGTAATTCTCAGTTTAGGCTTGAATGCTGCTTTTTCTTGAATGCAGCAAATCTCCAGGAAAAATCAAAGAAATTTGCTATTTATTTTCTTAAAGACTACAAATAGGATGTAATAACAGTTAATTGGCTCCATTTATATAGAGACACCTAGAAGATATCACAAAGGTTGCACCTATTTAATAAATTTTCTTTTTCTGTATCTCCGAAACATAAATGCAAAGTTTGGTTGCATTTTCTCCAGAGTAATATTTATCTCACAAGACAGCGGTCTAAATGGAGCAGCGTGTTATGCCATAGATGGCAAATGTATGGTCCAAACACAGGGATTCACTTGCCACTTATTAAAAAATATTTTTAAAAAATGTTAAAAAAAAGAACTTGAAGCTTCCTTGATGTGTTTGAGCTAGACAGAAGACAATTTTGCAAATAAATATTTTTTATTTTTTATTTGTAAAGACAAAATTTATTCATTTAAGGTATATTTATTAATATTTAAAATTAAAAAATATGAAAAGGTCACAAGTGTGGCCAAAAGCTCCACTCAGGTTGTTGCTTTGGACGTAAGATGCCCAAAAAATGTTTAAAATGGTACTTCCAAACTCTTAATAAATGTTTCAGGAGACATTGTATCACTTGTGTATATCTCAGGCAAAATATGAGACGTTTTCAGAACCATGAGCCATTTTCGGAATACAAAACTGCATATATATCATTTGCCTTAAAATGGACATACACACTTTGTAATAAAAAAGAGTTTTATAAACTCATTTCTATGTTCATTTCCAATTATCAGAAGATACCTAAACTGTTGAGAAATTGTGCATTTTAGAATTTGAAGCCATCAGAGACAAAACTATTATATCATTCCTCACAAATGACCTGACCAGGAGGCCAAGAGTATATATTACCATATCTATCTCTGTCATCTTGAATAAACAAGTCAAACTTTTTTCTACAGAAAATTTTCAAGAAATGTCTGAGTCCATAATTCGTGTAAAGACATTACTTCAGTTATGGTACCAAGGCCTGAAAGGATTAGAACGGTCCAATCAAATTGTTAGAATCTAACCACCCGCGTTTCTCCTATTTACACTGTAGCAGTACCCCAAAGGTGAAGTAATCACAGAGGGATAGCACTGCAATTAAGTTTTGTTTATATCTAAATGAAGTATGCGTCCTTGTGACATACTTATGTGTATTGCATCTGCGTATGTTAGAAATAAATCTTGTCTAACTCTGATGATTTCCACCTTTATAAAGCAAACATCTGTATTTTTCAGCATTGTTTTCTTTAGGTATGTACCTAATAATATATTTATTTTCTTATTTCATTTAAATGCACACAAAAAAAAAACTAGCTACGAATGCATATGTCATGCTTAATTCCTAAAACAACTGGGTCACCACGGGCTTTCGCCTTTCTGTTATTCAAGGAAAAACTATACTAATTAAGTTATATGTATTTTTATATATCCTTCATTTCTCTATATTTTTGTATGAATACAGTGAATCAGATACAAGTCCAGGTGCACCGAGACCATCTTACTTATGTTAGTGATAACTTGGAAATAACATCTAAAAAAATCAGTATAGGTTATGTTGCATTTTCTGGAAATAGTTGCATTGTAATGAAATGACAGGAATTTTTAGTAGCTTCACTGCGCCGATAAAATATGATTTTCATAAAAACTTGCATAAATGTTGTGATTCCGTAAGAGTGTATATTAAAGTCGGCAAAAACGTTGATGGATATTGTACGTGAATATGAACACAGATTGTGCGATTAAAGTTGGCAAAAACGTTGATGGATGCTTTACGTGAATATGAACATAGATTGTGCGATTAAAAACAGCATGAGGATTGCAGTACTGTCTTTCATTTTTAATACAGTCATTATTAACTAACTTTTCAAGCATACCTAAAATTTTGAAATAATTTTAATAAGAAAGAAAAAAATTAGAAGACACAATATAGTTTGATTTTTATTGATTGATGGTGTATTAAAATTTAGAGGGTATAAAACATACTGACAATGCGGTATATAAATATAGTAAGGTTATTTCAGACACAACACATTCTGTCTCATTGCAGTTCTTTGTTTAAAAATAAACTTATACCACAACAAAGCTCTTAGACATGACTCGTGAACGGTTCAATATCCTTCGCCCTTCGTCATAAATTTGCAGTCAGTCTTCACGCTTCTTGAACAAGCAATCAAAGTCCTATGCCACCCGTGTAGATTACTTTGGACTCATAGTCACCTTCACAATAAAGGATACAGCCAACGCTTTGACGGGGCGTGGTCGAACTCTGTGAAATGGACACATTTTCTGACACCTCACCTGCTCCATTACGAAGGTAAAAGCACTTTGCACTATAATTATCGTTCATTAAGATTCAAATAGGCATCTTAATGGAAATAAATTAGAATGCTAATTGTTAAGAAGTTAATTAGAAACCATTTAAAACGTCCTTTATAAAGTTTGTCAATGAAATTGTTAATGCAGTTGTGTCCATTTCATTAGATTCATTCGTTCGTCCTGAAACTCTTTCGACCGTTAGCATACTTGGCATCGGCAGGTTTAATACAGTTTGACCTGTTCTGACATTTTTCATAGTAGCTCCATCAGCGAGGTCTTTGTACTTGTATGGTAAAAAGCAATTGCTAAAATTCTGATTATCCATCCTTATCAAACCTCTAAAAAAATATCGTAAAGTTATTCTTAAAAAGACTTCAGCTGTAAATTTTGGCACCACCAAAAAGGATATTTTAAATTGAGTCATTCAGTCATTGATTACACGTTATGAATTTCTAATGCTTTAAAAAATATAAGTTACCTTTTTAGAAGAAAGAAGCTGATGACAAATCTGATAAATGTATATGGTTCGTAAACAGAATTCGTTTGCTCCACCCTCTTTTCCAAGGACACCAGTCCGCACCCGTGTAGTAAACATTTCCGTTATCGAAACACATTGCTACACGTGCGGAATAAACCGTGTGTATACCAAATAAATATGCACCGTCTGAGAGAAAAAAAAGTTTAAATGGGAACAAGTCAGAGAATAAGAAAGGCCCTAAACACTGAAAAGATTATGTTGCACCACCCACCCCCATATGTAATTAAAAAAAAGAAAAAAAGAAAAAGAATTTTAAAAAAAAATTCTCATTGTTTTTGGTGCCCCTGCTTTGCTGGTGCCCTAAGCACGTGCTTTGTCTGCCTGTTGGGTAAACCAGCACTGATGTGAAGGGATGTACTAGATCGGTGAAATGCTATAAAATCGAATAATCAAACCTAATATAACAGTTAAGTGATTCAATTATTGCCTCGTGCTTTTATTTCCGCATTAGTTTCAATACCTAAAATGACACAAAAGCAATGTCATTTGTTAATTGGGTCGAAATGCATATATTTTCCAGTAATTAGGATTTTTATCGACGATTTTTTCACCTGTCCAACGCATGTTTTTCTGAGTGTCACGTGTAATAATTATAACGTTGAGAATACAATGACTTAAGGACAACCACAAAAACCGCAAAACCCGTCTAAAAAATCCAGAAATAAAAACGGCTAAACTTCTTTGTGTGCAAATAATTATATTTCTTCACATTAAGAGCGCGATGATTAATTTTGAAAGTAGTAAAATACGTCTGACTTCGAAAGTAGTAAATACGTCTAACTTTGAAAGTAGTAAAGTACGTCTAACTTTGAAAGTAGTAAATTACGTCTAACTTTGAAAGTAGTAAAATACGTCTAACTTTGAAAGTAGTAAAATACGTCTAACTTTGAAAGTAGTAAAATACGTCTAACTTTGAAAGTAGTAAAATACGTCTAACTTTACATACTACTTGATATTATGGCATGTGGTTAATCACCAGCGTTCGATCAATCGTTGTAACTTGAATCAGGTTTCACATTTTCCTTGTCATTGACAGGAGGCAAGGAAGGAAGTCGGTAAAATTAAAAGAAATTTATTTCATTTGGATAAAATCCGCGAACTTGTCATTTCCGCCGCAAATCCGCTAACTCGGTGAAAACTCCGCTACTTGTGTAAAATTCCGCGGATATAGTCACCCTCTGACTACGCGCGGAATACACTAAAAAATGCCCCAAGCACGTGGGTCAATGCATATCAATAGAAATTGGTTCCGTGTTCTCCTTTTGAGGTTTATACTACATTAAAAATGTGTTGCCCACAATTCACAACAGACATTCTGGTATCGGAATAGTCTAGTATTTGTGATAAATATGCTGTGTTTCTTTGTTGATGTTTTTTTTTACAATCAAAACCGACACTTTTGTATACAAGAATTTAACTCGCATTCCTTACTTCCACAAATTCAAGTTCCTTTCATAATATATATATATATATATATATATATATATATATATATATATATATATACAGGCCCGCTGACAGAAATTCCGGGCCCCAGGGCAGAATAGTCATGGGGGCCCCAAAACTAGTTTAATTTTTTTTATATAAAAACCTGTGTTGTTTTGCATACAATACCTGTAGTAATCTATCATAAGTTAGAATCTTGCAAGGAACAAATTTTAATTTACTGAAAAGACTGTTTTAATTTAAATAACCGAGTTGACGGCGGGCCCCTAGAAATCGCTGGGCCTCTGGGCAATTGTCCACCCCACCTTCTTTCTCGCCGGACCTGTATATATATATATATATATATATATATATATATATATATATATATATATATATATATATATATATATATATATATATATAAAGAACGGACTTTTACATACCATTATAGGTAAATCAAATCTGAAAAGAGTATTTCATATTGGATATATTTTCATTAATTTTTTACAATACAAGATTCCCACAAAAAGAGCCCTGTTAATGCCATTCGTAATGTGTAATGAAGACTGCTGAAATCGTCTGCTTGGTGTTTTCTGGTCCATATAGAACTGATTGGTGCTTGTTGGACCATACGAGCAGTATTTGAAAAGTTCGGAATATTTTAATATAACTTTTTTGTTTATTTGAACCTGTCAAAAAAATGTAATGTTGATCGATAGTGAAAATAACGTTCTATAAAATGATCTGCAACTCCAGGTGCAGCACGCCGGACTCCTGCTGATATATACCTGTGGTGTAACATAGGTAAATGATAGTGACGTAAACATGCCATAGAAAGAGAAACATAGGTTAATGATAGTGACGTAAACATGCCATAGAAAGAGAACAATTCTGCTACTGAGCAAAGAGCATATTGTAAAATCCGGGCACTCTTAGGGCGCTCTTAGGGCACTCTCCACCTGATATCAAGGCCGAATTGGATAAAGTTTGAGGATGCGATTCTCTGTCATAACCTACAATTCTGAGGTGGTTTCATCGTTTTAAAGATGGTCGCGAATCCTAGGAAAATGACCCACTTTCTGGAACGCTGTTGTCAGTAATTGGTGAGCGGGAAATGGCTGCCGTGCAGGGGTCAATTGATGAAGATGTTTGATACACAGTGGAAGATATTTCTATTATCACGGTCATTAAATCGCCAGCTGTTTTTAAAATATATATTTAAGAATTATTATAAGTTCAAAAAGGTTTGTGCAAGATGGATCCCGCATTTGTTGACGGCTGATACAAAACAGACTCGGGTTTAAATATCTAAACAGCTATTCGCCAAATATAAAAAGAGTGACCAGAGACGTTTTGAATGAAATTGTCACAGATGATGAAAAATGCATTTACTTTTTGGAACACGACTCAAAAGGAAATAATAAAGTTTGGATCGGAGAAAATGAGCAGAGAACACAAATCGTTCGACGTAGTCGAACTGTAAGAGTGTTCTGTACACATTATGTTTCGATGCAAAAGGACCTGTTGTCCATGTACATGTGCCTGACTCTGCTAGTGTCACTGGACATTTTAGTGCCTCCAAAGTGATTTTTGTCGGAATCCAGTTATCAAAGATTCGCTGAGAGGCAGACGATTTGAATGCCGCCATGAGGTTAGAAGTCCAGTTTTCTAGTGTATGAACCAGATACCAAAAAGTGAATGCAAAATAGCATTTAATAATTGGATAATCAGACTGAGAGAGTGTGTAGGTGTGCATGGGGAGTACTTTGAGATGATGCACTGACTTACTGTTCACTAATAAAAAAATTTGCTATACAGCGCACTAATATTCCGAAATTGTTAAATATTCTTCGTATAGCACTTCTTGGTGTATTATTGGTCCAAATAGCACTGCTTGGCGTCTATTGGTCCATTTAGAACTCCTTGGTGTTTATTAGTCCAAATAGCATTGCTTGGCGTTTATTGGTCCATTTAGAACTGCTTGGGGTTTATTGGTCCAAATAGTACTGCTTGGCGTCTATTGGTCCATATAGTACTGCTAGGTGTTTATTGGTCAATATAGCACTTTAGGGGAGGTGATTTAAGTTGGCATGTACACGTTGTAAATGTAAGAAGACGTTAAGGAGTCTATTGTCTAAATCAATGAAAGGGTATTTGATGAAGGCTATTCAGAATTTTGGATATATTACAAATAATCTAAAATAAAATAAAACCTAAAAAATTTCTGTCTAACAACGTAACCTATGGACAATATCAATATTAAATGGTAGTACATCTTTCAAAAATCTGTGCAAGACTGCTTACAGTTCTGATTTACATCCGAAAAGTCAAAACAGTGACAACTTTGTATATATTATGATCAAAACATCTGAAATAAGGAATTTAACTTGAATTATTGCATACTCCAACTTCAAAATGTCAAAGTAATTTTGAAAACCACAAAGCATTTATCATATTTAAGGGACCTTTTAGAGACCAGGGTGAGTGTAGTGGAGATCAGGGCGTGTGTAACGGAGACCAGGGTGTGAGTTGAGTGTGTGCAGTGGAGACCAGGGTGTGTGTAATTCTTAGCTGTCTTCAACTTTTCTAGAACGTATAAAGTTCAAAAGAGAAAAAGGTAAAACCGACCTCCAACGAAAATTTACCGCGTTTTGAAGCATATTCCGCGCCTAAATACAAGCGAATTCAGCGTGCATACTTTATCCGCACCGTATTGGCTATCCACATCTGTCCGTTTGATATTTCATTCGAATTTTGTATCAGGGTTTGGAGGCGTGCATGTATTTATCACAGTATACGTGAACAAGATAATTTTGATACACTATACACCCTCGAAATATGCACTGTCAAACTATACACCCTCGAAACATGCATTGTCACACTATACACCCTCAAAACATGCACTGTCACACTATACACCCTCGAAAAATGCACTGTCACACTATACACAATCGAAACATGCACTGCCACGCTCGAAGCATGCACTGTCACAATATACACCCTCGAAACATGCACTGTCACACTATACACCCTCGATGCATGCACTGTCACACTATACACCATCGAAACATGCTCTGTCACACTATACACCCTTGAAGCATGCACTGTCACACTATACACCCTTGAAACATGCACTGTCACACTATACACCCTTGAAGCATGCACTGTCACACTATACACTCTCGAAACATGTACTGTCACACTATAACCTTCGAAACATACACTGTCACACTATACACCCTCGAAACATGCACTGTCACACTATACACCCTCGAAACATGCACTGCCACGCTCGAAGCATGCACTGTCACACTATACACCCTCGAAGCATGCGCTGTCACACTATACACCCTCGAAACATGCACTGCCACGCTCGAAGCATGCACTGTCACACTATACGCCCTTGAAGCATGTACTGTCACACTATACCCCCTCTAAACATGCACTGTCACACTCTAACATTCAAAACATACACTGTCAAAATATACCCCCTCGAAACATGCACTGTCAAACTATACACCCTTGAAGCATGCACTGTCACACTATACACCCTCGAAGCATGCACTGTCACACCACACACCCTCGAAGAATGCACAGTGTAACTATACACCCTCGAAATATGCATTGTCACACTATACACCCTCGAAACATGCACTGTCACACTATACACCCTCGAAGCATTCACTGTCACACTACACACCCTCGAAACATGCACTGTCACACTATATACCCTTGAAAAATGCACTGTCACACTATACACCCTCGAAACAAGCACTGCCACGCTCGAAGCATGCACTGTCACACTATACACCCTTGAAAAATGCACTGTCACACTATACACCCTCGAAACATGCACTGCCACGCTCGAAGCATGCCCTGTCACAATATACACCCTCGAAACATGCACTGTCACACTATACACCCTTGAAGCATGCACTGTCACACTATACACCATCGAAACATGCACTGTCACACTATACACCCTTGAAGCATGCACTGTCACACTATACACCCTTGAAGCATGCACTGTCACACTATACACTCTCGAAACATGCACTGTCACACTATAACCTTCGAAACATACACTGTCACACTATACACCCTCGAAACATGCACTGCCACGCTCGAAACATGCACTGTCACACTATACGCCCTCGAAACGTGCACTGTCATACTATACACCCTCAAAGCATGCACTGTCACACAATACACCCTTAAAGCTTGCACTGTCACACTATACACCCTCGAAACATGCATTGTCACACTATAACCTTCGAAGCATACACTGTCACACTATTCACCTTCGAAACATGCACTGTCACACTATACACCCTCGAAGCATGCACTGTCACAATATACACCCTCGAAGCATGCACTGTCACATTATACACCATCGAAACATGCACTGTCACACTATAACCTTTGAAGCATGCACTGTCAAACTATGCACCCTCGAAACATGCATCGTCACACTATACACCCTCGAAGCATGCACCCTCGAAACATGCACTGTCACACTATACACCCTCGAGGCATGAACTATCAAAATATCCACCCTCGAAACATGCACTGCCACGCTCGAAGCATGCACTGTCACAATATACACCCTCAAAGCATGCACTGTCACACTATACACCCTTGAAGCATGCACTGTCACACTATACACCCTCGAAACATGCACTGTCACACTAAAACCCTCGAAGCATGCACTGTCACACTATACACCCTCTAAGCATGCACTGTCACACTATACACCCTCGAGCATGCACTGTCACACTATACACCCTCGAAACATGCACTGTCACACTATAACCCTCAAACATGCTCTTCCACGCTCGAAGCATGCACTGTCACACTATACACCCTCGAAACATGCACTGCCACGCTCTAAGCATGCACTGTCACACTATATACCCATTGAAACATGCACTGTCAGGCTCGAGGCATGCACTGTCACACTATACACCCTGGAAGCATACACTGCAACACTTTTTTAACGAGTGGACTAAGTACGTGCTGTGTCTGAAAAAATAGTAAAAGTATGAAAAGATAAATTTAAGCATAACTTGCGTCAAATTGAAAAAGTAAATGGATGTAAAAACAATCTTCAAGCATGTAAGATTTGTTTTGTATATAATCCTAAATAGTTTCATAAGTGTATTTTGATTTTTTAACATCGCTTTAACAATCTTTGTTTTGAAAATAAAGTTCGATTATCTCTTCCGATGTTATCAGTATACCTTTCAGCCAGACAACACAAGTTGGAATGCAAATCTGCCACGTTTGTGTGTGTGTGTGTGTGTGTGTGTGTGTGTGTGTGAAGCTTAAAATGAATGCCTTGACAACCATAGCTGCAACATCATCCAATCCTTTTTGAAATGTGCATGTATGTCTAAAACTTGAACACATATTTTGTCCCTTGATAAAATTAAGTAGGGTTGACCTCAATAACTGTTAGCGAGGGTTTATGTATTTTTCTGAGACTATAATAATTCTAACGTTTGATCCCCCCTTTTCTTAATTTGTCACCTGGGAATTCTGCAAATGTCTCATTCGAGTTCCTCACTTGCATTGCACACGATTCTAAGGTATTTGGTTACGCAGTTGACATTCGGTATGCATATCAAATACTCCATAAATATGCTGCATGCAAGCACAATTTCAAGAGGTGAAGAAAAGTGTATAATTTATTAGCAACTTTCATGACATGTAATGTGATCACAACAACATATATGGTCAAATTGCACATATTTCATAAACTGATATGGCGGAGTGGAGCTCATTACACATTACTTCAATTAATCTCAAACAACTCTCACCTGGATTTCCTATCATAATTAAGGATGTAAGTAGTTTCAAAACGAAGCTGGTCCCATACAACTTTCTTTACATGTGAGAAATATGAGATTTACACACGTGCACAAATCTGAAATGTAAAAATACATTCTTACCATACGTGTACGTGATAAACACCAGAATTGAAATCATTTATAGAAAAATTCAGTTCGGTATGCTTTCGCTTACAAGTTGATCCCAACTGCAAACTGCACAGACCCAGATTTGCCGTCGCATAATGCGCCGGCAGATCTGGGTCTATGCAGTTTGTTGGGAGTAATCAGTAGAAC
Organism: Margaritifera margaritifera; assembly: GCA_029931535.1. NCBI lineage: Eukaryota > Metazoa > Mollusca > Bivalvia > Unionida > Margaritiferidae > Margaritifera > Margaritifera margaritifera. The sequence continues at coordinate 2,403,551 of JAQPZY010001572.1, read as the reverse complement.
ACACAACATAGACCCTGATTTACTGGCGCATTATGCGATGGCAGATCAGGGTCTATTATTATGCAGTTGGACTCAACTTATAATCGAGTATCTATGATATATTGAGGATAAAAATTAAGATGTGTACAATCAATACCTCTTATAAAAACTGTTAGTGCCAGGTTCTAATAGACGTGAAGACATGTTGCTTTTAAGCAATGTTTGCACCTGAAGTTGTAAATACACGTGTTCTCTCCCTGATTAATTAAGAAACTTTGACGCTAATTACCATTAGCGATGGCATATTCTCATTATCATATGCCATCTAGTCTAGAATTACCCTGTTTAAAAACAAAACAAAACAACAACAACAACAACAACCCTCATTCTGGTCTCCCAACTGCATGGCGTGTGGCTATATTGTTGACATTCGGCATGCGTTTAAAATTTATTTTACATAAATATATACTTCACACATTTACAATGTAAAATACGTGGATATATGTATACAGTTTCTCTGTAGCTCCAATTACAAATCAGTCACAAGATCAAATTCAAAATAATTGTTGTTCTTAATTTGCAGATTTGATACGACTGCTTGGTGATCATTATTATATTTGGCTTGTAGCAATTGTCCTGAGTTTCACTGTAATGAGGAACGATATAAGTGATATTGAAGACAGAAACATGTCACCGTTTAATTTGCATGCTGGTAAGTGTCCAGCCACGTAACTGATTTCAAGTGCTGGAGGAAATCAAATCTTGACCAAAATGAAAAAAGAAAAAAACCCCTTAAAAATGAGTTTAAGTATCAAACGATGTGTACGGTCAACAAAAGTTAGGCAAACTGCATGTGCCTGTTCGATAAGAGTTCAAGAAGTATTGCTTTTAAGCAATTTTTACACTTGGAGTTGCTTATGCACGTGTTCATCCCTGGTAAATTAAGAAACGTTGGTCTAAATTATCTATTTGTAATAATAATAATAATAATAATAATAATAAATTCATAATAATATTACTAATACTACTACTACTACTACTAATAATAATAATAATAATAATAACAATAATAATAATAACAATAATAATAATAATAATATTATTATTATTATTATTATTATTATTATTATTATTATTATTTTTATTATTATTATTAACCTTTGATTTCACTGCTTTTTTCAGCTGTTACCGGAAAGAGCTGCGAATGTTTCATCTGTGTTCCTCTTGTATTATATAGGTTCTGAAGAGATCCACTTACACATAGTTGCTATTCGTAATGCATTGAAAATATGATGCTAATATACTTCACACAATACGAAATCAGAAACCTTAAGATAAGCTTATTGTCTATTCACAGCTGTCATATCAAATTATGTCAACGCAAGAAGCAAGGCGATCGTATTCCCGATAATAGTAGTTCTTATTTTACAAATTTGGGGCTCATTTCATCATCATTCAATTAAACGTCAGCAAAGGTAGCGAGGAAGATTTAGGTTATATTAAAATAATGTTTTGCTATTCAACTTTATACACTGGTATTGAAGATACATACCTGTGTAATCCTAGCATGATTGTAATAAGTCTTAAACCCCAAAAGCTATTGTCTTAAATTGCCTTAAGATTGTAATAAGTCTTAAACCCCAAAAGCAATTGAAACTGCTGGAAAAATTCAGATCGAGGCTGAAAAATAGGAAATTCCATTTAAAGAATCAACATTCACATTGACTTCACCATCACATGATGTGTGCCATTAACTCCTCTTCTACAAACTGCAAGTGTCTGGATCATTTATTGTTCATGAAGTTGTAATTTGAAGCAATGCCTGTATCTGACGTTCCATATACCTACGTTGATGAAAGAGTTGACCTCAATTATCTTAAGGGGGATTTATTTTTCATTATAATTTGAAGCAATGCCTGTATCTGACGTTCCATATACCTACGTTGATGAAAGAGTTGACCTCAATTGTCTTATTTTTCATTATAATTTGAAGCAATGCCTGTATCTGACGTTCCATATACCTACGTTGATGAAAGAGTTGACCTCAATTATCTTATTTTTCATTATAATTTGAAACCTACCCTTAGATTGCTTTTATGTTTAAAAGTGACAAATGCGAAAGCTGTAAACGCCTCATATTGGTCTCGTAGATTGCATGGCACATAGGTATTTACTTACATACCTGATATTCAGTAAGCAATTAAAGTGTTCTGTAAGTATATTTCACATAATTATAATGTCTAACACGTGACGATACTTGACTAATTATATCACCGCATTTGTCACGATATCTCATTCCCATTACATGTTCTTCTTTTGCAAGTTTGGTACGGCAGCACGGCGCTCGTTATTAAATCGTTTTTCTATTAACCTTGAATACATGTGCTTGGTATTCATTTTAATGTGGAAATATATTGGTTATTGTGACAAAGTTTTTGTTTTACAACATTCCACATACCATATATGCTCGCTTATAATTAAAATCCAACTCCAAACAGCACAGACCAAGATTTGTCGTCGCTTGATGCGCCGATATATCTGGGTTTATGCAGTTTGTTAGGAGTAATAAGTAGAACAAACAACATAGATCCTGAACTACTGGCGCATTATGCATTTTTGTATATAGTAAATGATGAATGACTTTAATATCATGAAGTTCCATATAACGATCCCTAATGTGAATAATTTTCAATGTAAATACTTGGATATTATTGTATGTACGTACATTTATATTTAACTTATGCATGTGTACAGTGGTTGTAAATGACAAGCTATATGGTTCAGTACGTTTTAGCTTTCCAAGAATGGTAATGTTGAACCAAGTTGGTTCGATGCCATATTTGACCCAGTTCAGCATTGCTGTTATATGGCGGTCGCACTACAGTAACCATAGGTTAGATGTACGCATGTCTTCCGTCTGAATGGGATTGGGTCTCTATAGAGCAGTGGTTCCTAAACTCTTTTGATCGCGACTCTAAACACCATCTTTTGCGACTCAAAATGCAGTATCGGTATAGGGTCGCGAGGGTCCTTGCGGCCCTCATTTGGGTCTCGACCACTGGGATCATAGAGGATTTGCCTGTCAGAAGGCAGGAAGAAATCGTGCCCTCTCACGTGGTGTCAATTTGACGAGATCAAATAAGACATTTTCTGGAACCTATTATTTGAATAGGATATTTTCTGCAATCTGATATTTGAATAAGACAACTTCTGCAACCAAATTTATGCAAGCTATTATCTGAATATGGAATGCACGTTTTAATGATTATTGTACCTTTTATTTGAAATACTAGTAGTACGCTTCATTTTACTGGCTGAGTACGAGATGGACCATTAAATGTTTTTGGGGTTGTGTGTGGGGTGGAATTTTCATTCGAACCAGGACATTTTTGTTTTCTTTGACCTCAAAATAATTTGATTGTCAGTTAGTATAAGGGATCTAAGTAGTTTTATTTTTCTACAGATCAGAGCACGAATATGATTGAATATGGACAAATAGCGCATGTACAAGAACTGTCACGATTGGATGTTAGTGTCTGATCTGTTACTAATGTTAGGGTCTGACCTGGTTACTAATGTAAGTGTCTGACCTGGTTACTAATGTAAGTGTCTAACCTGATTACTAATGTAAGTATCTGACCTGGTTACTAATGTTAGTGTCTGACCTGGTTATTAATGTTAGTGTCTGACCTAGAAACTAATGTTAGTGTCTGACCCGGTCACTAATGTTAGTGTCCGATCTGGTTACTAATATAAGTTTCTGACCTGGTTACTAATGTTGCTAATGTAAGCTACTGTTGAACTTTATATCTAGGTACAACTCAGGGATAAAAACATGTAATTGAAATTTAGTACCGAAAATGTGTATATTCAACACTTCTTAGACAAAACTGCACTCAGGGATAAAAACATGTAATTGAAATTTAGTACCGAAAATGTGTATATTCAACACTTCTTAGACAACCTGCACTCAGGGATAACAACATGTAATTGAAATTTAGTACCGAAAATGTGTATATTCAACACTTCTTAGACAAACTGCAAGGTCCGAAATCAGCTAAATTCAAGACGCTTTTGTTTTTAAGCAAAGTTTGCACTTTACATTTTATATACAGGTGTTTATTTTTGAAAAGCTTAGTAGAGGTAACCTCAATTGCTTCCAGCGAGAGCCAATGTGCAATCTAACCTTAGATCACCCTACTTTACTTAAACTGGTCACCCTAGAGATTTTTGAACGTCTTGTATTGGTCCGTCACCTGCAAGGTCAAGTACCTTAGGCTTCCATTTACATAGTTATTATTCGGCATGCATTCACAGTATTACATAATTATACTTCACTCAATGATAATATGAAAGATGTCCAAATAGACGTATGGTTTATTTGCACTTCTCAGATCAAATCACGCCTACAAGACAAGCAATGGCATTGCATTCACAATACATTTCATTCTATGTCTCGAATTTTGATACGGGAACTTGGCGGTCATTACTACGTTTTTTAAAAAATTATATTAACATTTGCCAGAATTTCTGAGGATTCACTTTAAAGAGAAAAGCTATAAGTTATGGTAGTACAAGTTATTTAATTCAACATTGTATACCTGATGAACTGTAAAATGTATAATACAGATTTATATGAAATGTTCAAATCTTATATTATTTCTCATATGTGTCTAGCCCTTATGTCACTACTGGAGGATTTCAAATTAAAGCAAAAATATTCTCTGAGCATACAAATATTTGAAAAATATATGTATCCAAAGATGCGTAAGATAAGGGCATCTTAGACACATTGCATATGTCTAGTTCGATAAGGTTTTACGACGTGTTGCTTTTAAGTTAGGTGTGCACTTAAATATATATGATTCCCTTGATTATTATGAACTGAACATGTATTATTGTAATAATGATTTTTGTTTATCGCTACACGCTATATAACCTTCATAGCCATTAAAAGGAGCTGCAAATGTCTAATATATTCCTCCTACGTTCACATGACATCCAGCTACATATTTGATATTCGCTACGCGTACAAAATTGTATTTAAATATGCTGCACACACTTACGATGTCAAATAACTGCAGATAGTTGTATGGTTTATTTGCACTCTCGTGACAAATCAGGACGAATCACGAGCTCGTATTCCAGATTCCATGCCGTATTGTTTTGCAATTTAGCAGTGGCGGCTTTGCGCACATTGCGTCGTAATTCTGTTAACTCTGAACAAATACGAAAATGACTCATTGATAAAGAAGCAACACTGTAAGATCAACTGTAAGAAGTTGTCACCATGCAACTTTCCGCACATCTTTGAAATGAAAAGTGTGTACACATGACTCTTAAACCCTTATATGCTTATCAACCATTTAACGTTATTACTAATGAAAGTTACTGTAGGACATAATATTCAGGCAAAATTCTGCAATCAGAAATTAATGAAATACAATTTAAAAAACTAAGTACCAAAAGACGTGTGTAATCAACACCTGTTAGACAAACTGCAAACTCCTCGATCGATTCGTGTTCAATACGTGCTAATTTTTCAACATAGTTTGTACCTTAAATTGTATATGCATATGTTCGATACATTTAGCATAGTTGACCTCAATTAATGCTTGAGAGGATAGATTTTCATTGCAATATTACACATAACCCTAAATCGCCCCGCTTTTCTTAAGCTATCACCTGAGACAGACGCAAACGCCTCATATTGGTCAGTAGGAAACACGACCTTTATATGTATTCTGTTACAAATTTGATATTCGGTATGCCTGTAAAATTATACGAAAAAATAGTGCACACATCGAAAATGTCAAAGATGTGAAAATAAATATATAATTGATTAGCACTTCTCATCATAAATCATGCCAACGCGACTAGTCACAATACCTGTTGTTTTGTTGGCGTTTTCTTTGGCGAAATTGATGTGGCAGTTAGGCGCTTATTATGACATCGTTATTCTGTTCATGTCTGACAAATTTCCAGCTATAATGAGAAAAATATAGATCATATCTAAAGATAGTGTTGCCTTTCAACTTTATATACCTATGCGATGTGAGATTTACACTTGTAAGTAAATAATAAATATAGCATACCTAAAGAATTAATTCATCCGTAGGGAAACATCATACTGAGAAAATGCAAATATTAAAATGAACTTTAGTGTTACTAAATGTGTACGACCAGCATCTGTTCACTCAATCTATAGGTGCCTGGATCAATTAATCATCTGGACGTGTTTGCCCTTGGAGCTGTATATTACGTTATTTGTCCCTTGATAAATTATGTAGAGTTTACCTCAGTTACTGTCAGGTAAGTTTTATTTTCTTTTTAACATAGCATATAACTTCAGACTGCATATTTTTTCAACTCTCACCGTTAAAAGCTGCGAAATGTCCCTCAACTACAATGGCACAGCCCTTAGGCACCTACTTACATAGTTGTTATTTACTGCGCATATAATTACAGTGTAATTGATTGGAAAGTAGGCGTATATTATATCTTGCACATTTCGTAACAAATCACGTCATCGCGACGACTCACGAATTCCAATTACGTTTTTTTCATTTCTCTGGAGTAAATTTGCTATGACCATTTGGCATCGCGGTTCTTCTTCTGTTTATCAAGTTTTAACAATGTAAACAGCTCAACCTCTGAAAAATTGTTGCTTAAAGCTTTCGTTCAAATTCTTTAAATGACGATTAGGACGAATGTCTTGAAAAAATTCAGGCGGATTCTTCGGCAGTCAGAGATATCTGATGTCAAAAACCTAATATAGCAGAATGCTATTCGTTTGCTTACATTACTTTTACAAATCTTTTTTCCCCCTCAAATCTGAAAATAAATACAAGAAACATTAGGAATTCACCGATTTGCAAATAATGGCACAGAACTCGAAAGAACATTTTAATTAATTTGTATATCAAAATCGATTTGTAAAATTCAAACCTATAGAGCTTATGCAGTTGCCTAATTTAATATGACTTCTAGCCACAAGTTGATATTAAGCAAAGTTCACGCTTATACTCACCATGGTTAAGTCATTAAATAATGTTTGTGGTAGCTAAAAGCTACGTTTATGATTGTTATATTTCTACAAAAACCCATATCGAACTTTTTAGCTCCAAGAGTACATAAAGACGTTATATATATATATATATATATATATATATATATATATATATATATATATATATATATATATATATATATATATATGGCCGGATTGAGGTTACGAGGGGTCTAAGGCTAATAGTGGGGAATGCCGCTCAGCTGTAACTTCAATATGGAATGGAAGGCCTAAAAGAGGGCCTACACAATATGAGGGCCTAAGGCTGTATCCTTATTATCCTATGGGTTAATACGACCCTATATATATATATATATATATATATATATATATATATATATATATATATATATATATATATATATATATATAGAGAGAGAGAGAGAGAGAGAGAGAGAGAGAGAGAGAGAGAGTGAAGTGATTGCAAAAATCGCTATTGGTGATCAACATTCTAAATAGCGAATCGCTTCAAAAGAAACAAACGTATTTGGCGGATTAAGAATGTACGGGCTTGTGCAATTTGCTGCAGATTTTCCCTCCGAAGACGCTTACGTCCGCTAGAGTAATGTATTTTCGAGGTTGTATAAGTATCGTAAGCAGCAACATTTCTTAACAAAGGAATATGCATGCATGCAATATTCAGCAACAAATCAAAGTTTCCATTAGTCTGAAAAGAAAACTTTCAAAGAAAAAGGTTGCTTATGAAAGAAGATACAAGTTTTATAATGGGAAATGATTACATTTGAATAGGAGTACGATTAGGAAAGGACCATTTCATAGTGCAGCCCCTTTGTGGTATACTATAAAATTGTACGTCAGTATTATTCATGGCTGAATTAATTTGGTGACTACATGGAAAAATTGAGCGCCAACCTAGTGTGCGTGTGTGTGTGTGCGCATGTTTGTATATATATATATATATATATATATATATATATATATATATATATATATATATATATATATATATATATATATATATTTGAATCACAGTATTTGCCAAATTAGAAATTATCTAACCTGTATGGAAATATTCTTTCTCCGTACATAATTTCACTTCATATTATCAGGATCCAGTGATAGCACTTTCTACTCTGTCTGGTGAATATTTGTAACTTTCCATATTAACCTTGATTTATGTCAGAGGAATCCAAAGTGACTTAGATGAGAGCTAATTACTGGGTAGCCTTGCGAGTGCGTCTGCCCTTGACCGTGCCAGTGTAAAGTTCTTACGTGTTTATCTCCACCAAGCCACTACGTGTCAGTACTCGCGCCAGCCATTAAAGTACTGATTACATATGTGCCTGACTTGAGAAAGGTAAATAAAAATAGGCAACATTTCAGCCACTTCTGTATTTATTAATTACTATGAATAAAATTTATTTTCTCAGAAAACTTTGAATTTGTACTATGAAATCCTAGAGTAAACAGTTAAATCAGACGAGAAGTAACCACACAATGACATTTTAATCATGACACTTACGTTCACTAAATTTAATTGTCCGTATTCTGAGAAGTTATCGTGCAGAAAAATTTAGCAATAACTCAAATGTCCCATTAATTTATACGAAGCTTGGAAGTTTATTTAAAAGCAGCCTTCAAACTTTAACTTGCAGAGGAATTCTGAAAGCTGACAAAGTATCCATTCAAAAACGATACGGAAATGCCAGAGTCATCGAAAAATCTCATTTGAAACACTTTATGCTTCCATTTCAAAATAAATGTGCCATTACAACTACTCTCTTTGTTTCATTGAAAATGTTAAAAATGCGTTTGTTCGAATACAGTATTTTTGACGAAATTTTTTAAATACTGTCTTACTTTTTGCAATTTTGGCATGTGTAAGGGTGAAAATTTCTGTCGATGTATTTCCGTAGAGAGCATTATATTGGCACGTAACAATTAATCAGATTTATGAGGAAAGGTATCGTATTAAATAGCTAGACTGCGATGGTTTTAATGGCCCTGTTTGGGGCGCGATTGATTCTTAATTAAGCATTCCTTGTTTAACGGTCGGACAGATGTATAAGGTTAGGCGAATTTGGGGTCTAGGTATCAAAAATGTCAAAGTTGAGAGGATGCAGAGACTATTGTTCAATTGTTCAAGGGACAGGTGTCTGGAAGTTGAGGTACACGATTCTGGCGGTAGAAGCGAGTGAGCATTGAAAGCACAAGGTATTTGCATCAATCTCATGCTATTCGTTGATATCAATATAATTATTTGTTTTAATTTATTTGTTTTAATTCGTACATCAGTTTTCTTGATATGAGTATAACTGTTTGTTTGAATTCATTTTTCTGAATTCGTACAACAATTGTCTTTATATGAGTTTGACGAATTGTTTGAATTTGTCGTCTTGATTGTTATAGGAATCGTTTTTTCTAAGAATTTCATTCATTACTATATTTAATACAAGTTGTGAGAATCTGTGTGAATTTGCATGTCTTAAATGATATGATTGCATGCATGTTAAGGAGTTGAGTGAGTATTCACTGCCACTAATGTAGTTAAGCCATGAAGTGAATTTCATTGATTCATTTGTATAATTAAGACGTGAACTGAAACTGTTATGTCGCTTGTGATGTTCGAGTGAGTTAGTGATGAAACAGCCGTTAGTAAGTACATTAATCTTCTAAAGCTAGGTTTGTTTATCGCCTATCAGGTTTGGCCTGGCCAGATAGCCTTTGGTATATGTTTGAACTCCAATAGGACGATATCTGACGTAACGAGAATGGGGTAATGTTCTATTCTCCAGAAGGAAATCTGACAGAATATTTAGGTTGCTTCTTGTTAAGTTTAAAGGGGAATATAGCTCCACCTGTTATGTACTGTTTCATTTTGTTTTATGTAATTGATTAAACTGTTATATTTCATGTACGGGGGCTCGTGTTATTCTGTTCTATATCTCTGCTCAGGTCTCTATTTATCCCATCCATAAATTTCATATTTTATTTTATAATCTATTCGATCCGGGCAATAACACCGAGGTCTATCATCTTCTAGATAACCAAATCATACACCTGTTACAAGAGGTGCGTAACAGCATGAAAGTGATTTTTCCTAAGAAAATAGTTTATATCTTTTAAGTTTACAATTTGACGTTCACGGGTTTACTAAACAGAATTTTATTAATTGACTATTTAATGAATATAATTATTCACTTCGTTAATTAATTATTTAATTGATTCCTTTGTGTGTTTATGTTCACCTTTGTGATACGTGATATCTTCACAGAAACTTAAAATAATTAGTTAGCGAAAAAATACTTCAACGAAAGTGAAGGTAAACTATTATGATTCATTCTAGCTAACACTATTGATAAGGTGACAATCTTTGAAGAAAACTTTCTTTTGTGGACATTTTGATGAAATTTGTTAAATAATTTAAAATTTAGAACTATTTTTGGAAATGTGCGCTTAGTCTAGAGGGTATGTGGGTTAGTGCATGCAGGCACTGTAATGGAAGACGTAACCCGCGGACCAAGGTTCGAAACACAGTAGATGACGATATAAAGCTCTCTAACATTATTTCTCCATATATAATTTCATTTCATATTAGTACGCATCCTGCGGTAGGATCCAGGTATAGCATATTTTCCTCTGTTTGGTGTATATTTGTTACTTTATATATATATATATATATATATATATATATATATATATATATATATATTAACCTCTATATGCCTTGATTTCTGTCAGAGGAATCCGGAGTGACCGTGTACTTAGATGAGAGTTAATTACCGGATCGCCTTGCCAGTGTGTCTGCTACCGACGTATGTCTATATCCAACTCTATGTTCCATCCTATTGGGATCTGTTAACATTGTTACTCAATTGCAAGATATGTAACTCATTGCAAGATATGTATGACATGTCTTCATGGAACGTGTCTAAGAGCCCAATGACTAAAGGTTTCATGACAAATAAAATGTTTCATTCTTAACAGCAAAAACACATTTTTAAATGGGTTCTGCGTGAAAAAAATCACTTTATTCCTTTTTTCTTTTAAGAATCTACAGTGTAATCTAAAAATACAAGCTAAAGAAATCAGTATTAAAATGAGCAGATAGAGATACATACATATTGTTCTATAGATTTTGTGTTTGCTTACGACATCACTTATTCTTTTTTTCTGTTCTAACGACCTTAAGTTTTTTTGTTGTTTTGCAATCCTTCATACTTTCGTATAGTTTTAGAATTTACCTTTTAATCAGCATCATATAACCAGTATTGTGCTGGCGTGCCGTTAAACCCTAGATATTGTTTAAAATACTGTTCCAATAAAACTCTATTTGTATATGTGTTCGTTCGAGTATATTTCAGTCATTATTCATTTAGCAAACAAGTATACTAGTAATTGCATTTTTAAACAAAATTAATGTATCACCCAAATTTAGGTCATCCTGAATATGTTGATATGTTTTGGTTGCACCTCGACTCACTAGGTTGAGCCACCATTACTGAATATCACAAGGGAGGAGCTCTGCATTGAAATGGAGAAAATATACCTAATATAATTGTGTACCGGGTTAAGAGACATAAAAGTGGGAGAAATCGAAAACAAATGAATATTGTCACATAAAAATATAATAATTATAGCCAAGATAACATCAAAGTACCATGAAAAAAATGTATTTGTACAAGTGACAAATATATATGTATTCTCTCTGTAAGGGATGATCTTTAATAATGCAGCAGACACTATATACGAAAACTCTTACTGCCATGGATCGTTTGTTGTTTAATTAAAACAACATTAATGCATTCTTTAGATGTAACTTCATTAACGCTATGAAAGAAGTTGTTACTGAGATTATTATAATTGGCGTATGATTTGTTTCTTTCTTTTCTTCATTAGCTGCTCTTTCTTTCTTTCTTTCATATTTTTTCCTTCTTTGCAATGGTCATACATACATCAAACAATCTCCTTGGAACTACAGTGGTAAGTAAAAATTATTTCCCCCATGAGTGGATACTTGGAGGCCCTAGCATAGATGGAAAGTAATGTGTCAAATCAATTAAAAAGCAATGACTTGCAATTGATCCACAAATGTGCAGACAATTGCAGACATATTCATCCTGTATATTAAATTTTGCAATATTGCCTAACTAACAATTGAAGTCTTGAAGACATATTTGCTTAATTTAAGAGTCTAATCAGGCCCAAGAAGATCTGTGTGGACAGGATCCCACTCAAACGTTGATTTATGATTACAGGAACATTTGATATCACCCTCCCATTAATGAATCTATAGGTAGTCTATGCATGGTATTGTCCTCTTCTGCTTCAGGTCTACATACACGTGAATTCACAATAAGCTACATTTCATATACACCTTTATTTTAAGGGAAGCCTCTTGTCCGCGTTCTTCTGATCTTTTCACACACAAGGACGGTTTCTTCCTCTTCTTCTTCTTCTTCTGCTTCTTCTTCTTCTTCTTTCACTACTTAGATATATTTGTCATGGCCTGACTGTATACGCAATATATAGTCAAGAGGCTGCCAGCCTACATAGAAAGCCGGTTCACACAGTTTGCAGCTGCTTGGAGACTACCAGTCAACTGAAGAAGTTGCTTTCGCAGTAAGCCGCCAGCTTGAAATGATAGGTAGACCACTGCCACCGATAAGTCAACCTTAAGAAACCGCCAGTCTGAGAAGACGTCAGCATATTGAAACTGCAGGTCTGCAGAGATGCCTTCTATAGTTTAATGTTAAATCGGCTGTTAAATATTCGGAAAAGAAAGAATTTTTTAACCATCGTTTTTAAACGCAACGCTAATGTTCCAGCGTGCGTGTAATCATATTACAATGTATTTCATATCGGTATTATTCAAGTTTCTTGGTTTGTAAAATCCTTTGTGTCCTAATTGTGATATATCCTTATAAGTAGGTTATATTCGACATTTAAACGTACGTGTAACAGGTCAACGTTGTTGTTTTACTGGGGGATGTTTCAGGCCGGATACGAATCAGTTCTCCTCATTTGCTGAGTCTTTCAGGTAATGCACTTTTATCGAAGTTTACATTGATGAGGTCACATAGATAAACCAAAAGGTTTTGTTCTCTCATATTTACTTTGTATTTTTCAGTAGCCAAAATATTAGAAACCTCAAGTTAATAATTGAAGATATGGCGAGAATAGCAGCTTCGCTAGCAGGCTTTAACACGGATTTGACTATTGATAATGTGATGAGCTAAGGTTTGGTAATGTCGACGATTCTGTGTTTGTATCAGCATTCATGATTATTTTACAAGTTTGTTTCTTCTATTTCCAGAAATAATTTATGTGTTGCCTTTGTGATCGTCAATGGTACATTCGTTGTGAAATTTTCTCTTCTTGGTGCCGCAATTTTCTTGACAGAAATGAAGAAAAGAAGGAAAAAGGAAGGAAATGAAGTCAGAAGTTAATGTCTTTTTGCATTGTGTTTCTTTACTGATATGCAAGTACTCCAAATGTTTAAGCTTAACTAGACTTATTAGATTTGTCATTCCATCAGCAAAAGAAAATTGTTTTTTGAAACAACTGAACAAAACCTTTGGTCGCAGATGTAATACTACCTTTTATATCAAAATGACCATGAAAAAGTGTCATCTGAAAAGTAAAAATGAAACAATTTTTGAATTGGATTAATTTTTGAGGAATGTTGAATTATGGGAAGGTTTCTCCATTCCTCGCCTTATTGATAATTGAGAACCCTTCTCCATTCCTTGCCTTACTGGTAATTCAGTACCATTCTCCATTCCTTGCCTTATTGGGAATTTAGTACCCTCCTGCATTCCTCGTCTTATTAGTAACACAGAACCATTCTCCATTCCTTGCCTTATTAGTAATGCAGTACCATTCTCCATTCCTTGGCTTATTAGTAATGCAGTACCATTCTCCATTCCTTGCCTTATTAGTAATGCAGTACTATTCTCCATTCCTTGCCTTATTAGTAATGCAGTACCATTCTCCATGCCTTGCCTTATTGGTAATGCAGTACCATTCTCCATTCCTTGCCTTATTAGTAATGCAGTACCCTTCTCCATTCCTTGCCTTATTGGTAATTCAGTACCTTTCTCCATTCCTTGCCTTATTAGTAATGCAGTACCATTCTCCATTCCTTGCCTTATTAGTAATGCAGTATCATTCTCCATTCCTTGCCTTATTGGTAATTCAGTACCTTTCTCCATTCCTTGCCTTATTAGTAATGTAGTACCATTCTCCATTCCTTGCCTTATTGGGAATTCAATACCCTTCTCCATTCTTAGCCCTATTGGCAATTCAGTACCCTTCTTCATTCCTGGCCTTATTGGTAATTCAGTACCCTTCTTCATTCCTGGCCTTATTGGGAATTCAGTGCCTTAATCATTCCTGGCCTTATTGGGAATTCAGTGCCTTAATCATTCCTGGCCTTATTGGGAATTCAATACCCTTCTCCATTCTTAGCCCTATTGGCAATTCAGTGCCTTAATCATTCCTGGCCTTATTGGGAATTCAATACCCTTCTCCATTCTTAGCTCTATTGGTAATTCAGTACCTTTCACCATTCTTCGCCTTATTGGTAATTCAGTACCCTCCTTTATTCCTGGCCTTATTGGGAATTCAGTACCCTCCTTCATTCCTGGCCTTATTGGGAATTCAGTATCTTAATCATTCCTAGCCTTATTGGGAATTCAGTACCCTTCTTCATTCCTGGCCTTACTGGGAATTCAGTACCTTAATCATTCCTGGCCTTATTGGGAATTCAGTACCTTTTTCATTCCTGGCCTTATTGGGAATTCAGTACCCTTCTTGATTACTGGCCTTATTGGAAATTCAGTACCCTCCTTCATTCCTGGTCTTATTGGCACTTTAGTACCCTTCTTCATTCCTGGCCTTATTGATAATTCGGTACCCTTCTTCATTCCCGGCCTAATTGGAAATTCAGTACCCTTAATCATTCATCGAAGGCGCGGTGGCTCAGTGGTTAGCGTGCCGGACTCGAGACCGAAGTGTGCGGGTTCGAGTCCTACATCGGATAGGCCTGTATCGGCTACTGTGGTGCGTCCTTAGCAAAGGCACTTTATTCCAATTGTCTCTGCACTAAATAAACTACTTGTGTTGCTGTGCCGTAAAACACCAAATCAACAACAATCTCCATTCCTCGCCTTATTGGCAGTTCAGTACCCTTCTCCATTCTTCGCTTTCTTGGTAATTCAGTACCCTTGTCCATTCCTCGCCGATTTGGTAATTCAGTACCATTAACTTCCCAACAAGTACAGGGATTTTATTCCGCTCCATGCGCAAAAAAAAATAGACTGGATCAAGACACATTGCGCAAGAATTTGTTGAGTGGAATAGACTCACATTAAGTAATTCACATTTATTTGATTCCAGAGGACTTAACGAAATGCATGCTGTTATTTTTATCATTATTCATAATCTTCTAATCAAAGACGTTTAAAAGAATTGCCAGAAAATTTCTTTTGTGAATGATTTCTTTTTACTGGATTAAGATATTTATATGTGTGTTTCCATGTTATAATTGTGTGCATGCCTCTCGATAGAGCAGACACGTGGCAATTATGTGCACTATCCAAGCTTATTCCACCCTATTTTAACACTATATCACAATAAATAAAATCTGAAGTTAGGTTTTTACACAGCAAACAAACATTTTTGGTTTAAAAAATATGCCATATCATTTCTATCAGATAAGGTTTTAATAGGAAATATAAAACAACTTTTTCATCTTTACAACACAGCAGTGTTTCACTTACAGATGCCAATCTGATTTATCATTTGAAATTAACGTCACTCCTCCTTAACATTTTTTTATAGTTTTGTAGTAAATGATCTGTGTTTTATGACTTTTGTGATTTTACATATTGGGATGAAAGTATAATACATAAAGAAAACTACATGGGAGATCAAATCACCAAGTATAAGTTTATCTTGATTTGTCATCAAATCAATTTCTGTTAGTAACCTTTCATAATAAAAAGCCTGTAGCACTTTTATTGATTCTAGTTATCAGTCTTTCCAGATATAAGGTCTATCGTATAGAAACCTAGTGAAGGTCATAGCTGAAATACACGTCTATGAACACAAAAATTACCGTCATAAACAAATCATTGCCAAGTATTTGTGACAGTTTACCATCCAATCATAGCTAGTTTTCTCCAACATTTCAGAATTATTATCCTACTAAAAAATAGACCACCACCAATTTATTGCGATTGCCACTGATCTCAAACATTGAAACCACTGTGTACGCATTTTACCCATAAAATGCTCTGGTATATACAGCGATTCGCATATTTCAAATTAAGGTTAGGATAAATGGTTGCTCCCATATTTTCGATATAAAGTTCTCACACTGCAATTAGGATGTCACTTTCAGGTTGAACACAAAACATGGCTGTCAATGACAATAGTACCTATCTGATTTGAACTTTTTACTGAAGCATGCGAGAAGATAAGATGTAGGCATAATACATTTTTTTAAAGAGCTATAAAAGTCCTTTGAGATCACTCAATGAATTAAAAGCAGTCACTTTTCCAACGCGTATAAACGTCGCCAAATTTAGTGTGAAGTCTAATGTTTCAGAAACAAACACACATGGGACAGTTTCAAAGTACAATAACTTTAGTTTCCTGTATTTCATAGAATAATATATATTTCAATATATACCTCTGATAGTAATTCATTTGAACTGAGGGATTTTAAGGTACATCCAAAATCACATGAAAGAATTCGAAAAAAATTAAGTGTTTTCTATTTTTCCTACTTATGTGTTCGAAGTTGATGTCGTACAGTTTCCATTTATCTGCTAAAACTTTGCCCTTTTGTATATTTGGTCGTATAATTGAATTGTTAAGTGCTTTGAGTTGGTGACATTCACTTATGGTCAAATTAGTCTAATTGAGGTAGTAGTATATAATTTTTGCACGTACAAATTATCAGACTTATTTACTTACCAGGGACACGAAGAAATCTTTGGAGGGAACCTATTTTCAGAACGTTCAAGTAAGCGGTAAACAATCTATGCAGACTTGTGTATAGTAAACAATCTATGCAGACTTGTGTATAGTAAACAATCTATGCAGACTTGTGTATAGAACCGATTGTTTTTTGTTTAAGTAATAAATCTTCAAGAATCCTTTATAAGTATCGAGTCTTCTTAATATTGATTACCTTTAATTTTACTCTGTATAAAAAAACTTGAAAATCAGAGGAATGTTAAAAAAAAATGCGAACGAAAGAACTAGAGAAATACTTGGACTATTACTTTACATCATTTACTCTTGCAAATTGAAAGAGAATGATAACAAATTATGGGCCAAGGATATGGTTGCAAGAATCATCATTTTCGATCAAATGTTGACACAATATAACAAACGCAATAATCCGTTACCGTGTTAGCGTTTTTGTTGTCACATGCTAAAATAATGTGCGATTCTGTCAAGTGAAAAAGTTGTGACCAAAGTATAATATCATGAAGCTTCTGATCTCTGAGACACAAAAAGATGGACATATTATGGATTAATATGACTTGATGAAGGTACAAAATCTGTCTTAACATGGAAACCAGTTTGGTGTCTAAGATTGTGGATTAATACGACTTAATGAAAGTATAAAAAAAATGTCTGAATATAAAAACCAGTTTCCCCACATTTGTTGCTTTTTTTACGGTCTATTCGTCTCTTTCACATTCGAGTCAAATAACTTGGACTCTCTGAAAGAGACTAGGAGGTAATCGTAGTGATACTTCCCAAATTGCTGAGTTTTTGGCCGATGAACATCCGGCTCGATGAACAATGAACAAAGTCATATAACATGACAGGTCTTAAAAATGACACTCAACAACGTTTCAACAATCAATGCAATACTCGCATATTTCATTTTTATTGTTATTCCTGCAACTTTGTCATGAAAAAAATTGAAGAAATCATTCGGTTTCAATTGTCTAAAACTATTGCTTGCATTGATGTTAATAATGACACGCCATCTATTCATTGTGACGTTATGAAGTTATTATGACGTAAAACAACCACGGAGAGGAGAGTACAAAATGGCCATTATTTATAGTTTTTTCTAGCATGTTATGGAAAAGGCACAGTACTTTCCGGTTGGATCAACCTGTAGTATTATAATTTTAACGACAAATGTTTGACCAAGAAGAATTAAAATTGTTTCACCTGAGTGGAGTACCCTCAAAGATCAAGGAAAATTCAATCCACCCATTCAACTATGACCTGCCTAAGAAAAATTGTATAACGTGGAAGAGTCTATTTCTAATGCGGAAATCTTGCAGTATACCGTCTCCACGCGGCGGATAACATCTTCTATGTTCATTCATTAAGTTTTGGCAAGAAGAACTAAGCAAGCAAGTAAGTTTCCAATTTAATTTAAAACAAGGAATGACAAAGAGTTCTTTAAGACCAAAAAGCACACTAAAGTGTATGTCAATGTGGTCATGTAGGCGTATTTACTTATCTTAAATTAAATATTAATTGTTGTTCTAAAATTTAATACTAATATAGTTTAACAAAAGTCTTTCCAGTCCTGATTATTGAATGCTCTGCACCTTAACTGTCATCAAGAAACTTCGAGATTAAAATTGTGGACTTTTACAATGGTGGCCAGGTACTAAACTGGGTAAAGAAAAGGGTAGTGGATCACACTTTAGACTGGATCACACCTTTAGACTGACCTCGTCCAAAAATGTCCACGTACTTTAACATTGAGTTTTGCTGTATGTGTTTGTCTGGGCGTGCATATAATAACCTTGAAAAAGGAATATGGATTTACGAGGATCCAAATAAGTGAATACTGGTAATCGCCATTTAACGGTATCTGTATTCAAATTCTTGGTACTAAACGCATACATGACTTTTACTATAGTTTACAACGACCTTCCTTTAAAAGATAAGAGACCCTAGTGGATCTGAAATCGCTCATCTGTTGACATTTGCATAATAACCAAATGCAAGAGCAGTGGACCATACAACCATGGTCAGTGGGAAGCTTCTGTAGAAATTTCTTCAAATATTGTTGATTGCGTATGTTACGGAAACAATTGTTGCAATGTTTTTCTACATGTTTTATCTTCATCCAAATTCTATTGAGCGTTTTTTTTTTTAATAGATAAAGTTGTTGGATTAGTTTTTCCACTTTTAATTAACTCGGCCATATTTGTACGGCAGATCGGCATCATTTGTACGGCAGATCGGCATCATTTGTATAAATTTGAAACGGCGTCAAAGTGGGATGCTTGCTATAAAATGTGGTAAAACTTATGCTGAGCAGTTTTAAAGGAGAACCTATTAAAAGGTTTTCCTAATTTAGTAACGGCGGCCATATCTGACATTGGATAGGCAGACTGATTTTCAAAGCATTACACTTGTTTTCGCTTCTGTGGAGTAGCTAGAATATCAAGGTAACCTTGACCCACCCATTCAGCTACGACCTGAAAAGAAAAAAATGTATAGCATATAAGATCCTATTTCTAATGCAGAAAGCAAACTACACATTCAAGATTTATTCGTTAATTTTTGGTAATAAGAACTCTACAAGCTTCCAATTTAATTCAAAATGAAATTATTGACAAGAAGATAAAACCAAAGAGCATACTAAGTTTACAAAGTCCTTCCGTTTAAAAAAGAGACCCAAGTGGGCCTGAGATCAAATGCAGTTGGCCAAGAAATCATGGGTCAATAATGTGGAAATTTCTTAAACTATATTGCTTATATATATATATATATATATATATATATATATATATATATATATATATATATATATATATATATATATATATATATATATATATCATTTGCCTAGTTTTAAAAGGTCTTATGTCAGGAGGCATTCTGACAAACTTGATCGAATTATATTGTGTGGCCTTTTTGTGCCTTTTTTAAGATAAAGTTGTTTTTCTTTTATTTTATTTTAAGTAACACTGCCATATTTTAAAGGAGGATTGGAAACATTTGTACAAATTTGATATATTTTCAAGATGGACTGCTTATTCTGAAATTTGGTACATATTCTGTTGAGAGGATTTTGAGGAGATCCTGTTAAAATGTTATTCCGATTTTAGTAACGGCAGCCACATTTGATATCGGATCGGGATAATTTTTATAAAGTTTCAAGCTCTCTCGAATGATTTGTGTTAAACTTGTTTAAAACTGAAGCAGTGGTTTTTGGAAAGAAATTCAAAATAGCAAATGTTGAATGAGGAAGCAACAAGCATCACGCACTCCGGACGCCGGTCCATACCATAAACTCACTCGGTCTTACGGCCAGGAGAGCTACCCCCCCCCCCAACAAAAAAAAAAAAAAAAGACCCCCCCCCCCGCCCGCAAGTTGAATTCAAAATCTGTTCAGTTGTACATGCTGCTAAACTTTTGCCCAAGTCAAAAAAATTGCTATTTTTACGTAGAACAGTAACGTGACTCAGAACAGTAACGTGACTCAGAAAGAGCAAAGGCTGCATTTAGATATCTAGAAAATGTAGTTTTAGATTTTCAAAAGACTGATTAGTATCTATAATACTTGTTTATGTATGTGTGTGTGTGTGTGAGAGAGAGAAAGAGAGAGAGAGAGAGAGAGAGAGAGAGAGAGAGAGAGAGAGAGAGAGAACGGGGGAGGGGAAATAATCGCACACAGTCAACCTCAGGTTCTCGGTTCTCCCGTGACAGTCGATGTCTCAGTTAAGATATATATTACTTCATTCCACTGTAATATCCTTTTGAACCATAACTATTGTGCTCTAAATGATGCGATAACTATCTTTTTTTAGTTGACTCATCCAGGGTCTCCCAAGGCACATACTTGTCACACAATTTAAACCACTTCGGAAAAAAAAGAGACATAACACCATATGATACACGCCTTTTCAATAACAGTTTTATCTTTTGCCTGCCTGAAAATCACAGTCAATAAAAGAAACACATTACCAAGCTCTTTTCTTCATTTGGACTTAATTATATTTAAGCATTCCAGTCATCTAATAGTAACTCGTCTCTTTCATAAAGAGTATTTGCTTTCAAGCGACGGGACGAATTCTATATTGTGAGGAAGTATTGTCAAATATTGTTTGATTCTTCTAAGGACAGATCTAATATCAACAGATATTCTAATAGCCCCCTACAACACAGTGGGAAGTAGGCCTATTTATTTTTTGATGGATCACATCCCTGGCGGAGAAAAGGCAAATATGATAATTTGATACCTCGCGGGAAATATGACTGGGTTGCACCCTTTGACCCGTGTTATTCTACCTGAAGATCGGAACTAAGTCATATGTTAGCTTTGCCTAATGAAGTGGCGGTTCGTATATAATAAAGTCGACATACTTAAATACCCAGTTCAATTTTAAATCGTCTGGTTTTGAAGGTCAGTAATCAGTGTTATGATGAATTGCAAGTTCTGCCATAATCATTAATTTTCGAATCAAACTATCAAACGACGTTGAATAATTATAAACTGAGTCCTTGTATTTGTAAATGTTCAACATATGTCAGAAATGTCCAAAATATGTCAAAATATCCAAAATATGTCCAAATGTCCAAAATATGTCAAAATATCCAAAATATGTCAGAAATGTCCAAAATATGTCAGAAATGTCCAAAATTTGTCAAAATATCCAAAATATGTCAAAATATCCAAAATATGTCAAAATATCATAAATATGTTTGAAATGTCCAAAATATGTCAGAAATGTCCAAAATATGTCAGAAATGTCCAAAATATGTCAAAATATCCCAACTATGTCAGAAATGTCCAAAATATGTCCAAAATATGTTCTGCATCAATATGCTATGCAGAGGTAATAGAGCCCAAAGGCCTTTTTATCCAGCGCTTGTATTGCTTATGTAGAATATGTATCAGCATCACCTTTGCCTCCTACCCATTACTTGTATTCAAGTGTATCAATAAATAAAGCTAGTACAGTACCCATCTGTAAACCGGCACCCTCCTCATATTGACGCTATATTTTGATACCAGTTGATTCGTTCTAGTATAAATCAACTCTATGTAAACTGGGCACCTCTACTAACCAGCCAAATTTGGTGATGCTCACTCTCTCTCTCTCTCTCTCATAACATTTGGTTTTATGGATTTTGTACTTTGGTTCCCTATATTAACCTATATTGATGTAATTCTATTTATTCAAATGCTCCTGTTATTGTCTGTCAGCATGCATGGTTTGATTTTCTGTCTATCAGCCTGTCTGGTATTTGTAAGCGTGAAATAATTTGCAATATTTATAGTATATGTATTATTGATTTTTACATTCGTTCCTCGCCAATTACAACAACGTGGGGTTTCTAACCAAACCATGCGTTAATATCCCAATTACTTCAGGTCAATTATAGCTATATTATCGGTCATGTTACGTTGTCATATGTTCACCTCCTAGTGGCAAAAACAGCAAAGTCGGCAATTTATAATTTACAATGTAAATCAATTCGTTCTTATTTTACTAGCATTATATATACACTCTGTCGTATTGTTTACACTACTACTACTAGTACTCCTTCTCCTACTAATATTAGTATTATTATTTGTATTATATGTAGTGGTAAATAGTAGTAGTATTAACCAAACGGTAGGCGTCATGTATACATCCGGCTAGGAGAGAGAGAGAGAGAGAGAGAGAGAGAGAGAGAGAGAGAGAGAGAGAGAGAGAGACGGGGGGGGGGGGGGTCGTTTTTCGAAAACTCTTTGCTGTATTAAGTTTGAATTTAGTCATCGGATGGGTACCGTTTGCTTATGTCTTTAGGTTAATCCAATGTAACAGTCAATCATTCTTTATTTGCAATTGTTTGACCCTCTATGATAAATTTACAGATAGCGATAAATACACAAATCCTATTAGTTCAGGGCTAGTACGATCATTATTTTCTATATAATTTGCATATTGCCAGGATACCAATATACCACGATAACATTCTTGCTCTTCATGACAAAAGAATTTACAAAATACGTATTAGGGATTAACATGAAAAGTAAATTCAAAAAGAAATTGTACTCTGATTTCAAGTGTGTAATGAAGATAATAAAATATTTGTCCCAATATTTCTGTTGACATTATTTATTGATGCTTTAGTGCTGTTACATGATCTGTCTTTTCTAGAAAGATTTCAAAGAGGTGTTGACAAGTAACGATGAAGTCCAAGTTTGAAAATTAAAAATATATAAAAACAAAATGGATGCTGGAAATTTTTTAAAAAAATCGTGTAATATGTGTTATTTGTTTAAAAAGAATGATTCAAGAGACGACAGACATTAAGTTTAAGAAAATTAATTAAGAAAGGATATGACGTCATACGAAGACTATATATTGATATGTGTATTTAAATGTGTGAATTAACCTTTTTTCACGTGTGATATGAAAAAAAAAAAAAAATTATCCGAAGTCTTTTTATACATACTAAGAATTCATCCAATGTTCTTTTCGACTGCACCGGTAGTAGTTTGATTTATTTATTTATTTGGGGGTTTTAGTGCCACTTTTAACACATTATTGGTTACATCATGCCGAGGAAATGGGAGCTAAGTGCCTTTTCTAAAGACACACCGCGGATGATATCGAACCCGCCACCCTCGATTACTAGTCCCACTCGCTACCAACTAAGCTCCCGCGGCTCCCTTTATTCGCAGGAAACTACACAGGAACGTACCAAAACCATGTTTGAACTGGGCAGACATAACCACGTTCATATAATAATGAATACTTCGTAAATCATATACACTGAAATCCTGTCCGTACTGAAATCCTGTCCGCGTTATCTTTGAAAAATATCTTAACACCAGTCAAAATTCAAGATGGATGTCTAGAGGGTATCCTGCAAATCATCGACATCAAATTAAATTTACTCTTTGATTTTCGGAAAACATCCTTCTGTTTTGTTTAAAGTGTGATAATTCGTAAAGGCCAAAATTTGTCTTAATATATTATTTGCAAAGCCGTGTTAATTCCTCTCAGCTTGGTACGAATACAATACTGTCTTGAAATGGATCATCGCATACAGTTAGTTTTGGTTGTTATCGTGGTAAATCGAGAATTTCGGGTAGTAAAAAAATTCACGACTTGAAACGGGAGACGATTTAAGATAATATGTGGTGTTTGTAGGTAGCAAATCAAGATTTTATTACTCATACAAATTGATTTTGTCGCCGCAGTCTTTGAAGAAATAATGGGTATTTATGATATTGACTGCATAAGAGTAGTGTGTGCACGCATATTAACATGCATCACATTTACATAGTTAAAAATAAAATAAATACACTAGTAGATCACTTTTAGTTATGCATGTAATATCACAATAATGGCTGTATGGTGCCTATTAAAGGTAAAGCTCACGAAATGTAAATATAAAGATTTGCACAAAAACAAGATGATGAAAAAGACAGAAAAAAGTTCAAATGAAAAAAAAAAAATTTGCTCCAACGATATATGGGTACCCAATGAGAGCTATAATTCATTTGAATTCTACTTCTCCAAGGAAGGTTTGCTACATATGTACCAGTTGTGAGATCGAGACTTATAATTAAGTCATGAAGTGGTTAAACATTCACCTTATCACATTTTGCTTGATTTAAGATACATATTAAATAATAGTTAAGGGCCCTACAAAACAACTAATCTCAGTAATTGCTCCGCTGGAATTAAAACGCGTCTATCGTAGTGGAGCCGTAAATATTTAAATATTGCACGAGTATGCTCAGGAACCGACGATTTCGTTTTGGAAAGGGGGGTTGGGAGGGGGCTGGGATTTTAAAAAATAATAATAATTTCCGCACCTCAAACAGTTTAAAAAGAATATTCTTTCTCTGATTTATAGATATCACAACAACAACAACAACAACAATAATAATAATAATAATAATAATAATAATAATAATAATTATTATTATTATTATTATTATTATTATTATTATTATTATTATTATTATTACATCCATTATATTAGCTGAACAAAAATAATTTATCTTAAGATAAACAAAAAACAGACAACAAAAAAAAATAGTCTGATTCGAAAGAAAATCCCAGCACCCACCACCCCTCCAAAAAGTACATGCCCAGTGCTATGCGTGGGTCATTTCCTCCACACCCCCACACCCCCACTCATCCGTCAATATATATATCACCATGGCAGATTTGAAAGACTATTAAAAATCTCCAACGCTACCTCTGGAACAAGTATTTGGGCATAGTTTTCATCTTAATATAATCTACAATGTTCCACTTTGTAGTTCAGTCACCGGGGACACTTCTATCCAAATCCAAATAGTGCCGCCATTTCGCCAATTAGGTGCGCCTGGAGTGATTGGCGGGGGCATCAAAGTGCAGTATGCAAGTATGCATCCTCAGTAACACTGTGATGCATCAACTGCTCACTTTCGCTAACAGATCCATTGTATATATATATATAAAACACTGTACGTGAAATCAACTGGAAGATCATGAACAGATAGAGATAGACAGAAAGACAGAGAGATTGATTGGTATGTCGGTTGATATATATTTAGATCAAATATTTATGATAATGACCATAAAAAAAACCTTTGCAAATCAGGTGAAATTATTCATATTTTATTATCCTTTTGCTTTTTATGGTGAAATTGTAAAATATATTGCAATAAAAGCAAAAATTAGAAAAATACTTCCTCATATTTTGACACAAACAGGAGGTTTCCAATCCCCATCTTAATAGAAAAATATGCAACAAGACAAATTCTGGAAATATGATTAATTTTCATTTACATATTCAATTTGTTTCGAAAACACAAGAAAATTTAAAAGGCTATAATTATGTTGAAAACTAAATGACAAAAAATTAACATCACCTTCTTCAAATAAATGGAAAATCTATATGTATTTTATACCATCTTACCAGGCAAACATCATAGAAATATTTGTAAAAACGGCCATAAATGTGTATCTGGACATTTAATTGACACTGGTAAAGACAGTTCATTTCACTGCTCATTTGAAATGTTTCTGTTTGCTTTTACTCAGAGAAAGTAATGGACGGCTGAATGTCATAAACCAGCCAGTGTCCTTAACCGAGTTATTACTATGGATAAACCCACTGGCATGTTTGATAACATTGTTAAACTGTTACTATTAAAATAATTTGGAAATGAGCAGCGAACATTCAGTGTGTGTAAATCAAACATAGCCATTGATCAGAGAGAGAGAGAGAGAGAGAGAGAGAGAGAGAGAGAGAGAGAGAGAGAGAGAGAGAGACCGTGCACTGTAGCGTAGACATGGAAAATATGCATTTATTATTCTATTGTCTTGATGATAATGATACATGCGTATGATAGTATTTAACAGAGAACAATAGATGTGTGTTAACAATCATCGATTAACGGCTAACCTCGGAATGCATGGAGGATGGGTGTAGTTTTCACTGAGTAATATATACCTGCACTTAATAAAGAAATAAATATAACAGTTTGTTTTTACTATGATTGTGTTTTCGCACCTATTTAAATGTGTGTCCTGACAGAGATTTATAGCCCACGTTAAGATAACAGCAAACTCCTCATTGGTTGAAAGCACGCGCCCCGTCTTAAAATATATCTTATGTAAATATTATTATTTCTTCGTCCTCTGTGAAACCACATGCATACACTATCGACTTTACAACCAAACAAATTGCGATCCTGCATTAATGATATGTTGAGGAATGGGGGAGGCGACTACGAGCGGCTTCGCACACCTTTCTCAACAACTGATATGGTGATATGTTAGGCGATATTTGAGACGTCCCGAGCCATAGAAATGCAATAGTAAAATTTGAGAGCAGACGTTTTCTAACACCGAGGAGCGTAATGCTAGCGTCCGCGTGAAAAAAAAATAAAATCTGATTGGCAGCTTGGACTGAAATGGACACCTGTTTTACTAACTAACGCTTGAAATAGACACGGAGTGACAAGTGGTGATTTGACTCACAGTGAAACGGATTATTCCCGGGATTAATGGATTAAACATACAGGTAAGTGTAGGTATTTTATGTGTAAATTGTCCTATTTGACGAGTCATGTACAAATTGTAGTGGTGATTTTGATATATATGCAGTTTACATGTATTTTTTTTTTGCCTGTATGTAGAGACACCATGCACTGGATGTATGATACTCTAAACTATATGAAATTTCTTGCCATAAATATAAAACAACGCTTTCGTATGCTCTGTGTACATATTTCGATAACATTGTAAGCGTAGTCACTAAAATGCCTATTTTTTCCCTATTTTTGTTGATCGTAGATTAAATCTGGAAATAGTAAAAATCGTTTAAAGGCGATAAGAATACATGAAGTTCTGTTTGATATAATTAGCAAAATGACTTCACACCGAAATTACGCACTGACTAATATTTTGAAATTAACGATTTTAGCACCGGTTAAAGTCATTTTCGCTCATTAATTTTAATTCAAGCATGTATGTTTATAAACCAGCGACTGTTTCTAAAAGCCCAGACGAACAAAAAATTAGAAATAAAACTACTCCAAGCTTTATATTGACGTTTAGGCTCTTGAGTGTTGATTCAATTTGTATTATTTTTACAATGTAGAGGAGATCTTTCATAAGCATGTCCTTAGAGGTCCATAAATTTGATTTATGAGAAATTTATGTTTGTTGAGACTTTCGTCGATGGCATTTTAAAAGCTATTTAACCTACATACAGTCTAGCCCTGTACAATTTGAATTCCGGGCATACCCTATCCATAATTTTAACATAACGGGCTGGGCTAGACCTCTGTGTTGGGGTAGGTGAAAACGTTTGGTTTACTCGGGTCTTATCCTTCATTTAGCCTACAAAATCCCCCAATTGTGTTATCAAAGAGTTTTTTCAAATTAAATCTTGGACAATCTGGGGAATAAATGTTAACATATTTTCTGCAATACATGTTTGGTAATAAAACAAAACTAGCATTCAAGAGGGTTTTTACTCACCATCAACGTCAATGACAAAGGGATAAAAACAAAATCAATGACCCTTTTCCAATGAGTCAAATAGCGGTTTCTGATTGGTTTTATGTCAGTGATGACTTTATAGTACAATTTTGGTATCCAGCTTTCTGAATAGGCATACGTAATAGTCGAACATTTCATAGCGTATACATGTTTTCCTCGTCATAATGGTGTAAAAGCTCATCTGCTTCGAACTGGTATATATTTCTGGTCAAAATTCTTACGTCCAATGCCCAGTTCACGTCTAGTAGGTCAGACAAACTCTTACACGGACTCGTAAAAACTTTTTCGTTCAGTGCTTTAAACCATGTTGCGACTGTGTCTTGATGTTAATTCGATACCAATCTTATTCTATCAAAATTCGTCTTCCAGTGTTTAAAACATTATTGAACAAAGGAACTAACTGTTGAACAATTTAAGTAACTAACAACCAGGTAACTTACCAAAAAATGTTTAAATGGCAATCCTTTCTACTATCAAAGTATGCGTACTCGTTTATTTCTAAATACAGATAAAGATGTTGGTATTATTTACTTAAGAAAGGAAAATGTTCTTTGTGCTTGAACAGCCTTGCGTAACGCTTTATGGAGTTTCTACTTGATTGAAGATCTTGTGTTTCTGCAATTTATTCGTACGCTTCAGGCAAAACAATTATTTTGCGCATTTCGACCAAAGTTTCTTTTTTATTTTTATTTTACAAATATACTTAGATCTTTAGATGTGACTTTGTAATAATTTGCACTCAAAGAAAAGAAAAGAAACTATATGACAAAATATAAACGATGATACGTTATAAAGGAATGCCTAAAAACTGATATAGATTTTTAAGAGTTTTAAAGGAGCGTAATAATAATAATAATAATAATAATAATAATAATAATAAATATAATAATAATAATAACAATAATAAACAAATAAATAAATAAATAAATAAATAAATAATAACATTTAAAGAAAAACCACGCTACTGCATGGGCCGAACAGACTCATAAACACGGTATTGCTATTAAGAACAACCACTACCACCATCACCACCATCACCATCACCAACACAACTACACAGTACTACAATGTTAATTAAAAATAAATAAAACGCTTGATATTGCAATTGCCTTTATTGGTTTGTACTTCCAGCATTATTTTTTGAAGTAATTCGAGAGACGTTCAGATCGCGCTTTCATAAAGCTTGTAAACTTTATTACGTACTCAACTCATAATTTCGCCCTGTGTGTAATTTATATCAAGTCAAATTAAAGGACAGTATTTTAATATTAAGCCAGTTTGTTTCCAACCATATATTTAGTGCATTCATCCTTTCATAGTTTACAAATTATCAGAATGCATAATTTGAACAGAGTTTTACTCGAAGATGAGTCATTTTATGACAGCGAAAATTGGCGCCGTATTCTCTAATATCCTCAACTTCAATCCACTCTCAAACACAGATATCGATTCCTTTAAAAAATCACGTTTGTTACAAACCAATAAAACGTTTAAAAAAACACGTTTGTTACAAACCAATAAAACGTTTAAAAACACATTTGTTACAAACCAATAAAACGTTTAAAAACATCACATTTGTAAACGGTTGAAACGATTGGTCTTTATTTGCATGTAGTCGATTGACCCTCAGCAAGTATTCACAAATACATGTAGTCGATTGACCCTCAGCAAGTATTCACAAATACATGTAGTCGATTGACCCTCAGCAAGTATTCACAAATACATGTAGTCGATTGACCCTCAGCAAGTATTCACAAATACATGTAAGTTTGTTACAGAAATTGAGGTGGGATGTTTTACACATACGGTAAAAAAAAATCTATCTCATGTGCAAACATTCAATCAATACTAAAGTTATATACTTACGTTTACATACTAACATCCACATACATATTCATAAATGCATATATACACTTGCAAATTTTTTAAGCATATACATATACCCATACACATGCACAGACACATACGCACGCACACACACACACACAGACACCCACATATATATATATATATATATATAAGTTACAAATCGCACGGCAAATAACATCTTTACAACGGCACTGGATCAAAAAAGATCGTGTTGGTCAGGGAAATAATATATATGAAATAAAAAATGGCAAACAATAGTGCAGCCATGGCTGGTCTCACAACATTTTTGCACTGTTGTTTGTTAGTTTTTATTTCACACACATACACATACACACATAAATATATATATATATATATATATATATATATATATATATATATATATATATATATATATATAACCACGCACATAAACACATGGAGTATGATACAACATAAGTATACACCACGTTAATGTTTAATCTACAAAATTCACCAGAATATATTTATCGAAGCATATGCGTGCGCTTAAATACAAGCTTTTTTGGGAGAAGTCATATCAATTTATAAGCAGTATTCAAAAATGCTTTTCTTAGTAGAATCATAAGAACATTATACACGAAATATGATCGATAGTAATGCATGTATTAAACAAAAGAATGGAGATGAGATGAAAGTAACAGCCAACGTACTTGTAGTAGTAGTAATACTACTACTACTACTACTACTGCTACTACTACTAATAATAATAAATAATAATAATAATAAATCAATTAAATCATATCATTGTGTGTAACTTTAAGTAGCATTCATTAGATTAGTACGGTAAATTAGTGCTATGGATATAATTTCCCAAATTTCTAACCTCGGCAGATTTCATGAAATTTAGTAATTTAATACAAACTTCTTCATACTCTGGCCTTTCCAAAAAAAAGAGCTTATATGCTTCTTTCTTATCGGCAAATAACATTGGCATTCCAATACAAAGTGATACTCATCTTCCAGCACATTGCCAACAATACAAGTCCTTTGATTTAGTGCGGTAGATTGTGGTCTCTGATTCAATATGTATATATTAGCATATCACACTCATATGCTCGTTTTGTATGGACAGCATGAAGAATGACTTAATTTTAAGTACTTAGAGTTGCAATTATGTTGTGTGAAAAGTCATCATATGTTAGATTTATTTACATTCTTTCAAAGATGTAAATATTAGACCAAACGAAAATGCCAAAAGCACATATTTTTCCTCATTTCATTATGTAAAATAATGAATTAAAAACTCATAGTCCCACAAAAAATACAAATGTTGGCTTTCTAATTATGATAAACATCTCTGAACCATTGAACTCTCCTTTAGTTGGTAAAGGAATTTGACACCACTACCAAATATGTCATTGATTTGAACAGAATAATTATTGTATAACACAAGAAGTTCATTTTTCGTCGGTAAATAAATTCTGACTCGTATATTTTCAGGCTGATGATATAGGCTGTGTTCATCAAACAAAATGTTGGATTGCTCATTGTGAAGAAAGTACTTTCTCTGCCTGAACAAAGCGGACTCGGAGGTTAAACTATACCCATATTGAATATGAAATACCTTGGATAGACTTGGTGAAGTAATTTCATTCTTACCTGCGACGGAGCGTCTACATAACCACTTGAACCCGACTCTTTTTCTACTCCTTTCACCAGCATGAACGGAGACGGAGACGGTGCATTTGAATTTAATTTTTCACCGGAGGCAAAAGCAACAAGTGTCGTTACAGCATCATATTGAGAGGCAATATAAAGCGGGTACACTTAAACAATTTATAGATGACAAGATGGAGAACCTTTATAATTCGTTATCGTTAACTTGTAATAAGATGACGTAAAGACGATGAAACTGTTTGAAGAGGGTCAGAGATTACGATCTGTATGGAGACACATAGGACAAGGCATGTCTATAAGGGTGTGAAACTGCCCCGAACTGGCGACTGTACTTTGTGTAATAGAACACCACTGTAGGTTTTGAAAGGGAGGGACGATTGCCGAAACTAATCTAAATAGACAATTATTTGCAAACGAACTACATATTACCACGACACTTATCTTTTTGTCCCCTCGTTAGAACCGATGGTAAAAAGTTGGGAAGGTGCTAATGGTTATTGGCCGAGGAAGAAAATGGAAAGATGGCAGAAGGCATATAAAAAAGCTGCGTAATTTCTGCATACATCTTATAGGACAAGCAATTGAATTTATTAGCAGTTATCAGAAGGTACATAGGATGTAATTGGATTTGCAACCGGATCAATAATCGATCACATATGTTGAATTTTTGATTCCTAGATTGCGAGTAATGTTCAAAGGACATGAAAACACCATTTAATGTACATGTCCCTCTATGTATTTGCCAGGACTGAAAAGAGGGAAAGAACAAAGCTCCCTAGGGTTTATTTTGGCAAAGGACATTGGAAGAAAGGATTTCTTTTTTATTTAAATGTGTTGGATTTGTTTAATACTATGAATTCAAGGCATAATGTGGATTACATAGCCATTTCTTGGATTCTTCTAAGGTGTCTACCGGTCATCTCAGCTCAACTGACCGGTAAGTCTGTTTGTTCATCTGTCCGTGTGTGTCTTTCTCTCTCCGCCCATCTCTCTCTTCCTCTCTTCTCTGTGCAAAACCATCTACCGCTGTTTTGCTGTTTTTGTTAAGCTAATTAATTTTCTATTTATACAGAAGTTTTTGAATTCTAGATATTTGCACAAATTCTGAGAAACGTATTTGTAATGCGAACTTTTCTTGAGCAGAAGACGTCCTTTAAAATATGGGAAACGTTTATTGGCGTAGGTTGCTTTCGTTTTTACGTTGGTGACCTTCAAAAATGAAGGAAAATGACCACGAAATTTAAATTAAATTAAAATCAATTTATGGGATCAATTTTTATTCTCTTGTACCATGCAGTTTGCTTTTACATTTGCTACTTTAAATAATATATCCAAGAGACCTTGCTTGTCTCAGCCCTCTGATTTACGAGAGACAAGAATGCTAAATCAAAGAGATCTTGCTCTGATTTACGAGAGACAAGAATACTAAATCAAAGAGATCTTGCTCTGGTTTACGAGAGACAAGAATACTAAATCAAAGAGATCTTGCTCTGATTTACGAGAGACAAGAATGCTAAATCAAAGAGATCTTGCTCTGATTTACGAGAGACAAGAATGCTAAATCAAAGAGATCTTGCTCTGGTTTACGAGAGACAAGAATACTAAATCAAAGAGATCTTGCTCTGATTTACGAGAGACAAGAATACTAAATCAAAGAGATCTTTCTCTGATTTACGAGAGACAAGAATACTAAATCAAAGAGATCTTGCTCTGATTTACGAGAGACAAGAATACTAAATCAAAGAGATCTTGCTCTGGTTTACGAGAGACAAGAATACTAAATCAAAGAGATCTTGCTCTGATTTACGAGAGACAAGAATACTAAATCAAAGAGATCTTGCTCTGGTTTACGAGAGACAAGAATACTAAATCAAAGAGATCTTGCTCTGATTTACGAGAGACGGGAATACTATATCCCAGAGACCTTGCTTGACGCAGCCCTCTGGTTTACGAGAGACGGGAATACTATATCTAAGAGACCCTGCTTGACTCAGTCATCTGGTTTATGAGAGACGGGAACACTGTATTCAAGAGATCTTGCTTGACTCAGCCCTCTGGTTTACGAGAGACTGGAATACTATATCACAGAGACATTGCTTGACTCAGCCCTCTGGTTTACGGGTGAGAAGAATACTATATCCCAGAGACCTTGCTCTACTCGGCCCTCTGGTTTACGAGAGAGAGGGATACTATATCCCAGAGACCTTGCTTGACTTGGTCCTCTGATTTACGAGAGACGGGAAGACTATATCCAACAGATCTTACTTGACTCAACTATCTTACAAGTGACGGGAATAATATATGTCTTACATATGCAAACTAGATTTATTTGTTTATGAAACTTATATCCTCGCGCTTCCCCGTTTTGATCTCTACCCAGCAGAGTAAGCCTAATGGGTAGGTCACTGAGGGTAAGAACTGCCTTAAGGAAAAATGTCAGTTGCATAGATGCATTTGTGTTTTCATGCCCAGCAAGTATTTACATATGTATAGGGTGGGGATCTTGATGAACTATGACCCAGGGGCTAAGTTCGGGGGAGGAGGAGGAGTAGGTAGGGACTAATGTCAGCTGCATCTAATAATTCAACTCGTCATTCCTAGCTAATGTATTTATGGTTATAGAGTAGGGATATCAACAGTGTCCAAATTATGACCCAGGGGCTAGTTCCTGGAGATAGGGATGAACCTCGGGGTCAATGTCAGTTCCATGTATAATTTCTTATTTTCATGCCCAGTGTATATACGGTTACAAGATGGGGATCTGATTAGTTTCTACCCTTATGACTCGGAGGCGAGGTTCCTGACGGTAGTGGAAGACCCTAGGGCATCACATAGGGATCCCAGTCTAATATTTATTGACACTTGGTCATTAATCACGCATGCCAGTTCTCAGCCATGTGAGACATACAACTCAGGAGTTATTTAATTTTGGTGTAAGATCCCTCGTACCCCTTTAGCTCCACCCCCAGGTGTGCGAACACAACTCCAAAAGGGTTGGCACAATCTACTCCCATAGGACTATCATTGAACCAAGTTGTTATGTGTCTAGCTTTAACAGTTTAGGAGGAGTTTAAGGACACTACACACGTATTAAGGACTCTACACACGTATTAAGGACACTACACACGTATGAAGGACACTACACACGTATTAAGGACACTACACACGTATTTACTATACGTGCGTACTAACGTAAAGACAAATTGTATCACAGTATCTCCGCGCTTCTTTGAAAGTATGGAGATAAAAAATTAGTGAAAACGGGCATGAGTATTACCTGATTTTCACCTGCATGTGTATCACCTGATTTTCGTCTAAACCTGTACTGAAAGTACTAAACTACTGTTATAAAGTTTCTATTTAATTATAGGTAAAAACGTAGGGGAAACAAACAAATAAATAAATAACAAGATGTTCACCTTAAAAATCTGAAAACTAAATTAAGAGAATATATTTCTTCTCTTTGATCGCTTTAACGTTTGTATATTTCAGTCTCTAAAAATGCTTTTGAAATTACTAAGATCAAAATGACAACATCCGACACAACATAGGTCATTGAATGCAAGTACTGTACTAGTTATGGCCCGGAAAAAGGAGACCAAATGAAAAAAAATCACAACCTAAGAACTTATGAAAATTGTAATATTCATCAATGGATGTAATTAAAGTTGATTTTAGCTCCTTAATGATCAAACAAAACACTTTTTAGAAATTTAATTTCTTTTCTGTCGTTATGTACACGACCTCATCCAGATAAAATGAGAAGTTTGTTTGAAACTTTAGCATAAAAAACTCGTGATAATGAGAGAGAGAGAGAGAGAGAGAGAGAGAGAGAGAGAGAGAGAGAGAGAGAGAGAGAGAGAGAGAGAGGGGAGGATGGGGAGGGAGCAAGAACTCATTCGATTTAAAGATGTCTTTACGAATGAGTAGGTAGTACTATAATTCTATCTTTCATAAATCACATGAATGAATGAATGAATGAATGAATGAAGGCGCCAGTCTCATTCATAACAGTAAAATGCCAAGTGGAGCGTAAAAGCTTATAATTTGATTTAAACGATCACGTACACGTATATAAAGAGCATTAGAAAGTCAATGACCATACTTAAAAGAATTCATTGACAACTGATACCATTATAATTTCAAAATAGGACAGATTCCATCTGAAAATTCTCCAAGAACATGTACATTGTTTCATGAATGAATGAATGAACAAATTTTCGCATGTATAATAACTGAACTGTGATAATAATTTGCATAATGTTCGTGTAGAAAATTTCTTAGTGCAGGAAGGTATCCAAAATGTTACCATTTTAGCGTCAATTGCCCCCCCCCCCCCATCTCCCCCCTCCCCACCGTACGAAACTACTCTAAATTCAAATCAGAAGGAATGTGCAATTAATATTTTTGTAGTAAAATACTTTCTGTTTTTTTATGAACACACTTACTGGCTACCATTTCATTATAAGCCCGTTTTTAGTCACACACAATTGTCAAAGCAACGCAAACGAATATCCGGATTAAATATAATTAGTAAATATAAAAGTTCATGGTAATTGTTAATTTTTATTTTCCTCTGAATTCTGCTAGTTTATATATTAAATCGTATGTTGCTGCCTGTTGTTGGCAAAAT
Organism: Margaritifera margaritifera; assembly: GCA_029931535.1. Lineage (NCBI taxonomy): Eukaryota > Metazoa > Mollusca > Bivalvia > Unionida > Margaritiferidae > Margaritifera > Margaritifera margaritifera. The sequence goes on along the minus strand of JAQPZY010001572.1, from coordinate 2,367,394 downwards.
GTGTACTATTTTATTCAAAATATTGCAACATGAAATTATTGTCTGTCACATCATTGCACGTTGGCATGATGACATCTAGACAAACAAGTTGTTCTCCACCTTTTTTTTTAATGGTGGCCACCATTTAAGGATACAATAAGGATACTTCCCTATGCGACTAATTTGAAAAGTCTTCATTTTAGTGCGTGAAAGCTCACAAAGAGGTAGTTCACATTCTAACGCAACGAAAATTGCAGATTGGTTTTAATTGGGCCGTTGTAAAATGGGATGGGAGTAAGATTGCTTTGTATAAAACGGTAAATAATGAAACGGAATAATACCAAGGTAAATCAAATCAAATCGACGTGCAAAATATAGGTTGTCCGCTTTTGTAAAATCGACGCTTACTTCGCAGCTCGAAATATCGGGATCGTTACATTATGATGTCATCGATATGACGTCACCTTTTACCTTTATGTATCCAAGCGTTATGAATTATGGGAAAGACTGGACGTAAAATGATATGATTGCAACTTCTGTCTCCTTTTAAATAATGAAAAAGAAAACTCGTTATATACGATTTTAATAATCGCAATAAATCCAGTGACAGAAAATGATAAAGTCAATGAAAAGTATATGATACCTTTGGAAATCCATTGCTATTTACGACCTGCCATTAATCGACCTATCATACTTTCTATTGCGGAAAAACAATGTGTTCTCATTAACTGTGTCATACTTAAAACATTCACTCACCAACATACCCATTTATTTGTGTTTTTGATAAGAAGAGTCCAAGATTTTCAACCTGTGCAAATTTGATGAAGCTATTATTTTATCTGTAATTAGTGACTAGGTACTTTTTCCCATACTTTTCCATGCAATGGCCCTTATATGAGGATAGATTTTCCCATACTTTTCTATGTAATGGCCCTTATATGAGGATAGATTTTCGATGTAATGGCCCTTATATGAGGATAGATTTTCCCATACTTTTCGATGTAATGGCCCTTATATGAGGATAGATTTTCGATGTAATGGCCCTTATATGAGGATAGATTTTCCCATACTTTTCGATGTAATGGCCCTTATATGAGGATAGATTTTCGATGTAATGGCCCTTATATGAGGATAGATTTTCCCATACTTTTCGATGTAATGGCCCTTATATGAGGATAGATTTTCAACTACGCGTGAAAATGCACACCAACGTATTCATTGGTAAGTTATTCCCCCATCATTACAATGACGACCATCCTTTAAATGTATTTTACTGGACATGTGTTTATCATGTAGACCTAAATATGACTCGGTTTTCAGGAGAAGTTTCCCACTTTTGTCAGGATCATAGTTTTAGAAAGTGAAGAAAGATTGAAATCAAATAATAACAGGGACAGTTTAGAAATATGTAACGTTGGATATTTTTTTTATTACATAAAGTGAATTTCTTAAACATGCAACTATCCTGTGAAACATGATCATTGTCCGTTAGATTGCAAAAATACTGATTTACTCCGATAAGTCTACTCTACTGTAATAACTAAATGAAACACGGTGACTATTTCAACTATTACGATTAAGACTTAACAGTGAAGCAATTTGGTATTACGAGTCACACTGTAAGAATTTAACGACCTAGTTGTTCTCAAAACCATACGTCATTAACGGTGCGTAAAATTACATTTCATCAAATCCATTCCAAATGTAAGTGGATGAAATACATCCATAAAACTCCACTTAATTTTACTTGATGTCATCTTGAACGGATTTCAAAGCCATTGACGTGATTTATATTTTTCAACTGCATTTTGAATGGAAAAGGGGACATTTCTAGTGCCGTGATTGACTCATGCAATTAAATAGTTATGTATGATTCATTCAAAGTTTCAACCTTATAATCGGCGATTTATTTTGACGAATAGCTTGAAGGATGACCCCCGTTAACCACACGTTCATCTGAAGGTTTCAAAGTCATATTTAAAAAAATGTTATATCTCAAGAAACAGACTGACATGCATTGTAATTTTATGCAAAACCTTGAAAATGAAATATATAATTTCGCTCTTTTGTTCAGACGTTTCTCCTGTGAAGAAGCCATGTTTAAGAAATTGAATGGTAGTTTGAGGGTTGTATTTTACGGATCATAGAATATTTAGAAGAACGAATTAAGCTGACGGATCTAAGAGTAATACTTCCGACGTTGTAGATTATATTGAAAGAGAGAAAACATTTTTTTTTTCTGAGAGGGAATTTGGTGGTTTGTCAATGATAAATGGACTCGTCTGTGCCTGCCTACTGATGTATGATTGTAGCTTAACTCTTACAAGATAAGACTGGTCTTAGCTGGTTTGACGCCTGCGATTATTTTAGCGCCAGCCTTTCTCTAAAACATCAGATTTGCATGTACTACTTTAGTACAGGTCTTTTTTTTTAATTAAAAAAAAACAACGAAAAAACAAACCATTTTTTGTAGGTAGTTGGTATATCATGTATGTACGTAGTAATTGAAAATATAACAATAAAGAGTATACAAGTTCAATGTGTGCCAAAGTCTCCCTAAGTACTCTGTACAGACTATAAACCCTAAGGCAAATGCTCACGTGTTGAAACGTTTACTTCGTGCTCCGGAAAAAGTTTGCACACAGCGAAACCTGTATCACTCCCAAAGGGAACCACGTTATGTATGTATGTATGTATGTATGTATGTATGTATGTATGTATGTATGTATGTATGTATGTATGTATGTATGTATGTATGTATGTATGTATGTATGTATGTATGTATGTATGTATGTATGTATGTATGTATGTATGTATGTATGTATGTATGTATGTATGTATGTATGTATGTATGTATGTATGTATGTATGTATGTATGTATGTATGTATGTATGTATGTATGTATGTATGTATGTATGTATGTATGTATGTATGTATGTATGTATGTATGTATGTATGTATGTATGTATGTATGTATGTATGTATGTATGTATGTATGTATGTATGTATGTATGTATGTATGTATGTATGTATGTATGTATGTATGTATGTATGTATGTATGTATGTATGTATGTATGTATGTATGTATGTATGTATGTATGTATGTATGTATGTATGTATGTATGTATGTATGTATGTATGTATGTATGTATGTATGTATGTATGTATGTATGTATGTATGTATGTATGTATGTATGCATGCATGCATGCATGCATGCATGTATGTAACTATGTAAGTAAGTATGTATGTATGTATGTAACTATGTATGTATGTATGTATGTATGCATGCATGCATGCATGTTTGTAGCTATGTAAGTAAGTATGTATGTAACTATGTAAGTATGTATGTATGTATGTATGTAGATATGTAGGTATGTAGGTATGTATGTAGGTAAGTATGTATGTATGTAACTATGTATGTATGTATGTATGTATGTATGTATGTATGTATGTATGTATGTATGTATGTATGTATGTATGTATGTATGTATGTATGTATGTATGCATGCATGCATGCATGTTTGTAGCTATGTAAGTAAGTATGTATGTAACTATGTAAGTATGTATGTATGTATGTATGTATGTATGTATGTATGTATGTATGTATGTATGTATGTATGTATGTATGTATGTATGTATGTATGTATGTATGTAAGTAGGAATGTATGTAGGTAAGTATGTATGTATGTAACTATGTAAGTATGTATGTATGTATGTATGTATGTATGTATGTATGTAACTATGTAAGTATGTATATGTAAGTATGTATGTATATATATATATATATATATATATATATATATATATATGTAGCGTGCATGCATGCACGTACGTATCTATACATGTATGTTTTTATTGATTGATTGATCAATATTGTTTTGTTACAAATATAAATTTTTTTTCTTACCTCACATAAATGTCACATCTTAGATATCAGTTTTAGATTTTAAGTTTTACGTATAATACACGAAGCTACACCAAAACGTTGGTCATGAAGACAGGATACATATTTCATGTGTAGCATAGACGGAAGAAGAGTACAACTGTTACACACAGGTGACACACCTATTTCATATGTCTAATAGTTATAAAGGTGACACACCTATTTCATATGTCTAATAGTTATAAAGGTGACACACCTATTTCATATGTCTAATAGTTATATTAGATAATAGTGCGTTACACATGAAAAACGTTTACTGGTAACAGTTCCAACACGTGCTAAATGTGAGATTATGACAAATATGAAATATATGTATTTGATAAAGGCATGCAAAATTAAATTACTTTTCTCATATTTGCAGTAAGTGCTCTCAATGGGACAATTTATTTTAGATTTATGGCAACATATTTTTACTTATACCCAAGCATATGTTATACATATAAGGTACCTTTGCCTGTCTAAATGAATATTGGGTCCACTTGTTGTACCTGTATGAGATACTGGCTAGCTTTTAGATTTATAATGAGAGAAATATGATGCAAAACTCTTTAATTTAAAAGGTTTTGCCAAGATACAGAATCGTTAGGGCTTTTTCGACAAATCAGAAATTGAAGAATTCACCGCAAGGTTATTTTGGTACAAAATTGTTGACCAGAATTTCGACAAATAAAGAATACAATTTTGATAAAAATTTGTTGCAAAAGTAAGTTCAGCCTTTATAATGAATAACAACCCGAGACTGGTCTCTCACTTTTGCAAAAATGTTTATCAAAATTGTATTCTTTGTTTGTCGATATGTCCCTGGGCAAGACTTTATTCTAAATTGCCTCGTCACTAAACAACCTTCATGTGTTGCTATGCCTTAAAACACCAAACCAAACCATTTTCTCCACCTTGATTCATTTTTAATTTATTGTCGAAATATCTGTTTCTGAAACCATGATGTCATGACGCTTTTATCGCTACTCGCCAAAAAAAAAAAGTTTTGTGTACAGCTTTCATGACTTTCTTCCAACAAAGGTAAATTCGTATTCGATATAAATATGTAAATTCTAATTAAGATCTATAGAATAATTAATACATACAACTTTTTGAATGAAAGCATTTTTGTTGTTTCTTGATTTCAGGTATTATAAATACGATATGAAATGAAAGCAGGGCCGTGGAGAGCTAAATGCTCCATACTATAATATAGATTTGAGAGTAAAAGTAAACTTTATATAACCATAGGGTTAACAATAAACTTTAAACCTTATTTTTAATTACCTTCAGTGAAATTAATCAATCAGATCGTGGTGAAATCGAAATATCGACCGATATACGATACTGCATTCTGAATACGATACTTTGGAACAGGTGTTCTCTGTAAATTTCACATGTGAGTCATGTTTGTCAGATCAAAAACAAGTTACATTTATATATATTTTTCAATTAGTACGTTAGCAATTTTACACCTGTACGAACGCTTTCTTATCAATATGTACATGAAAGGACAGCTTTTCAAACAAGAATACTTAAAAGGAAAAAAAAAATAATAATGGATTGACTCTTTTAGAATAAATATACGTGCTATCAGACTTCAACAGCTTCAAACTAATAGAATTGTGTTAAAAGCCAACAACAATATATCAGATTATGTTGTTGAAATGACTAATCATATGTAACATCAGTTAATTCTTATCGGAGAAAAACAAATGCATTACATTTAATAAACCTGGGTGTGATGAGGAAATTAAAAACACACGGCCCTTTCTTCTCGAAATGTTTTAGCGCGAAATTCAATCTCAAGCTGAGAAACCCAAAACTCAGACATGATACTTGGAGAACATCTAAGTCACAGAGATTTAGCAGAATGAAGGAGGGACATCAGAAAATATATAGGTCACAGAGACTTAGCAGCCTGAAAGAGGGACATCAGAAAATATAAAGGTCACTGAGACTTAGCAGCCTGAAAGAGGGACATCAAAGAACATCTAGGTCACAGAGACTTAGCAGCCTGAAAGAGGGACATCAAAGAACATTTAGGTCACAAAGACGTAGCAGCCTGAAAGAGGGACATCAAAGAACATCTAGGTCACAGAGATTTAGCAGCCTGAAAGAGGGACATCAGAGAACATCTAGGTCAAAGAGACTTAGCAGTCTGAAAGAGGGACATCAGAGAACATTTAGGTCATAGAGACTTAGCAGCCTGAAGGAGGGACATCAGAGAACATCTAATTCAAGAGATTTAGCAGCCGGAAGGAGGGACGCAAGAAAATCCAGACAGTTCTTTAATTCTTACTTTATGCTAATTAAAGCTACAGATTGTCGAAGTTTTTGACCTTCAAGAGTTGGCTTGCGTTTTCTTCTCTAAACTTTTTCGAGAAGACAGGACTGGAGGGTGAGGTGCATAATTCTCAAAAAATATATAATTAACGTAATCAATGATGATTTGTTTAATGTTAGGATGTTGACGGTGTTTAATACGGATTTCTTCATTTGTACGAGTTATCGTTTATTTATTGATTTGTTTTCTTTTCCAAATGATTTGTTTCACTAAATCAAAATCTGTAGAATCATAGTCACCTGGTCCAAGCTATGCTGTAGATCATTTCTGTTACACTCCAAAAATAAATTAAAAAAGACATAGGAATCAAGCGTCAGATCAGTGGCGATTTATCTTCATTACTTATACAGATCGCGTGGGGCCTCTGAGCACGATATGGTCTCCTGCCATATTTAATATTTGTATACACGTATCGTGTCTTTTTACTGACCCGGATCTAACAGTTGGCCTGGATCATACAACATTTGGCGAATGTCAGAAGATTTCAAGGTCTTAAGAAGTTAATACTCATTTTAGGGACATGCAAGTACAGAGGTCCTCATTATAGTCTGTGCTGTGAAGAAGTTGTTGCCCTTGTAAAAATAAACGAAAAAGAAATAATCTTTAATAAAAGTTAGCTGAAAAGGCGGTGGTGGTAGTATAAAAAAACAGGGTCTTATAAATTTAAAAGCAAATGAACGCATGAAAAAAAAACCCGGTAGACAAGCAAAAACCGGTAGCCAAGCATACATTCAGCTGCTCAAAGATCGCACAATATGAGACTGTTAACTTTAAGACTTCCTTTTTCCTTGTTACGAGTCACTATAATTCTGTTGTCTCAAATATATTCGCAGCAATGCTCCCCCCCCCCCAAAAAAAAAAAAAAAAAAAAAAAAAAAAATTTGAAAAAATCAACATATGACGTGGTAGCCCACTGGGTTATCCGAATTCAACATATGATAGCACAGACCCAGTATCATGTTAGTCCAGACGCATTATTATGGTAGCCAGCACAATATTTGTTTCTCCCTGTAACAGCAATCACCCGGATAAGATCCTCTGTATGCGAAACTCATATCCATACTTACTTACTAATTTTTGAAATGAAAATGATGTGTATTACCCTGCAGGCACTTTATGTTCTTCCCATCTGGGTCATAATGACTCATAAGAAGGAAAAAAAAAAAATAATAAAACCATAAAGAAAGGTTAACAGTTTTACATTAAAGTGGCTTCCATGCTGATTTCTACTGGCCTTATTCATTTGTCTGTTTGTTTTAATTGTATAACTGGCGATAAGAAATAAAAAGGCACTATTATCGAAGATTTTCTGCTCCAGAATAATATATACTATTCACATAAGTATGACCACACTTGTATATTCCACGATATTCATCATTAACTTTGATATTTACTTAAACTTCGCTTAATAAAATCATTGAATAACACATTGATGAAATCGAAGATTTAAATTCAATACCTTTAACAGGTGTTCTTTTTAAGTTTACACTTTCGCATGTGGATCATGTTTGTTACATCAATACATTAGTTGCGATAATTCATTTTCATTTAACTAGCAAGTCATAATCATTTTTCATATTCACGCTAGCACCTCTCTCTCTCTCTCTCTCTCTCGATATATATATATATATATATATATATATATATATATATATATATATATATATATATATATATATATATATATATATATATATATATATATATAGGTACATACATATCCCTTTTCTAAACGGATGAAATCACACTTTTTAAAATATGCGACAAAAAATATAGAGGTAATGTTTAAAAGAATCTTCGTGCAGTCTACTATCGCGCAGAGAAAGAAGTATGTAAGTTCAAAAGCTGCTATAAAAAAGAATAAAAATAGAACAAAAAGCTCGTTCATTCTTATCAGCCCCCAGCACTCAAGAAAAACAGTGCATTGCTTTTAATGACCCGGATGGGACGAATATAAAACACCTGCAAATGTAATGCACACACTTTTCAATTAACAGTGGTGATGCTTTCTTTTTATACAGTAAGAAAAATGGGGTATTAAATATGGATGTCTCCGTTAACTGAAGTTATTATTGAGCACAGACCAGTCAGTATTCGGAGTTAGATTGGTGGTAGGGGCGCCTAGGATTTTCTTAAAAACGGAAATATTTTATTATATCCCTTTTTTTAAGACATCTTTTTTCACTAGTTTTTATTGGATATATAAACAGTCCAGATATTAATGGGCATATGAACAGTCCAGATATTACTGGACATATGAAGAGTCCAGGAGAGCAAAATAATTTTCACACCGCAGGGAGGACTTCAGAATTTCTTTAAATAAAATCCAAGTCCCCATCCCTCTGGAAGATAAAATAATGAACGACTCAGTCACTTATACTGCATCTATAGGATGGTAATCAATTTCAGACTCTTTTGTATCCTCGTGTGATCCAAGCTATACTTAACGTTATTGCATTTGGAAAGTAAGAATAGAATACGAAAGGATAATAATAAATAAAAAATATGCACCTAGTGGCATTTTTTGTTCATTATAAAATCAAAGCGTGCTGGGTCTTGATGCTCATATAGATGCCTTGTCATATGCTATATTTGAACACACGTATCATGTCTACCTGACGCGACAGTCTTACCACCAAAATCCACCCAAATCACCAGATGTGGCATGTTTAATTTTCGGAACCACCCACCACTTTCCATGTGTTGTGGTCTAACAAAAGTATTATTTTACTCAGTAACTTAGGAGTTGTGATAACGCTTTCCCAAATCCCTAAACATGTATTCTATGCAGATGATTATCTTGATTTTTGAAAAGGTCTACTACTCTTTTATTTGGTAGACCAGGTTTTAGTTTGGGCACAAATCGTCTGATAACAATACATGGACAGGAAGAGAATGCGCTCTCTACACTTTCCTTTGCCACCCCTCGAGTTTATTACGGGTTGGCTGTGTACAGTCGCATGTTCCATGGTGATCTAGTTTCCGGTTTAATGGCATCGTGATGCGACTAATAATGTGCTAGAAAACACGTCATCTTATTTAAATGATAGATTGTCTGTCCGCTTGGATTCTCTTGACTTTGAAATACCTTTGCTCAAACATATTTTCACTGCTATTCATTGCGATAGCCAAAACTCATGTCATGTCATTATCTGAAATTTAAATTTTTTGGCGCGGTAATGCAACTTTAATTTGGAGGCCCCCTTGGACATTTCATTGTTATAAGTAAAATTATACCATTTTCTGTTGTATCTTGATTCCGATCAAGAATTTCATTTTCACACGAGGAAGTTGAATAATTGGGCACAATATGGTTGCTCCCCCCTTTCCTAAAGTTAATATATGGTTTCTTAATTTGATGTGACTAGGTTCGACATACTTTAGAAGAAAGATTCCAGGAATAATGATATACATACTACTAAAATTCATTATAGTACACCAAACTTCTTATACCGGTATTTTGCTTCTATTTTTAAAATTATTTTATCTATCGAAAACCTTCATTCCAATTTGTGGATGAGTTGTACAAACCTTGACTTTTAGTTTTTTTTCTCCAATATAATGACCTCCATAAGAGATTTTATCCATATTTAGCCAAATTTTGTTCTGCGAAATGATTGGCGTATACAAAGACTTCCATGACTTTTCCAAATTATTACTTCACAAATAGAATGTATACTTGATTTTATTCAGGAATATCTTACTCGTTACTCAAGAAATAGCACCTGGAATATAATTATCGCGGGAAAAACCATGGTATTGGATTATTTACTATATACTTGAGCTGGCTTTTGATTCTCTTTTGCTATTGTCCGCAGCTTTACAATTCACTCCCTGGATCCAATGAACAGATCTAGTAAACGGATGGAACCCTTGGACATAACATTTCTTTGTCCTTTCTTTTTGCGTCAGCTATACTTGTATTTAATTGTGTAGTAATGTTCATTTGTCCGTTAAAAATAACTTTTACTGAAGTAAAACAATATAAATAATGTATATTCTCATTGTGTAACTGACTATTTTTGTTTAGATAATTTCCTCTCCTCTGATACCCCCCTTTTTTTGCTCATCTCCTCTCTTTCTATCTCACTCTCTCTCTCTCTCTCTCTCTCTGGACTTTTCATTTTTCTTGCAACCCATTTCACGGAATTTTTTTTACAAACACAAGGGCCATCGCAAAGCAATTTGAATAACATCATCTCAAAGCAATGTAAACAACATCATCTCAAAACAATTAAATAACATCATCTCAAAGCAGTTTTGATAGCATCATCTCAAAGCTATTTAAAAAGCATCATTTCAAAGCTATTTAAATAGCATCATCTCAAAGCTATTTAAATATAATCATCTCAAAGCTATTTAAATAGCATCATCTCAAAGCTATTTAAATAGCATCATCGCAAAACAATTTAAATAGCATCATATCAAACCAGTTTAGATAACATTTTCTCAAAGCAATTTAAAGAGCATCATCATTAAAACAGTTTAAGAAACACAATCTCAAAGCAATTTAAGTAACATAATCTCAAAGCAATTTAAATAACATCATCTCAAATCAATTTAAATAACATCATTTAGTAAATTAGAATACATCATCTCAAAACAATTTAAATGACATCATCTCAAATAAGTTTTAATAACATCACCTTAAACCAGTTAAACAACATCATTTCAAAGCAATTTAGAATACATCATCTCAAAGCAATTTTAACAAATTCATCCCAAAGCAATTTAAATAACTTCATCTCAAAGCAGTTTAAGTAACATAATCTCCAAGCAGTTTAAATAACGCCATCTCCAAGTAATTGAAAGAGCATCACCACAAACCAATTTAAATAACGTCATCTCAAAGCAATTTAGATAATGTCATCTTAAATCAGTTTTAATAACATCATCTCAAAGCAATGTAAATAACGTAATCCCAAGCAATCCTAATAACATGATCCGAAAGTAATCATAATAACATCATCTCAGAGGAGTTTAAATAACATCATCTCAAAGGAGTTTAAAAAACATAATCTCAAAGCAATGTAAATAACGTACTCCCAAAGCAATCCTAATAACATGATCCAAAGTAATCATAATAACATCATCTCAGAGGAGTTTAAATAACATCATCTCAAAGGTGTTTAAATAACATCATCTCAAAGCAATTTAATTAACATAATGCCAAAGCAATCCTAATAACATGATCCCAAAGTAATCATAATAACATCATCTCAGAGGAGTTTAAATAACATCATCTCAAAGAAGTTTAAATAGCATCATCTCAAAGGAGTTTAAATAACATCATCTCAAAACAATTTAAATAACAACGATAAAATATTCGTCCTTATAATCCGAAGAAGTGATAAAAGCAGTAAACAGTAATTTTTAGTTTCTGATTTGAAAATAGAAGATTCTGCAACAATAAAGGTTCATATAATTGTGGCGTGAGATGCATTCCTCCAGATTGTTCAGTGCAAATTTGTATTCTTGTGGACACAAAACAGTGGACAAGTATCTTGAGAACGTTTCATTAAAAAACTTATTTTCGTTAAAAATTGATCGTACTCGGAGAAAACAGTTGAAAACTTTCTAAATGTAAGGTGCCCTTCTAAATAAGCGGACTGACCTGTAGATATTATAATACCAAGCGAAAGTTTGCTTTCCTTGTTTCCATTATCCGATGATCTGAACGCAATGAAAATTATAGTACATAAAATAACGGCAGACAACATGTCTACAAAAGCTCAGGAGAGAGAGAGAGAGAGAGAGAGAGAGAGAGAGAGAGAGAGAGAGAGAGAGAGTATTGTTGTTTGATGTAATTTTCCCTATGTATACAATAGACAGACACTTTCAAAAGAGGTGCTAAGAGATGATGACAAACAATTCTTGTTTATCAGCGATATTTATCCCACCTCTGACACCAAATTTATATCTACTAATTTATTTCACGCTATTATACAATTATAATTTGTCAGCCCTGTAGACGTTTACAGTTCATAATCTGAATGTGAATATTGCTATTAAAGTTCCAAGGGGGAAGTTTCAAAAGGGTTTCTATGTTCTGCATCAACTCAGAATCGTCTATCGTTACATGACAATATGTTTCTTGTAAATAGTTTCAAAATTCTTTTTCCAGTGTAGTTTATACTTGCTGAACCTGAGTTACTATCGATACATTATAACAGATGGTACATATCATAGGCGGAAGATAAAGCACAAATTATGACATATTCATGATTTCATAGACGTGATTTAAATACCAACAATATTAGGTTTACGGTGTTGTGTAAATAAACGCTTACATTCCTGCCCTTGATGATCTTTCTCAGCCAACGGGGTCCACCTTGCAAAATCAGATTAATATTTTAAAAAGTCTCGGAAAATTGCATTGCCATATCTAAATATGCTTTGCACTTACTTGCAAATACACAAAAATAAAATCAGCAAATAAGTTGGGAAGGGGTATTAAGAGGACGGTTGTTTATTAATTTCTCCTCGCGCAACTGTAGGCAAATATTGATGGGCATATATAAAAAAGAAAATATTAACGAGACCTAATGACTCCGAAAAAGACTTAAGGTGATCAATCAGTTGTTGTGTAAAATGACAAACTAAAACCAGTGTACAAAATCAAATATTTAATCCTTGGTTAAATACGATATTTTAAGTTGGCTGGTTTTAACAGCCAGTTTGTAAAAGAATACGATATAGTTGATTGCTACAAAACGTAGTTTTGATACAGACTTCGTAGGATATGAGAATTGAACATGACCATATAATTAAAATTTTGAATTTTAAAACCGAACGGTACGACCAATGAGGGGAGGTACTATATGTTTACACATCAGCAGTAATTGGACAATGAGATCGCGTTTTTTATTTTACTGTATCAAACAAGGTGTTGAATTTTTTTTTACATCTGCTGATTTATCTCGTAGTGCGTGGATTTGTAGGTTAAATTAGCCACTCTCCGCTGCCAAAACTAAAATGAATATGTGTCCAGTTTCACCTGCCAGTCACCGTGTTAGGATTTCATCTAGCCCATTCAACCAATCAGATCACACAACTGAGAAACGTTCCCAGCTGGTAGTTTAATTCAGACTGGGTCTAGATGAAATGCCCCCCACCCCACCCCCACCCCATGTAAAGTGAAATTTCGGTTTGTAACTATGTCAATTTTAGACACATACCTTAATACTGGAATCAAATGTAAACAGTGTGCTTACATTTTTTTTTATTAATAAGTGTGCCACTACAGGTATTATGTTGTACTCCACATTCGCCTGAATAACCGGCTTTCATTATTTCCTATTTCGTGTACAAAATGACAAAAGTTCCAAGGACTAGACGTTCTCTCTCCACATGAAAAGATTTCTGTCGGTAAATACACCACTTCTAAACACCAGGCAGAACCAACTGTCGTAATGTGATCTTAGGGCATCATAATTATATATATATATATATATATATATATATATATATATATATATATATATATATATATATATATATATATATATATACATATCGTCGATTATGTTTCCATGCAAATCAAATTTTTAAATTTTGATTGTATTTTCGGATCTTTCCAAAACAAGGAATTGTTTGTTGACTTCGAGCAACACCAGCAGAAGCATCAACTGAAATATAAACAAAGATCCATGTTAACTTTACAGACAAGCAAGAACATTCATTTGTTTAATTATGCGTATATTTCCAGAACGGTATACAGCATGGCATTTCCGCCACAAACTTGATAAGATAAAGTAAACGAAATATCTGCAATGTGATGGTGAAACCCGTATTTGTTGTAAGTCTACAAACTGACCATATATGTATGCTAACGTGAATGTATGTGGATGTGTGTTTCATCACCCTGCTTTTTCAGTGCGAAACAGGTACTGGGTATTTTACCTTAGCGTATTTCTAAACACTTTCCCTATTTTTAGTGCACGAGCTATTGGAATTTGACATGGCTTGACTATTTGCAAAACATTATTGCAATCATTGTTAAAATTTATTTGAACTAAACTGCTTTCTCAGTTCGAAGCTTTTCTCCATTTAAATATTACCCCCTACCTTCTTCCCTAGACTGAATCAGGAAAAGCAGCACTAAATCATGCAACGCCTGTTTACCAGCCAAACAATTATCAAAGCTAGTTAATTTTATCTCTACGCCTAGGTCAGAAATGGCGCTAGATAATTAGAAAACGTCAGTAACCTTTTTGGTTTATACTGCTGCCGCTTTGTTTTCAAGTGAAGTGTGAACATGTAATTCATCTCTATCCAAACTGTATGTATCTCAGTAACACAGTAAAAACGGCATATTAGAGATTTTCTTTTTTTCACTCTCTCTCTCTCTCTCTCTCTCTTATATATTAACTATATATCAGTGCTCAAAGAAAAATGGTTTCGGACACAGGCCTTGACTCAAATTCCACAAGCCCCGACTCCAATTCCATGTACCCAAAAGGGTTCTATTTTTTGTTACAATTATTTGTCACACAAAATTATATACATTTTTAATGACCTTTACTGAAACACAGAGTAGAGGAACTGACTGGAAATGTTACCAAGATTACGAATGAAACGCCAACTTGTGGCCCTTTCAGCAAATGGACATTTGCAAGATGTATTTAACTTTTTGGTGACCGTCGGAAAAGATTCCCGCAATGATGGTGTACCAGCATCATTTGGTTACTTGTTTCATCTGTGTTTATCATCACGGCTCTTTTAACGTCTGTGATCTAACAGTTTAGAAAAGCGCTACTTTTGTATTTGCACAAACGTATTAATTGAAAATCATTAAAAAAAAATACTATTTCCACCTTTTTCGAAGGTCTGTTTCGACAATTTATAAATTCTGTTACAAAACTCAAAATTCAATCAGCCTTTGTTTTGCCCCAGTTCCATTTATTCAGATCTTCTCAGAGTTGAAAGTGCCTCAATCTGTAGACTTAGCATTCAGTTGACATTAATTTCGATGGGCTCTTCTTAGTACGTAACGAAATTTATCTGGCTTATGATATCTTAAAAGTTTCATTTTATTATTTTTTATTTTTGATCAGCATCTGAAAGTGGAAGGGTTATATATATCTGTAGCTATCGATTATCAAATTAGCAGCTAATTTGTATTTAGTGGTAACTGACAGAAAAACTGTTCTTTGTAGCAAAGTAGGGGCGCCGCTAAAGCACATTGCTTCCGGGCGCCTCAGATATTCGTGCCGCCATTGGTTCAGTGGCATCTCATCCAAAGCCTTTTGGTATCTATAGACTGAAAGTCATATCATCACAGCACGGGGACGTGGTCGACCTTTTAAAGGGACGTGATCGACCCTTGTCAAAGGGATACAATTCTGACACCTCATCTGTGGTATAATAAATGACAAAAGCAATTTGTCCTATCATTACCGTTCACTAAGATCCAATTTGTTATAGTATTTCAAATAAAGTAGAAAGTTAATTGATATGAAGTTGTCAGTCAATGAGTTTATCACTGTATGCGTTGATATTATTGTGTCCATTTCAGCAAAATGTCGTGATCGTAAATAATGTCCGTCGTGGTCCTCTTCCTTTCTGACCTTCGACCGTCTTTTAATCGGCATCAATAGATTTTGACCTTTTACCATTTTCAAAGCAGTGTAAAACGCAAAACTATTTAACTGACAGCATGTAGTTTTTTGGGGGTGGGGTGGGGTGGGGTATAGCTTTCGATTTGTTTTATTATTATGAGGCGAATGTAAAAAATAAAGTACTGTGTTTTGATTTTCTCAGTGGAGGATTGAGACCTTGATTGACGGACGGACGGGGTACCCTCCGCCTCCCCGACACACACACACACACACACACACACAGCTCATTGTAAATCACCTGAATTTATTTATACATTTTCATTGCTAAAATGAACTTTCGATAAAAAGTGCACTATGAATTTACATTAACTCGCACACACACACGCAAACACACACACACACACACACACACATACACATGGTCGTACATTTATGCGTATACTTATATCTTAACTTTAGGATCTGAGGAAAGCGACTTTGAAAGCTTTATATTGGTTTAAATAAAGAACTTTTTTTTATTACAGTTAAATATTTTTGACGACTGATTTGATTTATCTGAAGTTTCCTCCAAGATCATGTAAGAATATAGGATGTAAAGAAAAAAAAAAACGTAATCGCAATGTTGTTTTCTAATAATAATAATAATAATAATAATAAATAAAGACTTTATTTAACAAGGATAACAGAATTAGTTGAATAATAGAAGTAATCTAACTCGAGACCCTCTAACATATCTGTACAAATATAGAGAGTGCAATCAATCACTACCCATCTCATATACACAGTTACGACTCAATGGTCTAAGACAAATGTAACAGAAAGAAAGTGAAACCTACAAATCCAGTAAAAATCAACAAGCAATTTATTTCTAGACAATTAAAATGATAATTCAAAAGACACTTACAGTAACGTGAATTTAAAATCCAAATAATCCAATAATCCTAAGTGTCCAAATCACAAATCCTAAATATAGAATGTTCTGAGTGAATCAATGTTCCGAATGAATTAATGTTCCGAGTGAATCAATGTTCCGAATGAATCAATGTTCCGAATGAATGGGTAGCCTGGAGTGTCCTAATGCATCCCAATAATGTAATACAGATAATCTTTGAGAATGTCCACAGGTATCCAAAAGTCATATATTTAAATTCAAAGGTTAATTAGCACTATAGGTAATTCCAGTGAATGTTCCAATAAATAATTCCTTTTGAATTATGTATACAGCAATACAGTATTACGGCATTACAGTACTACAAGGTTACAGCACAACTATTATTCCAAACAATCTGATGATTCCAAAAGACTGATCATAAAAAACAAGAATGTTTTCAACGCAAGATTTAAAATTGGATTGGAATCTTGTTTACCAAATTCTGTATAATTACAAGACAAGTCACATGATATAATGTTCCAGAATATTATATGGTGTGTGACATTTAACACATAACTCTAAAGAAATTCCGGTTTTATCTGTAAACAAAATCAACCTTGACCTCAAATTGAATCAACAACTTGTTTACCAAAAACCGACCTTGAACTCAAATATTACGTAAACAACCTAATTCAAGGACAATATCTAAACATGTCAACACTATACTTAACATTAAAGTTTAAGTAACTATTAAGGTCAAGAAACATTAAAATTTCCTAAAATATTTATAATATTACTGTATATAAACATCATACATAATAACACACACATTTATGTACACACAAGTTAGCGACCCAGACTGGTTAAGTACCCACGTACAGATGTATAGACAATTACAGGCTAAACTACTGTCATTATTCACTACTCAAAGTTAAACCCATGCATATGATACAACACATACCAAATATACATGTACATACAGAAAAGTAGCAGGAGGCGGTGAATAGGTGTTGTAACTATATATTCAAACTTAGATTGTATCAATTTAATTACATCTACAAAAGGTTGATGCTTTGATTTCTTTTGAGATTTAATTCCATAGAATGTCCCCATATTATTGAAAATTGTTTTAAATAGTCCTCTCTTTGGTTTTAGAATGCGAAAGTTCATTGATTTAAAGTTTGGGGTGTTGCTAGATTCTCTGCATTGAAAAGCGTTACTCAAGTTAACTGAGACTTAACATAATTTGTATACGTCTTTTGGGCTTTCTAAGGAAAAGTTATTGTCGAAAAGGTAGAATGTTTCAAGTATCGATTGCATCTTGAATGTTTCCAGTTTTACCTTTTATTATTATTTTACAGCCTCGTTTTTGCAGTCGAACAATTTTCTTAATATTAATATCAGACACATTTCCCCATATTGCACTACAGTAGTACATATGAGGCTGAACGTAGCACTGGTTGAAAGTGACACGATACTGTTTTGGAATGAAATACTTTCATTTTTTAATGCCCTTCGAGGAGTTTATTTTCTCTGTAATGGGACTGATGTGACCAAGAATTTTGTTCTTTAAAACACCATTTAGTTTTTGTACGCCTGCTAAACGACGGAGCGTATATTGTAATGACGTTGTATATCCGTCCATCCGTCTGTTACCTTTTTCGTTTCTGTACAATAGCCTTAGTTTTACACCATCTACCTTTACCAAGTCTTTTGGATGATTTGTGCTTGGGGTGTGAAAGAAACCTATTGATTATGTTGTTCAAATATCAAAGGTCAAGGTCACTGTGACTGAAAGAAATCAAATGGTGTCCGTATAAGAACATTAGTTCTACGTATAGACCTGACTAAACTTTGTCAATGGATTGCACTTGGCGTAAGGAAGAAGCCTATCGATTTTGGGATGAAAATGTCAAAGGTCAAGGTCACTGTGACTTTAAAAAAATAGTTTCTGCACAAAATGTTCAGTTTTCGATGATGTTTGACTCTGCAAAGTTTGTTGATGGCTTACACTTTGCGTAAGAAATAGGCCTTGTGGTTTTGTGGTCAAAATGTCCAGGGACAAAGTTATTGTGACTGCATGAAGGACACATGGTTTATGCATAGTAACTTTAGTTCTAGATAACGTATCTTGACCAAAGTTTGTGGATGGCATGCATAAGGAAGAAACCTATTAATATGGGATCAAATGGTCAAAGGTCAAAGGTCAAGGTCTTTGTAAGTAAAAAAATAGTGGGTTTTCACGGTAAATATTGTTCTCGAGTAAGCTCCTTCACCAAACACCGTGAATTGCTTGCACTTGCGGTAAGAAAGAGGCTTACAGATTTGGAGTCTGAAGGTCAAATATCATGGACATTTAGACATGGGCAAGTGTATAATGTGCCTTTCACGGTAATTTGTTCACTATTATTAAAAAGTTGAAGTCATCTGTTTTTAGCTTTGCTCTTTTGTACTGTTTTGTTATTATTACAACATTTGTTTTATTTTCATTTTCATCCATGCAATTCTTCTTACATCACAAAAGAAGCCTGTTTAATGTCATTTGATGATTATTTACTACTTTATTTATACAGCTGTGTTCATCAGATAGGGTACGGTATCACCAGCATATAGATCAGCGATTGATATTTTATATCCAATCTTATGGGTAAGGTCTTGAGCTGCTGAATACGACACTAAGAATTTTAATTGCAAATTCTTTATATTCTATCCGCTTGTAGGAAATGAAATAAAATTCGAATTAAATGTTAAAAACATATTGAAAGTAACTATTGTAATAGTTACAGCTACGATTATTTCTTCTACCAACAATCACTACCATCCCTATAATGACTACTACTACTACTACATGTATTATCCCTAGCAGTAGCAATATTAGTGGCAATATTAGATACAGTATTAGCTTTAGCAGTTGAAATAGAAGTTACTGTAGTAGTAATAACATCAGTCCTAGCAGTAGCAATGTTAGTGTCAGTAGTAATAATTGTATTATCCCTAGCAGTAACAATATTAGTGGCAATAGTAGATAGAGTTTTAGCCCTAGCAGTAGAATAGTAGTGGCAGTAGTATTAATAATATTAGCCTTAGCAGTAGAAATATTAGTGACTGTAGTAGTAATATTATTAACCTTAGCAGTAGAAATATTAGTGACTGTTGCAGTGATAGTATTAGCCTTAGCAGTAGAAATAGTAGTGGCAGTAGTATTAATAACATTAGTCTTAGCAGTAGAAATATTAGTGACTGTAGTAGTAACATTATTAGCCTTAGCAGTAGAAATATTAGTGACTGTAGTAGTAATATTATTACCCTTAGCAGTAGAAATATTAGTGACTGTAGTAGTAATATTATTAGCCTTAGCAGTAAAAATATTAGTGACTGTAGTCGTAATATTATTCGCTTTAGCAGTAGAAATATTAGTGACTGTTGTAGTGATAGTATTAGCCTTATCAGTAGAAATAGTAGTGGCAGTAGTATTAATAATATTAGCCTTAGCAGTATAAATATTAGTGACTGTAGTAGTGATAGTATTAGCCTTAGCAGTAGAAATAGTAGTGGCAGTAGTATTAATAATATTAGCCTTAGAAGTCGAAATATTGGTGACTGTAGTAGTAATATTATTAGTCTTAGCAGCAGAAATATTAGTGACTGTAGTGGTAATATTATTAGCCTTAGCAGTAGAAATATTAGTGACTGTAGTAGTAATATTATTAGCCTTAGCAGTAGAAATATTAGTGACTGTAGTAGTAATATTATTAGCCTTAGCAGTAGAAATATTAGTGACTGTAGTAGTAATATTATTAGCCTAGTAGTCGCAATTGCCGTAGCAAAATTAGTAACAATACTAGCCTTAACAGCAGCAATAGTAATAGTATTGGCCCTAGCTGCAGCACTAGTAATGACGATGATGGTGGTGAAAATATGAATGGTATCAGTGCATACAGTTATGCATTGTTGTATCAGAGGTTGTAAAATAGTTGATGTTGGAGGAGTGTTTAAAATTGAAACCATAATCTTTCCCAACAAAGTCTTTATTATAAGCATTACTATTGTGGTGATTGTCCTCAGTTGCATTCTTCATTCTTCTTCTTCTCATTATTATTACTATTATTATTATTATTCCAGGCACTATAGCCACCTGCAAAGAGGAAGGTGCTCTCATTGATGTTCCTTTGATAACAGAAAACCCTTGTTTCACTTGCATATGTAAGGTAGGATTAAGTTAGTATTTGCGTCATATGTATACACATATTGTAAGAACAAGCAAGTATTTCCCGATTTATAAAGGTATAAGTTGAAATATACTACTAAGCAATGTGCAGATTAAATGAACAGAAGCGATCCCGTTAGTTTTAAACCAGTGCGAATGGTTGAGTGCCCATGTACAAATGAGTAGAGTTATTTTCCAAAATATTCAAATATGTGCCACAGACACAGTTTTGGATACAAACCGCAACCCAATTGTATTCGTTTTTGGACACTAAAATCAGTAACACCTTATAACCAATTTCTGAGGGATATGTTACTTCCGCCGTCTCCCTTCAACAGTAAATTCCGTAAGTCATTATTTGCTTTAATTTGGTTTTAAAGTTTTGGTTTAAAGTCAAATTACTGAGTTTCATTTTCAACCAATCAAGTTATAATAAATATATTTAATACAAATGTTCTCAGCAATTGCTTGAGAACCAAATCTACGCGAGAGCTCAGTTATTAGCGGGCCGAACTCACGTACGAAAGGGTACGGGCTTCGAATCCTACCATCTGATCAGCCCGTGTTCGCTACTGTGGTGTGTCCTTGGGCAAGGGACTTTAATCTAATTGCCTCGGCACTAAATAACCTATTTGTGTTGATGTGCAGTAAAACACCAACCCAAACCAAATCTACAAGTCAGACAGAATATTTACTGTGTCATTAATTAGATGGAGTTACTGGTTTTACTTGATGTGTTATAACGAGCAACTAATTATCGGTACGTTGAGTGTATAGAAGCGACTACTATCACAATGCGACTTACTTTCAATTATGGATTGCCATGTGTCAATGCAATGCAGTTTTCTCGTCTCGTCAATCTTTTATCTAGGCCAGGTCAACAGCAACTTCGTGCTAATGTCGACGGCTTCCTCATTAACTAAACAGAGCATGAAATGATTAAAATACAAAAATGACCTGATCAGTGTAACCCCGACAAGCTGACATTGAAGAAGATGTAATCGAAAAAGAATTCCAGTCTATAATTGCATTAATACCAACTGGGAAAGCTGTGGGCAGGTTGCCACTCGGACTGGAGAAATTTACTGAGCACATCAGTGATATTATTGTGGTGGTAAAATTATAGATACACAGATATATAATTACTTTTAATTACTTTATGTAGAACAGAAAAAAAAAAAAAAAAAAAAAAACCCTGCAATACTAACATCGTCACCACTTCTATGACAAAAACATCCACTGCGGCTGCTGTTGTTGCTGATACCACCACTATCATTGTTACTCCCACTGCACCTACTGTTGTTACTAATACACCACTATCACTATTACTCCCGCTGCGACTGCTGTTGTTGATGATACAGCGTTGGATCCTAAATGTAGTACAGAAAACGATAAGTGGTGTTAGCTTGTTAGGAATCTCTTGGAATATAAACAGACGCGCAACGTTTCAGTCGGGAGAGTATTTGTATTGGAGAAAAAATTAAAACTTACCTCAATTCGTATTTTAATTACTTATATAATTGACCCTATTTTTGTTCTTTCGTTTTGCATTGTCGGGAGGGAAAAGGTATGAAAACAATGAAGTAATTACATAAGCATTTGCCTGATAATGATCCCTTTGGTTACAAATTCAAGGTTGAAACAACGTTTGTTTGTTTGTTTGTTTGTTTTTGCTTTTATACCTTATATAAAGACTTTCTAGCAACAATTTTGCAATTGCGTCGTAATGATACTACAGGCATTTGTGTAATTTAGGATCTATTAAACAGATGTTAGGTAAAAATCTTTACAAACATACCAACCCAGCGCATCCTCCTGATTCTTGGATGAACCATTTAAAATATTAGGCAGATTTTGATATTGTGATATCATTTTTCTCGTCGCACTAGTACTCGTATGACAGTTTCGATGGTTGGTTTTTTTTTATAGATATTCTTTCCGACTCCACTAGCACCTTTATACACGATCTCACTCGTACACCTTGCAAAGTTTGATGCAAATGAGCCATTGTGTCTCAATGTGAACGACCGTTTTAAAGCATGTATAAATTTCTTCAGTATATTTGGCTAAAGTTTATGTAAAGTTTATGTAACTTTGATGGAAGCTCAATGTATTGTGTATTATTTGGAACGATGTAAAAATACTTCTTTGAGCCTACCCATTATATATGATTAGATTCCTTATTCTGTGTGTAAAATTATATCTTCTTTTGAAATCATAGGTATATTTTCTCAGTTTCTATTTGTTTGAATCAGAATCGTCAGCAAATATTTATTATTTAAAAGTTATTTTTGTACGGAAACAAAGACATAACATGAAAAACTACAGCATGGTGAAGAATCGATATGCTGAGGTCACACGAAGCTTTGTGTAGTAAGCCGGCGATCACACAATCTGAAAAAGACGATTTCTAGCTCTTATAAGTGACTCTTATTAGAATATAGTTCGTATCGGACTAACTGAGGAGACCTTAAACGTCGAAGTGTGGCCTCTTGTTTTGAACGCTCGACGTCAGTATTATACGACGTTACAAATTTCATGGAATTGCCGCTGATTGCTTAGTTTCCGATTACAGCGAATTGTTCACGTAAGTTTCACTAACACGAAACTCCACAATTAAGTTCCCCAACTCCACGGTTAAATTCCCCAATTATTTCTTAATACATTTGTGGTATAAAGAGAAGGTTGTGCAAAGTTCATTGCTTTTACACAAATATCAAAGCCGCGTGGAATATACAAATAAAATATTCGGCGAACTTTGTTAACGAATCTCGACTTGCCGCTTTATTTGGTTGTTAAGAGGGATACTCTTAAAATTTTTATACCGTGAAAAAGATGAAAAAGATAAAACATTGTTAGAGAACATTCTTGTGAAGTTTATTGCTGCAATAGCAAGTCTTCTTTGAAAGATTATATTCTATGATATTTCTGACAATGTTGGGGTCTATGAGAGAGGTAGATATAATACAATGGATGAAAAATAACTCTTTAGTTTTAAAATTGTTAACATGTGAGTCCCTTTTTTTTAAACAAAAAAAAAATCATTTTGAGAATTCGTTAGATTTGAGGAAATCCATAATTGGTAATCATAGATAAAACAAGGCTAATTTTAGGAAAATACATGATATTATGATTGTATTTAATTCTCAATGACTGCCTAATGTTCAATTAATTCAACAAACAAACAAAAAAAAAAAAAAAAAATTCCAACCAGTAAGAAAGATAATGAAAAGTCTCAATTTTAGCTGTTTAGTGAAACCGGGCCCTGGAATTCTATAAAATTTTGTTACGTCATGGACTAAGCGCTAACGTCAAGCGTCCAAAAACAAAACGTCGACGTTTAGCGCTAAGGTGTCCTCAGCTAGTATACGACGACAGTTCTGTCCACCTACAAGTGTTCTTTATAATCTTTTTTCATGCAACATAGGCTACCGGTCCCAATTACATACATGTATGAAAATATGGTACAACATAGGCTACCGGTCCCAATTACATACATGTATGAAAATATGGTACAACCAAGGCTACTGGTCCCAATTACATACATGTATGAAAATATGGTACAACATAGGCTACCGGTCCCAATTACATACATGTATGAAAATATGGTACAACATAGGCTACCGGTCCCAATTACATACATGTATGAAAATATGGTACAACATAGGCTACCGGTCCCAATTACATACATGTATGAAAATATGGTACAACATAGGCTACCGGTCCCAATTACATACATGTATGAAAATATGGTACAACCAAGGCTACCGGCCCCAATTACATACATGTATGAAAATATGGTACAACATAGGCTACCGGTCCCAATTACATACATGTATGAAAATATGGTACAACCAAGAAACATAACATTTCTAGGACTAACACACTGACTCTCTAACTTTTAAAGCTTTTGCTTGATAAAGAGCATACTTATGTAAGAGATTAATATTCGTACTAATTACGTAAGAGATTAATATCAGTACTAATTAAATAAGAGATTAATATTAGTACTATTTACGTAAGAGATTAATATTAGTACTAATTACGTAAGAGATTGATATTAGTACTATTTACGTAAGAGATTAATATTAGTACTAATTACGTAAGAGATTGATATTAGTACTAATTACGTAAGAGATTAATATTAGTACTAATTCTCCGCACAAAGTTATTGAATTTAATGCAATTTACATTACAGTAAATATTTAAAGGGAAATAAGTATTTGTAAAATTAATATACGTGGGACATTTAACAACGAAATGAAACTCATCTATTATATCTGCACAAAATGGGCACAGTCTATTGACATATGGAATATGTTTGAAATATGTCTACATTTTTAGGGAAGTTTATATTTCTAAACATACGTAGTAAGCGAACACTGCATACAGAATTTAAACAATGTACATAATATTGACAACTGACATAACTTCTGATCTTATTATAAAATCGTAATCTATCCATTGAATTAAAACCTCCTTTTAGTTCTTGTAGCAAATTATCTTCATATTATTGGTTAAAGATAATAAAGAAACGGTTCTCATCACCCACCCCTTGATTTATGCAAACTTCTTCCATTCGGTGTGAAAACAATAGATTTTTAAGTTGATTTGCCCAAGCCCCAAAGTGTATATATATATATATATATATATATATATATATATATATATATATATATATATATATATATATATAGAGAGAGAGAGAGAGAGAGAGAGAGAGAGAGAGAGAGAGAGAGAGAGAGAAACACACTTCACTTAGGTAATAGCAGTGTACTGTTCTCACACAAAATAAGACTAACATGGTTGATATGTCTAAAGGATGGCGGCTAGTGCCGGATTCAAATGATTACAGATGCGCGGAGTGAGAGGTATAATCAGAATTATCACTTCCTACCACGAATAATTTTGTAAGATTAAATTAATTCTGGGCATACTCATGAAAAATCAAAGTCTCTCCAACTCTAAAACTCGTGTATTTTATGATGTTTCCTCTATTTACGGGCAGCCGCAGTCGTTTCGAGGTTAGCATGTTGGATTCACGACCAGAAGGGTTCGGGTTCGAATCCTATTATCGTTTCAGCTGAGTCTGCTGCTGTGGCGTGTCCTCGGACAAGGCATCTTACTCTACTTGCATTAGCACGATATAACCTTCGTATGTCGATTTGCCGTAACAGACACACGCACAGACATATATATATATATATACCATATATATATACACACACGCATTAATTTTGAGGTCATTCTTTGGGGAAGATAAAGAAGAATGATAGGAAATGCATGTATCATCCACTGTTTGTAAACAAGAACAAGGTTAAATATTGCGTCACCGGGTCTTTAAGTCACTGAGACACGGAGTTGGTTGGTAAAGACTCTGATGTCTGAGAGATTTCGTGGGTGCATAATGATAATATTACACAAGGTCGACTGATAATGCGACATTTTCCAGGTCGATGGTAGTACTTAACAGATAAAATGCTTCATTCCGACGTCGAGATGTTTATTGATCTATTTAATTATCTGTTTGATTAGATAATTTTTCACCTCTAAATGTTTACATATTTAATACATTATGCAGAAGTACGCCCACATTGACCTTGAATTTACTTACTACCCTTAAGATTCCATGACACATTTTCTTTCGTACATTTGTTTCCACATCTCGTCTTAGTTAAATGTTGGTCTCAGCACTTCCAAAATATAAGTACAAAGAATACTTGTTTTCTAATGTAATGCAAACAACAAACAAACATTAAAAAATAAACCTTAAATGTAAAGATGACAAACCATTTGGAAGAATCTCGTTCCAATATGTAAAGTCTCATCCAGACAAATAGATAATATTCTTTCAGATTGTTTTGATAAAAAACGAGGCCAAGGCTTGAGTCGTCTGGTCTTTCATTGACAGAGGCCAGTAAGTCACTGGGGCAGGGGTCGTTTGGTTCACCTTTTGACCCTTTGTGGGTGTATTTTGATACCCTCCGCAATATCTACGTATAGATCAAAATATTCCAGGTCAATTTCAGCTACTATCAGATAAAAGGCTAAATATTCCCGACGATATGTTTACTGATTGATAAGATCATCTAAATACAATAAGATACAATTTATCTCGAAATGTTTATATAAATTTTACAATCTTTATACAAGAGTGTCCCAAAAATCCTTGACATTGTTCACTGGACTCAAGATTCCATGATGCAATTTGCTTTTGTAGGGTGTCACTCATCTAGTATTCACTCAAAGTTTGGTTTTCTAATTTTAGTATAACGTTTACTTCCACACAAAAGTATTAGCCTATTTCAATATGAATTATAATATAAGCCGGAAGTCAGAAGCGATTATACATTTCTGACTGGCTCCGCTTTATTTTTACAAAACACATTTTCATGCTACACTAAACAGATAACCATCATATTCTTTTTGGAATGGTTTATTTGTTTGATACCAATTGGCCAGTTAGTAAAATTGATCTTCAAGCAAAATGTGAAAGGTGCAGTAATGACACTTTTTTGTCTCACTTACAAGCGGTAATAAAGTTGTTATTTAGTAAAATTGATCTTCAAGCAAAATGTGAAAGGTACAGTAATGACACTTTCTGTTCTCACTTACAAGCGGTAATAAAGTTGTTATTTAGTAAAACTGACCTTCAAGCAAAATGTGAAAGGTACAGTAATGACACTTTTTTTCTCACTTACAAGCGGTAATAAAGTTATTATTTAGTAAAATTGATCTTCAAGCAAAATGTGAAAGGTACAGTAATGACACTTTTTTTTCTCACTTACAAGCGGTAATAAAGTTGTTATTTAGTAAAACTGACCTTCAAGCAAAATGTGAAAGGTACAGTAATGACACTTTTTTTTCTCACTTACAAGCGGTAATAAAGTTGTTATTTAGTAAAATTGATCTTCAAGCAAAATGTGAAAGGTGCAGTAATGACACTTTTTTTCCCCACTTACAAGCGGTAATAAAGTTGTTATTTAGTAAAATTGATCTTCAAGCAAAATGTGAAAGGTACAGTAATGACACTTTTTTTCTCACTTACAAGCGGTAATAAAGTTGTTATTTAGTAAAATTGATCTTCAAGCAAAATGTGAAAGGTGCAGTAATGACACTTTTTTTCCCCACTTACAAGCGGTAATAAAGTTGTTATTTAGTAAAATTGATCTTCAAGCAAAATGTGAAAGGTACAGTAATGACACTTTTTTTTCTCACTTACAAGCGGTAATAAAGTTGTTATTTAGTAAAATTGATCTTCAAGCAAAATGTGAAAGGTACAGTAATGACACTTTTTTTTCTCACTTACAAGCGGTAATAAAGTTGTTATTTTGTAAAACTGATTTCTCAGAAAAATGTGAAGGAAAATGTGTTTAATTAATTTTGGTAAATTACAAGCGATAAAGTGATCATACTAATTCAGCCCAGTGTGTTTCTAACAATTTACGGACAGACAAATATTGATCAGGGTTGATTTACTTTA
Organism: Margaritifera margaritifera; assembly: GCA_029931535.1. Lineage (NCBI taxonomy): Eukaryota > Metazoa > Mollusca > Bivalvia > Unionida > Margaritiferidae > Margaritifera > Margaritifera margaritifera. Next base: position 2,339,023 of record JAQPZY010001572.1, on the reverse strand, counting down.
CAGATAGAGTATACATTTCTATTCGCCACAGAGCTTGAATTTGTTGTAGATTTTTACTTCTACCTTTCAAAATCCATTGTTCGTCCAGTTGTGAAAAAAAAAACAAACACATGATAAGTCACTTGAGCTGCCATTTTAAGTTCTATTTCGCTCGAAATTGCAACTAGTGGCGGCGCGACAGGGGGGGGGATTACCCCCGGGCGCCAGGCGGAGGGGGTCGCCATCGGGAGTTTTTTTTATAGCTGTAACCAGGGCGTAGATGGGGGTGGGGGTGGGTGGAGGTTGGCAACTGACATAAAAACTGTTCTCTGTGTCAAAGTAGGGGCGCCACTAAAGAGCATTGCCCCCAGGCGCCTCGGTAGGGGCGCCACTAAAGAACATTGCCTTCGGCGGTGCGCCACGATCCCTCACCAGTGATTGCAACTATCGTTTCTGGACAAGTATATTGCATACTGCATTTGTCCTAAAATGTACTGAATTTAAAATAATCAACCATCAAATTAAAATGAGTATGTTATACAGCAATTAAAATAGCAGTAGCAGCAGCAACAACAACAACAACAATAACAACAACAACAACAACATAATAATAATAATAATAATAATGTCATCTGCCCTTTTTTTATGAAACCCTGTATAGCCAAAAGCAAAAGTGGCATCTACCATCGATGCGTTTAACTATCACCTTAAATCACTATCCAATATTTTCTATCTTTAATTGTAAATCATCCTTTTTCAAAGAAAAAGTAAGAGGAGATACCTTTGAAATTTCATTATTTCATATGTCCAATGATGATGATGATGATGTTACTGTTTTATCTAACCTAACAGCTATTTTACACGAAGTTCGTTATTTATGTAATTTAAGTCGAAATAGGTCTGCTAAAAATAAAAATTATCACGTGCTTTTCGAGGCACTGAAGATATCCCTCTGCATACAAACACAAACGCATCCGCGCACCACCAGTCACTAACCAACATTTACTGATGATGCGAAGAAACATTAGTTGTGTACATCTGAGAGATTCTGGTGGAGAGCCGTGGTGGCTCAGTGGTTAGCTTACACTGTCTCGCAACCAGTCGGGTTCGGGTTCGAATTTCGGACTAGACCAGGAATGGTCAGCCACGTGGAGTGTTTCATGTGTTGATGTGTCACTAAACACGAATTAATCGATAATCGTTGTCGAAAAGTAGAAAATGAGCACTTTCCAAAATAGATTAATTTTGCAGATGTTCTTTCAAACGAATTTTTAAAAAAATGATTTTTGTAATTGAAAATTCTTTTATCCGATAGACGGATACAAAAATGAGATAGAGATATTTAAAAAATCTCGTAAACAACACGATCCAACCGGGATTCTTTTTCACGTCATATCATACTTTCATCAGACTGATTTGGATGATGACATTACATATACTGACGGTCTACTATTTATTTGGTTCATCGTCATAAAAAATATATTATGTACGTTGTAAACTCATCGTGATCACTTAGCACATATTTTTAATGGCAATTACGCGTACAATATATTTCCCGTCTGCCACACAACCAGAGTAGACGTCGATTACAGAGACGATTCGACACACCGTAGTACTGTTACCCGTCGTTTCGCATCCAAGCGCCGTTTCAGAACGGCCATGTGCCGTTTCGAGACCAGGTAAGGTGGCGAAACGGCGCCGCCGTTTCTCAACGGAAACTGTTTCCCAACGGGAACTGGTTCTAAAACGGCAGCGGATATTTCGCTACATTTACTTGCCCTGTGCACCATCTTAGTAAGCGCCTCTGCTATCTGCCGATTTACTATACAATTTTTTTTATAGTATCACTACGCCAACCAGCTTGGCGGACACTTATGTATGCTAAGAGTCAACAAAATATTTCCAAACAACTAACCTCTTTACTTTATTTGTTGTGAGAACATGCTAAGGTCAGTCTATTATATCTGTGTTGTGAGGGCATGCTAAGGTCAGTCTATTATATCTGTGTTGTGAGGACATGCTAAGGCTAGTCTAATATATCTGTGTTGTGAGGACATGCTAAGGTCAGTCTAATATATCTGTGTTGTGAGGACATGCTAAGGTCAGTCTATTATATCTGTGTTGTGAGGACATGCTAAGGCTAGTCTAATATATCTGTGTTGTGAGGACATGCTAAGGCTAGTCTAATATATCTGTGTTGTGAGGACATGCTAAGGCCAGTCTAATATATCTGTGTTGTGAGGACATGCTAAGGTCAGTCTAATATATCTGTGTTGTGAGGACATGCTAAGGTCAGTCTAATATATCTGTGTTGTGAGGACATGCTAAGGTCAGTCTAATATATCTGTGTTGTGAGGACATGCAAAGGTCAGTCTATTATATCTGTGTTGTGAGAACATGCTAAGGTCAGTCTATTATATCTGTGTTGTGAGAACATGCTAAGGTCAGTCTATTATATCTGTGTTGTGAGGGCATGCTAAGGTCAGTCTAATATATCTGTGTTGTGAGGGGATGCTAAGGTCAGTCTAATATATCTGTCTTGTGAGGACATGCTAAGGTCAGTCTAATATATCTGTGTTGTGAGGACATGCTAAGGTCAGTCTAATATATCTGTGTTGTGAGGACATGCTAAGGTCAGTCTAATATATCTGTGTTGTGAGGACATGCTAAGGCCAGTCTAATATATCTGTGTTGTGAGGACATGCAAAGGTCAGTCTAATATATCTGTGTTGTGAGGACATGCTAAGGTCAGTCTAATATATCTGTGTTGTGAGGACATGCTAAGGTCAGTCTAATATATCTGTGTTGTGAGAACATGCTAAGGTCAGTCTAATATATCTGTGTTGTGAGGAAATGCAAAGGTCAGTCTAATATAGCTGTTGATTATAATTTGAACTAAGCAAAATTCTTTGCAAAAATGTGTTAAGATGTGCTCTTGCAAAACATAAAATTGCCCATGCTCATTAGAACACTTCCGTTGTAAAATCTTCAGTTTATTAGGTGCATAGTCCTTGCACGTTGTCAAGCATTTCAATTTCGGAGGTAAGTAATTCTTGCATGTAGTCTGCAATCACATAATGTCTAAATGGAAGTAATCGGTTTGGGGAAACAACGAAACTTACGATATTTGCTTTTTACCTGGTGCTGCAACGCCACAGAACCGTTTCATAACCGAACAGTTTAACAGGGGCCGTTTCATGACTTGGTAGAAGTTGCCAAACGGCCTGATGCCGTTTAAGAACCAGGTAAAGTACTCAAAATGGACACAAACAGTACTACAGAATCGAATAGATATACCACGAGCTGCTATCAGTAATTGACATTGTGTAGCATTTATGAAATATTATGGAATGTATGAGGCGATTTATATCGCACCTTATGTCACTTGCAAGCATTTCAGCATTTCAAATCGATTCACATTATTTTAATATTACCTTAAATAACAGTTTATTTTCAGTCAATGGCATATATATCTTTCAACGCATTTTAATAAACTGCGTATATAAAAGCATAATCCGAGAATCTATTTATCAATATATGCCAAGACTTAGCCTTTCTGACTGATGTGTAATGTGACATGTCCAATGTACTAGGTCGTAGCATATCATTATATACATATATAGATTATAATACTTCTGATAATATTGGGCTGATTGGGTTGGTTGGTGTTTTACGGCACAGCAACACAAATAGGTCATTGAGTGCTGAGGCAATTGAAAGTAAGATGCCTTGCCCATTGACACACCACGGTAGCGAACCCTGATTTTTGTTAGAGGAAGAGATTGAAGAAAGGATTTTTAAAAAAGTTGCTATCTCTGGCCTTAACATTGTACACCTGGCAAGCTTTATTCTAGGCAAAAATGTTTGAGGATTTCCTCAGATATGAGGAAGTCCTCAAATGTTTCTCGGCGATACAACGACTTTGTAAAGGCGAATTTAAGGTATTTAGATCGTAGTTTAATCCATGATGTCTTTTAAGGTTTGGGTTAAAATGTATTGATGCCGTGCAAGTAGACGGAAAGATATTGAAAAATCTCAGTTTGAGAAGAAAATTTGAGATTTATAGTGAAACTGGGACAGGGCTTATCGAAGGTAGGTTCGACATGAGCTCTGTACAATACGGCAGTGGTGTACTGGCCATTGGGCATACCTGGACAAATCCCGGTGGGCCGCCGCAAAAAAATCCGTTGTTTTACTGGTGTGAGCAAAACCCCGGGCCTGTCCCGGCAGATAAGTCCAGGGCCGAGTTGCTTATCAAGTACACTCCTGCAATACGGTAGGTACGTAGCTCTATGTTCTTATCTGGCTAATACTCCTAAATACAGTCAAAAAAGATTAATATCTACCGATGAAAAGAGGAAAAATAGAATAGGTATAAACGTATAAACAAGGCAGCATACAAACATCGCCACGGCTTTTTAATTATGATAACTGATTGTGCACAGAGTGGTGTGTGTACTTTTGGTTGTATTAATCCGCTCTAACTTTAGACTTCAGACGAATATTTCATTTCCATATCAATCAGTGAGCGGTTGAACCACACGAATTACAGATAACTGTCGCCAAAAGTTCGCGGATAATCTTTTGTGACGCAAGTGATCTATTTCGACATGGAAATAAAATGCTCACGAATACCTTTGACATAGTGGATATCTTTCAATACAGTATTTACTGTCTTTGAAATATACTTAAGCTCATTATGGATGACTCAATAATTTAAATTATGCCGATAGTAGTGGTTTTCTTAACATTATGCATAACCCAATAATTTAAATTATGACAATATTCGTGGTTTTCTTGACATTATGCAATACCCAATAATTTAAATTATGACAATATTCGTGGTTTTCTTGACATTATGCATGACCCAATAATTTAAATTATGACAATAGTCGTGGTTTTCTTGACATAGATATATTATGATTAAATTATTGTTTATGCACTTTCGAGCACTAGATTGTTTATTCTATTTTTAAAAAATGTAGTTACTTCATCAAGAATGAGATGACGTAAATGCGAGTTGACCGATTAGGTTTCTAAAAGCTTAAATTGAATTCCACAATTGATTACGCACACATATTATGATATAAATCAGTAGCCGTTAAAAGACTTACAGAAAAAACAAATAAAAAAAATATTTTAAAAAATCGGCAATTATATTCAAAGGAATAGAACAAGCTTTGACCCGTTCACCACATATGATAATAAACAACAAAGCAGTTGAGACAATGTTCAAAGTCCGAGCAAGTAAATTACAGCATCATCTTTCATAGAGGAAGAATACACTCATAAGCAATGTCCTTAAGTAAAACGTCCATGCTTATCATTTCAATAGTTCCTATTTAACTTTCGAATATCAGTGAATTACTCTTTATGCTGATGTGTTCCTTAAGACCAAGTATTATACCCATACGATATGGATGCATTTTTATGCAAAGTAGATATTCATGAAATCCGGAAGTTAATAATAACAAGGTTCGTTCTAGTGAGATATCACAATTTATTTCGTAATAATGGAGAAAAGAGGACAAGTTGGTATTAGGTGCAACTATTTGCTCAGACTTTTAAAACAAATAGTTGTAATCATCTTCATGTGTTTAACCAACGTTCATGTAGTCAAAATTTATTGTCTGAAAAGGTTTTAAATTTGAGCTGGTCTCTTTATACCGCGAATGTACTAAAACGCATAACTAGAATTCCCTTAGTTATGATGAAATGGCCGTATAGTTTCTGTTCTTGCATTTCGATTATAAGCATTGCATCAATAGAAGGTATAATAGGTCCGCACAAGTACAATGAAGCAAATAAACAGATGAGATGGCATGTGCAACTCATGAACTATCCATGGTCCCAAATTAAAGCTAGTGGTGGGGTCTGTTCACAGTAATATTGACTGCTTACGAAACTCAACTTACCTTGTCGAACTCTAATTATATATATTTCAGAACGGACGTGTAGAGTGCATGCAGAAGAAGTGCCCCAGCGTAGAAGGATGTTATGTCATTCTCTTTGATAGCTTTGGAGAAAAGAGAAAATGTTGTGACGTGTGCAAAGGTAAAGAGTTGTGTGCGCAAGTTAACACCTTTCTTTGTTGGATGACGAGGACATTTGCAACTATTTCTTTACAAAGAAATGTCTAGCTTTTTGATTAGTTTGGAATTCTTTGTATTCATGTCTTTAGCCTCTCATGTGTAAATTAATATTTTAGAAATTTATTAATTCCTCTTCGTTAACTTCATCTTCTTTCTTTCCTTTTTAAAGCGTAAAACTGAATGAAAACAGGGAATTATAGAATTTGTAGGTGTTGTCACTAATACAGTTAATAAACTGACAGCTAAGAAAACATATATGTCGATTAGTCTCATTTTCTGCGTTTTTTTTTCCTAGGATGTACATTCAGGGGCATTAGTTACGAGAGCAACACTACATGGACAGATGAAAAAGACCCCTGTTTGACATATACATGCTTGGTAAGTAAGCACATATATAGATATAGACCAGGACATACTTTATTGGAAGGTAGTCATGGACAAATTTAATTCTTACATACCTTGACAATCTAATTAAAATCGAAATATCGGACTCAACGGAGATCTGACATGCACCGATAAAAGATGTACTGGCGACCTGGAAATTCCAGTCAATTTACGTCAATGAAATGCCTAAGTCTTAACGGTTCAAGCGGGTGTACAAAAAGAAAAAAAAATGTCATAATGGCATCAAAATCAAGTCGGGTTATCTACATATGAATACAAATAAACCTACCAAATTTCATAAGAATACCTCTAGTGGGTTTATGTTTACCTGTATTAAAACAAACCAGTTACAAAATATGTAAACACAAATAATGAAATTACTGTAGAAGCACGAAAAAAATAAAAGAAATAAATAAAATATAATTGACATATGAATGAAAATATGTATACCAAATTTTTTTTGACAACCTCAAGTGGTTTTGCTTAACCTTGCTAAGAAGGTATCTGTCAAAAGAAAGAGTGTCAAAAAACTAATAAAAAAATAACAAAAATTAAATTAATAATTAAAAAATTGCTTCACAAGTTCTGAATATTAGTGCGCTGTATAACAAAGTTCTATATTAGTGAACAGTACGTCAATGCATCCCCCGAAAGTTACTCCCTATGTACCTCTACACACTTTCACAGTCTGATTATTCAATTACTAGATACCATTTTGTATTCACTTTTTGGTATGGTGTTCATACACTGGAAAACAGCACTTCCTATCCCATGGCGGCTTTCAAATCGTCTGTCCTTCCGCCAACCTTCGATAACGGGATTCAGCCAAATATCACTTGGAGCAAAGTCAGATCTGTATGGGGTACATGGCAACGTTTGGATGCTGTGCTTCGTCAGGAAGTCTGTCACGACTGCGGATTTATGCGCCGGTGCGTTGTAATGGAGTAGATGGATACCTCGCGTACCGGGTGGTTCGGTAGTGTTCCTTAACTTTGGCAACACTTGAAGAATATAAAATGTCCAGTGAAACTAGCAGAGTCAGACGCATGTATCTGGAAGACCGGTCCTTTTGCATCGAATAATAATGCGTATAAAACTTTCTTGACGGTCCGACTACGTCGAGCAATTTGTGGCGAACAGCACAACAATTCTCCGATCCGAACTTTATTATTTTCTCTCGAGTCGGGTTCATAAAAGCAAACACGTTTCATCACCTGTGACAATTTAATTCAAACGTCTCTGGTGACTCTTTTCATATTTGGCGAGTAGATGTTTGGCAATTTCAACCCGAGTCTGTTTTTGATCAGCCGTCAACAAATGCGCGATCCATATTGAACAAACTTTTCTGAGCTTCAAACGACTCTTCAGTATCTTACAAACATCTGACGAAATAATGTCCGGGATAACAGAAATATATTCGACTGTGTGTCGAGCATCTTCGTCAATTGTCCCATCACAGCATCCACGTCCCGCTCACCAACCGCAGACAACAGTCTTCCAGAACGTGGGTCATCTTCCATGCAATCGCGACCATCTTTAAAACGATGAAACCACCTCAGAATTGTAGGATATGCAGACAATTACATCCATAAACTTTATCCAAGTCGACCTTGATATCAGTCATAGAGTATCCTAAGAGCGGCCTTGATAAATGTCATTGAGTATCCTAAGAACGGCCTTGATATCAGTCATTGTAGATACAATTATTCACGGCGAATATTTGAGAGTAATAATATGAAATTCAATATTTTTTAAGTTTATCAATGACAAAAAAGAGGCCAAGGATGTTAAGTATCCACAGCAGGAAAAGTTTGCATTTGGTCCATAAAATGGAAATCAGTAATAGCTTTGATCTAGAATTTATCAGTCTATTTTAAACCAAACCAGGCGCTAGTATACTAAAGTATCGTTATACAATTTTGGAAAACCAAACGAATATTTTGTACCTAGGTTTAAAATATAATTTTTCTCAATACCGATTGATTACTGTTCCCAATATAGACTTATAAGGGTGTATCTTATGCAAATTGTTGAATACACGTATTGTGATTTTTTGTGCAAAGAGAGAGAGAGAGAGAGAGAGAGAGAGAGAGAGAGAGAGAGAGAGAGAGAGAGAACGAGAGAGATGAAAATACAAACGACCTAGTCAAAATCAAGATGGGATGGAAGTCTCATTAATACTTTGTCAGAACGTGTTGTGAAATCATTTTGACGACTAAACTTGAGCAGATCTCTTGACATATTCAGTAAAGTTGACCTCCATTAACACAGGTGAAGATTCATTTGTATTACGACATGCCCTCTAACCTTCAGCTGTCTCAATTTGTTTGTGTAAATGTCAGCTTTTAGATTGCAGCATCTCATTTTCGTCCCTCACCTGTGATATACACCATTCAGATTGTTAAATTAAACTAGTTAGGATGCACAATATATCGTACAGCATATATATATATATATATATATATATATATATATATATATATATATACACACATATATACATACAGTATAATGGAATGTAGTTAATTTGAATATCAAGTTACCACAATAATTAACATTATTGAATTACAGATACCTCATTCGTTTTACATCAATTGGATGAACTCGGTGCTTATGCCATTTTGACTCTAAAATCTGTTTCACTGCTTAATAAAACAGTTCAGATTAATTTATTCAAGTTAATTGTTGGCAGCTATCTTTCATTTAACTGGCATGAGTTGGGATACGTTTTTAAGGTGCCTCTCGACCGAATATCATAAGGAAAACCATTGATAATGTTGGAAAACTTTCCCTTCAATATGTGAACATACACAGCGACATATATATATATATATATATATATATATATATATATATATATATATATATATATATATATATATATATATATACATGTATATATATATATATGTGTGTGTGTGTGTGTGTGTGTGTGTGTGTGTGTGCATAGAGAGACAGTCAAATAGATAAATAGACAGAAAGACATATATATAGATATGTAATATATGGCAAAACAATATCTCTTCCTAATGCACTCAGACCTGTGAAGACACACAGTTACGAAATAATTAAACCATAAAATGCACACATTGTTTTATTTTAGTTCATGTGATGGACCAAGCATATGATACATGAAACATAGGTTATCACTGTATAACCCAGTGAGAATAGAAAGCTGCATGCTTTTTAGTCCTCATCGGCAATACGTTCTACCAGGGACAATATATGACACTTGTATGTTGGTCTCAGAATGTACCATCTCTTAAGTACATACTAAAGATGTTTAGATTTATTTTTCGTTCGAGCAAACGAGAAAAATAAAAGACGGAAAGGGGGAAATAAATTAGAGACACATATGTAATACATACTTTGTACTGACCTTAACGAGACTCTTGCTCGGCGTAAACCTCTCTGAGCCACGCGTGAGTCTCGTTGAACGAGACTAACCCAGTTTGACATGGCTATTAGCGCCATATTGTTAAAGTACTACAGTTGCTACTTTCGTCTTGTCTGGGAGATTGTATCTTGCATATTATAGTGGGCGAATTTCTAAAGCTACCAGGAACACCGTGTATAAACAGCACAACGTTTCTTTGCTTGTTGTACGGAGTGTTTGGGTGTGGATTTAAGTCTACATGAGGGCAGCCGCAGAATTCTGAAAAAAAAAAGAAAAAAAAAACATGGATTAAAATCATGCAAGTAACCACTGTATTTATTTTGTTTTTGATGCAACAATATTCTAGGACAATACTGACTACAGTGATCACACATGAAGCCGATAACAGCAGATGTAATTAATTATCGTGAAATTTCAGATATATTGACCATGAAATGCGTATTTTTATTTAGTTCTAAGGAATTTCAAGAATAAATGTGCATCACAACATGAGCACCGCGAACTTTATCCTAAATAGCTCACACTATACAAAATTGTTGTCACTGGTAAACTTGAATTTTCTTTAGATCACTGTTTTCAACTGTACTGGTGAATTGCATATTTGGGATTTGCAATGAACTATTTATTTATTTATTTATTTATTTATTTATTTATTTATTTATTATCTTTTGATAGATTATTTGACGATTTAAGGCACTTTATATACGTTCCTTATATATTTCCTTCATATTTCTACAGTGTTGATGAAATCCAGTACATTAATTATAAAGTTTAGATGCATCAAGACCATCTTACTTATGTTAGGCAATAACTTGGACACAGCATATACAAAAATCAGTATAGGTTATGTTGCATTTTCTGGAAATAGTTGCATTTGAATTAAATGACTTTAATTTTTAGTGCAAGTGACCTTTCCGGAACCGGCTGAATCGCTCCTTTGTTTGCTTTATCAGCCTAAGCAAAATCCAAGAAGCTGAATTTAAAAAAAAAAAACACACACAAAAAAAAAACATGTTTTTTTTCTGTTTAGGTTTTAATGCTGCTTTCTAGGGAATGCAAGTAACATTCATCACTGTTTAGCAAATCTCCAGGAAAAGTCTTAAAAAAAACATGATTTTTTAATGGACAACAGTCGTATGCATTGACAGCTGATTGGTTCAATTAGCAATTAGTATAGTGCAACTTTTAAACAACATATTTAAAGAGTTTGTTTGCGTTTGTCTGCACATCTTTAAGTGTTACAAATCGAAAATGAGTCCCACAATCTATAGATACATCAGCAATGTTTTTCTTCAGGCGATGCAGCGTTCAAGAAATTAAAATATAACTTCTAATTTCTCACTCTTTAGTTCTTTTTCATGAAAAAGGATTAAGAATCTTCAGACCCATGTAGTGTGAAAATATTGGTAGCCAATCTCATCAGATACAAAATATTCATATCATCCCTAAAGACCTTCTCGAAAGTGGACAAGAAACTATAACCAACCCCGACAATCACAGCATAACCATCGGAATCATGAAGACAATCACAACATAACCATCGGAATCATGAAGATAATCACAGCATAACCATCGAAATCATGAAGACAATCACAGCATAACCATCGTAATTATGAAGACAATCATTGCATAATCATCGAAATCATGAAGACAATCACAGCATAACCATCGGAATCATGAAGACAATCACAACATAACCATCGGAATCATGAAGACAATCACAACATAACCATCGGAATCATGAAGACAATCACAACATAACCATCGGAATCATGAAGATAATCACAGCATAACCATCGAAATCATGAAGACAATCACAGCATGACCATCTTAATTATGACGACAATCATTGCATAATCATCGGAATTATGAAGACAATCACAGCATAACCATCCTAATTATGACGACAATCATTGCATAATCATCGAAATCATGAAGACAATCTCATTGAATTCAGAACATACAATAAAACTAAAGACCATTCATAAATTAACAGTGAGGCTCCCTTTGATAGCCATCCCAAACCTACCGTCTGATCAGGACCTATAGAAGAACATGAAATTGAAGAATTTGTCAACAAAAGCGGGGGGTGTACAGTCGATGAAATCGATAGTTATACTCGAAAACAAGCAACAGACTTCTAAATAGTTCTCAAAGATCGTCGAGTAGCTGCGGAAACATGATCAGCTTTCATATGGCTGAAATTCTATTTTTGAAAATATCTTTTTACTTTTTGTGAGGCTGTTGAATGGTACGCCAACGCAACGGCAAGTACATGCGATAAGATCAGTGGCGGCGCGAGGGATTGGGGTTGGGGGTTAGAAGTTGGCAACTGATATAAAAACTGTTCTCTGTGGCAAAGTAGGGGCGCCACTAAAGAACATTGCCCTCGGGGGCATCTGTAGGAGGGCGCCATTAAAGAACATTGCCCCCGGGCGCTTAAACCCTCACACCGCCAATGGATAAGATGCTGTTCGTCCTTCGAGTTCGAATATGACAATGACATCACTAACTGGTTTGGTTTCTGTGAGGTACAGTGACATAACACGACAAGAGTAGAATAGAACTGTTTTATGGATGGTTTGTAAGGTCCATGAATGGTTTTAAAATATCAGGCAAGTGGTATACGATTCAGTCAGTAGAGGTGCAATTTGAAGCATCTGAATAAGAAAATTAACTTTGCAGTTTCATCAGCTCAGCTTCTGTTCAGTGCACATACCACAAAGACAGAGGAACCATATATTTCGACAGATGGATCAGACAGACGGATTTCAATGTTGTCCTGTTTTGTTTCTGCCAAAAATTTGCTACGTTTGCGTGATAACTCTTGGAAATTTGCTTTTATTCTCACTATAAATGCAATGGTGGGATATTTATTTTTCCTGTCCTTTTTTACGTTCGTCTCAAGGTTGTTAGCACGCATACGTAACAACTCGTCCACCTAAAGAAATAAAATATGGTAGACTTGATCAAATGCACTTATTGATGACCTGATTTCATTTTCACCTTCTTTCAGTAAGTTATGCAATTTGAAATTTCGGAGACTGATTTATGTGCGCATGTAGATAATCTGATTATATTTTCATGGTGTTTTAGCAATTTATGCAGTGGTGTGTGTGTGTGTGTGTGTGTGTGTGAGAGAGAGAGAGAGAGAGAGAGAGAGAGAGAGAGAGAGAGAGAGAGAGAGAGAGACGTTTGCCACTAAGGCAGAGTGACAACTCTTGTTTTAGGAGGGACACACTTAGGCCCATATTGGCGTCTTGACTTTTCTTAGACATTAAACCCTTATTTCGAGATTTACGGTAAAATTAAGTTTTTCAGTGTTATTATAAACCGACAAAGTGTCTTCCCTCCTTCCCATTCCCTTCAGTACATGTACAGCAGTATTTCTTTATACCTTTCATTTAACAATACACGCGAATCATTAATGCAGAAACCCTAAAAAGAAATGTATATAATATTTCTACACTTAACAGCATAACAAAAACAGCACAAGCTGTAGAAATCAGAGCGTCTATATGCGACCTAATATAAACATTTGTTTAAATACCTGTCATATTTTGATTTATGAAACAGCACAGCATGACAGCAAGCATAACACGGCTATACTCAGAGAGAGAGAGAGAGAGAGAGAGAGAGAGAGAGAGAGAGAGAGAGAGAATACCATATATAATCGCTTGTTAGTCGGGTTCAACTGCAAACTGCATAGACCATGATCTGCTGTAGCATAATGCGCCGGCAGTTTTGGGTTCAGTTAGGAATAATCAGCAGAGCAAACAACATAAGCCCTGATCTGTCGGCGCATTATAGGAAGACAGATCATGGTATATGTTGTTTGCAGTTGGACCCGATTTATAAGTGACTATATACGGTAGTCATGTTCAACCCCGTACGAAATTTTAGAAGTCCATCCGATGGTTATTTTTTGTTCTCAGCCTTTAGTACTGTCTCTCAGTACGAATCAGTCCGTGACAGTGATTTATTACAAAGTGCCAAAGTTATATGCGGATGATAGACATATATATAATTAAATAATTATCTCCCGTGCACCTTGATTCAGATTTCATTTCTTTGCTTGGTTTCTGTCAGTCAAGATTTCCAAGCATAAACAAGCATAAACAGTCATACGGGGCACACAGCCAAAGTAAAAAAAACCCCAAAAAACAAAAGAACCAAGCAACCACCTTATTTATTTATTTATATTCTTATTATTATTATTTTACGTTCTTGCCTGATTACTTACTTACTTAGTTACCTACTTTGTATCATTATAAATTGTTAGGGTAATTAAATATTTGGCTAATGAAGTTAATTCAGCACACACATGTTTGATACATACAATTTCTCCCATGTCTAATACTTTTGTTCATTTTGCCAAAAATATTTTAGCAAATATAGCCGGCAAATTCTCTGAAATTTTGCGTTCGCTAAAATTTGTGCTTGACAGAAATTATTGGTTTCAAAAAAATTAATTTAGTAAAAATGCACTCTAGTTAGCACTTTGACAGTAAGTGCGGCCTATTCCTCTTGGCGTTTGAGCTAAAATAGAAATCGCCGACATTTACGACAATAAGTTTATTTGATAGAGATTTTTTGTAATCTTTTTGGAATGAAATTCATACAGTGATTTTTAACATTAGTATTATTTGGATATAATCACTGTATATAGTGACATTTAACATTAGTATTATTTCGATACTATCAATTTATACAGTGACATTTAACATTAGTATTATTTGGATCCAATAAATGTATATAGTGACATTTATCATTAGTATTATTTGGATACAATATATATATACAGTGACATTTAACATTAGTATTATTTGGATACAATAAATTGATACAGTGACATTTAATATTAGTATTATTTGGATACAATAAATTGATACAGTGAGATTTAATATTAGCATTATTTGGATACAATAAATTGATACAGTGACATTTAACATTAGTATTATTTGGATACAATAAATTGTTACGACTCTATGGTCTAAGAAAAATGTAACAGAAAGAAAGTGAAACCAACAAATCAAGTAAAAAATCAACAAGCAATTTATTACTAGATAATTAATGAAAAATCAAAAAGTCACTTACAGTAATGTGTTTTGAAATCCTAATAATCCAATAAGAATGATTGTTCTAATCACAAGTCCTAAATATAGAATGTTCCGAATTCACGGCTGTGTCCTTGAATGTTATGATGTGCTAATGGTCTCCAAAGTCCTGATGTACTAGTAATCTTTGATGTGCTGATGTCAAAATGAAGTATTCCAAAATATCTGAATATAAGTTCACATAAATTCCAAAATCATCAATTAAAAATCCAAAATCCAAACGTTTATGAGCACTGTTATAATCGAATGAATATTTAAAATAATTCCTCTCTTAGAATTTGGAATGAATTTTCACAACTGTAATAGCTCTTTACAAGACTGATGGTAATGTCAAAACTGAATAAATGTCCACCAAACATGGCATATATAAAGATTGGTCACATGACAGAATGTTCTAGAACATGAGTCATCCTAATGGAATTTTAACTTGTAAACAAAAATCAACCTTGACCTTCAAATTGAGAAAACATATTGATCAAAACAACCTAATTCAAGGACACTAGTTAAACATGTTTTTCCTGATAAACATTAAGATTTAAGCAAATATTAAAGTGAAGAAACATTTATAATTTCCCAAAATATTTATAATATTATATAAACATCATACATAACACCTCCCCTCATAAAGAAAAAGAAAGATTTATGTAATAAAGCTTTCTTTTGAATATACATCTAATACTATAATAACCAAAATTACATAAGAACATGTTTTATGATACTGGACTTAATTACATTAAGCAATATTACATTTCTAGGCACGTGAGAGTGCATCTGCAATCACATTGTCTTTTCCCCTGATGTGTTTGATGTCAATGTTATATTCCTGCAATATCAAACTCCATCTCAACAATCTCCGATTTTTATCTTTCATTTTGTTGATGAAAGTAAGGGGATTGTGATCCCTGTACACAATAATTGGAGAAAGAGCTGAGGTGACATACACTTCAAAATGCTGTAAAGCCAATATCAAAGCCAAACATTCCTTCTCAATTGTGGAATAATTTTTCTGGTGCTTGTTTAGTTTTTTAGAAAAATAACACACAGGATGATCCACATCACTTTTGTCTTCCTGAATCAATACTCCACCAACCCCTACATCACTTGCATCAACAGATAATTTAAATGATTGGCTGAAATTTGGTGCAGAAAGAACTGGTGCATTCTTAAGCATGGCCTTTAACTTGTCAAAAGATTCCTGACACTTGTCAGACCAATAAAATTTGGCTTTCTTACTCAATAAACTTGTCAAAGGTTCAGCAATTTTGGAAAAATTGGAACAAAATTTCCGATAATATCCAGCCATACCTGGAAATCGCATCAGTTGCTTTTTACAAATTGGAACTTGAAATTCAGAGATAGCTTTGACCTTAGCTTCTATAGGTTTAACTTGACCTTGTCCCACAATATGTCCTAAAAATGTGACACAAGCATGGCAAAACTCACTTTTGCTCAAATTAATTGTCAGATTCGCATCACTGAGTCGATCGAAGAATTTTCGAATGCTTTCCAAATGATCTTCCCAGGTGTTGTTGTAGATAATGACGTCATCGATATAAGCGTCACAATTATCAAGACCAAATGTTATCATGTTCATTAGACGTTGAAACGTTGCAGGCGAATTTTTCATTCCAAACGGCATGACTTTATATTGATAAAGTCCATCTGGAGTTACAAATGTTGAAATTTCTTTTGCCCTTTCCGTCAGTGGAATTTGCCAGAATCCTTTTAAAAGGTCAAACTTGGTGACATATTCCGCATTTCCAATTTTATCAATGCAATCGTCCATTCTTGGGATTGGAAATGAATCAGTTTTGGTGACACTGTTGACTTTTCTATAGTCAGTACACATACGGAATGTATTATCTGGCTTGGGAACAAGAATACATGGTGAACTCCAGTTACTTTTACTTGGTTCTATGAAATCATTCTCCAGTAAATACTGAATTTCTTTCTTCAGATAGTTTTGTTTGAGAGGATTCATCCTATAAGGATGCTGTTTCACAGGTGCAGAATCTACAATGTCAACGTCATGATAAATTTTACTTGTTCGTGTTGGAACATCAGGAAACAAGTGCTCATATTCATGTAATAGCTGTTTTTAGTTCATTTCTTTCCTGTTGTTGTAGATGTGAAAGTTTCTGGTCTAGGTTGTTCAATATTTCTGAATTCTTGGTTATACCAGAGTCACTATAGTCTGATCGTACTCCATCGTTGATATCTTCACTGTGTGGGACAGGTACAACTAAATTAACTGAATAATTAGCTGGGCTATCTCTGTCAAAATATTCCTTTAACATATTTATATGACAAAATTGTTTCTGTTTCCGTCTCCCAGGAGTGTTAATGATATAATTTAAGTCATTTACTTTCTTTTCAACGGTATAAGGACCATAAAATTTAGCCTGAAGAGGATTTTGAGGTATGGGAAAGAGAGCCAGAACTTTGTCACCAGGTTTAAAACTCCTTTCCTGTTTATTTCTGTCATACCTTAATTTCATATTTGACTGAGTAGTGTGAAGATTAGTTCTTGCTACTTCACAGGCCTTTGACAACTTGTATTTGAAATCAGAAACATAATCAAGAAGATTAATCTTTGAATCTTCATTTGAAAGAAGTTTCTCTTTCAATAATTTCAATGGTCCACGGACAGTATGACCAAAAACTAGTTCAAAGGGACTAAAACCCAACGACTCTTGAACTGATTCCCTAACAGCAAACAACAACAAATGAACACCCTCATCCCAATCTTTTTCTGTATCAAAGCAATATGATTGAATCATATTCTTCAAAGTTTGATGAAATCTTTCCAAAGCACCTTGACTTTCAGGATGATAGGCAGAAGATTTAAACTGTTGGATACCTAATTCATGCATAACTTGTTGGAAAATTCCAGACATAAAATTTGACCCTTGATCTGACTGGACAGATTTGGGAAGGCCAACAAGTGTAAAAAACTTCACCAAAGCTTTCACAATAGTTTTAGTTTTTATATTTCTCAGAGGAATTGCTTCTGGAAATCTTGTAGATGTACACATGATGGTCAACAAGTATTGGTTGCCTAACTTGGTTTTAGGTAAAGGACCAACACAGTCTACTATTATTCTACTAAATGGTTCATCAAATGCAGGAATAGGTTGCAGATGAGCCTTAGGTATCTTCTGATTGGGTTTTCCTACCATTTGACAAGTGTGACAAGATCTGCAGTATTTAGAAACATCACTTTTGAGTTTCGGCCAATATAAATGATTCAAGATCTTGTGATAAGTCTTACGGACTCCTAAATGACCAGCCAAAGGAGTTTCATGGGCTAAATTAAGAATTCCCTGTCTATATGACTTAGGAACAACAATTTGATAGCTCACTGACCACTCGTCACCAGCGGGTACATCAGGTGGTCTCCATTTCCTCATAAGGACCCCATTTTTCACAAAGTAACACACTGGAACTTGTGTGGCTTCAGTTTCACTAATAGCCCTCTGAAACAAACAAGATATCTCGGGATCTTGCTCCTGTTCAACGACAAGGATTGTCGTTTGTCTTCCTGAGTAGGACAAAGGGAATGAGTTGCCAAAAGAGGATCACTGTGATCAATACCATTTGATTGATCAATACCTGAGGAAAAAGTGACCTCATCAAAAGACTGACCAATACATGTGTCAGCTAAAGGAATAATATCCTGATCAACATCACTCTCAAGAGCTCTTTTTGCCATAGCTCTAGTAACTGCACAAGCAGGGTACAAATCAGGATTTCAGTTTCGACAGGATCAACTTTCTGATCCAAACAAGGCTTGTCAGTTACAAGTGGATTAACCACAACCTTATCTCCAGCTAGGTCATTGCCTAGTAATAAATGAACACCCTCTATGGGTAAAGAAGTCACTGCCCCAACAGTCACAGGTCCAGAAACTAAGTCTGATGCCAAATTTACACAATGAAGAGGAACATTTACAAAGCCGCACTCTACTCCCTGAACAAGAACACTTTCACTTGAAGAAGACTCCTCAGACAAAGGCAAAGTACCTGATAATAAAAGACTCTGAGAAGCTCCAGTGTCCCTTAATATTTTAATTGGGATAGGTTTGGCAGAATCACCAATAAGTGATATAGAACCTTCTGACATGAATGGTTCATAAGCCTCCAAAATAGAATCAGACTTGGGTTTGTTTGACCCAACAAATGTATTGTTTTCAATACAAGACCGTGACCTTGACCTCGTAGAAATAAGAGCATTTGGAAAAGCTCTGTCTTTTCTCTGTTGCTTATTTATCAACTTGAAGCAATCAGAAATAACGTGCCCTTTCTTTTTACAATAAGTGCACGTAGGAAGAGATAAGGATTTCTGATCAGTCTTATCAGATGTTTGATTCCTAACAGTTGTTGCTGTTGTGAAATTTGGAAGTACTCGAATGAGATTGAAAATGGTTTTTTTTACCAAAAAACTGATGAGAGGACGATTTATTGCCAAATAAAATTTTGTGAGTCACGGAATAATCATCAGCCATACAAGCAGCATTTGCCAAAGATTCCCACATTCTCTCGTCAAGATAGGTTTTAACATCACTATGATGCACCTCTTGAACTCTTCAATTAATACGAGGCTGTCGGAGGTTATCATAAGCTTGATCAACTTTCTTGGGCTGAGCACCACCTATCAAATAGTTTGTTCTTATCCCTTGCAAATTCGACATGAGTTTGTCCAGTTTCTTTTCTACAATTCCTAAACCTTTGTCGATATGCCTCTGGTACCAACTCATAAGATTTCAAGATGTACTCCTTAACCACATCATAATCAGTGTTTTGTTGTACTGACAGTGAAGTGTAGACTTCACGAGCTTTGCCAATAAGTACACTTTGTAATAACAAAGTCCAATGCTCTCTGGGCCATTTCAAGTTTTCAGCTATTTTCTCGAAATGAAGAAAGTATTTATCTACTTCTTTTTCCTGAAAAGGGGGTACTAACCTAATATATCTAGTAACATCAAAACCTGGACTTGTGTTTAAAGGAGTGGAGTGTGCTCTGTTTGCCAGTTCTAATTCTCTTAACTTAAATTGCATTTCCCTTTCTTCTCTTTGCATCTGCATCTGCATTTGTATTTGTCTCTCTTCTTTCTCTCTCTCTCTCTCTCTCTCCATCTGCATTTGCCTCTCTTCTTTCTCTCTCTTCATCTGCCTCTTTTCTTTTTCTCTCTCCATCTGCCTCTCTTCTTTTTCTCTCTCAATCTGCCTCTCTTCTTTTTCTCTCTCTCTCTGAATCTGAAGCTTTGCCAATTCTAAATCCATCTGGTTCTTTAACTCTAATTCCCTTAATTTCCTGTCAGAACCAGATACAGGCTTTCTCTTCAATCTTAAAGCACTATTTTCAAAAATTCCCTTTCTTACTAAATACTGAATTAAAATAATCTTTATCTCCTGTTTTGTCAATGATACTTTTGCCTCAGATAGACTGTATTTTCTGGCAAGCTCGAGCAACTCATCCTTTCTCATGCACTCTAACCCCTCCTGGGTAGGTTTTGAAATGAAATTCTGAACATTAGATGCCATAGTAAATGCTTGTTGGTTTCACACAAAAAAATTTCTCTATTAAAAATCTTTGTCAAAGACAAAAAAAATTCCAAGACAAATCAATATGAATTTCAAAGATAAAATTTAATATCTCTAATATGCTTTAAAGAAATTCAATCCCGGAACGCCCCCAATTTCTGTTACGACTCTATGTCTAAGAAAAATGTAACAGAAAGAAAGTGAAAACCAACAAATCAAGTAAAAAAATCAACAAGCAATTTATTACTAGATAATTAAAATGAAAAATCAAAAAGTCACTTACAGTAATGTGTTTTGAAATCCTAATAATCCAATAAGAATGATTGTTTCTAATCACAGTCCTAAATATAGAATGTTCCGAATTCACGGCTGTGTCCTTGATGTTATGATGTGCTAATGGTCTCCAAAGTCCTGATGTACTAGTAATCTTTGATGTGCTGATGTCAAAATGAAGTATTCCAAAATATCTGAATATTAGTTCACATAAATTCCAAATCATCAATTAAAAATCCAAATCCAAACGTTTATGAGCACTGTTATAATCGAATGAATATTTAAAAAATTCCTCTCTTAGAATTTGGAATGAATTTTCACAACTGTAATAGCTCTTTACAAGACTGATGGTAATGTCAAAACTGAATAAATGTCCACCAAACATGGCATATATATATAAAGATTGGTCACATGACAGAATGTTCTAGAATATGAGTCATCTTAATGGAATTTTACTTGTAAAAAAATCAACCTTGACCTTCAAATTGAGAAAACATATTGATCAAAACAACCTAATTCAAGGACACTAGTTAAACATGTTTTTCCTAATAAACATAAAGATTTAAGCAAATATTAAAGTGAAGAAACATTTATAATTTCCTAAAATATTATAATATTATATAAACATCATACATAACACCTCCCCTCATAAAGAAAAAGAAAGATTTATATAATAAAGCTTTCTTTTGAATATACATCTAATACTACAATAACCAAAATTACATAAGAACATGTTTTATGATACTGGACTTAATTACATCAAGCAATATTACATTTCTAGGCACGTGAGAGTGCATCTGCAATCACATTGTCTTTTCCTCTGATGTGTTTGATGTCAATGTTATATTCCTGCAATATCAAACTCCATCTCAACAATCTCCGATTTTTATCTTTCATTTTGTTGATGAAAGTAAGGGGATTGTGATCACTGTACACAATAATTGGAGAAAGAGCTGAGGTAACATACACTTCAAAATGCTGTAAAGCCAATATCAAAGCCAAACATTCCTTCTCAATTGTGGAATAATTTTTCTGGTGCTTGTTTAGTTTTTAGAAAAATAACACACAGGGTGATCCACACCACTTTTGTCTTCCTGAATCAATACTCCACCAACCCTACATCACTTGCATCAACAGATAATTTAAATGATTGGCTAAAATTTGGTGCAGAAAGAACTGGTGCATTCTTAAGCATGGCCTTTAACTTGTCAAAAGATTCCTGACACTTGTCAGACCAATGAAATTTGGTTTTCTTACTCAATAAACTTGTCAAAGGTTCAGCAATTTTGGAAAAATTGGAACAAAATTTCCGATAATATCCAGCCATACCTAGAAATCGCATCAGTTGCTTTTTACAAATTGGAACTTGAAATTCAGAGATAGCTTTGACCTTAGCTTCTATAGGTTTAACTTGACCTTGTCCCACAATATGTCCTAAAAATGTGACACAAGCATGGCAAAACTCACTTTTGCTCAAATTAATTGTCAGATTCGCATCGCTGAGTCGATCGAAGAATTTTCGAATGGTTTCCAAATGATCTTCCCAGGTGTTGTTGTAGATAATGACGTCATCGATATAAGCGTCACAATTATCAAGACCAAATGTTATCATGTTCATCAGACGTTGAAACGTTGCAGGCGAATTTTTCATTCCAAACGGCATGACTTTTATATTGATAAAGTCCATCTGGAGTTACAAATGCTGAAATTTCTTTTGCCCTTTCCGTCAGTGGAATTTGCCAGAATCCTTTTAAAAGGTCAAACTTGGTGACATATTCCGCATTTCCAATTTTATCAATGCAATCGTCCATTCTTGGGATTGGAAATGAATCAGTTTTGGTGACACTGTTGACTTTTCTATAGTCAGTACACATACGGAATGTATTATCTGGCTTGGGAACAAGAATACATGGTGAACTCCAGTTACTTTTACTTGGTTCTATGAAATCATTCTCCAGTAAATACTGAATTTCTTTCTTCAGATAGTTCTGTTTGAGAGGATTCATCCTATAAGGATGCTGTTTCACAGGCGCAGAATCTACAATGTCAACGTCATGATAAATTTTACTTGTTCGTGTTGGAACATCAGGAAACAAGTGCTCATAGTCATGTAATAGCTGTTTTAGTTCATTTCTTTCCTGTTGTTGTAGATGTGAAAGTTTCTGGTCTAGGTTGTTCAATATTTCTGAATTCCGAAGATTGGTTATACCAGAGTCACTATAGTCTGATTGTACTCCATCGTTGATATCTTCACTGTGTGGGACAGGTACAACTAAATTAACAGAATAATTAGCTGAGCTATCTCTGTCAAAATATTCCTTTAACATATTTATATGACAAAGTTGTTTCTGTTTCCGTCTCCCAGGAGTGTTAATGATATAATTTAAGTCATTTACTTTCTTTTCAACGGTATAAGGACCATAAAATTTAGCCTGAAGAGGATTCTGAGGTATGGGAAAGAGAGCCAGAACTTTGTCACCAGGTTTAAAACTCCTTTCCTGTGAATTTCTGTCATACCTTAATTTCATTTTTGACTGAGTAGTGTGAAGATTAGTTCTTGCTACTTCACAGGCCTTTGACAACTTGTATTTGAAATCAGAGACATAATCAAGAAGATTAATCTTTGAATCTTCATTTGAAAGAAGTTTCTCTTTCAATAATTTCAATGGTCCACGGACAGTATGACCAAAAACTAGTTCAAAGGGACTAAAACCCAACGACTCTTGAACTGATTCCCTAACAGCAAACAACAACAAATGAACACCCTCATCCCAATCCTTTTCTGTATCAAAGCAATATGATCGAATCATATTCTTCAAAGTTTGATGAAATCTTTCCAAAGCACCTTGACTTTCAGGGTGATAGGCAGAAGATTTAAACTGTTGGATGCCTAATTCATGCATAACTTGTTGGAAAATTCCAGACATAAAATTTGACCCTTGATCTGACTGGACAGATTTGGGAAGGCCAACAAGTGTAAAAAACTTCACCAAAGCTTTCACAATAGTTTTAGTTTTTATATTTCTCAGAGGAATTGCCTCTGGAAATCTTGTAGATGCACACATGATGGTCAACAAGTATTGGTTGCCTGACTTGGTTTTAGGTAAAGGACCAACACAGTCTACTATTATTCTACTAAATGGTTCATCAAATGCAGGAATAGGTTGCAGATGAGCCTTAGGTATCTTCTGATTGGGTTTTCCTACCATTTGACAAGTGTGACAAGATCTGCAGTATTTAGAAACATCACTTTTGAGTTTCGGCCAATAAAAATGATTCAAGATCTTGTGATAAGTCTTACGGACTCCTAAATGACCAGCCAAAGGAGTTTCATGGGCTAAATTAAGAATTTCCTGTCGATATGACTTAGGAACAACAATTTGATAGCTCACTGACCACTCGTCACCAGCGGGTACATCAGGTGGTCTCCATTTCCTCATAAGGACCCCATTTTTCACAAAGTAACACACTGGAACTTGTGTGGCTTCAGTTTCACTAATAGCCCTCTGAAACAAACAAGATATCTCGGGATCTTGCTCCTGTTCAACGACAAGGGATTGTCGTTTGTCATCCTGATTAGGACAAAGAGAATGAGTTGCCAAAAGAGGATCACTGTGATCAATACCATTTGATTGATCAATACCTGAGGAAAAAGTGACCTCATCAAAAGACTGACCAATACATGTGTCAGCTAAAGGAATAATATCCTGATCAACATCACTCTCAAGAGCTCTTTTTGCCATAGCTCTAGTAACTGCACAAGCAGGGTACAAATCAGGGATTTCAGTTTCGACAGGATCAACTTTCTGATCCAAACAAGGCTTGTCAGTTACAAGTGGATTAACCACAACCTTATCTCCAGCTAGGTCATTGCCTAGTAATAAATGAACACCCTCTATGGGTAAAGAAGTCACTGCCCCAACAGTCACAGGTCCAGAAACTAAGTCTGATGCCAAATTTACACAATGGAGAGGAACATTTACAAAGCCGCACTCTACTCCCTGAACAAGAACACTTTCACTTGAAGAAGACTCCTCAGACAAAGGCAAAGTACCTGATAATAAAAGACTCTGAGAAGCTCCAGTGTCCCTTAATATTTTAATTGGGATAGGTTTGGCAGAATCACCAATAAGTGATATAGAACCTTCTGACATGAATGGTTCATAAGCCTCCAAAATAGAATCAGACTGGGGTTTGTTTGACCCAACAAATGTATTGCTTTCAATACAAGACCGTGACCTTGACCTCGTAGAAATAAGAGCATTTGGAAAAGCTCTGTCTTTTCTCTGTTGCTTATTTTTCAACTTGAAGCAATCAGAAATAACGTGCCCTTTCTTTTTACAATAAGTGCACGTAGGAAGAGATAAGGATTTCTGATCAGTCTTATCAGATGTTTGATTCCTAACAGTTGTGCTGTTGTGAAATTTGGAAGTACTCGAATGAGATTGAAATGGTTTTTTACCAGAAAACTGCTGAGAGGACGACTTATTGCCAAATGAAATTTTGTGAGTCAAGGAATAATCATCAGCCATACGAGCAGCATTTTCCAAAGTTTCCACATTCTGCTCGTCAAGATCGGTTTTAACATCACTATGGATGCACCTCTTGAACTCTTCAATTAATACGAGCTGTTGGAGGTTATCATAAGCTTGATCAACTTTCTTGGCTGAGCACCACCTATCAAATAGTTGTTCTTTATCCCTTGCAAATTCGACATGAGTTTGTCCAGTTTCTTTTCTACAATTCCTAAACCTTTGTCGATATGCCTCTGGTACCAACTCATAAGCTTTCAAGATGTACTCCTTAACCACATCATAATCAGTGCTTTGTTGTACTGACAGTGAAGTGTAGACTTCACGAGCTTTGCCAATAAGTACACTTTGTAATAACAAAGTCCAATGCTCTCTGGGCCATTTCAAGTTTTCAGCTATTTTCTCGAAATGAAGAAAGTATTTATCTACTTCTTTTTCCTGAAAAGGGGGTACTAACCTAATATATCTAGTAACATCAAAACCTGAACTTGTATTTAAAGGAGTGGAGTGTGCTCTGTTTGCCAGTTCTAATTCTCTTAACTTAAATTGCATTTCCCTTTCTTCTCTTTGCATCTGCATCTGCATTTGTATTTGTCTATCTTCTTTCTCTCTCTCTCTCCATCTGCATTTGCCTCTCTTCTCTCTCTCTCCATCTGCATTTGCCTCTCTTCTTTCTCTCTCTCCATCTGCCTCTCTCTTCTTTCTCTCTCTCCATCTGCCTCTCTTCTTTCTCTCTCCATCTGCCTCTCTTCTTTCTCTCTCTCTCTCTTCTGTATCTGCCTCTCTTCTTTCTCTCTCTCTCTCTCTGAATCTGAAGCTTTGCCAATTCTAAATCCATCTGGTTCTTTAACTCTAATTCCCTTAATTTCCTGTCAGAACCAGATACAGGCTTTCTCTTCAAACTTAAAGCACTATTTTCAAAAATTCCCTTTCCTACTAAATACTGAATCAAAATAATCTTTATCTCCTGTTTTGTCAATGATACTTTTGCCTCAGATAGACTGTATTTTCTGGCAAGCTCGAGCAACTCATCCTTTCTCATGCACTCTAACCCCTCCTGGGTAGGTTTTGAAATGAAATTCTGAACATTAGATGCCATTGTAAATGCTTGTTGGTTTCACACAAAAAAATTTCTCTATTAAAAATCTTTGCCAAAGACAAAAAAAATTCCAAGACAAAATCAATATGAATTTCAAAGATAAATTTAATATCTCTAATATGCTTTAAAGAAATTCAGATCCCGGAACGACGAGCCCCAATTTCTGTTACGACTCTATGGTCTAAGAAAAATGTAACAGAAAGAAAGTGAAACCAACAAATCAAGTAAAAAATCAACAAGCAATTTATTACTAGATAATTAAAATGAAAAATCAAAAAGTCACTTACAGTAATGTGTTTTGAAATCCTAATAATCCAATAAGAATGATTGTTCTAATCACAAGTCCTAAATATAGAATGTTCCGAATTCACGGCTGTGTCCTTGAATGTTATTATGTGCCAATGGTCTCCAAAGTCCTGATGTACTAGAAATCTTGATGTGCTGATGTCAAAATGAAGTATTCCAAAATCTCTGAATAAGTTCACATAAATTCCAAAATCATCAATTAAAAATCCAAAATCCAAAAGTTTATGAGCACTGTTATAATCCAATGAATATTTAAAATAATTCCTCTCTTAGAATTTGGAATGAATTTTCACAACTGTAATAGCTCTTTACAAGACTGATGGTAATGTCAAAACTGAATAAATGTCCACCAAACATGGTATATATAAAGATTGGTCACATGACAGAATGTTCTAGAATATGAGTCATCTTAATGGAATTTTTACTTGTAAACAAAATTCAACCTTGACCTTCAAATTGAGAAAACATATTGATCAAAACAACCTAATTCAAGGACACTAGTTAAACATGTTTTTCCTAATAAACATTAAGATTTAAGCAAATATTAAAGTGAAGAAACATTTATAATTTCCTAAAATATTTATAATATTATATAAACATCATACATAACACCTCCCCTCATAAAGAAAAAGAAAGATTTATATAATAAAGCTTTCTTTTGAATATACATCTAATACTATAATAACCAAAATTACATAAGAACATGTTTTATGATACTGGACTTAATTACATCAAGCAATATTACATTTCTAGGCACGTGAGAGTGCATCTGCAATCACATTGTCTTTTCCCTGATGTGTTTGATGTCAATGTTATATTCCTGCAATATCAAACTCCATCTCAACAATCTCCGATTTTTATCTTTCATTTTGTTGATGAAAGTAAGGGGATTGTGATCACTGTACACAATAATTGGAGAAAGAGCTGAGGTAACATACACTTCAAAATGCTGTAAAGCCAATATCAAAGCCAAACATTCCTTCTCAATTGTGGAATAATTTTTCTGGTGCTTGTTTAGTTTTTTAGAAAAATAACACACAGGGTGATCCACACCACTTTTGTCTTCCTGAATCAATACTCCACCAACCCCTACATCACTTGCATCAACAGATAATTTAAATGATTGGCTAAAATTTGGTGCAGAAAGAACTGGTGCATTCTTAAGCATGGCCTTTAACTTGTCAAAAGATTCCTGACACTTGTCAGACCAATGAAATTTGGTTTTCTTACTCAATAAACTTGTCAAAGGTTCAGCAATTTTGGAAAAATTGGAACAAAATTTCCGATAATATCCAGCCATACCTAGAAATCGCATCAGTTGCTTTTTACAAATTGGAACTTGAAATTCAGAGATAGCTTTGACCTTAGCTTCTATAGGTTTAACTTGACCTTGTCCCACAATATGTCCTAAAAATGTGACACAAGCATGGCAAAACTCACTTTTGCTCAAATTAATTGTCAGATTCGCATCGCTGAGTCGATCGAAGAATTTTCGAATGGTTTCCAAATGATCTTCCCAGGTGTTGTTGTAGATAATGACGTCATCGATATAAGCGTCACAATTATCAAGACCAAATGTTATCATGTTCATCAGACGTTGAAACGTTGCAGGCGAATTTTTCATTCCAAACGGCATGACTTTATATTGATAAAGTCCATCTGGAGTTACAAATGCTGAAATTTCTTTTGCCCTTTCCGTCAGTGGAATTTGCCAGAATCCTTTTAAAAGGTCAAACTTGGTGACATATTCCGCATTTCCAATTTTATCAATGCAATCGTCCATTCTTGGGATTGGAAATGAATCAGTTTTGGTGACACTGTTGACTTTTCTATAGTCAGTACACATACGGAATGTATTATCTGGCTTGGGAACAAGAATACATGGTGAACTCCAGTTACTTTTACTTGGTTCTATGAAATCATTCTCCAGTAAATACTGAATTTCTTTCTTCAGATAGTTCTGTTTGAGAGGATTCATCCTATAAGGATGCTGTTTCACAGGCGCAGAATCTACAATGTCAACGTCATGATAAATTTTACTTGTTCGTGTTGGAACATCAGGAAACAAGTGCTCAT
The DNA here is from genome assembly GCA_029931535.1 of Margaritifera margaritifera. NCBI lineage: Eukaryota > Metazoa > Mollusca > Bivalvia > Unionida > Margaritiferidae > Margaritifera > Margaritifera margaritifera. The sequence goes on along the minus strand of JAQPZY010001572.1, from coordinate 2,310,225 downwards.
AGTCATGTAATAGCTGTTTTAGTTCATTTCTTTCCTGTTGTTGTAGATGTGAAAGTTTCTGGTCTAGGTTGTTCAATATTTCTGAATTCCGAAGATTGGTTATACCAGAGTCACTATAGTCTGATTGTACTCCATCGTTGATATCTTCACTGTGTGGGACAGGTACAACTAAATTAACAGAATAATTAGCTGAGCTATCTCTGTCAAAATATTCCTTTAACATATTTATATGACAAAGTTGTTTCTGTTTCCGTCTCCCAGGAGTGTTAATGATATAATTTAAGTCATTTACTTTCTTTTCAACGGTATAAGGACCATAAAAATTTAGCCTGAAGAGGATTCTGAGGTATGGGAAAGAGAGCCAGAACTTTGTCACCAGGTTTAAAACTCCTTTCCTGTGAATTTCTGTCATACCTTAATTTCATTTTTGACTGAGTAGTGTGAAGATTAGTTCTTGCTACTTCACAGGCCTTTGACAACTTGTATTTGAAATCAGAGACATAATCAAGAAGATTAATCTTTGAATCTTCATTTGAAAGAAGTTTCTCTTTCAATAATTTCAATGGTCCACGGACAGTATGACCAAAAACTAGTTCAAAGGGACTAAAACCCAACGACTCTTGAACTGATTCCCTAACAGCAAACAACAACAAATGAACACCCTCATCCCAATCCTTTTCTGTATCAAAGCAATATGATCGAATCATATTCTTCAAAGTTTGATGAAATCTTTCCAAAGCACCTTGACTTTCAGGGTGATAGGCAGAAGATTTAAACTGTTGGATGCCTAATTCATGCATAACTTGTTGGAAAATTCCAGACATAAAATTTGACCCTTGATCTGACTGGACAGATTTGGGAAGGCCAACAAGTGTAAAAAACTTCACCAAAGCTTTCACAATAGTTTTAGTTTTTATATTTCTCAGAGGAATTGCCTCTGGAAATCTTGTAGATGCACACATGATGGTCAACAAGTATTGGTTGCCTGACTTGGTTTTAGGTAAAGGACCAACACAGTCTACTATTATTCTACTAAATGGTTCATCAAATGCAGGAATAGGTTGCAGATGAGCCTTAGGTATCTTCTGATTGGGTTTTCCTACCATTTGACAAGTGTGACAAGATCTGCAGTATTTAGAAACATCACTTTTGAGTTTCGGCCAATAAAAATGATTCAAGATCTTGTGATAAGTCTTACGGACTCCTAAATGACCAGCCAAAGGAGTTTCATGGGCTAAATTAAGAATTTCCTGTCGATATGACTTAGGAACAACAATTTGATAGCTCACTGACCACTCGTCACCAGCGGGTACATCAGGTGGTCTCCATTTCCTCATAAGGACCCCATTTTTCACAAAGTAACACACTGGAACTTGTGTGGCTTCAGTTTCACTAATAGCCCTCTGAAACAAACAAGATATCTCGGGATCTTGCTCCTGTTCAACGACAAGGGATTGTCGTTTGTCATCCTGATTAGAACAAAGAGAATGAGTTGCCAAAAGAGGATCACTGTGATCAATACCATTTGATTGATCAATACCTGAGGAAAAAGTGACCTCATCAAAAGACTGACCAATACATGTGTCAGCTAAAGGAATAATATCCTGATCAACATCACTCTCAAGAGCTCTTTTTGCCATAGCTCTAGTAACTGCACAAGCAGGGGTACAAATCAGGATTTCAGGTTGTCGACAGGATCAACTTTCTGATCCAAACAAGGCTTGTCGTTACAAGTGGATTAACCACAACCTTAATCTCCAGCTAGGTCATTGCCTAGTAATAAATGAACACCCTCTATGGTAAAGAAGTCACTGCCCCAACAGTCACAGGTCCAGAAACTAAGTCTGATGCCAAAATTTACACAATGGAGAGGAACATTTACAAAGCCGCACTCTACTCCCTGAACAAGAACACTTTCACTTGAAGAAGACTCCTCAGACAAAGGCAAAGTACCTGATAATATGAGACTCTGAGAAGGCTCCAGTGTGTCCCTTAATATTTTAATTGGGATAGGTTTGGGCAGAATCACCAATAAGTGATATAGAACCTTCTGACATGAATGGTTCATAAGCCTCCAAAATAGAATCAGACTGGGTTTGTTTGACCCAACAAATGTATTGCTTTCAATACAAGACCGTGACCTTGACCGTAGAAAATAGAGCATTTGGAAAAGCTCTGTCTTTTCTCTGTTGCTTATTTTTCAACTTGAAGCAATCAGAAATAACGCCTTTCTTTTACAATAAGTGCACGTAGGAAGAGATAAGGATTTCTGATCAGTCTTATCAGATGTTTGATTCCTAACAGTTGTGCTGTTGTGAAATTTGGAAGTACTCGAATGAGATTGAAATGGTTTTACCAGAAAACTGCTGAGAGGACGACTTATTGCCAAATGAAATTTTGTGAGTCAAGGAATAATCATCAGCCATACGAGCAGCATTTTCCAAAGTTTCCACATTCTGCTCGTCAAGATAGGTTTTAACATCACTATGGATGCACCTCTTGAACTCTTCAATTAATACGAGCTGTCTGAGGTTATCATAAGCCTTGATCAACTTTCTTGGCTGAGCACCACCTATCAAATAGTTGTTCTTTATCCCTTGCAAATTCGACATGAGTTTGTCCAGTTTCTTTTCTACAATTCCTAAACCTTTGTCGATATGCCTCTGGTACCAACTCATAAGCTTTCAAGATGTACTCCTTAACCACATCATAATCAGTGCTTTGTTGTACTGACAGTGAAGTGTAGACTTCACGAGCTTTGCCAATAAGTACACTTTGTAATAACAAAGTCCAATGCTCTCTGGGCCATTTCAAGTTTTCAGCTATTTTCTCGAAATGAAGAAAGTATTTATCTACTTCTTTTTCCTGAAAAGGGGGTACTAACCTAATATATCTAGTAACATCAAAACCTGAACTTGTGTTTAAAGGAGTGGAGTGTGCTCTGTTTGCCAGTTCTAATTCTCTTAATTAAATTGCATTTCCCTTTCTTCTCTTTGCATCTGCATCTGCATTTGTATTTGTCTATCTCTCTCTCTCTCTCTCCATCTGCATTTGCCTCTCTTCTTTCTCTCTCTCCATCTGCATCTCTCTTCTTTCTCTCTCTCCATCTGCCTCTCTTCTTTCTCTCTCCATCTGCCTGCCTTCTTCTTTCTCTCTGCCTCTCTTCTTTCTGCATCTGCCTCTCTTCTTTCTGCATTTGGATCTGCCTCTCTTCTTTCTCTCTCTCTCTGAATCTGAAGCTTTGCCAATTCTAAATCAATCTGGTTCTTTAGAACTCTAATTCCCTTAATTTCCTGTCAGAACCAGATACAGGCTTTCTTTTCAAACTTAAAGCACTATTTCAAAAATCCCTTTCCTACTAAATACTGAATCAAATAATCTTATCTCCGTTTTGTCAATGATATTTTTGCCTCAGATAGACTGTATTATTTTCTGGGCTAATAGCTCGAGCAACTCATCCTTTCTCATACACTCTACCCCTCCTGGGTAGGTCTTTGAAATGAAAATTCTGAACATTTGATGCCTATAGTAATGCTTGTGGTTTCACAACACAAACTAAAAAATTTCCTTATATAAAATCTTTGCCAAAGACAAGAAAAAAAAAAAAAAAATTCCGAGACAAAAGTCAATATGAATTTTCCAAAAATAATTTTAATATCTCTAATATGCTTTAAAAGAAATTCAGAACCCAGAACGGCGAGCCTCCCCAATTTTCGTTACGACTCTATGGTCTAAGAAAAATGTAACAGAAGAAAAGTGAAACCTACAAATCCAAGAAAGAATCGAACAAGCAATTTATTACTAGATATTAAAATGAAAAAAATCGAAAAAAGAGCACTTACAGTAATGTGTTTTGAAATCCTAATAATCCAATAAGAATGATTGTTCTAATCACAAGTCCTAAATATAGTAATGTTCCGAATTTCACGGCTGTGTCCTTGAATGTTATGATGTGCTAATGGTCTCCAAAGTCCTGATGTACTAGAATCTTGATGTGCTGATGTCAAAATGAAGTATTCCAAAATCTCTGAATAAGTTCACTTAAATTCCAAAATCATCAATTAAAAATCCAAAATCCAAAAGTTTATGAGCACTGTTATAATCCAATGAATATTTAAAATAATTCCTCTCTTAGAATTTGGAATGAATTTTCACAACTGTAATAGCTCTTTACAAGACTGATGGAAATGTCAAAACTGAATAAATGTCCACCAACATGGCATATATAAAGATTGGTCACATGACAGAATGTTCTAGAATATGAGTCATCTTAATGGAATTTTACTTGTAAACAAAATTCAACCTTGACCTTCAAATTGAGAAAACATATTGATCAAAACAACCTAATTCAAGGACACTAGTTAACATGTTTTTCCTGATAAACATAAAGATTTAAGCAAATATTAAAGTGAAGAAACATTTATAATTCCTAAAATATTATAATATTATATAAACATCATATATAACACTCCCCTCATAAAGAAAATAGAAAGATTTATATAATAAAGCTTTCTTTTGAATATACATCTAATACTACAATAAGCAAAATTACATAAGAACATGTTTTTATGAACTGGACTTAAGTTAGCATCAAGCAATATTACAGTTTCTAGGCAGCGTGAGAGTGCATCTGCAATCACATTGTCTTTTCCTCTGATGTGTTTGATGTCAAAGTTATATTCCTGCAGATATCAAACTCCATCTCAACAATCTCCGATTTTTATCTTTCATTTTGTTGATGAAAGTAAGGAGGGGATTGTGGATCACTGTATACAAGTAATTGGAGAAAGAGCTGAGGTGACATACAGCTTCAAAATGCTGTAAAGCAATATCAAAGCCAAACATTCCTTCTCAATTGTGGAATAATTTTTCTGGTGGCTTGTTTAGTTTTTTAGAAAAAATAACACACATCGTGATCCACACTACTTTTGTCTTCCTGAATCAATACTCCACCGATCCCTACATCACTTGCATCAACAGATAATTTAAATGATTGGCTGAAATTTGGTGCAGAAAGAACTGGTGCATTCTTAAGCATGGCCTTTAACTTGTCAAAAGATTCCTGACACTTGTCAGACCAATGAAATTTGGCTTTCTTACTCAATAAACTTGTCAAAAGGTTCAGCAATTTTGGAAAAATTGGAACAAAATTTCCGATAATATCCAGCCATACTAGAAATCGCATCAGTTGCTTTTTACAAATTGGAACTTGAAATTCAGAGATAGCTTTAACCTTAGCTTCTATAGGTTTACACTTGACCTTGTCCCACAATATGTCCTAAAAATGTGACACAAGCATGGGCAAAACTCACTTTTGCTCAAATTAATTGTCAGATTGCCATCGCTGAGTCGATCGAGAATTTTCGAATGGTTTTCCAAATGATCTTCCCCAGGTGCTGTTGTAGATAATGACGTCATCGATATAAGCGTCACAATTATCAAGACCAAATGTTATTATGTTCAGCAGACGTTGAAACGTTGCAGGTGCGAATTTTTCATTCCAAACGGCATGGACTTTATATTGATAAGTCCATCTGGAGTTACAAATGCTGAAATTTCTTTGCCCTTTCCGTCAGTGGAATTTGCCAGAATCCTTTTAAAAGGTCAAACTTGGTGACATATTCCGCATTTCCAATTTTATCAATGCAATCGTCCATTCTTGGATTGGAAAATGAAATCAGTTTTGGTGACACTGTTGACTTTTCTATAGACAGTACACATACGGAATGTATTATCTGGCTTGGGAACAAGAATACATGGTGAACTCCAGTTACTTTTACTTGGTTCTATGAAATCATTCTCCAGTAAATACTGAATTTCTTTCTTCAGATAGTTCTGTTTGAGAGGATTCATCCTATAAGGATGCTGTTTCACAGGCACAGAATCTACAATGTCAGCGTCATGATAAATTTTACTTGTTCGTGTTGAAACACTCAGGAAACAAGTGCTCATAGTCATGTAATAGCTGTTTTAGTTCATTTCTTTCTGTTGTTGTAGATGTGAAAGTTTCTGGTCTAGGTTGTCAATATTTCTGAATTCCGAAGATTGGTTATACCAGAGTCACTATAGTCTGATTGTACTCCATCATTGATATCTTCACTGTGTGGGACAGGTACAACTAAATTAGCAGAATAATTAGCTGAGCTATCTCTGTCAAAATATCTCCTTTAACATATTTATATGACTAAAGTTGTTTCTGTTTCCGTCTCCCAGGAGTGTTAATGATATAATTTAAGTCATTTACTTTCTTTTCAACGGTATAAGGACCATAAATTTAGCCTGAAGAGGATTCTGAGGTATGGGAAAGAGAGCCAGAACTTTGTCACCAGGTTTAAAACTCCTTTTCCTGTGAATTTCTGTCATACCTTAATTTCATTTTGACTGGGTAGTGTGAAGATTAGTTCTTGCTACTTCACAGGCCTTTGACAACCTTGTATTTGAAATCAGAGACATAATCAAGAAGATTAATCTCTGAATCTTCATTTGAAAGAAGTTTCTCTTTCAATAATTTCAATGGTCCACGGACAGTATGACCAAAAACTAGTTCAAAAGGGACTAAACCCAACGACTCTTGAACTGATTCCCTAACAGCAAACAACAACAAATGAACACCCTCATCCCAATCCTTTTCTGTATCAAAGCAATATGATCGAATCATATTCTTCAAAGTTTGATGAAAATCTTTCCAAAGCCACCTTGACTTTCAGGGTGATAGGCAGAAGATTTAAACTGTTTGGATGCTAATTCATGCATAACTTGTTGGAAAATTCCAGACATAAAATTTGACCCTTGATCTGACTGGACAGATTTGGGAAGGCCAACAAGTGTAAAAACTTCACCCAAAGCTTTCACAATAGTTTTAGTTTTTATATTTCTCAGAGGAATTGCCTCTGGAAATCTTGTAGATGCACACATGATGGTCAACAAGTATTGGTTGCCTGACTTGGTTTTAGGTAAAGGACCAACACAGTCTACTATTATTCTACTAAATGGTTCATCAAATGCAGGAATAGGTTGCAGATGAGCCTTAGGTATCTTCTGATTGGGTTTTCCTACCATTTGACAAGTGTGACAAGATCTGCAGTATTTACAAACATCACTTTTGAGTTTCGGCCAATAAAAATGATTCAAGATCTTGTGATAAGTCTTACGGACTCTAAATGACCAGCCAAAGGAGTTTCATGGGCTAAATTAAGAATTTCCTGTCGATATGACTTAGGAACAACAATTTGATAGCTCACTGACCACTCGTCACCAGCGGTACATCAGGTGGTCTCCATTTCCTCATAAGGACCCCATTTTTCACAAAGTAACACACTGGAACTTGTGTGGCTTCAGTTTCACTAATAGCCCTCTGAAACAAACAAGATATCTCGGGATCTTGCTCCTGTTCAACGACAAGGGATTGTCGTTTGTCATCCTGATTAGAACAAAGAGAATGATTTGCCAAAAGAGGATCACTGTGATCAATACCATTTGATTGATCAATACCTGAGGAAAAGGTGACCTCATCAAAAAACTGACCAATACATGTGTCAGCTAAAGGAATAATATCCTGATCAACATCACTCTCAAGAGCTCTTTTTTGCCATAGCTCTAGTAACTGCACAAGCAGGGTACAAATCAGGGATTTCAGTTTCGACAGGATCAACTTTCTGATCCAAACAAGGCTTGTCAGTTACAAGTGGATTAACCACAACCTTATCTCCAGCTAGGTCATTGCCTAGATAATAAATGAACACCCTCTATGGGTAAAAGAAGTCACTGCCCCAACAGTCACAGGTCCAGAAACTAAGTCTGATGCCAAATTTACACAATGGAGAGGAACATTTACAAAGCCGCACTCTACTCCCTGAACAAGAACACTTTCACTTGAAGAAGACTCCTCAGACAAAGGCAAAGTACCTGATAATATGAGACTCTGAGAAGCTCCAGTGTCCCTTAATATTTTAATTGGGATAGGTTTGGCAGAATCACCAATAAGTGATATAGAACCTTCTGACATGAATGGTTCATAAGCCTCCAAAATAGAATCAGACTGGGGTTTGTTTGACCCAACAAATGTATTGCTTTCAATACAAGACCGTGGACCTTGACCTCGTAGAAATAAGAGCATTTGGAAAAGCTCTGTCTTTTCTCTGTTGCTTATTTTTCAACTTGAAAGCAATCAGAAATATCGTGCCCTTTCTTTTTACAATAAGTGCACGTAGGAAAGAGTTAAGGATTTCTGATCAGTCTTATCAGATGTTTGATTCCTAACAGTTGTGCTGTTGTGAAATTTGGAAGTACTCGAATGAGATTGAAATGGTTTTTTTACCAGAAAACTGCTGAGAGGATGACTTATTGCCAAATGAAATTTTGTGAGTCAAGGAATAATCATCAGCCATACGAGCCAGCATTTTCCAAAGTTTCCACTTTCTGCTCGTCAAGATAGGTTTTAACATCACTATGGATGCACCTCTTGAACTCTTCAATTAATACGAGCTGTCTGAGGTTATCATAAGCGTGATCAACTTTCTTGGCTGAGCACCACCTATCAAATAGTTGTTCTTTATCCCTTGCAAATTCGACATGAGTTTGTCCAGTTTCTTTTCTACAATTCCTAAACCTTTGTCGATATGCCTCTGGTACCAACTCATAAGCTTTCAAGATGTACTCCTTAACCACATCATAATCAGTGCTTTGTTGTACTGACAGTGAAGTGTAGACTTCACGAGCTTTGCCAATAAGTACACTCTGTAATAACAAAGTCCAATGCTCTCTGGGCCATTTCAAGTTTTCAGCTATTTTCTCGAAATGAAGAAAGTATTTATCTACTTCTTTTTCCTGAAAAGGGGGTACTAACCTAATATATCTAGTAACATCAAAACCTGAACTTGTATTTAAAGGAGTGGAGTGTGCTCTGTTTGCCAGTTCTAATTCTCTTAACTTAAATTGCATTTCCCTTTCTTCTCTTTGCATCTGCATCTGCATTTGTATTTGTCTATCTTCTTTCTCTCTCGCTCTCTCCATCTGCATTTGCCTTTCTTCTTTCTCTCTCTCCATCTGCATTTGCCTCTTTTCTTTCTCTCTCTCCATCTGTATCTGCATTTGTCTCTCTTCTTTCTCTCTCTCCAACTGCCTCTCTTCTTTTTCTCTCTCCATCTGCCTCTCTTCTTTCTGCATTTGGATCTGCCTCTCTTCTTTCTGCATTTGGATCTGCCTCTCTTCCTTCTCTTCTCTCTCTGAATCTGAAGCTTTTGCCAATTCTAAATCAATCTGGTTCTTTAACTCTAATTCCCTTAATTTCCTGTCAGAACCAGATACAGGCTTTCTTTTCAAACTTAAAGCACTATTTTCAAAAATTCCCTTTCCTACTAAATACTGAATCAAAATAATCTTTATCTCCTGTTTTGTCAATGATATTTTTGCCTCAGATAGACCTGTATATTTTCTGGCAAGCTCGAGCAACTCATCCTTTCTCATACACTCTAACCCCTCCTGGGTAGGGTTTTGAAATGAAATTCTGAACATTAGTTGCCATCGTAAATGCTTGTTGGTTTCACACAAAAAAATTTCTCTATATAAAATCTTTGCCAAAGACAAAAAAAAAAAAAAAAAATTCCGAGACAAAATCAATATGAATTTCAAAAATAACTTTAATATCTCTAATATGCTTTAAAGAAATTCAGATCCCAGAACGGCGAGCCCTCCAATTTCTGTTACGACTCTATGGTCTAAGAAAAATGTAACAGAAAGAAAGTGAAACCAACAAATCAAGTAAAAAATCAACAAGCAATTTATTACTAGATAATTAAAATGAAAATCAAAAAAATCACTTACAGTAATGTGTTTTAAATCCTAATAATCCAATAAGAATGATTGTTCTAATCACAAGTCCTAAATATAGAATGTGTCCTTGAATGTTATTATGTGCCAATGGTCTCCAAAGTCCTGATGTACTAGAAATCTTGATGTGCTGAAGTCAAAATGAAGTATTCCAAAATCTCTGAATAAGTTCACGTAAATTACAAAATTGTCAATTAAAAATCCAAAATCCAAAAGTTTATGAGCACTGTTATAAATCCAATGAATATTTAAAATAATTCCTCTCTTAGAATTTGGAATGAATTTTCACAACTGTAATAGCTCTTTACAAGACTGATGGTAATGTCAAAACTGAATAAATGTCCACCAAACATGGTATATATTAAAGATTGGTCACATGACAGAATGTTCTAGAATATGAGTCATCTTAATGTAATTTTACTTGTAAACAAAATTCAACCTTGACCTTCAAATTGAGAAAACATATTGATCAAAACAACCTAATTCAAGGACACTAGTTATACATGTTTTTCCTAATAAACATAAAGATTTAAGCAAATATTAAAGTGAAGAAACATTTATAATTTCCTAAAATATATATAATTTATATACAACATCATATATAACACCTCCCCTCATAAAGAAAAAGAAAGATTTATATAATAAAGCTTTCTTTTGAATATACATCTATTACTACAATAAGCAAAATTTACATAAGAACATGTTTTTATGATACTGGACTTAATTACATCAAGCAATATTACATTTCTAGGCACGTGAGAGTGCATCTGCAATCACATTGTCTTTTCCTCTGATGTGTTGATGTCAATGTTATATTCCGTGCAATATCAAACTCCATCTCAACAATCTCCGATTTTTATCTTTCATTTTGTTGATGAAAGTAAGGGGATTGTGATCACTGTATACAATAATTGGAGAAAGAGCTGAGGTGACATACACTTCAAAATGCTGTAAAGCCAATATCAAAGCCAAACATTCCTTCTCAATTGTGGAATAATTTTTCTGGTGCTTGTTTAGTTTTTTAGAAAAATAACACACAGGGTGTTCCACACTACTTTTGTCTTCCTGAATCAATACTCCACCAACCCCTACATCACTTGCATCAACAGATAATTTAAATGATTGGCTGAAATTTGGTGCAGAAAGAACTGGTGCATTCTTAAGCATGGCCTTTAACTTGTCAAAAGATTCCTGACACTTGTCAGACCAATGAAATTTGGCTTTCTTACTCAATAAACTTGTCAAAGGTTCAGCAATTTTGGAAAAATTGGAACAAAATTTCCGATAATATCCAGCCATACCTAGAAATCGCATCAGTTGCTTTTTACAAATTGGAACTTGAAATTCAGAGATAGCTTTAACCTTAGCTTCTATAGGTTTAACTTGACCTTGTCCCACAATATGTCCTAAAAATGTGACACAAGCATGGCAAAACTCACTTTTGCTCAAATTAATTGTCAGATTCGCATCGCTGAGTCGATCGAAGAATTTTCGAATGGTTTCCAAATGATCTTCCCAGGTGTTGTTGTAGATAATGACGTCATCGATATAAGCGTCACAATTATCAAGACCAAATGTTATTATGTTCAGCAGACGTTGAAACGTTGCAGGCGAATTTTTCATTCCAAACGGCATGACTTTATATTGATAAAGTCCATCTGGAGTTACAAATGCTGAAATTTCTTTTGCCCTTTCCGTCAGTGGAATTTGCCAGAATCCTTTTAAAAGGTCAAACTTGGTGACATATTCCGCATTTCCAATTTTATCAATGCAATCGTCCATTCTTGGGATTGGAAATGAATCAGTTTTGGTGACACTGTTGACTTTTCTATAGTCAGTACACATACGGAATGTATTATCTGGCTTGGGAACAAGAATACATGGTGAACTCCAGTTACTTTTACTTGGTTCTATGAAATCATTCTCCAGTAAATACTGAATTTCTTTCTTCAGATAGTTCTGTTTGAGAGGATTCATCCTATAAGGATGCTGTTTCACAGGCACAGAATCTACAATGTCAGCGTCATGATAAATTTTACTTGTTCGTGTTGGAACATCAGGAAACAAGTGCTCATAGTCATGTAATAGCTGTTTTAGTTCATTTCTTTCCTGTTGTTGTAGATGTGAAAGTTTCTGGTCTAGGTTGTTCAATATTTCTGAATTCCGAAGATTGGTTATACCAGAGTCACTATAGTCTGATTGTACTCCATCATTGATATCTTCACTGTGTGGGACAGGTACAACTAAATTAGCAGAATAATTAGCTGAGCTATCTCTGTCAAAATATTCTTTAACATATTTATATGACAAAGTTGTTTCTGTTTCCGTCTCCCAGGAGTGTTAATGATATAATTTAAGTCATTTACTTTCTTTTCAACGGTATAAGGACCATAAAATTTAGCCTGAAGAGGATTCTGAGGTATGGGAAAGAGAGCCAGAACTTTGTCACCAGGTTTAAAACTCCTTTCCTGTGAATTTCTGTCATACCTAATTTCATTTTTGACTGAGTAGTGTGAAGATTAGTTCTTGCTACTTCACAGGCCTTTGACAACTTGTATTTGAAATCAGAGACATAATCAAGAAGATTAATCTCTGAATCTTCATTTGAAAGAAGTTTCTCTTTCAATAATTTCAATGGTCCACGGACAGTATGACCAAAAACTAGTTCAAAGGGACTAAAACCCAACGACTCTTGAACTGATTCCCTAACAGCAAACAACAACAAATGAACACCCTCATCCCAATCCTTTTTCTGTATCAAAGCAATATGATCGAATCATATTCTTCAAAGTTTGATGAAATCTTTCCAAAGCACCTTGACTTTCAGGGTGATAGGCAGAAGATTTAAACTGTTGGATGCCTAATTCATGCATAACTTGTTGGAAAATTCCAGACATAAAATTTGACCCCTTGATCTGACTGGACAGATTTGGGAAGGCCAACAAGTGTAAAAAACTTCACCAAAGCTTTCACAATAGTTTTAGTTTTTATATTTCTCAGAGGAATTGCCTCTGGAAATCTTGTAGATGCACACATGATGGTCAACAAGTATTGGTTGCCTGACTTGGTTTTAGGTAAAGGACCAACACAGTCTACTATTATTCTACTAAATGGTTCATCAATGCAGGAATAGGTTGCAGATGAGCCTTAGGTATCTTCTGATTGGGTTTTCCTACCATTTGACAAGTGTGACAAGATCTGCAGTATCTAGAAACATCACTTTGAGTTTCGGCCAATAAAAATGATTCAAGATCTTGTGATAAGTCTTACGGACTCCTAAATGACCAGCCAAAGGAGTTTCATGGGCTAAATTAAGAATTTCCTGTCGATATGACTTAGGAACAACAATTTGATAGCTCACTGACCACTCGTCACCAGCGGGTACATCAGGTGGTCTCCATTTCCTCATAAGGACCCCATTTTTCACAAAGTAACACACTGGAACTTGTGTGGCTTCAGTTTCACTAATAGCCCTCTGAAACAAACAAGATATCTCGGGATCTTGCTCCTGTTCAACGACAAGGGATTGTCGTTTGTCATCCTGATTAGAACAAAGAGAATGATTTGCCAAAAGAGGATCACTGTGATCAATACCATTTGATTGATCAATACCTGAGGAAAAGGTGACCTCATCAAAAAACTGACCAATACATGTGTCAGCTAAAGGAATAATATCCTGATCAACATCACTCTCAAGAGCTCTTTTTGCCATAGCTCTAGTAACTGCACAAGCAGGGTACAAATCAGGGATTTCAGTTTCGACAGGATCAACTTTCTGATCCAAACAAGGCTTGTCAGTTACAAGTGGATTAACCACAACCTTATCTCCAGCTAGGTCATTGCCTAGTAATAAATGAACACCCTCTATGGGTAAAGAAGTCACTGCCCCAACAGTCACAGGTCCAGAAACTAAGTCTGATGCCAAATTTACACAATGGAGAGGAACATTTACAAAGCCGCACTCTACTCCCTGAACAAGAACACTTTCACTTGAAGAAGACTCCTCAGACAAAGGCAAAGTACCTGATAATATGAGACTCTGAGAAGCTCCAGTGTCCCTTAATATTTTAATTGGGATAGGTTTGGCAGAATCACCAATAAGTGATATAGAACCTTCTGACATGAATGGTTCATAAGCCTCCAAAATAGAATCAGACTGGGGTTTGTTTGACCCAACAAATGTATTGCTTTCAATACAAGACCGTGACCTTGACCTCGTAGAAATAAGAGCATTTGGAAAAGCTCTGTCTTTTCTCTGTTGCTTATTTTTCAACTTGAAGCAATCAGAAATAACGTGCCCTTTCTTTTTACAATAAGTGCACGTAGGAAGAGATAAGGATTTCTGATCAGTCTTATCAGATGTTTGATTCCTAACAGTTGTGCTGTTGTGAAATTTGGAAGTACTCGAATGAGATTGAAATGGTTTTTTTACCAGAAAACTGCTGAGAGGATGACTTATTGCCAAATGAAATTTTGTGAGTCAAGGAATAATCATCAGCCATACGAGCAGCATTTTCCAAAGTTTCCACTTTCTGCTCGTCAAGATAGGTTTTAACATCACTATGGATGCACCTCTTGAACTCTTCAATTAATACGAGCTGTCTGAGGTTATCATAAGCTTGATCAACTTTCTTGGCTGAGCACCACCTATCAAATAGTTGTTCTTTATCCCTTGCAAATTCGACATGAGTTTGTCCAGTTTCTTTTCTACAATTCCTAAACCTTTGTCGATATGCCTCTGGTACCAACTCATAAGCTTTCAAGATGTACTCCTTAACCACATCATAATCAGTGCTTTGTTGTACTGACAGTGAAGTGTAGACTTCACGAGCTTTGCCAATAAGTACACTCTGTAATAACAAAGTCCAATGCTCTCTGGGCCATTTCAAGTTTTCAGCTATTTTCTCGAAATGAAGAAAGTATTTATCTACTTCTTTTTCCTGAAAAGGGGGTACTAACCTAATATATCTAGTAACATCAAAACCTGAACTTGTATTTAAAGGAGTGGAGTGTGCTCTGTTTGCCAGTTCTAATTCTCTTAACTTAAATTGCATTTCCCTTTCTTCTCTTTGCATCTGCATCTGCATTTGTATTTGTCTATCTTCTTTCTCTCTCGCTCTCTCCATCTGCATTTGCCTCTCTTCTTTCTCTCTCTCCATCTGCATTTGCCTCTTTTCTTTCTCTCTCTCCATCTGTATCTGCATTTGTCTCTCTTCTTTCTCTCTCTCCAACTGCCTCTCTTCTTTTTCTCTCTCCATCTGCCTCTCTTCTTTCTGCATTTGGATCTGCCTCTCTTCTTTCTGCATTTGGATCTGCCTCTCTTCCTTCTCTTCTCTCTCTGAATCTGAAGCTTTGCCAATTCTAAATCAATCTGGTTCTTTAACTCTAATTCCCTTAATTTCCTGTCAGAACCAGATACAGGCTTTCTTTTCAAACTTAAAGCACTATTTTCAAAAATTCCCTTTCCTACTAAATACTGAATCAAAATAATCTTTATCTCCTGTTTTGTCAATGATATTTTTGCCTCAGATAGACTGTATTATTTTCTGGCAAGCTCGAGCAACTCATCCTTTCTCATACACTCTAACCCCTCCTGGGTAGGTTTTGAAATGAAATTCTGAACATTAGATGCCATAGTAAATGCTTGTTGGTTTCACACAAAAAAATTTCTCTATATAAAATCTTTGCCAAAGACAAAAAAAAAAAAAAAAAATTCCGAGACAAAATCAATATGAATTTCAAAAATAACTTTAATATCTCTAATATGCTTTAAAGAAATTCAGATCCCAGAACGGCGAGCCCTCCAATTTCTGTTACGACTCTATGGTCTAAGAAAAATGTAACAGAAAGAAAGTGAAACCAACAAATCAAGTAAAAAATCAACAAGCAATTTATTACTAGATAATTAAAATGAAAAATCAAAAAAATCACTTACAGTAATGTGTTTTGAAATCCTAATAATCCAATAAGAATGATTGTTCTAATCACAAGTCCTAAATATAGAATGTGTCCTTGAATGTTATTATGTGCCAATGGTCTCCAAAGTCCTGATGTACTAGAAATCTTGATGTGCTGAAGTCAAAATGAAGTATTCCAAAATCTCTGAATAAGTTCACGTAAATTACAAAATTGTCAATTAAAAATCCAAAATCCAAAAGTTTATGAGCACTGTTATAATCCAATGAATATTTAAAATAATTCCTCTCTTAGAATTTGGAATGAATTTTCACAACTGTAATAGCTCTTTACAAGACTGATGGTAATGTCAAAACTGAATAAATGTCCACCAAACATGGTATATATAAAGATTGGTCACATGACAGAATGTTCTAGAATATGAGTCATCTTAATGTAATTTTACTTGTAAACAAAATTCAACCTTGACCTTCAAATTGAGAAAACATATTGATCAAAACAACCTAATTCAAGGACACTAGTTATACATGTTTTTCCTAATAAACATAAAGATTTAAGCAAATATTAAAGTGAAGAAACATTTATAATTTCCTAAAATATATATAATATTATATAAACATCATATATAACACCTCCCCTCATAAAGAAAAAGAAAGATTTATATAATAAAGCTTTCTTTTGAATAACATCTAATACTACAATAAGCAAAATTACATAAGAACATGTTTTTATGATACTGGACTTAATTACATCAAGCAATATTACATTTCTAGGCACGTGAGAGTGCATCTGCAATCACATTGTCTTTTCCTCTGATGTGTTTGATGTCAATGTTATATTCCTGCAATATCAAACTCCATCTCAACAATCTCCGATTTTTATCTTTCATTTTGTTGATGAAAGTAAGGGGATTGTGATCACTGTATACAATAATTGGAGAAAGAGCTGAGGTGACATACACTTCAAAATGCTGTAAAGCCAATATCAAAGCCAAACATTCCTTCTCAATTGTGGAATAATTTTTCTGGTGCTTGTTTAGTTTTTTAGAAAAATAACACACAGGGTGATCCACACTACTTTTGTCTTCCTGAATCAATACTCCACCAACCCCTACATCACTTGCATCAACAGATAATTTAAATGATTGGCTGAAATTTGGTGCAGAAAGAACTGGTGCATTCTTAAGCATGGCCTTTAACTTGTCAAAAGATTCCTGACACTTGTCAGACCAATGAAATTTGGCTTTCTTACTCAATAAACTTGTCAAAGGTTCAGCAATTTTGGAAAAATTGGAACAAAATTTCCGATAATATCCAGCCATACCTAGAAATCGCATCAGTTGCTTTTTACAAATTGGAACTTGAAATTCAGAGATAGCTTTAACCTTAGCTTCTATAGGTTTAACTTGACCTTGTCCCACAATATGTCCTAAAAATGTGACACAAGCATGGCAAAACTCACTTTTGCTCAAATTAATTGTCAGATTCGCATCGCTGAGTCGATCGAAGAATTTTCGAATGGTTTCCAAATGATCTTCCCAGGTGTTGTTGTAGATAATGACGTCATCGATATAAGCGTCACAATTATCAAGACCAAATGTTATTATGTTCAGCAGACGTTGAAACGTTGCAGGCGAATTTTTCATTCCAAACGGCATGACTTTATATTGATAAAGTCCATCTGGAGTTACAAATGCTGAAATTTCTTTTGCCCTTTCCGTCAGTGGAATTTGCCAGAATCCTTTTAAAAGGTCAAACTTGGTGACATATTCCGCATTTCCAATTTTATCAATGCAATCGTCCATTCTTGGGATTGGAAATGAATCAGTTTTGGTGACACTGTTGACTTTTCTATAGTCAGTACACATACGGAATGTATTATCTGGCTTGGGAACAAGAATACATGGTGAACTCCAGTTACTTTTACTTGGTTCTATGAAATCATTCTCCAGTAAATACTGAATTTCTTTCTTCAGATAGTTCTGTTTGAGAGGATTCATCCTATAAGGATGCTGTTTCACAGGCACAGAATCTACAATGTCAGCGTCATGATAATTTTACTTGTTCGTGTTGGAACATCAGGAAACAAGTGCTCATAGTCATGTAATAGCTGTTTTAGTTCATTTCTTTCCTGTTGTTGTAGATGTGAAAGTTTCTGGTCTAGGTTGTTCAATATTTCTGAATTCCGAAGATTGGTTTATACCAGAGTCACTATAGTCTGATTGTACTCCATCATTGATATCTTCACTGTGTGGGACAGGTACAACTAAATTAGCAGAATAATTAGCTGAGCTATCTCTGTCAAAATATTCCTTTAACATATTTATATGACAAAGTTGTTTCTGTTTCCGTCTCCCAGGAGTGTTAATGATATAATTTAAGTCATTTACTTTCTTTTCAACGGTATAAGGACCATAAAATTTAGCCTGAAGAGGATTCTGAGGTATGGGAAAGAGAGCCAGAACTTTGTCACCAGGTTTAAAACTCCTTTCCTGTGAATTTCTGTCATACCTTAATTTCATTTTGACTGGGTAGTGTGAAGATTAGTTCTTGCTACTTCACAGGCCTTTGACAACTTGTATTTGAAATCAGAGACATAATCAAGAAGATTAATCTCTGAATCTTCATTTGAAAGAAGTTTCTCTTTCAATAATTTCAATGGTCCACGGACAGTATGACCAAAAACTAGTTCAAAGGGACTAAAACCCAACGACTCTTGAACTGATTCCCTAACAGCAAACAACAACAAATGAACACCCTCATCCCAATCCTTTTCTGTATCAAAGCAATATGATCGAATCATATTCTTCAAAGTTTGATGAAATCTTTCCAAAGCACCTTGACTTTCAGGGTGATAGGCAGAAGATTTAAACTGTTGGATGCCTAATTCATGCATAACTTGTTGGAAAATTCCAGACATAAAATTTGACCCTTGATCTGACTGGACAGATTTGGGAAGGCCAACAAGTGTAAAAAACTTCACCAAAGCTTTCACAATAGTTTTAGTTTTTATATTTCTCAGAGGAATTGCCTCTGGAAATCTTGTAGATGCACACATGATGGTCAACAAGTATTGGTTGCCTGACTTGGTTTTAGGTAAAGGACCAACACAGTCTACTATTATTCTACTAAATGGTTCATCAAATGCAGGAATAGGTTGCAGATGAGCCTTAGGTATCTTCTGATTGGGTTTTCCTACCATTTGACAAGTGTGACAAGATCTGCAGTATTTACAAACATCACTTTTGAGTTTCGGCCAATAAAAATGATTCAAGATCTTGTGATAAGTCTTACGGACTCCTAAATGACCAGCCAAAGGAGTTTCATGGGCTAAATTAAGAATTTCCTGTCGATATGACTTAGGAACAACAATTTGATAGCTCACTGACCACTCGTCACCAGCGGGTACATCAGGTGGTCTCCATTTCCTCATAAGGACCCCATTTTTCACAAAGTAACACACTGGAACTTGTGTGGCTTCAGTTTCACTAATAGCCCTCTGAAACAAACAAGATATCTCGGGATCTTGCTCCTGTTCAACGACAAGGGATTGTCGTTTGTCATCCTGATTAGAACAAAGAGAATGATTTGCCAAAAGAGGATCACTGTGATCAATACCATTTGATTGATCAATACCTGAGGAAAAGGTGACCTCATCAAAAAACTGACCAATACATGTGTCAGCTAAAGGAATAATATCCTGATCAACATCACTCTCAAGAGCTCTTTTTGCCATAGCTCTAGTAACTGCACAAGCAGGGTACAAATCAGGGATTTCAGTTTCGACAGGATCAACTTTCTGATCCAAACAAGGCTTGTCAGTTACAAGTGGATTAACCACAACCTTATCTCCAGCTAGGTCATTGCCTAGTAATAAATGAACACCCTCTATGGGTAAAGAAGTCACTGCCCCCAACAGTCACAGGTCCAGAAACTAAGTCTGATGCCAAATTTACACAATGGAGAGGAACATTTACAAAGCCGCACTCTACTCCCTGAACAAGAACACTTTCACTTGAAGAAGACTCCTCAGACAAAGGCAAAGTACCTGATAATATGAGACTCTGAGAAGCTCCAGTGTCCCTTAATATTTTAATTGGGATAGGTTTGGCAGAATCACCAATAAGTGATATAGAACCTTCTGACATGAATGGTTCATAAGCCTCCAAAATAGAATCAGACTGGGGTTTGTTTGACCCAACAAATGTATTGCTTTCAATACAAGACCGTGACCTTGACCTCGTAGAAATAAGAGCATTTGGAAAAGCTCTGTCTTTTCTCTGTTGCTTATTTTTCAACTTGAAGCAATCAGAAATAACGTGCCCTTTCTTTTTACAATAAGTGCACGTAGGAAGAGATAAGGATTTCTGATCAGTCTTATCAGATGTTTGATTCCTAACAGTTGTGCTGTTGTGAAATTTGGAAGTACTCGAATGAGATTGAAATGGTTTTTTACCAGAAAACTGCTGAGAGGATGACTTATTGCCAAATGAAATTTTGTGAGTCAAGGAATAATCATCAGCCATACGAGCAGCATTTTCCAAAGTTTCCACTTTCTGCTCGTCAAGATAGGTTTTAACATCACTATGGATGCACCTCTTGAACTCTTCAATTAATACGAGCTGTCTGAGGTTATCATAAGCTTGATCAACTTTCTTGGCTGAGCACCACCTATCAAATAGTTGTTCTTTATCCCTTGCAAATTCGACATGAGTTTGTCCAGTTTCTTTTCTACAATTCCTAAACCTTTGTCGATATGCCTCTGGTACCAACTCATAAGCTTTCAAGATGTACTCCTTAACCACATCATAATCAGTGCTTTGTTGTACTGACAGTGAAGTGTAGACTTCACGAGCTTTGCCAATAAGTACACTCTGTAATAACAAAGTCCAATGCTCTCTGGGCCATTTCAAGTTTTCAGCTATTTTCTCGAAATGAAGAAAGTATTTATCTACTTCTTTTTCCTGAAAAGGGGGTACTAACCTAATATATCTAGTAACATCAAAACCTGAACTTGTATTTAAAGGAGTGGAGTGTGCTCTGTTTGCCAGTTCTAATTCTCTTAACTTAAATTGCATTTCCCTTTCTTCTCTTTGCATCTGCATCTGCATTTGTATTTGTCTATCTTCTTTCTCTCTCGCTCTCTCCATCTGCATTTGCCTCTCTTCTTTCTCTCTCTCCATCTGCATTTGCCTCTTTTCTTTCTCTCTCTCCATCTGTATCTGCATTTGTCTCTCTTCTTTCTCTCTCCAACTGCCTCTCTTCTTTTTCTCTCTCCATCTGCCTCTCTTCTTTCTGCATTTGGATCTGCCTCTCTTCTTTCTGCATTTGGATCTGCCTCTCTTCCTTCTCTTCTCTCTCTGAATCTGAAGCTTTGCCAATTCTAAATCAATCTGGTTCTTTAACTCTAATTCCCTTAATTTCCTGTCAGAACCAGATACAGGCTTTCTTTTCAAACTTAAAGCACTATTTTCAAAAATTCCCTTTCCTACTAAATACTGAATCAAAATAATCTTTATCTCCTGTTTTGTCAATGATATTTTTGCCTCAGATAGACTGTATTATTTTCTGGCAAGCTCGAGCAACTCATCCTTTCTCATACACTCTAACCCCTCCTGGGTAGGTTTTGAAATGAAATTCTGAACATTAGATGCCATAGTAAATGCTTGTTGGTTTCACACAAAAAAATTTCTCTATATAAAATCTTTGCCAAAGACAAAAAAAAAAAAAAAAAATTCCGAGACAAAATCAATATGAATTTCAAAAATAACTTTAATATCTCTAATATGCTTTAAAGAAATTCAGATCCCAGAACGGCGAGCCTCCAATTTCTGTTACGACTCTATGGTCTAAGAAAAATGTAACAGAAAGAAAGTGAAACCAACAAATCAAGTAAAAAATCAACAAGCAATTTATTACTAGATAATTAAAATGAAAAATCAAAAAAATCACTTACAGTAATGTGTTTTGAAATCCTAATAATCCAATAAGAATGATTGTTCTAATCACAAGTCCTAAATATAGAATGTGTCCTTGAATGTTATTATGTGCCAATGGTCTCCAAAGTCCTGATGTACTAGAAATCTTGATGTGCTGAAGTCAAAATGAAGTATTCCAAAATCTCTGAATAAGTTCACGTAAATTACAAAATTGTCAATTAAAAATCCAAAATCCAAAAGTTTATGAGCACTGTTATAATCCAATGAATATTTAAAATAATTCCTCTCTTAGAATTTGGAATGAATTTTCACAACTGTAATAGCTCTTTACAAGACTGATGGTAATGTCAAAACTGAATAAATGTCCACCAAACATGGTATATATAAAGATTGGTCACATGACAGAATGTTCTAGAATATGAGTCATCTTAATGTAATTTTACTTGTAAACAAAATTCAACCTTGACCTTCAAATTGAGAAAACATATTGATCAAAACAACCTAATTCAAGGACACTAGTTATACATGTTTTTCCTAATAAACATAAAGATTTAAGCAAATATTAAAGTGAAGAAACATTTATAATTTCCTAAAATATATATAATATTATATAAACATCATATATAACACCTCCCCTCATAAAGAAAAAGAAAGATTTATATAATAAAGCTTTCTTTTGAATATACATCTAATACTACAATAAGCAAAATTACATAAGAACATGTTTTTATGATACTGGACTTAATTACATCAAGCAATATTACATTTCTAGGCACGTGAGAGTGCATCTGCAATCACATTGTCTTTTCCTCTGATGTGTTTGATGTCAATGTTATATTCCTGCAATATCAAACTCCATCTCAACAATCTCCGATTTTTATCTTTCATTTTGTTGATGAAAGTAAGGGGATTGTGATCACTGTATACAATAATTGGAGAAAGAGCTGAGGTGACATACACTTCAAAATGCTGTAAAGCCAATATCAAAGCCAAACATTCCTTCTCAATTGTGGAATAATTTTTCTGGTGCTTGTTTAGTTTTTTAGAAAAATAACACACAGGGTGATCCACACTACTTTTGTCTTCCTGAATCAATACTCCACCAACCCCTACATCACTTGCATCAACAGATAATTTAAATGATTGGCTGAAATTTGGTGCAGAAAGAACTGGTGCATTCTTAAGCATGGCCTTTAACTTGTCAAAAGATTCCTGACACTTGTCAGACCAATGAAATTTGGCTTTCTTACTCAATAAACTTGTCAAAGGTTCAGCAATTTTGGAAAAATTGGAACAAAATTTCCGATAATATCCAGCCATACCTAGAAATCGCATCAGTTGCTTTTTACAAATTGGAACTTGAAATTCAGAGATAGCTTTAACCTTAGCTTCTATAGGTTTAACTTGACCTTGTCCCACAATATGTCCTAAAAATGTGACACAAGCATGGCAAAACTCACTTTTGCTCAAATTAATTGTCAGATTCGCATCGCTGAGTCGATCGAAGAATTTTCGAATGGTTTCCAAATGATCTTCCCAGGTGTTGTTGTAGATAATGACGTCATCGATATAAGCGTCACAATTATCAAGACCAAATGTTATTATGTTCAGCAGACGTTGAAACGTTGCAGGCGAATTTTTCATTCCAAACGGCATGACTTTATATTGATAAAGTCCATCTGGAGTTACAAATGCTGAAATTTCTTTTGCCCTTTCCGTCAGTGGAATTTGCCAGAATCCTTTTAAAAGGTCAAACTTGGTGACATATTCCGCATTTCCAATTTTATCAATGCAATCGTCCATTCTTGGGATTGGAAATGAATCAGTTTTGGTGACACTGTTGACTTTTCTATAGTCAGTACACATACGGAATGTATTATCTGGCTTGGGAACAAGAATACATGGTGAACTCCAGTTACTTTTACTTGGTTCTATGAAATCATTCTCCAGTAAATACTGAATTTCTTTCTTCAGATAGTTCTGTTTGAGAGGATTCATCCTATAAGGATGCTGTTTCACAGGCACAGAATCTACAATGTCAGCGTCATGATAAATTTTACTTGTTCGTGTTGGAACATCAGGAAACAAGTGCTCATAGTCATGTAATAGCTGTTTTAGTTCATTTCTTTCCTGTTGTTGTAGATGTGAAAGTTTCTGGTCTAGGTTGTTCAATATTTCTGAATTCCGAAGATTGGTTATACCAGAGTCACTATAGTCTGATTGTACTCCATCATTGATATCTTCACTGTGTGGGACAGGTACAACTAAATTAGCAGAATAATTAGCTGAGCTATCTCTGTCAAAATATTCCTTTAACATATTTATATGACAAAGTTGTTTCTGTTTCCGTCTCCCAGGAGTGTTAATGATATAATTTAAGTCATTTACTTTCTTTTCAACGGTATAAGGACCATAAAATTTAGCCTGAAGAGGATTCTGAGGTATGGGAAAGAGAGCCAGAACTTTGTCACCAGGTTTAAAACTCCTTTCCTGTGAATTTCTGTCATACCTTAATTTCATTTTTGACTGGGTAGTGTGAAGATTAGTTCTTGCTACTTCACAGGCCTTTGACAACTTGTATTTGAAATCAGAGACATAATCAAGAAGATTAATCTCTGAATCTTCATTTGAAAGAAGTTTCTCTTTCAATAATTTCAATGGTCCACGGACAGTATGACCAAAAACTAGTTCAAAGGGACTAAAACCCAACGACTCTTGAACTGATTCCCTAACAGCAAACAACAACAAATGAACACCCTCATCCCAATCCTTTTCTGTATCAAAGCAATATGATCGAATCATATTCTTCAAAGTTTGATGAAATCTTTCCAAAGCACCTTGACTTTCAGGGTGATAGGCAGAAGATTTAAACTGTTGGATGCCTAATTCATGCATAACTTGTTGGAAAATTCCAGACATAAAATTTGACCCTTGATCTGACTGGACAGATTTGGGAAGGCCAACAAGTGTAAAAAACTTCACCAAAGCTTTCACAATAGTTTTAGTTTTTATATTTCTCAGAGGAATTGCCTCTGGAAATCTTGTAGATGCACACATGATGGTCAACAAGTATTGGTTGCCTGACTTGGTTTTAGGTAAAGGACCAACACAGTCTACTATTATTCTACTAAATGGTTCATCAAATGCAGGAATAGGTTGCAGATGAGCCTTAGGTATCTTCTGATTGGGTTTTCCTACCATTTGACAAGTGTGACAAGATCTGCAGTATTTACAAACATCACTTTTGAGTTTCGGCCAATAAAAATGATTCAAGATCTTGTGATAAGTCTTACGGACTCCTAAATGACCAGCCAAAGGAGTTTCATGGGCTAAATTAAGAATTTCCTGTCGATATGACTTAGGAACAACAATTTGATAGCTCACTGACCACTCGTCACCAGCGGGTACATCAGGTGGTCTCCATTTCCTCATAAGGACCCCATTTTTCACAAAGTAACACACTGGAACTTGTGTGGCTTCAGTTTCACTAATAGCCCTCTGAAACAAACAAGATATCTCGGGATCTTGCTCCTGTTCAACGACAAGGGATTGTCGTTTGTCATCCTGATTAGAACAAAGAGAATGATTTGCCAAAAGAGGATCACTGTGATCAATACCATTTGATTGATCAATACCTGAGGAAAAGGTGACCTCATCAAAAAACTGACCAATACATGTGTCAGCTAAAGGAATAATATCCTGATCAACATCACTCTCAAGAGCTCTTTTTGCCATAGCTCTAGTAACTGCACAAGCAGGGTACAAATCAGGGATTTCAGTTTCGACAGGATCAACTTTCTGATCCAAACAAGGCTTGTCAGTTACAAGTGGATTAACCACAACCTTATCTCCAGCTAGGTCATTGCCTAGTAATAAATGAACACCCTCTATGGGTAAAGAAGTCACTGCCCCAACAGTCACAGGTCCAGAAACTAAGTCTGATGCCAAATTTACACAATGGAGAGGAACATTTACAAAGCCGCACTCTACTCCCTGAACAAGAACACTTTCACTTGAAGAAGACTCCTCAGACAAAGGCAAAGTACCTGATAATATGAGACTCTGAGAAGCTCCAGTGTCCCTTAATATTTTAATTGGGATAGGTTTGGCAGAATCACCAATAAGTGATATAGAACCTTCTGACATGAATGGTTCATAAGCCTCCAAAATAGAATCAGACTGGGGTTTGTTTGACCCAACAAATGTATTGCTTTCAATACAAGACCGTGACCTTGACCTCGTAGAAATAAGAGCATTTGGAAAAGCTCTGTCTTTTCTCTGTTGCTTATTTTTCAACTTGAAGCAATCAGAAATAACGTGCCCTTTCTTTTTACAATAAGTGCACGTAGGAAGAGATAAGGATTTCTGATCAGTCTTATCAGATGTTTGATTCCTAACAGTTGTGCTGTTGTGAAATTTGGAAGTACTCGAATGAGATTGAAATGGTTTTTTACCAGAAAACTGCTGAGAGGATGACTTATTGCCAAATGAAATTTTGTGAGTCAAGGAATAATCATCAGCCATACGAGCAGCATTTTCCAAAGTTTCCACTTTCTGCTCGTCAAGATAGGTTTTAACATCACTATGGATGCACCTCTTGAACTCTTCAATTAATACGAGCTGTCTGAGGTTATCATAAGCTTGATCAACTTTCTTGGCTGAGCACCACCTATCAAATAGTTGTTCTTTATCCCTTGCAAATTCGACATGAGTTTGTCCAGTTTCTTTTCTACAATTCCTAAACCTTTGTCGATATGCCTCTGGTACCAACTCATAAGCTTTCAAGATGTACTCCTTAACCACATCATAATCAGTGCTTTGTTGTACTGACAGTGAAGTGTAGACTTCACGAGCTTTGCCAATAAGTACACTCTGTAATAACAAAGTCCAATGCTCTCTGGGCCATTTCAAGTTTTCAGCTATTTTCTCGAAATGAAGAAAGTATTTATCTACTTCTTTTTCCTGAAAAGGGGGTACTAACCTAATATATCTAGTAACATCAAAACCTGAACTTGTATTTAAAGGAGTGGAGTGTGCTCTGTTTGCCAGTTCTAATTCTCTTAACTTAAATTGCATTTCCCTTTCTTCTCTTTGCATCTGCATCTGCATTTGTATTTGTCTATCTTCTTTCTCTCTCGCTCTCTCCATCTGCATTTGCCTCTCTTCTTTCTCTCTCTCCATCTGCATTTGCCTCTTTTCTTTCTCTCTCTCCATCTGTATCTGCATTTGTCTCTCTTCTTTCTCTCTCTCCAACTGCCTCTCTTCTTTTTCTCTCTCCATCTGCCTCTCTTCTTTCTGCATTTGGATCTGCCTCTCTTCTTTCTGCATTTGGATCTGCCTCTCTTCCTTCTCTTCTCTCTCTGAATCTGAAGCTTTGCCAATTCTAAATCAATCTGGTTCTTTAACTCTAATTCCCTTAATTTCCTGTCAGAACCAGATACAGGCTTTCTTTTCAAACTTAAAGCACTATTTTCAAAAATTCCCTTTCCTACTAAATACTGAATCAAAATAATCTTTATCTCCTGTTTTGTCAATGATATTTTTGCCTCAGATAGACTGTATTATTTTCTGGCAAGCTCGAGCAACTCATCCTTTCTCATACACTCTAACCCCTCCTGGGTAGGTTTTGAAATGAAATTCTGAACATTAGATGCCATAGTAAATGCTTGTTGGTTTCACACAAAAAAATTTCTCTATATAAAATCTTTGCCAAAGACAAAAAAAAAAAAAAAAATTCCGAGACAAAATCAATATGAATTTCAAAAATAACTTTAATATCTCTAATATGCTTTAAAGAAATTCAGATCCCAGAACGGCGAGCCCCCAATTTCTGTTACGACTCTATGGTCTAAGAAAAATGTAACAGAAAGAAAGTGAAACCAACAAATCAAGTAAAAAATCAACAAGCAATTTATTACTAGATAATTAAAATGAAAAATCAAAAAAATCACTTACAGTAATGTGTTTTGAAATCCTAATAATCCAATAAGAATGATTGTTCTAATCACAAGTCCTAAATATAGAATGTGTCCTTGAATGTTATTATGTGCCAATGGTCTCCAAAGTCCTGATGTACTAGAAATCTTGATGTGCTGAAGTCAAAATGAAGTATTCCAAAATCTCTGAATAAGTTCACGTAAATTACAAAATTGTCAATTAAAAATCCAAAATCCAAAAGTTTATGAGCACTGTTATAATCCAATGAATATTTAAAATAATTCCTCTCTTAGAATTTGGAATGAATTTTCACAACTGTAATAGCTCTTTACAAGACTGATGGTAATGTCAAAACTGAATAAATGTCCACCAAACATGGTATATATAAAGATTGGTCACATGACAGAATGTTCTAGAATATGAGTCATCTTAATGTAATTTTACTTGTAAACAAAATTCAACCTTGACCTTCAAATTGAGAAAACATATTGATCAAAACAACCTAATTCAAGGACACTAGTTATACATGTTTTTCCTAATAAACATAAAGATTTAAGCAAATATTAAAGTGAAGAAACATTTATAATTTCCTAAAATATATATAATATTATATAAACATCATATATAACACCTCCCCTCATAAAGAAAAAGAAAGATTTATATAATAAAGCTTTCTTTTGAATATACATCTAATACTACAATAAGCAAAATTACATAAGAACATGTTTTTATGATACTGGACTTAATTACATCAAGCAATATTACATTTCTAGGCACGTGAGAGTGCATCTGCAATCACATTGTCTTTTCCTCTGATGTGTTTGATGTCAATGTTATATTCCTGCAATATCAAACTCCATCTCAACAATCTCCGATTTTTATCTTTCATTTTGTTGATGAAAGTAAGGGGATTGTGATCACTGTATACAATAATTGGAGAAAGAGCTGAGGTGACATACACTTCAAAATGCTGTAAAGCCAATATCAAAGCCAAACATTCCTTCTCAATTGTGGAATAATTTTTCTGGTGCTTGTTTAGTTTTTTAGAAAAATAACACACAGGGTGATCCACACTACTTTTGTCTTCCTGAATCAATACTCCACCAACCCCTACATCACTTGCATCAACAGATAATTTAAATGATTGGCTGAAATTTGGTGCAGAAAGAACTGGTGCATTCTTAAGCATGGCCTTTAACTTGTCAAAAGATTCCTGACACTTGTCAGACCAATGAAATTTGGCTTTCTTACTCAATAAACTTGTCAAAGGTTCAGCAATTTTGGAAAAATTGGAACAAAATTTCCGATAATATCCAGCCATACCTAGAAATCGCATCAGTTGCTTTTTACAAATTGGAACTTGAAATTCAGAGATAGCTTTAACCTTAGCTTCTATAGGTTTAACTTGACCTTGTCCCACAATATGTCCTAAAAATGTGACACAAGCATGGCAAAACTCACTTTTGCTCAAATTAATTGTCAGATTCGCATCGCTGAGTCGATCGAAGAATTTTCGAATGGTTTCCAAATGATCTTCCCAGGTGTTGTTGTAGATAATGACGTCATCGATATAAGCGTCACAATTATCAAGACCAAATGTTATTATGTTCAGCAGACGTTGAAACGTTGCAGGCGAATTTTTCATTCCAAACGGCATGACTTTATATTGATAAAGTCCATCTGGAGTTACAAATGCTGAAATTTCTTTTGCCCTTTCCGTCAGTGGAATTTGCCAGAATCCTTTTAAAAGGTCAAACTTGGTGACATATTCCGCATTTCCAATTTTATCAATGCAATCGTCCATTCTTGGGATTGGAAATGAATCAGTTTTGGTGACACTGTTGACTTTTCTATAGTCAGTACACATACGGAATGTATTATCTGGCTTGGGAACAAGAATACATGGTGAACTCCAGTTACTTTTACTTGGTTCTATGAAATCATTCTCCAGTAAATACTGAATTTCTTTCTTCAGATAGTTCTGTTTGAGAGGATTCATCCTATAAGGATGCTGTTTCACAGGCACAGAATCTACAATGTCAGCGTCATGATAAATTTTACTTGTTCGTGTTGGAACATCAGGAAACAAGTGCTCATAGTCATGTAATAGCTGTTTTAGTTCATTTCTTTCCTGTTGTTGTAGATGTGAAAGTTTCTGGTCTAGGTTGTTCAATATTTCTGAATTCCGAAGATTGGTTATACCAGAGTCACTATAGTCTGATTGTACTCCATCATTGATATCTTCACTGTGTGGGACAGGTACAACTAAATTAGCAGAATAATTAGCTGAGCTATCTCTGTCAAAATATTCCTTTAACATATTTATATGACAAAGTTGTTTCTGTTTCCGTCTCCCAGGAGTGTTAATGATATAATTTAAGTCATTTACTTTCTTTTCAACGGTATAAGGACCATAAAATTTAGCCTGAAGAGGATTCTGAGGTATGGGAAAGAGAGCCAGAACTTTGTCACCAGGTTTAAAACTCCTTTCCTGTGAATTTCTGTCATACCTTAATTTCATTTTTGACTGGGTAGTGTGAAGATTAGTTCTTGCTACTTCACAGGCCTTTGACAACTTGTATTTGAAATCAGAGACATAATCAAGAAGATTAATCTCTGAATCTTCATTTGAAAGAAGTTTCTCTTTCAATAATTTCAATGGTCCACGGACAGTATGACCAAAAACTAGTTCAAAGGGACTAAAACCCAACGACTCTTGAACTGATTCCCTAACAGCAAACAACAACAAATGAACACCCTCATCCCAATCCTTTTCTGTATCAAAGCAATATGATCGAATCATATTCTTCAAAGTTTGATGAAATCTTTCCAAAGCACCTTGACTTTCAGGGTGATAGGCAGAAGATTTAAACTGTTGGATGCCTAATTCATGCATAACTTGTTGGAAAATTCCAGACATAAAATTTGACCCTTGATCTGACTGGACAGATTTGGGAAGGCCAACAAGTGTAAAAAACTTCACCAAAGCTTTCACAATAGTTTTAGTTTTTATATTTCTCAGAGGAATTGCCTCTGGAAATCTTGTAGATGCACACATGATGGTCAACAAGTATTGGTTGCCTGACTTGGTTTTAGGTAAAGGACCAACACAGTCTACTATTATTCTACTAAATGGTTCATCAAATGCAGGAATAGGTTGCAGATGAGCCTTAGGTATCTTCTGATTGGGTTTTCCTACCATTTGACAAGTGTGACAAGATCTGCAGTATTTACAAACATCACTTTTGAGTTTCGGCCAATAAAAATGATTCAAGATCTTGTGATAAGTCTTACGGACTCCTAAATGACCAGCCAAAGGAGTTTCATGGGCTAAATTAAGAATTTCCTGTCGATATGACTTAGGAACAACAATTTGATAGCTCACTGACCACTCGTCACCAGCGGGTACATCAGGTGGTCTCCATTTCCTCATAAGGACCCCATTTTTCACAAAGTAACACACTGGAACTTGTGTGGCTTCAGTTTCACTAATAGCCCTCTGAAACAAACAAGATATCTCGGGATCTTGCTCCTGTTCAACGACAAGGGATTGTCGTTTGTCATCCTGATTAGAACAAAGAGAATGATTTGCCAAAAGAGGATCACTGTGATCAATACCATTTGATTGATCAATACCTGAGGAAAAGGTGACCTCATCAAAAAACTGACCAATACATGTGTCAGCTAAAGGAATAATATCCTGATCAACATCACTCTCAAGAGCTCTTTTTGCCATAGCTCTAGTAACTGCACAAGCAGGGTACAAATCAGGGATTTCAGTTTCGACAGGATCAACTTTCTGATCCAAACAAGGCTTGTCAGTTACAAGTGGATTAACCACAACCTTATCTCCAGCTAGGTCATTGCCTAGTAATAAATGAACACCCTCTATGGGTAAAGAAGTCACTGCCCCAACAGTCACAGGTCCAGAAACTAAGTCTGATGCCAAATTTACACAATGGAGAGGAACATTTACAAAGCCGCACTCTACTCCCTGAACAAGAACACTTTCACTTGAAGAAGACTCCTCAGACAAAGGCAAAGTACCTGATAATATGAGACTCTGAGAAGCTCCAGTGTCCCTTAATATTTTAATTGGGATAGGTTTGGCAGAATCACCAATAAGTGATATAGAACCTTCTGACATGAATGGTTCATAAGCCTCCAAAATAGAATCAGACTGGGGTTTGTTTGACCCAACAAATGTATTGCTTTCAATACAAGACCGTGACCTTGACCTCGTAGAAATAAGAGCATTTGGAAAAGCTCTGTCTTTTCTCTGTTGCTTATTTTTCAACTTGAAGCAATCAGAAATAACGTGCCCTTTCTTTTTACAATAAGTGCACGTAGGAAGAGATAAGGATTTCTGATCAGTCTTATCAGATGTTTGATTCCTAACAGTTGTGCTGTTGTGAAATTTGGAAGTACTCGAATGAGATTGAAATGGTTTTTTTACCAGAAAACTGCTGAGAGGATGACTTATTGCCAAATGAAATTTTGTGAGTCAAGGAATAATCATCAGCCATACGAGCAGCATTTTCCAAAGTTTCCACTTTCTGCTCGTCAAGATAGGTTTTAACATCACTATGGATGCACCTCTTGAACTCTTCAATTAATACGAGCTGTCTGAGGTTATCATAAGCTTGATCAACTTTCTTGGCTGAGCACCACCTATCAAATAGTTGTTCTTTATCCCTTGCAAATTCGACATGAGTTTGTCCAGTTTCTTTTCTACAATTCCTAAACCTTTGTCGATATGCCTCTGGTACCAACTCATAAGCTTTCAAGATGTACTCCTTAACCACATCATAATCAGTGCTTTGTTGTACTGACAGTGAAGTGTAGACTTCACGAGCTTTGCCAATAAGTACACTCTGTAATAACAAAGTCCAATGCTCTCTGGGCCATTTCAAGTTTTCAGCTATTTTCTCGAAATGAAGAAAGTATTTATCTACTTCTTTTTCCTGAAAAGGGGGTACTAACCTAATATATCTAGTAACATCAAAACCTGAACTTGTATTTAAAGGAGTGGAGTGTGCTCTGTTTGCCAGTTCTAATTCTCTTAACTTAAATTGCATTTCCCTTTCTTCTCTTTGCATCTGCATCTGCATTTGTATTTGTCTATCTTCTTTCTCTCTCGCTCTCTCCATCTGCATTTGCCTCTCTTCTTTCTCTCTCTCCATCTGCATTTGCCTCTTTTCTTTCTCTCTCTCCATCTGTATCTGCATTTGTCTCTCTTCTTTCTCTCTCCAACTGCCTCTCTTCTTTTTCTCTCTCCATCTGCCTCTCTTCTTTCTGCATTTGGATCTGCCTCTCTTCTTTCTGCATTTGGATCTGCCTCTCTTCCTTCTCTTCTCTCTCTGAATCTGAAGCTTTGCCAATTCTAAATCAATCTGGTTCTTTAACTCTAATTCCCTTAATTTCCTGTCAGAACCAGATACAGGCTTTCTTTTCAAACTTAAAGCACTATTTTCAAAAATTCCCTTTCCTACTAAATACTGAATCAAAATAATCTTTATCTCCTGTTTTGTCAATGATATTTTTGCCTCAGATAGACTGTATTATTTTCTGGCAAGCTCGAGCAACTCATCCTTTCTCATACACTCTAACCCCTCCTGGGTAGGTTTTGAAATGAAATTCTGAACATTAGATGCCATAGTAAATGCTTGTTGGTTTCACACAAAAAAATTTCTCTATATAAAATCTTTGCCAAAGACAAAAAAAAAAAAAAAAAATTCCGAGACAAAATCAATATGAATTTCAAAAATAACTTTAATATCTCTAATATGCTTTAAAGAAATTCAGATCCCAGAACGGCGAGCCTCCAATTTCTGTTACGACTCTATGGTCTAAGAAAAATGTAACAGAAAGAAAGTGAAACCAACAAATCAAGTAAAAAATCAACAAGCAATTTATTACTAGATAATTAAAATGAAAAATCAAAAAAATCACTTACAGTAATGTGTTTTGAAATCCTAATAATCCAATAAGAATGATTGTTCTAATCACAAGTCCTAAATATAGAATGTGTCCTTGAATGTTATTATGTGCCAATGGTCTCCAAAGTCCTGATGTACTAGAAATCTTGATGTGCTGAAGTCAAAATGAAGTATTCCAAAATCTCTGAATAAGTTCACGTAAATTACAAAATTGTCAATTAAAAATCCAAAATCCAAAAGTTTATGAGCACTGTTATAATCCAATGAATATTTAAAATAATTCCTCTCTTAGAATTTGGAATGAATTTTCACAACTGTAATAGCTCTTTACAAGACTGATGGTAATGTCAAAACTGAATAAATGTCCACCAAACATGGTATATATAAAGATTGGTCACATGACAGAATGTTCTAGAATATGAGTCATCTTAATGTAATTTTACTTGTAAACAAAATTCAACCTTGACCTTCAAATTGAGAAAACATATTGATCAAAACAACCTAATTCAAGGACACTAGTTATACATGTTTTTCCTAATAAACATAAAGATTTAAGCAAATATTAAAGTGAAGAAACATTTATAATTTCCTAAAATATATATAATATTATATAAACATTATATATAACACCTCCCCTCATAAAGAAAAAGAAAGATTTATATAATAAAGCTTTCTTTTGAATATACATCTAATACTACAATAAGCAAAATTACATAAGAACATGTTTTTATGATACTGGACTTAATTACATCAAGCAATATTACATTTCTAGGCACGTGAGAGTGCATCTGCAATCACATTGTCTTTTCCTCTGATGTGTTTGATGTCAATGTTATATTCCTGCAATATCAAACTCCATCTCAACAATCTCCGATTTTTATCTTTCATTTTGTTGATGAAAGTAAGGGGATTGTGATCACTGTATACAATAATTGGAGAAAGAGCTGAGGTGACATACACTTCAAAATGCTGTAAAGCCAATATCAAAGCCAAACATTCCTTCTCAATTGTGGAATAATTTTTCTGGTGCTTGTTTAGTTTTTTAGAAAAATAACACACAGGGTGATCCACACTACTTTTGTCTTCCTGAATCAATACTCCACCAACCCCTACATCACTTGCATCAACAGATAATTTAAATGATTGGCTGAAATTTGGTGCAGAAAGAACTGGTGCATTCTTAAGCATGGCCTTTAACTTGTCAAAAGATTCCTGACACTTGTCAGACCAATGAAATTTGGCTTTCTTACTCAATAAACTTGTCAAAGGTTCAGCAATTTTGGAAAAATTGGAACAAAATTTCCGATAATATCCAGCCATACCTAGAAATCGCATCAGTTGCTTTTTACAAATTGGAACTTGAAATTCAGAGATAGCTTTAACCTTAGCTTCTATAGGTTTAACTTGACCTTGTCCCACAATATGTCCTAAAAATGTGACACAAGCATGGCAAAACTCACTTTTGCTCAAATTAATTGTCAGATTCGCATCGCTGAGTCGATCGAAGAATTTTCGAATGGTTTCCAAATGATCTTCCCAGGTGTTGTTGTAGATAATGACGTCATCGATATAAGCGTCACAATTATCAAGACCAAATGTTATTATGTTCAGCAGACGTTGAAACGTTGCAGGCGAATTTTTCATTCCAAACGGCATGACTTTATATTGATAAAGTCCATCTGGAGTTACAAATGCTGAAATTTCTTTTGCCCTTTCCGTCAGTGGAATTTGCCAGAATCCTTTTAAAAGGTCAAACTTGGTGACATATTCCGCATTTCCAATTTTATCAATGCAATCGTCCATTCTTGGGATTGGAAATGAATCAGTTTTGGTGACACTGTTGACTTTTCTATAGTCAGTACACATACGGAATGTATTATCTGGCTTGGGAACAAGAATACATGGTGAACTCCAGTTACTTTTACTTGGTTCTATGAAATCATTCTCCAGTAAATACTGAATTTCTTTCTTCAGATAGTTCTGTTTGAGAGGATTCATCCTATAAGGATGCTGTTTCACAGGCACAGAATCTACAATGTCAGCGTCATGATAAATTTTACTTGTTCGTGTTGGAACATCAGGAAACAAGTGCTCATAGTCATGTAATAGCTGTTTTAGTTCATTTCTTTCCTGTTGTTGTAGATGTGAAAGTTTCTGGTCTAGGTTGTTCAATATTTCTGAATTCCGAAGATTGGTTATACCAGAGTCACTATAGTCTGATTGTACTCCATCATTGATATCTTCACTGTGTGGGACAGGTACAACTAAATTAGCAGAATAATTAGCTGAGCTATCTCTGTCAAAATATTCCTTTAACATATTTATATGACAAAGTTGTTTCTGTTTCCGTCTCCCAGGAGTGTTAATGATATAATTTAAGTCATTTACTTTCTTTTCAACGGTATAAGGACCATAAAATTTAGCCTGAAGAGGATTCTGAGGTATGGGAAAGAGAGCCAGAACTTTGTCACCAGGTTTAAAACTCCTTTCCTGTGAATTTCTGTCATACCTTAATTTCATTTTTGACTGGGTAGTGTGAAGATTAGTTCTTGCTACTTCACAGGCCTTTGACAACTTGTATTTGAAATCAGAGACATAATCAAAAAGATTAATCTCTGAATCTTCATTTGAAAGAAGTTTCTCTTTCAATAATTTCAATGGTCCACGGACAGTATGACCAAAAACTAGTTCAAAGGGACTAAAACCCAACGACTCTTGAACTGATTCCCTAACAGCAAACAACAACAAATGAACACCCTCATCCCAATCCTTTTCTGTATCAAAGCAATATGATCGAATCATATTCTTCAAAGTTTGATGAAATCTTTCCAAAGCACCTTGACTTTCAGGGTGATAGGCAGAAGATTTAAACTGTTGGATGCCTAATTCATGCATAACTTGTTGGAAAATTCCAGACATAAAATTTGACCCTTGATCTGACTGGACAGATTTGGGAAGGCCAACAAGTGTAAAAAACTTCACCAAAGCTTTCACAATAGTTTTAGTTTTTATATTTCTCAGAGGAATTGCCTCTGGAAATCTTGTAGATGCACACATGATGGTCAACAAGTATTGGTTGCCTGACTTGGTTTTAGGTAAAGGACCAACACAGTCTACTATTATTCTACTAAATGGTTCATCAAATGCAGGAATAGGTTGCAGATGAGCCTTAGGTATCTTCTGATTGGGTTTTCCTACCATTTGACAAGTGTGACAAGATCTGCAGTATTTACAAACATCACTTTTGAGTTTCGGCCAATAAAAATGATTCAAGATCTTGTGATAAGTCTTACGGACTCCTAAATGACCAGCCAAAGGAGTTTCATGGGCTAAATTAAGAATTTCCTGTCGATATGACTTAGGAACAACAATTTGATAGCTCACTGACCACTCGTCACCAGCGGGTACATCAGGTGGTCTCCATTTCCTCATAAGGACCCCATTTTTCACAAAGTAACACACTGGAACTTGTGTGGCTTCAGTTTCACTAATAGCCCTCTGAAACAAACAAGATATCTCGGGATCTTGCTCCTGTTCAACGACAAGGGATTGTCGTTTGTCATCCTGATTAGAACAAAGAGAATGATTTGCCAAAAGAGGATCACTGTGATCAATACCATTTGATTGATCAATACCTGAGGAAAAGGTGACCTCATCAAAAAACTGACCAATACATGTGTCAGCTAAAGGAATAATATCCTGATCAACATCACTCTCAAGAGCTCTTTTTGCCATAGCTCTAGTAACTGCACAAGCAGGGTACAAATCAGGGATTTCAGTTTCGACAGGATCAACTTTCTGATCCAAACAAGGCTTGTCAGTTACAAGTGGATTAACCACAACCTTATCTCCAGCTAGGTCATTGCCTAGTAATAAATGAACACCCTCTATGGGTAAAGAAGTCACTGCCCCAACAGTCACAGGTCCAGAAACTAAGTCTGATGCCAAATTTACACAATGGAGAGGAACATTTACAAAGCCGCACTCTACTCCCTGAACAAGAACACTTTCACTTGAAGAAGACTCCTCAGACAAAGGCAAAGTACCTGATAATAAAAGACTCTGAGAAGCTCCAGTGTCCCTTAATATTTTAATTGGGATAGGTTTGGCAGAATCACCAATAAGTGATATAGAACCTTCTGACATGAATGGTTCATAAGCCTCCAAAATAGAATCAGACTGGGGTTTGTTTGACCCAACAAATGTATTGCTTTCAATACAAGACCGTGACCTTGACCTCGTAGAAATAAGAGCATTTGGAAAAGCTCTGTCTTTTCTCTGTTGCTTATTTTTCAACTTGAAGCAATCAGAAATAACGTGCCCTTTCTTTTTACAATAAGTGCACGTAGGAAGAGATAAGGATTTCTGATCAGTCTTATCAGATGTTTGATTCCTAACAGTTGTGCTGTTGTGAAATTTGGAAGTACTCGAATGAGATTGAAATGGTTTTTTACCAGAAAACTGCTGAGAGGATGACTTATTGCCAAATGAAATTTTGTGAGTCAAGGAATAATCATCAGCCATACGAGCAGCATTTTCCAAAGTTTCCACTTTCTGCTCGTCAAGATAGGTTTTAACATCACTATGGATGCACCTCTTGAACTCTTCAATTAATACGAGCTGTCTGAGGTTATCATAAGCTTGATCAACTTTCTTGGCTGAGCACCACCTATCAAATAGTTGTTCTTTATCCCTTGCAAATTCGACATGAGTTTGTCCAGTTTCTTTTCTACAATTCCTAAACCTTTGTCGATATGCCTCTGGTACCAACTCATAAGCTTTCAAGATGTACTCCTTAACCACATCATAATCAGTGCTTTGTTGTACTGACAGTGAAGTGTAGACTTCACGAGCTTTGCCAATAAGTACACTCTGTAATAACAAAGTCCAATGCTCTCTGGGCCATTTCAAGTTTTCAGCTATTTTCTCGAAATGAAGAAAGTATTTATCTACTTCTTTTTCCTGAAAAGGGGGTACTAACCTAATATATCTAGTAACATCAAAACCTGAACTTGTATTTAAAGGAGTGGAGTGTGCTCTGTTTGCCAGTTCTAATTCTCTTAACTTAAATTGCATTTCCCTTTCTTCTCTTTGCATCTGCATCTGCATTTGTATTTGTCTATCTTCTTTCTCTCTCGCTCTCTCCATCTGCATTTGCCTCTCTTCTTTCTCTCTCTCCATCTGCATTTGCCTCTTTTCTTTCTCTCTCTCCATCTGTATCTGCATTTGTCTCTCTTCTTTCTCTCTCTCCAACTGCCTCTCTTCTTTTTCTCTCTCCATCTGCCTCTCTTCTTTCTGCATTTGGATCTGCCTCTCTTCTTTCTGCATTTGGATCTGCCTCTCTTCCTTCTCTTCTCTCTCTGAATCTGAAGCTTTGCCAATTCTAAATCAATCTGGTTCTTTAACTCTAATTCCCTTAATTTCCTGTCAGAACCAGATACAGACTTTCTTTTCAAACTTAAAGCACTATTTTCAAAAATTCCCTTTCCTACTAAATACTGAATCAAAATAATCTTTATCTCCTGTTTTGTCAATGATATTTTTGCCTCAGATAGACTGTATTATTTTCTGGCAAGCTCGAGCAACTCATCCTTTCTCATACACTCTAACCCCTCCTGGGTAGGTTTTGAAATGAAATTCTGAACATTAGATGCCATAGTAAATGCTTGTTGGTTTCACACAAAAAAATTTCTCTATATAAAATCTTTGCCAAAGACAAAAAAAAAAAAAAAAAATTCCGAGACAAAATCAATATGAATTTCAAAAATAACTTTAATATCTCTAATATGCTTTAAAGAAATTCAGATCCCAGAACGGCGAGCCCCCAATTTCTGTTACGACTCTATGGTCTAAGAAAAATGTAACAGAAAGAAAGTGAAACCAACAAATCAAGTAAAAAATCAACAAGCAATTTATTACTAGATAATTAAAATGAAAAATCAAAAAAATCACATACAGTAATGTGTTTTGAAATCCTAATAATCCAATAAGAATGATTGTTCTAATCACAAGTCCTAAATACAGAATGTGTCCTTGAATGTTATTATGTGCCAATGGTCTCCAAAGTCCTGATGTACTAGAAATCTTGATGTGCTGAAGTCAAAATGAAGTATTCCAAAATCTCTGAATAAGTTCACGTAAATTACAAAATTGTCAATTAAAAATTCAAAATCCAAAAGTTTATGAGCACTGTTATAATCCAATGAATATTTAAAATAATTCCTCTCTTAGAATTTGGAATGAATTTTCACAACTGTAATAGCTCTTTACAAGACTGATGGTAATGTCAAAACTGAATAAATGTCCACCAAACATGGTATATATAAAGATTGGTCACATGACAGAATGTTCTAGAATATGAGTCATCTTAATGTAATTTTACTTGTAAACAAAATTCAACCTTGACCTTCAAATTGAGAAAACATATTGATCAAAACAACCTAATTCAAGGACACTAGTTATACATGTTTTTCCTAATACACATAAAGATTTAAGCAAATATTAAAGTGAAGAAACATTTATAATTTCCTAAAATATATATAATATTATATAAACATCATACATAACACTGTATAAGACACATTAATTACTTCATAGGCCCCTTTCTATAAATATCTCTGTATAATGTGACCATGCATAAAATGGGCATGGTAATGGATCCCATTAAATTGGTTAAATTTGTTTTAATATTGTTACTTAATTTATTGCACTTAATTTTAGTTCTTGGCTAATGATAACCACTTATAATGTGATTTTAGTTCATTAAATACTGTAGTATCATTTATTTTTGTGGGTCTCAATTTTCATGGTTTTGTATTTAAAAAAAGACATTTTTGTGGGTACTTAAATTTATGGTTTTGCCTGACAAAGTTTACATATTTGTAGGTATTTACTACCATGGATTAACCTCTACAAATGCCCCCCCCCCCCCCCAAAAAAAAAAAAGAATACAAAAGAACAAAACTATGCTAATAACAAATCATGGTCGTTTCAGTGGTTAAAACAATACTACCACCTGTATGAGCACAAATCAACACCTGTCAAGATCATTCGCTTACACTCAACAGTAAAGGTGGCCGATACAGCCAACAAAACCAAGCTAATTGGTTATCAAAGAACACACGTATGATCTCTTCCTTAAAACAGTGTCCATAAAGTTGCACCATCAATTACTTTTTGATGACTATGATGTTAACATGGTGGCTTAAGAGTGGTAAAATTCAGCTTAGATCCCCATCGATTTGAATAATGTCATTATTCCTCATGTGAACCAAACGTGACCAGCTGCCCTTTGCTCAATGCAGTTAGCAAGCAGTGTCAACATTTTATGTGTTCACAGCCCATCAAAGTGCGAAGATGCTAAATAAATTTAAAACAATGGAATCAACTTAGCCACTAGACTGTAGTACAAACTTCATCAATCAAACCAATTAATGCTAAATGGATAATTGCAGCTTGCTCAAAAATGTCTGAAAGATCGGACCTAATTATCCATGGCTTTGAGAATACCGGACTTGTTTAATTCAACAATTTCAGCATTATTTACCTAACAAACATTTTTGTCTACCAGTAGACTTGATTGAAACAATGTTGATTCAGTGGTTTTGTCTGAAAATCAGTGAATTGTGAGCTTCAATAATCTGCAGTAATTAGTGTATACCTGGTGTTTATTAGTAATTGTTGCTTGAAGCAATAGTTCTAGTATTTTTTACTGTTCACTGGGATTAAGCATGCATAGATAAAATGAGACATGCTCTGACAAGGATTTAAATTTTTTGACAACAGTTTCACTTGAATGAAGAATCGGTTTGAATAATTAAATATTAAATCTAATTTTCAAATACTAGTATCATTTATTATTCTTTCTTTCATTTTTGGTAATACTAGTGTTTGAATACCGTATGCTCTTTCTTAGTGGAGGGGGAAATTGTTTATCAAATGTGGGTAATTTTTACATTGGGTCTTTAAATTCATGGTTTGGGGCAACAACGAACGACGAAATCCACAAAAATTGGTACCCCATGAAAATTAATGATACTGTAGTACTTTATATGTGTGTTTCTGTGTACTACTCTTTATAAGGCTGTCACTTATTTCACATTACTTTTTTTTTTGTTGGTCCCATGAACAACATTATAAGGCTGTCACTTATTACACATCCCTTTTTAT
Source organism: Margaritifera margaritifera (assembly GCA_029931535.1). Classification (NCBI taxonomy): domain Eukaryota; kingdom Metazoa; phylum Mollusca; class Bivalvia; order Unionida; family Margaritiferidae; genus Margaritifera; species Margaritifera margaritifera. Next base: position 2,268,498 of record JAQPZY010001572.1, on the reverse strand, counting down.
TGGGTCCCATGAACAACAGTATAAAGGGGTAGCACTGAACATTTAGGTACATGAACACAGCAACTAAAACCTACACATTAACAAAGCAATTATAACAAATACATTACCACAGTAATTATAACCAATACATTACCACAGCAATTAGAACCAATACATTAACACAGCAATTAGAGGCACTACATTAACACAGTGAATAGAACCAATACATTAACACAGTAATTAGAACCAATACATTAATACAGTAATTAGAACCAATACATTAACACAGCAATTAGAGCCAGTGCATTAACACAGTGATTAGAACCAATACATAAACACAGCAATTAGAACCAGTACATTAACATATGAATTATAACAAATACATTAACACAGCAGTTAGAACCAATACATTAACATAGCAATTACAACAAATAGATTAACTGAGCAATTAAAACCAATACATTAACTCAGCAATTAAAACCAATACATTAACACAGCAATTAAAACCAATACATTAACTCAGCAATTAAAACCAATACATTAACTCGGCAATTAAAACCAATACATTAACACAGCAAATACACATTAGTTAAGACAAATACATGTACAACTCTTTCTTAATGGTTATCTCTAATAAGCAATCACTTCTTGAGATCCCTTTTCCAAATTATTGTAGAAATAAACCCTGTTTAGCATTCACTTATCTTGAATGGCCATTTTTTCCACTTGCCAGAGCTAACTGCTTAGGTTTGACTGGGGGTTATGTGTGTATCTGCTTTGTGTTAAATTTCAGCTACTAGTGTGTGTGTATGGCAGTATTTCTGTGTTTAGTTCCTAGAGCTTATGTCTGTGGTGTATTTGTTTCTAGCTGCTTATGTCTGACTGTGGTGTATTTGTTTATCAGCATCTTTTTATATTTCAGCTACCTATACGTGTGCCTAGCGGTGTTTGTGTGTTTAGTGATAGCAGGGCTGCTTGTGTTTTTCATGTTTGCACGAGATGTTCAGTTGAAAAGTAAAAGTCCATACCTTCACCCAAGCCAGGTGTATGTCAATGTCTCTGAGAGATTTGCTTCCTTCTTCATAACGGTATGTACATGTAAGAACTGATTGTAATTATCAGGGTGTTGATTGTCATTAACATAAATATCCAATCATAAAAAAAAATTACAGTTTTTTTCTGTCTAGATAATTTATGTGCTAATGAAAATTATATTTTTTCCAGAAAAGTAATATCTCTTTTATCAGGATCATGTGTTGATGTGCCAGTCCAATTTAATGCTGGATGGAAATGGACTAGGTAAGCCAGCATGAATTATAACCTAGATTGCTAATAAAAAAACCCACTTACATCATAATGCTTTGATGTTTTCTTTTACAAAATCAAGAATTCGGGTTTCAGTTATGGTAGTTTTTTTTCTGCTTTTTGTTTCTGTAAGTCGTTCGTGCATATTTACTGCCTTTGATGATAAATGAGTACGGTACTCATATTCCCAGCAACAAGCCTTAAATTGTAAAATTACTTTTTAATTACTTTAATTTATGTAAGCTCTAGCTGAGTTCTTGAACCGTGGCAAATATCTTGTTACTTAGTATGTTTGAATGGAGATAAAGTATTAACAAAATCTGTTCATTAAAGCCCAGAAAGTCTCAAGCATCTTTGGAAATTTATCTCTATCCATGACTCTGACCCAGATTATGATACTTCTGCAACTGTTAATGGGGGCAAGTTTATATACAGAGATCATTTCATAAAGTAAAGATTAGGCACAAAAAATATGTGTTTCCGTTTGCCGACAATCACTGTTTCTCATTGCTGACCCAGCACTCCCCCCCCCCCTCCTCCCTGCCGAAATTGATTAGTGCAACTAATTGTGCCGGTTTTGCCCAGTACTTTGAAGCACATGAATTATTTGATTTATATATAATGTTTTTAAAAAAAATAATACCTGCCTACCCTAATTTTAACACCAGTGCAATAGGAAACACACATTTTTTTGTTTACCTTATCTGTGACAACAGAATGTATAGCTGAAATGATACATATCTATTCAAATTATCTCACCTGCGCAAATTTGGAAGATAAGCCATCTATTTGTCCAAAAATGCCTAAAACAATCTCGACACTACAACTTCAAATGTGATAAGGATTCCCCCAAATATGCAAAGATGAGCCAAATCACCAAAAACTGGTTCAGGAATTTATTCATGGAGTACAGTTATTTTTAATGCTTAAAGTAGGTCTGGAGACCATGCCAACTACATCCACAATGAGGTTATCAAGGTGTTATCTGCCGTTGAATAAAACTGAGATGCCAAAAACTTGTGAAACTTGTGTGACGGATATGTTGACTGCTTTGTTTAGGAAATTGCATGATCAAGAGTTTTGGAGTGTGTCAGCTAATTTTTGTTGTTACCCAGTCGTCTATTCACCAGTTCTTTTAGTATGGGTAAAACATTCCTTTATTTAGGTTCCAACTTAAATTTGTTGCTTTTTATCAGCTTTATAAAATGTACTTGTCTGGAAATTTTACATACTGTTGAAAATTATTAAAAATGTTGAAAATGTGATGTCCAGAAAATGTAATGGTTGGATATTTACATTATTGATGGTACATACTCACATTGCCATGTTTGAAGTTTATAGGATTTGATATGTCCATCTGTCAGTAATTGATCCTTTTCCAAAAAGAAAGCTAAAAGAAATATAGCAATTGCAAAATTAACAAATTTCTTGGACATTGAGTCAAGCTGTCTTGATTCTTTTTTGTAAACAAAAGAAATACGATATATATATATGATGACTTACTTATGCCGTGTTCCGGTGATATTCACTCTGATTTACATCCTATTGATAAGAGGTTATTCAGTATGGATTTTTATTGTATGAGTCTATTTTGCATTAACAACATTTATTGGATGAGACACCAAAGATGTAGAGTCTAATGCAGATTTTTCAATGCAACATGGATGAGTGGAATAAAAGTCTTTATTACATTCCCATTTAATCTTATTTGGCTATCTAGCATTCAATAGGTATGTTCAGTCTTTGTTTCAGTATCTCATCTCTCAGATTTCCATATTGTACACCCAGCCTGGAACTACTTTTGCCACTTGAAATATTCAATAATAGTCTACTTACAATATTGGGAATTATTTATTGCTATAAATTTTAAACTATTGTGTGTAATTTGCAAAATGTCTACAGAGTTTTAATAAAAAATCCAGACATATATTGTTTCTTTTGACACAATGTATCTTTGTCTGGCATCTGCTAGCATCACTGGTGAAAATGGCATAGTTCGCTCCTGGGGCCAAATGGGGGAATACCAAAAGTGGTAACAAGGAGTTTTATGGCATTTCACAGTACCTACCACTGAGAAATTGGAGTTAGTTGAGGTTGACAAAAATAATTTGGACAGAATGTTTGACAATGAGTTCTCAGATGAAGCTGGTATGCAAAGTGACACCAAACAGGAGCAGTTTACTAACAATATTACAACAGTGGTGGCAGACATGTTTTACAAGTAAAACAAAATCTAGCAGGTTAAAGGTATTCTGTATCGTCAAAATGTCCCAAACCCTTCCAGTGATAACTATTATACATAGATTGTATAATAAGGAAGCTCTTTCTTTCATATCCAAGCACGTTCCCCTCTCTCTGACCTTTAGTCCAGGTCAAGGTCATATAAAAATCTTTTTGAAGTTTTTGGTTAAAGTTTTCTGTATGGTCAAAAGTCTCAAAGCCAAAGAGGAACCGCTATAATACTTATACTGCATAATCAGGAAGCTCTTCCATTTCATATTCATGCACCCTACTCTCCCTCTGACCCTTAGGCCCAAAAAAAATATGTCTTTCCGGTCAGTCAACTGTCCCTGTTTCTCATCACTGACCCTAGCACTTTTTCCCCCCACCCGCCAATTTTTTTTTTTTTTTTTTTTTGGTTTTATTTTTTGTAATAAAAAAAATCACATTGCCAAAATTGATTTGTGCATCTAATTGGGCCGGTTTTGCCCAGTACTTTAAAGTGCTTGAAATTTTATTTGATTTATATATAATGTTAAAAAAAAAAAAAAAAAAAAAAAATCTTCCTACCCTAATTTTAAAACCAGTGCAATAGGAAACGCACATATTTTTTTTTTTTTTTTTTTGGCCTTAGCAGGAGTAGGCCTTGCTTGTTACAGCATTTACCCTTGATTTTACCAAAATAGTAGTTTTTTGCCAGTTGGAATACATTTTATCAATAACCCACTGTATTCGTACATTATGTTGAATATTTGAGCCTTTAAAACAATTTTTCTCACCAAAACAATTTGCAAAATGCATAATATGAGCTCTCTGAAGTGAGAGTTCCTACAATGTTTAGTTCTGGACTATCAGTTTTTAAAGTTGATTCTACACTTTTGTATATGTTGGATCTTCAGTTTCTAAAGAAATTTCATCCTGGACTCACATTTTCAAAGTCCTGCAGAGAGCTATGCATGGACTATTTGCAAGGTCAATATTTTTTTTCTCAAAATTCAAAATTGATGATCTCGAGGCTGACCACATTAGGGAATGTCAAGATGAATTGAAAACGTTTGGTTAAGGTTTCGATTGATTCTTTAGTTCTGTATGGTCATAAGTCCAAAACCCTGAGAGGAATAGCTATCCTGTTTAGACTGTAGAATCAGGAAGCTCTGCCGCACCCCTAGCTTCTAACCCATAGACTGTAGAATCAGGAAGCTCTGCCATCACATATTCATGTACCTAAACCTTAGACAAGGTCAAAATCATTTGAAAGTGAAAACATTATTATCAGGCAGGAGAGCAGGCAATATATACAGTTTCTTTGAATTTCTTGTTAAGGCAGTGAATGCAGTCGTAGAAATCATTGATCTAGCTGGTAGTTCTTTTTTTATGAATTGAGATGTAATTGAAACTTCCCAAAAGAGAGATTTATGGCATTTCTGTATGCTCCAGTTTGGTGTTAATAAATATAAGTTTTTATTAAAATTAGTACATGATTTGTTTGCAACATTTTACTTCCAGAACTACTTCACTGTGATAAATGAGAACTACTTCCCAGTCTTGGTGACTGGTGTAGAGATGTCTGTGCTGTATGACACACAAGTCATCAACTCAACAAAGAACCAGTCAAGCCTAAGTATTCCATTGCGTGAAAAGAATGAATATTATGTCCAGATCCAAATCACTTTCAACAATATCAACCAGCTAGGATACATGGCGTAAGTTTTACTTGACTTAAAATCTGCAGTCCTTCCCAAACTGACTTCTTATGTAATATTACGAGCATGCTCTTTGCAGTACATAACAGTGTACAACGATGGTCTTACCATCACAATCTACTCAGATGACTCAGTTTGATTTATGTGTCCTTATTGGTCATTACACCATGTATTTTGGCCATATGACTTCCAATGAACACAGCAGAAACTATACATTATAATTCATTCTGACTGATAGGAGTACCTAGATTACATTGTAATTCATTCTGACTGATAGGAGTACCTAGATTACATTGTAATTCATTCTGACTGATAGGAGTACCTAGATTACATTGTAATTCATTCTGACTGATAGGAGTACCTAGATTACATTGTAATTCATTCTGACTGATAGGAGTACCTAGATTACATTGTAATTCACTCTGACTGATAGGAGTACCTAGATTACATTGTAATTCACTCCGACTGATAGGAGTACCTAGATTACATTGTAATTCACTCTGACTGATAGGAGTACCTAGATTACATTGTAATTCATTCTGACTGATAAGAGTACCTAGATTACATTGTAATTCATTCTGACTGATAGGAGTACCTAGATTACATTGTAATTCATTCTGACTGATAGGAGTACCTAGATTACATTGTAATTCACTCTGACTGATAGGAGTACCTAGATTACATTGTAATTCACTCCGACTGATAGGAGTACCTAGATTACATTGTAATTCACTCTGACTGATAGGAGTACCTAGATTACATTGTAATTCATTCTGACTGATAAGAGTACCTAGATTACATTGTAATTCATTCTGACTGATAGGAGTACCTAGATTACATTGTTCTAATTACAAATAGGTATAAATAATGAATCATCTGCCTCTAGAACAAGCAATTTTTGTTATATTTTTTTTTAGTTTTCTAAACTCCTCCCAAAATTGACTAAATCCAAGAGATAGATTTTGTATTGAATTATCCCCCTAAACATGTAGTTGTAAAGTTGAGGTTACTCATCCATGACATCAATGACCACTATTGTTTGAATTGATGAACACTAGTGTGAAGACATCTGTGCATGTGCTCTCATGTATATTTATAGGGATGATGTCAAAATTGTTTTCAAATGTTGTTGAGTTTCATTTTCAGGTGAAGTTTTAGAAACTTACACAAAAAAAATGCTTGTTTACATGGCAGTTGATTTAATATTGTTACCTATTTATAATTACAATACTGTAATCTAGGTACTCCTGTAAGTTAAAACTAATTATATAAGTCATATAGCCAAAATACACGGTGTAATGACCAAGAAGGGCACATACAACTTAATTTGTGGGAAACCCTTGTGTTTTGGTCTAAAAATAGTCCTTTTTACATGCAGTGATATGGGGTTTTGATGGGAAACCCTTGTGTTGTGGTCTAAAATTAGTACTTTTTACATACAGTGATATGGGGTTTTGATGGGAAACCCTTGTGTTGTGGTCTAAAATTAGTACTTTTTACATACAGTGATATGGGGTTTTGGTCTAAAATAGTACTTTTTACATACAGTGATATGGGGTTTTGATGGGAAACCCATGTGTTGTGGTCTAAAAATAGTACTTTTTACATACAGTGATATGGGGTTTTGATAATGAGACCAACTTTCAATAAATTGTAAACATGCACTGTGAACAGATGATTATCTTGATATTTTAATCAGTCTACTAAATTGTAGACCAAGTTTTAGATGAGGCACAAATCATCTTGGTGGAGAGAGTGCATGCTCTTTGCACTTTGCTTTGCCATCCCAGGAGTTAAGTATGGGTTGAATGTGTACAGTTGAATGTGCCATGGTGATCTCATCACTGGTTACTTGACATCATAATGTAAGTGCATGGCAACAATCTACTAGAAAACACTCCACCTTATTTAAATGCTAAATTGTTTGCCTCACATTTTGGGGTCAGCTTGGATTCCCCCTTTTTTCTTCACTGTGGTGTACCTTTGTTCAAAATATTTTTACCACTGTTCATTGTGAGATCCATAAAATCATGTAATGCCATTGTCTCATTTTTCTAATTTTTTTTTTTTGTGCAAGAAAATGTAGTGGAACTCATTGCTCAACTTTACTGTGATCATCAACATTTTTGTTTGTCTTTATTGTCAGAGAGTGATGACCAACTGGTAGATAAAAATGGAGGTCAGTAGACCCTTTTTTTGCTTAAGAATGATTGGCTTGATAGGTGCCATTTTGTTATCATGTCCATAAAATGAAGCATGAAAAGCCTATTGTTAGTTACTCAATCATGTTATATCTGGCATTGTATGCTAATCTGATTGTATCAACTACTCTAAATTAATTACTGCTGGTCAGTCATTGTGTGAATTGCTGACCAATCATTTTGTATCAACTACTGTCAGTTATTTACTGCTGGTCAGTCATTGTGTGTATTGTTGACCAATCATTTTGTATCAACTACTCTCAATTACTGCTGGTCAGTCATTGTATGTATTGCTGATCAATCATTTTGTATCAACTACTCTCAATTATTTACTGCTGGTCAGTCATTGTATGAATTGCTGATCAATCATTTTGTATCAACTACTCTCAATTATTTACTGCTGGTCAGTCATTGTATGTATTGCTGATCAATCATTTTGTATCAACTACTCTCAATTATTTACTGCTGGTCAGTCATTGTATGTATTGCTGATCAATCATTTTGTATCAACTACTCTCAATTATTTACTGCTGGTCAGTCATTGTATGTATTGCTGATCAATCATTTTGTATCAACTACTCTCAATTACTGCTGGTCAGTCATTGTATGTATTGCTGACCAATCATTTTGTATCAACTACTCTCAATTAATTAATGCTGGTCAGTCATAGTGTGTATTGCTGATCAATAATTTTTCAAGCCATCTGTGAATCACTTGGAAATTTCTCATGTTGCACCTACCTGTGGATATTTCTCAGGTTTCACCTACTTATTGATATTGATTAAAACAATAACTTAAATAAAACAGCAAGTCAAGAGTGTAAAAGTGATGCTAACTTGACAGCGGATTGCATAAGAAGGAGACCAGACACCATAGTTTGCTTTTTAAAGTGTGGCTTCTGCCTTTAAATACCAATCTCTCTGTCTATCTCTCTATCTATCTCTGTTTGTCTGTCTGTTATAGCCATGAATTTACATTGTAAAGAATAAAGTGTAACCCACGATGGATGTAGGAAAATTCATTTTTAGCTCTTCTGGTCATAGACAATAAAAGCTTATGGGATCGCCTGTTGTCCGACTTCCAACATTCGTCCATTAGCACAAGTTTATTATCACTACTTCTCCTAAACTACTTTGTGGATTGCTAGGAAACTTTACTCACACATTCATCCCAAAATCTAGTTGGTCCTAAATGAAAATGGTTTCTCTTGTACATCCAGTATATCCGACACAGTAGCTATCTTGAAAATCTTATCGCTACTGCTTATGAATGGAAGGTCATATCAGTGTGAGGTTTTCACTAAAAGACTTTTTATGATGTCTATAAGACCATAAATAAAAATGCTGCTGACGTGACATCCATTATGGACACCATGGCAGCCATCTTGAAAATCTTGTTATCGCTACTCTGCCAGAATGGAAAGTCATATCAGTATGGGGTTTTCAGCAAAAGACTTTTTATGATGTCTAGTTGGTCCTAAGTGAAAATGGTTCCTCTTGAACATCCAATATATATCTGACCATCTTGCAAATCTTGTTATCTATACTCTTTTTGAGTGGATGGACATAACAACATAGGGTTTTCACTGAAATACTTCTTATGGTGTCTACTTGATCATAAATGAAAATGGTGCCAATCTAACATTTAATATGGCCACCACAGCAGCCATCTTGAAAATCTTGTTATTGCTACTCCTTCTGAATGGAAAGTTGTATCACCATGAGTTTTTCACTAGAAGACTTCTTATGGTGTTTTGTTTGTTTTAAATAAAATTTGTGCCAATCTTTTAAATAAAATTTGTGCCAATCTGATATTAAGTATGGCCACCACAGCGGCCATATTGTAAATCTTATCACCACTCCCCCTGGATGGAAAGTTATATCAACAATTGGTTTTCACCAAAAGATTTCTTGTGATGTTCGGTGGCACTAAATGGAAATGGTGCTGATCTGACAATCCAGTATGGCCACCATGGCAGCCATCTTGTTATTACTACTCCTCCTAAAAGGTAAGTTGTATTAAGATGGGGTTTTCACCAGAAGACTAATTATGGTATCTAGTTGGTCCTAAATGAATTTGGTGCCTATCTGACCTCAAATATGACTGCTACAATGAACATATTGAAAATCTTGTCACTAATTCTCTGGCATGGATGGTCATATCAACTAGATATTGTCACCAAAAGTCTTCTAATGGTGTCCAGTTTGTCCTAAATGAAACTGTGGCCAATCTTACATCTAATATGGCTTACACAGTGGCTAATTTGAAAATCTTATGGCTCAAGAATATCAGAAAAGGTTCCAGCACTCCAGAATTGAAAAGAAGAAATGGTCTTGGTCTTGAATTCCTGGAAATTCTTTTCAGACAGTAGAGCATCAGTCCCATTGAAGGACTCTTGTTAGGTGGTCCACACAAATGTCTGAACTTCAAAAACACCAGTGAATACACAGTGGCTTAGGTATTGTAAATAAAACTTTTTTCCCCAAGAAAATACTTGTTTGATTCTTACTCTACATTTACCTTACTTTGTCATTACAGGGAAAGTTGTGAAAATCCTATTCGATGGGCCCATGAAATTGTCATGTTTTTCCAGTGAGTAAAAAATATAAACAGCTGTTGGTACCATGACTTGTCGCATTCAAATATTATAACATGTTTTTTTTTTAAGGAGATATCTCCTTACTGATTTTAATAACTTATGTTTATATTGTGCAGTATATGTTGAATTATATTATAAAGTAAAAGCTAAGAAAGATTAAACTTTATTTATTATATCTCAGTTAAACCTTCAGGGTATGGGAGATTACTCTGCCTACTCATTTTGATATCTTTAAAACACTCATTTTTCATTGTGAATAATATCCTAGTTATTGAGAAAAGACTCATAAGTATGTTGTAAAAATGTCTTGAACATTTTTAATAAGTTATAAAAGGTTTATTTGTATATGTTACGTAGTAAATGCTTTATCTGTTTATATTTGCCATATGTGGTTGGGTTAGGTTTTGTCCACACAAACTATTATGTAATTATTTACACCTAGCTTATGATCAAATTGGTTAGCAGTCATTTGGAATCTCTTTAATGTGATAGTTGATCGGTGAAGGCCGCCCTTGGCCGATGGGTCAGTTGTGCAGCTGATATTTACATTGTTAGATGCAAACTCTTTACCATGAAGAGTACCAAGTGTGTGAGATAATGATAAATGGACAAGTATAGTACATCCTAAAGTACCAAGTGTGTGATAATGATAAATGGACAAGTATAGTACATCCTAGTGTTCTGGTTTTGAAATACAACACTTAATCAATCCTCCTATATAGAAACCTTCAAACAACAGCATTGAAAGATATTTCTACAGCAAGCATCCTGTTTACTCAGATTTCTTGGCCAACCTTTCTTGCAATTTACTATTAGGCACATGTCAGTCAGGTATGCCATAGACCTTTTTTCTTTTCTTCATTATATTGTACATTTATGTATTTTGTTATACAGACTAACAGTTTCATATAGCTTACTGGGGCATACAGAACAGACAACCTTGAATACGTATCAGTTTGTCAGCTGCTATGGAGGGAATGAAACCTATCCTGCGATCCTGCCTGTAACTTGATGATAAGTGCCTTGCCATGTGCATCTGTCTGTGGAAGAAGAACTGACTAGAAAATTGTCTTAGCTCTGAGAAGTGATCAGTTGAAATAATGTGACTGCATTTAGAGTCAGTTCCTAGTTTATACCAATGGTCAGGTACCAGGCAATCACTGAACTATAAGAATAATCATCTTGACTACAGACAGTTCTGTGTAAAAAGATTCACTTCTTGACTACAGACAGTTCTGTGTAAAAAGATTCACTTTTTGATGTTGCTTAAATCTGGATGATAGCATCTTTTCACCAGGCATGTATCACAAGCCACAAAGAAAAAAAAGCTGTCACTCACTGTTTCAAATCTTCACTAAAATCTAAGGAAATGTTACAATTTGAAAAATGTTACTTGTATATGTAGGTTGTCAAGGTTTTTGTAAATATTCACTTGTCTTTAGAAAGGTATAGTCCAAGTATTGCCTGAAATTAGGACAAGTACAAATTTTATATCCTACATAAGAGATCCAGTTCAGGATTTCAAGAACAAAATTTACCCTGGACTTGTAGAAGAATTAGAGAGTATGAAAAATAACCAACTCGGTAGTACATCGTAATTAGAATAGAACAATTATTGTGATTTCTTATTTCCAATACTCGTATGGAATAACTTTATTGTTATAAATGTGAATTAACAAAAATGAAATGGTCATAAAGTCATGTGATTTACACTACATCAACTAGTTATAATGTTACAGGCCCAATATTAGCCTGGATGCTGTAATTTATTCACTTGTTATAATGGTACAGGCCCAATATTACAGTCAGGGTGCTGTGATTTATACATTTGACATAATGCCAAAGGCCCAATATTACTGCCAAGGTGTTATAATTTATACATATTTCGGTTCATAGTTCCCAAGGATTAGGAAAAAGTTCAGGATATTTTCAGTTTTCAGGAAAGTCAGGAAAGAGCCTGGGAATTTAATGATAAATAAGGAAAACAATTGAAATTTTACTCCATTGTCATGGAAAAGTCAGGGAATTTTGTACTATCACACAGGTCAGTTTTAATATAGATGAGCATGTACTTGTTATGTCATGTCAATGGCTATGGCCCTTTTTTATCCATGATTTCAGATTTGCTTTTGTGCAAAACGTTTGGAGTAACTTCTTGATTGATTTGAAGGTAATAATGCAGTTTTTTTTTCTTTTTAATCCTGTTGACTTTTGGTCAACTTGCATACCAATAATGCACAGTAAAAGGAATCAGAAAACAGAATGGGGACATTACCCCTTGTGCCTGAGCAATCTTACTCACACAGGTATATATTTAAACAATCAAAGATGATTTCTGGTTAATTTCATCATTAGTTTGTAACATTACAAATCATTAGCATTATAATTTATAAAATTGTCTGTGTTGGATTCTGACTGACACATTTTAAACCATTTTTTACACACCCAGCATTTTTAATACAAAAGGTTCAGTAAAAGTTGGGGTGGGGTTGACTTTAGTGGAGGTTGAGGCCATCTTTAATGACAGTATTTCTCACATGATAAAGACTGTTTCAGTAAAACATACTTGGGGACCCAGGGAAGGCACTTTCAAGATGCAATTTAGAATTTTGTATCATTTTCATATAGACTCTTTCAGTAATCGGAGTACACCGGCAGATATTTTTTTTAAAAACTGCCTTCCTTGGGTATCATGTATGTTTAAATGGAACAGCCCCAGGTCTAGGAGACCAGCCACCTTAATTCGTAAAATAAATTGGGTGTGAGCTTGTCATAAGACTATTCTTTCCTTACATAAATTTTTTTTCTAAAATCTTTTACAATGTGTGATCATCTTATTATTAGAAATGGGCTTATCATTGAAGAAATATGGTCAGTTTAGACATGGGATTATCATTGAAGAAATATGGTCAGTTTAGACATGGGATTATCATTGAAGAAATATGGTCAGTTTAGACATGGGCTTATCATAGAAGAAATATGGTCAGTTTAGACATGGGATTATCATTGAAGAAATATGGTAAGTTTATACATGGGATTATCATTGAAGAAATATGGTCAGTTTAGACATGGGCTTATCATTGAAGAAATATGGTCAGTTTAGACATGGGCTTATCATAGAAGAAATATGGTCAGTTTAGACATGGGCTTATCATAGAAGAAATATGGTCAGTTTAGACATGGGCTTATCATTGAAGAAATATGGTCAGTTTAGACATGGGATTATCTGTGAAGAAATATGGTCAGTTTCTTTGTTTTATGTGTTTAACAATGGAAAAGGTATGTGTTTGTGTTTGACATGAAACATACAGTCAGGGAAAATTTGTCTTTGATCAGAGAAAAATTCAGGGAATTTTGATTCCATTAACAAGTGTGAACCCTGCATCTATCAAAAGACGTGTTTGTATCTTTCGTACCCAAAACTGTATCACCTGCATTGATGAAACCTGTCACATGACTTCTTTTCTAGTAACAGTTAATATGACATGGTGTATAATCAAAAAATTATGATGTTAAAAACTTTTCTGTTTTTGGCTTTACAGAACTATTTAATGGGAAAAAAAAATTAAAATTGTTTGTGCCCTATTTGTCCGAAAAGCTGTAAGACTGATTTTCATCTGAGTTCCAAACTTCTTGAATATTCAGTTTAGATAAGAATAAAATGTAATCCCTCTGGCCACACCAAATCAATTTGTCATTCTTTGATAATCCCTCTGGCCACATCAAATCAGTTTGTCATTCTTTGATAATCCCTCTGGCCACACCAAATCAGTTTGTCATTCTTTGATAATCCCTCTGGCCATATCAAATCAGTTTGTCATTCTTTGATAATCCAACTGCTACTGTATGCAAGATAGGTAAAACAGTTTATAAACATCCACTATTAATTTGTCACTTGTAAAAAATACTACTTCAAAAATATACAAAACAAAACAAAAAATCCTGAAATAAACAGAAATTTCAGTTTTATGGCATTTTTTGAACTCCATATATGTCTAAAATTTGTTTTTATATTGAATCTTTGAACACAAACAAACTTGAATGTAGTTATAGCACCAGTCTGACTTCTAACTTTGCAGTTTGGTTTATGCTTAATAACTTTTGAAGAATTTCATTGAAACCAAATTTGGTATGAAGTTTTACTTTATGAAGATCAAGGTAAAGCTCAATTTTTGCCATTTTCTGGCAAAATTTTTCTGAGCTTTTGCACCTGTTTGATTTTGAACTTTGCATGTTTATTCCACTCTATAACTTTTGAAGGATTTCCTGTATTGTAACACAATATGATATTACTCTTTGCCTTGTGAAGGCCTGTGTCAGCTTTGATTTTTCACCATTTTTCTGCAAAGTTGTATGGAGTTATGGACCCTGTTTGACTTTGCATTTTGCCCTTCAATTAATAACGCTATAACTTTTACCTTTTATGAGGCTTGACATTATGAAGACCAAAGTCACATTTGATTTTTAACATTTCACTGCACAGTTTTAACTAAGTCTAGGTTTTATTCACTGTTTTCTGGCAAACTTTGACAGAGTTATGGTCCCTGTTTGACTTAAAGCTTTGCATTCAATGTCTGCTCATTAACCATTGAAGGACCTAATGGATTGAAATACAATTTTGTATGAGGTTTACTTTACAAAGATCTAGGTAAAGTTTGGTTCTCAATTTTCCCTCAAAATTGTATGGAGTTATGGCCCCTGTTTAAGTCTGAACATTGCCATTAAATTGCATTATATTGGCAGGAGCATACATGCCATGTGGACATATTTTTAGTTTTAAATTCTAAGAATGACCAATTAATTTGGCCTATAGAAAACTAAATGAGTTTACATTGATTCTTCTTTGTCCAGTACAGGTCTGAATGTCCAACTCAGTATTGCACAATATTGAGTTCTGAAATCTACAAAGCAGCAACAAGTCTACATGAAAAATCAGAAATTAACATTCCTTAATCACTTGTTACCCAGGGAAATGTAAATTTTGAAAGTTTTCAAACTTTTGCTTGTATATACTCAGTTGCTTGTGACTCAAAATGCCAAGATTTGTTTGTAAAATATATATGTATATTTTCATTTACGTATTTTATGCATGTTATTCAAGACTCTAAATCAAATACTCATCTGTAATAATTATAGGCACAGGTCAAATTTCCAGCATACGTGTATATATGTAATTTGTCACAATTCACAATTCCATAGGTACAAGTACAGTGAGGACACCTCTTTAATTATCATGTTTGAATTAATTACATGATGATCAGAAATTTAGCTTCTTCCCATGCTAACAAGATATTTGACATTTGATGGCTCAATATTAGGCCCATGGATGCATAACAAAGGAATTTTGGCTCTTTATTAAGGTATGACATGGGGAAGGGAGTGGGAGTGTTGTGGGGGTGGGGGAAGGTGGAGCTAAATATAATTTAGCCTGGCGATATGCAGCTGTGCTGCAGAATACAAGTCTGTATGTATGATTCTTCTCCATTTTTTGTACACAAAGCTTCTTTTCATTTGAAATCTTGCTACCCCCTACTGATTACTAGTACCTAAAATTTTGTTCAGGGATTTTTTTCAGATCTTGATCCTATAAGATAACTTTTGCCGATTTTCACATCTTTTGCAATTTGGAATAAGATAGATGAAACCAAGTTCAAACATAAATACTGGACTTTTGCCTAGAAATTACAAGTGTTCGTATCTGTAAAATGTCATATCCATGGAAATGTGATCTTTCTTAATTCTTTTGTTAATGTGATGTATGGATCCAGCTTTAGTGATATATTTAGCCTGTTGTGGCTACTCACACCAGTTCAGTGATGCTATGAATGCATTATTTATATTGGGGTACAAATTTTTATGGATTTCAAGGTAGCTAGAATCCACAAATGGAAAAATCCAGTCAGCAGTGGTTGTTCTATGGAGATGATGAAACTCCTTCACCAATCTACAAATTTAAGTTCAGACAAAAATGTCCTTTTTTTTCTACAAACCTTACAAATTTATACTTACACAAAATCACCTTGTTTACAGTATTCTGACAGTCTAGTCAGTTTTCTGTCTCGGTTCAAAATGTGTAACATTATTTGTTATGCGGCCTTCCATAATCTTAGAAGAAATAATGCATGAAAGTCTCAAATCTTTGTGTATTCTGAAGAAAGATTTGTAATGTGTTATATACAGTTACTGTGCAATTTTTATTTATCAGTGTGTATCACTTTTGGTATGCACCTTTATATTCATAAAAGCTTGGATATGTTTGCTGTTTAGCATCTTGTTTTATGTCAGCAATTAGGAGAGCTGTGGCCACTGATAAGTGAGCAATTAGGGGAGTTGTAGCCACTGATGTGTGAGCAATTAGGGGAGTTGCAGACACTGATGTGTTATCAATTAGGAGACTTGTGGCCACTGATGTGTTAGTAATTAGGGGAGGTGTGGCCACTGATGTGGGAGCAATTAGAGGAGTTGTGGCTACTGATATGTGTGAGAAATTAGGGAGGTTGTGGGCAGTGTTTTGTGTAAGCAATTAGGGGAGTTGTGAGGGTTGTGACCACTGTTTTGTGTGAGTAAGTACAGGATTTGTGGAGACTGATTTGCTCTCCTCCTTAATCTTGGTTAACATGAGCTAAAGCAAGATTTATTGATGGGTGGAGTGGTGGTAGTGGGGATGTAGGAACTGTATGTGCAGTTATAAATCATAATCAACACAATATATTTAAACATTGGAACACTAGTGTATCTTGCTGCTGAAGACAATGAATGAAATAGTAACTGCTTACCTATACTTGTCATACACATGTATATGTGTTTGTGTGTGTATTTGAGGGATCAAACTGTGATTCCAAGCATGGTACATTTCTTTTTCATTTATATTTCTGTTTCAAGATGCTATAGTTTACATGACTAAAGGCCATTACAGATTGTGATACATGTACTTACTCTTTTTTAACAGTAAAAATACATGTAACATAAAGGTACATGATAGGAAAATGTAATGTGATTTATACAACAAAAGTTATATATATATGCTTTTGCTGTTCGGGAAATTATAGCTATATCTGCAATTCTTTTTGAAAAAATTTATGTAAAAGAATGCTTGCATGCATTTCTACAATGTAATTTTTCAATAAACATGAAAACATTTAAATAATAGTTTTTTCATCGTTTCCATTTTTAATTCTACTGGTCATAGACCAGAAGATCTTGTGCAATGCAATGATGGCCTGTTGTTCACTATCTGTCATCCATCCATTATGACAAGTTTGTTATCTCTACTCCTATACAACTGGGAGAATTGTCATGAAACTTCACACATGCATCCCTAGGTAGTTGGTCTTAAATTAAAAGGGTGCCTCTTCGACATATGACATGGCCACCATGGTGACTATCATAAAAGTCCTGTTAGTAGTACTTAAACAGTTGTCCATAGCAACATGGAGATTTCAATAAAAGACTTGATATGATATCTAGTTGGTAATTGGTGCTGATCGGACCTCCAATGTGGCTGCTAGATGTCCATCTTGAAATGTTGTTATTGCTACTTATTCTAATTAGATGGCCAAACACTTTCTCTTGAAAAATTCTTTTGATGTCTTGTTGGTCTTAAATTAAAATTGTGCTGATCAGACATCCAATATGGCAGCTATCTTGAAAATCTTGTTCCTACCACACCTGACCATATGGTCATATCAACATGGAGTTTTCACTTAAAGACTTCTTATGATATGTAGTTGATTCTAAATGAAAATGGTGCAGATCAGACCTTCAGCACTGCCCACATGTCAGTCAAGTTGAACATCTTGTTATTCAGTAGTTACTTCATGTGAATGGATAGTCATACCAAGATGGAGTTTTCACTAGAAGAATTCTTATATGTCATTGGTACCAAATGAAAATGGTACCAATCAGTCCTTCAGTGTGGCTGATATGGTAGCCATCTTGAAAATCTTGTTATTGCTTCCTCTCCTGAACAGATGGTCATGTGGGTTTTCACTGAATGACTCCATGAGATACTAGTATCTAGTTCGTCCAAATGAAAATGGTCCTGATTAAACCTCTGATATTTGGCGGAAATCGTTTTAGTTTTGAAAATCTTGTTATCACTACTTCTCTTGAAGGTATGCTGGTAATGACATGGGGTTTCAGAAAGGATAAAAGGACACAAGATAGTACAAGGGGGCAAATTGCTTCGCTGCTGTCCCTCAGTATGTACATGCATATTTCGACTTCAAATTCATTTTAAAACTGTAGCACAAAATCTATTAGACTTAGAGTCATGAAATTTTTCATACTTGGTCATGAATAGATGAGCTGGTTAGACTTTCAGGCCATTATAGCAGTTTTTCTTTTTCACATTTTTGAACTTTGAGGACTTTTTTTGCACCAAAGGACTTGTTCGCACAATGAAGCAAAAACCCTTGGGGGTAAACGAATGAATTTTGGTACACATATTTCTATTTACCTATAGATGACCTGATTCGATTTTTAAGTTGCAAGAGGAATAGTTTATTTGCAGTATTTTTTAGAACAAAAGTCTTCTTATCACATTTTAGCAAAAACCATTTGAGGTAGACAAATGAAATGTGTTGTGCCTGTTTGTATTGAGGTAGACAAATGAAATGTGTCTATTTGTATGCAGAAATAGACAAATGAAATGTGTTGTGCCTGTTGTATGCAGAAATACATTCTTGTTTTGCAGTTTGAGATGGGAGGAGATGCATGTTTAAAAAAATAAAATCTAGTTTATTGATTGAGATTACTGCTTTAACGAGATTACTTCTTTAACGATGTCCACTTTTCTGAAAGAAGGCGGGACAGGTATAAGGTGAAGTGGAGAGGATATTGGCATACCTCTATGCTACTTTCATGTATTGTGACTGAAATTTCTTTATATGTTGTATCAGGGAGGCGATGAGCTGAGTAAAGCAGACAGCTGATGGAAATGGCTACATCCATATGTGCGAAAAATGAACTTGACTAGTCCAAAGTACACTAGCCTTATAAGTTATTAAAACAGGAAAAATTACTTTTGCCAGCGTAGACAATACTAACTTCTGAAATAGCAATAAAGGAATTATAAAATATAAAATAAATCTATTAAAATAGCTATAAACCAGTTTGTTTTTCCAAATTACCTCTGAAGTCCAGGAAATGAAAAAGACCAAGCTGAGCTAGTAGTCTTTCGAAATATGAACATCTGAAGTAAGGCCAAGTTCTATACTCTATAACCCAAATAACACCCATCAATCATGCATCAAAATAATGGGAATTAAAACTAATTTTAACTATACCCATCATATACAATGTCTTTTTTTTTTTTTTTTTTTAAACAGGATAACCAGTGAGAAAAGCCTGGGAAATTCTTTTTCTTTAAAAATCAAATCCATTGCAAAGTACGAAACTGTGGACCCGAACTAATATGAGGTTGTAGATATGACGTCACTTGTAACCTAAGAGTATGGTGGTGATCTAGACTAGTGGAGAGATTGGATGTAAAATAACATGGCTACGAGCTCTGTCTCTTATTACAGAATGCAAAATAAGATCACTTATGTAAATTAAACAATCACAATAACAGTCATGTAAAAGAAAATTATTAAAAAAATGAAAAGTATACAAGACCATGGGGAATCTTTAGTCGTTAACGACCTCCCAAAAATCGGTCATGCAGGCTCTGTGTTGCGCGAAACCCACGAGACCTCAATAATTGTTACACTGAACAAATTCATTCTTCAACGAAAATTTACTTTGTGTGTTTGATAAGAATCGGGTGAATTTTCAAATACTCCTTCAGCAACAATTTTATGGAGAAATAATGATATGGTACCGTCTGTACTCGCATATATACCGATACCAACTGCAAAATGCATAGACCCAGATCTGCCGTCGCATAATGCCCCGGCAGATCTGGGTCTATGCAGTTTGTAACGACTAATCAGTAGAACAAACAACATATACCCTGATCTGCCAGCGCATTATGCGACGGCAGATCAGGGTCTATGTTTGCATTTGGACTCTGGTTATACGCGAGTACGACGGTATTTTTCCCATACTTTTCTATGTAATGGCCCTTACATGGGTATAGACATTTAACTAAGAGTAGCGTACATGTACACCAACCTATACATTATTAAGTGATTTGAGATTGCTTGGACCCTTAGCTTAGTATAAATTATTAAGTGATTTGAGATTGCTTGGACCCTTAGCTTAGTATAAATTATTAAGTGATTTGAGATTGCTTGGACCCTTAGCTTAGTATAAATTATTAAGTGATTTGAGATTGCTTGGACCCTTAGCTTAGTATAAATTATTAAGTGATTTGAGATTGCTTGGACCCTTAGTTTAGTATAATTTGTTCAACAAGTTAAGTAATCCAACATTTCATAATCTACCATCCGTTACGCTAAGACATTTACATGTTGTGAATACAAATACTTATATTTTAGAACACTCAAAAGACTCAGAATTGTGCCCTTTAGAGAAGGGTATAGAGGTGAAATATCTACATAGACTTAGGCTAATGGTTTTGTAAAGGCTCTCCCTTATGAATAGAGTATTTTATATGGAGTAGCTGTTAAAACAAGTTTTACTGTAATTCGTGTTTGCTGTACAGTACATCTGAATAATTTCTTTCGCAAAATACTGGCATGTACTGTGTTAATTTTTACTCTTTTTTTTTCTTCAAATTGCAACCTCGCTAATAATGATGTAGAATCGAAATATAATCAATTATAGAGGACACTAGTGAGTCCTCTTTATTAATTTTGGGTGGGTGGGTGTGTTTTTATTTTCTTTACATCCAGGTGTTTTGGGGCTGTTGCTATTTATTTAATTAGAAGAGTACTCCCTTTCTGAACTGTCTTTCTTGAGTCTCACAGATAGTTTCGTATTTTCAAAAGTAACAATTCTATTTTTGTTTTAAGAATTTATTTACAAGCCTAGATACTTGACTATACGTGCGCCTGCTTACTTCCTGTGCATCTACTTAGGACGAGGCTGGACGAATCTAACATTTTCAGAAGAATTGATTTGGAAACTGGGTTTAGTGTAGAGCAACCAGTAAAGGAATGTGATGCAAATGAAAAAAGTAATTTGTGAATAAATATATAATAGCAAACTCGAAGTTTCTTTGCGATAACTGATCCGAGATCGAGGAATCTTCAAGAGGAGATACATCTTCCATGTACTGTGTAAGTCGACTTGTTTCTATATTAATATGTCCTCCTTTATATTACTATTTTACTTGATATACCGATCAAACGATGACGTAGCCTGTAATAAAACGATGAGGTAATCTGTAATCAAACGATGAGGTAATCTGTAATCAAACGATGAGGTAACCTGTAATTAAACGATGAGGTAATCTGTATTCAAACGATGAGGTAACCTGTAATCAAACGATGAGGTAACCTGTAATCAAACGATGAGGTAACCTGTATTCAAACGATGAGGAAACCTGTAATCAAACGATGAGGTAACCTGTAATCAAACGATAAGGTAACCTGTATTCAAACGATGAGGTAACCTGTATTCAAAACGACAAGGTAACCTGTTATCAAACGATGAGGTAACCTGTATTCAAACGATAAGGTAACCTGTAATCAAACGACGAGGTAACCTGTATTCAAACGATGAGGAAACCTGTATTCAAACGATGAGGTAACCTGTAATCAAACAATGATGTAACCTGTATTCAAACGATGAGGAAACCTGTAATCAAATGATGAGGTAACCTGTAATCAAACGATGAGGTAAATTGTATTCAAACGATGAGGTAACCTGTAATCAAATGATGAGGTAACCTGTATTCAAACGATGAGGTAGCCTGTAATCAAACGACGAGGTAACCTGTAATCAAACGATGAGGTAACCTGTAATCAAACGATGAGGTAACCTGTACTCAAACGACTAGGTTACCTGTGTCTTTGTCTCTTTATTAGTTAATAGGTCCTACTTTGTATAACTGATTTACGTTATATACCGATCTTACTATGAGATACCCTATGGTTGTGTGAAAATAAATCAAAATAATAGAAGATTGGTCTGGAATAGTCAAACGACCAAACGTTCGATTATGATTTTCAATAATCGAATATAAACGATTTAAATTTTCATAGTTTTAGATGTTCGACTTGTTAAGAACAAATACAATTTCGAAAAAAGTAAAATATGTAAATAACAGCTTACAGTTAATAGAGACTTCGTCTGCTAAGCACAACCCAAGCGTCGAATACGTGGCATTTGACTTTACGGCATGCAAGCAATCTAAACATTAATAAGTAAATATCTCCGACCGATTAAAATCGAGTATTGATCGGTTATGATAAACCAATCATCGATCTTTAAATTCAACCGATTCCCAGCACTAGTAGCCTGTGCACAAATTTCATCTTCGAAGACGAGCCAGAACAACGATCAGATCTTTGTAGAAAAACTCAGATGACGAAGGAACGAACGTCTTTAACGTTGTATACACGCAGAATGTATGCAATATAAATGGTTACAAGAATAGACTTGGTATATTTTTAAAAAGTACCAAAGAGGATGCGAGTGAAATATTGCATGAAAGTTAAATTCAAACCAAATGGAACATTTTTCTTTCCTATCACGCTTATAATTGGATACAATTGTGAAGGTCTGTGCAAAGAATGAACCAACAGGAAATTCTGTTGATGGCCTGCTTCACCTCTATATAGTATATAATTCAAAAACGTAGTATAGCCAGTTTACAAAGAAACGTAGATCATTACATCCTCCATTTACTTTCTGTGTTAGTATAAGTGATAAATATGAATGCATACATGCAACAGTGTAGAGAAAACTGAACTACAAACGATTCAAAGTGTCGGGCATACTTTGCCAAAGCAATTATGATTGCCGTAGATACCTAACTACAATATAAGAGAGAGAGAGAGAGACTGTTATAGCGTAAACGTTCAGTTAGTAACACAATAAATGACCCACACGATCCCATTACACAAGACATGACTTACTTTATCTATTGCTATAAATATTGCTGATCAAAACTGTTTTACTCCTTAGATGATACATTACTGTGTATTAAAGCGATGTCATCCCATGGTATTACTGTGTATTAAAGCGATGCCATCCCATGGTATTACTGTGTATTAAAGCGATGCCATCCCATGGTATTACTGTGTATTAAAGCGATGCCATCCCATGGTATTACTGTGTATTAAAGCGATGTCATCCCATGGTATTACTGTGTATTAAAGCGATGTCATCCCATGGTATTACTGTGTATTAAAGCGATGTCATCCCATGATATTACTATGTATTAAAGCGATGTCATCCCATGGGCTACAGCAGTAAATAGTTTTATATTACCACATACATTAACGTGAAAGCATCTTAAGGTCTACCTGCTATTCGCATCTCAGACTACACGCTTAGGATTCATGTGACCATGTTACTTGTAGTTATGCTCTACTTTTAGAAGGGGAAGCCCCTACATAAGTCTAAACGTGACCTTCTCTCAACGCGATTTTCGTTTTCGTTTTATTTTTTCTTGTTTTTGGATTATTTTTTTTATATTTTTTCTTTTTTTTTTTTTTTTTTTTTTTGTTTTTACATTGAACACAATCTTGATTTCACGATTTTTCGACATTTTGAATCGGACAGAAAAAACAAATTCAAAGTAAAATTTATGACAATATATAAAACAGTGTCCCTTGAAGTGTTGCCAGTAAATTTAGCTGCTAACATCACATTGAGTCGACTCTAGTTTCGCATACATTTTTCTTTAAAACTTCTGCTTTCTACGTTTCCGCCAATCGCCTCGCCCTCCTCACTATGCATGCACAGGAAGCGGAAAGCGACATGATATCATCGATATAAATAGATTTTTGTCGTATATACTGCTTTTTTAAGTTGTGAAAGACATGTACTCTGTTGTGCTATTTATAACACAACTTGGTCTTCTATCAATGTGTGAAAGACATGTACACTGTTGTGCTATTTATAACATAACTTTGTCTTCCATCAATGTGTGAAAGACATGTACACTGCTGTGCTATTTATAACACAACTTTGTCTTCCATCAATGTGTGAAAGACATATACACTGTTGTGCTATTTATAACACAACTTTGTCTTCCATCAACGAGTGAAAGACATGTACACTGTTGTGCTATTTATAACACAACTTTGTCTTCCATCAATGTGTGAAAGACATGTACACTGTGGTGCTATTTATAACACAACTTTGTCTTCCATCAATGTGTCAAAGACAGTCCACTATTGCCTGGAACATATTCTATTTTCATCGTACGTGACTGGTACACCATTCTGCTATTCTATTTTCATCGTACGTGACTGGTACACCATTCTGCTATTTACAGAAAAAATGGGCAGACATGACAAACACTTTAAAAGGAGAATTTCTTTACATTACTGGTGTAAAATCCTTGCAACTGACAATATCCACATTACTTCCCTTGTGCAATACTCGAGCAGTAAGTACAACTGAAATTAGCACCACCAGCATCACAAAAATTTGAACCAGACCTGCCGCTGTCCTATTGGATTTAATTAATATAAGATTTTGATTATACATGTATTTGATAAATAGCGTAACTTCCATTATTTCAAAACTATCTATTATACGATATTTTTGAAACTATTTTCCAGTTTAAATGCACATCTCTAGTGGTAAGAATGTGACGAGTCATGTGCAGTTCCGAGCCGATTGTTTTTTGCAAGTATGTTAGTCAGGGTTAGGCGGTACGCCCATCTAAATGTAGCCCCAATCACAGCTACGAAGAGGTTTGCAACTATCAAGCCGTCATCAGGAAATGACATGAATGTTATTTTACAATCTTAAAGGCGTGTGCAAATATTTAAAGAGCTTTTTTGTGGTGATTTCTAAGTGTTCTTAAACCATGAAATTATGCTGTAGTATTGCCGCTGCACATCTCTGAGTTTCAAATGAATGACTCACAGAACAAAGAACCATCTGCCTATTGATTAGCACAGAGGGAATAAAACAGCCACTGGACTGAAACAGTTAACGCACGATGCATTTTTATTATTATTTTTTTTTTAAATACGGTACAATTGATGATTATTGTACATAAGAAATATTCACAAGCCAAGAAAATGCAGTTAATTTTAATTAATCAAGTTCTGACATTATTTGACACTATTATTACTTAATGTGTGCCAAACCATGGCTTTTAAATGCTAAAAGCAGTTTGTAAACCAGTATAAAGCATGAAAACCAATAGGTCAATGCTTACATCAAGTGATGTACCTGCTAATCATACAAACTGTCTTACAAACTTGTGTTGAAAGTATAGACATTTTTTCAAGGGGTGCGGGGGGGTGCGGCAGGAGGAGTGAGACCTTCATCATATACTACAGGCGATGCGAACACAAAATATACATTGGGGTCTTAATTGAGCTGTTAGAAACACAAAATACACATTGGGGTCTTAATTGAGCTGTTACAAACACAAATTACACATTGGGGTCTTAATTGAGCTGCTACAAACACAAAATATACATTGGGGTCTTTTGGGCTGTTATAAACACAAAATATAGATTGAGGTCTTAATTGAGCTGTTATAAACACAAAATATACATTGGGGTCTTAATTGAGCTGTTACAAACACAAAATATACATTGGGGTCTTAATTGAGCTGTTACAAACACAAAATATACATTGGGGTCTTAATTGAGCTGTTACAAACACAAAATATACATTGGGGTCTTAATTGAGCTGTTACAAACACAAACTATACATTGGGGTCTTAATTGGGCTGTTACAAACACAAAATATACATTGAGGTCATAATTGAGCTGTGTTATTGATAATAAATCGTTCAATCATATGCAGCACTGCTTTCAAGCGTAAATGTAACGGCACCTTACCTATCTGTATCTTAGGAACTAGATGTTCGTCAATTGGGTAAGTACTGTTTATTCACACTGTTCGTCAATTGGGTAAGTACTGTTTATTCACTGTTAATGTTCTCAAATACTGAACACATACGTATCGTATGAAAATAAAGATATTTTATAAGGATGCAGATATACCAGACACACTGGCAAATTGGGCACGCCTGTTAATTAACAGTTGTAAAATCCATAAATTCCAAAATAGCCGCGCTAATGAGTACATTTTCCTATCTTTTAGTGTGTTTTAAATAATTGGTAAAATAAAATGTATGGTTTGATGCCTATCGTATGCATATTTTCAAGTCACGAGTCAAACTGTTCTCTACTGGTTTCATTACTTTCATGCACTGAGGTATACTCATGTTGAATATTTGCTTACATGGCCTTCTATTTATCAGCGAAATTCAAGAATTCAAGTATTATTATTTTGATGTAATTATAACTGAGGTGCATTTCTTACAGCCTCAATTCTTCTTTGCAGGTGCTTATCATAACAGATCATTTATGGCGAATGGTGCTAAGTTTGTATTATAAAGTTATAAAATTGTTCTGCTATTATATTTTGGCAGAATAATACCGTTAATTAAAGTGTTCATTTATATAAAGATGATAACAAAAAGACGGTATCTTCCAATAACCAGAGACATCAATAACTCAGAGATTGGCAACTCCCAGCTGGATCGTTTGTTAACATCACGTGGTACTGCGTGATTAAGCGAAATTACTTCTACTGCAAGAACACGCATCTTCATATTGCGTCTCGAAATTCAGATCGATCTTATTAATATGTGATATCTCTTGGATATATCTATATTTAACATGAAAATAAAAATGTACTATCATTTGTATCTTTTCTTAGAAATTTTGTGAGAAAAGGATTTCCGTATGTAAGTAATGAGTCCAAAAGACAGATGTGACATCGATAGTGAAATAGGCGGGTAATATCTCCGTTGCCTACTTTTATGCATTTCTTCATCTTGCATTAAAATCAAGTCATATTTGGTATCATTTAAAAGCTGACTAAATTTTCAGCTGATTGCACAAGCTTTAAAAAAGCTAATTTTAATTTTAAGGGTCATGTCTATGGTCTAAACATGAGAATAATAATGTCTTTAAATAATCTGTACCACTTTTCCGTCACAACTTTGAAATAGGTATCAGTTGTTCTATTTTATGCATTTCGTCATCTTCCATTCAATTAAGTCATATTTGGTAACATCTGAAAGCTAAATAAATTTTCTGATGATTGCATAAGGTTTAGGAAAGCTAATTTTAAGGAGCATATCCAAGGTTTAAGGAGCATATCCAAGGTTTAAGGAGCATATCCAAGGTTTAAGGAGCATATCCAAGGTTTAAGGACAATATTTAGGTTCTAAATATAAGCAAAAACCTCACTTCTCCAATGATAATGAAATATAGCTGATGCAGATGTGTGGAACAGTGCTACAATGTATCCTCAAAAATCTGTATCAACTGGTTTTACATTATTGCGGAAATGTCATCACAAATATTTGAATTATAAAAACCCTTTACTGTCAAAACTGTTGCTCTTAAAACAACCGGGTAAAGTGTCATCACATGTTTACTACCGTGCATACAGTGACCGGTAGTTTACATCCCTGACTGGGGGCCCGGGGTGGCCAAGTGGCCTAAGGCGCTCGCCTTTACCGACCACTGCCATCTCACCTCTGTTCGCGTGGGTTCTAGTCTTGGGCTCGGCCAATGTGGTTATGTGGGAAAGCTTGCCAGTAGCTTCCCGTGGGTAGGTGGTTCTTCCCGGGTTCTTCCTCCACCAGATATACTGGCCGCCATATATACCTTATCATGTGCTGAAAAATGGCGTTAAACCCATAAAAACAAACCAAACCAAACATCCCTGATTCGTTTTCCACTGCGTAAACATAAATGGCCCTTTACCCAGACACTCATCGTGTCGACACCCTTATTTGCACATGAAAAGGGTGCGACTAGACAGTACAAAGACTGTGGGGGAGTTGCCGATCTCTGTGTTATTAATGTCTCTGCAATAACTGTAAAACTTCAACAGCATCTTGCGGCATGTACATGCAAATGAAGTGTTTTCGTTTCGTCCATTTCTTCAGCTGTTGTCTAGATTTTCGCGCCAATTCCTGACATAAACGGATACATGGGTTATGGCTGTGTGTACACTGTTTTTCGCAGCAACTTTACACATAGTTCGAAAGAAATAGAAAACCAGCTACTATAAACCACTTATCCGGGGGACCCAATAAATAAGAAGAATTTGTATCAACCTACACCGCTTCCGTTGCCCGGTACAGTTTTACTTTCAATATGAACCAAATACCTCAGCTCACTAGATGCAGTGTGCATGCTCAGCAGTTCGCTTTCAGCGAAGAAAGCAGAGAGGATTCCGATTGTTTTATACCCTGGGAGATGAACCATTTAATATCTGTAGGCTATTCAATTTACGGGGTGTGTGACGAGAACAGTATTGGTCATTACAATGTATCTTTTTGTGTACGGCTGTGAAAGACAGTCCAACAAGGAAGTACTATTCACTTAAAGATATAAAAACAGCCCGCCCCCCCCCCCCCAAAAAAAACCGCCTTGATGCCAAAATACAATTTTAATCAAATATGTTTACGTTCTCGGGCTTCGAGACATGGCAAAATAAAAACAACTTTAGCTTTGTAACTCTACATCTGATTCCATATATGTTATGCGCACTGTGCATACATTTCGAGCATTAGCTTTTGTTTTTGTTAAGCTATTGTATAGTTTGTTAAAAAAAATAAAATCCACCTAATCAAAAAGAGATAACCACACAAAAATGTTGACGTTCAGCGGACAACAATGACTTGAATTCAGTTATCAAAATGTAAACAAGTTAGAGCGCTTTTAAAAATGCATGCTTTGTAAAAAAAAATATATCTCTCGATGGCTGTGGGCAGGGGATATATAGGAGCCATCTTTAATCAATTTTGGTTTGTCTGTCCATCAAATACTAACGTGATCAAGAATAGTGAGATTTCCAACAAAGTGTATAGATTGCTTTATATGAAAAAGACAGGACTGTATAAAACAAAGTATTAGTCGTATGTCTTAGTTTTATAGTCAATTTATCATATAACAATATTTGCACAGTAAAAACATTTTTATATGACCTTTATTAAGTTAACATGTCTAACATTTTCGGGTATTTTGTACATTTTATTCAAACTAAGACTCGATTTCTGTATACAGGACAAAGAAAACAATATCTGAATGAGCTTAGTAATGTTAGTACTTCCAAATCAGAGTTACACTCTTTCCTGAAACTAGACTGTATCAATGTTAGCCTACAAACTCGTTTCATGGTAATTACCGTGATTTTATTCCACATATAGCTCAACATTCTTCAGTTTCTTCAACAATGATTGCATTCATGCAAATCTGCTAATGACGTCACACAATAGCAAGAGTGCAAGTGGAACTGTTACATCACGTTCCCACAGAAGTTTTAA
The DNA here is from genome assembly GCA_029931535.1 of Margaritifera margaritifera. NCBI lineage: Eukaryota > Metazoa > Mollusca > Bivalvia > Unionida > Margaritiferidae > Margaritifera > Margaritifera margaritifera. The sequence continues at coordinate 2,239,092 of JAQPZY010001572.1, read as the reverse complement.
TGGCGGTGAAAATATTCGTTTTTAAGGAGTGAATATTGTATGTAAGTTTCTCAGTAACCAGTGATGCGTTCTCATGGCCACAACATAGTCATTTGGGTTTACGCATCAAATCCGCTGATATAAACCAACGCTTGATACCCCTTGGTTGTAAAAATGTATCTCTCTGTCCTTTCAAACGGCAATTCAGCTATGCGTCTATGCGTCCGGCTGACTTCCCTGCTTCCAAACTGCTCACCAGGTGGTGCTCTTGCTTCTCTCGACACCCTACTGCCACCACAAGTTGATATCTGAAACTTTCCGGCAAAAACCCCTGTTCTTGTTTTTACTTTGTTTTTCATGGGATTCGCAAAAGTAACGGAAAATACACCAATTTTAAGCCTTGAGCCATCAACTCAAGGACTGTAATTGTTACCTCTTCATCTTTTTCCCGCTAAAATTCTACGTAAAAATCACTGAAACGATAAATAAAATTAATGCTGACCATGAAGTCACACAATCAGTACATGCACATGCAGAACGTCTTTAGTCTTTTCCGTCGCATTCTCAGACCCCCCCCCCCCCCCAACACACACACACACACACACACACACACACACACAAATAAAATAAAAATCGGATGCATTCGCAGCACTCCGGTTGCTTCAGCGAGACAAAAATATGCCATGAGTGTATGTCGGGGTCGTAATTTAGAGAAAAATTATATATTTTGTTTCCCGGAAATTTCTTAACAAAAAAAGAAACCGCTATTTCCACGTCTGGATTGCTGTTGGATTGATCCAGAAGTTACGAATGAAAATATAGTTCGATGCATTCGCAGCTTCTCGGTCAATCCTTGTTTCGTAAATAGCAGAGGTGGTCCGAATGGCAACTATCTGTTTACATTCAAAGTATGATCCGTAAATTTGATCCTATAGTGGCAAATGCCTCAGAGGCCATACTACAATCGCGCCACCTAGTACCAGTTGAATAAGGTGAAATATATTCAATAATGTGCTTAGGAAGCAGTCGGCCATAGTGATAATAATACTGGACTAATCCCGAAATGTTCCATGAATGTAAGCATCTCTGCTTAAAGATTACACTATTACACTGCAACGGTTCCTTGATATCATTCTCTAGGTTGCAGTTACACAAAAAGGCTTACAATAATAACCAATCAAAATCAAGAATTATGCAACAGCTGTTTCTTGTACATGTACATCGGCCGTAATGAACTTCTCTATCATTCGTGTTTGTCCGTTGATGCACGTCCTAGTAAACGTAAAAACAACACCTAGCACAATGAAACAAAGTACACTTTGACCAAGCAGTAGGTACAAATACCACATGGGTGTATAATTTTCCATTAGGTAGCCAAAATACACTGGGTTCAACATCGGACCGCTTGACGCTGCAATGAAAAACAAAGACGTGATTTTTCCAGAGACTGGGAGGATACTTTCATCTGTCCATGTGAACATAGTTGGAAATATTATAGACAAGGCTAATCCGTTTAAGATGCTGAATACCCAGATAAGACTGTCCATCAGGAACAGTCCCCCCAACACCATCCCGGTCAATGAGATAACCAGAATTGTGTAGAATAGAAAGAGAAGGGTGGCTGGTTGGAGAAGGTACACAATGAAGATACCCAGGAATCGACCTCCACTAAATGCGGCCCAGTATACTGATGTAATGACCGATCCTTGCGACTTGCTCCATCCCATGTACATCACGCAGAAGGTCATCAGATACGACGAGAACGTCTCCTCCACGGCGTTATACAGGTGAAACATCAGCATGAGCATTAGAACTATAACTACCTTGACTGTCAGGGACAAAGATACTGATCTTCTCTCCACTTTGTCTTCGTTGGAAGTCTTGTTTGACTTCGAATGGGATCGGTTCTTGATATACATTACAAGGAAAGGGACAGAGAAGGCAATACCAAATATCATGCTTATTAAATAAGAGTAATGCACCCTGGTGTCTGCCCAGATTTCCATGACGGGACGAGAAATATTTACAGAATACGCTTTCGCTTGTTCGGGATCTAGTGTCTCAGTAAGATCTGTCAGATTCACAGTTATGTTGGCATCGGCTGTCGTGTTAAATTCCGCAGAAACAATTGTCATTTTAGGGGCCAGAAAAGGTTCAGTAATGAAGGGAGCGATGATGGCCCCTGCAGCATACGTAAAATTTAATGCCTGCATGTAAGGTCTTCCTTCAGGACCCCAAGTGGATAATACCTGTGCATTACCTCCTAAAAAAAGGAGAGAACGAAATCTAAAGATTTAGGTTTTAATCTCTCTCTCTCTCTCTCTCTCTCTCTCTCTCTCTCTCTCTCTCTCTCTCGATAGAACGCATCGATATGCAAACATCTACAACAGAATAATCACGGAAAGGAACGGACTGTTTTGGGAATTAAACTGAATCAGTGTCACAGGATAGCAGTGGATTTTGTTTAGAAGTAAAATCGTTCCCATTAACTCCAAAACAGATGTTGTTATAGTGTCAGTGTCTTTTTGGAGTAATTTTAATATCATCTTGCTCGTGCAACTACAAGAGATAGATTGATATAGAGGAATACACAGTCCTGCCATGACACGAAGACAAGTTACTTTTCACGTGCATCATAAGCAAAATTACTATATTTTATAAACAGAGTGCTTTGCTAAAATATATGGAGAAATTAAATGTTATAGATTTGTAATAATTATTGAATAATATGATTTCTTAATTGTTTAATCTTTGCTTTTTACTCAGGTGAATTACTTCAAGCATTGTTTGTAAATGTTACATGACTGTTTCAGAATGTTGCGAAATGGTGACTATGCGAAAAATCCAAATTACCCCCACCCCACTCTCGCCAGCACCATGGGTATTTGAGGGAGCAAGACCTTACAACATGAAGATACTACCACTTTTACAGCAATGTTGAGAGCCCCAAAGAGACAGGTTACAGTGACTCTTATTAAGTTGAAGACACACTGTCACCATCAGAAGCTTTTGCTTTTGTAACTTTGACGACAGGATATGAAAAGGTATTAGAAGTAAATTAAAAAGGCCATTTATAAGCAATTTTAAGAAAAATAAATATAGAAAGTAATTTACAGTTACCTATTTTTGGTGTATGACGTTGTCATCACAAGATGCACATACACTGTAGATTATGTCTCAAAAGCTGTATAAAAAAAAAGAGTTACAGTCCAGACATATACGATGGACGGACAGATCGAATTCTGTATACCTCTTGAAGCGTGCTTGTCTCAGGTGAGTAGGGGGTGGGGTGGAGATAAAACGATATTGATGAATTGATAAAGCAAAGTATATTTTACCTGTATCAAATGCTCCCAGAAAACACCCGGTGAGGAACCGTACGGCCATCATTAAGTAAAAGGAAGAGCACCATGGAATTGATCCGCTGACTGTAGCTCCCCCAAGCAGTGAGCAAAAGAGGAAAAGAACTTTGTTGTAGCGGTCGTACAATATTCCACCAATCAGAGCGCCAAACAGATAGCCGCCCGTGCCAGCTGTTAGAAGCCATGACGATGTGGCTAAATCCTCACCGATGATTAGTCGGAGATCTGGGAAGGCGGGGCCAGTCTGTCCAACCAGTAAGCCCTGTGTCAATATAAGAAATATATTTATGAACGAAGGCCAAAATAGAATTTAGTCTCCGTAGAAAAGTTTCATATTTCTTTTGAACTCTCAACATACAAGCAGAGAAAAAAAAAGGGATTCGTTATATTAAAACAACATATTGAGATTGACCATACTGACAAAGAAAACATCAGCATCGCCTTTGAATTTGTTTCTTAAAAAATATTTCAACTATATCTTTGCATTTTGTTTAATTTTAATTGTATCGTAAGTTTGTCAGTAAAGAAACTAATTTATTTTTCTTGTCTATGAAATACTAAGTCTCCATGAAAAATTTATGAATATCTAATGTTATGTATGTAGTTTATTTCGAATTTATATGTACAGATTTAATATACCAGTAAAATAAATGAAACGCAGATCCAGATTGTGTATATAAATTTATTTCTGTACGCTGTCTCTGATTTTATCCGTGTCCAAACCCTTTTTCGCTGCGTTAAAGGAATTTTGGCGTCTACTGCATTTTGCCCTGACCCATTAATCTTGCCATCTAGGAAAGTCTCGTTTTCCTCGAACTCTGGCACCATTTCCGCATCGTTTAGATATGGCACACTCATCATTGCTTTATTGGCATGCCTAGTAAACGCAAAACTGAAAATGAAATTGTATTCTTCTGTTGCTTGGTCTTTTATGCTCCCTTATATTATGGTCTTTATTCAAACTTACATTAAGTTTATAATTAAATTTCAGATACCAGAATTGCTAAGTTCATTAAGAACCCAATAGTAAAAACTTTGTGTCTGATCATGAAACACGTTAACAGCCAATCTCGTTCTCGCTGTACAACTTTCATTACCAAATTCATTTGGTTAACACAAGTTGAAAAATAAACGAAGTTTAAATTTTTTTTTTTTAAAAATAGAAGTTGAAATAGCAATTTTTGACGGACGCTAGACGGACACAGGTTTATATCATCAGCTCACATAGCCTTGGGCCAGGTATTAAGAAAAAACTGGAGATAGGAATTTGGATGGGGCTTCTATTGTTGTGTATTTCAAGGTGTAGTTGGGATATGAAAAAATAATGTTTTGATCAGAATTAAAAGCACGAGAAATTTTAACCCATCCATTTCTCAGTAGTTCATCCCACCCCATCCTACCCCTCTTATTTGTAGATTCGAATAAATGAAGAACTTGTCTGTAAGTATATTCCCATTTGATGTTTAACTAACACTACACCGTGACACACTGAATGTTGTATACTGCATATGCAAAAGTACATACGTGTTGTTCCGAGTCGGCGAAAAGAACGAGCTTGATATCTTGTATGAAAATTGAAGGCCGTTAGGCCGAAACGTATTTGTACGTTATATCAAACGACTTCTTTCTTTTCACGACACTGAACAAAACATGATTGATGGTTTTGTATTTATTATATTCCTTCTTTGGTACGTTTTTCTAATTTTCAGAATATATATATATATATATATATATATATATATATATATATATATATATATATATATATATATATGTGTGTGTGTGTGTGTGTGTGTGTGTGTGTGTGTGTACATACATACGGTATCAATGGAATTCAAATAATTTGGGATTTATAAAAGTTCGATTCTATGCTTTTAGAAATATTGTGCGTCAGTGAAAACACATAAATAGTTCAAGTCTGGGTGTATTATACGGATTGAACATCGGTGTCGAACGCTAGGTCAACCCTGTAACATTAAATTGGTATGTATTTAAAATAAAGACTGAGCAGTGCAGAAACAGTACAATAATCTGTCTGTCTCTTCCAGGGTTGAGGAAACAATTTCCCAAGCACTCGTCCCTGGGACGAGTGAGTTGCAAGAGTTACTCGTCCCTGTCCTCATTATACTCAACACAATACACTTCTCCACTACACTCCTGAAGCTTTTACTGAAGAACCACATGCAAGCTTGATACTAAAATGGGTCAAAACCATGAAAATACATTCTAATACATGGCTCCTTAGATGCACATATAATAAGAGACAATGTTTGTAATTCAAGAAATTGCAGTTGCACACATATCCATTGATTTCTTAGTGGTATTCGCGTTGACAGTGAAACCTTTCAGTAATCTAGGTGTCATAATTTACCTTTTCAACGAGCTATCACACATCTTTATTAGTTAGATATGGGCGAACTTAAGAGACAGAGAATGTCAAAAATTTTTTGATTTTCGTCTGGTCAGACATTGTTACGCTTGCCCCAGATCTCCAGTATTTTCAAGACTGTGCAGCTTTATTAATACACTGTCACGCCAAAGTAAAGACGCCAGCAGCAGATATTTATATAAGTATGTAATTACTTTTCACAAGAAAATGTCAATAACTTGCATCTGAAAGAAGAATTCCAACTTTCTAAATTTCCACCAACGTTCGTACTAAATGAGCCATTTTGGTTAAACCTCCATTCTAGAGAGATACACACGGGCACCATAAAAAAGAAGATTGCTGATTAGTCAAAAGAATTGGAACATTTCTATATCATTACTCCAACTAGAATTCGACCAATCATCAGCTGTTGTTTGGACATTACCTGTTTTGTAAATAGATAACAACATCATGTATTGTGTGAAAGTTGGTGGGAGTCGGCTGAGACACTTAAAATACTCATTTCGAATGTAAGTTGGCAACAAATTTCTTGTAAAAAGTAATTACCTACTCAGAAGCCAGCCTGCTGGCATCTTCCCTATTGACAACGTGTCATGGAGCAACTGTAACGCTTCCTGACCAAATGAAAAGTCACAAAAATTTTGACATACTCTGTTTCTTAACTTCTCAGAGGTCTGAATCATAAAGATGTGCGATAGCTCATTGAAATGGAAACTTTCTCTTCATCAAAATGGCGCCTAAATTACTGAAAAGTGTTACTGTAAATGCGAACACCATTAACAAATCGAGGGCTAGGCGTGAAATTGCAACATAATATATTCATAATATTTACCCATTTTAGTATCAAGCTTACATCAGATAACTGTGTGAAAGAAAACGAAGTCGGTTCCTTTGCAACATGTCCTGGACTGACAACAAGTATGCAAATTATACAAAGGTTATTTATAATTGAAGCACGCCAAATGTTAAGCGATGTTGACCTTCAACGCTTGGATACGGTTAGAAAATGCACTCAGGTTTATTCTGAAGGTGTGAAACTGAATCTACTCGGTTCAGGGACGAGTACGTAGTAAAGTTTAACTCGGCCCAATCATTTTTTACCCGGTTCAGGAGGAGTGGACGAATGGTTTTCCCAAACCCTGCTCTTCGATCTAGCAAGCGACTCTCATTCGACTGTTTTTATTTAAGCAAGTTAATGAAACAGACTATAGCATACTACTTACTGCATTCTTAAAGCCGCGAAAATGAAATGCTAATATTTTGCTACAGCGAGCTATATGGACAAGTACATCAGATTTTATGAATCCTTAGTTACAAAACTGTAATACGCCCCAAACTCTCTCTTGGTATGTTACAGTCGTGCCAGATCAGGGCTGAACTGGAGTATATTTTTCATCCTACCATGGTACATGGCGGTCATATACTGGCTACACAGTCATATACAACTTGAGTGCCATGAATTGTTTAGCTTACCACATCGCATTAAAAATATAAAATTCCAACTTACCTAAAAATGCCTTGTATTAGTTCAATACATACGATATTTGCTGATTACCCAGTTTAGGCGGTTACAGTATCACTAGCACAATTGTACTCTATTGTGATAAATCTTGTACGTAATATAGGGCAGTACAGGGACCTACATGTACGAAATACGACATGGTAACATCTGGTTGACACGTGACTTGGACATACAATTTGGCTGACTAAGACTTTTGCCACTTACAACGGTTCGAAGTTGTAAAATAATTTTGTGTATTGGGTTATTTAGTTGATACATTCATTGCAACAAAATTATGCTTACACATCGCTTTAAATATTCAAGATAACGATTATTTTGGGGAAATAACTGCATAATGTTATAGTAAATAGGGGTGGGAACGTATTTTTAATTGATTTCTTCCCTTGTAAAAACATTTTAGGGTATTGCACCTAATAATGGCTTCGCAAAATATTCATGTACGCCAATGGAAGACAGTTGCATGTTATTAGGGACAAATCTGCAAATATGCATTTTTTTTAGTCCCTCCACCCACTTCCGCTCTCCACTTTCCCTCACTGGTCAGTTTGACACAGTTGACTGTACATACACAGTTGAATGTACAAACACAGTTGACTGTACAGAGACAGTTGACTGTACAGACACAGTTGATTGTACAGACACAGTTGAATGTACAGACACAGTTGAATGTACAAACACAGTTGACTAAACAGAGACAGTTGACTGTACAGACAGTTGACTGTACAGAGGCAGTTAACTGTGCAGACACAGTTGATTGTACAGACACAGTTGACTGTACAGACACAGTTGAACGTACAAACACAGTTGACTGAACAGAGACAGTTGACTGTACAGACACAGTTGATTGTACAGACACAGTTGAATTTACAGACAGTTGAATGTACAGACACAGTTGATTGTACAGACACAGTTGACTGTACAGACACAGTTGATTTGATTGTACACACACAGTTGAATGTACAGACACATTATTTGAACGAGCGCATTAATACGTAAGCAATACTTTCGTTCACACGCAGACACTGCATACATTCGCCGCACGCCCCCAGCCGTCCGTTCCCCCACCCACCATGCTGCCCCCACCATCACCCCTCTCCACACGCACAAACTAAGAGCTCCAATATGTCAATTTTGTAATAAAAATATACCAGTCCAGTATCCCGGGGGGGGGGGATTAAAGATACACTAGTAGATAAGTACCCAATCATATCACTGTTAACACCTGTTGTCCAATTATTTTTGAATTTACATTGAATGCAATAACTGAGCAATTGTCTCCGATAAAATTAAAATAGCACGACATTGTCATTTGCTGATTTTATTTATAAATTTATTATGAACATTACTTTCATCCAAAATAATCTTGAATCTAATCACGTTAATCATAATGTATCTGAAAAGAATGGAGAATGCAAATTTGTATGTAATAACAGTGTAATTACCGTGAACATCAATCAGTATAAAGAGTTTTGAAAGTAACCATTGTGAAATTTTTTTTAAAAAATGATTTCATTAAGTGACCGTTTTGTACTAACTTCCACTTATCGAGGAGAGATTAAATGAGTAGAACCTGGATAAAAGAGTAACCTGTCTAAACCGGTATTTATAATTGCTCCAAAATTGTAGCGATTTAGACAGATTTCACTGTATAGAAACAATACCTACTATTAGTGATTTGGGTCAATGGGTGTATGATACAGGTGTATATCACTTTGATGGGTTTTTATATACCCGGAACTGCAGGCCGCATCTGCGCAGACATTTTTACTTTTCTTGTTATTCATCTGGCAATACTGCCAATGTGAGCGAGCAGGATTTCACCCTGTCTATGTGCATTATGGCCACCTATCTCTCATGTACCGTGTGTGTGTGTGTATGTGCTATATGTCGCCTATGTCGCACACTGTATTTGTGTGATAATAATGTATTTCATCACGTAATATGGAATGTTACTCTCTCTACCTCTCTCTCTCTCTCTCTCTCTCTCTCTCTCTCTCTCTCTCTCTCTCTCTCTCTCTCTCTCTCATTAAAACCTAAAATAAACCTAAAATTGACACTACAGAAATAGACCAGAACAGAACAAAGAGAATAGCAAACACGAGTATAAAGTGGGGAAATAAAAGATAGAGAAATAAACGTATACTTCTATGAAATAACAACTACAGTTACTGCTACTACTACTATTACAACAGACACTTAGTTCTACCATTGAAACATGTACTAAACAAGCAAGATGTTCAACACTTATACTTTAGCACAGCTATTCACAACTATTACACAACGAAAATCCTTTCTATAAAAAGAAACGTGTATTATGAAGAAAAAAAAAAGATATAGAACTATAAATATTGCAGCATCTAAATGATGGAGGATACTATGGGTATGAAAGTTCACAACTGAACTGTACTCCTACTGTGGATCTTTACAGGACAGGTCATCGCTATCGCCTTTATCACTTCCAGAACGTCTGAGGTATATTATTTAAAAAGCCAATATGTCTGTCTGTCTGTCTCTCTTTCTCTCTCTCTCTCTCTCTCTCTCTCTCTCTCTCTCTCTCTCTATATATATATATATATATATATATATATATATATATATATATATATATATATATATATATATATATAAGAAATGGTAAAGTGGTAAAATCTACTCGTTAAAAACTTTAGGCTATTTTATGCTATTTTATGTTCATTTCTTGTGCAGCCATTTTCATTAGAGACAGACAGAACGTGGTTTTCCTTATACGAAACAAAAATAAAATGTCAACTTAAGTACGTGAAAAGCATTTAAACGTATGAAAACGTACGCTTGATTGTGATGGTTATATATATGAAACCAACTTCACCGTATACCTTCGCATACCTCAATCGTGCCCTAAAACAACGGAATTGCTACTATTACCACTTCTACTACTACTACTACTACTATTACTACTACTACTAGCTTTCTGACCCAGACTACATATGGATTACCCTTTACTGAACAAATATAAACGCCAGATTTTCATGTCTATATATGAAAACATGTTAAACCATTACCTTTCCATACTTCAATTATGCTCTAGATGCCCGGAATTGATATTGCTGCTGCTGCTACTACTACTACTGTTACCACTAGTGGAGCTACTTCGATTACTATTGGTTAGTATTTTTACTTGTGCTGTTGAAGCTTTTTTGTACTGTCTCAATACTTTCATATTACTCATGACTAGCTAGAGTTGTTGGATTGTGCTTACGTACCAACAGCCATAGTTTCCCTTGGTTCGATATTCTCCTCACCTTGATCTTTAGACGGTCATTTTAGCCTTTCGTCTAATGGTAACCCTCTTTAATTTTGAATTTATTTGTTTAATATTGTCTCTAAAGTTACGCTCAAGATCTGTTTAATATCCAACTACATGTGCTCTGTTACTTCAATACTTTCCAACAGTTCCTTTAATTTTACATTTTCATCCCATTTGTTTCGTTGATGACATCTTTATGTATGTTCTCTATCTGTTTCTCACACGTTTGAATGTCTGATTTAATAAATTATATCACCCATTCAGCAACTGTTACATCATTTGATTAACCCCGTTCTATTTCTTCTTGGAAGTTTTCACCTTGAATTCATTTGTGTTAATCATCTATAATATTCTCTGATTCTCTTATTTCTGGTCTAGTTGCTCACTTTTGTTATTCTTTGCATTTCAATTTCTTTAGGAACACTTTATTGCTGTATTTGTTGAACAGTGGATTCTAACCGTTGTTGTAAAGATCTGCCAAGAGGTTTACCGTTTGGTGGAATCCATTTTTTTCCTACTCTTGTTGAGCTCAGTTATTTAGGGTAGTTACTTCCACCTTTCGTTACTACAGAGTTAGGTGTTAACATCTTATTTAGACCACCCATTTTAGAACTTTGTGATGATTCTTGCCTATTTCATGGTAATACAATGTTTTCCTCACAATGTTTAAATGAAGTTTAATTAATTGATACTGCGTGCCATCTATGTTAAAGCTGCAGATACATGATTTGTTTTGGAATTTCAAATCCCTCATTAGATAACAATAACATCGTAAACAGAACTTTCAAGTGTATGAACAATATCCGCGCCAATATATGTTGCCTTTTTCAAACTATTTAAATGGATAAAAACAATTTGAAAACGAATGTGGGTTTCGTAAAAAAGATAAAAATAGCAGCTGCATAATTCCTCTGAAAACGAAGAAGACAAATAAGATTTGAAAAAAAGTACGGTAAATGGGACAGAAAAAGATTTGAAAATAAGTGTGGCAAATGGGACAGAAAATAAGTATGGCAAACGGGACAGAAAATAAGTGTGGCAAATGGGACAGAAAATAAGTGTGGCAAATGGAACAGAAAAAGAGATGACTAGTAATATTTTAACTAACATGGATTTGGAAAATGGAGAAAAATAAATCTGAGAACCTATGACATCTTTGTCAGTGCGAGGTAAGATAAAATATCCAAGTCATTGTCAGGTGTCATTATCCCCGCTGTTATTTCCTTGATGTGCGAATTGCTACCCATTAATGATTAAAATGCAAAACTGAAAGAATATTACATGACCTTAAAAGGTATTACTTCTCTGAGTTTATTTAAGTTGGAATTACATCTATCTGCATTGTGCGCGAGCTTGATACCATTTAAGGGAATACATTAAAAAATTCTAAATAAGAAACACACGGAAAATAATGCTAAATAAATGTGTGCTGGATGCTTTATAATGGATGCATTTTCCTCTTGACTAAAGTTGTCACAACTGTTGTTATTACTGGACTGTCTCTCCATTAAGTAGTTAAGGGTTCAGAGAAGCAAACGAAGAGACAAAACAAACTGAAATGTGTATCCCAAATGTGTCAGTGATTATATTGGCAGTATTGAAAGCTTAGATTTTTCCATTGTGCTATTCTTTCTCTTATTTAGTACGCACTTTATAATTTATAAACCTGCTTTCACCAGCCTTCGTGTATAGTTTCCTTGACAAGTATAAACATTTTCTCTGCTGTTCTGGTTTTGGATAAATCAAATAAAGCACCTGGAACAACATAATCTGTGTCTAAGTTATTATCAATAACATCTTCTGGATTTTAAAAATTCAGCTATTAGCGATTGAAGTCAACTATCAATTTCTCGCCTGATTTGTTACTTTGTTTCAACACATTATAAGTCCAACGCTTGTCTTGTGAATTGTCATGCAATCTTTCTCATTTGAGTATCTTTGTTTTGTGTATTATTAATTCATGCAGTATTGCAAGTGTTCTCCGTAGTTTTCGTCTCAGCTTTTTAAATGGTCCAAATTTTCTCCAAACCAATTTTTCCTATACTCCTTCATACAGAATTTGCAGTTTTCATTACCTTTATTCAACTCAGTTATGACTGTTTCTACGTTGCAGTGTGATTTTTTCTTAGTATTCATTATTTAAAATTTACAACTTCATTGGAAATTAACTTTCAACTATTCAAAATGAACTACGTTTACTTAAAGCATAATTGTAAGACTAAATCGATTCCACATAATGATTATTTAAAAATAGTGTAAAATAAGTTGTAAGTTGCCTAAACTCACCTTTGCTTTCACCTAATAATTTCATTGCAAATAAGTGGAAGCTACCAAGATAAAACAAAATATGGATCTAAAGGTGACAAATCATCATTTACGGTAACTTCACACACAAGAAACGGATCGAAGTAGAATTGAATGTAATAGATATTTGGGAAACGTTTACATGAATTCTTTAAGAGTGAAAGCAGTGAGGTCAAGACAAGAGCAAGAGAAATCAACAAACTCTCAAAGTCATGTTGAAAGTCAGACTAAAACATTTTCAAACAAAACCTTTTACTCTTTATGAAATGGGATAATTCTTATAGGTGTAGCCCTAGCTGGTTCTGTTCCAAACACTGTTATAAAACAACCAATTTAATTGGTTGCTCGAAAAAACATTCAAAGCCAATTCCATCAATGTTGTAAAATTTCATAGTAATAAATGCCACGTGAAACAAACAACATAATTAATATTATTTTCCACGCAACTATTAACTCAGCTCTTACGGTCAGTTGCTGTAATTATGTTGAAAAAGATATTTAAGATGTCGAGTGGTTAGCAAACCCAACAAATATGGAGTTTGATGACGGTTGATTATTTCAATTTATTTAAGCCAGTTTACAGTTGACTGCTTGATAGCACAAGCGAATCCTACTATACAAAATCATTAGGTAATTCAATAGAGAAAGCCATAAATATCACAAGATTAAAATGTGAGTACTAGTATTCCTAGGGATAATTCCATTTCAGTGGTAAAAAGAAAACAAACAAAAAAATTTTTTTTTTTAAAATTACATTTAAACACACAGCAGAACCGCTACAAATGCCTGATAAATATGCCGCAAATCGTAGCTTTACAAACGTTAGTGCTAATTCTTATTGTCTTTTTCGTACATCAAAATGGGATAATAAATAACAACTGCATAGACTTTGTATCATAGGCTGTTGGCTGACAATGGTATTAATTTCAGGCTGCAAAAGATCACCGAAATTGAGAATGGTTTGGTTAAAGAAATAGAACGTTACAGAAGTGAATAAATACAAGAAAGCATCTATGATTTTGATCTGGGCATAGGTTAGCAGTGTGGCTCAGTTTCCGGTGGTATGAGAGTAGCAGCTGCTCGTTTAGGAGTCACTGGAATAGCTATAAGATTATCTTCGTTTTAATGCAATCAAGAAGAAAATAAGCAATACAGAAAGCCAATACAGTGAGGAGACAGAGTACAGGTTTTAATAGTAGATGGAGAAATGAATTAAAGAAGACATTTTAGAGAAGCCTACAGCACAAAAAAGTCTAGTATGATCAAGGAAGGAAAGGATACAACGTAAACTGAAAATTTATAGCTTTTAGCTGTTTCAGTTTAGCTGGCTGTTTTAACTCAAGCTACATAGACGCGTCCAATAACGATGGACGTGCAGAATAAACAGTTGTATAATACTCAGAACCAGAACTCAAGAAAACATCGGGTGACGTTTCTTCTTCTGGCTCGTCTTCATCTCCTTCTTCTTCGTGTTCTTGTTCTTGTTCTTTTTCTTCTTGTTCTTGTTCTTCTTGTTCTTGTTCTTCTTCTTGTTTTTCTTCATCATCATCTTATTATTATTATTATTATTATTATTATTATTATTATTATTATTATCATCATCATCGTCACTATTTAATACATATACATCTGTAGAACATATCTATCATATGTGCCAGATATCATTTCGGCAAGCGTTGTTTTTACATTTTTTTTTGTGAGAACCAAACATGTATGTTTTATATACGTCATTGTCAAAATGTTTTAGATGTTTTATATGTGTGCAAACTATTAAGTTTTACATGTGTGTATGGCAACTTTAGCACCGTAATAATGTATTCAAAACCTCGAAGTACATTTTATGAATAAGAAGCTGTCAGTGATCACTAAACAATATAACTGAGAATGATTTTTTTTACATTCAAACCATTCTCAGTTATATTTTTATAAAACTGTCATTTCAGCTCACAGACCCGTAAATTTGTTTTGTAAATGTAACATACTATGGCGTCTGTTTTGAGAAACAAACATAATGTTAGATAGATACATATATATACAGATACATATATTGACCCAATTTACTTTTGCTGTATATATATTTACTACAACTGTCGTGGTAGGATTTTGGAAATAATTTTAGTATCATTTGATTTTGTCTAATTCCTAACAACAAAGAAAATATTTTCATTGATCATACAGTAGAAATACGATAGACAGCAGAAACATAACAACAACTAAAGAAAAGATACGAAAATAGTTTGAACAAGAATAAAACGAAATCGAATCAAAGGAACTATTCAGAAAATACGTTTATACAGTGAGAGATTATTCTTACGTAGATATGCAAATGCAGAGCCTAATCTGGACAAGGTAAAACTGACGAGCCTCTGTAAAACACAACACGACCTGAATGTCCATTTAAACGTACAGATCTCTGAGCATTCTGACAGGCAACAATACCGCGGATAAATCCAAAGCGGAGAGTTTCCAGCTGCAGAGAAAAGATCACTTACTACGCAAGAGGAAAGAGAATTAGGGATTACGTTCATTATGGTAATTCTAAGATAGAATCTTTTAAATCTGATGTGAAAGCAATGAAACCAACAGTTTGAAGTGTTAAAAAGACATCAGCAGAGAAAGTGATCCAAGCGAGAAACGTTTAGTGCAAGAACAGTTCAAAAGCTTTGAAAGCAAAAAATAAAGTGTAATTAGTTGGACATCTAGTACAATTAAAGAGAGAAATTTAGAGAAAGAATTTAAATGACGTTACGAAAAAGAAGAAAAAAAACTATCAGGTGAAAGATTGAAAAGATTATTCAAAGAGAAAGCTGTTAAAATAACTGTTATAGCTGCAGCGATAGCAATGACGTTATCATCAGTTGTTCCGTGTACAGAAAGTTATACAAATATGTGATGTTTTTTTTTATACCACTATTCAACTTCCTACTACATCTCCTTCTGCTTCTTCTACACCGAACGAATCAGTTTTTGAGGTAATCAAAAATGGCGTGAAGAATTTAGCCTATAGGGAATGTTACGAATTCACATTGTTGCTATTGATTGAATTTGATGTCATTTACTCACAAGACATGGCGTGCACCGCCATATTGCTTTCGGACAAACAGAACAAAATTGGAGTGTACACAATGTGATGCTTACGCTGAACAATGTCTTATACTCTGCGAATTATATTGCTCTGCTCATATCAGCGTGTACAAACGAACACTCAAAGATAATATAGTAACCAGATTTAGTAGATAAAACAAATAAAGACTTGTTTCATAGTCTTTAAGTCCTCTAATTTGAGGAGATTAGAGATTTATCGGCTAAGAAGATAATTGTTTTATTGTTCGGTTTAATAAAAACAGTAAAAAAAAAACCATCATTCAATAGTAACCTCCTTTCCTTGTCGTAATTTGCATCTTGTATTTCCATACCCGGTTTCAGTATAATGTTCGTTTTGAGAAATGATATGGTCTTTTCTTATCTTCTTGTTTATTCTCATTCGTGTGTAAATTCATATATTTCCCAAATCTCCTATGTGTCTAACTTTATCAGACATTGAAAATATCGTATGTGTCAAAATTGGCAAGAAAATAAATCAGTCAACAAAATCTATGTATTATAAAGAATACAAGTGATTACGGAATGCTGAGAAATATCTATGCAGAGAATTACCTTGTTACATTCCTCTGGACTTTTTATATTTAGATGTTCAAGCCATAAACGTAATTTTGAGGCAGGTAGATATGAAGGTGACATTGTTTATAGAGTTTGTTGTAACTGTTTTCCAAAATTAATTTACTAATAGTTCATGGCGAACACCTATGCATTTTTAAAAAACATTTACCAAGATATTAGAGAAAAAAATATTAAGATAAACGTTGCTGTGCGTGTCCATCCTTAGAAAATTTCTACAGTTTGATTTCATCTCAAAATCAACAGTTTATATGCCATTTATTAGCTAGAGAAAAACCTGTTCTGAATGTCTGACAGCTATACTATAAGATGTGCATTGCGCTCTAATATAGTGACCTTTTTGTATGTATTATATAGGACGTTAGCCTAATAAAGAATATAAATTTACTTCGATTTCCACTTATATAGAGATGACATTGTAACCACCCATTCAATTGTATAACTGAGAGACGTTCTATTAGGCTGACGTTCTATAAAGCTGTAAGGTAATTGCGCCCTGGGAACATCGTCTTCAGTTAATTCTACATATTGAAACTTAGCCTCCATGTTGCAAAGTTTATCCGTAGAGTGTAAAGACAAAGCACACGCGGGCTATTTTTAGGCATGAGGTCATTACGCGTTGCGTCACATCCGCAAAATTCGTAACCTGCCCTATTGGTTGTTTGATTTAGTGAAAAGCGTCAGTAGCAGTTGCTGGTATTATTAGTAGCCTGATATGTTTGTAATTTAAGAGCCATGGTCAAATTTATTCTTTTATAGATCATCACCTCATATTACTTCTTTTGGATTTAGTGGGTTGTTATTTACATTATTGATCCCAGGTGTAAACCAAACATCTATTAGAGTTACAGGATCGTAACCGGACTTTGTCCGTGTTTAATGACCCGTTTCAGAAAGTAAACTACAGCAGCTCCAGCAACCATTAGTATAAATATAAATTATTGCTTGTCTCTTTCAATGTCAATGCCATTTGTAATCATTTCTAAATTTGACTTTGTTCAGACTTCGTGATCGCCATATCTCATTCGCACGTTCGAGTATCGGATTGCATTAACAGACCTGACAGTAGCAACACCGTTATCATCATCATAATCCTTCTGTCTACATAAATGATACTCACATTGTCTTTAGAAACATCATCATCATAATCCTTCTCTCTGCACAACTGATACTCATATTGTCTTTAGAAACATCATCGTCATAATCCTTCTCTCTGCATAACTGATATTCATATTATCTTTAGAAACATCATCATCATAATCCTTCTCTCTGCATAACTGATACTCATGTTATCTTTAGAAACATCATCATCATAATCCTTCTGTCTAAATAACTGATACACACGTTGGTTTTAGCAACATCATCATCATAATCCTTCTCCCTACATAATTGATACTCACGTTGTCATTTTTATTTTTGGTCCCCTACAATTTCTTGACCTACTGTAAACCATTGTTTATCAGCTTTTAGAATACTTCTTTGGCATATCTGTATTGATGGCTGGATTTAACCAAAATTTATTTGAGTTAATGGAGTTTTAAAAATCCAACGATACTACAGATTCGCACAGTAACAAAAAAATACCGTCACCACCAACAGTATAGTTCTACTTAATGTAACATATTGTTTAAATTTTACCATGAAGCTTTTCTTATATGTCGTAGCTTTGCTCTCCTAAAGTTAATAGCTTCATAATGTTTTTACCAGTGTAATGCAACAACAGGTGTAGGATCACTAAAGCATTTTTACCAGTAGGAAATCCCACAACCTTATAATGATATATACACTGCCCAGATTAGTTAATTCTACCAACATCTCATGCTGCATTATGCTCTTTATCTTTTTATAAGGTTATCATTTTTTAATTTTAAGGTGTGTTCATCAAATACGTTCAATGGCTTTGATGTGAAAAATTTAGTTTTGCTCTCAGAACAGTCGAGTCTGATCTTGCTAAATGTATTTGTTAAGGCGAATTACCCGATTTATTGTATTAAACTGAATCGCAGGACACGGAAAAAGTAGTGTTCTAGTTTATTTTAATCCTTGAGTCCATCACTGGAGGCTAAGTCGTGTCATGGACAGCGTGTACTGGAGACACGCTCACATTAGCTGTAACGTGTATTACTATAGTCGTCAAAACGGTATAGTGTCTGACGAGTGAGCCTAGTTGAGTCCGTTATTAACATTAGAAAAAGTTCCATGAAATTGGCTTTTCTTGTGCAAATACAATGAGCATCTATTTACTGTTTTCCACATTCACATGTACTTCTTGTTGATTTTCATTTTTACGCTATAATATCATTTTATTCTGTCACGTTGCACAATCTTTGCATCTCTGGTAATTTGTATTTCATTTAATCCATTTCCTCTATCAGTGTTTCTGTATTGCAACTGTAAAATTTTACGATTCTATACACCATTTATTTGTGTAGTGCAATTTCAATTTGCTGTGAGATGTCGAATGAAAGTTCTGAGAATCTTGCCTCTTCAAATTCCGTTTATATTTTACGGCATGCATGTGGTGTAGAAATTCCTCCCATATCAACTGATTTGGGTTTATTTTGTTTTAATTTCTGTTATTTAGGGTTAATAAATGTGTTAAAATTTACACAGCAAAACTGTTGACCAGGAAAACTGGGTAGTCCATTGAGGAATTGTTAAACCTTCTTTGTACGAATTGTGGAAGGAAATTTAAATGTCCGTATGATTGCATCAACATTTAAGTGACTTTTATTGGACTTTATTCTGTTCAAGATATTTCGTATCAGCTTGTAATACTTTACCATGTTCTGCTTTTTATATTGTTTTAGATGTAGTGAGAATCAACGACCTATATTGACTGTTTTTTTCTTTTTCACTCTTCTGTGATGTCGTTTATGGCCCCGCTAAGACACTGTCTACATTGTAGTCATCTGTATCGAGTATGTCATGTGCAAACTTTTGCTGTTTACCTGTCATGTGTTTTAAACGTACTTTCTTTTCTTGAATCTGATATTATACATATAATGTATGTTTTAATCCCTTCATACTCTGATGCACCGTTTTTACCACGTCTTTCATGTCCTAAAAGCTCGTTATCTTTAAACAAAACTCACAGTTTTCATGTTTCTTTATACTTCTATTTGTGTTCTTTTCATCGTAGAATTTACCGTCTCAATAGAAGAGGTGCACTTTTGGTACATTATTTATTAGATGCATTATATTTTCAGCTTGTTCCTAACTGTTAAACGATTGATCATATCATTTCAACTTTGTATATGTCACTTAACTTGTCGTCAATAGATGACTCTAGTTCTTGAAACATGCCGTCTATATCTTCTCACTACAAGTCTTCCAGTTTCTAAATGACAGGATGTCCTAAAATTATTTGCCTGATTTTATATATCTCCTAGGCAAATTTCAAAAGGTAGCATTTGTTTTACAAATTGTTTGGTATTATGAAATTCTCACTGTTTCGCCGATTTGAAAGTTTAGTGACGCAAATGGATCAGTTGTCAAGTAACAGGAACAATTGATTGATATTTTGGACATGTTATCTTTGTGCTTGCTTCAGCTGGAGTCATGTCTATTGATTTGTGATGAGTGTAACTTATCCCTAAACCAGCTTTGATACAGCGTCAACCTATTTTATGGCTATTGTTGGTAAATACTTTCACATTCGAGTTTTTAAAGTTATGTCAAACCTTTCTACAAGAGATACATTTTTATCCCAGTAAGTTGAGAAGTTTTCAATGTTTTCCTTTTCCAGCAAATCTCAAACCTTCCGGTTGTACAGTTCGTTTACTTCATCAAACTGTATTTTTTAGGCTGTCAGTCTTTGATTTCCCTAAAATCATGGTGTATGTCTTTTCCCTTTTAGTTTTCACTTTTTCAGTCCAGGCGTATTTCGAGAAAATATCCGTCACAGTCAACATTTATTTGTACCCATTATTGCGCTTTTCGTATGCTTGCACGTCATCAATGTCTGCCCGCTACTGACATTAACTCTTTTGTATGAAAATATTTTTCTCACGTGCTTGTGTAATGTGTAAGAAGGGTGCTCAGTTTACCATTCTTCCAATTCCGTGTATTTTATGTTTTGTCCCGCTTACTTTGTTCCCGTAATTAACTGATATTTCTGTAAGCGTGGTCGTAAATATGTCTTAAATACCCATTTGTCGGTCATATAAAACGGCATAAAAACAATACTTAATAAATTGTCCTCAAGCATTATCGGTAAGCCAACTTGACAACTGTCAAAACAGGTACCCTTTTTGAAGCAGTTTGCAATGTTTCTTCAGTCATTTCAAACGTATTGTTGATTTCAGTTTTGTCGAATTTTACCATTCCTATGGTTTGATCTAAAACAGTTATGTCAATATAAAATCACCATATGCTGTTTTAAATCAAACTTTGTATTGCACAAATTGTATCTCTGGTTTTCTCGCATCATTGTTGATTGATCTTGCAAAGTTTACCTAATATTTTGTTGTAATATAATGTTAGACGAGAATAAAATTGTGTATTTACTCACCTCCAATAAGTAATCCATTAATTGTTCATAATGGACTATTTCAATACATGTCGCTATGATGGCTGATGCTGCTTATTTCATTGGTATCATGAATGAAAAGTAATATGTAATTTGATATCTTTTCTAATGCATTGAAGCGTATTTTGTTGGAGTTTAAATCAACAAATCGACAGTTTTATTCTCCTGTATGTTATTTTATTCCGTCCAAACGAGCAAACAAATAGGCATTATCTCCAGATGCTAACATTGATGTTTTCATGTTAAACTCATGCAATATTTATATCACAATTCTCTGAAACCGTTTGACTTCGATATAATGTAGTTTTGTGTGAACATTTCAAAATAGAATTTGATTTTTGTCTTCAGAGTCTGATTGGTTCAGCAATTTTTATTATATTTACAAATCATACATTAGCCAGTGGTCCAGTGTTTTAAACAAAACATATTTACAATAAAGAAATTATTTTGTGACCCAGTATTTTTGTCATTATTTTCTGAAATATATACTCGAGTACAGCTTAGGTGAGTCTCCACAGTTTGGCTGGTCTTACGATTTTCAAAGTTGATTTTTAATGTTCTCGTACCCCTCTTCGAGAATAGTAAAATAAAATATGACAAATATGATTTGTCCAGGACTCTCCATTTGGATGCTATTTCACATAACTTTTTGAGATAAGAAATAATCCACTTATCATCGATTTTCATGAGATTTTCCTAACACAGCAGTTCACGGCATATTTGGGTAAAATCAAACAAACTGTGTGAAATGTTAATTAATTTCAAGCTTAACAAATACATAACCCATGTTTTCCAAGTCCAATAAGAATACATATTATGAATGAATTCTGATCCTCACCGAAACCGTCAGAGATCTCCATAAAATTAATGTTTTCCTCCAATTCAGAAAAACAAGAAAAATAGAAAACAATGACATCTGTGACATACACGGACTTTTGTGACATTTGATGGGTTTAGAGAGCACATTGCTAGCACTGAAAAAGTTTTGCTGGCAGTAAATGTCACAATTCTATATGTGACGCTTACAGGTGTTTGTGACATTTAACGGCGACTCTGCATGTTATATATCCATTAAATGTTACTATGTTTGCGACGAAGACCGGAAAGAGGCATTTCAAGGCGTTCGTGACCTTTACAGGCGCTACAGTGCTCTTTTAAATGAAATGTATCAAATTCTTTAAATGATTTTAATATTTTGTATTTTTCTTCCCATGGCAAACAAAAGATAAAATGATTAAACTCGTTTCATAGATTTAAAGTAACATGGGCAATCATGGAAGATCTGACATTTCGTAATCGAAGAGTCACGAGTTCGATATCCACCCAGGCCAGCCTGGATCGGCGCAATCAGTGTGTCCTTGAGAAAGGCACTTAGCTCCTATTTCCTCGGCATGATATAACAATAATGTGTTTAGAGTGCCATTAAACCCACAATAACAAAAACAAAAAAAAGCATTTATTCAAAGCTGTTTTAATTCATTAATCTATTCTTTTTTAAAGAAATATTCATTAATCGGAATTCAGAACAATGCACATTCTTAAACACATGAGATAAAGGCAACAAATAATATTTTACTGAAATGTAATTTATTTCAGAAATGAAGAAAAGAACAAAATCGAATCTGTTTCTCCGTCGGTTGAATTTAATATGTCTGAAAACTCGTTGTTATTCATCCTACTATTTCATTTGGTATGTTCGGGGCTCGGTTGTCATGAACGCATTCTCCCCCGATGCACCACTGCAAGAAATAAAGAAAAGCCAGCGTTAAGATGAATTCCTTAGTAATTAATGTGGTACACGGTAAAATATCACCTACCCGGAGTACTGTATTTTAGATGCATCACAGACCAAGGCCGTAACAGCTTCTGAAATTCTTAATGATTTTTTAAAATTGTGATTTCATTATATCTTTTGTAATTGGTTAAAATAATTAGGTATTATGTGTATCGGAATGAATTTTTAAAATAAAGTTGGATCACATGCCACATATTACACTGACCGACCAAATAAAAAAAATTAAAAAATTTGAAAGAAAATTAAGGGTACTGGACTCTTCTTCAAATTATGCATTTTCCTGCTTTTATATTACAATATGTATGTATGCACACCTGTTGCACATAGATAAATAATTATGAGTTTTATGTATATAAAGTGCCTTGCCTTAGGATTTTAACCCTCACCCTTTCGGTCACGAGTCCGGCTCGCTAACCCCTTTTATATAAGAAGGTAGGGCACATAAGGACTTTTCTACATCTCGGATAAGGCAAGGATGTTCTTATTATGGAGATGTTCTTAGGCCTATTCTACGTCTCTGATAAGGCAGGGATGTTCTTATTATGGAGATGTTCTCAGACCTATTCTACGTCTCTGATAAGGCAAGGATGTTCTTATTATGGAGATGTTCTCAGGCCTATTCTACATCTCTGATAAGGCAAGGATGTTCTTATTATGGAGATGTTCTCAGACCTATTCTACGTCTCTGATAAGGCAAGGATGTTCTTATTATGGAGATGTTCTCAGGCCTATTCTACATCTCTGATAAGGCAAGGATGTTCTTATTATGGAGATGTTCTCAGGCCTATTCTACGTCCCTGATAATGCAAGGATGTTCTTATTATGGAGATTTCTCAGACCTATTATACGTCTCTGATAAGGCAAGGATGTTCTTATTATGGAGATTTCTCAGGCCTAGTCTACCTCTCTGATAAGGCAAGGATGTTCTTATTATGGAGATGTTCTCAGACCTATTCTACGTCTCTGATAAGGCAAGGATGTTCTTATTATGGAGATGATATCAGACCTATTCTACGTCTCTGATAAGGCAAGGATGTTCTTATTATGGAGATGTTCCAACAGAGTAACCTACTACATGTTGAACATACCATCTTAGGTCCACAGGAAGTCCCTAATGCAGCTGGAAATTTTGTGGAGCAAACATTGGGTAATATAGGATCCCAACAGTACATTTTCCAACAGATGTCTTCTAATTTTGTACCTACACTCTGAAATTAAAAGATGATTCAACATAAGGATATCTAAATATAGTAAAAGCATACAATGCTGAGGATTCTTATTTTTTGTGCATCTAATATAAATACACGTTCATGCAGGTACTGTTGATTTTTTATGTACTGCAATACAGCTTTCTGTCTTTATCAAGTATGCATCCAGCCATACACCCATGCACCCAACTATCTATCTATCTATCTATCTATCTATCTATCTATCTATCTATCTATCTATCTATCTATCTGTCTGTTTGTCTGTCTGTCTGTCTATCATTATGTTCACTTGTCAGTCTTTTTTCCAATCTAAGTATTATGTCATCTGTATGTAAGGGTGAAAGACTGCATAATTATAAATTAGAGCTGGGTATGAAATACATGTATATAGGTGATCTAAGGTTAATTCATACCACGCCCCATCAAACGGACTAATGTTACCGGCATTGCCTATACCCATTATATCTTTGGAGTACAAGCACACTATTATTTAAAAAGGTCCAAGTCCTACAAGCCTCTTTTAATTTTAAGATATCTAGAAAATCGTGTTTAGAAGTGTGCGTGTATGTGTGCGTGTGTTTATATGTATATATATATATATATATATATATATATATATATATAGAGAGAGAGAGAGAGAGAGAGAGAGAGAGAAAGAGCTAGATAGATAGAAAGATGTGTGTGTGTGTGTGTGATATTTAGACATACCAAGCAAAAGCCTGTTCCATACACTTGCTTACATTGCTGCGTTCTGTCGTATATTTGTCCAGGGAGCAGAGATGTTAAATTTGTGTCAAGACTATATGGTTGTGGAGGGTCAAACAAGCAAGAAGCGTTTGGCTGCCTGCTCAGTGATAGGAAGAGGAAACATTATATCGAATAAAGAAAAACAGTTCATACCCCAATATAAGTTGGTAAAAACATTGTAACAAATAAAAAGAAACATTTTATTTTACATCACTGAACAACAACAACAACAACAACAACAATACTACTACTACTACTACTAATAATAATAATAATAGGTCTGTTTCTATCGAAAATTTTTATTCTGTGAATTTCGGTTGAGTACTAATTTTGTGGATTTCGTAGTTGTTACAAATTAAACTGTTAATATATATATATATATATATATATATATATATATATATATATATATATATATATATATATATATATTGAAAATTGTAATGTATAATATAGTTGTAGAGTCTATACGTTTGGCAATAATAACACAAAAACACACCGATGAATATGTACAGCGCACATAATTAAATATACATTAACATGTTTACAAAATGCATTAGTATACCATAAAACAATGTAGATCTATCAAACTCCACTACACTCACAAACACACAGTACACACACACATAGTTAGGCACACAATGCACAAACACGTGACACAAATATAGACAGAAACATATCAATAAAACATACGTACAATCATGATAAATACAGGCATATTAGAAGACGATTTGGCATACAAATTGTTCATGTGGAACGCCATGAGTAATTCTCAAGAAATTTACAATAAAAACACAAATCTTTTTACGATTTTTGAGATTTGATCAAAAGTAAGAGAGTCGAATGGGAGTATATGGGTAAAGAAAAAAATAAGAGAGAGTCGAATATGAGCATATGTGTAAAGAAATAACTTAGAGAGTCGAATGGGAGCATATGTGTAAAGAAAAAACTAAGAGAGTTGAATGGGAGCATATGTATCAAGAAAAACTGAGAGAGTCGAATGGGAGCATATGTATCAAGAAAAAACTAAGAGAGTCGAATGGGAGCATATGTATCAAGAAAAAACTAAGAGAGTCGAATGGGAGCATATGTATCAAAAAAAATCTAAGAGAGTCGAATGAGAGCATATGTATCAAGAAAAAACTAAGAGAGAGTCGAATGGGATCATATCTATCAAGAAAAAACTAAGAAAGAGTCGAATGGGATCATATCTATCAAGAAAAAAACTAAGAGAGAGTCGAATGGGATCATATGTATCAAGATAAAACTAAGAGAGAGTCGAATGGAATCATATGTAATAAGAAAAAAGTAAGAGATAGTCGAATGGGATCATATGTTTAAAGAAAAAACTAAGATAGAGTCGAATGGGATCATATGTATAAAGAAAACAGTACGAGAGAGTCGAATGGGATCATATGTATAAAGAAAAAAGTAAGAGAGAGTCGAATGGGAGCATATGCATAAAGAATATACTAAGAGAGAGTCGAATGGGATCATGTGTATAAAGAAAAAAGTAAGAGAAAGTCGAATGGGATCATATGTATAAAGAAAAAACTAAGAGATAGTCGAATGGCGGTATATGTACAAAGATAGACTTTTCAGTAAACAGTGTTGTGTACAAGAACAAACGCTTTTTTAAAATCATTGTATGCTGCTCCAATAGTATTGCCATTATCAATAGAGTTTATCCATTCTTCTTTTAGTTTAATTAAAGAGGACCCAGAAACGTGATTGATTTTGTTCAGCAGTGAGGATTTATATAGGTCTGTAATTAGAGTGCCCGTTTATGGTACCAACTTTATGTCCGAGTTTAACTTTAGTTAGTTTGAATACTTGTGGGAAGACTCCAGTTGAGATACTATGGTACATTCACTCTGTGACAGATTCAGCAATTAAACAGACATGTGTAGTATTTTAGGGCCTAATCCATTAGTACCAGTATATTTATTTGGATTCAAGTAGAGAAGCAATTATAAACTTCATTTTTGGATTTGAATGGGCACAGAAGTAGGTATTAGGGGAAACCCTTCCATGGATTCGAATGGGCACAGAAGTAGGTATTAGGGGATACCCTTTCATGGATTTGAATGGGCACAGAAGTAGGCATTAAGTGATACCCTTTCATGGATTTGAATGGACACAGAAGAAGATATCAGTGGATACCCTTTCGTGGATTTGAATGGACACAGAAATAGGTATTAGGGGATACCCTTTCATGGATTTGAATGGGTACAGAAGTAGGTATTAGGGGATACCCTTTCATGGATTTGAATGGACACAGCAGTAGGTATTAGTGGATACCTTTCATGGATTTGAATGGGCACAGAAGTAGACATTAAGGGATACCCTTTCATGGATTTGAATGGACACAGAAGTATGTATTAGGGGATACTCTTTCATTGATTTGAATGGACACAGAAGTAGGTATTAGGGGATACCCTTTCAAGTACAAGAGATCTCAATTTGTCACAGTCATTTCTGGAAGAAGGTTCCCGGAGAATATACTTGAAAGCAGAAACAAAGAAACCATTAAGCAGTTTAAAAAAATATAAATAAGATCAGTTAAAATTTCATCACTGAGGTGGAGTTCATTGAGAATGTTAACGTTGTGCTCTGTGTTGTTGCTACGAAAATAATTCCAGGCCGGATAAGGATCTTCAGGTTTATTTTATAAAAGTATTTTCTTCAGCTTGTGTAAGAAGAAGAATTAATTTATTTCTAAAGTACTCATAGTATGCCCCGTCATTCCAACGATTAAATTATAACGATCCAACTAAAAGTTGCTTTTTCTGTGGAATCAATAGGATGCATTATGTGGAACCAATAGGATCCCTTCTGTGCAACCAATAGGATCCCTTCTGTGCAACCAATAGGATCCCTTCCCCATTATACAGATTTAAGTACTGATTAGAATGCACTTCTTCGCAAAACATACAGACTCAGAAATAAATTAATTTGCAAAAGTTACATAGGATTTCAAATCCAGCAATAGAGACAAGTATGTCTCCGTCGTTTTGGAAAATAAGAAACCATTCAATCCTAGAAAAAAACGAACAAAACAAACAAACCAAAAACAAACAAAAAATACCTCCTCCCCCAAAAAAGTTTCATTTTCAAAATAAGAAACATATCATTGTTTGTTTATGGTGTTGAGATTTCCAAATGATTATATGCCTGACTGTATGTTTTTTAATGTTATGTATTTCCTTAATTATCAAAATGATGCCAATATCTTCCAGGAGATTCCCTTTGAGACATTTGATTCCAGACGTTGAGAAGTAAAAATCAATCAGTGGCAACAAGTATACAAACTGCGACAATCTTTTCAGACATTTTTCCAGAGCACGAATTCAACAAGATGAGAAGTCCAACCCGTTCGTTTTAAACTAACATATCATATATAATATAGTAAGAAGTTGAACTAATGGCAGCGAGCATAAAATATGCAAAAACTTGTGATAATATGTCTTAGATCAATTCCATGGAAAAGATATATATTACTTTAACCGATACAGAATGCAAAATCTTGTGATAATATGTCTTAGAGTAATTCCATGGAAAAGATATATGTTACTTTAACCGATACATAATACAAAACCTTGTGATAATATGTCTTAGAGCACTTCCATGGAAAAGATATATATTACTTTGAACGATACAGAATACAAAACCTTGTGATAATATGTCTTAGAGCACTTCCATGGAAAAGATATATATTACTTTAACCGATACAGAATACAAAACCTTGTGATAATATGTCTTAGAGCACTTCCATGGAAAAGATATATATTACTTTGAACGATACAGAATGCAAAATCTTGTCATTAGATTTGTTACTTCATAAGGGTCTTATACATGTACACTTACAATCCGATGTCATGGAGTTTTATTTAAAATAAGGAAACGAAATCAGAGGAATAAATAGTGATTAAGATCAGAAATAGCTATAAATTAAACGCATTCAAACACATACACGTTATACATTAAACCCATATCTCACCCATTCAACACATAATCATGCACTGGGCAAACTATGTCTATAGTAGAACATTTTAAAAACATGATAAAAAAGTGTTAAGAGACAAATATTTGTAAACATATTGATACACCTAGGACCACTTCACAAAAAAATTCTAATTTTAGAAGTAACAATATAGAAATATGTAACTTGGACCAGTTCATTTTCCATTGATTAAATACAAAATGATGAGACCATTATACTAAATATTAATATTACAAAGGGTACAGAGAAAATCGAAAAATGTACAAATCTTACATAAGGTTTTCTTTGATGGATTCTATAGAACAGGATGAGAAGTAGAATCCATTTGGTGTCAACGATGATATTGCAGACATAATATATCCATCTGCAGATGAACAGTTTTCAGAACGAAACGACCCATCGTTGTCTGAACCTAAACTGAAATTGCAAAGAAAAGTTGGCGACGATGGTATGAGTAGATGAGTAGTAACGATGTCATAATTAGTCACGTAGTTAGCCTGTAAATTATGCCAGCTGTACATTTGTATTGTAAATTATGCCAGTTATGCATGTGTATTGTAAACTATGTCAGCTGTACACGTGTATTGTAAATTATGCCAGTTATGCATGTGTGTTGCAAGTTATGCCAGCTGTACGTGTGTATTGTAAATTATGCCAGTTATGCATGTGTGTTGCAAATTATGCCAGCTATACATGCGTGTTGTAGATTATGCCTGCTATGCATGTGTTGTTGTGTTAGCACAAGGAAAGGTGACATTTCAACCTGACTTCTGTGAAAGTATGCATTGCTGCTAAAAACAGCATAAGACACATACGAAACATATCATGTTCTTTAAATATGTTTTAACTAAATTTCATTAAAATTTATTCAAACGTTTTAAGAGCTCAGAAGTAAGTTTTTACATGGCTGCTATGAAAGTTGCCTGAAAAGCAACTGTGTTATTGCACTGGAGCGACAAAATCCTTTAATGTAACATGTGTTGATAGATCTGGAGACACAACTGTGTTACAATGTCTTTGGTTTGCTAACACTGTTGCTTATTTGTCACTTAAAAAGGTTATGGGTATCAAATTTGATTGAAGAAAACATGACTTCACACGTTAAACATATGTACGCAGTTAGCATATATATACGTCAAGCATGACAACGATATACAGTACATTTTATACACGTCTTCTGCTTAAAAAACTCCATATACGTCAAGTATAACAATGATATACTATACTTTTCATACACGTCTTCTACCTAATAAACTCCATATTCGTCAAGCATGACAATGATATACTATACTTTTCATACACGTCTTCTACCTAATAAACTCCATATGCGTCAAGCATGACAATTAAGAGTTTAATGTTTTTTCTGAGTTTATCGTCGTGTAAAATGTCAGGTGCCGAATCACACAACAAATAACGCCCGAAGGGCGTTATTTAAGAGTGTGATTCGGTAACTGACAGTTTATACCACGATAAACTCAGAAAAAAACAACACTAAACTCTTATAATTGCTATTGCTACTTATTCTATTCCTTATTTTTGTCATTTTGCTTATATTTTATTACTTAGTATCCTTTTCGACGCTTCGTTTAGGTTTTGAACATTCCCAGGATTGTCTACATATTTTACCAAAATAGACATATGTATTCCGAGTGCAAGGTCAATATTCAATGTAAAGCTATGAAGTTGTTTTAGACATAAAAATAGCTAAGATTTTAATGCATTCATGGACTGATTGAAAGTGATTGGCAGATTCATCACTGGCCAGACTCGTGAGTAACCTATTTTCGTTTTCTTAAACCTATTTTCGTGTTTTTAACAGGCTAGGCTAATACATGTAGATGCAGTAAGGTTATAGATGCTACGTGATCAGTTTTGTTTGTCCACACACATACACACACACGTTTGTAAAATAATGAGTGGTTATTTTGTATCCATATAATTATTCCAGGATCTTTTCTCAATTAAAAAAGTTGTTTACAACCTGATCCCACCCCCACCCTACCCCCACCCAGTCAAATATGTGACATCAGTGTAACAAATAAATATACAGACACACAGACGAATAGATAGAAATAGAGACTAATGGTTGATGTAAAATGCTGGTGGTGTAAAAAGTTAAGTATTTCACATAGGAAATCATAACGGTAAGCATGATTATTTTGTTTATTTGTTAATTTTTGTTTATTATTAGCACATTTTTCTAGCAATATTGTAATAAGAATTACAACACAACATTGAAATATACCTGTAAAAGTCAAACAATTGTATGACAAGTTCATGTATTTACTGTTCTAATTTGTACTTGTATAGAACTATTTGTTCTGCATTTTCTGAATCCCACCAATAATTATTAATTGGAAATTGCCATTAAATTTATAATAAAAACCAGAGTGATAGATGTTTTATATTATTATACATTTGGCATGGATAGTTGACATGGGATACTCAACTTGAAAACCAAATATTTCTTTAACTTGATGGGGAAAATGAATTTTATTAGCTGGGATTAAAATGGAAGGTGCAGTTATTGAAATGGCAGGTGGCGTGTGTGATGAAACCTGTCATAGAGTTCATTGTGTGTTGTGAGAGTGCTTGTCGAGAATTTTGTGCAGATGCATGACAAATTACTTGAGTGGTACTGGTTGGGTCTGCATGGGTCATTTGAACATTTAAAGAGGTCTGGGTAGGTACTGCAGAAGAATCTGGAGGAGAGAGTGCCACATTTGAACTTACATTGGACAGAAATTTACTCGTTTGTTGCTTATGTTGAGTATTGGGCCTTGTGTAGGGTTTTAATGAAAACTCATTGGAGTGGTCAGACAGGGACATAATGTGCCTAGCAGGAAGGTTGGCATCTGTCATTCCATTCAAAGCTGTGGCACGAAGAGAGTGGGCAGTATATCTTGCATAAATGATGGCCTTTCAACAGGCATAAAATTACTAACTTGCCTCCGCCCAACACTCCTAGTGGTGTACCATGTTTGACACAATTGGGGCTTCTCCAGAGCATTTTATCAGTGTGACAAAAGAGTGATTCGGCTTTTGGATTAATGCGTGTGAGGTAGTATTTTACTGAATTGACTGGGCAGTTTTGACCTCCATTTGCATACATTCTCTTGTCAGGGTTTTCCTCCTTATCATTTAAGTCCCCCTCTAGGTTTTTCTCTTTGCACCATGCTGAAATTCATATGGTTTTGAGTTTGGTGGTAACTGTTTTTTATTCTTTGAGTTATATAGTTAGAATTTTGTGGAAAATTATTCATGCATATTTCCTTTCTCTACAATTTATTTATTATAAAAAATGTGTTCTATTTTTAAATATTGTGAAAAATATATCCATTGGCACATTTTTGTCTACACTTTTTAAACATTGCCTATAAAGCGGTTTTTGTAAAGAAAAAGTGCATTTTGAACATTCATTGCAATTTCTTATAAATTCATTTTAAGATAAACTACACTTTACTCATTGCAGAGCAAACAAAGTCTCATATTTATATGAAATGGTGTTAAAGAGTTAAAATGCAATTTTTTTCTTGCTTTTATATCTACACATAAACAGCACATTGCCTTTCTTCATTATATACCGTTATGCTTTATGAAAATAACAGTTAAGAGCCAATTAAGTATCAAGCAATATTATTTAAACGAAGATTAATGATCAATCTTGTAGACTGCATTTTTTTTTTTTTTTTTTTTTTTTTTTTAATTAGTTTTTATGCTGAATGAAAGAATGAATAAATGAATGAATGAATCTACCTGTGAAAGTGTTGTAGCCCCACTGAGTATTTTTCTTGGTAGATTTTGAGTACCGCTGCTCTACGATATTTACGAGATCTTCCTCATTAAGACATTTAAACCGTTTTGGTCTGTAGTCATCCTGCGTTTCATCTGGCAACTGAACTGGTGTTGGTTCATTTAAAATGCTTTAAAACTCGGCTTCTGATATTTCTTCCACTTCAATTGATGGGTCAATGTTTTCAATGTCTTCTTCCAGGAAATCAATCTGATATGGTAAACTTAATAATTCTCCATATTCTGCCATTTCGGACACAGAAGTTCCATGGCGAATACCGGAGACCACAGACCTTGACCTAGCGGTTTTGCAACGTTTGTATCCTGTTTTTTCATCAATTTAGTATTACACATAATTATTTTTTCCAAAAAAAAAAATTACAGATATGTAATATCTTTCGAATTCAGTTCTTTCAAATGTTTTGCAAAAATTTTAACATATTTCTTTTCTTTTGAAGGCATATACTATACGTTGTTTATGCGTTCACTTGCAGTGTTTACCGTTTGCTTTGCACGTGACTTTATTTATAGAAGTAGGTATTTTTTTAGAAAGTAGTTCTGCTCACAGTTTATACAGAAATATACGCAGCTCAAACTGATCACGTGCTGACATTCTGACCAATGGAAATCCTAGTTACTTTTACTCGCTAATGCTATTGCAATTATTGAATGATATGCTGTACTTTTTATACACGTCCTCTACCTAATAAACTCCATATACGTCAAGTATGACAATGATATATTGTACTTTTTATACACGTCCTCTGCCTAATAAACTCCACATACGTCAAGCATGACAATGATATACTGTACTTTTATACACTTCTTCTGCTTGATAAACTCCATATACGTCAAGCATAACAATGATATACTGTACTTGTATACACTTCTTCTGCCTAATAAACTAAATATACGTCAAGCATGACAATGATATACAGTACTTTTATACACTTCTTCTGCCTAATAAACTCCATATACGTCAAGCATAGCAATGATATACTGTACTTTTATACACTTCTTCTGCCTAATAAACTCCATATACGTCAAGCATGACAATGATATACAGTACTTTTATACACATCTTCTGGTTAATAAACTCCATATTAAAATATCAGGAATAATGCACAACCATTATATTTGAAATGGAAAAACTAATCGCTGCACTTATTGCCCACGCCAGTTAACAGTACTTATATTTACGACCCTTTCTGAATAACATACGATATACGTATGGGGCGCCGTTTTACTTTTTATTACTAATTTTAATTATATCAAAAAGTAATTTTTAATTAAAAATTGTTCTTCAAATATTTGAATTTATGACGCGAACCATCTAATATTTGAAGTATAAAAATCAAAATCAAATATTTGATGTAAAATATTGTGCATGACTTGTTTTATATCCAGTGTGTATATATATATATATATATATATATATATATATATATATATATATATATTACTATTATATTTTATAAAAGAATTTCAGCATATATTTTGTATATAAAATACTATACTCTTTTCCAGAAACCAATGACCGCTCCCCTTCAGTAAAACGCTATCGAGTGGACCCTACACTGTGTTGTGCCAGACGTAAACCTGATATTATCCTGTTACAGTCAATGTAATTTTTGTAAAAAGCATGGCAAGTGCCATGAGAATAACTCGTTTTATATTGCCTAAAATGAATTTTGTTATCTCTGATTCCTATTTCTATTGTAAGACATCTTGAATCAGCGGTGTGACTAATAACCAAACTGATACAGGAGAAGATAGCAGTTCATATTGTTAACAATAGAGACAAACAAACTTCTATACATTTTCGCTTAATTCTCATTCTGTGTTGTATTATTTCAAAAGATAAATATCGGTACGGGTTTTGAAATAGCAAATTTAAAACTCCGCTATATTAATTCTTACCTAACAACAGACTAACACTCTTAAAGACCGAGACAAATCATTACAACAGCAAACCACACACTTACAAACTAATCAGAGGGATAGATGGGTATGATGTGTTATGACTGAATGACAAACATTTATACTTACAAACAGCCTCATTTACAAACTAATAGACAGAGAAGGGATATAATATACTATGATGGCCAACATATACAAATACTAAACTCTTTCCCCGAAACCAATGACCGCTCCTTCATTAAAACTCTATCTAGTAGACCCTACTCTCAGGGCCGTTGCAAGTTTGCGCTGGACGAAACGGCACCCCGGATGAGCGTCGCCTTCGGCACCCCCATTCCCCCAGCCCTAGAAAAAATACCGCAAACTCCGCAAAATGGCGCCCCCCTCCCCCTCGGCTTCGCACCCCGCCCGTATCGTCCGTCCTTTACGACGGCTCTGCCTGCACTGCGTTGTGCTTGACGTAAACCTGGTATTATCCTGTTAAAGTCAATGTAATCGTGTGAAAGCAACGATTTGCCCTGATAATAACTCGTATTACTTTGTCTATAATTGTATATTCTTCTCTCTGATTCCTATCCAAATTGTAAGACTTCTTGAATCAGCGGTGTGACTAATAACCAAATCGGACGAAATCGTATCGAACAGGACCAGACTATGCACTGAAGTAACAGCCAAAATTTGTTCGTTTTTTTTTTTTTTTTTTTTTTTTCAATACGCATTTATATCTTAAAATATACTACGAATGATTAGCGTCAAACTTTTGATAAAATTTGTTTTAAAGAAAGTTAAATACTAAAAAGACTGGGACTACTCCTGTGATAGTTTTCCATTTACTATGGACTTTCTGTAATGACAGATTATTGCATGCAATGATTTTTCTTTCATATTAGGGATATGAATATTGTATATAAAAATGAAGCTAATATTTTTATATCAAAAATGAAATTTTTTTTTAAAAAAAGGAATAAAAAAGACAATACATTTTTTGCTATCATAAATCATTTTTTTTAAAATATAATATATTCTAATTGTATATATATAAAAATTATTTTTATTTTAATATAAAAGGAAATACTT
This sequence comes from Margaritifera margaritifera, assembly GCA_029931535.1. Taxonomy (NCBI): domain Eukaryota; kingdom Metazoa; phylum Mollusca; class Bivalvia; order Unionida; family Margaritiferidae; genus Margaritifera; species Margaritifera margaritifera. The sequence goes on along the minus strand of JAQPZY010001572.1, from coordinate 2,203,499 downwards.
ACTAATTAGTAAAACGGCGCCCTATGGAAGTGAGCCACCGACCATCCGCAATGTACTAATATCTCGATAAGAATGACCCATCCGTTTAACCTTTCATTAAAATATATATTAATGCTTAGTCGACTGAAGTACAAAGCATACAAACTTTAGTTGCATATAAACATTGTGTATGATGGACAAGCGCAAGGTATTTCTTCCAGAAAATGTAAGCAAAATGCACGTACAACAAGAGTGGACTAGTCCTTCATGAATATTAAATTGAAAGGTCAAATTGACAGGTGATTCTTGTCAAGCACTACAATTAAACTCTAACTATGTACACATCTTAGCCAGTGCAGCCAATGATTTAGTGTTGTTCTTGCCACACATTAGCAGAAGGCAATACATGCACTCAGATGGGAATATTTATTATTAATATTCCTTCCATATATAGGCTCTTTTTCATTCTATGAATTTAATGAAGTTTATAATCAGATGCTGCAGTTGAAAATGAGATTCTACTCCCATTCGATTTCAATTCCATTTGATTAAATTGACTTCAGAATTCTTGCCCCTCAAATAATTTTTTCCTCGTCAGTTCTGAGTTGTCTCCATGGTAAGTCGTCTTCTTAACATGGTCAAAACCCAAATTATATGGCTTAGTCGAAAAGCAAAATAAGAGAAGATAAGAAGTGTTTATTTCAGACTGAATGGTCGTAACATCGACATTAAGATATAAGTGTATTTTAAACATAAAAGATAATAGGTGTCTTCTGTACAAATACGGAGACACATATACAACTACTGAATGTTTATGTCATCGTTAAGAACAAAATTATGTAAGACATTTAAAGAGTAATTTCTTCCATCTATCTATCGGCAAAGTTATATGATTTTGTATAAAACTCCAAAGTATTGTATTCTCTACACAGTATAAGTTTATTTTTTCCGAGTATATAGCTAAAGGTAACTTTGAAAAGTTAGAGAAAATCTACAGAAGAAATGTGGCTAACATGGGACTGAGCTTTAGGCTATTCTTTTGTCAACGTTTAGTCTCATGAAAATTACTGTCAAGGAAAGAATGCATTTTAATTGTCAAGGTAATTAATTATAATAGCTGACTCGTTATATTTTCCGCTTCATTAAGAGAAGATGTAAAACCGCTTCTTTTATTCAGTCAGTATCGAATTATCGACTAAAATATACATGTACATTAAATAACTTAGAAAGGGGTTTTATCACTATTTCATATTGTTTACAGTTAATCCACTTACGTGTTTGCAAGCTCATGGACAAGAGTTCCAACCGAACTAAATGCTCCTTGGTCCTCAATAACTGCCGATGATTCTCCCTCTTTCAAGTGGCATATATCGTCGGCATTCGCAACTCCTGAATATTGCAGTTACAAGCTCCATCAATTTTGCGATAGTTATTCACTTACTTTCATTTAAATCTACATCTGAAAATATCTGGAATATTTTTTTTCTTTATGTTGATTAGATACAATGTTAATATTGGAATAATTCATGCAGGCATTATAGTTGCTGGAATATGTGTAATATTCACTGTAATATAGCCTTTGTGTGTGAAAATAAAAAAGAGAGCTAAACTGGTAAACTGAGAACGAGTGCTCGTATAAATAATTTCCCACTAATCTGTAAAATACATCACAAGCGCGTCATACGTTCATGCTGTGTATCGTCGTTTATCAGAGTACTCTTTTTATAGTACGATTGGAAAGGGCGGATAAAAACCTAATTCAATAGATTTAAATTCTAGTTATTTATTAGAAATAGCAAATTATAAAATGAGGCAATCTGCAGGTACTTAGTAGCAAGAAGAGAAAACTACTTGTACTTGAAAATAAATACTCTTACTTACTTAACCTTTCATTTGTTTGAAAAGGTCAGGGGCGCGAACGCTATACTTGAAGCATAAATAAAGCACGGCAAAAACTGAGCATTAAAAGCGCCATTTGTATTAGTATATCAGAATGGTTTCTAAATAAATAATCTAACTTCTGATCATATAACAAAATTGCAGAATCAATTAGTAAAGATGTGTATGAGTAAAATTAATTTTCTAATTAGATTTTCAATTATGACTAAAACTCTCATATAAGGCCTTTACGAGTCATTAAGTATCGAATGTAAATATACAAATGAAAATGTTTCACCTATCGGAACTCCATTGGGGTCTGTTAAATCTAGCCTGGAAAAAAACATATATGAATTGATTTTTAGTTGATATGGGGGGGGGGGGATATTTAAGCATATAAGTAGTATCATCATGGGTCGATAAGGGGAGGGGGGGTAATGGGAATTTAACATTACCGATGTCAATACGGAGCTCTATGGGGATTTAGCATTAAGTCTGGGCCAGTATGAGGGTTATAGATATTTAACATTACCTTCGGGACAGCATGGTCCTCTATGGGCATTTTAAGAGGATGGAGAGACAGACAAATGTACTTAATGACAGACAAATACAAACTTTCTAAAACTGGGAAAGCAGTGGAAGTACTGAGGTATAACTATATGTTTAGAGTGTATTTCAAAAACTTGGAAAGTACCATGGATATTCAGACTCTAGTTCTATATGAAAGTTGGTCTTGTTCGAGGAACGCAATTGAGATATTATATTAACTTTGTCCAAAACAATGCATACACTCATTTCGCTACATTCATATAATTAATTTTACTATTCTTACATAGAGAGAGAGACAGACAGACAGACAGACAGACAGAGATTATATTCATATAGTTATTGAGAGAGAGAATTATAAAAAAATATATTTAAAAAAAACTAGCACTCGAATGTGTTTTGCTCAACCAGCTCAATATACTGAAACTCTAGTGTACACTTCATGATACAACATTGTGCACAACGTCTGCTTTGTTTTCACACAAAATATTTTTCTTCAGGTGACATTCTTGAGTTCTTCTTTTGTAACGTTTTTCTTGCTTTCTAGTATGCAATGTTGCGAACGTACAACTCTATAATTACATATCTTGTAAATGTACCTAAAAATATTACTTTCTTTAAATGAATGTCTTTATTGCATGGAAAGACATATCACAAAACATACCTGTTTTCCTCTCTTTTTTACATATGTCTAAGTACATTCCGTATTACATCATACCATTTTGATAAATGTTTTGTAAAGCGATAGGTAACGATCGTTGTGGATTTTGTTGTTATGTCCTCAAGGGTCAAGCAACATCAGACGGTATAGATACATGTTATTATTATTATTATTATTATTATTATTATTATTATTATTATTATTATTATAGCGGTAAGTACAGATTGTTATTGACGTTGACGCAATGAACTAAGTGACCATTCTACACAAGTTCACCCAAGCGATTTTGATCCCTGTGCATCACCACCACCATCACCACAACTGTGAGATTCAAGATCATCCACGAGTGAAGCTCGCTCTGTAGCACCCGGATTATTTCAATATCCAACGTATGAGCAAGATAACTTCCAGAACATATCAAACGACAGCATACAATCTGTCAGATTCAAGGCTTTTAAGTCTAAAGTCTCGGCAGAGAAAGGGGTCACGTTTACTGACTTATTTGATTCTATGTTGGACTAGCTGAAACAAAAATGTCAAGCTGGAGATCAAGATCGTTTTCGACTTTCTATCGCGAACGCCAGTTTGAAATCGTTCGTATAGATCGAGTTTACCAGCCGTACTGAATTAACGGCTTCCTAAATCATCGACAATTTCAAATCCACAATGAATTAGACATCATAGATGGAAAAGCGACCGTGTATATTCCTCACTTTTCACCTCCTTCTAGCAGCGAGGTACGTTGCAAAGTGTTATCCATGGACCAACAAGTATTAGCACTTCGTTATACTTTCAAAGCTTACCCACAAGTGATATATGGAGAAATGTTTCAAGGACCTAATTGTCCAGACGGCAGATACATCCCGTCATCACCAAAATCATGTTCACACTATTACCAATATCAAAGGTTTTCTCATATATATATGTGTGTCATATATATGTGTGTGTGTGTGTGTGTGTGTGTGTGTGTGTGTGTGTGTGTGTGTAGAGAGAGGGAGGAGGAAGAGAGAGAAGTGATCCTGAACTCATATAGGTCATGGAAAAAGTAGTCACGAAAATGGACGATCAAAGACAGCAGCAGCGACAAAGTCATAGTATTTTAGAAGGAGGAGAAGAAACAGTATTGGTACATACATAAATCGGAACAAGAAAAAGACTTGGTGAAATATGTTGCAAAATACATTGCCAAAAGAATCACCATACAGCCAAAAGAACAATGGTACAGGTGTCAAGTGGATAATCTCAGTCACATACAATATGACACATGTTTGGTGTTGAGACAAAAAGGAAACATGAAGCATTATCTAAAGGAAGCTCGGACTCTCACCGAAGACAAACAATTCTGGAGCGAATGGTAAGAAGATTTGCTACAACATTCTAAACCACCACTGACTCGCATTGAGAAGTCCTCTTGCATCAAAGCAAGAATCCCTACTTCACTGGTACTGACCATTTTAGAGAAAAGTCAAGTTTGAAATCATCGCCTATCATTACCTGTTAACTCTGCTGTCTAACAATGAAAAACTGGGAACTTCATTTCCTCCTAACACGCAGCTCAAACACGGCACCATGAAATCTACAAGTCTACGCCGAAAACGAACTCTCTCATCGAAAACCCAAAGACGTTTATCACTATGTCATCAGCACAGGCGACAATCATCGACCAGGACAACACTCGTTTGCGTAAAGAACTACAACATGGTGGACTATTTTGATTCGTGTGGATCACATACTTTATGAGGAGAAATACTCTTGTGACACACTGCAATAACGTGAGGTTACAAGGATCTGATTCGAGAGTATGTAGACAATATTGTGTGCATCTGCATCACCGAAGAAGCCTTAGATTCCATCTAACCCATTTACAGACTCGTTTTGGACACCATTTCCCCAGAAACTATGAAAATGTATAATTATTGTTTAGTGATCATTACGGTGATCTCTTTTCTTTAGCTCCACAAAGCAGATTAAGTAGGTGGCACGACGAAACCGTGATGGAACACTGGAAACCATACTTTACTAACCAATATCGTCAACCCAGTAAAATATATTCGCTATTTACATTTTTGTATTGTATTCTACATGATATCTCCATTAATTTTCCTATTTAGTTCTTTGACATTTAACATCAAATGGAGGTACGGTGTTGTTACTCACTCATAATTATTCGTTAGTGACTAAGGGAGTTGATCGGGAAACACTGAAGAGTTGATTTTAAACACAACAAAAACATCAAAGAAAAACAGAAAACAAAACAAAAAAGCACATCGTCTCCTGTGATGATATGTTATTGTTTGATCTCTCTCTCTCTCTCTAACAATATGAATAATATACTCTCAGTTACAATTACAATATGAATAATATTACTTCTCTATGTGTGTAACAATAACAATATGAATAATATGATCTCCCTCCCTCTTTCTCTCTCTCTCAGTAACAATTACAATATGAATAATATTATCGCTCTCTCTCTCTCTCTCTCTCTCTCTCTCTCTCTCTCTCTCTCTCTCTCTCTAGCAATCGAACTATTAATGATATGAATTTATCGAAATGAGACTGAGTGTATATTTTTTAAAGGTTGCTACAATGGTGCAGTTGCGTTGCTGAAATAAGGTTAACCTTCCTATTCTTCTACATAAAGAAGATCGAAATTTCCACTGTACTTTCCAAGTTCTAAAAATACACTCTAACACAACTGCAGTGTTAAATTCCTATAACTCCCATACAAGCCCAAACTTTATATTAAATTTCTGTAGAGCTCCATAGTGACATCAGTGGTGTTAAATTCCCATAGAATGGTATACCCTCTCAAACCTAATGCCCCTTTCTCCCCTAAGTGGCATTCGAATTGTTAAATTCATCCCCACCCCCTTAACGCCCCCATATACCATTTATATGTGCAGTAATTACACAAATACACGAAGGCGTCCGTTATAATAAAATAATACAATGCATTACAGTTTAACTCATATTATCTTCAAACACCGTTTCTTATTTTTTATTTATTTCAGAGATCCAACTTCCTCACCGAAGTGCTTGTACGTTAACATGAGCATGTTGCACAGCTCATTTCAATGTATCTACGAACCTTGTTTATTACACATTCTAGGGAATTCGTTATGACACTTGAACTTTCATCGTTACACTAATATTTAATGCTTTGAAAATCCTGAAGTTGAGAACTTTTGTTTCTCCAAAAGCGTACTAAAAAAAAAGCAATTTGGATCAAACTTAAAGATACCTTATAAGAGATTGTGAAACGCAAACATGCATGTAGTATAATGGAGAAAATCATAACCATTAAAATAAATATTAATATTAACTTGATGTGTACGTACACACACACACACACACACACACATATATATATATATATATATATATATATATATATATATATATATATATATATATATATATATATATGAAATCTTAAGTAATGATTATGATTTCAATTTACAGACTTTATCCGTGTTAAATTCGCACTAACTGCGAACAATAGGCTCAGTAGTGCCACTTTCATAACACGTCATATCACAATCTAAATTCACATTTTACATACTGACTGATTATAAACTTAAACAGAATTACCTAATTAAACCTAAGTTTCAAAACAAAAGTGGTTTGTTTCTAGCGACGCATTTAAAAATTTACTTTAAATCTGACTTAGTACAACTTTTAACTAGGGAATTTTTTTACTATGTACATGTTTAAGTTTAGAAGTTGCATGAAAGTCAGACCAGATCTGTCTGCATATAATGTACCAACTCAATCTGCTGTCACATAATGGGCGTGCAGATCAAGGTCGATGCCAATAGCAGTTGGGTACGTGACATACGGATAAATATGCAACTGTGTCCATACCTAGTGAGAGCGGCAGCAAAATCGTATCGGAAACGGAGCTTATTGGTTTCATAATTGGCCCGCAGGGTCTCATCGAAATGATCCAGAGCCACAAGGTTGTCCACAGTGTTGTTTATCTTAAAATCGTCAATAAACCATGAACAATTACTGGTCTGTAAAAAGAAACAGACAAATGTAAACAAAGGTAAACATAAAATATATATCTTAAAACGTAAAGCTAAGATTCTACATGTACGGAGACGTATGCGAATACGGACACGGCAAAAATGGCGATAACAGCAAATACTGTGTACGATTCATATGTACGGATACAGATGCGATTTTATATGCAGATGCGTGTACGATTTTCTTTTCTCAGTAACCCCATGTAGCGATTCTAGGCGTATCCGCACTCAAATCGAATGATAACCACGTATAGCCTTTGGTCAAGAATCGAGACAGGCCTAAGGCCAAAAGTATACTAATAAATGTGCAGGGGACAGAGAAACTCATAAAACTTGTGACGGGTCATTCTTGCCTATACGATGCTAGATCACCGGAGCACGAGGATCCTCAGAAAATACAGAATATTTGGCAAAATATTGTCGACATAATGGGACAGAAGGGCATGGATATTGGGCACTTCGGTGAAGTAGTCCTTGGACTTGCCGAGTAGTCTTCGGACTAATAAAAGTAAAATATTTAAGTCTGCTTGTATGCACAAACGTATACTAAAAGGACTCAACACCGTATATATGGAATCGCATGAACAACATGTCCATATGCAGCATCAGCATCGTCATGCCATATACACATACGGATCAGTACATATGGAATCGTAGCTTTACGCTGGTGAAATCACGGAGTATTTAACTTTGTAATAAACAGATATTTTGCATAATTAAACGTCAATGCAATCTAATAGCGTAAACAAATTCCACATATTATTGTCCATTTTGTTACCAAAGGAGCAGCAATGTCATGATGCCACTAAGGACCAGAACACATACAGATATCGGATAGCTTACACAGACATGTATCGGATAGGTTACATTGACAGGTATCAGATAGGTTACACGGACAAGTATCGGATAGGTTACATAGACATCACCAAATGCTCATGTCTAATAACTCAATAGACACAGAGGAATTGATTAAAGCTCCACTCGTAAAAGCCGCATCCTGTCCTGATTATATACATCTAAACAGTATATTTTCTCAATGAATTCTTCCGCCATAAGACTTTCATCAAGATCGCAACGGACAAGAAACATAATGTCCAATGAGCCTATTTACGGCAGATATAGAAATTTATGGTAATGTTCTAAAGTTTTGTGTATATTTCGTCAGTAGGTATAAACATATATGGAAATGTTCTAAAGCTTTGTGTATATTTCGTCAGTAGGTATAAAAATATATGGTGTTCTAAAGTTTTGTGTATATTTCGTCAGTAGGTATAAAAATATATGGAAATGTTCTAAAGTTTTGTGTATATCTCGTCATTAGGTATAAAAATATATGGTAATGTTCTAAAGTTTTGTGTATATTTCGTCAGTAGGTATAAAAATATATGGTAATGTTCTAAAGTTTTGTGTATATTTCGTCAGTAGGTATAAAAATATATGGAAATGTTCTAAAGTTTTGTGTATATTTCGTCAGTATCTTTTGCACTTAAAACAACAATTTAATTCCAATAGTTGAACTGTATTTCAAAACTGTATTTTGCAATGTTCAAATGTCGTTGAACGCATTATAACTGCATACTCTCTCCCGAAGATAACTGCGTAATGTTTCACTTTTCTAATGAATGACGCGTTTAGGCTGCTGTGCCAATGTCATAAATAGGTCATCCTGATTTTGTGCTGTAAACATGAATTGGACACCGGCGAAATTCATAAATACTTGCTGAATTTGAAATTAATTTGGCGTCATCTTTACTTATAATTTCTTTTGCCATATCTCTAGTGACCTCACCTTCATTTAATTTCGTCATGGATTCTTGTCTGATTTGATTTCTTTGCTCATAATATCAGTTTATACATTCTAAAATAATATATATATATATATATATATATATATATATATATATATATATATATATATATATATATATATATATATATATATCATCGAAATTCTGTTTTAATTATTGTGAAACTTGATGATAATGATGAATGAAAAGCTGTAACAGCTATGATGAGGACACTAAAAGGACTAGATGGTCTTACGTTGTTTGTAGCGATTTGACTTTCAACGTTGCATAGATAAACCAAAATGACCTGCATGCTTGTTTGCATAGTGGTATAGTCACGACGACCAAGTCCATTCGCAGAATAAGTATTGTATCTTGTTTGTATGGTCTGAATAATTTTTCTTAAGGACATCCGGCATCCATAATGCACGCATACCACAATACCTTTTTCTTGAGTGGAATAAACCCTTTAAACTGTTCTAATGAAAGGGCATAGGAACAAGTCATATTAGTCGACACAACATAGTGCAGCCGTACCTTACAAATAACAACACCGGATAACACGATGGAGATCTTTAATGATGGATCACGTGATAAACCTTTCTTCATCCGTACGTCTGCCTGTTTGTAGGTGAGGTATAAAAAGTCATATCAAGAACAAAATCTATCCAATATTAAAATTGCGGCTTTATAACACAAGAATCTGCCATTGAAATAATAAGTTATATTGGCTGAGGTTAGTTTTCAAAGAGGCCTCATTAAGTTGTATTACACGTGCTTAGCAGTATAGTTTTCTTTTGATTTAAAAAGTAATAACGACTTGAAAACTCTACATTGGACAAGAAACATTCCATTGGCACAAGTATGTACATCAGAAAACACAAGATGTCTTCCACAAAAACAGATGCTACATGATGATAGTGACATACAAAATAACTTTTCATTACTTGTTGAATTTATCACTAGTGATTTTATTTCTATAATCTAAGTTTTGTGAGATGACAAATGTTTCAGATTAGTCAAATGCTAAAAGACAACAGCAATGGCATATCAAAATATTACTGATATACAAGTAAAAAATAGGTGTCTTTATTAAAAAGTGTCTTTTAGTCTTAATAACTCTGTGTATGACAAAAAAGAACAACGAGAAAATATTGGATAAATGTCAACTCACTGCATTCACTAGTGTGGCCACATATCGTAAGATATCAGAGTCAACATGGTCATTGCCTGGTTCCAAAGCTATGAATGATTTATAGAATGAATAATCGGTCCATATCAGAATCTCTACTGTAGCATTGATGGCGTTACTGTTTGTTGCTGTATGGTGGATGTTGGTCCGTACAGTACGAATCTTAGATGAGGATGTTGACTGGAACAAAATACCTCGCAGATTAGTTTAGTTCTTTTCACTCCATGACAAAGAACAATGTTGAAAGACGGCACAAAAGAGTTATTCATTTTCAAAGGCATTGTCAAATATACATGTAAGTATACAAAACTAAAAACGAAAAGTATCTATGTAAACATTTAGTTTTGCACACGGTGACAATTTTCAATGTTAAGGACATAATTGTATTGAAAGATAATGCGAATAAAAAGGACAAATATTCGTTTTCTTCCCATAAGAGTCTTTAGTTAAAAAAAAACACTTTACGTCGGGAAAGATAAACAACAAAAATCAAAGAAAAACAACAAAAAACAGAGATGCCTTATAATATTAATGTTCAACTTTATTTAAACATTTCTTGATATTTTATGCACATCAAATTTTTGAAAGTTCATGTGATTTTAAAACTACATACAAGAGGCTGCTTTGTGCAAACCATAGAATTGGTGAAATTAAAGTATCTGAAACTGCGTATAGCGAAAATTACTTGCCATATATTTACTGTATTTGGTATTTGAATTACATTTTCTATATTTCATTATCATTTGTTCATATTTGAATACACTCTATTGGCCTTTAATTTATATATTTACAATAGACAGATAGATATAGATTTGGAGGACGAAATAAAGAATATCTTTATAACAATGGAATACAAAAACGAACAAATAAAATAAATAAATAAAATAAATAAATAAATAATTAAATAAATGCATAAATAAAATAAAATAAAATTAATGTACATCAAGACTCCGATATCTTCTCTGCATTAGTAATTTTGTATTTTCGTTTCTGACAAGCATATTTAGAATCAGTATTTCATTTACCTCATATAGTCGCGTATAACCAACCCCAAAATGAGTAATTCACTGGCTGTATAGCCAACCCCAAAATGAGTAATTCACTGGCTGTATAACCAACCCCAAACTGAGTAATTCACTGGCTGTATAACCAACCCCAAAATGAGTAATTCACTGGCTGTATAACCAACCCCAAAATGAGTAATTCACTGGCTGTATAACCAACCTCAAAATGAGTAATTCACTGGCTGTATAACCAACCCCAAAATGAGTAATTCACTGGCTGTATAACCAACCCCAAAATGAGTAATTCACTGGCTGTATAACCAACCCCAAACTGAGTAATTCACTGGCTGTATAACCAACCCCAAAATGAGTAATTCACTGGCTGTATAACCAACCCCAAACTGAGTAATTCACCGGCTGTATAACCAACCCCAAACTGAGTAATTCACTGGCTGTATAACCAACCCCAAACTGAGTAATTCACTGGCTGTACGCTTTAGTCTGAGCTTGAGTTTTATTATCAGCGACACAAAAAATGGTGTTTCAATAATAAAGTCTCTTGTGGTTGGCTGATCACAAATCTCGCGTTCAAATTTAAGCTAAAGTGTTATATGATCTCCTAGCCTGATTTCGCGACAACATCGTAGACCCTAATCTACCAGCGTATTGTACGGCCTTTTGATCGTGTAAATACAGCGGATGGGATAGTGAATCTAAGTGTGCTAGTAAATCATGGCGATAACTCTCAACTAGCAATGCAAAAATGGTGATGCCATTACTTTTAAAACGACAATAAGAACAATAATGAAGGCAGCGTACAAGAGATATACACACGAACATACATATACACGCACACATGTGCATACATTCGTGAAAAGTTACCAATGATCGCCTCAAATGCAATTTCTTAGATATGTCCTGTTCATTACTAGCTTTGGTTCCATTCTTTTCTGGTGTTTGCAGGTGATTTTGCAACTTTGAGTCATCTTCTGACAAGAGGTCATTTTGGTCAAAGTTGTTTTCCCCAAATCCAATATTTCTTTCTTTGTATTCTGCAAAGTAAATGAAGCATCAATATTTAAAATATAGATAATTAGTCATAAAATATTTAAATTATTGATTTATTTACTTGAAAGACAGATATTACAAACGTTTATTTCCCTTCAGTATAATTCAAATGTAAATTATAGCTATTCGAATAAAAAATAATCAAAAGGAGCGACAGTAACAAGAAAATGCTATATACCTACAAATATCTTTAAAACTAACACATTTATACTTTTAAATAAAATTATATAAATCATTCACTGCCAAGTATTTAATTATTACTTATATAGATATTTATTCTAGCTTTTCATTTCAACGCTGGTCTTCCATGGGTCATTGATATTTTCAAACTCGTATCAATATCTGTTACAATCAGTATGATTATACTATTAATTAGGAGCACACCATTTCGAACTGCATGCTATTCACTATTATTCAGACCGCATTTTAAATAAATTGACGCGTTAAGAATACAACTTATGCAACATTGACTTTTTCTTACATTTGCCTCTATAATAAATGAAAACAAACAAAACAAATTTAACTTTGCTTATCGTGTCTGAACACTTGGTACTTTCTTCTACCATGTCCACTCCGAACAATTATGTCATATGTTTCCTGCATAACGACACCATCCTGAAACGAATCTTTCAAATGTTGTCATGGTTCGACATTTTTAATCAATAACAAGATGTCAATTATTCTGAGGGATAAGAAAATTGCTACAAATGAAACTTGCTAATAATTGTAAATATGTTTCATGTCATATTTTCATAAAAACGATATTTTTAAAACCTCCACTCTTAGAATGTTGTAAATATGGATACTGCCGTGCATCGGATACATTGGTGGCGTTGCATGTCAGTTAGAAAATATGTTGATCTCCCTTAAGACCTTCAGTTATAAAAGCCACCTGTAAACTGATTATTAAAAATCTACTTAAACAAACACATACACCATTTGATTCAGATAACAATTTCATTTGGCTAAATGTTTATTTTTGATTTGAATGAAATGTTATTCATAATTATCACTTGACGTAATAATATGGATACTAAATTTATCTGGAAATATCAATAGGGATATGTTTATTTTTGGGACAGTTTGCTAATACTCACCATTAATACTTCCCCATTACGGTCATGAAAGCATAGGGCACCATTTTTATCATGGTCATGAAAACAGCGAAGATCCCCCTACAACAGAGAATCTAACCGTATTGTTACGACTCTAGGTCTTAAAAATATGTAACAGAAAGAAAGTGAAACCAACAATGTAAGTAAAATCAACAAGCAATTTATTTTCAGAAAATTAAATTGAAAATTCAAAAGACGCTTACAATTTGTGAGTTAAATTCCAAATAATCCTACATGTTCTAATCACAAGTCCAATAGAATGTTCCGAATGAATTCCAATAGCCTTGAATGCCCTGATGTACCACAAAGATGTAATCCAGAATGTATTTGAATGAGTTCACATAAATCCCAAAATCGTGTATTAATCCAAAAGTCAATGATCTTTTAGAACCAAAATTGTAGAATAGGAATGAATTTGTTTACAAAAAATCTGTATATAAATACACATGCCTACATGACCTATGTCCCAAAAGTCTAATTGCGAAATGTCTATGAAAATACTGGCTTACCTGACATATGTCACAAAAGTTTAATTGCGAAATCCCTATGAAAATACTCTGTAAACAACTGAACAAAAGTTAAGTATGTATTTTCAAATAACCATACAACTCAAAATCATAGACAAAAGTTAAGTATATAAACATCATACATAACAATGTATATCCACACAATATCTATGTTGATGTACATTATTGGATTTATAGATTTAGGCGCCTTGAATAATTCATGAAACACACAGATAGATCAATTTTTTATTATTTTTTTATCGAAATCGATGTCGTAGCAAACATAGCCGACACACATTTTATGTTTCAACTTTCAAAATAATGACATTTTCAGCATCACACAATATTAAAGCTATTTCGTTTTAAGATTTGTGAACAAGAGTTAGAAAGGTGTTACATTTTAATTATTGACTTTATTTCTAACATGAAAAGGCGACGACTAAAAATATGTCTGAATTAGTACTTGTAATAGAATAAGATAAAATAGTAAATATGTCTGAATTAGTACTTGTAATAGAATAAGATAAAATAGTAAATATGTCTGAATTAGTACTTGTAATAGAATAAGATAAAATAGTAAATATGTCTGAATTAGTACTTGTAATAGAATAAGATAAAATAGTAAATATGTCTGAATTAGTACTTGTAATAGAATAAGATAAAATAGTAAATATGTCTGAATTAGTACTTGTAATAGAATAAGATACAGTTTTTCATATTTTAAACAACACTGCCAAGCGAGTGTTTTGATTAATAGACTTTTGGCGGTGAATAAAATATTATATAGATAATATAGCGATGCATAAGCTTGAAATAAAATTACATGTTTAATAATACAAAACAAATATTGCGGCAAGGAATAGTAAAATACCCAGAATATAGATAGACAGACAGACAGAGAGATAGACAGACAGATAGATGTACAAACTCCACCAACAATGTATAAACACTAAAATGTATATCTCTGCACTCTGTATATCACTCTAAATATCTACCTTTCGCAGAAGTTTGTGTACAGATCTTGTATCTTCCATCAGGACAATGGGAATACCAATATCTCCATAAGACGAAAGAATATCACTTTCAGAAAGTTGCAGATTTCGAAACTCGTTCGTTGATAATTGGTTTTCTTCGTTTAACTCATGGAGCAGGTCGAACATATTGGGATATAAGGATTTTGATTCACCTGCAGATTTGAAAAAGTGGGCATATAAACAGTTAAAGGACGAAACAGAAACAAATCTACGAAGACTGGCGTCATAGATGTGCAAGAAGTGTCAACTCTTTTGCTGCAGAAAAACTAGCAATTTGTTTTTATCGTGACTCTGCGAAAGCTTCTGTCTTTTTAAAAATGAAATGCAATTTGTTCAGATGAAATAGGCAATGATAAATATAGATTTACTTTGTTCAAATGTTAAGATATCCTTTAAATGAATTTGTTTAGTTTCGTAAAGAACAATGTACATCTGCACTTCCTTTCTCATTGAGGACTGCCTTAATCAGACAACAGGACAACAAGAAATACGTACCATTTTGTAATATCAATGTTGTCACAGGTCGAACCTGTAAAACAGAAACAAGAACCGAAAACGAAAGTTGGAGACATTATTCACAGAGCTTGTCGTTTGAAAATGAATTCTCAAAGAAGGTTCAAAACGTATAAATATACTGAAATTAAACAACTAGAGAATATACAGTTTTGAAAAGCCATGATTGTTAAGTGGTTAGGGGCTTTGATAATATATCACAAGTTGCATTTCCGGTTGTGTCACGTGCAAAAGTTCAACAATGGCCAATTTCTTTCTATAATAATCATCCTTAGGGCGTGTGTTGGTGTTCTGACCAAAGGTAACCGTTCCGACCAAGAACAAATCAGACTGAAACATGGTCTCATTCTTGCATTTATGTAAAATTATCTTTGCAAAACTGATCCTATCACTTAGTTGAAATGAGATGAAGAAACGTTTATACTGGTGCTCTGTCCGTTTATATTTACTAGCTTGATTTTATAAACCTCAAAATTTAATTTAGTTCTTCAGGTGTGGAATTGAAGATATATGTAATGGCTCTGTAGTGTATGAAATAGGTTTTGTTCTGAACAATATTCAGAGATTGAAAGATATTGACTTTTCAATATTAAGGTGTTTCCATGTGTTTCTCATAGGAATTGAATTAGTACCGTGTTCCCTATAGAGGACAACAGTCTTACAGTGGTTGTACACGAGTATTTACAGTAAGATTACTATGTACGCGATATTTTGGATCCATTTGTAAATAATAAGTAAAACGAATACCTTTTGTCCACCTCTGAAAGATTTTCATTAGAAAATGAAACACACTTTAAGATATGATAACTGTTGCCAGGGAAAAGCGAGGGTGGGGTGTAGGGGAGGGAGTGGCGGGCTAGAGTGTGTGGATCAGTTTGGATTTTACCATGCTGAATAGGGTGCTTGCATATTGTATAACATCCATGTTACCAATTATAATAATTTTACACAGTTTAACATTTCGAGAGTAATTATTATCACCAAGTCGATATTGCTTTGTTATGTTTTGAAACATTATGCTTCAGATTTGATCACTTAGGATTTTAACACCATGCTTGATATTGATAACATCTCATTATTTTGCCCGTGCCCCCCCCCCCCCCCCGCGTGTGTGCCCTACAACGGCTACAGCGGGCTGCCCCCCCCCCCTCCCGTGTATGCGGTCTTGTTTATTTCAAACTGAGTATGAGCCTCGGTTAAACAATGGAACATTAATGTCACACGACCATAACCAGTTGCGCCAGAACGGCCGACTAGAGACCAAAGTTAAATGTATTCCAGGTCAGAGAACCGCCCAAACGCACCCTGATTTAATTCACACACAAAACCAGATTTTTAGTAACGTGTCATATGTTGTTTGAGTTTCTCATAAGCTTAAACTCGTAGAAGATTAAGACTCGTAAACTTACCAGATAAATGCAAGCCTTGAATAAGAGTACAGCTCTAAATTATGACATTTTCAACAGTACAAATGCGAATCTTGCTGTCTATTATGTGCAGTTATCCTACAACTTGGTCAGTATAATGTAGAACATAGGACATAAGATACAAATCTCTGCGAGATAACGTTATCAGTTTGTACTGAATTTATACCTGGAATGAAATGGAGAAGGCTCCCAAGATCAGATTTATTAGATCGTTAGAATTTCGAATTTGCCACGATTGACCTGTAGGCAGAAGGGTTAAAGGTCGGTTGTATATTTTGGCTCATTATCGAGTGGCGAGAATTGCTTGTAAGAGTCCGGCTGGAGGTCGGCTGGTAAGAACCCGGCTGGAGGTCGGCTGTTCCACAACTGTTATTGCTTTGCTACATACACTTGCACTTCTTTAGCTACAGATCGTACTGTATCCACCCGTGTATCATGCACATCTATTGGTGAACACAGATTTGCCGTCAAATAATGTGCCTGTAGTTCAGACTGTACGCTGTTCTTTGTACTTAATCTTTCACGGAAACAGAAAAGCACTCTGATCTAAAGGCTCGTCATGAGACGGCAGATCTGTTTTAATACAATAGTGTTCGTGTTATACACGGGTACATGTGTCAATTGCATATTGGATTATATTTGCTGACATTGCACACTGGTATTCTAACATCGAAAATGATGCAAAAAACAGAAATAAGATGTCACAGGCTTTTCGTAGTGGGTTCGGTATGTCCAGGAAATAAGATTGGTTAGAATTTGTGTTCATAAACTATTCTGAGTTACAAAATATAGATATACCACACAGAGGATCAGTAATAGTTATCTTTTTATTCCCCCCCCCCAATGCAACTGGTACACGTATATTTTTTTAATTTTTTTTATTTTGTGTGTTCAAAGTCTGATCAGAATTATGACTTCCAGCGTGGTAATAAGTTCTGACAATCAGATAGTAACTGGTACAGGTAAATACGTTCGAAGAGCGAAGGTGGTGTACGATTCAAAATGGAACGGGCCCATACTTATAGTTACCACAGAGCTATAGACAGATATTTAAGGGACAAGAACTATGGCTACTGCATTGAAATCGATAATGAAAACCATGCGCGAAAACTCTGGAATAAACGGAAGAAAAACAAACCACAGCCTTCGAACAACTATATGCACGACACTCCTCCATGAAGGTGTTAATCCTACCACAATTATTCAATTATCTGGAGATAAAAATGTGAACTGTGTGAATAACAATGCAATCGCTTCGATTGAACAACAAAAACACATTTGCGAACTTCTGAACCGTGCACCTCTTGATCCCATTCCCAGTAGCAGCGCTGATGACACACAGAGAAGAGACATTCCACAATGTAACTTATCTAAAATTCATACACCAGTCAGAAAACCATTTCAAACTTCAGAGTTTCAAAATGCCTAATGGGTTTTTAATGGATCAAGCATAATTGGAGGACTTTCAATTTGTCTTTTAATATTTCTGGGGATCCAAATTCGTTGACTAAATCTGAGGATAAAATGTATAAACATTTGCAACATAAACGTAGACGTATCAGAGAACAGCAGCTCCAATGCCTCTGACTGAAATTTAGAACAATTACTTCTTGTTACACTGTTGAAACTTTGAACTATCAATGGGGCCCAAGCAGGGTGTTGTATTTTTGTTTACATTTTAAATTCTTGCAACTTTTCAAGAAGAAAAAAACAAGAAAACAAAACAATATCGTTTAGAATTTTCTTGTTTAAAAGATAACCAAATAATTAATAAAAATCTAGTCATCATGTTAGACAGAGATTTTTTTTCACTCTTACACCGTCATCTAAGAACTTAATGCATAAATAATTTCATGTAATGAAGACATAAAAAAATAAAGTGTTTGAAAGTACTGTGTGTGTGTGTGTGTGTGTGTGTGTGTGTGTGTGTGTTATATGTCGTCTAGCGCACACTGTATTATTGCGATAATAATGTACCTCATCACGTAATAGGGAATGTTTCTCTCTCTGTCTCTCTCTCTCTCTCTCTCTCTCTCTCTCTCTCTCTCTGACAAAAACCGAAAATAAACATATAAAATGGACCCTACAGAAATAGACCAGAACAGAAGAAAGAGAACAACAAACACGAGTATAAAGTGGGGAAATCGAAGATAGAGAAATATACTTATACTTCTATGAAATAACAACTACTACTACTATTACTATTACTATTACAATAAACACTTAGTTCTACCATTAAAACATGTTCTAGACAAGCAAGATGTTCAAAAAGACTCCTATACTTTAGCACAGCTATTCACTGCTATTCCACAACGGTAATCCTTGCTATAATAAGAAATCTGTGTTATGGAGAAGAAAAAAAAAGATATAGAACTTTAACTATTGTAGCATCTAAATGATGGAGGCTAATTTGGGTATTAAAGTTCACAACTGACCTCTACTCCTATTGTGGATCATTTGAAGACAAGACATCGCATTCGCCTTTATCACTTCCGAAAAGTCTGAGGTATATTTTTTTTTAAAGCCATCTTCTCTCTCTCTCTCTCTCTCTCTCTCTCTCTCTCTCTCTCTCTCTCTCTCTCTCTCTCTCAAAATTGTAAAATCAAAATTGTAAAATGATAAAATCTACTCCTTAATAACTTTAGGCTATTTTATGTTATTTTATGTTTATTTCTTGTGCAGCAATTTTCATTAGACACAGACAGCACATGCTTTTCCTTATTCTAAACAAAATATAATGTCAACTTAAGTGAGTGAAAAGCATTTAAATGTATGAAAACATACGCTTGATTTTGATGGTTATGTACGAAACCAATTTCACCCTATACCTACACATACTTCATTTGTGCAATTAAACCACGAAATCGCTACTATTACCACCACCACTACTACTACTACTAGCTTTCTGTCCCAGACTGCATATGGTTTTCCATGTAATGAACAAATATAAACGCCCTATTTTCAAGCCTATACATGAAAACATCTTAAACTATTACCTTTCCATTCTTCAATTATGCTCAGAAAACCGGAATTGATACTGGTGCTACTATTACTGCTACTACTGTTTCGTCTACTTCTGTTGCTATTGGTTGGCAGTTTTACTTGTGCTGTTGAGGCAATTTTTTGTTTGTTTTTTGTTTGTTTGTTTGCTGTCTCATCAATTCACTATCACTCATGACTAGCCACAGTTGTTGGGACAGTTTTTGGGTCTGTTCTCTTGGTACAATATATAATAGGTATGACTGTGCTAACGTACCAACAATCATATTTCCCATGGTTCGATATTCTCCCCGTTATAGATTTATATCAGGCTCCCTTTGATGAATAGGAGTAATAAGATAATTGCTGTTAGAGGACAAAATTGTAATATGTGGCAGTTGTAATGGAGTTAAGAAAATAGTAGAGATGAAAAAGGTTGGGAAAAAGTACATATGATGTCAGCATTGTGCATATAAAACATAGGAGTGGTCGTGGATTTTCGATGGCTGATTACAACATATCGGAAATAATTTTGGATGAAATTCTTAAAAGTAATTGTGGAAGGGCTTCAAAATAGATGCCGTTTGAAAAACGTTACAAAACAAAAGTACACCAAAATTATGTGTTAGAAAACTAAGGAGATACAGAAGATAAAAAAAATATTCGAAATTAAAACTAAAAAAAACCTCAAGAGAGTATATATATATATATATATATATATATATATATATATATATATATATATATATATAACACATATATGTAAAGAAGCTAAAGAGAAATTTCGCAAGGATTGGAAGATAATAAAAACAACAACCATTCGAAATTATAACAACAACAAAAACCAAGAGATTAACTGTTATAGATTATGATTAATGATTAGATGTGGTATATCCATTTGTGACACTTCAGTAATTTAGATTTAAAAAATTGACATGTAGTAAGTACAATTTATTATTGTTCTGCAACTCGGTTTAATGCTATAGTTAACCTAGACGTTGCACAACTATTTATTGAAATAAAATCTACCACATTGAACAGATTATTTTCACATTCAATCCATTAAACATTTTGATAACTACACCTCAAATTCTGAAAGCAATGACTCTGCTAATAGATGCAGAGCACTGTTTGATATGAAATTATGGCAGAAGCAGCTTAAGCAATATGGATGGTAAAAGCTGGGTGCGGAAATCTTACCGGCATTTAACATATCAATGTGTACCGGAATTACTAAAATCAGTATTCAGGTTTCATGGCTACTTTTAAATACTGAAATTGCTGTCTGAATATGCGTTATCATTATACGAATAACAACTGTTTCATACAGCCAAAAACAACAAAAATTTGAAGCAATTTAACATAATGTGTAAAAACTTTAAATTGGATCAAATCATGACTGGATATATATAAATGGAAAAAAAGGAACGTAAAAACTTGATCGATAATATACCCAAGGAACATTAATAGGGTTTACGAGAGCCTACACCTGCGTAACATTAATAAGGAACATTAATAGGGTTTACGAGAGCCTACACCTGCGTAACATTAATAAGGAACATTAATAGGGTTTACGAGAGCCTACACCTGCGTAACATTAATAAGGAACATTACTAGGGTTTATGAGAGCATACACCTGCGTAGCATTAATAAGGAACATTAATAGGGTTTACGAGAGCCTACACCTGCGTAACATTAATAAGGAACATTAATAGGGTTTATGAGAGCCTACACCTGCGTAACATCAATAAGGAACATTAATAGGGTTTATGAGAGCCTACACCTGCGTAACATTAATAAGGAACATTAATAGGATTTACGAGAGCCTACACCTGCGTAACATTAATAAGGAACATTAATAGGGTTTACGAGAGCCTACACCTGCGTAGCATTAATAAGGAACATTAATAGGGTTTACGAGAGCCTACACCTGCGTAGCATTAATAAGGAACATTAATAGGGTTTACGAGAGCCTACACCTGCGTAGCATTAATAAGGAACATTAATAGGGTTTACGAGAGCCTACACCTGCGTAGCATTAATAAGGAACATTAATAGGGTTTATGAGAGCCTGCACCTGCGTAACATTAATAAGGAACATTAATAGGGTTTATGAGAGCCTACACCTGCGTAGCATTAATAAGGAACATTAATAGGGTTTACGAGAGCCTACACCTGCGTAGCATTAATAAGGAACATTAATAGGGTTTACGAGAGCCTACACCTGCGTAGCATTAATAAGGAACATTACTAGGGTTTATGAGAGCCTACACCTGCGTAGCATTAATAAGGAACATTAATAGGGTTTATGAGAGCCTACACCTGCGTAGCATTAATAAGGAACATTAGTAGGGTTTATGAGAGCCTACACCTGCGTAGCATTAATAAGGAACATTACTAGGGTTTATGAGAGCCTACACCTGCGTAGCATTAATAAGGAACATTAGTAGGGTTTATGAGAGCCTACACCTGCGTAACATTAATAAGGAACATTAATAGGGTTTATGAGAGCCTACACCTGCGTAACATTAATAAGGAACATTAATAGGGTTTATGAGAGCCTACACCTGCGTAACATTAATAAGGAACATTAATAGGGTTTACGAGAGCCTACACCTGCGTAACATTAATAAGGAACATTAATAATGTTCACGAGAGCCTACACCTGCGTAACGTGGTAAGGGCTTATAAGCGTCATTATTTGAATAGTTCATTAAACATTTCCCGCTGATGACATTAATTTAATGGCAACAAGTGAGAAAAAAAAAATATTTAAAAAAATAGCAAAGATCGGATGGACTTATTTCTTTCTTTCGTTAACGTAGCACTGGTCTGACATGGGGAGGAATAGCTAGACTGAATCAAAGTATTGGGTCTTATGTGATATTTAGTTAAGGTACTCAAATTCCAAACGAGACATCTGTTACACAAACCATTTCCACTGTGAAAGACGCTATTAAAACGTTTTTTGAAAAATTAAACTTTGAGTGAACAAAGCTATGACAGATGAAAGCACAAGATTCCAGCAATATATTGCAGATTAAAAGTTTAGAATGAATATTATGTTGGTGGTGATGGTATTTGTCTATTTACCGAGTGAAATATTGACGAAAACGGGTAGCATTTTTGGCTACAATAACAACCTGGTAAAAGTCATCAGCTAGTCTTAAACTAGGACTGAAGACTGCCATAGAGACAAACTTGGTACAAAATCTTATTCCAGCAGCTGATAAGAAGTCATTAACATTTCGTCCAAAGAGAGTTAACAAAATAAGAGAACGTGGGGGAAAACTATGTAGGCAAGAAGTAGAAAAACGGTAACAATCTTCCAATTGCAACTGCGCATGATTTAAAAAAAAAACACCACAAAACACAAAGCTTATCCAACGAACTCACAATCATGTTTAATTATGATGATTGTTGCAAGAGATGGATTAATGTACTGCTTGAAATAGATTTGTTCCCCTTTTTGTTGTTGTATTTACACCTCTAATAAACAATGCAAATGACAGGCCAACTAATGACAGAACAAACACAATGATATGATCACCCAATAAAGAAGCTGCCAGCTTATTACATTTCCAATGACACCAGGCAATGCTACTACAACGTTTTTGGATAGCTAGAACAAATACTTGGCAATAAACTCCATGCCATCTTTGACTTTGTCCACAAATGACTCTGTACTACCTTTTCCTCTACCACTACAACACGCGCTTTTCGGACCACTAACTATTTTACAGCCAGAGAACCAGTCTATGGTGGGGATAAAATAAAAAGAGTATTAATTATTTTGAGATGCACCCATTGGCTTCAAGATGGATTTAATTTTGTATTTTGATATCCTGTGTTTTAATTTCCTACTGACAAAATTGCATATGGAGTCTTGGTGCGAGGCTATGTTATTAGGTGCAGACCAGTGAGTCCCCGTTTTAGCAGCACGAGGCGCAAGGTTGAAACAAATTATGTAACTCTAATGAATGGACGCATGTGTGATTTGTCTGCCAATCAAATGAAGAAATTAATTTAATTTTTTATATATTAACATTAGGTTCTAAGGGAAATTAATTAGTGGTCCGATCCCTTTTCCAAATTTGCTGTTGGCAGACCAAGAGTTTATATAATGACACCTATAGTTGTATTTACGTTTCATTTTCCTTAGGAACACTTGATTGCTGTCTTTGTTCAACAGCGGATTTTAACCGTAGTTGTAAAGATCTGCCAAGAGGTTTGCCATTTGGTGGAATCCATTTATTTACTACTCTTGTCGAGCTCAGTAATTTATGTCAGTTGCTCCCACTTTTCTTTGCTACCGAGTTAGGTGCTAACACCTTATTTAGATCACCCTTTTTTACAACTTTGTAATGATTCTTGTCTGCTTCATGGTAATACAATGCTTTCCCCACAATGTTTAAATGAAGTTTCATTAATTGATAGTGTGTATCAGTTATGTTAATATCATGTTAAAGCTGCAGATACATGATTTGTTGTGAAGTTTCAAATGCCTCATTAGATAAATTACACCGTGTAACAACAAATTATTTTTTTTTGGTTCCTGGGTAGTAAGTGTTATTTCCTAATTGCTTATGCCTCAAAAGTATAGAAAATGGCTATTATTCCCCACAAACTTTGCTTTTGTGACCAGGACAGTGATATTTTGAAATATACCTCTTTTCCAGAACAATCCAGATTCAGTGCTGAGTAAACTTGGAGTAAGTTCTAGAACTTTCTAGAACTTTCCAGTAATATAAATAGTAGTATAAATACAGGGGCCTTAAGGCCACCAGTTCAGTTTAGTTCCAGCTGCCTAAGTGGATACATATCTGCATTTTTCTGAGATGGCATCAAGAGGCTGCAAGCATCCGGCAGACGCATTTTGCTATGTCTGCTGCCAATTTATCAAGACAAGAGCGAAAAAGTACTCCGTGGAAGCATCTGCTAAGATGTGTGAGGCCTACAAGGCATATTTCGGCATGCCTGTCGGGGATCAAGACAAACCCTGGGCACCTCATTTCACCTGCGAGCACTGCAAAAAAAACTCTGGAAGGTAAGATGGACAATTGTTGCTCGGAATTTTATGTTATAACATTTGTTAAAATTTTTAAAATTGTAAAAGTTTTTAATTTTAAAATGTTTTACAATTTTCAATGTTATTGAAAAAATATATCATATATGAAAAATGTTACGAAAATCTCTTACACATTAGTCATGGGTGAAATAAATGTATTTTTGTAGGATGGTACAGAGGCGAAAAGACAGCCATGAAGTTCGCTATCCCAAGAATTTGGCTGGAACCCACTGACCACTCAAGCACTGCTACTTCTGCATGGTGGACCCTTCCAAACGTCGGACTGGCAAGAATGCACCTGCTATCACGTATCCGGACCTTCCTTCATCCATCGCCCCGGTGCCACACTGCCATGAGCTCCCCGTACCGACTCCTCCGGAGAGAGACCAGCCGTCTTTAGAAGAGAGCAGCAAGTCAGAGAGCGAGGAAGACGTTGTAGATCCAGATGACAATTTCAGAGGTGGAGCTGAGGAGAGAAACCTATACTACCCCAACCAAAAAGACCTCAACGACTTGATTAGAGATCTTGGTCTCACCAAGTCGAATGCCGAGCTTTTGACTCTAGGCTCAAGCAGTGGAACTTGTTGGATGAAAGTGTGCAAGTCGCAGATCAGAGGAACCGTCACCAACCTTTTTTCAGCTTTTTCACCCGTCAAGATGGGCTCTGCTTCTGCCACAATGTGACCAGTCTGTTCGAGGCAATCGGAATCGCCTGTAACCAGAATGAGTGGCGCCTCTTCATTGACAACTCATCCAGGAGCCTCAAAGCCGTGCTGCTCCATAATGGTAACAAGTACCCGTCTCTTCCCCTGGCTCACTCGGTGCACCTAAAAGAGGATTACAACAGCATCAAGACCTTGCTGGACGCCTTGAAGTATGATGAGTACGGCTGGGAGGTCATAGGAGACTTCAAAATGGTGGCATTCCTGATGGGTCTCCAAGGCGGTTTTATCAAGTTTCCCTGCTATCTTTGCCTTTGTGACAGCAGGGACACCACGGCGCACTACCACAAGCGGGACTGGCCACAGCGGACCGAGTTCTCTGTGGGGAGGAACAACGTCAAGTGTGAGCCACTGGTGGACCCCCGGAAGGTGCTGATGCCACCACTGCACATCAAATTGGGCCTTATGAAACAATTTGTCAGAGCTCTAGATAAGGAGTCGGCAGTCTTCAAGTACCTTCAAGACTTCTTCCCTAAGCTGTCTGAGGCCAAGGTCAAAGCCGGTGTCTTCGTCAGACCACAGATAAAGAAGATCCTGGAGTGCAATGAATTCCCCAAGAAGCTCACTCGTAAGGAGAAAGCGGCTTGGAACAGCTTTGTCGCAGTGGTTCGGGCTTCCTGGGCAATCACAAGGCCGAAAACTATGTGGAGCTGGTTGAGACTCTGGTGAAGAACTACTGCACAATGGGCTGTAGGATGTCTCTCAAAGTCCATATCCTTGATGCTCATCTTGATAAATTCAAGGAGAACATGGGAGCGTACTCGGAGGGGTAAGGCGAGCGCTTCCACCAGGATATACTGGACTTTGATCGCCGCTACCAAGGACAGTATAACGAGAACATGATGGGAGACCTCATTTGGGGGCTGATTCGTGAAAGTGATTTACAGTATAATCGTAAATCTCGAGAAACTACTCACTTCTAAATCTTTTTTAGTCATTTTTGTATTACTTTAGTATCAATACATGTTAATTTTTATTCATATGTTGTTTTTTCTGACTTTATGTGAACGAAAAGACACAAATTCGCCCGTTTTCTCATTGGAAATAGGTAAATTTCAAAATATCACTGTCTTGGTCACAAAAACAAAGTTTGTGGGGAATAATAGCCATTTTCTATACTTTTTAGGCATAAGTAATTACGAAATAACACTTACTACCCAGGAACAAAAATTGTGTTATTAACAGCGAAATCATCCCTAGTTTGTTCCTCCTAATCATCTTCATCGTAAACAGGATTTTCAAATGTATGAACAATATCCGTACCTACATCCTTTGCCTTTATCCACACTATTTAAATAGATAAAACAACTTGAAAAAGTAATGTGGGTTTCATAAAAGATAAAAATAGCTTCATCATCATCATCAAGATTTGAAAATAAGTATGGCAAATGGGACAGCTTTGAAAATAGGTATGGCAAATGGGACAGAAAAGGGATAACAAGTCATACTCTACCTGACATGAGTTTGGAAAATGGACAAAAACAAATCAGGAAACCTATGAGGTCTTAGTCAGTGCGAGGTCAGCTAATATATCATTGTCAGATGTCATTATCCTAGCTGTTAATTTCTTGATAAGCAAAATGCTACTCATTGATGATTAAAATGCAGAATTTAAAAAATATTACATGACATTAAAAGGTATGACTTCTCTGAGTTCATTTAAGTTGGAATTACTTCTGTCTACATTGTGTGCAAGCTTGATAACATTCAAACACATATAAATTTAAAAAAGTCTAAAAAAGAAACACACGGAAAATAATGCTAAATAAATGTGTGCTGGTGCTTTATAATGGATGAATTTTTTCCTCTTAAGCAAAATTGTCACAACCGTTGTCATTACTGGACTGTCTCTCCATTAAGTAGTTAAGAGTTCAGAGAAGCAAACGAAGAGACAAAACACACCGAAATGTGATATCCCAAATGTTGTCAGTGATACAATTGGGAGTATTGAAAGCTTGGATTGTTGTCAGTGATAACATTATGTCTTAGTATCCATTATTTACAATTTACAACTTCATTGGCAATAAACTTTCAACTATTCAAAATGTACTACGTTTATTTAAAGCATAATTGTAAGACTAAATTCAGTCCACGTAATGATTAATTAAAACAGTGTAAATTAAGTTGTAAGTTGCCTAAAATCACGTTTGCTTTCGCCTTATAATTTCATTGCAAATAAGTGGAAGTTACCAAGATAAAACCAAATATGGATCTAAAGGTGGCAAATCATCATTTAAGGTAAATTCACAAAATAAAACGAATCCACGTAGAATTGAATGCACTAGACATTTGGGAAACGTTCACGTGAATTTGTTAAGAACCAAAGCAGTGAGGTTAAGACAGGAACAAGAGAAATCAACATTCTACAGTAACTTCACACAAAAAACGGATCGAAGTAGAATTGAATGTACTAGATATTTGGGAAACGTTTACAGGAATTCTTTTAAGAGTGAAAGCAGTGAGGTCATGACAGGAGCAAGAGAAATCAACAATCTCTCAAAGTCATGTTGAAAGTCAGACTAAAACATTTTCAAACAGAACCTTTTACTCTTTATGAAATGGGGTAATTCTTATAGGTGTAGCCCTAGCTGGTTCTGTTCCAAACACTGTTATAAAACAACCAATTTAATTGGTTGCTCGAAAAAACATTCAAAGCCAATTCCATCAATGTTGTAAAATTTCATAGTAATAAATGCCACGTGAAACAAACAACATAATTAATATTATTTTCCACGCAACTATTAACTCAGCTCTTACGGTCAGTTGCTGTAATTATGTTGAAAAAGATATTTAAGATGTCGAGTGGTTAGCAAACCCAACAAATATGGAGTTTGATGACGGTTGATTATTTCAATTTCATTAAGCCAGTTTACAGTTGACTGCTTGATAGCACAAGCGAATCCTACTATACAAAATCATTAGGTAATTCAATAGAGAAAGCCATAAATATCACAAGATTAAAATGTGAGTACTAGTATTCCTACGGATAATTCCATTTCAGTGGTAAAAAGGAAACGAAAAAAAATGTTAAATTTAAACACACAAAAGACCGCTACAAATGCCTGATATATATGCCGCAAACGTAGCTTTACAAACGTTAGTGCTCATTCTTATTGTCTTTTTCGTACATCAAAAGGGGATAATAAATAACAACTGCATAGACTTTGTATCATAGGCTGTTGGCAAACAATGGTATTAATTTCAGGCTGCAAAAGATCACCGAAATTGAGAATGGTTTGGTTAAAGAAATCGAACTTTACAGAAGTTAATAAATACAAGAAAGCATCTATGATTTTGATCTGGGTATAGATTAGCAATGTGGCTCAGTTTCCGGTGGTATGAGTGAAGCAGCTGCTAGTTTAGGAGTCACTTGGAATAGCTATACGATTATCGTCGCTTTAATGCAGTCAAGAAAAAAATGAACAACACAGAAAGCCACTTCAGTGAGGAGATAGAGTACAGGTTTTAATAGTCGATGGAGAAATGAGTTAAAGAAGATATTTTGGAGAAGCCTTCAGCACGCAAAAGTCTAGTATGATTAAGAAAGGAAAGGATACAACGTAAACTGAAAATGTATAGCTTTTTAGTTGTTTCAGTTTTAGCTGGCTGTTTTAATTCAAGCTACATAGACGAGTCCAATTACGATGGACGTGCAGAATACACAGTTGTACAATACTCAGAACCAGAACCCAAGAAAACATTGGTTGACTTTTCCTCTTCTCCAACTTCTTAATCTCCTTCTTCTTCTTCTTCTTCTTCTTCTTATTATTATTATTATTATTATCATCATCATCATCATCATCATCATCATCATCATCATCATCATCGTCATTATTTAATACATATACATCTGTAGAACATATCTATCATATGTGCCAGCTATCACTTCGGCAAGCGTGTTTGAACATTTTTTTATGTAAGAACCAAACATGTTTGTTTTCCATATGTCATGGTTAAAATGTGTTAGATGTTTTATATGTGTGCATACTGTTAAAATGTGTTAGATGTTTTATATGTGTGCATACTGTTAACTTTTACGTGTGTGTGTGTATGGCAAATTTAGCACCGTAATAGTGTATTCAAACCTCGACGTACATTTTATGAATAAGAAGCTCTCAGTGTTTACTAAGAAATATAACTGATAATGATTTTTTGCATTCAAACCATTCTCAGTTATATTTGTATGAAACTGTCATTTCAGCTCACAGACCCATAACATTGTTTTGTAAATGTAACATACTATGGAGTCTGTTTTGAGAAACAAACATAATGTTAGATATATATATACAGATATATATACAGATACATATAATGACCTAATCTACTTCTGTTGTATATATATTTACTACAACTGTCGTGGTAGGATTTTGGAAATAATTTTAGTATCGTTTTATCTATCTAATTCCTAACAACAAAGACAATATTTTCATTGATCATACAGAGTGACTATGATAGCCATCAGAAACATAACAACAACTAAAGAAAAAATACGAAAATGGTTTGAACAAGAATAAAACGAAATCGAATCTAAGGAACTATTCAGAAAATACGGTTATACAGTGAGAAATTATTTTTACATAGATATGCAAAATATATGTATTTCAATAAATGTTGTATGTACATCTTAAAGTCAGGAGAGGATGACCTAAGGGTAAACATGAACATCTGTAAAACTCACGTCGCAGATAGAAGGTTAGAGAAAAAGAGCATTGTTCTGGTTGTATTCATGGCTCGTTGAATGAAAATAAACAAGCAAAAGAGAACACACACAAAAAAAATAATAATAATACACACTTTCACCATTACAGATGAATACCGGGATAGATTAAATAGACTCAGGTATAGATATAAAAAAAAACAGGATAGCGGCGGATTGCTGATGCAGAAACTAATCTGGACAAGGTAAAACTGCCCAGCCTCTGTAAAGGACAACACGATCGGAATGTCCATTTAAACCTACAGATCTCTGTGAATTCTGATAGGCAACAATACCACGGATACATCCAAAGCGGAGAGTTTCCAGTTGCAGAGAAAAGATTACTTACTACGCATGAGGACAGAGATTTAGGGTTAACGTACATTATGGTAAATCAAAGATAGACTCTTTGAAATCTGATGTGAAATCAATGAAACCAACAGTTTGAAGTGTGATAAAATCCATCAGCAGAGTAAGTGATCCAAGCGAGAGACTTGTATTGCAAGAACAGTTCAAAGGTTTTGAAAGATTAAAGACGTAATTAGTTGGACATTTACCAAATTTAGAGAAAGCATTTAACTGACGTTACTAACAAGAAGAAAAAAACTAATAGGCGAAAGATTGAAGAGATTGTTCAAAGAGAATGGTGTTACAATAAGCTGCATCAATAGCAATGATGTTATCATCAGTTGCTCCATGTGCAACAAATTTTACAAAAATGTGATGTTTTTCCTACTACTGCTAAACTTCCTACTACATCTCCTTCTGCTTCTTCTACACCGAACGAATCAGTTTCTGACGAAATTAAAAATGGCGTGAAACATTTAGCCTATAGGGAAGGTTACGAATTCATCTTGTTGCTATAGATAGAATTTGATGTCACTTACCCACAAGACCTGGAGTGCACCGCCATATTGCTTTCGGACAAACAGAACAAAATTGGAGTGTACACAGTGTGATGCTTACGCTGAACTATGTTTTATACTCTGCGAACTATCTTGCTCTGCTCAAATCAACGTGTACAAACTAACACTCAAAGATAAAATAGTAACCAGATTTAGCAGATAAAACAAATGAAGACTTGTTTCATAGTCTTTAAGTCTCTGAGGAGATTAGAGATTTATCGGCTAAGAAAATAATTGTTTCATTGTTCGGTTTAATAAAAACAGTAAATAAAACCATCATTCAATAGTAACCTCGTTTCATTGTCGTAATTTGCATCTTGTATTTCCATTCCTGTTTTCAGTATAATATCCGTTTTGCGAAATGATATGGTCTTTTATTATCTTCTTGTTTATTCTCATTCGTGTCTAAATTCATATATTTCGCAAATCTCGAATGTGTCTAACTTTTTCAGACATTGAAAAGATTGTATGTGTCAAAATTGGCATGAAAAGTAAATCAGTCAACGAAATATATGTATTATAAAGAATACAAATCATTGCGGAATGCTGAGAAGTATCTATGCAGAGAACTACCCTGTTACATTCCTCTGGACTTTTCTATATTTAGATGTTCAAGCCATAAACGTAATTTTGAGGTAGATAGATATGAAGGTGACATCGTTTAAATAATTTTTTGTAACTTTTTCCACAAATAATTTACTATTAGTTCATGGCGAACACTATGCATTTTTTTTAAAACATTGACCAATATATTAGAGAAAAAATATTACGATAAACGTTGGCGTGGGCGTCCATCCTTAGAAACGTTATATAGCTTTATGTCATCTAAAAGTCCACAGTTTATATACAATTTATTAGCTAGACAAAACCTGTATTTAACGACTGACAACTATACCATAAGATGTGCATTGTGCTCCAATATAGTGACCTTTTTTGTGTGTATTATAGGACGTTAGTCTAAATTACTGAAATAAAGAATATAAATTTACTTCGATTTCCACTTATATCCAGATGACATTGTAACCACCGTTTCATTTGTATAACTGAGTGACGTTCTATTAGGCTGACGTTCTTTTAGGCTATAAGGTAATTGCGCCCTGAGAACATCGTCTTCAGTTAACTCTACATATTGAAAATAAGCCGCCATGTTACAAAGTTTGTCCGTAGGATTAAAGACAAAGCCCACGCGAGCAATTTTTAAGAATGAGGTCATACGCGTTGGGTCACATCCGCATAATTCGTAACCTGTCCTATTGCTTGTTTGATTTAGCGAAAAGGATTAGTAGCAGTTGCTGGTATTATTAGTAGCCTGATATGCTTGTTATTTAAGAGCGATGGTAAAATGTATTATTTTATAGATCATCACGTCATATTACTTCTTTTGAATTTAGTGGGTTTGTTATTTACATTATGGATCACAGGTGTAAACAAAACATCTATTAGAATGACAGGTTCGTTGTCTTTTTATCTTTGGTCCCCTACAATTTCTTGACCTACTGTAATCTATTGTTTATCAGCTTTAAGGATACTTCTTTAGCATATCTGTATTAAGGCTCTTTTCATACAGTTATCATTTTCGAATTTTAAAGTGTGTACATCAAATACGTTCAATGGCTTTGATGTGAAAAATGTAGTTTTGCTCTCAGAACAGTCGAGTCTGGTCTTTCTAAATGTATTTGTTAAGGCGAATTACCCGATTTATTGTAATTAACTGAATCGCAGGACACGGATAAGGTACTGTTCTAGTCTATTTTAATCCTTAAGTCCATCGCTGGAGGCTAAGTCGTGCCATGGACAGCGTGTACTGGAGACACGAACACATTAGCTGTAACGTTTATTACTATAGTCGTCAAAACTGTATAGTGTCTGACGATTGAGCCTAGTTGTGTCCATTATTTAGATTAGAAAAAGTTCCATGAAATTGGCTTTTATTGTGCAAATACATTGAGCCTCTATTTACTGTTTTCCACATTCACATGTATGCTTTGTTGATTTATGTCTCTAATATGTTCATTTTTTCCACTATAATGTCATTTTATTCTCTGTCATGTTGCACAATATTTGCATCTCTGGTAATGTGTACTTCATTTAATCCATTTCTTATCTCAGTGTTTCTGTATTGCAACTGTAAAATTTTACAAATAAATACACCATTTCTTTGTGTAGTTTAATTTCAATAGCTATGAGATGTCGCATGAAAGTTCTGAGAAACTTGCCTCCTCAAATTCCGTATATATTTTACGGCTTGCATGTGGTGTAGAAACTCCTCCCATATAAACTGTTATTTATTAATTTTGTTTTAATTCTTGTTATCTACGATTATATATGTGTTAAAATTTACACAGCAAAACTGTTGACCAGGAAAACTGCGTAGTTGCTTGAGGAATTGTTTATCCTTCTCTTGTACGAATTTTGGACGAAAATTTAAATGTCCGTATGATTGCATCAACATTTAAGTGACTTTTATTGCCCTTTATTCTGTTCAAGATCTTTCCTATCAGCTTGTAATGTTTCACCGATTTGAAAGTTTAGTGACGCAAATGTATCAGTTGTCAAATAACAGGAACGATTGATCGATATTTTGTATCTGTTTTCTTTGTGCTTGCTTCAGCTGAAGTCATGTTTGTTGATTTGTGATGAGTGTAACTGATCCCTAAACAAGCTTTGGTACAGCGAGTCTTTAAAGTTATGTTAAACCTTTCTACAAGAGATATAATTTTGTCCGAGTATGTTTCCCTAAAATCATGGTGTATGTCGTTACCCTTTTAGTTTTCACTATTGCAGCCCAGGCGTATTTGGAGAAAATATCTATCACTGTCAACATTTATTTGTATCCATTATTGTGTTTTTCGTATGCTTTCATGCCATCAACGTCTACCCAATACTGGTCATCCACATGTTCGACATTAACTCTTTTGTACGAAAATCTTTTTCTCGCATGTTTGTGTAATGTGTAAAAAGGGTGTGCAGTTTACCATTCTTTGAATTTAGTGTATTTTATGTTTTGTCCCGTTTACTTTGTTCCCCGGAATTAACTGATATTTCTGTAAGAAACTGGTCTTTCAGCATGGTAGCCAATGTATCTTAAATACCATTAGTCGGTCATTTAAAACGGCATAAAAACAATCAGTAAATACATTATGCTTGATACATTATCTACAGGTCTTATCATGAAGCCCACTTGACAGCCGTCAAAACAGCTATTTTTATTTTGAAGCAGTTTGCAATGTTTCTTCAATCATTTCAAACGTATTGTTGATTTCAGATTTGTCGAATTTTGCCAATCTTATGGTTGAATTTAAAAACAGTTATGTCATAAATTAAATCAGCATGTGCTTTTTTAAATCAAACTTTGTATTGCACATATTGTATCTCTGGTTTTCTCTTATCATTCTGGATTGATCTTGCAAATTCACTTAATCTTTTAGTTGTAATATAATGTTAGCTGGGAATAAAGTTATGTATTTACTCACCTCCAATACGTAATCCATTAATTGTTCATAATGGACTATTTCAAACATGTCGCTATCATGGCTGATGCTGCTTATTTCATTGGTATCATCAATGAAAGTAATATGTAATTTGGTATCTTTCCTAAAGCATTGAAGAGTATTTTGTTGGAGCTTAAATCAACAAATCGAGAGTTTTATTCTCCTGTATGTTATTTTGTACCACAACTGGTGCTGACGACGCTTTTATTCCGTCCAAACAAAGCAAACAAATAGGCATTATCTCCAAATGCTGACATTGATGTTTTCATGTTAAACTCATGCAATATTTATATCACAATTCTCTGAAAACGTTTGACTTGAATATAATGTAGTTTTGTGTAAATATTTCAAAATCGAATTTGATTTCTAACTTTATAGTCTAAAATGGATCAGTATTTTTTATTCTATTTACAAACCATAAATTAGTCAGTGTTCCAGTGTTTTTAAGCAAAAGATATTTTCAATCAAGAATTTATTTTGTGGCGCAGTATTTTTGTTATTATTTTCTGACATATATACTCGAGTCCAGCTTAGGTGAGTTTCCTCATTTTTGGCTGGTCGTAAGATTTTCAAAGTTGATTTTTACTATTCTGGTACCCCTCTTCGAGAATATTAAAATAAAGTATAACCAATATGATTTATCCAGGACTCCCCATTACGATGCTTCTTAACATAACTTTTTGAGATAAGGAATAATCCGCTTATCATCGATTTTCATGAGATTTTCTTAAGACAGCGTTTCACGGCAAATTTGGTTGAAATCAAATAAACGGTATGAAATGTTAATTAATTACAACCTTAAAAAATGCATAACCCATGTTTACTAAGTGCAATAAGAATACATATTATGAATGAATTCTGATCCTCACCGAAACCGTCAGAGATCTCCATAAAATTAATGTTTTCCTACAATTTAAAAAAACAAGAAAAATAGAAAACAATGCTATCTGTGACATATACGGACTTTTTGTGACATTTAATGGGTTTACAGCGCACATTGCTAGCACTGAAAAATTTTACTGGCAGTAACTGTCACAATTCTATGTGTGAGTCTTACAGGTGTTTGTGACATTTAACGGCGACTCTGCATGCTATATCTCTGTTAAATGTTATTATGTTTGTGACATTTACCGACATTGACCGGAAAGAGGCATTTTCCGGCGTTTGTGACCTTTACAGGCGCTACAGTGCTCTTTTAAATGAAATTTATCAAATGCTCTAAATAATTTTAATATTTTATATTTTCCTCACCATGGCGAGCAAAAGATAAAATGATTAAACTCGTTTCACTGATTTAATGTAACATGGGCAATCATGGAAGATCTGATATTTCGTAATCCAAGGGTCACGGGTTCGATACCCGCTCAGGCCAGCCCTGGTCGGCTGCCTCACTATGTCCTTGGGAAAAGCACTTAGCTTTTATTTCCTCGCCATAATATAGCAAATAATGTCTTTAGAGTGCCATTAAAAACCACAAAAACAAAAACAAACAAACCATTTAATAGAAGCTGTTTTGAATTATTAGTCTATTATTTTTCAAAGAAATATTCACTAATCGGAATTAAGAACAATGCACATTCTTATACACATGAGATAAAGGCAACAAATAATATTTTACTGAAATGTAATTTATTTCAGAAATGAAGAAAAGAACAAAATCGAATCTGTTTCTCCGTCGGTTGAATTTAAAATGTCTGAAAACTCGTTGTTATTCATCCTACTATTTCATTTGGTATGTTCGGGGCTCGGTTGTCATGAACGCATTCTCCCCCGATGCACCACTGCAAAAAATAAAGAAAAGCCTGCGTTAAGATGAATTCCTTAGTAATTAATGTAGTACACGATACAATATCACCTACTTGGAGTATTGTACTTTAGATGCATCACAGACCAAAACCGTCACAGCTTCTGAAATTCTTAATGACTTTTTAAAATTGTGATTTCACTATATCTTTTGTAATTGGTTAATATAATTAGGTATTATGTGTATCGGAATGAATTTTAAAAATAAAGGTGGAGCACATGCCACATATTACACTGACCGACAAAATAAAAAAATAAAAACTTTAAGGAATATTAAAAGTACTGGACGCTTCTTCAATTTTTGCATTTTCCTGCTTTTGATTAAAGGGTGTATGCAAACCTGTTACACATAGATAAATAATTATGAGTTGTATGTATATAAAGTGCCTTGCCTTGGGCCGCACCAAGGTAGATGACCCGGGCCGATCCAATGGTAGGATTTGAACCCGTACCCTTTCGGTCACGAGTCCTGCACGCTGACGCATTTTATAAAATAAGGTAGACCGCATCAGGCCTAATCTACATCCTTGATCCGGCAATGATGTTCTTATTATGGAGATGTTCTCAGGCCTATTCTACATCTCTGATAAGGCAGGGGTGTTCTTATTATGGAGATGTTCTCAGGCCTATTCTACATCTCTGATAAGGCAGGGGTGTTCTTATTAAGGAGATGTTCTCAGACCTATTCTACATCTCTGATAAGGCAGGGGTGTTCTTATTAAGGAGATGTTCTCAGACCTATTCTACATCTCTGATAAGGCAGGGGTGTTCTTATTAAGGAGATGTTCTCAGACCTATTCTACATCTCTGATAAGGCAGGGGTGTTCTTATTAAGGAGATGTTCTCAGACCTATTCTACATCTCTGATAAGGCAGGGGTGTTCTTATTAAGGAGATGTTCTCAGACCTATTCTACATCTCTGATAAGGCAGGGGTGTTCTTATTATGGAGATGTTCTCAGACCTATTCTACATCTCTGATAAGGCAGGGGTGTTCTTATTATGGAGATGTTCTCAGACCTATTCTACATCTCTGATAAGGCAGGGGTGTTCTTATTAAGGAGATGTTCCAGCAGAGTAACCAACTACATGTTGAACGTACCATGTGAGGTCCACAGGAAGTCCCTAATGCAGCTGGAAATTTTGTGGAGCACACGTTTGGCAAGATAGGATCCCAACAGTACATTTTCCAACAGATGTCTTCTAATTTTGTGCCTGTACTCTGAAATGAAAAGGTGATTCAACACAAGGATATTTAAATATATTAAACGCATACAATATATTTGTCTGCCTATCTCTCTATCATTATGTTTACTTGTCCGTCTTTCTTCAATCTAAGTATTATGGCATCTGTATGTAAGGGTGAATGAATGCATAATTATAAATTAGAGCTGGGTATGAAATACATGTATACAGGTGATCAAATGTTAATTCATACGAAGCCCCATTAAACGGACTAATATTACCGGCATTGCCTATACCCATTATATCTTTGAAGTACAAGCACACTATCAATTAAAACGGTATAAGTCCTTTAAGCCTCTTTTTAATTTAAGATATCTAGAAAGATAAAAAGATCGTGTTTAGAAGTATATATATATATATATATATATATATATATATATATATATATATATATATATATATATATATATGAAGAGAGGGACAGAGACAGAGATGTACGATATGTGTGTATGTGATATTTAGACATACCAAGCAAAAGCGTGTTCCATACACTTGTTTACATTGCTGCGTTCTGTCGTATATTTGTCCGGGGAGCAGAGATGTTAAATTTTTGTCAAGACTATATGGTTGTGGAGGGTCAAACAAGCAAGAAGCGTTTGGCTGCCTGCTCAGTGAGAGGAAGAGGAAACATTATATCGAATAAAGAAAAACAGTTCATACCGCAATATAAATTGGTAAAAATATTGTAACAAATGAAAAGAAACATTTTGTTTTACATCACTGAACAACAACAACAACAACAACAACAATAATAATAATAATAATAATAATAATAATAATAATAATAATAATAAAATTAATTAATTAATTAATTAATTAATAATAATAATAGGTCTGTTTCTATCGAAAGTTGTCATACTGTGAATTTTGGTAGAGTACTAATTTTGTGGATTTCGTAGTTGCTACAAATGAAACTGTTAATATATATTTATATTTTAAAAATTGTATATGTATAATATGGTTGTAAAGTCTACACGTTTGGCAATAATAACACAAAAACACACTGAAGGATATGTACAGAGCACATAATTAAATATACAATAACATGTTGCAAAATGCAATAGTATACTATAAAATTATGTAGATCTATCAAACTCCACTACACTCACACACACACACACACATTGTTAGGCACACAATGCACAAACACATGACACAAAATATAGACAGAAATATGTCAATAAAGCATACATACAATCATGACAAATACAGGCATATTAGAAGAAGATTTGGCATACATATTGTTTCTGTGGAACGCCATGAGTAACTATCTAGAAAGTTACAATAACAACACAAAATCTGTTTACGGTTCTCGAGATTTGATCAAAAGTAAGAGAGTCGAATGGGAGCATATGTATAAAGAAAAAACTAAGAGAGAGTCGAATGGGAGCATATATATATAAAGCAAAAGCTAAGAGAGAGTCAAATGGCGGCATATGTACAAAGATAGACTTTTGAGTAAACAGTGTTGTCTACATGAACAAAAACTTTTTTTAATCAGTGTATGCTGCTCCAATATATTGTCATTATCAATAGAGTTTATCCATTCTTCTATTAGTTTAATCAAAGAAGACCCAGAAACATGATTGATTGTGCTTAGCAGTGAGGATTTATATAGGCCTGTAATTAGAGGGCTCGTTTTTGGTACCAACTTTATGTCTGAGTTTAACTTTAGCTAGTTTAAATATTTGCGGGAAGACTCCAGTTGAGATACTATGGTACATTCACTCTGTTATAGATTCAGGAATTAAACAGACATGTGTAGAATTTTAGGGCTTAATCTATCGGTACAAGTTTATTTATTTCGATTCAAGTAGAGAAGTAATTCTGATACTTCATCTTTGGATATGAGTGGGCACAGAAGACGGTATTAGGGGACACCCTTTCATGGATTTGAATGGGCACAGAAGTAGGTGTTAGGGGATACCCTTTCATGGATTTGAATGGGTACAGAAGAAGATATCATGAGATACCCTTTCATGAATTTAAATGGGCACATAAGTAGATATTAGGGGATAGACTGTTACGGAATTATGTATCATTTTGTTTTAAAATAATGGTAGAGTTTTATGATCTCTGCATAATAGTCTAACAGCTGTCGTCTTGCAGAAAGTACATATAAGGTATTTCAATGTGACTCAGTACATTGGACTTGGGAAATATTGTCGCTTGCAGCATTAGTATATCACGTGATTTAGCTCGTGAGGGTTGAACTTCTGACCTAGATTCTATGATTCCATTAAGAGTCAATACTTTATTGACTGGTAAAAACGTTAGTGCATGGGTACTTTAGCGGTGTCAGGCATAACCTAGTTTCTGATTGGTTCGGAGAGGGTTGTAATCTAGAAGGATTAAATTGTTTTTAAGTCGCAATACACTTTAAATTGGTTTTTCCTTATTCTGTTTTGCGCAGTCAGAAGCTATATAATATAATGTATTGCTGGGTTCAGGCATTCGGTCATAGTTCGTTCAGCCTGAGAGGTCATAAAACGAGATTGGTTCATTTTGTGTGTGGATATTCTACTTCAGTGATATATATATATATTATACAGTACATTTAGGATTTAGTACTGTTTCTTAAACTTTAATAATTGTACAGCTCCGTGGAATTATCGGAAACAATTCTAGAACTTGTGATATTCCATATTCACAAGGATTATTTGGAATTTATAGCACTTGGATATAACTGATTCTTGTTAGTACATCAGTACAGTGAAGTTTCATTCTGAACCTATTTCATTCGGAATATTTGGATTAACTTCCGGATCAGTGAACTTTAGAACAATTTAGGACCCTTTAAGGATATTCTATACTGTAAGTTATTTTTAATTCTTTCACTATGATTGTTTGTTGAAATATTTTAATATTGTAGG
This sequence comes from Margaritifera margaritifera, assembly GCA_029931535.1. NCBI lineage: Eukaryota > Metazoa > Mollusca > Bivalvia > Unionida > Margaritiferidae > Margaritifera > Margaritifera margaritifera. The sequence continues at coordinate 2,162,981 of JAQPZY010001572.1, read as the reverse complement.
AAATTAAATATTTGTGTTTTAAATCTTGAAAGCGTGTTTGAGTCTTTTCTTTTATTACATGGATTTGAATGGGCACATACGTTGGTATTAGTGGATACCTTTCATGGATTTGAATGGGCACAGAAGCAGGTATTAGGGGATACACTTTCATGGATTTGAATGGACACAAACGTAAGTATTAGGGGATACCCTTTCATGGATTTGAATGGGCACAGTAGTAGGTATTAGGGGATACCCTTTCATGGATTTGAATGGGCACAGAAGAAGATATCGTGGGATACCCTTTCATGGATTTGAATGGACACAGAAGTAAATATTAGTGATACCCTTTCATGGATTTGAATGGACATACAAGTAGGTATTAGTGGATACCATTTCATGGACTTGAATGGACACAAACGTAAGTATTAGGGGATACCCTTTCATGGATTTGAATGGGCACAGTAGTAGGTATTAGGGGATACCCTTTCATGGATTTGAATGGACACAGAAGTAGGTATTAGTGGATACCCTTTCATGGATTTGAATGGACATACAAGTAGGTATTAGGGGATACAATTTCATGGATTTGAATGGACATACAAGTAGGTATTAGGGGATACCATTTCATGGATTTGAATGGACACAAACGTAAGTATTAGGGGATACCCTTTCATGGATTTGAATGGGCACAGTAGTAGGTATTAGGGGATACCCTTTCATGAATTTGAATGGGCACAGAAGTAAATATTAGTGATACCCTTTCATGGATTTGAATGGACATACAAGTAGGTATTAGGGGATACCATTTCATGGATTTGAATGGGCACAGAAGAAGATATCATGGGATACCCTTTCATGGACAAAAATAGGTATACGGGGAATACCTTTTTATGGATTTGAAAGGGCACAGAGGTAGGTAATAATGGATAGCCTTTTATGGATTTGAATGGGCACAAAAGTAGGTATTAGGGGATACCCTTTCATGTACGATATATCTCAAGATATCACGGTCAATTCTTGAATAAGGTTCCCGGAGAATATGCTTGAAAGCAAAAACAAAGAAACCATTAAGCAGTTCAAAAATATCAAGAAAATCAGTTAATATTTCATCAATGATGTGCAGTTCATTGAGAAAGCTAGTGTTGTACTAAGTGTTGAGGCTACGAAAATAATTCCAGACCCGTTTAGGATCTTTAGATTAGGACATTAGCTTATAAAGGTATGTTCTTCAGCTTGTGTAAGAAGAAGCTTTGGTTTATTTATAAAGTAACTATAGCATACCCGGGTATTGAAACGAGTAAACTATAACGATCCAACTAAAAGTTAATTTTTCTGTGCAACCAATAGGACCCCTTGTGTGCAACCAATAGGATCCCTTCTGTGCAACCATTAGGACCCCTTGTGTGCAACCATGGGGGCCCTTGTGTGCAACCAATAGGATCCCTTCTGTGCAACCAATAGAATCCCTTCTGTGCAACCAATAGGATCCCTTCTGTGAAACCAATAGGATCCCTTCTGTGCAACCAATAGGATCCCTTTTGTGCAACCAATAGGATCTCTTCTGTGCAACCAATAGAATCCCTTCTGTGCAACCAATAGGATCCCTTTTGTGCAACCAATAGGACCCCTTCTGTGCAACCAATAGAATCACTTCTGTGCAACCAATAGGACCCCTTCTGTGCATTCAATAGGATCCCTTCTGTGCAACCAATAGGATCCTTTCTGTGCAACCTATAGGATCCCTTCCCCAATGCACAGATTTAAGTACTGATTAAAATGCACTTCTTCGCAAAATGTACAGCCTCAGAAATAAACTAATTTACAAAAGTTTCATAGGATTTCAAATCCAGCAATAAAGACAAGTATGTATCTCCGTCGTTTTAGAAAATTATGAAACCCTACAATCCTAGAAAAAAGCAACAACAAAAAAAATACACGCCCACCCACCCCCAGAAAACGTTTCATTTTCTAAATAAGAACCATATCAATATTTTGTTTGTATATGGTGTTGAGATTTTCAAATGATTTTATGATTGATTGTATTCTTTTAATGCTATATATGGCCTTAATTATCAAAAAGATGCAAATATCTTCCAGGAGATATAGCTTATATAATATAGTAAGAAGTAGAACTAATGGCAGTGAGCATAAAATCTGCAAAATCTTGTGATAGTATGTCTTAGAGCAATTCCATGGAAATGATATATATTGCTTTGAACGAAACAGAATGCAAAAACTTATCATTAGATTTGTTACTTCATAAAGAGCTTATAAATGTACACTTACAATCCGATGTCATGGAGCTTTATTTAAAATAATGAAAAGAAATCAGAGGAATAAATAGTAACTAAGATCAGAAATAGCTAGGAACTAAACACATTCAAACACATACACTTCATACATTAAATCTCATACATCACCCATCCAACACATAATCATGCACTGGACAAATTAGGTGAATAGTAGAAAATTTTAAAAACATAATCAAAAAGTGTTAACAGATAAATATTTGTAAACATATTGATACACCTAGGACAACTTCACAAATATATTCTCATTTTAAAAGTAGCAACATAGAAATATGTCATTTGGATCAGTTCATTTTCTATTCATTACATACACAATGATGAGACCATTATACTAAATAATAATATCGCAAAGGTACAGAGAAAATCGAAACATCTGACAAATCTTACATAAGGTTTTCTTTGATGGATTCTATAGAACAGGATGAGAAGTAGAATCCATTTGGTGTCAACGGTGATATTGGAGACATAACATATCCGTCTGCAGATGAACAGTTTTCAGAACGAAGCGACCCATCGTGGTCTGAACCTAAACTGAAATTGCAAAGAAAATTTAGCAACGATGGTATGAGTAGATGAGTAGTAACGATGTCATAATTAGTCACATACTTAGCTTGTAAATTATGCCAGCTGTACATGTGAATTGTAAATTATGCCAGTTGTGCATGTGTATTGTAAATTATGCCAGCTTATAAATGTGTGTTGTAGATTATGCCTGCTATGCATGTGTTGTTTTGTTAACGCAAGGAAAGGTGACATTTCAACCTTACTTCTGCTAAAAACAGTCTAAGACACATTGTACCATATCATATTCTTTACATACGTTTTATCAAAATTTCATTAAAATTTATTCAAACGTTTTAAGAAATCAGAAGTAAGTTTTCACATGGTTGCTATGGAAGTTACGTGAACGACAACTGTGTTATTGCACTGGAGCGACAAAATCCTTAAATGTAACGTGTGTGTATAGATCTGGAGACACATCTGCTTTACAATGTCTTTGGATTGCTAACACTGTTGCTTATTTGTCACTTAAAAATGTTATGGGTGTCAAATTTGATTGAAGAATCCATGACTTCAGAGGTTAAACATATGTACGCAGTTAGCATATATATACGTCAAGCATGACAATGATATAAAGTACATTGTATACACGTCATCTGCTTAATAAACTCCATATACGTCAAGTATGACAATGATATACTGTACTTTTAATACACGTCTTTTGCCTAATAAACTCCGTATACGTCAAGCATGACAATAATATACTGTACTTTTCATACACGTCTTCTGCCTAATAAACTCCATATACGTCAAGCATGACAATGATATAATGCACTTTTTATACACCTCTTTTGCCCAATAGACTCCATATACGTCAAGTATGACAACGATATACTATACCTTTTATACACGTCTTTTACCTAATAGACTCCATATACGTCAAGCATGACAATGATATACAGTACTTTTTATACACGTCTTTTACCTAATAGACTCCATATAAGTATTGCATTACAATGATATACAGTACATTTTATACACGTCTTTTGCCTAATAGATTCCATATACGTCAAGCATGACAATGATATACTGTACTTTTCATACACGTCTTCTACCTAATAAACTCCATATACGTCAAGCATGACAATGATATACTGTACTTTTTATACACGTCTTCTACCTAATAAACTCCATATACGTCAAGCGTGACAATGATATAATGCACTTTTTATACACATCTTTTGCCCAATAGACTCCATATACGTCAAGCATGACAATGATGTACAGTACTTTTTATACACGTCTAGTGTCTAATAGACTCTATATACGTCAAGCATGACAATGATATACTGTACCTTTTATACACGTCATTTACCTAATAGACTCCATATACGTCAAGTATGACAATGATATACAGTACTTTTTATACATGTATTTTGCCTAATAGACTCCATATACATCAAGTATGACAATGATATACAGTACTTTTTATACACGTCTTTTACCTAATAAACTCCATATACGTCAAGCGTGACAATGATATACAGTACTTTTTATACATGTATTTTGCCTAATAGACTCCATATACATCAAGTATGACAATGATATACAGTACTTTTTATACACGTCTTTTACCTAATAGACTCCATATACGTAGAGCATGACAATGATATACTGTACTTTTTATACGCGTCTTTTACCTAATAGACTCCATATACGTCAAGCATGACAATGATACACAGTACTTTTTATACACGTCTTCTGCCTAATAGACTCCATATACATCAAGTATGACAATGATATACAGTACTTTTTATTCACGTCTTTTACCTAATAGGCTCCATATACGTCAAGTATGACAATGATATACTGTACTTTATATACACGTCTTTTAACTAATAGACTCCATATACGTCAAGTATGACAATGATATACAGTACTTTTTATTCACGTCTTTTACCTAATAGGCTCCATATACGTCAAGTATGGCAATGATATACTGTACTTTTTATACACGTCTTTTAACTAATAGACTCCATATACGTCAAGTATGACAATGATATACAGTACTTTTTATACACGTCTTCTGCTTAATAAACTCAATATACGTCAAGCATGACAATGATATACAGTACTTTCATAAACGTCTTCTGCTGAGTCACCAAAATAAAGTTCTTGCAGCAAGAATATTGCAGAACATAATTCAAGTAAAAATGAAAACGAAAAACACACTTTTAGTTAAACGTAAAATATGAATAATTACTTTTAGTAAACGTAAAACATGAAGAATTATTTTTTTAGTAAACGTAAAACATAAAGCATTACTTTTATAAAACGTAAAACATGAAGCATTACTTTTAGAAAACTTAAAACATGAAACATTACTTTTAGAAAACGTAAAACATGAATAATTACTTTTAGTAAACGTAAAACATGAAGCATTACTAGCCTTGCAAAGTGTACATCTGATAATAGTGAAGTCTAAGTACAGTTACGGAAAAAATAAATAAAGAAAACAATTCTTCCTGCAAATGATATATCAGGTGGAATGAAAATGAAAAAATAAAATGTGCAGATGATGACAAGCTTAAACGTTTGGTTAGACAGATATAAGATTATTGAAAAATGGATTTGTAATCCAACATATTAAAATAAAAAAACAAAATTACCTGCTGTTTCTAATTTTTGAAGTTGTTTTAAAGTTGATTTTCTAAAAGACGTCACCCTATTAGAAATTAATTGCCCTGTTTGTTTATTGAAAAAAAGGATATCTTGTTGCGGTTTTATGAAATTTTAACTGTGAATTATTCTGCTTTCTCTTTCGTACTTCAAAGTTTCTCTTAACAAATCTAGAAAATGGCAGACAAAAATGGTCTTCAAGAAAGAAAAAAAAATCTTGTTTGAGATTTATACTAAACTCTATGTATTAAAATATCAGGAATAATGCACAAACAATTATAATTGAAATGGAAAAACTAAGTGCTGCACTTGTTATTGCCCACGCAGTTAACAGTATTTATATTTACTACCCTTTCTGAACAGCATACTTTAAACGTAGGAGACGCCGTTTTACTTTCTATTACATATCTTAATTATATAACAAAATAATTTTTATGTAAAAGAATTTCTTCGAATATTTGAATTTATGACGTAAACCATCTAATATTTGAAGTACAAGAATCAAATACTTGAAATAAAATATTGTGCCTGATTTGTTTTATATCTAATATATATATATATATATATATATATATATATATATATATATATATATATATATATTAGATTTTATAGAAGAATTTCAGCATGTATTTTGTATATAAAATACTATACTCTTTTTCAGTAAAACGCTATCGAGTGGACCCTACACTGCGTTGTGCCTGACGTAAACCTGATCTTATCCTGTTACAATCAATGTCATTTTTGTAAAAATGAACATGGCAAGTGCCATGAGAATAACTCGTTTTATATTGCTAAAATGAATTGTATTCTCTCTGATTCCTATTCCTTTCGTAAGACATCTTGAATCAGCTGTGTGACTAATAACCAAACTGATATCGGCTGATTCAGGAGAAGATGGCAGTTCATAAGTTATCAATAGAGACAATCAAACTTCTATACATTTTCGCTTAATTCTCATTTTTTATTGTATTATTTAAAAAGATAAATATCGGTACTGGTTTTGAAATAGAGACGGATGGGTATGATGTGTTATGACTGGATGACAAACATTTGTACTTACAAACAGCCTCATTTACAGACCAATATCTAGAGACAGAAGGGACATAATATGTTATGATGGCCTACATATAAAAATACTAAACTCTTTCCCCGAAACAAATGACCGCTATTTATATAAAAATACTAAACTCTCTCCCCGAAACCAATGACCGCTCCTTATATAAAAATACTAAACTCTTTCCCCGAAACCAATGACCGCTCCTTATATAAAAATACTAAACTCTTTCCCCGAAACCAATGACCGCTCCTTATATAAAAATACTAAACTCTTTCCCCGAAACCAATGACCGCTCCTTTCATTAAAACGTTATCATGTAGACCCTACACTCAGGGCCGTAGCAAGTTTGCGCTGGACGAAGCGTCGCCCCGGTCCAGCGTCGCATTCGGCACCCTATAAATAAAAACTGCAAACTACTCAAAATGCCCCCGCCCCTCCTCCCCCCAGCTTTGCGCCCCGTTCGTATCGTCCGCGCCTTACGAGCGCCCTGCCTACTCTGTTTTTTTTTTTTTACATAAACCTGATATTATCCTGTTAAAGTCAATGTCATTTGTGTGAAAGCAACGATTTGCCCTGAGAATAACTCGTTTTACTTTGTCTATAATTTATTCTTCTCTCTGAGTCCTATCCCGATTGTAAGACTTCTTTTTTTTTCAATACGCATATATATCATAAAATATACTATGAATGATAAGCGTCAAACTTTAGATAACATTTATTTTAAAGAAAGTTAAATACATAAAAAAACTGGGATTACTCGTGGGATAGTTTTCCATTTAAAATGGACTGTCTGTAATGACATATTATTGCATGTAATGAGGATTCTTTTATATCAAAGATGTGAATATTCTATATAGAAATTTAAGCTAATATTTTTATATCAAAAATAATTTTTTTTAAAAGAATAAAAAAAGAAAATACATTTTTTGATATCATAAAATATAATTTTTTAAAGTATATATTATTCTAATTGTATGTATCATAAAATTATTTTTTTATATAAAGGAAATACTTAATAAATAGTAAAACGGCGCCCCATGGAAGTGATCGACCGGCCATTCCGCAATGTACTAATATCTCGACAAAAATGACTCATCTGTTTAACTTTTCATCAAAATATATATTAGGGCACAGTGGACTGAAGAACAAAGCATACAAACGTTAGCTGCGTATAAACATTGTGTATGATGGATGCCCGCAAGATATTTCTTCCAGAACACGTAAGCAAGATGCATGTAGAACAATACTTTGCGAGTTGACTAGGTCTGCATGAATATTCCATTCAACGGTCAAATTGACAGGTGATTCTTGTCAAGCAATACAATTAAACTCTCACTACGTACACATCTTAGTCAGTGCAGCCAATGATCTGGTGTTGTTCTTGCCACACATAAGCAGAAGGCAATACATGCACTCAGATGGGAATATTTATTATTAATATTCCTTCCATATATAGGCTCTTTTTCATTCTATGAATTTAATGGAGTTTATAATCAGATGTTGCAGTTGAAACTGAGATTTTACTTCCATTCGATTTCAATTCCATTTGATCCAATTGACTTCAGAATTCTTGACCACTCAAGTAATTTTTTCCTCGTCAATTCAGAATTGTCTCCATGGTAAAACGTCTTCTTAACATGGTCAAAACTCAAACTATATGGCTTAGTCGAAAAACAAAATTAGCAAAAAGAAGTCTTTATTTCAGACTGAATGGTCCATACATATAAATTTAATATATAAAATTATTTTAAACATGCAATATTATAGGTTTCTTGTGCTCAAACACGGAGACACATATACAACTACTGAATGTGGGTGTCATAGTTAAGAACAAAATTATGCAAGACATTTAAAGAGTAATTTCTTCCATCTATCTATGGGCAAAGTTATATAATTTTGTATAAAACTTCAAAGTATTGTATTCTCTACACATTATAAGTTGTTGTTTTTTCCGAGTATATATCTAAAAGCAACTTAGAAAAGTTAGAGAAAATCTACAGAAGATATGAGGGTAACATGAAACCGAGCTTTAGTCTGTTCTGTTGTCAACGTTTCGTCTTATGAAAAATGCTGTCAAGGAAAGAATGTACTTTAATTGTCATAGTAATTTCTTATAATAGCTGACTCGTTATATTTTCCGCTTCATTAAGAGAAGATGTAAAACCGCTTCTTTTATTCAGTCAGTATCGAATTATCGACTAAAATATACATGTACATTAAATAACTTAGAAAGGGGTTTTATCACTATTTCATATTGTTTACAGTTTATCCACTTACGTGTGTGCAAGCTCATGGACAAGAGTTCCAACCGAACTAAATGCTCCTTGGTCCTCAATAACTGCCGATGATTCTCCCTCTTTCAAGTGGCATATATCGTCAGCATTCGCAACTCCTGAAAATTGCAGTTACGAGCTCCATCAATTTTGTGATAATTATGCAACTTACTTTCATTTAAGTCTACATCTGAATATATGTGGAATATTTTTTTTCTTTAGGATGATTAGATAAAATGTCAACACTGGAATAATTAATTCAGGCATTATAGTTGTTGGAATATGTGTACTATTCAATGGAATATTTTATTTTCTTTAGGATGATTAAATAAAATGTCAACACTGGAATAATGAATGCAGGCATTATAGTTGCTGGAATACGTGTACTATTCACTAGAATATATTTTTTGTATGTGAAAATAAAAAAGAGACGTAAATTGTTAAACTGAGTACGAGTGCTCGTATTAATAATTTCCCACTAATCTGTAAAATAAGTCACAAGCGCGTCATACGTTCATGCTGTGTATCGTTTATCAGAGTACTCTTTTTATAGTACGATTGGAAAGGGCGGATAAAAACCTAATTCAATAGATTTAAATTCTAGTTATTTATTAGAAACAGCAAATTATAAAATGAAACAATCTGCAGTTACTTAGTAGCAAGAAGAGAAAACTACTTGTACTTGAAAATAAATACTCTTACTTACTTAACCTTTCATTTGTTTGAAAAGGTCAGGGGCGCGAAAGCTAACTTGAAGCATAAATAAAGCACGACACAAACTGAGCATTAAAAGCGAATTTTGGTATTAGTATATCAGAATGATTTCTAAATAAATAATGTCACTACTTCTGATCATATAACAAAATTGCAGAATCAATTAGTAAAGATGTGCATGAGTACAATTAACTTGCTGATTAGATTTTCAATCATGACTAAAACTCTCATGTAAGGACTTTTATGAATCATTAAGTATTGAATGTAAATATACAAATGAAAATGTTTCACCTATCGGAACTCCATTGGGGTCTGTTAAATCTAGCCTGGAAAATAAACATATATGAATTGATTTTTAGTTGATGGGGGGGGGGGGGGTATTTAAGCATATAAGTAGTATCATCATGGGTCGATAAGAGCGGGTAATGGGAATTTAACATTACCGATGTCAATATGGGGTTCTATGGGGATTTAGCATTAAGTCTGGGCCAGTACGAGGGTTATATATATTTAACATTACCATCGGGACAGCATGGTCCTCTATGCGCATTTTAAGAGGATGGGGAGACAGACAAATGCACTTAATGACAGACAAATACCTACTTTCTAAAACTGGGAAAGCAGTGGAAGTTCTGAAGTATAATTATATTTTTAGAGTGTATTTCAAAAACTTGGAAAGTATCGTGGAAATTTAGACTCTAGTTCTATAGACTGATGTGAAGGCTGACCTTGTTCCAGGAACGCAACTGCAATATTATATTAACTTTGTCCAAAACAATGCATACACTCATTTCGCTATATTCATAAAATTAATATTATTATTCTTACAGAGAGAGAGAGAGAGAGAGAGAGAGAGAATTATTTTTAAAAAATGTATTTAAAAAAACAGGAAAAAAAAACTAACACTGGAATGTGTTTTGCTCAATCAGCTCAATATACTGAAACTCTAGTATTCACTTCATGATACAATATCGTGCACAACGTCTGCTTTGCTTTCATACAAAATAGTTTCCTTCAGGTGACATTCTTGAGTTCTTATTTTGTATATTTTTTTTTTCTTGCTTTTAATATGCAATGTTGCAAACGTACAACTCTATAACGAAATAGCTTGTAAATGTACTTAAATATTACTTTCTTTAAATGAATGTCTTAATTGCATGGAACGACATATCACAAAACAGACCTGGTTTTCTCTCGTTTTTACATATGTCTAAGTACATTCCGTATTACATCATACCATTTTGATAAATGTTTTGTAATAGGTAAAGATTGTTGTGGACTTTGTTGCAATGCCCTGAATGGTCAAGCAACATCAGACGGTATTAATAAATATTATTATTATTATTATTATTATTATTATTATTATAGCGATAGGTACAGATTGTTCTTGAGTTTGCCGCAATGAACTCAGTGACCATTCTACACAAGTTCACCCAAGCGATTTTGATCATGTGTTGATAAATCCCATTTCATTACCACCACCATCACCACAACTGTGAGATTCAAGATCATCCATGAGCGAAGATCGCTCTGTAGCACCCGGATTTTTTCAATATCCAACGTGTGAGCAAGATAACTTCCAGAACATTTCAAACGACAGCATACAATCTGTCAGATTCAAGGCTTTTAAGTCTAAAGTCTCGGCAGAGAAACTAGCCGCGTTTACTGACTTATTTGATTCAATGTTGGACTAGCTGAAACAATAGTGTCGAGCTGGAGATCAAGATCGTTTTCTACTTTCTATCACGCATGACAGTTTAAAATCGCTCGCTGGGATCGAGTTTACCAGCCGTACTGAATTAACGGCTTCCTAAATCATCGACAATTTCAAATCCACCGATGAATTCGACATCATAGATGGAAAAGCGACCGTGTATATGACTCACTTTTCACCTCCTTCTAGCAGCGAGGAACCTTGCAAAGTGTTATCCAGGAACAACAATTATTAATTCTTCGTTATACTTTGAAAGCTTACCCACAAGTGATACATGGAGAAATGTTTCAAGGACCTAATTGTCCAGACGGCAGACACATCCAGTCATCACCAATATCATGTTCACACTATTACCAATATCAAAGGTTTTCTCATATATATATATATATATATATATATATATAGAGAGAGAGAGAGAGAGAGAGAGAGAGAGAGAGAGAGAGAGAGAGAGAGAGAGAGAGAAGGGATACTGGACTCATGTAGGTCATGGAAAAAGTAGTCATGAAAATGGACGATCAAGGACAGCAGCGACAAAGTCAGAGTGTTAGAGAAGGAGAAGAGACGGTATTGGTACATAAATAGAAACAGTATTGGTACATAAATAGAAACAGTATTGGTACAATAATCGGAACAAGAAAAGGACTTGGTGAAATATTTTGCAAAACACATTGCCAAAAGAATCACCATACAGCCAAAAGAACAATGGTACCGGTGTCAAGTCGATAATCCCAGTCACGTACAAGACGACAAATGTTTGGTGTTGAGACAAACAGGAAACATGAAGCATTATCTAAAGGAAGCTCGGACTCTCGTCGAAGACAATACAATCTGGAGTGAATGGTATGAAGATTTGCTACAACATTCTAAACCACCACGACTAGCATTGAGAAGTCCTCTTGCATCAAAGCAACAATCCCTCCTTCACTGGTACTGACCATTTTAGAGAAAAGTCAAGTTTGAAATCATCGCCTATCATTACCTGTTAACTCTGCTGTCTAACAATGAAAAACTGGGAATTTCATTACCTCCTAACACGCAGCTCAAACACGGCACCATGAAATCTACTAGTCTGAGGCGAAATCGAAAACGCAAAGACGTTCATCACTGTCATCAGCTCAAACGACAGTCATCGACCAGGACAATACCCGTTTGCTTAAAGAACTACAACATGGTGGACTATTTTGATTCGTGTGGATCACAGACTTTATGAGGAGAAATACTCTTGTGACACACTGCAATAACGTGAGGTTACAAGGATCTTATTCGAGAGTATGTAGACAATATTGTGTGCATCTGCATCACCGAAGAAGCCTTAGATTCCATCTAACCCATTTACAGACTCGTTTTGGACACCATTTCCCCAGAAACGATGAAAATGTATAATTATTGTTTAGTGATCATTACGGTGATCTCTTTTCTTTAGCTCCACAAAGCAGATTAAGTAGGTGGCACGACGAAACCGTGATGGAACAATGGAAACCACACTTTACTAACCAGTGTCGTCAACCCAGTAAAATATGTTCGCTATTTACATTTTTGTATTGTATTCTACATGAAATCTCCATTAATTTTCCTATTTAGTTCTTTGGCATTTAACATCAAGTGGAGGGACGGTGTTGATACTCACTCTTAATTATTTGTTAGTGAGTAAGTGAGTTGAGCGGGGCACACTGAATAGTTGATATTAAACAAAACAAAAACAACAAAGAAAACCAGAAAACGAAACAAAAAAGCACATCGTCTCCTGTGATGATATGTTATTGATTGATCTCTCTTTCTCTCTCTCTGCAACAATATGAATAATACACTGTCAGTTACAATTACAATATGAATAATATTATCTCTCTTTGTATGTAACAATAACAATATGAATAATATGATCTCTCTCCCTCTTTCTCTCTCTCTCTAAGTAACAATTACAATATGAATAATATTCTCTCTCTCTCTCTCTCTCCCTCTCTCTCTCTCTCTCTCTCTCTCAGTAACAATCGAACTATTAATGATATGAATCTATCGAAATGAGACTGAGTGTATATTTGTTGTAAAGGTTGCTACAATGTTGTAGTTGCGTTCCTGAAATAAGGTCAACCTTCCTATTCTTCTATATAAAGAAGATCGAAATTTCCACTGTACTTTCCAAGTTCTAAAAATACACTCTAACATGGAATCATAGCTCCGAATTTCCACTGTTGTTCCAGTTTCGGAAAGCATGTATTTATTTGTCTGTCATTAAGTGTATTTGTTTGTATTTCCATTCTGCTGAAATTCCCATAGAGGAAAATACAGTCACAAATGCAGTGTTAAATTCCCATAACTCCCATACCAGCCCAACCTTTATATTAAATTTCTGTAGAGCTCCATAGTGACATCAGTGGTGTTAAATTGCCATAGAATGTTATACCCTCTCAAACCTAATGTTACATTCCCCTTTCTCCCCTAAGTGGCATTCGAATTGTTAACTTCATCCCCTCCCCCATAAAGCCCTACCCCCCATACCACTTATATGTGCAGTAATTACACAAATACACGAAGGCTTCCTATTCTAATAAAATAATGCATTGCATTACAGTGTAACTTATATTATCTTAAAACACCGTTTCTTATTTTTTATTTATTTCAGAAATCCGACTCATGTCAATGTACCTACGAACCTTGTTTATTACACATTCTAGGGAATTCGTTATGACACTTGAACTTTCATCGTTACACTAATATTTAATGCTTTGAAAATCCAGAAGTTGAGAACTTTTGTTTCTCCAAAAGCGTACCAAAAAGAAAAAGCAATTTGGATCAAACTTAAAGATACCTTCTAAGAGATTGTGAAACGCAACATGCGTGTAGTATAATGGAGAAAATCATAACCATTAAAACAAATATTAATATTAACTTGATGTGTACGTACACACAGACACACACACACATTTTATATATATGAAATCTTAAGTAATGATTATCATTTCGATTTACCGACTTTATCCATGTTATATTCGCACTAACTGCGAACAATAGGCTCAGTAGTGCCACTTTCATAACACGCCATATCACAATCTAAATTCACATTTTACATACTGACTGATTATAAACTAAAACAGAATTACCTAATTAAACCTAAGTTTCAAAACAAAAGTGGTTTGTTTATAGCGTCGTATTTAAAATTTACTTTAAATTTGACCTAAAACAACTTTTAACTAGGGACAATTTTTGACTATGTACATGTTCAAGTTTAGAAGTTGCATGAAAGTCAGACCAGATCTGCCTGCACATAATGTACCAACTAATTAGGGTCTTCCATGTTCGTTTTGCCAAATATTCCAAGCGAACAGAGTACACACTCAATCTGCTGTCACATAATGGGCGTGCAGATCAAGGTCGATGCCAATAGCAGTTGGGTATGTGCCATACGGATAAATATGCAACTGTGTCCATACTTAGTGAGAGCGGCAGCAAAATCGTATCGGAAACGGAGCTTATTGGTTTCATAATTGGCCCGCAGGGTCTCATCGAAATGATCCAGAGCCACAAGGTTGTCCACAGTGTTGTTTATCTTAAAATCGTCAATAAACCATGAACAATTACTGGTCTGTAAAAAGAAACAGACAAATGTAAACAAAAGCAAACATAAAATATATATTTTATAACGTAAAGCTAAGATTATACGTGTACGGATACGTATGCGAATACGATTATGCGGATGCGTGTACGATTTTTATTTCTTCAGTCGCGCCATGTAGCTATTCTAGGCGTTACCGCATTCAAATCGAATGATCTGTAACCACGTGTAGCCTAGGGTCAAGAATCGAGACAGGCCCAAGGCCAAAAGTATACTAATACATGTACAGGGGATAGAGAAGCTCATAAAACTGGTGATGGGCCATTCTTGCCTATGCGATGCTAGATCACCGGAGCACGAGGATGCTCAGAAAATACAGAATATTTGGCAAAATATTGTCAACATAATGGGACGGAAGGGCATGGATATTGGGCACTTCAGTGAAGTAGTCCTTGGACTTGCCGAGTAGTCTTCGGACTAATAAAAGAAAAATATTTAAGTCTGTTTGTATGTACAAACGTATACTAAAAGGACTCAACACCGTATATATGGAATCACATGAACAACATGTCCATATTTCCCCTGCAGCATCGTCATGCCATATACGCATACGCATCAGTACATATGGAATCGTAGCTTTACGCTGGTGAAACCACGGAGTATTTAACTTTGTAATAAACAGATATTTTGCATAATTAAATGTCAATGCAATCTAATAGCGTAAACAAATTTCACAAATTATTGTCCATTTTGTTACAAAAGGAGCAGCAATGTCATGATGACAATAAGGACCAGAACACATACAGATATCGGATAGGTTACACAGACATGTATCCGATAGGTTACACAGACAGGTATCTGATATGTTACACGGACAAGTATCTGATAGGTTACACAGACATCACCAAATGTTTCATGTCTAATAACTCAATAGACACAGAGGAATTAATTAAAGCTCCACTCGTAAAAACCGCATACTGTCCTGATTATATACATCTAAACAGTATATTTTCTCAATGAATTCTTCCGCTATATAACTTTCATCAAGATCGCAACGGACAAGAAATATAATGTCCAATAAACCGATTTATAGCATGTATAAAAATATATGGTATAAAAATATATGGTAATGTTCTAAAGTTTTGTGTATATTTCGTCAGTAGGTATAAAAATATATGGAAATGTTCTAAAGTTTTGTGTATATTTCGTCAGTAGGTATAAAAATATATGGTAATGTTGTAAAGTTTTGCGTATATTTCGTCAGTTTTCAATTGAAACAACAATTTAATTCCAATAGTTTAACTGTATTTCAAAATTGTATTTTGCAATGTTCAAATGTCGTAGGACGCATTAGAACTGCATACTCTCTCCCGAAGATAACTGTGTAATGTTTCACTTTTCTCATGAATGACGCGTTTAGGCTGCTGTGCCAAGGTCATATATAAGTCATAATTCTGATTTTGTGCTGTAAACGTGAATTGGACACCGGCGAAATTCATAAATACTTGTGGAATTTCAAATTAATTTTGCGTCATGTTTAATTATAATTCCTTTTGCCATATCTCTAGTGACCTCACCTTCATTTAATTTCGTCATGGATTCTTGTTTGATTTGATTTCTTGGCTTGTAATGTCGGTTTATACATTCTAAAACAATATATATATATATATATATATATATATATATATATATATATATATATATATATATATGTGTGTGTGTGTGTGTGTCTGTGTGTGTGTGTGTGTGTGTATCATACTATATAATCAAAATTCTGTTTTAATTCTTGTAAAACTTGATGATTATGATGAATGAAAAGCTGTAACAGCTATGAAAAGGACACTAAAAGGACTAGATGGTCTTACATTGTTTGTAGCGATTTGACCTTCAAGATTGTATAGATAAACCAAAATGACCTGCATGCTTGTTTGATTAGTGGTATAGTCACGACGACCAAGTCCATTCGCACAATAAGTATTGTATCTTGCTTATATGGTCTGAATAACTTTTCTTAAGGACATCCGGCATGCATAATGCACGCATATCACAATACCTTTTTCTTGAATGGAATAAACCCTTTAAACTGTTCTAATGAAAGGTCATAGGAACAAGTCATATTAGTCGACACAACATAGTGCAGCCGTACCTTACAAATAACAACACCGGATAACACGATGGAGATCTTTAATGATGGATCACGTGATAAACCTTTCTTCATCCGTACGTCTGCCTGTTTGTAGGTGAGGTATAAAAAGTCATATCAAGAACAAAATCTATCCAATATTAAAATTGCGACTTTATCACTCAAGAATCTGTCATTGAAAAAATAATTTATATTGGCTGAGGTTAGTTTTCAAAGAGGACTCATTAAGTTTTATTACACGTGCTTAGCAGTATAGTTTACTTTTGATATAAAAAGTAATAACGACTTGAAAACTCTACATTGGACAAGAAACATTCCTTCGGTACAAGTATGTAAATCAGAAAACACAAGATGTCTTCCACAAAAAGAGATGCTACAAGAAAGTGACATACAAAATAACTTTTCATTACTTGTTGAATTTATCTCTATACTCTAAGTTTTGTGAGATGACAAATGTTTCAGATTAGTCAAATGCTAAAATACAACAGCAATGGCATATCAAAATATTACTGATATACAAGTATTAAATAGGTGTCTTTATTAAAAAGTGTATTTTAATCTTATTAACTCTGTATATGACAAAAAGAACAAAGAGAAAATATTGGATAAATCTCGACTCACTGCATTCACTAGTGTGGCCACATATCGTAAGATATCAGAGTCAACATGGTCATTGCCTGGTTCCAAAGCTATGAATGATTTATAGAATGAATAATCGGTCCATATCAGAATCTCTACTGTAGCATTGATGGCGTTACTGTTTGTTGCTGTATGGTGGATGTTGGTCCGTACAGTACGAATCTTAGATGAGGATGTTGACTGGAATAAAATACCTTGCAGATTAGTTTAGTTGTTTTCACTCCATGACAAAGAACATTGTTAAAAGACGGCACAAAAGAGTTATTCATTTTCAAAGGCATTGTAAAATATACACGTAAGTATACAAAACTAAATACGAAAATTATGTATGTAAACATTTAGTTTCAATTTTAAGGACATAATATTATTGAAAAGATAATACAAATAAAAGAGAACAAATATTCGTTTTCTTCGCATAAGCGTCTTTAGTTCAAAAACACTTTACTTCGGGAAAGATAAACAACAAAAAACAGAGATGCCTTATAATATTAATGTTCAACTTTATTTAAACATTTCTTGATATTTTATGCACATCAAATTTTTGAAAGTTCATGTGATTTTAAGACTACATACAAGAGGCTGCTTTGTGCAAACCAGAGAATTGGTGAATTTAAAGTATTTGAAACTGCGTATAGCGAAAATTACTTGCCTTATATTTACTGTATTTGGTATTTGAATGACACTTTCTATATTCATCATCATTTGTTCATATCTGAATACACACTATTGGTCTTTGATTTATTAATTTACAATAGACAGATAGATATAGATTTGGAGGATGAAATAAAGAATATCTTTATAACAATGGAATACAAAAACGAACAAATAAAATAAATAAATAAATAAATAAAATTTTAAAAAATTAATGTACATCAAGACTCCGATAGCCTCTCTGCATTAGTAATTTTGTATTTTCGTTTCTGACAAGCATATTTAGAATCAGTATTTCATTTACCTCATATACTCGCGTATAACCAACCCCAAAATGAGTAATTCACCGGCTGTACGCTTGAGGCTGAGCTTGAGTTTTACTATCAGCGATACAATAAATGGTGTTTCAATAATAAAGTCTCTTGTGGTTGGCTGATCACAAATCTCACGTTCAAACTGAAGCTCAAGTGATATATGATCTTCATGCCTGATTTCGCGACAACATCGTGGACCCTAATCTACCAGCGTATTGTACGGCCTTTTGATCGTGTAAATACAGCGGATGGGATAGTGAATCTAAGTGTGCTAGTAAATGACGGCGATAACTCTCAACTATCAATGCAAAAATGGTGATGTCATTACTTTTAAAACGACAATAAGAACAATAATGAATGTAGCGTACAAGAGATATACACACGAACAGACATATACACGCACACATGTGCATACATTCGTGAAAAGTTACCAATGATCGCCTCAAATGCAATTTCTTAGATATATCCTGTTCATTACTAGCTTTGGTTCCATTCTTTTCTGGTGTTAGCGGGTGATTTTGCAACTTTAAGTCATCTTCTGACAAGAGGTCATTTGGGTTAAAGTTGTTTTCCCCAAATCCAATATTTCTTTCTTTGTATTCTGCAAAGTAAATGAAACATCAATATTTAAAATATAGATAATTAGTCATAAAATATATAAATTCTTGATTTATTTGTTTGAAAGACAGATATTGAGAACGTTTATTTCCCTTCAGGATAATTCAAAAAATGTAAATTATAGCTATTAGAATAAAAAATAATCAAAAGGAGCGACAGTGGCAAGAATATGTATAAAATGCGATATACCTACAAATATCTTTAAAACTAACACATTTTCTACTTTTAAAAAAAATTATATAAATCATTCACTGGCAAGTATTTAATTATTACTTATATAGATATTTATTCTAGCTTTTTATTTCAACGCTGGTCTTCCATGGTCATTGATATTTTCAAAATCGTATCACTATCTCTTACATTCAGTTTGATTATACTATTAATTAGGAGCACACCATTTCGAACTGCATGCTATTCACTATTATTCAGACCGTATTTCAAATAAACTGACGCGTTAAGAATACAACGTATGCAACATTGACTTTTTCTTATATTTGCCTCTTTAGTAAATGAAAAGAAACAAAACAAAGTTAACTTTGCTTATCGTGTCTGAACACTTGATATTTTCTTCTACCATGTCCACTCCGAACAATTGTGTCATATGTTTCCTGCATAACGACACCATCCTGAAACGAATCTTTCAAAAGTTGTCATGGTTCGACATTTTTAATCAATAACAAGACGTAAATTATTCTGAAAGATAACAAAATTGCTACAGATGAAACTTGCTAATAATTGTAAATATGTTTCATGTCATATTTTCATAAAAACGATATTTTTAAAACCTCCACTTTTAGAATGTTGAAAATATGGATACTGCCATGCATCTGATAGATTGGTGGCATTGCATGTCAGTTAGAAAATATGCTTATATCCCTTAAGACCTTCAGTTACAAAAGGCACCTGTTAATTATTAAAAATCTACTTAAACAAACAAACAATATACATATAACACTGTAGTGTGACACATACACCATTTGATTTAGAAAACAAGTTCAGTTAGCTAAATGTTTATTTTTGATTTGAATGAAATTTTATTCATAATTATCACTTGACGTAATAAAAGGAAAAGTAAATTTATCTGGAAATATCAATAGGGATATATCGTTTTTTGGGACAGTTTGATATTACTCACCATTAATACTTCCCCATTACGGTCATGAAAGCATAGGGCACCATTTTTATCATTGTCATGAAAACAGCGAAGATCCCCCTACAATAGAGAATCACACCGTATTGTTATGACTCTAGGCCTTAAAAATATGTAACAGAAAGAAAGTGAAAACAACAATGTAAGTAAAATCAACAAGCAATTTATTTCCAGACAATTAAATTGAAAATTCAAAAGACGCTTACAATTTGTGAGTTAAATTCCAAATAATCCTAAATGTTCTAATCACAAGTCCAAAATAATAGAATGTTCAGAATGAATTCCAATAGCCTTGGATGTCTTAGTGTACCTCAAAGATGTAATCCAGAATCTATTTGAATGAGTTCACATAAATCCCAAAATCGTGTATTAATCCAAACGTCAATGAGCACTTTTATATTTCCAATGAATATTGTAAATAAATAATTCCTCTCAAATAATATCTGATTTCAACAACACAACAAAAATAGATTCCTTACAGACTGATCTTTTAGAACCAAAATTGTAGAATAGGAATGAATTTGTTTACAAAAAAACTGTATATAAATACACATGCCTACATGACCTATGTCCCAAAAGTCTAATTGCGAAATGTCTATGAAAATACTGGGCTACCTGACATATATCACAAAAGTTTAATTGCGAAATGCCTATGAAAATACTCTGTAAACAACTGGACAAAAGTTAAATATGTATATTCAAATAACCATACAACTTACAATCATAGACAAAGTTAAGTATATAAACATCATACATAACAGTATATATCCACATAATATCTATATTGATGTACATTAATGGATAAATGGGTTTAGGCGCCTTGAATTATTCAGGAAACACACAGATAGATCAATTTTTTATTATCTTTTTATCGAAATCGATGTCGTAGCAAACATAGCCGACACACATTTTATGTTTCAACTTTCAAAATAATGACATTTTCAGCATCACACAATATTAAAGCTATTTCGTTTTTAAGATTTGTGTACGAGAGTTAGAAAGGTGTTACATTTTAATTATTGACTGTATTTCTAACTTGAAAAGGCGACTACTAAAAATATGTCTGAATGAGTACTTGTAATAGAATAAGATAAAGTAGTAAATATGTCTGAATGAGTGCTTGTAATAGAATAAGATAAAGTAATAAATATGTCTGAATTAGTACTTGTAATAAAATAAGATAAAGTAGTAAATATGTCTAAATTAGTACTTGTAATAGAATAAGATCAAGTAGTAAATATGTCTGAATAAGTACTTGTAATAAAATAAGATAAAGTAATAAATATGTCTGAATAAGTACTTGTAATAGAATAAGATAAAGAAGTAAATATTTCTGAATTAGTACTTGTAATAGAATAAGATAAAGTAGTAAATATGTCTGAATTAGTACTTGTAATAGAATAAGATAAAGTAGTACATATGTCTGAATTAGTACTTGTAATAGAATAAGATAAAGTAGTAAATATGTCTGAATTAGTACTTGTAATAGAATAAGATAAAGTAGTACATATGTCTGAATTAGTACTTGTAATAAAATAAGATACAGTAGTAAATATGTCTGAATAAGTACTTGTAATAAAATAAGATAAAGAAGTAAATATTTCTGAATTAGTACTTGTAATAGAATAAGATAAAATAGTAAATATGTCTGAATTAGTACTTGTAATAGAATAAGATAAAGTAGTACATATGTCTGAATTAGTACTTGTAATGGAATAAGATAAAGTAGTAAATATGTCTGAATGAGTATTTGTAATAGAATAAGATAAAGAAGTAAATATGTCTGAATTAGTATTTGTAATAGAATAAGATAAAATAGTAAATATGTCTGAATTAGTATTTGTAATAGAATAAGATAAAATAGTAAATATGTCTGAATGAGTACTTGTAATAGAATAAGATAAAGTAGTAAATGTGTCTGAATTAGTTTTTGTAATAGAATAAGATAAAGTAATACATATGTCTGAATGAGTACTTGTAATAGAATAAGATAAAGTAGTAAATGTGTCTGAATTAGTACTTGTAATAGAATAAGATAAGTATTAAATATAGTCTGAATAGGTACTTCTAATAGAATAAGATAAAGTAGTAACTTTTTCATATTTTAAACAACACTGCCAAGAGAGTGTTTTGATTAATAGACTTTTGGTGGTGAATAAAATATTATCTAGATAATATAGTGATGCATAAACTTGAAATACAATTACATGTTTAGCAAGAAAAAGCAAATATTGCGGCAAGGAATAGTAAAATACCCAGAATATAGATAGACAGACAGACAGATAAATAAATAGAAAGAGATAGACAGACAGATAGATGTGCAAACACCACCAACAATGTATAAACATTAATATGTATATCTCTGCACTCTATCACTCTAAATATCTACCTTTCGCAGAAGTTTGTATACAGATCTTGTATCTTCCACCAGGACAATGGGAATGCCAATGTCTCCATAAGACGAAAGAATTTCACTTTCAGAAAGTTGCAGATTTAGAAACTCGTTTGTTGATAATTGGTTTTCTTCGTTTAACTCATGGAGCAGGTCGAACATATTGGGATATAAGGATTTTGATTCACCTGCAGATTTGAAAAAGTGGGCATATAAACAGTTAAAGAACGAAACAGAAACAAATCCACGAAGACTGGCGTCATAGATGTGCAAGGAGTGTCAACTCTTATGCTGCAGAAAAACTAGCAATTTATTTTTATCGTGACTCTGCGAAAGCTTCTGTCTTTTTAAAAATGAAATGCAATTTGTTCAGATGAAATAGGTAATAATAAATATAGATTCACTTTGTTCAAATGTTAAGATATCCTTTAAATGAATTTGTTTAGTTTCGCAAAGAACAATGTATATCTGCACTTCCTTTCTCATTGGGGACTGCCCTAATCAGTCAACAGGGCAAGATGAAATACGTACCATTTTGTAATATCAATGCTGTCACTGGTCGAACCTGTAAAATAGAAACAAGAACCGAAAACGAAAGTTAGAGACATTATTCACAGAGCATGTCGTTTGAAAATGAATTCTCAAAGAAGGTTAAAAACGTATAAATATACTGAAATTAAACAACTAGAGAATATACAGTTTTGAAAAAGCCATGATTGTTAAGTGGTTAGAGGCTTTGATAATATATCGTAAGTTGTATTTCCGGTTGTGTCACGTGCAAAAGTTCAACAATGCCCAATTTTTTGTATATTATTCATCTTTAGGGCGTGTGTTGTTGTTCTAACCAAAGGTAACCGTTCCGACCAAGAACAAATCAGACTGAAACATGGTCTCGTTCTCGCATCGTTCTCGCATTTATGTAAAATTATCTTTTCAAAACGGATCCTATCACTTAGTTGAAATGAGATGAAAAATAGTTTATAATGGTGCACTGACTGTTTATATTTACTAACTTGGTTTTAGAAACCCCAAAATTTAAGTTAGTTCTTTAGGTGTGGAATTGAAGATATATGTAATGGCTCTGTACTGTATGATACAGGTTTCGTTCTGAACAAGATTCAGAGATTGAAAGATATTGATTTTTCAATATTATGTTGTTTCCATATGTTTCTCATAGGAATTGAATTAGTACCGTGTTCCCTATGGAGGACAGTATTAGTATTCACAGTTAGATTACCATTTGTATATAATAAGTAAAACGAATATCTTTTGTCCACCTCTGAAAGATTTTCATTAGAAAATGAAACACACTTTAAGATATGATAACTGTTGCAAGGGAAAAGCGAGGGTGGGGTGCAGGGGATGGAGTGGCGGGCTAGAGTGTGTGGATCAGTTTGGATTTTACCATGCTGAATAGGATTCTTGCATATTGTATAACATCCATGTTACCAATTATAATAATTTTACACAGTTTAACATTTCGAGAGTAATTATTATCACCAAGTCGATATTGCTTTGTTATGTTTTGAAACATTATGCTTCAGATTTGATCCCTTAGGATTTTAACACCATGCTTGATATTGATAATATCTCATTATTTTTCCCCCGCCACCCCCACCCACCGTGTGCCTTACAACTGCTACAAATGGCTGTCTCCTCCTCCACCCCCACCCCACACATCCACCCCCCCGTGTATGCGGTCTTGTTTCTTTCAAACTGAGTATGAACCTCGGTTAAACAATGGAACATTAATTTCACACGACCATAACCAATTGCGCCAGAACGGCCGACTAGAGGTTAAAGTTAAATGTATTCCAGGTCAGAGAACCGCCCAAACGCACCCTGATTTAATTCACACCAAAAACGAGACATTTAGTAACGTGTCATATGTTGTTTGAGTTTCTCATAAGCTTAAACTCGTAGAAGATTTAGACTCGTAAACTTACCAGATAAATGCAAGCCTTGAATAAGAGTACAGCTCTAAAGAGTGACATTTTCAACAGTGCAAATGCGAATCTTGCTGTCTATTATGTGCAGTTATCCTACAACTTGGTCAGTATAATGTAGAACATAGGACATAAGATACAAATCTCTGCGAGATAACGTTATCAGTTTGTACTGAATTTATACCTGGAATGAAATGGAGAAGGCTCCCAAGACAAGATTATTTATTAGATCGTTAGAATTTCGAATTTGCCACGATTGACCTGCAGGCAGAAGGGTTAAAGGTCTGCTGCATATTTTGACTCATCATCGAGTGGCGAGAATTGCTTGTAAGAACCCGGCTGGAGGTCGGCTGTTCCACAACTGTTATAGCTTTGATACATACACATCCACTTCTTTAGCTACCGATCGTACTGTATCCACATGTGTATCATGCACACCTATTGGTGAACACAGATTTGCCGTCAAATAATGTGCCTGTAGTTCAGACTGTATGCTAGTCTTTGTACTTAAACTTTTAAGGAAACAGAAAAGCACCCAGATCTAAAGGCTCGTCATGAGACGGCAGATTTTTTTTAATACAATAGTGTTTGTGTTATACACGGGTAAATGTGTCAGTTGCATGTTGGATTATATTTGCTGACATAGTCATTTTCAAGGTTTGTTTGCATAATTGCACACCGGTATTCTAACATTAATAATGATGCAAAAAAACAGAAATAACATGTCATAGGCTTTTCGTAGTGGGTTCGGTATGTCCAGGAAATTGGTTAGAATTTGTGTTCATAAACTATTCTGAGTTACAAAATATAGATATACCACACAGAGAATCAGTAATATTTATCATCTTTTTGGATCAATGAAACATTTTAACTTTTGTACTTTAGACATATTTTCAAACGTTTCATTGTTCAAAATATCACTAAAGACAGTTGATCTTATATCAACATAATGTGAACAGCCTGCAGAACCCACAAAGTCTCTGTTCGGGTCTTTAACCTATGTTTCTGCCAGTCTCTATTCGAAGGGGTAAAATGCAATATTTGAACTGAGCGAGAAGATATGTTTGAATTGTTTTCTGAATGTTCATAATGTTCACATTTTAAACCCTGTCTGCACAACATATACGTTCTAACTTTTAGGAATATTTACAACTTTATGAGACCAGGTAACTGAGTAATAACCCTTATGCCTGATTTTGGCATTCACAAGGTCTATAGCCGTTTTACTTTGAAATTGTTGCAGTAGATCCAATCTGGTCATTATTTTTTTTAAGTTCACTGCTCCTCGTATTTACATACTTGTTGTTATCATGTTCTGTGTCCAAAGGCTCAGCTCTGTGATGGTAACAACCTTTGGGCGTCTTCACAGTCTAGGTAACTATGGTATACGAAACCTTAAGGCCGCCCATTACTTCTCTGTGGGAAAGGAGGTTTCTGAGGTCGTTGGCGTTCCGTGGTGTTGACATCTTGCACACTATTATTCCATATCAAAAGGGACGGGGGGGGTGTCTAATAGCACGTGCTGGCGTTTGTCCTTCCGAAGGTCTCGCTGCTTTTTGTTGCCGCTTTCGGGACGGTGAGCCAATGAATACAGCGTATGCGAGGCCAACAGCCAAAACTGGCGTCTACAAAGGTAAGAGGACGGCCAATATATCCTTTCGCTGGTGCAGAAGCTACTAGCTCAGACAGGACTTTACACTGATGTGCTAGTGTTTCACTAGTGGGCGTAGTTGTGCATTCCAGCCAATTTAGTTACTCCACAATATCAAGGTCACTCACAACTTATGCCATGGCTGTTATGAAGTTTTGGGTGTGGTTCTCATTTTATGCCGTGGCAAGCGGCGCACAAAACATGAAGATGCCAAATTACGCAACATCGCCGGTCGGGGAAAAAAAACAGAAATAAAAATAGAAAAAAAAGACAGATAGGACACAAAAGGAGCCTGCCAAAACTTTCCTGTTTAAGAAATTCATGAAATAAATTAGTATTTGTCTTTACAGTAGAAGAGGGCTTTTGTTTTTATGGCCGACATGTTGATGCCGGCATAATAGCTAGGCGCTCAGCGGTGTAACCAGATGGCTGCAAGCACCACCGCAATACCACCTATGACTAGTGCCATTCTTGCTCTTGCCGCGGAAAAGTCAAAGCCGAACTTTTCATGCTTCGTTGGCTGCGGTTGTTGTGGCGTGCTTTGCACCTTTGAGGGCAATTTTGCGGGCATCCTTATCGAATTAATATCGATATTGGTGCCTATCGTCATATTGTCGTCCGCTACAAGACTTTCGTTGTTATACCCCTCATAGGCCGCCCCAACGACGTAATCTAGCTTGCATTTGGCGTGTCTGAGCAATGACTGATACTTGTTTAACAACTCCGGGGCGTTTTCACCTTGTTCAGCCATCTTTTCTACGCTTGCAAGAAACTGTTTTTGTACATTAAAGACCCTTCCTGGCTCCATTATCGATGTAATCATTTCGGTTTGTGAGCCATGGGTTGACAAAATGTACACTTTGGATCAAATTGTCGTCACCATTTGAGTTGGTTGAAAAATCAGGACCAGCTTCTGACCAAAGTTCCAATCCATGCCCCACAACGCAACTCATTTCTGTATACTGTGCCTCAGATTCAGGTTGGGGTGCTCACCTGGAGCCCAAGGGAGTAGTCCTGCAGGGCTTGTAGTCTCAAGAAGAATATTCTCTTTATATCAACCACCTTGAAATGCATTCTGTTTTTGATCACCACAAGGGTGCGTCAACCAAATAAGACATTGTTTCATCATGGCTGCCATGGACAACACGTCCGTCGTAGTATACCTTAAAACGTCATGGGTATACCCATACCATTCTGTCTGCTTATAAGTCTGGAATCTCCTCCACTGGACAGCTCGGCAGAGATCACACTCAGGGTCTGTTGTATATCAGGCAAAGAAATATCCTGGCGGACAGCCTGTTCAGACTAAATCTGGTGGTTTGCACTGAATGGTCTCTGCACTAGTCAGTAGCAGAGACATTTTTCCAACCGTGGGGGCAGTTATTCGTAGACCTGTTTGCTACCAGCCTGAACATGAAGCTTCCTCTTTATATCTCTCCAGTTTCAGGAAAGATGGCATGAGTAGGTGGACCCCTTCATTGTTGAGCGGGATCTTATGTACGCCTACACCATCCCACCTTTTAGAATAATCCCTCAAGCTGCTCATAGAGTCAGAACCTCAACGGTGATTCTCATCATGATAGCCCCTCTGTGGCCCCAACGGTCATGGTGCTACAACCTCGACTTATTGGTAGACGACCCCATAGATTTACCGCTGAGGATGGATCTGCCACTGCAGCACATATTAACGCTGCGATCAAAGCACAGAGAGTACCTCCTACACAACAATCCACAGATTAAGTACATTCACGCCTGGTTCATACTAAGCTATCCGTCAAGATCGATTTTCGAGCTAGGTTGCCAACTGCATCGCCCAGACTAGATAACGATCGACTTCCTAAGTTTATGACGCTAAGTGGAGAATATTCTGTTTTTGTACAGTGGGCAACGCATCGGTCCTATCTGTACCCCTTTAAACGCAATTACAGAATTGTTTTCTATTCCTTTTTGAGGAATATGAATTCTCAGTATCGACATTATATGGCATAGGGCAGCCCTCTCCAATACTCTTAAGTTCTCGATGGGCTCCAGACTATTGGGTCGGACCCTGATCTTTGAAAACTGAACAGGTATTTTGAGCTTCAGGGACAGGTTATTGCTCTTTAATGCCTATATGGAACCTTTGATTCATTTTTTGGTCATTATCTAAACCTCATTATGAACTCTTGAGTGAAGTCTCTACATAGAACCTGACCTTTAAGATAGTCTTTATTCTCTCCCTAGCATGGCCGAGGAGAAGGAGTGAAATTCATATTTTATCGGTGAACAATGGTTCTTTAATAGCAGTAATATGTTAACTGCTATTACTGAGTTGCTATATCCTTTGCTACCTCAAGTGCCCTGTTCAAGGAGAGTATTCCCTCTTCCAATTAGTAATTGGAGCAATAGAATAAAAACAAACATTATCCCAGTCTGATACCTTAGTCCACTTATGACAGCACAATATTGTCCTTCTTTGCCTTGAACTCCATATACTTCTACATGTGTCTCTACGGCGCTGAACATTTCATCAGTTCAGTTACCCCTTAGCAATTATATTCAATCGTACACCTTTTTGTGTTATCTTTGTTATTTTCCTTCCCGTTTTTTTTTTTTTTTTTTTTTTTTGTTGCGTGTGTGTGCATATGTGCCCCTTTTCGTTCATAATGAGGGTTCTTAAAACCTCGCTAGTGAGGAGTTGCTACTTGTGTTTCATCCCTCTAATTGTAACTGGTGTTAGGGTACGTAATTCCTAACCAGTTGTTTTTCTAGTTCATCGTTTAATTTCTTATATTCCTTTCAGCGTTCAATAATGCCTCAAGGTGTTGAAAATGTGGGCAGAAACATCCCGCGTGGGATGCACACCCCACCTGTTTAGGGTGCACTTAGCGATGGTGGACTCAGGTGCTTCCCTTGTAGGGATTTCGGCAGAGAGCTGGACCCATCTCCCTGTCAGGGTTCGCGAGGTTTTGCAACTGAAGACTCGGACGCTAGTTACCAAAGCCTCGCATGACGATCTTTTTTCGGCTGCCTCACTCAATCTGTTGAGGAAAGAATCACTACATCCAGCTGGGTTGCAGAGATCCAGCCGTTGCCAAGACATCGAGACAAGCGGTCTCGCTGTCCATTGCGCTCTCTAAAACCTCCTTCATATTCACGGGGATGCTGCTTTGGAAACATCAAATATTTTGTTGGAACACAGAAAAAGCCTTTTGCTTGCCGTCTTTCTTGATGTGGAGACATTCTTCAGAGAGCTAATCCCTACTGTGGTCTCACTAAGTTTGAGGGATCAGCAACACCGGTCACTGGCCGTGGTACAGGGCCAGGTTAAACCCAGGAAGAACGTACCCATCCCGAAAATTTAACGTCTGCTCCTCATACACGATTTAAATAGGGAAACTCTCATAACCGTAAGACTCTGTTTAAAAGTCCTTATCGCCCGTCTTTCATACGACGAGGTGGCCGGAAGGGCTAGAGAAGGAGGTCTAGAGGCCCTTCTCCTTCTTTAACGAGAGAGGCAATCTCTCCTAGGCAGTCACTCTCTCCTGCAAGCTCCCACTCTTCCCAACGTCCCAGAGTGTTTCCGATTAAGCTTTTCTTCAGAGGCTTGGTTGGACCTCTCGCACAATGCTTATGTACTTTCCACAATAAAGGATTCACTTCTGGGACCCTCCACCTCTTGTGAGGACGCCCCATTCTGTTCCTTTAGTCTCATCTGGCATCTGTATGCGAAGAGATGTATACCATTCCAAGGAAGAGTTCGATAGAGAGGTTGCCGAACATACAAAGTCTGAGACTTTATTCCGGATCTTCTTAGTTTCAAAAAGAGGCAAAAGTTTCGACTCATTATAGATCTTTCATCTTTGAACAAATTCCTACTGAAAGAGCTTTTTAAGCTGGAAACAACCGCCTCAGTCAGAAATTTTGTTTTCATGGGGATGAATTTTCTCTCCTGTCAAGAAACAGTCACCCGTCAGAAACAGATCGTCGTTCTCTCGACAGAATCTAAAAAATACTTGCTATCTTAGTAAGATTGGATGAGACGAAATTCGTTGTCTCCTGGTCTCTACCTCTCTTTCCTGGGGACTCTGAATTAGGCAGGGGACTTAGTTCCCCTATGAAGGATTCATATGCGGCCCCTTCATCTTCAGAGGAGATCACTTTCACAGTCAGCCATAGTTTGTCCAGACAGGGGCGAACAGTCCCCATAGAATGGTCTTTGCACAAGCCGGTAGCAGATACACTTTTCCCTCTTTAAGGAAGGACTATTGTAGATCTGTTCTCAAAAAGCTTGAACAACAAGCTCCCCCTTTTTCTCTCTCCAGTCCCCTCTATATGGCATGGGCGGTGGCCGCCTTCAGTGTAAGGTGGGATCGACTGTACGTCTACGTCTTCCCAACTTTCAGAATAATTCCTCAGATTATGTACAGAGTTAGGACTCCAAAGTCCGACTCATCCTGATAGCTCCGCTGTTGCCCCAGTAATTGTGGTTCAACGATTTCCGCGACCTGTAGGTCGACGATCTCAGAGAATTTGCCGCTAAGGAGGGATTGGCTGTCGCATCAGAGGGGGTCCCTATTGCATAGCACTCCTCGAATTATCCATCTTCATGCTTGGCTCATCTCAAACGATCTATCCGCCAGAACCAGTTTTCGAGCAAGGTTTGCAAAATGCGTCACTCAGGCTAAAAGGCAATCGATGTTTAAGGTTTACTATGCTTAGTGTAGAATGTTCTGTAATTGGTGCAGTAGGAAATACGTTGATCATATTTGTCCCCCTTTGACTGCAGTTACATAGTTATTCCTTTTCTCTTCGAGGAAAACGTTTGCACAGTATCAACCATTAAGATCTATGCTATAGAACAGCCCTCTCCAATATACTTAAATTTTCTATGGGCTCCTCTATAGGGTCGGATCTACAATTTCCAAAACTGATCAGGAACTTTGAGATTCTGAAACAAGTCTCTCGCTCTTTAATACCGAGGTGTAACTTTTCATGTTCTTTGGCCGTTGTCAGAACCTCCTTAGCAATCTTTGAGTGAATATTCCTTCGAGAACCTTCCCTTGAAACAGTCTTCTTTCTCTCCCTAACGTCGGCGAGGAGAAAGAGTGAAATGAATTATTTGTCAGTTGAAAAATGATCGTTTACAGTTCAGTCGTAACTATGATTCGGTGTCTCTTCTTTGTTACCCTGGGATCCAGGCCAAGTATCAGTTACCTTTTGTAGTTCCCGTTCCTACAGAAATCTCTAGTCTCAGTTATAATTGTGCCGGGGATGGTCAAAATAGACTCCTTTGCAAAGCTGGAGCTTTATCTTTCTATCTACCTAAGTCAAAAGAGAGACGAATGGTCCTAATTGCTCTTTCTCCCTCTAAAAGGTACCTCTCATATTTCGGCGGTCTCCATCTCGAGTTTCAAAGAGTTTATCAGTCTCAAAGAGTTTATCAGTCTCTCACTGAGAGAGACATCTCTATCATGAAAATCAAAGCACATGGGGCCAGGACTATTGCTATATATTGGGCCTTTTTAATGATTATAAAAAGTCACCTTCTGGCGATCTCACTCTACTTTCTAGTCGTATTACCTTCGATCATTGTCACAACAGATTGATGGCATCTATGCTTTGAGGCAAGTGTATCAGCCCCGACAAGTTGCCAAGCCATCCTCCAGCCTGCAGTAGAGCATCCTACTGACAGTAATTGTGAGTTCACTTTGAAAGCCTATCTTGGGTCATCATCCTCCCGCCCGGCTGATAAATTCAGGAACACAGAATGGATCCAGAGATATAGTTTAGTATCGTTGTGCGGAGGCGCGGATAAACAAGTAGGAGAGGGTATGTGTGACGGAACCCCCGATGGGGGTCCAAGAAACGTTTGCAGGACATAATTAAACGATCTAGCTGTATAAAATTGACTTACTGAAGAAAACTTTACGGTTGTATCGAGCTTATTATTTTATTTTTAGGGGCCACCACCCCCCACCCCCATCCGCCCCTGGCAACCTGGCAATAATAGTAGGTAATGTACTATTACTACTTAAATTTAGTTTTGTCTTCTTTTTTCGGGAGGGGGTATTAGACAAATTTTAATTATATAATATTTACATGTTATTATTGCCCAATTCCCGCCTCCGTCCCAACCCAGATGATCTTTCAGTCTCACCTCAGTCCAAATAAACGGACGATGTTCCGATTGTCGGAAATGAACTCGGGTATCAGACTGGGATTATGTTGTGTTTTATTCTAGTCCTCCAGTTACTAATTGGAGGACGGAACACTCTCCTTGACTGGGGAATAGCGGCAGAAAAAGATATAGTAACTAAACATTCACACTTTCCCAGTCTCGTGTGACACTTTAGCATGCTCTGGATTTCTTCAATTTTACTTACTTTGTATCATGTATACGATTCTGGGATGTATGTCTAAAATATTATATTAATACTTCTATTCAAATCTCCTCAACAACGATCTATAGTTTTATAGCAGCATATCGAGGACCGATCATCTTCTTTTAGGAAAACTTTCTGACCTGTCCTAAGTTTAGTTGAGACAGGGAGAAAATCAAAATGTAAACAATTTCCGACTCGCTTTGGATTTCATCGCTATGCCATGAAAAGCCAACGCAGAGCCTGGGGATACAAAGAACTACAAGGAAAACGATGAACCTCAATTTCGGGATCGCTAGACGGCGCTCTGAGCGTTCAGTAAGACTAAATAGAAATACAAATAAAAAGCAAACATGCCAAATTTAAACATTTAAGGTAAATAATAGTAGCATTTGTATGTTGGCGTAAAGTCATTTTTAAAATCATACACATTATGACGTCATAATTCATATTATGTCAACAGCTTCTTAATGGAAAAGATCTAAAAGTTTCCGCTTGATTTAAAGAATCCACAAAGCGGGGAGAGGCTTTTTGGTCATATTTTTCCAGACTGATATCAGCAAATTATATATGAAGATTCAGTCTTGGCAGGCGGAGACAATATCAAGAGTCCCTCGATGAGATTGTAGTTGTACTGGTTGAAAATGTTTTCGATGATAAAACCTTGTTTCTGTGCTTTCATTCTTTTTAACTGCCATCTTGACATTCTTGAGAAACTCCATTATACCACAATAGGTTTTCTTACATACCTGAAATAATATCTTCACAGATATCTGTAAGCACCGTACAGAATAAGTTAACATGGACTTTGACAATGAACATGATATCATGTATAGTGTTACGACTCTAGGTCTTAAAATATGTAACAGAAAGAAAACCAATACAATCAAGTTAAATCAAGATGCAATTTATTTCCAGACAATTAAAGTTAAAATTCAAAGACACTTACAATTTGGGAGTTCAATTATAAATAATCCTAAATGTCCTGATCACAAGTCCAAAATAATTGAATGTTCCAATCGAATTTCAATAGTCTTGAATGGCCTAATGTACCACAAAGATGTCATCTAGAATGTATTAGAATGAGTTCACATAAATCCCCAAATCATTTATTAATACAAAAGTCAATGAGCACTTTAGTATTTCCAATGAATATTGTAAACAAATAATTCCTCTAAAATTATATCTGATTTCAACAACACAACTGTAATTACTAAAATAGATTCCTTACAGACTGATCTTTAGGACAGGAATGAATTTGTTTACCAAAATCCGTATATAAATACAGATGCCTACATGACCTAAGTCACATCAGAATATGTGTAATTCTAATGGAAAAAATACTGGCCTAACTGATATATGTCACAAAAGTCTAATTGCGAAATGCCTATGAAAATACTGGCCTACCTGACACATGTTACAACTTACAAGCATGGACAAACGTTAAGTATGTATTTTCAAATAACCATAAAAGTTACAATTATGGACAAAAATTAACCATATAAACATCATACATAACAATAGAAAATCACTGAACTTGTCTCAGATAATGTCAAGATATACCCACATGCTACTTTGGGTTGAATCTAGAAGTAATATTTTTTTCTGTTTTTATTTGTTTTTAAGTCTTATTTTTTTTCGGGAAGCGTCTTTATTGAATGTATTCTTCGAATATATCCTCAAACTGGGTTTGATACAAAATCTATTCACATGTTTGTGTTATCATTCTCACATGCCAGTACAGCAAAAAATTCCTTTAAATCAATGTCAGCGTGCCGACTATCAATTTCTTCATTAAAATGCAACGTGCTGACTATCAATTTCTTCATTAAAATGCAACGTGCTGACTATCAATTTCTTCATTAAAATGCAACTAAGTACAAACTCTGGTCAAAATGACTAATATCTGTTCAAGCTATTGTAGTCATAAGCTCAATGAAGTACAAAATGCAAGCAATAACCTTTGACTTCACCCCAAGGCCATGTACATCTATTTTACTCCTTCACAAAAGTTTGATATGTTGTTGGTCAGATCAGCACAGATTTCAGATAGAACCAAATAAATATTGCAAGAATGTTTTTAGTGCAAACCCTATGTCAATGAAACCATTTATGCAAGAGGACTAGTGGTAACAAAAATTCTGATATTGCCACTATTCAGAACCAATGATATAATGCAATAGTGTTTAGTGAACTCCCCATGACAGTACGACCATCCGTTCAGGAGAAGTAGTCATATAACGATTGTCCGGGCAGCCGTCAAGGCAGTCATTTTGAAGGTTGGATCTGCATCATTTTGGTATAAGAATAAAGTTTCAGAAAAAAGGTTGGGGGATGTTTTGGGTGATTTTTTTACAAACAAAATATGGGTATGAGAAATAGCTGTTAAGATAGTTTTCAAATTTTGCGAAATCACATCAGTATCATTTTCATTTAGGGCTTTAGGACCAACAACATATAATGAGAACTGTTTTAGTGAAAAACCCCATGTCAATACGACCATCCTTTTAAGAGGAATAATTATAGGAAGATTATCCAGTTGGCCGCCATGGCCCTCATGTTGAAAGTCTGATCAGCACCATTTTTATTTGACAAACTATATAACATAACAATGTCTTTTAGACAAAACCTCTTGTCTGTTTGACCATCTGTTAAGGAGAAGTAGCTATAACAAGATTTTTAAGATAGCTACCATGGCGGTCATATTGGAGGTCTGATCGGAATCATTTTCATGTAGGACCTACTACATAATATACGAAGACTTTTAGTGAAAACTCCATGACACTACGACTATCCATTCTGGAGAAGTAGCTACAAGATTTTCAAGCTGCCATCCATGGCCATGAAACTGCATGTCTGATCAGTACCATTTTCATTCCCAAGATGGATACCATGGCCTTATTGGAGGTCAGATCACCATAATTTTCATTTAAGGTAAACTAGATATCATAAGAACTATTGTAGTGGAAAATCCATGTCACTACGACTCTCCGGTCAGGAGAGACGTAGGTAACAATAGTTCAAGTCTCCCGTCATCTCTGATAGGCACAATTTTCATTAATAATCAGCTATATACAGTAATGGCGTCTTTCAGTTTAAATCCCATGTCAAGATGACCATCCGTTCAGGAGTAGTAGCAATAACAAAATTTTTAAGATGGTCACTATAGTGTCCATATTGGATTTTAGATCGGCACCATTGTCGTTTAGATACAACTAGGTGTTAGAAGAAGTCTTTTAGTGTAAACATCGTGTCCATACGACCATCCGTTAGAAGAAGTCTTTTAGTGTAAACATCGTGTCCATACGACCATCCGTTAGAAGAAGTCTTTTAGTGTAAACATCGTGTCCATACGACCATCCGTTTAAAATAAGGGGTGATAACAAGATTTTCTTGCTGGCCGCAATTTAGACCCATTTTGTATGTATGTATGTATGTATGTATGTATGTATGTATGTATGGATGGATGGATGTATGGATGTATGGATGCAATGTATGTATAGGGTTTAACGGCACATCAGCACAATCCTGGTTATATGGTGGTTGCAAGCAAGTTTAGGTATACCTCAAAAGGCATATAAAAGAAAGCTCGAAGCAAAATCGGTGAAATCCTTAACATGGAAAAGTTAATTATATATATATATATATATATATATATATATATATATATAGAGAGAGAGAGAGAGAGAGAGAGAGAGAGAGAGAGAGATAGAGACAGACAGACAGACAGACAGACAGACAGAAAGAGAATTACAAATATACACCAAACAGAGCGAAAAGTGTTATCCCTGGATCCTACAGGAGAATGCTTGATAACATTAACACAATTTTTAAATACGAATAAATACTAATACCATAGAGGTTAGATAATTTTAATTCGTACTCTAGGGAGATTTGAACCCAGGTCCGCGGGTAACGGCACCCATCCCCTTGCCTGTAAGAACCAACCCCTATACCATCTCGACCATGCACACATCACCAAAAAAATGATGCTACAAAGTCGATGGTATAGACATTCGTGCGAAGCAAACATACCCGCATGTCGACCCAGAAATTAATTCTCATCTAAGTACACAGACCAGAAACCACAGATCCCCTACTTGAAAGAAAAAAGACTATGTTCAGTTAACGATAATGCATGATTAGTAACCGATATGTAGATGTTTCATAGGCAAAACGAGAAAGAGTAACATATTATAGATAATGCCTTGGAGAAACGAGACCAACATCAGTCAAATGAGGTATTGTTTATACAGACTGAGCGCTTTTCCACACAGTTCAGAAATAAGCGTGACTTCATACGAATGTTTCGCATAGTAACCTGTGCGCGTTTTTCTCCTGTGCTCAAGAAGTATTTTGCAATGCCCCAAACGTGCAGCATTGTTCACCCGGAAAATCTGGCACGACAGTTAATCTTCCAAACATCTGAAGAGCATATTCAAGAAGGTTCCTATTGTTCGAATTATGTGGACGAAAACATTTCAAAGACTATGTGGTATACTCGCATATTAATCCAAACTGTGTTTTAAAACAGGCACTTACAACTGCAAAGACAAACGCTGCTTCATCTATAAACATTTGCCTAAACCCCAACAAGTTCCGAATTTCGACACAGGAGTAAGGTTAGACATTAACTAAAATTTGTAATGTTGTAGTAAAAATGTTATATACTTTCTAAAATGCGAGAACTGTGGTGAAACTGTCGACATCAGGAAAAGAATGGATCAGCACAAGAGCCACATTCGCCAAACAATTTCAACCGTACAGTCTGCTTAGCCCCTTGAGATACTTCTCAGTCAGTCCAGCCGAGTGTGAACGTCGTAAAGTGCGCATGGAAGAACAAATATTGGATTTAACAGATGAAAACACATTGGGAATTCGCTTTTAATGAGAAAATATATCCTGGCCTGCCCAATATAATATCAACATAATCACAAAAAGAGCAAAATCATTCTTCTTCTTCTTCTTCTATTGAATAGCGTTAGAATGTTTCATGACATCCACGTTATGCATCCTTTATAATTAGTATTAGTATTACTACTACTACTGACACTACTACACGATCTTTATACCAATCACATTTATTACCCTTGTATCCCAGTGAAAACATAACATTGTTTTTACTGCCTTCTTTGTACAGAATACTTTCGCGGTATATAATTTTAAGAGATAATAATTTACAAAGACTTAGTCAAACGTAGCTATGTATTCCTTCGCCCACATCGTCCTGTCTTTCTTTGGCTCAAATTTAGCCCAGAATTCTTGCAAGCGCCAACAGATGATGATATAGTTTTTGATTAGGGACTTTTTATTAGACTATGTTTTTTCGTATTCCTATTAAGATATAGGGGTGTAATTGATTTTTACAGAGTATCTTGTCCATCGTTTCTTTCAATTGCCTTGTAGATTAGTATTCTTTAATCCAACTCTGTTCTGCGGCTTCCCCCCAACCCCGACATGAACGGAACATGCTTTTTCGATTTCGGATTAAAGTGTTGTGTTGCGCAAAAGATTGCAATCGTGACGAAACTGTAACAATAACTGAAGCTAACAAGTATTTCATTTTACATCAGTTTTACAACCTATTAAAAGGATTTTCTGTCACAAAAAGAATGCCATACTTCCGTGTTGAATAGACAATTATTGTCAAGACAATAGTCAACATATGTTTCGTTTAAGTTTGTCGTAAAGACTCCATACATACACACCCTCTCTCTCTCTCTCTCTCTCTCTCTCTCTCAAATGTCCAAATCTATATTCGTTCCTTCTTAAACACTACCAATTGCATGCTCAGCTGCATGTCAATGTAACAGAAAGTATCTCTTACACACAATGAAACAGACACACAAGAAATATTAAATTAATAACGATATCATTTTAATCTTGAATACTACAAAGTGTAAATATCGGTATTAGAGCGACAAACTAAAACGAGTGTTAAAAACCTATAAGAAGACTCTAGTAGCACATGATATTATTACCGAGGTGATGTATGTTCAATGTCTGTCCGCCTCTTTGTCACACTCTTTATCTTTCCGTGTATGTCTGCATGTATGTAGGTATACATGTATGTATGTATGTATGTATGTATGTATGTATGTATGTATGTATGTATGTATGTATGTATGTATGTATGTATGTATGTGACGACAAGAATAAACTGCCAGTTTAACCGCTCAGTGTAATATTCACAAGGCCTGTTCCACTTGAGGGGGCCCCGGGTGACCGAGTGGTCTAAGGCGCTCGCCTTTACAGATCATTGACATCTCACTTCTGTCCGCGTGGGTTCGAGTCTCGGGCTCGGCCAACGTGGGTATGTGAGAAAGCTTGCCAGTAGCTTCCCGTGGGTTGGTGGTTCTTCCCTAGGTTTTCTCGGGTTCTTCCTCCACCAAATATACCGGCCGCCATGTATAGCCTATCATGTGAAAAATGGCGTTAAACCCATAACAACAACAACAACAACAACCACTTGAGAAATAGGTATTACAATGCATGCATCTTATGTGAGTGATTTAAAGGCATTCTCTCATCAATATACAGCATGCACAATGCATGAGCACTGTCATGCCTATATATCGGGTAAACTACGTCCTAATAACTAGGGTGATGAAAGATCAAACATACAAGATATTAGTGTCGGCCTGTACACGGGATTTCCATTTACAATGACACGCTATGAGGTTTTAAACAAAAGAATACACTTTATATTTTTTCAGTCTTGCAGGCTTTTAAATGGTTTACGTTACTTCCTTGTTACACTGACACCAAAGAAAAAGCTGAAGTATAAAACATCACATAATCCAGTATGAGATTACTTCCTGTTTGTTGTTCTTAACTTTTTTCAGGCCAGTGGTCAAGCGATAACAAGTATGAAGGACTGGACGATGCTTCAGATACTAATATTGTTACACGTATACAGTAAGTACTTTGAGCACTTGAGCACCTGTTATTTTTATTTCTTTTTTGGGGGGGGGGGGAGTAGAGTGGGGTTTGAGATTGGGAACAAGTTCGTTAGTTAATGCAACAGTCGAAAATGCCTGTCATATGGGGAACCGACAAACAACATGATTATAATTCCCTGTAATAGTACTCATGTTTTGGAAAATACGATGGAGAGACTAAATGATGGCTTTGCATTCTCGATTACATTATCGTCTGCTCTTAAACCTTTAATAAAACTGAAATGATATCAATGTAATATTTAGTGGTTAACTGTGATTCGTGGCAATCGACTTCCTCCCAAATGAAATGAACACAGATTCAGCCTGACCACACAGGAAAATAAGAAAAAAATATTTATTTACAGGCAAGCGGCTGGGATGAAATGTTTTCATATTTGTAGGAAATACGGTTATGATTGACTAGTTATGACACATTCTATTGATAAAATATTGTTTAGCATTCAATTTATTTATCTACTTTAAAATAATGTTCAGAACATCACAAAACATTGACAATTATTATTATTATTCTTATTATTATTATTTTATAAATTCATTTTAAATATAAATACCTTCTTGACAGACACTGATAGCGACTGCCAGAAGTGTAAACCTTAAAGCAGAATGAAATTTTCCAGTTGTTAAATTGTACATGCTAGTGGTTGTTAAGGGGTTTGTTGGTTCATGTGAACTCTCTTTTCAGTTACAAAATGTAAACATATGAGT
Source organism: Margaritifera margaritifera (assembly GCA_029931535.1). Taxonomy (NCBI): domain Eukaryota; kingdom Metazoa; phylum Mollusca; class Bivalvia; order Unionida; family Margaritiferidae; genus Margaritifera; species Margaritifera margaritifera. The sequence continues at coordinate 2,122,666 of JAQPZY010001572.1, read as the reverse complement.
CTTTAAAGAACGAAGTTTTCTATTTGAAGACAGGACAACCCGCTTCTCAAATTTGAAACCTCGCAGAAATAAATTTAGTACCTGTCCCTGCGTGTCTTGTGAGAAAGTTCTCAACAAACCCGATTAACATCCTGACTTCCGAAAGTAATTGTAAACGTCTTTGAAGGGGAATATTCCAGTGTAACATAGAATACAAATAATGGTTGATAGCTGCAATCGTCTCGGATTGCCCAGACTGTACATGCATAGAGAATTTACAGATTTCAGTCTAGGGTAAATATCATAAAAACTCTGCCCCCTTGCTGTCTACATCAAGCAGACGTATTTTCATCCAATTCCTCGAGTACGTGTTGAAATCATCGAGACTGTAACGTTATAATGTGCGCGATGTCAAACATTACGTTATTATAATATACACAGAACTTGCTCACACAATATTATTCCTGACATAAATTTTACGTGTGTTTACGTTAAATGTATGATTAGGCATGCTTGGTTTTTCGTAATTGATTTAATCTGCCTTTGTGAACTTTCACAAGCTCCATCTTGCGCTTCCAAATTGGTCCTTTTCACTATTTTTTTCACAGTTCCTGATTATGCTTTCAACTGCAAGGCGTCCGTTGATTTGTGGTCTTGCTGTGGCTATTAGACACAAACATAATGACTGATCCTTACCAATATATAATTTAATATTAATGGTCTACTTTCCATGTGTGTGGGAAGAGGAAAATTCAAACTATGTGGAATAAGATATTTACCAGAGACGTATTAAGCCCATGGCACATGTTGATTTTTTGTTGGATTCTTCTCCCCATTAAGCACATGTAGCGACGATTATTTCACTCAAGACAAGCCACATTTTTCAACGTGTTGTTTTGAAGTCAATATGAAAGCAACTTTTAAGGTTAATGTGCCCTTCTTGGTCATTCATACCATGTATTTTGCCCTTATGACTTCAAATGAGCACATCAGAAACTATCCATTGTAATTCATTTTAACTGATATTAATACCTAGATTACAGAATTGTAATTAAAAATAGGAAAAAAAATATTTAATAAACTGCCATCTAAACAAGTAATTATTTTTTATTTTGTTTAGTTTCTAAAATTTAGCCCGAAAATGACAAAGTAGAAAATATTTAAAAACTATTTTGACACAACCCTATAAATGTACATGAGAGCACATGAACAGGTGTCTTTACACGATCGTGTTCATCTGTTCAAACAATAGTGGTCACTGATGTTACGGATGAATAACATAAACTTTTCAACTTTACAACTACATGTGAAGGGGGGTTATTTCGAAATTAAATCTGAATCTTTAGACTTTTTCAATTTCTTTTTTAAGTTTTGAAAGCAAAAAATATAAAAATATTTTAAAAAAACAATAGTTCTTCTAATGGCAGTTGAATAACTAGTTATACCTATTTGTAGTTACAACAATGTAATCTATGTATTCCTATCAATTAGAATGAATTACAATGTATAATTTCTGCCGAGCTTATTTGAAGCCATATGGCATGGCCAAAATACGTAATGTAACGACAAAGAAGAGAACATAAACCTTAAGTAGGGTATTCGATTGAAGATTATTTTCTCAGACTTCATGAACGAGTTTTAGACCATGTCCCTTCGTATCCAAGACAACATACAATCTGACTGGAAACTCGTTTTACTGTTCTGCAGTTGGCATCGTTACTCTGTATGGTAGGTTAGACAAAATGGGGTAGTCTGTCTCGAGCGATGTTACTGTTACAATTTTGTGCATACGAAATAGCAACATCCTAACAACAAGGTCAATGATGTTTGCCTTGAACTCGAAGCATCTCGTTTCTAGAGCAAATTGTGAGTACTCTCCTTGGATTTTTATATCCTGGCCTCAGTATTACCTATAGTCCTATACTCAATCAGAGCTGAAAAGTTCTCGCATCTTAAAACAGTCCACTCTTTTCCAATCACAGTTGACCGGCTATCCATCCATACAAGGAGTTGGGCATTGTTCACACGGATGAACACATTGCATGCATAAATCCGGTATCAACTTTAAAAACTATTCACAGGTTCAAATTTTCCAATTTGGATCGATAAAGAGTGGAATAGAAACTTAAGTAACCTACAATCAATAAAACTTCCCTCTGCTCATAAGCATCTCACGACACGAGCAAGGCTTAAACGTGGACTCTTTTGCTTGCACATACAGAGGCGAGTTGACTCGTAGTAACTTTTTTGGGGGGCAACAAATTTACTATTAATTGTATCTGAGTAGCGTATCTTGGGTTTATGTGTAGTGTATAGAGGGTTATGCGTAGTGTATAGAGGGTGATAAAGCTAAAAAGTTGCCTTTGTTAGAGGATCGTATCATTTTACGCTGAAAGACATAATCAAACGTCATCAAAAGTAAAAAAATAATAAAGCAAATTTGGTAAATTATACAGATGTTTCTTCTAACAAAGATATATTGGTTGATTTAATTCTCCTACGTACAAAAGTTTGGCCAATAGATAAAACTGCAATATTTTCTCCATCGAACTAATTGTTACAGCTAGGTATTAAATGTACTGTCGATATTTTTTATATCAAGAAAATAAAAAGTAATACACATGAAAACTTTTGTAATTAATATTCTAGCCTTTGTCCGTCTGTCTGAGTCGTTTTAGTTATGTTTAATACCCATATGTAAATGATATTCCAGACAATGCTATACAAGCATGAATTAAATCTCCTTTTGTCTATATCTCGGTGTATAGCTTTCTGGGCAAATTATTTCACGTCCCGAACACCTTTATTAATTACCACTGTATTTTACATTTTAAACTTACTAACGAGGATAAGGAAATTATAGGCCTGTAGCTCTACACATTGACTACAAATTTCTTACATATATCGGGAAATTTAATTAATATTCATACATGTACGTAGCGTATCGAGGGTTAATGAAAGCTGAAAAGTTGCTTTTGTTGGAGGATCTGAAATATAATTTAGTAACTTCCATTTATTCTGAAAAATCTCGAGAAATATATTCAGTATAAACGTTCTCAATTATGACATTACATGAATTGTGCTGGCAAAATAAAACCTTATCAATTTCAGAATGTATATGTAAACACTGAACATAGATAGGACGTATTAGCCAATTATATTCTGTCTTATAGGACGTATTAGCCAATTATATTCTGTCTTATTGGACGTATTAGCCAATTATATTCTGTCTTATAGGACGTATTAGCCAATTATATTCTGTCTCATAGGACGTATTAGCCAATTATATTCTGTCTTATAGGACGTATTAGCCAATTATATTCTGTCTTATAGGACGTATTAGCCAATTATATTCTGTCTTATAAAGTATATTATTTAACTTTCAATGTTTTGTTATATACACATGATATATGCTTTTTAAAACACCATGATATGTCTCATACGAAGAGCTAATGTATATTAAATAATAAATGTATAGACACCTTCTAAATGATATAAGTCATGTAATGTATATTAAATAATAAATTTATAGACACCTTCTAAATGATATAAGCCATGTAATGTATATTAAATACACATGTATAGACACCTTCTAAATGATATAAGCCATGTAAAGTATATTAAATAATAAATGTATAGACACCTTCTAAATGATATAAGTCATGTAATGTATATTAAATAATAAATGTATAGATACCTTCTAAATGATATAAGTCATGTAATGTATATTAAATAATAAATGTATAGACACCTTGTAAATGATATAAGCCATGTAATGTATATTAAATCATCATGTATAGACACCTTCTAAATAATATAAGCCATGTAATGTATATTAAATAATAAATGTATAGACACCTTCTAAATGATGTAAGTCATGTAATGTATATTAAATAATAAATGTATAGACACCTTGTAAATGATATAAGCCATGTAATGTATATTAAATAATAAATGTATAGACACCTTCTAAATGATATAAGCCATGTAATGTATATTAAATAATAAATGTATAGATACCTTCTAAATGATATAAGCCATGTAATGTATATTAAATCATAAATGTATAGACACCTTCTAAATGATATAAGCCATGTAATGTATATTAAATCATAAATGTATAGATACCTTGTAAATGATATAAGCCATGTAATGTATATTAAATCATAAATGTATAGACACCTTCAAAATGATATAAGCCATGTAATGTATATTAAATAATAAATGTATAGACACCTTCTAAATGATGTAAGCCATGTAATGTATATTAAATAATAAATGTATAGACACCTTCTAAATGATGTAAGCCATGTAATGTATATTAAATAATAAATGTATCGACATCTTCTAAATGATATAAGCCATGTAATGTATATTAAATCATCATGTATAGACACCTTGTAAATGATATAAGCCATGTAATGTATATTAAATCATAAATGTATAGACACCTTGTAAATGATATAAGCCATGTAATGTATATTAAATCATAAATGTATAGACACCTTCTAAATGATATAAGCCATGTAATGTATATTAAATAATCATGTATAGACACCTTCTAAATGATATAAGCCATGTAATGTATATTAAATCATAAATGTATAGACACCTTCTAAATGATATAAGTCATGTAATGTATATTAAATAATAAATGTATAGACACCTTGTAAATGATATAAGCCATGTAATGTATATTAAATAATAAATGTATAGACACCTTGTAAATGATATAAGTCATGTAATGTATATTAAATAATAAATGTATAGACACCTTGTAAATGATATAAGTCATGTAATGTATATTAAATAATAAATCTATAGACACCTTCTAAATGATATAAGCCATGTAATGTATATTAAATAATAAATGTATAGACACCTTCTAAATGATATAAGCCATGTAATGTATATTAAATAATAAATGTATAGACACCTTCTAAATGATATAAGTCATGTAATGTATATTAAATAATAAATGTATAGACACCTTGTAAATGATATAAGTCATGTAATGTATATTAAATAATAAATGTATAGACACCTTGTAAATGATATAAGTCATGTAATGTATATTAAATAATAAATGTATAAACACCTTCTAAATGATATAAGCCATGTAATGTATATTAAATAATAAATGTATAGACACCTTCTAAATGATATAAGTCATGTAATGTATATTAAATAATAAATGTATAGACACCTTGTAAATGATATAAGCCATGTAATGTATATTAAATCATGAATGTATAGACACCTTGTAAATGATATAAGTCATGTAATGTATATTAAATCATAAATGTATAGACACCTTCTAAATAATATAAGCCATGTAATGTATATTAAATAATAAATGTATAGACACCTTGTAAATGATATAAGTCATGTAATGTATATTAAATAATAAATGTATAGACACCTTCTAAATGATATAAGTCATGTAATGTATATTAAATATTAAATGTATAGACACCTTCTAAATGATATAAGTCATGTAATGTATATTAAATAATAAATGTATAGATACCTTGTAAATGATATAAGTCATGTAATGTATATTAAATAATAAATGTATAGATACCTTGTAAATGATATAAGTCATGTAATGTATATTAAATCATAAATGTATAGATACCTTCTAAATGATATAAGTCATGTAATGTATATTAAATAATAAATGTATAGACACCTTGTAAATGATATAAGCCATGTAATGTATATTAAATAATAAATGTATAGACACCTTGTAAATGATATAAGCCATGTAAAGTATATTAAATCATAAATGTATAGACACCTTGTAAATCGTTTTAGGCCATGTAATGTATATTAAATAATAAATGTATAGACACCTTCTAAATGATGTAAGCCATGTAATGTATATTAAATAATAAATGTATAGATACCTTCTAAATGATATAAGTCATGTCATGTATATTAAATAATAAATGTATAGACACCTTGTAAATGATATAAGCCATGTAATGTATATTAAATCATAAATGTATAGACACCTTCTAAATGATATAAGTCATGTAATGTATATTAAATAATAAATGTATAGACACCTTGTAAATGATATAAGCCATGTAATGTATATTAAATCATAAATGTATAGACACCTTCTAAATGATATAAGTCATGTAATGTATATTAAATAATAAATGTATAGACACCTTGTAAATGATATAAGCCATGTAATGTATATTAAATAATAAATGCATAGACACCTTGTAAATGATATAAGTCATGTAATGTATATTAAATAATAAATGCATAGACACCTTGTAAATGATATAAGTCATGTAATGTATATTAAATAATAAATGTATAGACACCTTCTAAATGATATAAGTCATGTAATGTATATTAAATAATAAATGTATAGACACCTTGTAAATGATATAAGTCATGTAATGTATATTAAATAATAAATGTATAGACACCTTGTAAATGATATAAGCCATGTAATGTATATTAAATAATAAATTTATATACACCTTGTAAATGATATAAGCCATGTAATGTATACTAAATCATCATGTATAGACACCTTATAAATAATATAAGATATGTAATGTATATTAAATAATAAATGTATAGACACCTACTAAATGATATAAGCCATGTAATGTATATTAAAAAATAAATGTATAGACACCTACTAAATGATATAAGCCATGTAATGTATATTAAATCATCATGTATAGACACCTTATAAATAATATAAGATATGTAATGTATATTAAATAATAAATGTATCGACATCTTCTAAATGATATAAGTCATGTAATGTATATTAAATCATCATGTATAGACACCTTATAAATAATATAAGATATGTAATGTATATTAAATCATAAATTTATAGACACCTTCTAAATGATATAAGTTACGTAATGTTCTTTCTGGGATGTTAATTAGATCATGTTATATATCATTATAAAATATCTTGAAATTTCATAAAATATCATTATAATGTATTATATATTTTCAAAAATGTATAGGATATTCCATTCCCGATTAAGATCTAAACTTTGTGAAGCAGCTTATAAAATTATGTAAAATAGCTTTATTTTATTAGCTATAGAATGTATAGTGCAAGGTTTATAATACATAAATAACGTTTATAGAATATCACGTATAATTCCTAAAATACAAATGGTATTTTTAAACTTTATTAGAATGTCCTTAGCAAATTTTATATGATACAAACTTGAAGATTAACTTTAAACTTTAAAAGGTTCAAACTTTAAAAGTATCCTATCACTTACAAAGAATTCTTGTAGAATATACTCTTCAAATTTACTTTTGGTTGGCACCATATAGCCAATAGGGTCCCCGGATGGACGAGTGGTCCAAGGAGCTCGCCTTTACCGATCGCTGACATCTCACCTCTGTCTGCGTGAGGTCAAGTCTCTGGTCGGTCAACTAGGGTTTGTGAGAAAGCTTGCCTGTGGCTTCCCATGGGTCGGTGTTTCTTCCAGGGGTTTTCCCGGGTTCTTCCTCCACCAAATATACTGGCCGCCATGTAGAGCCTATCATGTGCTGAAAAATGGCGTAGACCCACAAAATAAACCAAACCAACTTATGGCCAATATTGTGATGGGGAACAGTAAAACGCTCTTCATACATACATTTTAACACTTATAGCGCTACACGTTACATGTGAATGCGCTAAAACTATTTACATTAGGTCGAAGTATCCACACAGCATGTCAAGGCTTCATAAAGAGTTTTTGTTTAGACAATGCAACGCAAAATAATTTAAACTTGAAGGAGTAAATACCCCGAACATAGAGAACATAAAAGTATTTACTCAATAATTACCCTTGGAATTTAGGAGAATTATGAAAGCACAAGATATTTAAGTTTAAAAAAAACATGGTTAAAGTTCTAGCGGTAAAAATGATGAGTTATCTTTCACTGTTAAATATAACATATTCATGGAGAATGTCACATTGGAAAACTCAAGACAATCTAGATGGAAATGAACCCAAGTAAATAAATCAGCTATGCAAAAAGACAATATTTCTAGTTGTAACTCTCAATTATGTTTAACCCTTAAATACGACACAATTATAATGGAAAACTAAAACAAAGTAAAATACTTTGAAATTGGGTAAATAAACCAATTGAAAAAAAACATATTTTTACCTGTAAAGTCTCATTTTTTATCCCTTAAATACGACACCATATTTTTACCTGTAAAGTCTAATTTTTTTTACCCCTTAAATACGACACAATCGCAACGGAAAACTAAAGAAAAAAAATGTTTTGAAATTAGCTAAAGTAAATTAACCAATAGAAAAAATACACATTCCTGTAGGTAAAACGCCAGCTTTTATCACACCAAACTGGAAACAACAAGACCACAGAATGTGAGAGTTAAGAATGTTCCATATTTCAAACAAGCAACTTGTGTGACTCCAAAATTGACAACTACAATGCCACGAGATATGAAAGTTAAGAATGCTCCATTTTTTTAAACATAAGTTCAACAACCAAGATGAGCATTTTCCTAACTAAAACAGTTTTGAGTACTGGGCTCGAGATGGTAACAAGTACCTTCGATTACTCCAAACGTTGGAACCAAATCACATGCAGGGCGAGGAAAAGATGATGGAGGCAAAATAGGAAGAGTTACCTAGAACACAATGAGCGTGAGAAGCCAAAAGCATTACATAATCAATAAATATTACATAATCAATAAATATTGCTAGTACAGCCAAAAGCATTACATAATCAATAAATATTGCTAGTATAGGCAAAACGATAATGCTGAAGTCAGGTAAGCCTACTTTAAAAGAGCCTCAAATGAATATCCGAAAAGGACAAATAAAAAATGAGTCAGTTAAAGCAAAAATATTTCAAAGGCAATCTTTTGAAGCAAAAATACAAAATTAAGCAGCAACAGTTGATAAGCTAATTAATCAGGAAAAGCAAGATCTAAAGATCAACAGATACAAATCAGGACAAAGAAAACTTTGGAATAGAAAATAAGAAACTACAAGTTTGTTGGTGGCAACAAGCAAGACATAAATCTTCTTATGTCTGGTTGAACCCTACATATAATTAATCATCAACTCTAGCTGGACAGCACAGACATCTGCAATAGTTAAATTGGCCTTGAGGGTAAGACTAAGAAAACTTAAAATCCAACACAGACACAGTTTAAAAGAAAGAAAAAAGTGTATTTCCTTCCAGAATACAGATCTATCTTGAATAATAATGAGACCGGCATAGATTTAAATCATATTCTGGATGAACTAGCTACTGCAATTGATCAGACTATCACGGACACAACGAAAAGGTTATTTGATAGGATTACAGCACTTTACTTTAACATCAGCAAATTTGAACCGTTGGTTGCGAGCTCTTATATATATAGTGGGTTAAAATGAAAGGTGCTGGCATCAATGTGGAAAATGATGACATTAAATCATTTGTCAGCAATGTGGAATTAAGTTTGAATACACCTAGTCAGGATACCCGAAGGACAAGCAAGTGTAATCTCAGCAAGTACAGTAGTTGATTTGATAAGTGTCCAGTGAAGATTGGGAACGTTAGTAAATCTAAAAGCGAACTCAATGTCTCGATCGACGTGTTCGAACTTGTGAACGAAAAGAACAGATTATATCAAGCGATACAGAGTAACCAAAGTCAAGAAATAGAAACACGTTGGCGTGTTATGTCAGACTGCCCACAGACATCAGAAATAAAAGATGAAAAGACTTTGGACATGAAAAACTGGATTTATCTTTATGTTCTATCATCTACTTGTCAAGGTTGGTATCATCTCAAATTAACAGGATCGAGAAATACCAATATATCTGCAAATGGTGTTTCAGTCATTTCTGCGCCACTGAAAAACTTGTGGATAACTAAAGGTTGTGCTATGATTTGAACAACACTCTCGATATTATGCTGTGTATAGGTTTAGTTGTCAAATTTAAAAATCATCGCATCAGCTTAAATTACCCTTCTTTGTGTACGCTGAGTTCGAATGGCTGTTTATTCCATACGTCAACAACAAGAACAGTTCATAGACAATTAAAAATCGCATCAGCTTAAATTACCCTTCTTTGTGTACGCTGAGTTCGAATGGCTTTTTATTCCATACGTCAACAACAAGAACAGTTCATAGACAATTAAATCTTTCACACACGAATCATCTGGATTCTGCATATTTTTTAAATCGGATCATGAAAGCTACCAATCTTTTGTGTACAGAGATTCAGATTGTATCAAAACATCGTATGTGCGCTTGACAACATTGAAATAATCGTGTATTCTGAAATTAAGCACAACAAGTATACACAGCTGATGATAAAAAAAAATTCAATTCGAATGATGACGGTCACATTTGCAAGATAAAGATCTGGACTGTGAGGTCTGGAATAGTAAATTAGAATTGTATAGTCATTATGTTGAACAAATGCTTGGGAAACTTTGACATATAACTTATCTATTATTTGACTATCTGTTTTAACGAGCTGAATGTAATCATTCTCTTTCAAGATGAATATTACATTTTAACATGATCTGAACATTGACATTAAATGCTTTGTTAATCCTTCATATATAGTTATATGGTCCATCTTAGTACATTTACCTATCCTTTAATATCTCGCATTCTACTTTTACGTTTTTCAAACTATACGTAGTTACCTATGTTAATTCAACCCCCTCCCCTATCCCCAATGTATGAAGGGAGCTTTTAATCCACCAGCGCACCAGATAGATCGTTTTTCCTGTTTCCGATTGGAATACGATAAACCTGCCCCTGAATCGACCTTTTCCTAAAGAGCTGCCGTGGCGATGGGGTTAACACGTTGAACTTGCGTCTGAAAGAGTGCAGGTTTGAATCCCGGAAATATGTGGAGAGAGACAGAAAAAATAAACGGATTTGAATGAGAACCCGAGTGTTATAATGGTATATACACACTTTCCACAGTTTGTTTTGTGGAGTATTACACAATATCAATGATAAAAAATTTCAATAGCCTGGCGAGACGAGAGGACTGTACTCTAATTGCGTGGCTAGACTGCCCTTACATACTGCAATCTATTTGATACTTTGTGTTGTTATTGTTTTTAACCTATAATAAGGTTCTACAACAGATAATTTTTAAATATTAAAAAGTCCGAAAGTCTCTCTCCGTCTCTCTCCGTCTCTCTCTCTCTCTCTCTCTCTCTCTCTCTCTCTCGGTGTTGGTTGGTCAGTCAGCATGTAAATTTTACCTCAATTGATCTCGATCTCGATCTCGATCTCTCTTGATCTCTCTCTGGCCCATTGTAGCAAGCCACGGGCAAAATTCCGTGAAAATAGATCGTAGCGGATATTAGCCTGTAGCATGCAACAATGTTTCTGGACCTATGATGGTAAAAGTGTCAAATAAACCGACTAACGAAGAGAGGCAGAGACAGGGAAATATTTGATAAAAGCAATCTTATGGTCAGTAGCAATGGTATGTAGACCTTAATAATGACTTCTATGAACTGTATAAAATTTGATATAGTGACGTCCGTGCTTTTCGATCCAAGTGGATGTGGGGGTTATTCTGCACAAATATGCAAGCATCTGGACTGTTGATTATTTCAGACTGTTTGGGTTAAAAGACACAATCCATAATTTTGATGCCAGCACCTACTGTGTCAGAAGGACGAAATAGATATAAATAAATAAATAAAATGCTGGTGTGCATTATATTCCTGCATCTTTCAGTGATTAAGAACCGGCATTAATTTAAATGTATTTCTATTTTAAAGGTGTGGTACATGCTGAATATTGTACGGCTGATAGCATGCCAAGTAAGTAGTATTTATGTATGTATGTGTCTAAGAGCATATAGTCATAAGCCGCATGCTACAATATATCATTCTTCAATTTAATTTTGTCGCACAATGCTTACGACTTGAGATTTCTTAGATGTAACTTTTGAAAACATGGAATCAGACAAAAGTTATTGCTCACTTTATACACTTTATTGATCTCCATGGTCAGCATTGCTTTAGGTCACTTTAGTAATCCTCATGATCAGCATGCTTTAGGTCACTTTATTAATCCCCATGACCAGCATGTTTAGGTCAATGTATTAATCCCCATGACCAGCATGTTTTAGGTCCCTTTATTAATACATAATGATCAGCATGCTTCAGGTCACTTTATTAATCCTCATGACCATCATGCTGTAGGTCACTTTATTAATCCCCTTGACCAGCATGTTTTATGTCACTTTATTAACCCCAATGACTAGCGTGTTTTAGGTCCCTTTTATGTGCCAGTCACCTGAAAAATATCTTCCTTCTTTACTTTGCTAATGAATATCGTACATTAATGTTTTTATGTAAAAGGTCTTATTCAAGATACTGTTTGTTTTCCATACCATCCAAGTGCAAAGACTACGTTTGACTCCTTTACATCTTCTCTGTAACCGTGAGGTCACTTATGAACAAAGTTGCAAAGATAACTCCATATGACAATTTCTGCAAGAATTTTTTTCCTGTGGATTTTTTCAAACTTTCTTTAAATGATACTGAAAACAACTTGGATCATGTAGGAGTTATCCTTTTATGAACTGTATAAAATACTCGCATAATTGTGGGGAATATTGTATTTTCACGGTAACCAGGGTGTAAAATATTCTGCTTGAGCTATTCAACCAGCCAGACTTCGTAGCAATATTTCGTGTGACATATTCTATGAAGCCTATATAGTTATGGGCCTCTTTACAACTATTAGGCTTCATAAGGAAATGTCTTTCTTTCAATTGAATTAAATCTAAATGAAATGTTACGTATGGCAACTTCTGTGGAAAGACTTATGCAGTTCCTTTCCGTTATGTTCGAAAGAAGCCACGCTCACACAATTTTCATCTTGGCTTCGTCTACATTATTATTATGTAGATAATAAGAGTCCAAAATATTTTCTGAATGTTATTAAATTTGCTTGCAGGTGTGAAATTTTGTAATGCTGGATACGAGATTAACAAAAACTTTGTCTACGTAAATGGCAGTGGTATAGTTGATGAAGCTATCGTCGGAATGAAGGCTTGTGTCTGTGAAGTTACACCGGAAGGAAATAAAACATCTCTTATAGTAATATCTAGTTTATGTCAATATTGTGGAGTTGAGTTGCGAATACAAGATAGTTTCCAAGGAGAGCAGGTGGTGACATTTGCAAAATTACACGAGCTCAGGCACAGTTTCCCAGAAATAGCCAACTTTAGTATTTACATGTATGTTGATAACCATTTTCGAAGCCTGTTCTCTCCGTATTTTTGCCTCCTAATCACTGCAGGTGAGTATTTTAAAACAAACCAATCATATTAATGTGGTAGGTGATAAAGAAGACGGTTTATATGTACGACGTTGCTTAAATCATTCCCCAGCATTACCTTATACCGAACAAAAATGGAATTTTGACAGTGTCTTCACGATAGTTTTAATAATTGTCTTATGCGTACTTATATAGTTGTACAGTTATTTGCATTCAAAAACAAACAAACACAAAAAAGAAAGAAATAGCAGGCTTTATTGACAAAATAAACTTATATAAATATGTATACATTCCATTCTCTTTGAAAGTTAATAGAGATGTATATTACAAACTGCTGTGGTACTTGTAGGTTTCCATGTTTACAAAAATGAAAGCATTTAATATAGATCGTATCAAATGGAATGTTTAAAAAAAATTGGTTAAACTCTTTTCAAAATGTATTAACTTTGACACTCAAACAAATTATCTTAGAAAACAACTTGTGGAAAAGAAGGTATACTTTATGTGTGTTGATTAAGTTCGTCAGAAACGTATAAAATATATCCAATACAAAGAGAAAAGGGCAGATTCGGATTTTTACGAAATATTAATGACAACCTATGCTGGCCTTAAATGATCAGTAAATTGTAAATGTTAAACGGTAGAACACAAAGGAGCGTTGCACTTGATCTTAATAGAGCACTTTTTAAAATGCAATTTTTTCTTATCTTTTGCAAATACAGTTCGTTATAGTGAGATAAATTCTATCAAATTTATATTTGTAGCGGGTTTCTTACAATCAGTTTGACCTTGAAGACTGCACAGTAGACCTTTTAGTTCCACAACAACCTGATGTAAAATAGTTGTCTAGTTCCTTCAAAACTATGTATAATTACTGTATAAATATGTATAAATTGTAGTAAATATCTTAATCGATATGGATATTTTTATGTATGATGTTTATATAATATTATAAATATCTTAAGAAATTATACATGTTTCTTGACTTTAATATTTGCTCAAACCTTAATGTTATGTATAAGGTTTACATGTTTAGCTATTGTCCTTGAATTAGGTTGTTTACTTAGTATTTAAGTTCAAGGACGGTTTGGTAAACAAGCTGTTTATTTAATTTGAGGTCAGGGTTTTACAGTTAAAACTAGAATTTATTTTAGAGTTGTGTGTCAAAAGTCACATACACCATATATTTTTTTAGAACATTCTGTCATGTGACCTATCTTTATACATACCATGCTGAGTGGACAATTTTCAGTTTCGACCTATCATCAGTCTATAAAGAGTCATTACAGTTGTAAAAAATCATTGCAAATTTGGTGAGAGGAATTATTTAAAATGTTCATTGGATAATAAACGTGCTCATAGACTTTTTGATTTTGGACTTTGAATTGATGATTTTGGGATTATGTAAACTTATTCTGGAGAACTTCATTTTGGCACTTCAGCACATTAAAAACTAGTGGCACATCAGGACATTCAAGACTATTGGCACATCGGCACATTCAAGGATACTGAAATTCATTCGGAACATTCTATATTTAGGACTTGTGATTAGGACACTTAAGATTATTGGATTATTTGGATTTTAATTCACGTTTCTGTAAGTGTCTTTTGATTTCTATTTTAATTATCTAGAAATAAATTGCTTGTTGATTTTTACTTGATTTGTTGGTTTCACTTTCTGTTACATTTTTCTTAGACCATAGAGTCGTAGCATACCATGTTTGACGCTTTATTTGTCGGACATTTTCTACAGAAATATTTGGTTTATTTGTACAAACCCTGGTTCGACTCTTCTTTACAAAGAGATTGGGAGGAGGGGCAACAACTATTTAAGTGTCAAATAGTTACTTGCTCCCAAAGATTGTTTCGTTTTCCATAACTACGGTCTCGTGTGTTATTACAGTTGAATTTCGTAAATTCTCCGAATTTTGTAGCAACCATTCGCTGTTTAGCATGTATTAATATTGTGTAGTCTTCACAAAATAAGCCTTTTAGTTTCGTTCACTGTTCAAATATCTGCAAGAGTATCTCTTTTTAAAATAATTTTAATCAAAGGCAACAATATTGATATATAATAATGACAGTGAAAAGAATGAAAATATATATGATTGAAACCATGTTCTGGCAATGTTCCTTCAATTGATGTAACAATCAGCCATTATAAATTAGGAGAAAAGATTTATTAATTGGCATGTGCTGCTGCAAAAACAAAATCATCGAATAGGCAGTTTGCTACAGTCATACAAAACTATTGAAATATGTTGCGTCGAGTTTTCAATGGATCTAATAGGGAAATAGTCTAATAATCTAATAAGAAAATTCCACATTTAACCTTTGAGAAAAAGTGGTTATAAACAAGATATTTTTAACATTCAAAATTTCTTACTATAAGCATGTACATTGCCTTGTCTAGTTTAAAATACAATCTGATTAGTGCTTTTATTGCGCATATTGAAAGAGTCAGCTCAAAATGTGAGTCAATTCCTTTATTTGTCATATTTTCTATATAGCATTACTTTAGGTACCAAAGTCCTTTAAGAGTACTAAATGACAGAGATAAGCCATTTTAGTTATTTTGCTGTTCGGAGACTGGTTGTACTGAAAGGTGGAATAATTATTTCCAATCATTGATTTCAATTACAAGTAACCTTGCAGGAAAGTGTGATATTTTAATAATCGAACATTTCGCAGAAAATTGATTAAAACTTTCTTCAGTATTATATATCTCAATGTGTAAGTTTTGTATATTTTAGATATTAGTAAATTATATGTTTCCCCAAGATTTGAGTGTTATAATACATATGGTCTGGGGAGGATCTAGATCAGCTGTTTCTTCAAGTTTGTCATAGAAAACTAATGTTTCCAGGGAAGTCCAATTAAAAATCAATAGAAGTCACAGTTTTGTTAATAAAAGATTTCTGTCTACAAGTTAACCAGCTTAATATAATCGTTGGATGCTAGATACTCATTTCAGTTGCAAGGGAGGCAACTGATATAGAAATTAGATAGTGCTTTACTCTCACCAAAGAGGATCATAGTCAGTTTAGCCTTTCTTTTTCGTTTTCTTTTTCGGGGGTGGGGTGGATGCACAGCGTCCCACACAAGACACATGACGGACACTGCATTAAAAACCCATAGCCCGAAAATAGGCCAAGTTCATGGTATGGTCAGCTAAATAAAAGGAAGAACTCACATGACGCAAACCTCATAAAAAAGTAAAAACTATTGTTTTTCTCTGATGATGGATTATTTTGTAAAATGTGTTATCCTTCAATCTTGACATCACAGAAGCTTACACTGAAAGAAAATTCCTCTCTAAATCCCAGATGTTACCCGACCAATTACAAACTGACATAATGTTGAGTCTACCACAGTCAGCAGTCACAACGGAAACTAAGTTACAAAAGGGGGTAGGGGACAATTCAAGAGCCCTGTCTTGACAGGTAGTGTTGTAAGTACGACAAATTGACCCGTTTACGGGAAGAATATATCTTCCGTATTACATACAACATTAGTTACCTATAGGAAGCCCTCTAGCTCTCATAAGTCATAATCGCCAAGCAGCTAGACGTCAACAATCACTGAAAAGATTATAGCCTTCAGGATTCTGAGTGATATTTACTTATTAATTTCGACCGTTAATTTGAATTCGTTACTTTACAATTAAACCTATATAAAACTCGAATTCCATTCCAGTTATTATATTAGTTTTATGACAACGTTGATAAACATTGTCAAAGGAACAGTTATTATACTTAACATATCATCTTTCGACTAGTTAAGGTATTTTCATGTAGTAATACCAAAGTTCACGATAGAAAGTCAATTCAAATCTACCCCAGCCTCGTCCTGGATTATTGACTGTAAATGATAAAATCGCACGTAGACTGATATAAATAATATATTAATTAATCCCTAGGAATGCTGAATGATCAAAACGTAGGCAATAAATCAATTATTCATAAGACCAGTGGGTCATAACTGACAGAACTCACTTGTAATTTCTACTCTTATATCGAATACATTTTTAGTGAATGTTTTGCCAGATAATAATTCAGTTACATCACTTCTTCGTATTTTATTTATTTATTTTGAGTTTTATTTTACCATGTAGATATTGGCAGCAATTTTACGATTTCATGCAATGATTTCTTGCCAACTACAACATGGTCACCAAGATCAACAACAGTTGCACAGTCATCAAAAACTACTACCGTAGTATCGTCAGCAAAACCAACATCATTTTCACCGTCATTAAGACCAACAACAATAGCTTCATCTCAAAGGTCTTCAACAGCAACATCGTCACAAATGCCTACAGGAATGGCATCGACATCAGTAGCATCATCATCCAGATCTACCACAAAGACATTTTTATCGACACCTAACACAACAGCACCATCATCAAAACCTACTAAAGTAAAATCAATTAGCACCACGACCTCTACGAAACCAACTCTTACACAATCACCAAAATCATATGAGACAACAAACGGAAAGGATGGGATGGAAAGTTCAACCGTGGTGCCGTACATGGTAAAAGATGGTAAATCAATGAACATCGATTCTTGGAAGTGTGAGTATCAAAATGTGCAATGAGCAATGAGCTTTAAAAATGCCCAGATGTTGCATTCAATCAGATGTTGCAACGATATGATGAAACATATATTTTTTAGTTCGTTTTTCCACTTACCTGCAGACTGTTCGATTGAGGTGCTCTTGAAACACTTGCAAAGCAAATCCAAAGAAAAATTTGTCGCTCTTATTTTAATTGAAACATTTTTATTTTATAAACGTCAGACAGATTCTAATACTTGTACAGCAGTTTAAATTTGCTGTTCGCTATAACTCGTCAAAAATGCTAAAGGATATTGCTTGCGAAGTTTGCTTGCTTTAAAATATGTATGAATAGAATCCGTGCCCCACATGATTTCAGACAATGCATCTTTTTCACACGGTGGCAATTTTGCAATAAAAGCAGACGAAATTGTTAAATGCATGGTACAATCTATCAAAGTAGAGTTTTGTAACACGCAACGGATCTAACAGCACCTCAGTACCGAGCGAAACAAGCAATGTCGAACACTTGCCTGAGACAGACTTGAGGCTGATGTTTCCGCTTTTTCTAAGAACCTCAAGACAACAATCGTTACCGACTGAAGGTTTCTTAAACGCACTAATACCACTAGACGCCAAAAACGAATTTATATAAGACATTGCGAAGTTGTCATTTTCTCGTGCCCCCCCCCCCCCCCGACTTCGCCATTTGGTCAAAACTTAGAAACTAATACGATCCTCACTGTAACCATATTTACTTAGCATGAATATTAAATTGGGAGACTAACATTGACCGCTAGGTCTCTTCCTTGTTCCTTCATCAGGGATATTGCTTCTAGGTCATGACTATTGACATTCCCACCCATTAACCATATATATACTTACTGGACATGAAACGACAAATCCAGATATGCAAAGGACATTAAGCCTCTGGGTCTGTCCCCCCCCCCCCCCACACACACACACACACCTCGTTAACTTAGCATTTTGATAATAACTTAGCACAACATATTTAAATCCCCAAGTAAAGTACAGCTCCTGGATCCGTTCTTATTACCCAGGTACTTAGCACCTTGTTGATGACGTAGAAATGAGAGCCTGATATTAGACCACACATACGCTTACTAACAGGGCCGAAGTAAGATCTTTAGAGGCCCTAAGCACTGAAAAAATTATGGTTCCCCCCCCCACATGTATTTAAAAAAAAAAAACACCGTGATTTCTCTTTTTGTTTTTTTGGTGCCCCAGCTTTGCTTGTTTGCTGGTGCCCTAAGCACGTGCTTAGTCTGCCTATTGGGTAATCCAGCACTGCTTACTAAGCATGAATAGACAGATTTAAACATACAACTGATATTGGACACTGGGCCTGTTCTAGCTTCTGTATATTTAACGTTAAGTCATTACTCCGACGCTATCAAGATCCCCAATTTATTACTATAAATCTGTAAATCTGCCTACGTATGCAGCTCTCTCTCTCTCTCTCTCTCTCTATATATATATATATATATATATATATATATATATATATAGAGAGAGAGAGAGAGAGAGAGAGAGAGAGAGAGAGAGAGAGACAGACAGACAGACAGACAGACAGACAGAGACAGAAAACGACAGAGAGAGATAACCCAGTTAATGCTTATCTGCTCAGCACAGCAAGCAGCCATATGAACATTACTGTACATAGAAGTAAACGGTACAACAATTTAATCTGTTAAATGTGCCAAGCTTTTAGGTATCCTTATTGATAATACTTTATCCTGGTCCAACCACTTTGAAACACTCTTTATAGAAGTAGCTAAGAAAATAGGAATTTTAAAAATGGCTCGATGTTTTAGGTCGGATCAGTTGATCAGAAAAGTGTTCAATTGTTTTTCCATATTTTACTACTGTGTTGGAAGAATCCCGAAATTCCTATTACATGCAGAGACTATACAGCTTACAGAAAAGAGCAGCCAGGGCCATTATAAATGTCAAGGATACTTTAACACCTACATCATTCTTTTGAACACTTTTAGAATTATGCACATTACGGATTATATCATTTTTAGCAAAGCTGTTTTTCTTTCAAGGTCTTAAATAATTTAGCCCCAGTGTGTCTTACTGTTTTTAAGTTTGTAGGGAACATTATCACAACAAATATAGGTCTAGTGCAAACAATGATTTATAGACACCGAAAATTCGGACAGAGCATTTTAAGAATTATTTCGGCTTACACCGGTACAGTTTTAAGGAATAGTTTGCAGCATGATATTAAACAAGTACCTAGTATTTCAGCTTAGAAAAATCTCGATTTTATGACCGCATAACATTTGCATGTAATAGTTGTGATACATCTTTGTGATAACAGTTACCCTTGTATAATTTCTATTAACTTCTGTTATATTTGTAGTTTTTTGTGGATGTTTATTTTTTTAAATATTTTTTTTTTTATTTTATTTTTTTTTTTTTTTTTTAATTTTTTTTTTTGTATACAGTTTGTGTTAACCCTTTTTGACTTTTACTAATTACAAGTACATTTGTTGTATATTTGTTTTAGTTGCAGGGCCATAATATAAACTAGCTATTAGCTAAATATGTTACCTTGGATAAATAAAGGATAGTATTAGTAGTAGTACTAGTATAATGTAACTTCGTGATGCGTCAGCAATATCTTTGCATGCAATGTGTGTCTACGGCAATATACCAGAGCTCTAAAAGAGCTGGAGAAAAACATGTTTTCCTGAAAATGTACGAGACTTCATCAATACAAAATCCTGCGATGATCAAAAGAAAAACTCAGAATCTTTCTTTCTTTTTTCCCTTTACACTTTGGTATATCTTACAATTCTGATAAAATATGTAATAAAATAATCAGCAAAATCTATTTAAACTTGCCACACGATTGATCATGTGACATTTTGTATATGTACTTATTGGACATGAAAATGGAAAATGTTCATATGTAGCTAACATTAGCCCCCACGTCTATTCTAATCTCAGAAACCTCGCAAAGAGTTTCAACGTGTGTGTGTGTGTGTGTGTGTGTGTGTGTGTGTGTGTGTGTGTGTGTGTGTGTGTGTGAAAGGGAATGAAGGAATGGTCAGAACTGGGAAAGTCATGATATGTGCTACAAATACATACTTTTAGTCAAATCTTGTAATTCATCATATTTCCTCTGTTCTATGATCTGTAACATTTACATAAATCAGTATATGTGGCTATATTTATGTGCATTGCATTGCTGTAACAAGATCAGGTAATTACTACCTAATTTCCCAGTCTGACTTATATTTGTAATTAAAATGGACTCATCACTTATTACAGCATGTTTAATCCTTTACTCAGGGAAAGTTATTAGAGTGTGTTTTTGAATGAGCAAACAAATACTAAAGTTACCGCAAAAAGTAATTGTGTCATTTGTAGATGGAAATCTAACCTCGTACCCTGTACTTTCAATCAGAATATCAACATGACAGTATTCTACTTTTAATCAGAATATCAACTTGACACTATTCTACTTTCAATCAGAATATCAACAGGACAGTATTCTACTTTCAATCAGAATATCAACATGACAGTATTCTACTTTCAATCAGAATATCAACATGACAGTATTCTACTTTCAATCAGAATATCAACATAACAGTATTCTACTTTCAATCAGAATATCAACATAACAGTATTCTACTTTCAAATCCGTATCTTCTGTACGATGACCTAATTATAGAACAGTTCATTGCAGAATGTTTAATTTGGGTTTCTTTTACATGTCTGGCGAAGATTCAGCAAACGTTTGACTCAAAAAAACCTATCGTCGTTGCTTGTCTTCTTCTTCTTCATCTATTGGAACCTTTGTCAAATATGGCGTAGCCAAAATAACTTTGTATTAGCACATCTTAACTTCTACAACATTATTCGTGTTGAAAATTAGATAGTATATGAGACTGCTAAATCTGAATTAATTGATTCTTCCCATATTTTCTTTTCTTCCATCATTAGTAATTGCTGCTGTGGTCGGAGGAGTAGTGGGTGGCGTTCTGGTGTTAGTCTAACTCTAGTTGTAATATGGTATACAAGGTAAGTAGGTTTGTTTTCATAGGTACTTTTGTCATAAGACAAGTACACTTTATTCGGTAAATAAATCTGCAGATTAATAGTCTAGTATCTACTCTTTAGGCGAAAAAGGGAGATTACTGAGACTTTTAGTCTATTTCTTGATATTGTCGTTAAATTATCAGAAACATATGTTCTCATATATAAAAGATTTACTTCTTTTGGTTGAAAGGAAGAATATGCTTACAAATGTATGTAGATCGCAAGGGTATGAAACACGTTAATGTACCTAATTGAACAGTATAATCCTGCAGATGTTCCACAGTTACAGTAGAACAGTGCTGGATATTTTGACTGAATGCTGAGAATTTTGAATTATTTGAAGTTAATATTTCAAAATCGATAATCTAATAGTGTGCGGTATATACCACCATGTTTATTTTTTCAAGTCTTCATTATAGGTTAAACTTTCATGAAAGGTCATATAACTACCTTTGTATGCAAGCGTATGAATATCAAACGTCTTGCCCACCTGATCTACTCTAGCGTATGAATATCAAACGGCTTGCCAGCCTGATCTACTCTAGCGTATGAATATCAAACGGCTTGCCCGCCTGATCTACTCTAGCGTATGAATATCACACGGCTTGCCAGCCTGATCTACTCTAGCGTAAGAATATCAAACGGCTTGACCGCCTGATCTACTCTAGCGTATGAATATCAAACGGCTTGCCCGCCTGATCTACTCTAGCGTGTGAATATCAAACGGCTTGCCCGCCTGATCTACTCTAGCGTATGAATATCAAACAGCTTGCCCGCCTGATCTTACTGTAGTGTATGACTGTCAAATGACTATCGCGCCTAATCTTAATGTAACGTATGAGCGTCAAACGGCTTGTCCGCCTGATCTACTCTAGCGTATGAGCGTCAAACGGCTTGTCCGCCTGATCTACTCTAGCGTATGAATGTCAAACGGCTTGCCCGCCTGATGTTACTCTATCGTATGGATATCAAATTGATTGCCCAACTGATCTTGCTCAAAAGTATGATTTTGCTTGAGCTTTTGACTTAGATAAATTCGTGCTTGCAACTCGGCAAAAGAACAAATATTCCCCGCCTGCCTCTCCCAACCCCACCCCGAACAAAACAAAACAAAGCAGCAATCTGGGACAGTGTCCAAGAAAAGTAATGTGTCGTCATAGTTAATAATGTCCAATTTCTCCTGAACAAAAATCTTCAAACATGTTGCTACCATCTCAAAGCCGCCATTTTGTAAATATATATATATATATATATATATATATATATATATATATATATATATATATATATATATATATATGCATTTGTTCTCAGGGTGGAATTATGTCCTGCATTAATATATACAAAATGCAACTCCGCTGTTAATCAGCTGCTACACGTGTATAATTGTTTCTGTAAGGCTCTAGATGAAGATTAAGAGGTCAGGGGTAGTTTCTGTGATATGAAAAATTTTTCGATAGTGTCTGGCACCTTGGACTTCATAAACTAGTTAGGGCGAGGATTTCTAGAAAATGTCTGGCATGGTTTCGCAGTTATCTCTATAATAGGAAACAACGAATTGTTATTCCTGGTGGATGGCCTAATTGGAGAAGCATTAGTGCAGGAGTACCACAAGGGTCAATTCTCGGACCTTTGTTATTTTGTATCTTCAATAATATCATTGTAGACAAAATCCAGTCTAATATACGATTATTTGCAGATTATACTAGTTTAAATATAATAGTAGAAAATCCTGTGATGGCTGCTGAAGTTTTTGGATTCTAATCTTGACAAAATACATGATTGATCTCCAAAACTAGCTAGTCAAGTCTAATGCAGACAAAAACAGAATCTCTAGAAATCAAAATAAACCATTTCATGATATCTCAATGATATTTTAATAAAGGAAGTCGATTTTCACTGTCATTTAGGTCTCGCTTTTTCTACCGATAGTACCTGGCACAGTCTTATTTTGAATATAATGCGTAAATTCAAATTCACATTAACTCGATCAGCATTACAGACTCTGTACTTCACTTATGTTCGTCTTCTTCTTGAATACGCAGACATAATATAGGATAACTGTACACGATGTGAATCTGAGGAAATTTAGAAAATAAAATAAAGAGGCCTCGATAATTGTGTCGGGAGCAACTACACTTGCAAATACTAATTATATATTATATGAACTCGAGTAGGATAAACTTTAAGACAGACGGGAAAACACATACTCTTACACTTCTTTAAAATTTATTACATAAGGTGTCCTCAGTACCTACAAAATATTTTACCTAGTCAACAGAAAATGTAGCTGGGTTAATTCTGCGCAATAATTCTAATATACAAATTATTGTCCGTAGAACACAATTGTATAATTAATCTTTTCGTTCTGCAGTTATTTGGGACAGGAATTCAATACAAGGTTGACGTCAGAAATAATGATTCTATTAACAACTTTAGGACATTTTAAAACTATTAATCTGGCGCAAGCTCTAAAATATTGTAATACAGGCAATACGAAAGGGGTAGATCTTACATTCACTAATATGGCTCAGCTGCTGTGAATAAAAATAACATCTTTTTTAATGTAAATATTGTTGGCTCTCCATTATGTTCTTGTGGAGATAAAGAAAGTACCGAACATTTTTACTATATTGCTTAAACTACGCTGACACCAGGCATCGTACTCTACATCGTATTTCTACCAGGTTAGAACTGAAACATCTTCTTTATAGCAATCCCCAAAT
Organism: Margaritifera margaritifera; assembly: GCA_029931535.1. Classification (NCBI taxonomy): domain Eukaryota; kingdom Metazoa; phylum Mollusca; class Bivalvia; order Unionida; family Margaritiferidae; genus Margaritifera; species Margaritifera margaritifera. Next base: position 2,098,045 of record JAQPZY010001572.1, on the reverse strand, counting down.
TACTAGCAAAAGAAAATGAGACTATTTTTCATCTCGTACAAAATTTCTTATTCAAAGCAAGAGATTAAATACTAGGTAAGAATGGTCTTCAAACTTGTTATGAAAGCAACACTTTAGATATTTCTTCTTAGCTTGCTTCTAACTCCTGATTTCTTTTTTATCACAAACAATGTACACGAAACCCATATTTGATGTGCTCATCATTTAGTATTATGACAAGAGGGTACAAACTTAAAATAGACAACTGACACTCAAAATCTAATATCGTCTGATGATCTGTTATCTCGTTTTATTATAATATTAATATTTTCGACCACATAATTGATAAACATGCAGTCAAGTCATATTCTGTTAAATTTTCTTCGTCAATACTAATTTTCTGGAGCATATGCTATTCTTAGTATCGTGTATATAATATACTTAAAATTATCATTGTATTACTTGTTCATATGTATGTACATGTATTCTACTCCAAATTTATTTATTTATATTTCAGACACATATTGTATATCTTCATTATAATTAACTTGCTAAATACGTTAATTATCTGTTTCAAATACTCAGACAGACTCAGTATTACAATATAGATATTCTGCAGGTTATGTTTAAAAGTATTATATTTGCTTAACTTAGGAAATTTATTATATAAATGCAAATTGCACATACTTGCAGATTTTCCAGTTACACATATACTTTGTATCAAAGAAAGTTTTGAAATAAATATGTTTAAACTAATTTACGAAGATATCGATTATTGTGAATTAGAAACTAGAAGCATAAGACGGACATGTAACAACGTTGATAAACATATTCGATAAGGAATTATACTATTTTTACACAAATACATGTTGACATCAAACCGTTAAGTTTCGAAGTGATTGTCTGTATTGCATTTAAGGAGAATGAGGAAGGACACACGGAAGTCTATCTGCATGAATGAGCTTGACACATCCGATGACATCATGACGGAAAATCCCGAGTATGGCCAATTCGTCACATCTACCAAATATATCGCTCATTTTAGCGCTGAACGCACGGGAGATTTGAACGCTGTTGTAAACAAGTGATATAAATCGAATGAAGTTTCTTCCGACTTCCTTCATACACAAGCTGGCGAGAATGATGAAGCGTTTGCCGTTGTCAAAAACTGGAATACTCAAGACATACAAAATGGAGGAGAGTCACGTGAGGAAAGTGATAGGTCTACTACACAGGCAGGAAATGTTCAGCATAATGTCACTTACGGTACACAGGCAGGAAATGTTCAGCATAATGTCACTTACGGAGCAGCAGCATCTCTTCATCATGCCAATAGGACAATGTACACTATTGATCCAATGTGACATGTTACAATGAATCAAACAACTGAAAATTATGAAGAAGTGTCATTCTTCGACGAACACTAACTTGCTGCTGCAACCCGGGTGATTAACTTATCATTCTAACAATTTAATACAAAATAACCAGAAATCAAAAGTAATCAGTATAGATTTAGAGAGAAATATATTACGTCAAAGCAGCCATACCGATAAATATTTCAATGGACTCACGGCATTTGCTGTAAAGTGTAAATTTGTTTTATCTCTATGTGTTTCCTTTTTCAAGTTACAGAGCATGCAACGAACCCTAAGAGTTTTGTGCAATTATTTTACTGCGAAAGGAATACTATGTTGATTTGACATTTTATTATTCATGTACAATTAAAAGCTTCCAGTGTAGATCTCTCTCTCTCTCTCTCTCTCTCTCTCTCTCTCTCTCTCTCTCTCTCTCTCTCTCTCTCTCTCCCTCTCTCTCTCTCTCTCTCTCTCTCTCTCTCTCAGGAGATTTGTAAAATAAATATCGTACATGAAATAATTCTTGTGAGGTATTGTTTTTCCCTACCAGCTGTATATACCTTAGAAATATTTTACCTGGAGGAGAACTTTTGGCCTATTTATATGATTTCAAAAATCGCATAGTTGGAACGCAATAAATTCTCCCAAAACTGCGCATTCTTGAAACTTGTACAAACGCAAAAATTATCAAATGAACAAGTAGTTTTTGACATAACTCATGAAACATAAAGCTAATCGCCATCATCAAAGGAAAGGTTCTTGTGTTATTGTAAAGTCAGCATTTTGAACTAAAGAAATCAATGAAATAAAATTTTGACTCAAACTCTTAAATATCAAAAGATTGATTCTAAAGACCTTTTTAAGGTGGATGGGTGGGTGGTGATGGATAACACATTTGGATATCTAAAACAGGATTCCCGCAGCCCTGGAAATCCTCGAAAATATGGAAAATTAGTGTAGCTTTTAAAGGCTCGAAAAATGTATAGACATTAAAACATTTCTGAGATTTTGTGGAATTAAAGTGGAATTTGATAACTGGGACAGTATTCGAACCACAGTTGTGTCAATTATTCAAAAACATAGATTGTAAATCACCAATTCTGTGTCAGTGACAAATTTAATTTCTTCCTAACTTTAAAGTACTTTGCTTATTGCAATTCAAATTGATACATACATTTTGGCAAGCGTCATCATCACATTAACATAATAAGATGTTTTCATGCATTTGATTATGGCTCAGGTAGATATCAGATAAGGTTCCTTTGAAGTTCTACATACAGTAAGTCCTGAAATTTGCAAAGGAGGTGAAACTTTTGACGTCACACCGTACAATAACTTCCCAATTCAGGAAGTTAATGAAGTTAATGAATAAGGACTATAAGTGAAATGTATTGGACAGGTTGATGTCGTTGTTCACGATGCTTCATTACGAGAGAGAGAGCTAGCTTAAGCGAATGATTTTATTTATCCAAAACTGAATATTGATCTCGAAGAAAAGTTGTAAAATGAAAATAAAAAGGGCCATGTGCTTATTACAGAAATGTACAGTGAATTAACTTTTCACGTAAATGTTTCGTTAATTAACTACATTTTAAGTAAAATAACAAAATTTAAAAATGACTTCGTACTTTTTGCCCAGAGAAATATTGATCTTTGAAATCTATGAAAAATAATATTTAAATTACCGTTTCAGTGATCGCCGGAAGAATTAGAAATCTAATTTTGCGCACACTGCTGTAAAATGTACCCAACATATTACATTTCTTGATTGGCCACGACGAATTCACAGACAAAATCCCGTTATTACTAGTAGAAATAAATAGATCTCCAAAAGTGTATAAAAGTTTGTTAAGTGTACATTATTTTTCAGTAGCTAAAGTCGACTTCGATCGAGTGCGTATAATATATGTAAAACTATGGTTTCGATTTTCGTGAATTCTGACTTCTCGACCACAGCTTTCCGCCGCCTGAATCCTGTATTTGGCTTGCTTTGTTTTCTGGGGTTTAACGCCATTTTTTAGCACATGGTAGGCTGACCAATTGCGGTCATGTTTATTTGGTGGAGAAGGAACCCGGGAAGACCTCGGGAAGAACCAACGACCCAACGGAAGCTACTGCAAGCTTTCTCACATACCCCACGTTGGTCGAGCCGAGACTCGAACTCAGACGGACAGAGGTGATATATGTGAGTGATCTGTAAAAGCAAGCGCCTTAGACCACTCGTCCAACCGGGGCCCCCCTAAATCATGTATGATGCCATACGTAATGTCAGTAAATTGCATTGGTCAATAATTTTAATCCTCTGGATGGATGGAATCATAATACAAGCCAGTAAATATAAATTTAATCTAGTGGATGTGATGCTATTCTTAGACACAGATAGTCCTTGAGTCTATGAAGTTGTTATGTAATATATCAGACACTGATAGTCCTTGAGTCTATGATATAGTTCATGTAAAATATCAGACAAGGATAGTCCTTGAGTCTATGATATAGTTCATGTAAAATATCTGACTAGGAGAGTCCTGGAGTCTATGATATAGTTTTTGTAAAATATCAGACAAGGATAGTCCTTAAGTCTATGATATAGTTTATGGTAAATATCAGACAAGGATAGTCCTTAAGTCTATGATATAGTTTATGTAAAATATCAGACCAGGAGAGTTCTTGAGTCTATGATATAGTTTATGTAAAATATCAGATAATGATAGTCCTTAAGTCTATGATATAGTTCAGAGGCGACACAGATTTCGTAAGAGTATATGCGAGTTCTCGATTGAGATGGGAGCTTAAAACAGAAAGTCCGCTGCTTTAGATATTCACCAATTAAATTATGAGATATTGAAGTATTTATGAACAATTACACACTTTAATTAATTGATGGAATTGTTTTGGGCATTTTAATGTTCTTATATGGCAATTACAGCAATTTGTTTAAAAAATGGTTTTTTATGTTTTGGAATTGTGGGGATTTAAACTTTAATTTGGTGAAAACATTTTTGAACGATTACACATAAACCATTCGATGTATGCTAATTAAGTTTGGAATGCCTGTTTGTGCGCATGTCCTGATTAGATTTGTGTGTCTATCACATGATCTTTGCCAGCTGTACCAGGCTTTCAGACCTATATGACTAAGAATTTTTGTTTACAGTGGGGGCATTTGTGTTTTAAAAACAAAACTTTTATGTATTTGTCTTAATAGCTATTAGAAAAACTGAGTGAAAGAGTCAGCAAGTTTAAATGTTCTCGCCTATAAAAATGTTTTCCTTTGATTAAAGACAATTATTATTTCTTTTTAAGTTGGAAAAATTAACGCACTTAGACCATTTTTCTTTCCAACTGGACAGAGTACACATTGTCCTTTTGAAAGATCAATGTATTTATTTAAAAAATGTTACTTCACTCGAAACAATATACATTGTATTCGTGTTAAAAAAAAGCCTGCATGTTACCCAATTGAGGACTTATTTCTCAATATCTCAACAATCTCTACAACGATTTAGAACCGATGTTTTGTGTGGAGTAGCAGATCTTAAGACGCAGTATCAGAGATGTCGCTGAATCATGGAGTCTTTGACGTCACACCTTTACGTCACTTGCATTGACAACGACAGTGTCACTAAGGAATTGCTGTACGCTATGTTGGAGTTGAAAACCAGTCAGCTTGCACTCTGCCTTTACCTCTTAAACTTGACCCTTATGGTATCTACATGCTTTAGCATTCTTCCAGATTTACATCTGACGGTTGAGGTAAGCAATGGTATATTGAAAATGATGGTTTCGACGCAGTGTCTTATAAATGTAACTACATTTGATGGGTTTTTTTTTTTTTTTTTTTTTCCATTTTGTTTCACACAGAAAAAAGAGATGAGGAGCAATATGCACCTGAAATTGTATGGGGGCTTACAAGGCCATAATTCCATAATCTAAACCTAGACTTACATAGTTTGAAAGGGAATTGGATTACTCTGGTAGGCATACCTCTCTTGATCCCAACAGTATCTTCACCGTTTTTTAACGGGGGGCTAATGGTGTCATCCATCCCTTCCTCAGCGCAACTACCTTCACCCCGATCCTTGCTTGCTACAACTGTTCACAATATTATTGTAAAAATTCAAATCTACTTAGATTCTATCCCAGTGAATAGATATGCACTGACAATGGGAAGGACCAGTAAAAGGGAGACTGCCTAACTATAAGTAACTCTGCAGTAGAACCATACAATCTTTACCACTACGATGTCCACTAAAACTTTGCTCAGCCACCAAGTGAGAAAGAAGGATGTCCTTCAAGGAGATGAGCGGACAATTTCCATCCACCTGTCCACCAACGTCCTAAAAAGGAATTGATAGTGTCCTTGATGGCCTTTCGTGGATATGAGTGGATATGGCTGGATGTTGATAAATAATTTATTCTAAACCAAATGTATGCTGTATTCGTACAGACTTTTGGATACAAGTAAATGTAACTCTCAGAAAGAACTATTCAACATTTCATTTAAAAAGCAGCCGAAGACATATATTAATAGTTCTATCTGAACATTGGATTTCCTCGGTGGGGGAGGAAGGGGTATTGTTTGTTTTTTTTAAATGACATTTCTTATAAGTGCCAAGCTTCCATAATTAAGATACTTGAGAGTATTATAATGTCATTTAAACTTTTATTTAAACAAACTGCTATTGCATGGATTAACATAAGTGAATATTTATTTAGTGTATATGCTCTGTCATCTGTACAAATGAACTTATGAATATATTACAGTCTTTCTATTAATATTACTGTGTGTAACAACTCATGTGCTCTATGCATATATGTATATACGTACTAACCAGTTATAATAGGATGGAAAATATTACTGATATTGTGTTCAATTAAAAAAGCTCTATATCTCTCTTGAAAATGTACAAATGTACCACTGCATTTTTTACAAACTTTTTGTAATCAGACAAATGTTAAGGCGACCACCATCACTTGCAGGAATTTTATGAGCTGTCGGCACAAGTTTTCTCAACTTTATCATGCTTATCTCCGCTGAATGTCGCTTATTAACTCTATAGTTCCATAAATAACATATGTTGCCGTTTTGGTCGTCATCGAGGCTTCATTTTGAAGGAGTTAGCGAGTGATCATCAGCTGCTATTAGGTTGTTCTCTAGTGCAGTTTTCCTCATACATTTTTGAGAGTATGTTCTTTTAAAAGAAAAAGTGTACATTCATTCTGGGTTAACATTAAGTATGCTGGTTCCCACTATAATTACTTGGTGGAGAGATTAGTCTCAGGAACCAGGTTGTCGCTTGGCTTTATCAGATCTTCGATTGCGCCATACAACGGTCTGGTAACAAATTAAGCTTATTTAGTAACGCCAGATTGAGGTTTTCCCTGAAACAGGAAACTCAGTTTCATTGGCTAATCGAATGAATTGGTGTCTTACGTTATTGTTATGATAAGATGACGTTGCATTTCACTGCACACTGCACATTGACATTTGTATTCGCTGACTGAGACACACAATGGTAGTAGTGTTAAATTCGATCTTTCTAAGTTTTCCATATTATTTTGTCTTAAATGATTACAGAAAATATGTCAGACAAAACTTGACATAGGGAAAGATGTCTCAACAGTTTCACTTCTACAAAGTTTGACCTAAGCGTCTTCTATAGGTAACAGAAACATATTACCAAACCCTTGTATGGCCAAGCTTTCACAGAACCAAGCGAGAGTCTGGTTGAAATAGACTAGGGGACAATCAGCCGCCAGAATCCAATCCCTTCTTCATATTAATCCACCAGTTATTAGAGACCTTCGAATTTGGAACTTGAAACTACCTCAAAGCTTTACCCCCCCCCCCCCTTGGCTCTCTTCCCGTTTGAAAGCAACATGAAATGCAACAACAATGTTTACTGATCTCTTTGAAAAGGGAAAATAAAATGATTATTGACATATGCACTCTTCTTTTCTGCGCCAGGTTCCGTAAAACCAGTGAGAAAAAGGAAATACGGCTCCATTTTGAGAAACTCTTTCTAAAGACCTTAATTTAGCAAGTGGATGCTAGAAGCAAATTCATCATCAGAAGAAGAAAGGTAAGTCGTTATCCACTTTACATTGATAAGGAGTCGTGTTTACAAGAAGAAAGGTAAGTCTTTATTCAAAGAGGCATGTATACAAGGCGTCTGTATCCACTTTACATTGATAAAGAGGCATGTATGCAAGTCCTCTGTATCCACTTTACATTGATAAAGAGGCATGTATGCAAGTCCTCTGTATCCACTTTACATTGATAAAGAGGCATGTATGCAAGTCCTCTGTATCCACTTTACATTGATAAAGAGGCATGTATGCAAGTCCTCTGTATCCACTTTACATTGATAAAGAGGCATGTATGCAAGTCCTCTGTATCCACTTTACATTGATAAAGAGGCATGTATGCAAGTCCTCTGTATCCACTTTACATTGATAAAGAGGCATGTATGCAAGTCCTCTGTATCCACTTTACATTGATAAAGAGGCAAGTATGCAAGTCCTCTGTATCCACTTTACATTGATAAAGAGGCATATATACAAGTCCTCTGTATCCACTTCACATTGATAAAGAGGCATGTATGCAAGTCCTCTGTATCCACTTCACATTGATAAAGAGGCATGTATACAAGTCCTCTGTATCCACTTTACATTGTTAAAGAGGCATGTATACAAGTCCTCTGTATCCACTTCACATTGATAAAGAGGCATGTATACAAGGCCTTAATGGTTGTAATATACCAAAGGTGGATGGGGTTGAGCATTTAACAAGGCAAAGATTTCCCATACAAGATATATACATGTCTGTCTGTTTATATTGTTAGTCTTCTTTAATATTCCTTAAGCTCTATTTCTTCTTATTTGTCTGTGTGTCTGTCTTGCATTGAACCTCTGCGTTTGTCCATTCAGTTTGAATGTGATTATCTGTCTGTCTTTTCAGTTTGACTGTGATTATCTGTCAGTATTTTCAGTTTGACTGTGATTATCTGTCTGTCTTTTCAGTTTGACTATGATTATCTGTCTGTCTTTTCAATTTGACTGTGATTATCTGTCAGTCTTTTCGGTTTGACTGTGATTATCTGTCAGTATTTTCAGTTTGACTGTGAATATCTGTCAGTCTTTTCAGTTTGACTGTGATTATCTGTCTGCCTTTTCAGTTTGACTATGATTATCTGTCTGTCTTTTCAATTGCATGTTTGTTTTTCTGTATGTTTAATGATCTGACTTATTGTTAAATAGACATATACAACACATCCATAAGGCTGTGTTCTGTGTAATCAACAATAAAAAAAACTATCGTAAAAGGAAATACAAAAGTTGATTATGCATGTATTAACAAAATTAGATTCTGTATATATTAACTAAAGTAGATCCTGTATGTATTAACAAACTTAGATCCTGCATGTTTTAACTAAAGTAGATCCTGTATGTATTAACAACATTAGATCTTGTATGTATTAACTAAAGTAGATCCTGTATGTATTAACTAAATTAGATCCTGTATGTATTAACTAAAGTAGATCCTGTATGTATTAGCTAAATTAGATCCTGTATGTATTAACAACATTAGATCCTGTATGTATTAACTAAAGTAGATCCTGTATGCACTAACTAAATTAGATCCTGTATGTATTAACTAAAGTAGATCCTGTATGTATTAACTAAATTAGATCCTGTATATATTAACTAAAGTAGATCCTGTATGTATTAGCTAAATTAGATCCTGTATGTATTAACAACATTAGATCCTGTATGTATTAACTAAAGTAGAACCTGTATGTATTAACTAAAGTAGATCATGTATGTATTAAATCAAAGTAGATCCTGTATGTATTAACTAAAGTAGATCCTATATGTATTAACTAAATTAGATCCTGTATGTATTAACTAAATTAGATCCTGTATGTCTTAACAAAATTAAATCCTGTATGTATTAACGAAAGTAGATCCTGTATGTATTAACAAAATTAGATCCTGTATGTCTTAACGAAAGTAAATCCTGCATATATAATTAGTTACGTGTTAGTTTACCAGATAATAAGGCATGTTATCGGTCTCAATACAATCATAACATTTCATACACCCTGGTAAACCAAAGTATAATTAATTTATTACCTTATAAAACTTTCATAACATTTCATACACCCTGGTAAACCAAAGTATAATTAATTTATTACCTTATAAAACTTTCATAACATTTCATACACCCTGGTAAACCAAAGTATAATTAATTTATTACCTTATAAAACTTTCATAACATTTCATACACCCTGGTAAACCAAAGTATAATTAATTTATTACCTATAAAACTTTCATAACATTTCATACACCCTGGTAAACCAAAGTATAATTAATTTATTACCTATAAAACTTTCATAACATTTCATACACCCTGGTAAACCAAAGTATAATTAATTTATTACCTTATAAAACTTTCATAACATTTCATACACCCTGGTAAACCAAAGTATAATTAATTTATTACCTTATAAAACTTTCATAACATTTCATACACCCTGGTAAACCAAGTATAATTAATTTATTACCTTATAAAACTTTCATAACATTTCATACACCCTGGTAAACCAAAGTATAATTAATTTATTACCTTATAAAACTTTCATAACATTTCATACACCCTGGTAAACCAACGTATAATTAATTTATTACCTATAAAACTTTCATAACATTTCATACACCCTGGTAAACCAAAGTATAATTAATTTATTACCTTATAAAACTTTCATAACATTTCATACACCCTGGTAAACCAAAGTATAATTAATTTATTACCTTATAAAACTTTCATAACATTTCATACACCCTGGTAAACCAAAGTATAATTAATTTATTATCTTATAAAACTTTCATAACATTTCATACACCCTTGTAAACCAAAGTATAATTAATTTATTACCTTATAAAACTTTCATAACATTTCATACACCCTGGTAAACCAAAGTATAATTAATGTATTACCTTATAAAACTTTCATAACATTTCATACACCCTGGTAAACCAACGTATAATTAATTTATTACCTTATAAAACTTTCATAACATTTCATACACCCTGGTAAACCAAGTATAATTAATTTATTACCTTATAAAACTTTCATAACATTTCATACACCCTGGTAAACCAAAGTATAATTAATTTATTACCTTATAAAACTTTCATAACATTTCATACACCCTGGTAAACCAAGTATAATTAATTTATTACCTTATAAAACTTTCATAACATTTCATACACCCTGGTAAACCAAAGTATAATTAATTTATTACCTTATAAAACTTTCATAACATTTCATACACCCTGGTAAACCAACGTATAATTAATTTATTACCTATAAAACTTTCATAACATTTCATACACCCTGGTAAACCAAAGTATAATTAATTTATTACCTTATAAAACTTTCATAACATTTCATACACCCTGGTAAACCAACGTATAATTAATTTATTACCTTATAAAACTTTCATAACATTTCATACACCCTGGTAAACCAAAGTATAATTAATTTATTACCTTATAAAACTTTCATAACATTTCATACACCCTGGTAAACCAAAGTATAATTAATTTATTACCTTATAAAACTTTCATAACATTTCATACACCCTGGTAAACCAAAGTATAATTAATTTATTACCTTATAAAACTTTCATAACATTTCATACACCCTTGTAAACCAAAGTATAATTAATTTATTACCTTATAAAACTTTCATAACATTTCATACACCCTGGTAAACCAAAGTATAATTAATTTATTACCTTATAAAACTTTCATAACATTTCATACACCCTGGTAAACCAAAGTATAATTAATTTATTACCTTATAAAACTTTCATAACATTTCATACACCCTGGTAAACCAAGTATAATTAATTTATTACCTTATAAAACTTTCATAACATTTCATACACCCTGGTAAACCAAAGTATAATTAATTTATTACCTTATAAAACTTTCATAACATTTCATACACCCTGGTAAACCAAGTATAATTAATTTATTACCTTATAAAACTTTCATAACATTTCATACACCCTGGTAAACCAAAGTATAATTAATTTATTACCTTATAAAACTTTCATAACATTTCATACACCCTGGTAAACCAACGTATAATTAATTTATTACCTATAAAACTTTCATAACATTTCATACACCCTGGTAAACCAAAGTATAATTAATTTATTACCTTATAAAACTTTCATAACATTTCATACACCCTGGTAAACCAAAGTATAATTAATTTATTACCTTATAAAACTTTCATAACATTTCATACACCCTGGTAAACCAAAGTATAATTAATTTATTACCTTATAAAACTTTTACATACTTCTATTTGCTGAAATAATAACACATACGAATCTCCTAGCTGACATTGTTGGCCGTGCATAGCCAACAATGGCAGCTAGGAGATTCTGCTGTGTTCTGTGTATATTTGCACATATAATATCAGTAGTAATATAATTCTCCTTCCTAATTTATGGTTAAACAGCACATTAAAAAATAAAGAAAATAGGTATATGCATATTGTGGGATTTTAACTTCGTTCGTCTGCATGCAAGGCGGCCACACTTACCACTAGACTAAACAGGCGTCTCAAATTAGCTCAGATTTCTTGGCCATAATGTTCTCGTTTTATATTGACGGGGCAGTGACAAAATAGTTCTGGTACTTCACTCCATTGAATTATCAAACCTATTTCTCCTGGAAAATCCTGTAATTCACGAAGTAGCATAACATAACTCTCTGTAAGTTATGTGAACGAAAAAACAGGTTTGTGCGCCCAGTGTTAAGTTAATGGGATAGAGGTCGCTCTGCTAACGGACACGGGCGCTACTGTTTCTATCATTAACAATCGATGGTATGAAACACTTGGTCGATTAACGCTAAAGCTCATCGCCGTTAATAGCCAGCTCATCAGTGCTTTCAGTGACAAGACTGAAACTCATGGTCAAGATGAATTCGTCATTGCTTGGAAAGGCATCCAACTACGTCATGTTTCCATCGTAGAAATCAAGGTATATAGAGATATATTATTCTCTATAGTATACCATGATTTCTGTCGTAGGAATCCGGAGTGACTGTGTACTTAGATGAGAATTAATCCCTGGGTCGACATGCTGGTATCTCTGCTATGAACTAATGCCTATACCACCGACTTTGTAGTATCATGGTTTTTTTTGGTGATTTGTGCATGGTCAAGATGGTACAGTGGTTCGTGGTTATAGGCAAGGCGATGGGTGCCGTAACCCGCGGACCCGGGTTCAAATCTCCGTAGAGTATGAATTAAAATTCTCTAACCTGTATGATAATACTATTTATTCGTGTGTGTGTTTGTGTGTGTATATATATATATATATATATATATATATATATATATATATATATATATATATATATATATATACATACATTGGATTACAGATTAGATATTTGCATTTAACTTTTGATGTGGAGGTTATCTACCATTGTCTTTTATCCAGCTGCGATTGCCAGTCGTCATGTGACTTTGTTTCACCCCGCATATAAGCCATATAATTTTATTATGACCATGTTGGAGTTCTTAAACTCGGCTAGAAAAGATTTTAAAAGAAATACTGTGTATATCTTCACAATTGACCAATTATATTCTCAGAAATTTGCTTATGAGATAATGATAATAATTACAGACAGTTGTTGCTAACTTTGACCGTGAATCTTTTTCAAAACAAACAAACAACAAAATAATCCGTGAGTGATAGAAATTTACTCCTGAATTATATAGTGATACACGACCTCTTTAAAACGTCATGCAGATTTTCTTGAGCATAAAATATTCGTCCATTTTTCTCATTCTAAAAGCAGGAGTGGCAAGTCCGTCAAGACGTTTAGTGATATTGTCACAGTTTCCACAGAGCACATTAAGTGTCCATATGATCAGGATTCAAAGAACCCAATTTTATTATGGTCTATAACGTTTTTGTTTTTGTTTTTTTCTTTGTTTTTTTTTTTTTCTCCATGGTATTTGTTTTGGTGTCCAGTCATGAACGACCAGCCGCAGTGGTTCATTGATTTGCGTGGTGGGCTCGTGACAAGAAGGGTACGAGTTCCAATCCTACATTAGGACAAGCCCTGGTTGTCTACCCAGTGTGCCGTTGGGCAAGACAATTTACTCCAGTGACTCGTAATGTTATGCCATATAACACCAAACCAAACTCAAGTCAAGAACGACTTTCGTTGCCATTAATTCTTTGGCGGTAATAGTAAGCCTAATATGTACTAATGCGAAACTGGTCTTTCTTATATTCGAATAACGAAAGAGGGCTTAGAAAGCAAAGTGGCTATTGCATTCGATAGGCATTTGTAAGGTCCTTTTATGCCAATCCTAACATTTGAAAGGGTCTGTAATTTTCAGTTTGACGCGTAGCATTCTCTGGATTTTTCGATTCACTTTAGCCAGATATGTACCTACCACCATGAACACTATCATAGGAAGATAGGAAGAGTTTTCAATATGTTTTAAAAACTGTTCTAAAAACGGACGTAATTTGGTCAAGTTGTCGCTTTCCTACTGATTGTGGAGTAGGCATTTGGCTTGGAGATCATAGTACCCTGAGGTTGAGTTTGAGCCTCTTTCTACGCGCAGCCAGTCACAAGATACTTTTCAAAAGTGTTATTTGTGAATATTCCAATACATTCATATTTCCAGGCACAAGCTACGATACTTTATGATGCTATTTTGTTTTGGAAAATGGTACTATCATATTTATGTGTTGCATATTGCTTTGGCTAGTACAAATAATAAACGTCTAACTTTTATCAATAATACCAGGTCAAAAGTCTAAAAATATGCATATTTTTGATTCTTATAACAGAGAGAGATGATGCATAGATGAATGATTTACAAGCGCAAGCTGAATCAAGAGCGATCACAAATGGTTAAAGATTAACGCCGTTTACCATTACACCATTTCACACTATCTGATTAACGCCGTTTACCATTACACCATTTCACATTATCTGATTAACGCCGTTTACCATTACACCATTTCACATTATCTGCTTAACGCCGTTTACCATTACACCATTTCACACTATCTGCTTAACGCCGTTTACCATTACACCATTTCACACTATCTGCTTAACGCCGTTTACCGTTACACCATTTCACACTATCTGCTTAACGCCGTTTACCATTACACCATTTCACATTATCTGCTTAACGCCGTTTACCGTTACACCATTTCACACTATCTGCTTAACGCCGTTTACCATTACACCATTTCACACTATCTGCTTAACGCCGTTTACCGTTACACCATTTCACACTATCTGCTTAACGCCGTTTACCATTACACCATTTCACACTATCTGCTTAACGCCGTTTACCGTTACACCATTTCACACTATCTGCTTAACACCGTTTACCATTACACCATTTCACACTATCTGCTTAACGCCGTTTACCGTTACACCATTTCACACTATCTGCTTAACGCCGTTTACCATTACACCATTTCACACTATCTGCTTAACGCCGTTTACCGTTACACCGTTTCACACTATCTGCTTAACACCGTTTACCATTACACCATTTCACATTATCTGCTTAACGCCGTTTACCGTTACACCATTTCACATTATCTGATTAACACCGTTTACCATTACACCATTTCACATTATCTGCTTAACGCCGTTTACCGTTACACCATTTCACATTATCTGCTTAACGCCGTTTACCATTACACCATTTCACATTATCTGCTTAACGCCGTTTACCATTACACCATTTCACATTATCTGCTTAACGCCGTTTACCATTACACCATTTCACATTATCTGCTTAACGCCGTTTACCGTTACACCATTTCACATTATCTGCTTAACGCCGTTTACCGTTACACCATTTCACATTATCTGCTTAACGCCGTTTACCGTTACACCATTTCACATTATCTGCTTAACGCCGTTTACCGTTACACCATTTCACACTATCTGATTAACACCGTTTACCGTTACACCATTTCACACTATCAGATTAACACCGTTTACCGTTACACCATTTCACATTATCTGATTAACACCGTTTACTGTTACACCATTTCACACTATCTGATTAACACCGTTTACTGTTACACCATTTCACACTATCTGATTAACACCGTTTACCATTACACCATTTCACACCATCTGATTAACACCGTTTACCATTACACCATTTCACACTATCTGATTAACACCATTTACCATTACACCATTTCACACCATCAGATTAACACCGTTTACCATTACACCATTTCACACCATCAGATTAACACCGTTTACCAATTCACGTTATCTGATTAACACTGTTTACCATTACACCATTTCACATTATCAGATTAAAACTGTTTACCATTACACCATTTCACACTATGTGATTAACACTGTTTACCATTACACCATTTCACATTATCAGATTAAAACTGTTTACCATTACACCATTTCACATTATCTGATTAACACTGTTTACCATTACACCATTTCACATTATCAGATTAAAACTGTTTACCATTACACCATTTTACACTATCTGATTAACACTGTTTACCATTACACCATTTTACACTATCAGATTAAAACTGTTTACCATTACACCATTTTACACTATCAGATTAAAACTGTTTACCATTACACCATTTTACACTATCAGATTAAAACTGTTTACCATTACAGCATTTCATATTATCTGAGCTTAAGCTTTCTGTATTTATCAAGATCAACGCACTCTATTAACAAGACGAACAGACGTACATCCTCTGGTTTATTTATTTCTTTCTTTTTAGTTTTTCTTTACCTTTAAAAATTTTCAGATGAAAGAATAGAATAGCTTATAAGTTTTCAATTCTTGTGAGAACTAAACGGAGCTGGTTACTTGTTATAAAAATATTGTGCTAATTTCTCGCCTGTTCTCTTTCCGACAGTCTACATCTGTACTCTACCACTGTAGATTAGGAGACAATACACGAACCCTCTTGGAATCCTAGAAAATCTAGCCACGAAGGAGGGACTTGACAAACTTCTAGTCTATAAAGGTTGGATGGAAAGTTTTAACTTGTCGACTTTTAGCAACCCGCTGTTTTATCAACGAATACTTCACAGTATTCCACAGTTCTTACAATAATAATTCACAATACTTATTCTATGTCTAGTGTGTATATTAGAATATACAAGACTTGTATTAAACTTATGCAGGGATCGTTTATTAGTTGTTAGTTGTATAAAGTTGACCGATACACAAATAAAGAATTTGAGCTCAAAGGCAAAGGCCGAAGGTTCCAAGTCATTCCGAATGCTCCTGCAACGTTTGATCTTATACAACAGTTTACTATTATAATTATTACATGAGCCATAGGATTTTTTTATACAACAGTTTACTATTATAATTATTACATGAGCCATATGGATTTTTTTATAATACATTGATAACTTTTAAAACATGAGACTTTGAAATAAAAATATCCCCAACATGCATGCACAATGTCACATATTCCCAAACCGTTTCTGGCTCAAAATCGTACTCGTAAAGCAAACCGGAGCTGGTCTGATTATGTCAGAGTGTCAGTTTTGTACTAAAAAATGGTTTTAAATCCGAGCTAAAGAATTTCGTAGTCTGCAAAATTGAAATGAAGCAAAACGAATATAAGTTGTCTTACTTAATTTAAATCAGTTTATGCACTCATTGCAGGATTCTTGTGATGTCTATATAAGTTGTCTTACTTAACTTAAATCGGTTTATGCTCTCATTGCAGGATTCTTGTAAAGTCTAGTAACCAAGTTAAGCTCTCTACATCCGCCAAAACATATATCATAACATATATCCTTTTGCAAAAGCACTAGAACTTGTTTTGAAAGCCCATTTGAATTAAGGTGATATAAAGTATATTCTGTCCCATACTTCATATTTTCCCTCTGAGATTTTCTGTTAATGTATATCATAAACTAAAAAAAAAATTCATCAATATCTCTTGTCTTTTCTAAAAGAGTGTTTTCGGTATTTCTCAGAGTAGATTTTCATTGTCTTTTCTCAAAGAGTGTTTTCCGTATTTCACCGTTTACCGTTACACCATTTCACACTATCTGATTAACACCGTTTACCGAGTAGAGTTTCATAAAAAGTTTTAATTAACATAAACGCTTCCGTCAAAAATACAGAAATGTATTATGATATTCTAACTAGAAGTTTTATACCGTAGATATAAAATTCCTGCGTAATTTTAAAGTAAGAGTTTTAAAAGAACAAATTAGGATATAAGCTATGAGAAAATCATGTGCCATGTAAATTTATATTTATAGGTAGTTTAAATTTCATTTGTTGTCTTTTGTTGTCTCATCTTATTTGATCTGTCCTAATACATTGTCTGTTTCAGATTCTTTAATTATGTACACTCGATTTGTATGTGTATGGAAATAGACATCTACATTCTGTCAGACAGAAGACTTTAAATGTCTTATTACAGGCGTGACTTATTCTGTTTACCTGCCTACCTACATGCCTTCCTATTGACCTACCTATATATCCACCTACTCACTTACTTAGTCGCTCACTCAGTGGCTGATTGACTAACCGACTTTCTGACTGAATGACTGATTATCAGTAAACTTAAATGATTTATTCTTCACCTACCCTCCAAGCTTGTTTCGAATTAGATGATAAGAAGATCTCTGCAGTGTAATTAAATGTTGCTTATTTTTTGTAGTGTAGTATATTTTAGTGTATTGTAGTTTTGTATATTGTAGTGTAGTATAGTATATTGCAGTGTATTGTAGTGTAGTATATTGCAATGTTATGTAGCGCAGTGTAGTGTAATGTAGTGCATCGTGGAATAGAATAGTGTTGTCAGTAAAGATTTTGCAATGTTTTAAATCCAACTAAACGGTCACCTTAGTCCAACCTGAAACTATTACGAATTCTTGACGTTGATGTTTCCCCTAATGTCATCTTTATCTAGTTATGCATTCGCTTGTCAGCCACTATATTGTCACTGAATAGTATATCTTTCGTGGTTTTTATAAAATATTAAATGCATGGAGGCACAATAAGGTACATATTGAGTAGTGTATTTTACTAAATTATAGTTTCCGCCTTTTCAATACGATCGCATGCTTAACGAAGTCACAAACATTTTATAAATACAAACCATGGAGATATTTCCGTCGCTGTTATCCTTACATTTTCTGTAACATGGCAGAAGAAATTACATTTTCATGACAAATTGAGACATGATATCTGCATATGGATTATCCATGACGGTAATATTGAGACATGATATCTGCATATGGATTATCCATGACGGTAATATTGAGACATGATATCTGCATATGGATTATCCGTGACGGTAATATTGAGACATGATATCTGCATATGGATTATCCGTGACGGTAATACCTTATATATTTGTTACGGACTTTTGATAGTTTTTTATTTGTGTATTTTTACTCTAGTGCACAGCGTAATGAAGTACGAAGATTCGATCAGTACAAGAACAGGGAAAGAGATGTAGAAGAGATGCTATGTTCTATTGTAGGGACTGACGGTAGGTTTTGTGAAGAAACTATTTAGCTTGCTAGGAATCTGTTGTGGGAGGGGGTTAGATTGGCTTTATGAAGAAAAAAAATTGTTTAGATTGTTGGGATTTTTTAAAAAAATACTATTTTATTTTATTTTTATTTTATTTTTATTTTATTTTTTCCGGGGGTGGGGTGTGAGAGACAGGGTAGGCCATGTATACATTAGAAACCTTTTATAGATAGAGATCACAGTTAGGAAATAAAAATGTGTGTCTGTTTGTATGGATATTTTTACATAACGTATCTATTTATTCTAACATCGATTTTAAATCATTATGTTTAGGATAAGAAGATAGATACACATTTTACTAAAAAGAAACAGATAAAAGCACATTACAAACTGACACATATCTATGCATAAACAGATAAAAGCACATTACAAACTGACACATATCCATACATAAACAGATAAAAGCACATTACAAACTGACACATATCTATACATAAACAAAAAACAAATTATATTAAGTGTAAAGTTGAGAGATACACGCAGTCATGTATATAAGTGTGTATGCAAATTACTTTTGCAATCAGTAATTTAAATATATCAAATACCATAAAGAAAACCAAGAGTCTTTTTCGTACTTTGTTTTACAAGCAGAAAAGAAGATTTTAAAGTTATACCATTTCTAGACGAGTCACATCGTGCAAAATTGTTGTCAATAGAGTCTTATGAACCATATGTATCAAAATATGTATACATGTCTGACCATATGTATCAAAATATGTATACATGTCTGACCATTTGTATCAAAATATGTATACATGTCTGACCATATGTATCAAAATATGTATACATGTCTGACCATATGTATCAAAATATGTATACATGTCTGACCATTTTTACATGATTCGTTCACTGGATTGCTAATATCTTGAATATATGGCGATCAATACTGATGTTCAGTCTCTATTTCCTCATTGCACACCCATTTTGGAGTTATTAAGGTGGTTTTACTAATTTTCACCTATGGATATTCTTACATACACCGAATTAAACTTCAATAGACCGAAAATGCATTGAATTCCATTTGAACAGCTATAAAAGCATGCGGAAAGTGTTTAATAAGCATATGTATACAAAAGCACATTCGTGCTGTGTTCTGAGTCGGGAAAGAATTTGTTCGATATGGCGTTGGAGTACTAGTACTTTAAGCTTGTTGGTTTCCATGTATCCCTTGACCATTTAAATTGTTGGGGGTTTTTTCGCGGACTCTGAACAAGAAACTACAGGAAACTTATGCAGTTGTGTGTATAATCAGAAGGTATATGACTCCTTGTAATATTTTGATATCTCATCTACAAGCCGCTGACGGTCTACTGTATTTTCAACATAGATGACTTCTGACATTTTTGTTTTTAAATAATGTGAAAAAAAGAACTTTCGCGTGCAGTTCAATTTTGCATATTTCTCTATTGAATTTAAATCAAATAGATACGATCTAATTAAAATGCTTAGTAGCCCCAAATTTGTGGCTTGCTTTCTCATAATCAAGTCAGGTTTCGTTTGGCAAAAGTAACGAGCGCGCATATTTCTTGGTGTTGTGTGTTTCCTAAATAATTACCTGATTTTCAAATGCTTACAGAGCAATTGACCGCCCCATGTGTTAATCTTTTTAATCTTTGTTCCATAATATGTGTTGTGAATGTTCAAGTTGCAATACTATCATATATATATATATATATATATATATATATATATATATATATATATATATATATATATATATATATATATATATACAAATACTTTATTTTTCTTTTGCTATTATGAAATTTCTATGTAGCTTTATTTATATTTTAAGATCTAGTGTTGTTTGGTCAGCAATAATTCCTTCACAACCCAAAGGAGTAAACAACTAAACGTACTCTTACTATATACATGTAGATAACATGAACAAGGGAACTGAGGTTAGCATTACAGAACAGAATTTTACTCAAAAGGACAGCATGGAGCACATCTTGGACTCTCTGTGGATCCCAGGTAGGAAAAAGATTAACCTACAGTCCCCCAGCCCCAACACACACGCACGCACGCACGCACACGCACGCACGCACGCACACGCACTTTTGATAGTTATAACACTAAAGGGGCAAAGAAGGGCGCTCGATGTCACACCAACTATATGTAAGTATTCAGAACACCTTGTTCATTTCCAATTCAAGTTAAATAATTTGAACTCTCAGTAAGAGTGAAAGACACTCGGAGGTAATCGTAGTAATTATAGTTTCCCAAACTGGCAAGTTTGGCGGAATACAGCCTCAAAATGAAAGATAGATTTTGAAAATGAAGTGGACCATGTTTCATGTATCTGTGAAATACATACACTTTAAATTTAGGATGTAGTTCAATCAATTTCTGAATGAAAAATTTAAAGAAATCATTCAGGTCTTGTTGTAACATGCGACGTAAAAGGCTGAAGATTTTCTGAGTGACAATCTAAGGTCGCACAAGGTCAGTACAATATGGACTTAATGTTAAACAACTTACTGTCCACTCAAAAATAGTCAAAATAAAAATAAATTTTTAAGGATGCATATACAATTCAAATCAGATATAATGTCATGCAATTTAGGTTCAATCTACAAATCATAGTATGTACATGTACTTTTCATTTAAACTGATTTCTATTTTACTTTTGTAGCTTAATATGTTTAAACTTGTAATTGGGATCTACATGGATATTATATTACATTTTATTAATAAAATACTTGTTTAATTTGCAATGGCCATTCGTATATTTGTTCAATGATGAAACTCAGGCAATGCTTAGATGGCTTCTATTTTATAAGATCAGTATGGTTTAATGTATTCGAGGAAGAAGATGAATTTTGTGGAGTGTCTCAAGCTGAATGTCTGCATGAATAACACCAGAAAAATATATAACAGTTAAACCAGAGATTTGTCTAAACATCAATCACGTGTATATTAATTGCATTTCCCGTGAATAAAATAAATGGCTTTATTGTATTATATAATTAAATTTGACATACGAGTAACAATAGCATGCCTTCACATGGTATGTATTTATATAATCATACAAGATAAAACTTTTAATGTCAACTTTTTTTCAGAGGATCCAGTAGATGAACAAGTATGTCCAGATGACATGCATAATCCAGGTAATGTAAAGCATAAAAAATTAATTATTATCTAGATTAAATAATAACAGTTTAAAACATTTGTATTGATAATTAGATTTCCAAAAATCTTATTTAAAGTAAATTCTGCTTCAAGTTTAGCACATGTTTCTCACATGCACGCGCATTTATTGTAATGTGTTTATACGTGAATCACACATATATACAGCATCACACATATATACATCATCACACCTATACACATCTTCACACATATATACATCATGACACATATATACATTATCACACGTATATACATCATCACACCTATATACATCATGACACATATATACATCATGACACATATATACATCATCACATATATATACATCATGACACATATATACATCATCACACATATATACATCATGATCCATATATACATCATGACATATATACATCATGACATATATACATCATCACACATATACATCATCACACATATAAACATCATGACACATATATACATCATGACACATATATACATCATGACACATATATACATCATGACACATATATACATCATCACACATATATACATCATCACACCTATATACATCATCACACCTATATACATCATCACACATATATACATCATCACACATATATACATCATGACATATATACATATTAACACATATATACATCATGACACATATATACATCATCACACATATATACATCATCACACATATATACATCATGACATATATACATCATCACACATATATACATCATCACACATATATACATGAACAAATATGAATTTACCATGTCAAATACATCTTATAAAATGTATATACGTGAATAAATATGAATTTACCATGTCAAATACATCTTAAAAAATGTATATACATGAATAAATATGAATTTACCATGTCAAATACATCTTATAAAATGTATATACATGAATAAATATGAATTTACCATGACAAATACATCTTATAAAATGTATATACATGTATAAATATGAATTTACCATGTCAAATACATCTTATAAAATGTATATACATGAACAAATATGAATTTACCATGTCAAATACATCTTATAAAATGTATATACATGAATAAATATGAATTTACCATGTCAAATACATCTTATAAAATGACTTTTGTTTCCTTAAGGACCAAAATATTATTATAAATTTAGTTTTAATTTCTTGGCAGACTACATAGTTAATGAGGACTTGGTGGTGGAGAAGGAAAAGCTCAAACCTGGCATTTTAGAGTTCAACAATAATTTTTACACTCTGTATTGGTCTCATGGTAAGCTCCATTATCAGAAATATGTCAAGTTTTGTTTTCGATTACCTCCCTTTATTTCCAAGAATGTCAAATTTGAAGACAGTGCATTTAAGTATGTATCAGTATAAAGTTTTATTTTGATATACTTAGATTTTTGATTTAAAACCATATTATTATGAACAAAATGAAGAGTGCAAACTGTACCGCTTGAGAAAGCGAACTAGAAGAAAGGATCATACCTTTGCTATTGTCGTCATCTTCGTGGCGAGTCGAAGTCTGGCATACGTTTTGCGTTAATGTAAAATGCATATTTTATAGTATGGTTTAGTAGGAGGCAATATTGCAGTAGAGAATATGACCTCTCTCTTAACCAGTTTCAAAAACATGAATGATATTTCACACGGTAATGAGGCTAGGACGGTAGTTTAAATTGAAGAGAAAACATGAGTTCCAATGAAAATGAAATTTACGGAGATGTATCAATATCTATATGTATTCACGCGGAAAACAAGACAGTGTTTTTTTTCTTTTATTTCAGTAATTTTTGAAGTTAAATAACACCCACCCACTTCATATACTAGTCATACACATATATTTCTATTTTTCTTTCAGAAGATGACGTTTTCGATTGGTATTGAAACGCGAAAAGAAAAAATAGCACTTTTTCTTTTCTTTTTTTTATTTTTTTATTTTGGGTTATGCACATTTTATTCCACGTTTGATTGGTAATATTTTCTGCAAAATAAAATTATCTTCTGAGCTTGAGCTATGATCTTTTTGTGTTTGCTTTGTTTTGTTCTTGCTTTCATTCTTCGCCTTAGAATTGAAATCGCAAAATGTACCCATGAAATTATAAGTATTGAAATTTCTCATGTTCGCTGAGATATCATGTATCTCTCTATATATGTGGAGAGAGAGAGAAAGAGAGAGAGAGAAGATATTTCTTGAAGGTGTTAATTTACCGATTACGTCTTATTTCTATGGCACTTTACAAATTTTGGTCCCGATAATCAACTTAGCAACAACCAAAAAGTGATACCAAAAGGGAATTCTGAATGGTTACTTTTTAAAAAAAATAGGTCACAGATGATTTATCTTTTACGGGGAGTAGTATACAAATTAACGGATACAACAATATTAGATGATGATGATGATGATGATGACCACTACGATGATGAAGAAGCTGAAAGATACAATCATTTATGCAAGCTCTAAGTGCACGGAAACGTAGTGTCTTTGCAAAATACTCAATATAGTGGACTATATACCAACTGGACAAAACTTCCCTCTGCGTTCAATACTTCCTGATAGACATAAATACCTGTGTTTCAGTTCTCTAAGGTGGCGTATCCAGTAAGATTCCTTTTCATTCCTGCTTTCGTAACTCCAGTTGGGGTTGCGAGCAAATGAAACCAGGAAAGAACAGGAATCTTACTGGATACGCCGTCTTAAAACACTGAAACCAATCGGCTTAACTCATTAACCCCTGGAGATCTTTTTCATTTTCGCGTGAATGGGGTAGGCAACGCATTGTTGGGGTTACTTCTGAATTCAGCCAAATAGATCTGCTTAAGAAAGTTTATCGTTTCGCCGGATGCTTAGGTGTATCACAAACATTGTTTTTCATTGGCTATTATGCTCGCACATGTGCAGAAGCGTAAAAGTTAGACTTCTTTTTTTTTCGTTTTGGATCACCGATTTTTGTGTCCTGGCCCCTTTTTTCTCCAAATCTCACACTTATCCTACTTTTTGCAAAGGTTCATCTGTCTGTGTGCAGTTCGGACGGGTCTGCTTTAGATCTAAGGTCAAAAAGTCTAAAATCCGGACACAAACTCCGATTCCGCAACTGTTAATTTTCGACCTAAAAAAAATCGGGTCTCAAAAAATGCATTTTGTTCGCTGTACTTTTTAATGCGAGTAGAAAGTCGATATTATTTGGTATCATTGTAGAGCTACGTCTGTCCTCTTTCCTGCAATACCATCCACTTTAGTGTATCTTCAATGATGTTGATGTTACAGAGCTCGGAAGTAGGGTATAACCTCATGACGCGTAAACGTGGCGCTAGGGGTTAATGAGTTAAAGCAAGAAGACTAGACAAAGGACAACCACACGCAAATAAAATCATCATCTGTTTACAGCCATCACTTTTTCAATTAAATAATTCATTCATTTTGCTCATTACTCACTCACTCACCTATAATTACTACTTTTTTGTAGTTCTTCCTGGTGTTATTATTGCTATGATCATTACTCGCATTACAGACACAATGAAATATTCGGGATATAATTTGCGGATACACCAACTTACAATAAAAAACAGATCGCGCTATGGCTCCTCCCTTTCTATGTCAATACCAACTAGTTTACAACGTCATCAATCAAGTTGAAGCCATCTAGACGAAACATCAAACATTTTCATTAATTCCATTAGAAATAGTTATGTAAACTTGTGTAATTTCAAAGCTTATTGTGTTTATTGTTTGTTTTGTTTCTATTTTGTGTTTTCCTTTGATAGAGACTCAGTTAGAGTCGAAAGCGCCTAAGCTAGTTAAAAACTAGTTTTGCACTGTTCGTTGTCAGTTTATTGCATGTGTGTGTGTGTGTGTGTGTGTGTGTGTGTGTGTTTGTATATATATATATATATATATATATATATATATATATATATATATATATATATATATATATATATATATATAGTTCAAGCCAGAATGAAAGACTGAAATGTAAGCATCTGCGCAAATAAGATCTGCAGTATGAGCAAAATTATTCAAATTTTAGGAGACTTCCCGATTTCTATTATTACACCAAATTATTCTGAGTTAATTTGCCAAATCCCTTCGTTTAAATATTAAAATAGAACTAACTTCATTATTTCGCATCCTTCTACCTATTCCCGTAGGAATATGGAGTTGATGCTTTTTCTTGTAGTTTCATTGAAAGATCATTGAAATGTTGTGAAGGAATTATGTTTCTCTCTCTCTCTCTCTTTCTCTCTCTCTCTCTCTCTCTCTCTCTCTCTCTCTCTCTCTCTCTCTCTATATATATATATATATATATATATATATATATATATATATATGAAATACATTAGAAGAAAAAATACGGAACTGCTATAAACAAAATGGCGGTTCCTGTGTGGTCTGAGGTCAGAAATATTACTTCAAGATCAGTACCCACGAACGTTGTTCCAGTCTACTTTTAGAGCATTATTTCCTCTCTCGTTTTGGTAGTGATAACTTGGTTTATATTTAGGCATTCCTGGTATTGATTCAAAGGAAATTGTTTATTCTTTATAATATGAACATTATGGTGTGGTTGTCAGTGTTTTTTTTTTTTTTTTTTTTTTTTTTTTTGGGGGGGGGGGGCTACAGTGCACCGTGAGTAATGAGGTATTGATGCTGGACAGAAGTGAAATCTGTGACCCATGGCATATTGCTTTGTGTACAGTTTAGCCTCTCAAATAAAATGTATGTTAACCTATGACAAAAGCTTCACCGTGAGATCATCTTTTTAGATACTTTAGATTAACATATGATTTATTAGGATTTTGACACACTGGAAAGTTGAGTACTGACAAACATATGTAAGGACTATATAGGAAAAATAATTGTAATATGAGTCATGTCAGTGTGTTAACCTTGAAACTTAAAATTAGAATTGCATGTTTATTAATTGAGATAGAGACATTAAACTTTGACAGTGTATATATGCTGATATTAATAATTGAACTGTAACATTAAAAGTTAAAAATTAAATATTTTGTTTAAAATTTAAAACTTAAAATATTTAAAAAATTTGAAAATGTTGCAAAGAGATGGATATTTAAAGTCTCTGTGTGGTTGATGCTCATTATTACCATTATGTGTGTATTACTACACCATATAACAGTGCAAATGGTGGCTATTTTTCAACATCTGTCAGAGAAAAAAATCTTTGAAAGTCAGAATGAGTACTTTATTCAAAACACATGAAGACATATTTCTAGTTCATATTGTATCTGTAGACCACTGCGCAACAGAAAAGGTCAGAAAATCACTAACTGTGTATGAGTAATTACGATTATATTGTATCCTAAGACTAACATAATTAACTATAGTTTGGTATGTACATTTTAAACTCAATTATAGTACTTATCCTCTGCTGTAAAGACATGTTTGCATCCTCACGTCTGTAGCTATAAATTGCTTTTGCAATTTAGTGCTAAATAAAGTTTATGTTCTGTTCAAAAACACTTTTTTTATCATTATCCTAAAGGGTCTTATCTAGTGGGTTTTGATTCAAAGATGTTGACAATTGCTAAATTTTACAAACAAGTCAAACAAATCAAACATGCTTTCAAACACAGAGAAACAGATTGATGAAATCTCCATGCATTCCTTTTGTTGCATCTATTTTGTTTGTGTATGTCTAGTTATGAATATGATACTAGGATTAGAAAGTGAGGAAAAGTGTCCCACCGTGACTATCAAGGAATCACTGATTGTTTTATGCTAGGCCGTAAATTACTGGATTTTCCAAGAAAAATCATTTTGATAATTCTTGTTGTCAATAGGTATCGATAACAATATGACCAAGATATTTGCGACGTCATTAAAACCCCTGCGTGGTCTAATGGTACGTATGGACACCTTGCAAGCAGCCTAATCGAGTTTAAATTCCGCAATGTGCTTACATTTTTTTTTCAGTGGATTTTGCTTATGTGCTGTTTTATTTTGAATTAGGAAGAAGAATTATATTACGACTGATATGTTCGGTGCAAATATACACAGAATGCAGCAGAACATAAACGCTAAACTGCTGACATTGTTACTGCTGACATTGTTGCGCCGGATAACGTATGAAATCTGCAACTTTTTTATGATATACATTTAGCTAGCAAATAAGTTTGAACATAAAATGAAAAGAAAATTAGCTTTCTTGAAGTGAATAACGGGTATGTTTCATTCCGTCAGTGAAAATATCAAGTATTTTCATGCGTGTTTTCGCCGCCTTGTGAAAATACCGAGTTTATCACCCACTCGATGAAATGTATATATATCCGTTATTCACTCGTTTCAAGCAAATATCATCTCTATATTTTAGATTTCAAAGACAAGTTGTAAACAAGTATATCAAAATACTGAGATGCTCATATGACTACAATAGTTGCAGTCGCCAAAACCGAAGAAAGCAAATATTTTAAACAAATCTACCTAATGTACTCGCCCATTTATATCCATGCACATTTTTTTCCTGTTTTCTCTTATAAATTTTGTATTACTTGCTGATATATCATGCATCTAAATACTTGATTGCATTTGACATACTGGGGTGTAATCACAGATTATAATCTGCGTGTATTTACACTGTAAATGGGAGCAAAGTGCCTTTACCAAATGCACACAGAGACAGTCGATTTGGGCAGATCTGAGCGGGTGTTGAACCGATCCCCTGATTGCGAGTCCGACGATCTACCATCTAAGCTACCGATGCTAACAGAAATGAAGAGAGTAAAGTGTAGTGGTGATGGAACATTTACAATAGTAGATGTAAAATATGAGTTTGGATTTTTTTTACTGAGTAGGGACCGCCCCATGACTTTGGATTCGCAACCGCGGTTTCGGTGATCGCCCGCGGTGGGCCTCGCGCGAGAAAATCCCGTGGACTCTTCTTGTTGGAGGTTATACTTTCCAAACTGGTGCCGTTATCGATCGCTAGTCTGTTATTGATCACTGCTCTGCCTCGAGCAGGTTCATAAATTTAGTGCTGTTGTAGGAGAACACCTTAATCTGAAAAAAATTGATTCTATGTGCCTATAATTCTCAAAGTGGGATCGAACATTTTTCAGCTTAAGGTCCCCAACAGCCAAACTTAGCCATAACCGACGTAAAAACGACTCAAATTATTGTTTGATGACGTGCAAATTTAATAATTTTGAGATACATAATTGTCATACCAGCCGTTACTATGAATGACCTTGTGTGCGCAAGTATACGATCTCCACAATTATTTCAGAGAGTCATTGCACGAGAAAGAACCATTGCGCTAGAAATAATTATTACATTTGAAAATAACACTCCATGGATGACAATACTAAAATGGATTCGTTTTTACATCGGCAACAACTGAGGGGTGCATTACGTGTTTCTCGCCAAGGCTGTTAAGTTTGTATATGAGTTTAGCGTGTGTGTCATACTCTCGATTGAGATATTCCAGGTTCGAATCGCGCTCGCTGGAAATTATATTTTTCTTTATTAATTGAGGAAACGTCATCGGACGTCGAGCAAAGCTGAAATTGCACATAAAATATAAAAGTCACATCTAACAATGAACTTTCATTGTCGATTGCAACTACTAGTCGCGCATAATTCTTTGAGAGGTAGCCTGGTGTGAAACAACCTCTGAACTTTCTAGGATGTCGTTTGGCACCCTAGGGGCTCATCTGGGCTTGCAAATTTACATCAACGTAATCGACACTATCAGAACACGTCTGTTGACTGTAAAAAAATTGGTGTGCAACAGCTTAAAATATCAGCGTGCGTTTTTAATTCTCAAAGAAATACTATCCAGGAGAACAACAATCGCGGCGGCAAGTTCCTTTTGTATGAGAATACTATATTAAATAATCACAGCGAGTAATATATAATGTTGAAAGTACCACAGTTTCACGCGTACAGTATAACGAAAGTATTCATGCGTGTAGCTAATGCAGGAATTAAAATATCAGACCAATGGTGTGTTTGTGCCGTCACAGAAAAGATCTGAATGCATCTTATCGATAAGTCAAAAAGGCTATATATAAAAATCCTGTACAATTTTTCAAATAGGTACGCGGAGCATCTTGCTAAATTAATCGAGTTAGGGATTGTGTTGGAGAGTGCACTGCGGAAACTTGGTAAAGAATATAAAAATCATTGTATGATGAATAGTTAGATGAATACGAATCTGCGAACGGCCACCACAAACAAATTTGAAAAGGACTTCTTTAAGCTGATGAATAATGTTGTTTTCGGGAAAACCACGGAGAAGCTGCGAAAACAAATCTGCGTCGACCTTGTCCGGGATGTGATCAACGGAAACCTGACAGGTTGATGCCGACCCGGCATTCGAGTTTCGTAAGATATTCGATGGTGGACTCGTTTCCGTACACACCAAGAAATCCCGGCTAAAGTTGACAAGACCCATTTACGGTAGCGCGTCCGTGTTGGATCCTTCAAAGCTGTTCATGTTCGAGTTCTACTATGACAAGATCAAGCGACGGTACGGCGACAACATACTGATGCTGCACACGGATACGGACTCGTTGCTGATGCACATAACCACACCGATACGTACGCGGACATCAGTGCGACATCACTTGCGTGCGAGTTTGACACCAGCGAGTACCAGAAGGACCATCCGCCATTCAGCAACGTTAACAAAAAAGTTGTAGGAAATTCAACGACGAGTGCGCGGGCAACCCCATTGAGTAATACGTGGGACTGCGACCCAAAATGTACTTGATTGTGATTGGAACTTCCCGTTCCAGAATTGGACCTGGATGTTCCAGAAAAAATATCAAGAAAGTCAAAGGTTTCCCGCTCGTGGTTGTGCTAAAGGATCTCAAGCACAACATGCGCGAATTTATGCACGCGGCAATCTTATCCAGTCACGGAAACATTACGTTGGTGTGTGCCGTTGCACCAAGGTAAGTGGTCTCCCCCTGGACACCAATCAGTTGATTGTCCCTGATGGAGTCACCACTTACGCGTACGGGGACCACGCGATCACGCACTGAGAACGCTTACGGGCGGTAAATGTGTATTTACGTGGAATGACTTGCAATTCCTCTCGCACAAATGCCCTGCCTGGTGGCTTCGCCTCTCGTTCGTCCGCTGGCGCCAAATGGTAGCGCTTTGGCTGCCCCGGAATATCAATCCAGTCCCAGATCGTTAATACATCGACATTGTCGATACCGGGTCAATAGCACGACATTGTCCGCCTTCCAGCTTCCCCGGGACATATACCGTACCAGAGTGCCCTCGAACAAATCCAACGCGGGTGACTGCGGTGGCAAAGCACCTCGTGGAACTGTTACGGTTTTCTGCCGAATTGCATCAAGTGGTCTTATACCCTGTAATTCCATTGTTGAGCTCTGCTATCACCTGGAGAAGTTGCATCACCCATTCGAGAGACCCATCAAGAATCATACATTCTTGGACGTATTGATGACCGAATATCCGTTTCACAAGTGTACGGTTGAATCGTTCCACAATGGCTTGACAGCGATGAATGTTGACATGTCCACGAAGAACCCATAAATGATGTTTCGCCAAGAACGCAGCAAAGGCTTCGATAAACTCGTTACCTGTATCCACCTGCAAAAGCCTCGGCCATGTTAACCGCCCACGTGTGTAAATGCGTTTGAACGCGTCTGTGACACTTATTGAATCTTTGAACGTCAGCGGCTCGGCTTCTTTGTATCTGCTGGCGGATGTATAATGCGCACGTACCCGATCATGCGGAAGAAATAAGTTATCCACCTGGTAAACTTCCTTGGGGGTCGAAACCATCCACGGGAAATCTTTCTTGTGGTAGGTGAATACATCTGCCACAACGCTTGTTTGGTCAGTCATGCTACGTCGACCCTCCACCCCCCCCCCCCCCCCCCCGTGAGTAACCTTTGCCGCGCTCGTTAAGTTACCAATGGCTGCTTTAAACATCCAGTAACCGCAATGACTGTAGTATATCACGGACATGGTCCGCTCGGAAGCCATGTTTGTTATATCGAGGCTTTGCTTTCAAGTGAAATATTAGCCTTCATGCCTCATTTGATGATCCATCTGGAGACTCGTTCTCCGAGTGTATGTGAGGAATCAGAGCTTCCCGCGTTCTCGTTTAAGTCTTGGATGAGATTCACGTCGGCGAGCTCGGATATCTTTTGATGCCTTGTACGCGAGACCATAGTTTACAGGTTCTTCTCAAAGCTTCGGTCGGTTGTTGGAATATAGTCGTAGATACAGACGTGTTCCAAGCCCGCAATAATTGTATATCCTGCAATATGCTTTTCACTAGGATATTTACTCCACGGAACCCCGGGAAGTTTTGTCAGCGCAGCAGTGATATCACGGCCAAGACTTTTTTAGACCTAGAAAGTCCGGAACAGGAGTTTCTCACAAACGTAAACTTCTATGCTCCACACCGGACGCAATTTCAGCTCGGCCGTAACGTGTTTGAACCGGAGTTAGATTTGCGGTACGAGTTTTTGTGCGGCATCGCACACAATATGAAGGCATAACTCGGTTCGCGCGCTAATCATTGATCATGCAATAGTTAGTGTGGGATCGTTTGTACGTGATTGCACCATCTGCGGACGATCAACTGTGTTATGACATACTCAGAGATTTCGCTGATGCGCTTGCGTGCCAGGTATCCGATGACTCGCCGGCCATCCAGTTGTTTTCCATGACGATCTTGACCCGGACGCGAATGATCTTGTCTAGTACGACGATGTGATGCTTGACCGGCAAGACAACACCTCAAATATATTGTCTCGGGGCCGACACGAGAACCCAGACGTGATCAATGTGACACAACGATACGCACACGTGCCCAAAGTGATCCGATACAACTGCAACATGTTGATAATATTTCGTAGGTTTGACGCGCAGGCAACGCAAGCATTCACTGGACCTGGTGTGTTGTTGACCATTCGTGGGATGAGTTCCTAAATATGTTAGCGGAGGTCACCGGAACCCGTATAGTCTCCTCACGATTGACTTGACCGATGTGGGAAAAGAATATCGTGCGAGTCTCGACATGTGAAGAAAGTCGTAAGCGCCACCGTCGCGATGATGAGAACAGAGGAGAAACCTCGTAACATTGTCAAGAGAGGGAAAATCACGACAGAAACCACGGCGACCATCAAAGGTTTGCAGAGCAGGGAATCCCGCACACTCGAGATTGCACTAGCATCATTGCGCGTTTATCGCAGTTGGTCAAATATTCGATCGACGTAGTTCGCAGTCTTCGACGCGAATAATTCGCTCGTGTTCTTGGCGTAGGATGGCGCAACCTGGAATGTTGTTGGTTTTTCCCACATCTGGAAACTAGTCGAAAATAAACTTCCAATGTGCGGACCAATTTTTTTATCTGATCCGGACAATATTTTGCATGTAAGGCTATGTCATCCTGGTGATGCTTTTAACCACATCCGGAAAAGAAATCACACGTAAATTTCCATCATCCGGAGCATATGTGATTAGGGGTGAAACGATACACCTATGAAGCGTATCAATACGATTGACGATACACATTCCCTACGATACGATACATTATCGATTCTCGGTTTAAAGAATAAGAAGGCAAACGACAAATAATTATTCATGACTGCTGAAGATTAAAGTAACTTATATAGCGTAAATATCGTTTTGTATCGATTCTTCACCTCTTGTATCGATATGTGTATCGATATGGCAAAAGTATCGATGAATCGTTTCAGCCCTATATGTGATACACGCGGATCTATCTGTAATACTGAGCTCAGCCTGGAACACATTTCCCATTCTAGCCCAAAGTAATAACAGGTTGTGACTTAAGGTAACAAGGGGCCAGCGCACAAAAATCATCCTGTTTTTTTCCCCCAAAAAAGGTCAAATTTCCACTCTTTTTGGCCTGACCCTTTGTCATAGCCAAGTGAAGTACATCGTCTTTCACACCTCTCAGCAGCGGACAGAGCGAGAATCTCTCTCAAACGGAAGATTTTTCTACCCCCCATTTCAGGCTAAAGTTGGCAATAATGCCTGGGGGAGAAACTCTATCGTAAGTAGCAGAGGAAAAGTATTTCTAACGCACCGAAAATGTTCCTGCTCCATCTTTCGCGGGAAGTAGGGTGGGGTGGAGGGGGTAGTTGTATTTGATTTTGATACATGACACTTAAAGTAGCTGACCTTTTTGTAATCTTCCATTTTCTGAACCATATTTCTGAAAAGATTCGCACATGATTTTGCATACAAGCCTCCATTGCTCATGCGATGTCTTTAACTACATCTGGAAAAGATTTCGCATGTAAACTTCCATCGTCCGGACCTATTTTTTTACTCTGATCCACACAAAATTTTGCATGCAAGGATACATCATCAAAGCGACGCTTTCAACCACATCTGGAAAAGAAATCTAACCAAATCTTTCATCGTCTGAACCAATTATTTTATTTGATCCAGACAAGATTTTGCAAGTAATGCTACATCATCCAGGCGATGCTTTTTTTTACCACATCCATAAAGATGTAGAATGTAAACTTCCAATGTGCGGACCAATTTGTTTTATCCTATCCGGATAATATTTTGCATGCAAGGCTATATCATCAAGACGATGCTTTTTTTTACCATATCTGGAAACTAGTCGAATATAAACTTCCAATGTGCGGACCAATTTTTTTATCTGATCTGGACAATATTTTGCATGTAAGGCTATGTCATCCTGGTGATGCTTTTAACCACATCCGGAAAAAATATCACACGTAAACTTCCATCATGCGGAGCATGTGTGATTAGGGGTGAAACGATACACCTGTGACGCGTATCAATACGATTGACGATACACAGCCTACGATACGATACATTATCGATTCTCGGTTTAAAGAATAAGAAGGCAAACGACAAATAATTATTCGTGACTACTGAAGATTAAAGTAACTTATATAGCGTAGATATCGTTTTGTATCGATTTTTCACCTCTTTTATCAATATGTGTATCGATATGGCAAAAGTATCGATGCATCGATATATCGATGAATCGTTTCAGCCCTATATGTGATAAACGCGGATCTATCTGAAATACTGAGCTCAGCCTGGAACACATTTCCCATTCTAGCCCAAAGTAATAACAGGTTGTGACTTAAGGTAACAAGGGGCCAGCGCACAAAAATCATCCTGTGTTTTTCAACAAAAAAAAAAAAAAAAAAGGCCAATTTCCCCTTTTTTTGGTCTGACCCTTTGTCATAGCATATTGGAAGTTTACGTTCGGTTTCTTTTCTGGATATGGTAAAAAAAAAAGTATGTATATGTATGTGGGATAAGAAAATTTCACTATCAGGCTCAAAATTCATCAGAAAGAATTGGACAAAGCCTCATTCATGCCCACAAATTCTGACACTTTGTTGGGATTCCCTTATCCCATATGAATGCATGTGATAAATTCTATTAGAAGTCCCAAATGCATTTAGGTCACAGCATGCTCACTATACCTTTAACTCGGTGGATCTACGTTATGATTATTTGTGACAATTCAAGGTGAGCAAAGAACCATTTCAGGCTAATTTATCTAAATGTTTAAGTTTGAAATGCCTGATATCCCGTTTTTTAAACAGAGATGTTGATCCCTACCGGCTGTAGAGTATGTAATTGGTATATCCAATAAAGTTCTCTATCTTTCTGATTAATATTGCTACTATTGAACTCTGGATCAGATTGGATGATTTCTATTATCTGATACTGAATACAATTAATGTTGTGGTCAGGTTGGTTACAATGTTTAGACACTGGGGTCTCCTTATTACGGATGTCCCTTAAGTGTTCTTTAATTCTCACTTGGAATTCTCTTTTGGTCTCACCTACATACTGTTTGCCATAGAGGTGGCAGGTGAGTTGAATCAGTTGAAAAAATGAATCAACAAGACCAATTCCCTCGGATGAGTCACCTAGATAACGAAACTGGTCAGAAACCGGGGGTGGCTAGACCACCCCAGCAGATGGGATTGATCGCTTCCACATCCTATCAGGGAGCACCTTCTTTAATTCATCTAAATGTGTTATTTTGACCAACATCCAAATAAGTATGGCCTCACATTATGATATTTCACTTTTGCCATGAATGTTTGCAAAAGTCTGAACAAACAAAAATAACAACAAACCAAGCAACATTTATGTTAGCGTCCGGAAGGATGTAAATAAGTAATGAGAGGCAATAGGGAGGAATTTTGTAGAGAGAAAACATACTGTGCACCAATAAGTGTATTTCTGTTGACCACTATGAACAATTTTGTGGGGAAAAAGTAATTTTAGGATGATATATTTTGTTTAGTATATCTTAATACTACTGTACACTTATAAACTATTATCCCAAATAATGTCTGATTCCAGCCAATGTCCAAATTATGACAACCTCATGAGATAGAGAGAAGCAGTTCTCGAGACGTGTGTGATTTAAATTGTCCAGAGAGTCTTTGGGATATGAGATGTCCCAAAAGATAAGAGATGTCCCAAGAACAGTTTTACTTCCCATTCATAATGGGTTGAATATTCTGGATATTTGAAGGAAAGATTAGATTTTCAAAAGTCCGGTACACAAATTTTCATACAAAAATGCACCATCCCATGTGCACAAATCAGCATCCTCACAGTCCATGATCTAAGCCTACGCTACAACAACTTCGGTTTCGTGGCAGAGAGAGAGAAATATCTACTTTTTCTACTTTTAAAACAAAACACAGGTAAACTTACTTTTTATGGTATATATTCCCTTTGAATGAAATTACAATAATTTTTTTAAAAAACAGCAAAAAATCCTCCCTTTTTTCCTTTTACTGTCTTTCATTTTTGAATTTCTTCACTGGCATGGGTTATTATGTTATTTCTTCTGCATATTTTGCTTTGAATTTCTTTCTAGAAATGGATTCTTCTTGTTTGTTTTTTTATTCTGTTTATGAAATTTCCTCATTTTCTCTTTTTTCGTTTTCTTGAGACACTCTGTAGACCAATGTCTTTTTTCTTGGTGATGATAATAGGTATCTTAATTTACGTTTGTTTCTCTTTTCTCTGGTCTCGAGAGGAGTAGTCCGTAGTCTTGGTGGAAGTGTGTTTTCGAATGACTGTCTGTAAATCTCTGACGAGAAAGGCAATCTGTTTCGACTAGTTCCAGCTTCACATGCAGAAAGCTGAATGCATATATTCACTTACGCAGGAGTACTATTATATATATATATATATATATATATATATATATATATATATATATATATATATATATATATATAGAGAGAGAGAGAGAGAGAGAGAGAGAGAGAGAGAGAGAGAG
This sequence comes from Margaritifera margaritifera, assembly GCA_029931535.1. Taxonomy (NCBI): domain Eukaryota; kingdom Metazoa; phylum Mollusca; class Bivalvia; order Unionida; family Margaritiferidae; genus Margaritifera; species Margaritifera margaritifera. The sequence continues at coordinate 2,060,650 of JAQPZY010001572.1, read as the reverse complement.
AGAGAGAGAGAGAGAGGTATCATATGCAAATCAAACATGATTAATTTACTGCCATGAAATTAATATACCATTTTAATGAGAATTCAGAAGGAAGTGACAACAAGATTCAATGCCGCCTCATACGATAAGAGAAGTATTTAACCCAAGTTTACGTTAGAAATTTTAAAGAAGACATGAGGGATCCTAAGACAATACCCATGGCCTCCATGGGATTGAGAGAGTCAAGCACTTTGAGAATGGAGGATGCAGGTAATGTAAGTCTCTGTGTGTCTTGATTTCTTATTTGAAGTATAAATATTCTCTCTCTCTCTCTCTCTCTCTCTCTCTCTCTCTCTCTCTCTCTCTCTCTCTCTCTCTCTCAGACAGACATCTGCATGTTAGGCTGCATCACTTGGATGTACAATTAGTTTTACCTTTTTCAAACATGAACAGAATCACTCTGTATTTTTAGGGACAGATAGAACAAACCTAATAAAATAAAGTACATTCCTTTACGGACAATATAAAATGTGCCCTCATAACCGAAATTCTAAAACACGCCGCTCTGAAAAATCTTACATTTCTGTTATTCCCCGCCTAATATTGCTATTGCTACACTGTTACATTTTAAGACACCTGTGAAAAACTATCAGCCAAATTGTAGACATTACATCATGAAGTTATAAACCTAAAAATCTCTCCTATTTGATGCATGACTTATCTATTTACTCTCTCTCTCTCTCTCTCTCTCTCTCTCTCTCTCTCTCTCTCTCTCTCTCTCTCTGTTTCACACACGCACACAGACATACACATAGACACACTTGAGTTTCCTGGAATAATTTAGATTTAAATCATAATGGCATCTGTTCCCGCTTTAAAATACCACTGTCTCAAAATATCTCATCATCAAATAATAATAATAATAATTTATGATCGATTTAATAATTTTTATGAATATTTCATAAACTGTTTGGAACAAACTCCAGTACAAATAATCTTAATCTTGATTCCAAAATTCGTTTGTTTGTCATGCACTGAAAATGCACTCTATGACATCTTCTTGCGTGATTCAAATTCGTTGGTCTATGTACACTGCAATCTGAAAAAGCCAGTACCTAGTACATAGTTTGACTGATGTCTTGAATACACATCGTCAGAATAAAGAGATTTGATTGGCTAGAATTATTTGTATAATCAGATTTTTGCTCCTTTAACAGAAAAAAAAAAAAAAAAAAAAAAAAAAAACGGCAGCCGAGGAAGACGTGTTTTTTTGTTGTGTTGGAACATTACTTAACTGTCAGTCCGTTTACCAACAAACTTGCTATTGAGATATATTACGAATTGAATGAATGAAACTTTGACCTTATTTAACACAGGACTCCAGTTTGAGTCTTTAGTGCCATTTCCGTGTCCCGCATCTCTCATACATCATGAAAAATAAATAATAATAATAATGACTCCTTCTTTTTCTCAGTTTATCATACACATACGCGCGATAATTTGGTGGTTTTAAACAACAGTAAACCAAAATTAACTTCCCCACATTATATTTTGCCAAAACACCTTGTGTCAAGCAGTGGTGAACACTGAGCGTATGCAACTTTTTGTCCTATGTCTCCCAAATCTTGACCCTGTGCGCCGTCTGGCCGCGCTTGTTGTAGGGAAAAAAATCGTAAAATACGCCTATATCTTTTCGTTAATGGATATCCATCCACGTCTATATTATCGCTAGCAATGGCCCAAGTAGCTAAAGGTGATGAAAACTGGAAATGGCAATGAATATTCATATCAAAGCAATGTATCTAGCCATGAAAACATTCAAGGTTTAAGGTAGTCGGCCGAGTTGCAATGTAAAGTATTAGATCGCCGCTAGTGTAACGTACTTTCGAGATTAAAGTCACACCCATGGCAAGAAAGATTTAATTTATTATGAGGTTGTTTTAATTATAAAAAGAAATCAATGTATGCATATACACAATTTTTCATTTAATTAATTAATTATTAATTGGAAAAGAAAAGTAAATAAGAAAACGTGAGTATTTATTATAATAAATGCTGATAGATAATGAGTGAACACTAAACTTAAAGGAGACCAAGATCGGAAACGGATAATTTCCCAATGCAGCTCATTTCAGGTTAACCAGATATTCAAACATGTTAAATGTTTTCATGAGTTACTTGATCACATGATAAAACGTGTTTGGCAATAATGTACGTGTCCAAGGAAAATATGAAAAAGTTAAGGTGGCAAAACTATCAAAGCAAATAAGATTTTAAAAGCCATTCTATATACTAAAATGTGCCCCTGTCCCTTTAAAATGTTGCGTCCCCCAAATGTGGAAGATGAGGGACACTCTAGGATGTTTTTTGTTGTTTTTTTTATCTTAAATTTGTATCAAAATTGATGAATGAAACTTTGACCTCAGAGTTCGCTAGCAGAATTGTGGCATTGTTAAGATCCAGCACAAATTTTGACAGCTATTGTAACATAATTTAGTGTGCAAATAAATTCACATTTTATCTATCTAGAGAGAAATTTTAAAAAAATAGACGTGAAAGGATGGTAATTTTGTTTACAATAGGAGTGTAGTGTCGATAAGGAATATTATAAAAGGAGTTAACAAAGGAGCTTTATAGAAGAGGATAGATGTTATTTTACTTAATTTATAACAGAGCTTGTAGCGGGAGCGGACGGGTGTAATTATTTTTATTTATGCTCCTTTTTATTCCTACCTTGTGTACATAGGATGGTATTTATTTATTTTTTTAAATTGTTGAGTATGTGAGGGTACGGACATTATAGATGGAGGTAGAGCTTTTTACTTTATAATAGGGCTTATAGGGAGGTAAGGGAGATATTGAAGTTTGTTTTGTTGATAAGGGACTTAAATTGTATTTTATACTGCTTCTTGTACATCTAAAGGTGTGGTGTCAGTTGGGTGAGGATATTATAGAAGGGGGTAGAGATTAAACTTTATAAGGGCTATCCTAGATCAATAAGGGGAGATAGAGACTATGTTTTAATTGATAATTGATTTTTTCTATTTTTTTTTATTTTGGTGCGTTCACATCCTACTTTACGTGAATGGAGTGATAATTTTGTTTAAAATAGGAAAGTATGGATATTAGGTATGGAAATATAGATTTTTACTTTATTTATTAGAGGCATTATCAGGGTTAGGATTAGAATTGTCAGTTTTATTTGGAAGGGATAGATAACTGAATGGTGGATAGTAGATTACTATGTTCTGGCTAGTAAATAATTGGTTTGTGGATAGTTGATCACTGGGTGTTGGATAGCAGATAAATTTGTGTTGATAGCATATAATTGGTGGGTGGATAGTTGATCACTGTTTGGAGGATAGAAGATAACTGGGCTGTGGATATTAGATAACAGTTTTGTGTATAGTAGATTACTGGGTGCTGGATAGTAGATAACTGGGTGCTGGATAGTAGATATATGGATACTGGATAGTAGATACTGTAACCTGATACGGTAATTGGGTTGTGGATAATAGGTAACTGGGTACTGGATAGTAGATAACTGATTTGTGGATAGCAGATAATTGGTCAGTGGATAGTAGATTTCTGGGTGCTGAATAGTAGATAACTAGGTATTGGATAATAGATAATCGTGTATTGATAGTAGTTAATCAATTGGTAGATAGTAGAACCCTGAGTGTTGGATAGTAGATAACGGGTTGGCGGATAGTAGATGATTGGGCTTTGGATGAATACATGGGAACTTCATTACCTGCTGACTCACAGTTCGTACACAGCTTCTTGAAATCCTGTGGTGTGTGATAAAGATGAACTTCCACTTCGAAAACCTATCAACACAGACGACAGTCATCGTCCAGGAACCCACTGGTTAGCCATCTACATTCCCAACGAACACAATGTGGACTATTTTGAATCTTATGGATTACCGCCTCTGGAAGACGACATCATTGACTTTACGAGAAGAAATTGAGTCTCCACTATATTCAATAATGTACGATTATAATGATCTGATTAGATAGCGTGTGGACAATATTCTTTATATTTTCTTCATCAACATCTTGGCTTCCCTTTAGAACATTTAGTGACTTGTTGTGAATGTGATTTATCTAGAAATGATAATAAAATAGAAATTGGTTTTGTGAACATTATGGTTATCCATTTTCTTTAGCCTGGAAACGTGGTGTGCAACGATGGCAAAATGATACTGTCCTCAATGATCCTTGGAAATTGAATCTTACTTTAAAACGTTGTCAACCTTGTAACTATGTTTATGTTTAATCTTTTGTACATGAATAAGGAAGGGACAAGCCCTAATTCTTCCTATTCATTTTAAGTGAACAGGGCTTATTAAAAATGCTGATTTTGAAACCTGGTGTTGATTTGCTTGTTTTGTGTGTCTTTTTCACACTCTCTCTGTCTCTGTCTGTCTGTCTCTCTCTCTCTCACACACACACACATTGACAGACGAATTCCTCACCCTGAAACATATGACATCATACGGTTTTTCCGTTCTAGTGCAGACCGTCGCTTCATGTTACACTGTTACAAAACATACCCTTTTTTACCCCTCTCTCTCTCTCTCTCTCTCTCTCTCTCTCTCTCTCTCTCTCTCTCTCTCTGTTTCACACAGACACATACACCTAACACACACGCACCTCACCCACACATTGACAGAGATACAAATTCCTCACATTGAAACATGACATCATACGGTCTTTCCGTCTGAGTGTAGACCGTCACCTCATGTTGCACTGTTATAAAACATATATTTCAATCAAGAGTGCGTCTATGTTAATGTCCCATTATGTCCCAGAATCTCTTGACCCTATTTAACATGGGACCCCGTTTGAGTCTCAATTGGCGTCCTATACTACTGTAATGTATTTAGAACTTTATACATGTAATACATACAAAATGTAACACCACCAAACTATTCTCCACCCATTCAGTGCTCTCTCTCTCTCTCTCTCTCTCTCTCTCTCTCTCTCTCTCTCTCTCTCTCTCTCTCTCTCTCTCTCTCGTATGTATGTATGTATGTATGTATGTATGTATGTATGTATGTATGTATGTATGTATGTATGTATGTATGTATGTATGTATGTTTGTACGTACGTACGTACGTACGTATGTATGTATGTATGTATGTATGTATGTATGTATGTATGTATGTGTGTGTGTGTGTATGTATGTATGTATGTATGTATGTATGTATGTATGTATGTATGTATGTATGTATGTATGTATGTATGTATGTATGTATGTATGTATGTATGTCCCTAAACGAATCAAAGTAATAGGAAAAATAGGACTTGGAAAATGCGGGGTAAAAGCAAAATATCAGCGAGCATTAAACTTTAACTAAGAAAGATCTTTGTTTCCGCTTAAAGGTTTTGATTGCTCTATCCCGCAAGACGGTGGTCCCGCACACAGAACTGTGCATCATTTGCAGTTTGATACAGCAATGGTATTACATCATATTGAAACACGTGTAATTAGGAATATTTCCATTTTCTAATAAAACTAAAACTAAAAAAATAAAAAAAAGAACATAAAAAAATACATAGAATAACCTCTCTCTCTCTCTCTCTGTATGTATGTGTGCCGCTAGGTAGGGATAGTGCTCCATCTCTGAGGGTATTGCAAATTGTACGAGTGTCTGTCCTGTTAATACGGCAACTGGTTGATCAGCGAAAGGAGGCACAATATAAGATATAGAATTAAAGCATTCTTTTCACCTCCTCAATGTAGAATTTCTCTTCCATCTTTAGTTAATATCTTCTTTTATGTCACCGCCAATATTTTTTATATATACTTTGCACCAAATTGTATACAAGGCATATTTATATCTTTCTTCTCTTTTAAAGTAATGGTCCATTCATTTTAACCAATGTATTCCTTTAATTTGTTCTCTCTGTCCATTTGCTACGGAAACTTACAGTACTCTTTCCATAAATAAGAACTTTTGAAATGTTTCGTTGGGTATATTTTTTTTTAACGTTAAAAATACTGCAAACTGAATTTAAAGTCAATATTCTCTTGTATTTTGGGAAAAGTTTAATTCCAAAACTATAAAATTTACATGATTGAAGTATATAATGGTGAACCAAGTGAGACAGAGAAAAAAAGTAAAAATAATATCCATACAGCCCTGTTTGTTTGGGTGCATTTTTAACTGCTAGACTAACTGTTATTTCGTTTAGCTTCTTGTCTCTGTTTGGGAAAGAACATTGCCTTTGAACTTATATACACAATCACACAGACAGCCAAATCTTTGAGTTCTGTCTGAGTTGGCAATTTAGAAGATACAACTTTGTATCACTCGGATTACATTCGGATTACACTAGACTGTGCACAAATACGGAAAATGTATAAATACTTATATTTTTTATTTTACCTCTTTTCATCATTTCATTTATTTGCCTTTTTCGTATCATTGTAGATTTTTAAAAAATATTGTTTTCAAATTAAATGTTATAGCTTCTGTCACTTTTTTTTCTCCCTCTTTTCGCCTCACTTGGTCCTCTTTATGTATGTATGTGGGACTTTATCTTATTTCCATTTTGGCTCTATTTTTAATTTCACTAAGCCTTCTTTTGTTCTCCTACAGTGTTTTGGTAATTTCTAGTTACGCTTTTCTACTCTTGTTTGCTTCAGTTTATGCACGTTTTCGTATGTTTTCGCCTCTATTGTGTATGACACGCTTTAGTGTATGTGTCTATTTCCTCCAGTGGTTGTTGGTTTGTTAGTATTAACGACATATTTAACGCATTATTGGCTATAGTATGCCGAGGAAATGGGAGTTACGTGCCTTACCCAAGGACACACCGAGGCAGCCTACCTGGGCAGGTATTTAACCCGCTACCCCTGGATTATGAGTCCACGCTAAAGCAACTGATCAATCGCGGTTCCCCCAGTCCTCATATGGCTCTTTTCGTTACTTTTCGCCTTTTTATTTGTTGGGGGGGGGGGGCGGGAGGGGCTTATGGTGGCGCTCCATTTAGATTTAACTTTTTAAAGAAAAAGAATTTGCAAGGTTTTCCTCACTGGTTATCATAGCCATTTTAAAAAGACCTTGTATATCTTAGGTATTATTAAAATAACGTTTATTCTGGTGTATGATTGATGGGTGCAATTTGGGTTATAGAGTATATAGCTTGATCTTACTTCAGATGTTCACCTATCAAAAAACTGCAAGCTCCGCTTGGTCATTTTCACTTCCTGGACTTCAAAGGTAAATTGTTTTTTTTTTTTTTAAATGAGATGATAACTTTTTGTTTACTTTTGATATATTTTGTAATTCATTCATTGTACTTTCAGAAGCTGGTATTGCCTACTCTGGCAAAATTCGTTTTCCCTATTTTAATAAATGCTAAAAATAGTGTACTTTGGACTAATTCAAGCTGATTTTTCGAGCACATGGGAGCGGCCATTGTGTCAGCTGTGTGCTTAGATCATGTACAGTTTCCACGAGGACAATATATAAAAAGATCTCAGCCACAGTACATGAAAATAGCATAGATGTATGCCAACATTCTCTTCAATGTGCATGTTGCAAATTCAAACAACTTCACCTTACACCTGTCACTCTCTCAAAAGCACATAATATCTGTAGAGCGCCTCCAATTTCGTCTCTCTGCGTCCCTTTGATCATCCTGTTAGTGCATAGCGTACATTCCTCTTTTCGTCACTTTTCGGCTACTTTGCACTGTTTTCGTCTCTTTGCTTTTTAATTTGGTATTTAGTCACCTCCGATTTTATGACGTCATAAAAGTCGTTAATTTATTAGAGTCACTTCCCCTGGAAATCTTCACAGGCGCATAGAAGAAAGGCACGCTGTTTTTAATGAACAGTTGGCGGAAATATTTGATGTGAAATTGGTCTTAATTTGCATCGATAGACAAAAGGTCGGAGAATTTTAAAACGTAAAGGATGACAAAAGATAAGAAGAGTGATACTGCTAGGGTAAGAAGGCGACTAGTTACCACAAACATCTGCCGGGAAAACATCGCTCAGTTCTTGAGTATTATCTCTGTTAGACCTATAGGACAGGAATAGTGCATTACCAGCTTTTGCAACTAAACCAAGCTATTTTGCAATTGAGATGCATCCAAGAATTCTAAAAATCAAGTCAGAATTGTTTCATAAATGCTACTTAGCATGATTTCTACACTGAATGGGGGGGGGGAGTATCCAGTTCAAAAATGAATTTTTATTTTTTAAAAATGTGAAAAACATGGTTCCACATAATTTCATGAAAATGAATAGTCTAAAATTATTTATTGTGTTACAAAACATGTTTTTTGTTGCTTCATTTTTAATTAGAAAAAAATGAAAACTATAGTAAGTATCATTTGTCAGCAGTCATTAGTCCTACAATGTAAGATGGCGACCCTGATATTTATGATAGGGACAGGGCAGTGTCTTACTGCTCGAATAGGCGCTGCTGTATAACGTGTACTGGGGTCAGTCAACCATGAAAATAGAGGCATATTGACACTGTTGCACAGATTAAAATCTAATCACTGGAGTCATTCTATACTTATAGTCCCACAATTTAAGACATCTACCCTGATATTTTATGTTGTTTGGCTCAATGTCTTACTGCTTAAATGGTGTTGTGTAGTGTGATCCCCAGTTGACTGACGGGAACTAAAGGCCAAATTTTCAGGAATATCTCACACAATTGGCAGCCCATATTGACACTTTTCCACAAATTAAAGTCTAATTGCTTTAGTCAGACTATACTTTGATGTCTTTTTCCTAACGGAATAAAATTCTGACACAAACTCTCTTGCACCCGGACACGTTCTGTATAAGATTTTCGGTGCATGAAGAAACTGCACTATTTCTACTGTTTTTAATTTAACTGAATACATGAAATTGTTAATAGCTTTTAAACATAGATATTCCCAAAGTTATTACATTAAAGTAAGCAATGACTTTTTATCTGTGTAAGGGGCTCCTGTAATGGCATTGGTGTGGTACTTGAGATAGACTAATGGGGTATCCTTGTACAAGATATGAGAACATTGTTCTTGGCACAAGAGCAACGTTTTTGTGGTTATTCCCACCCTAACATTATCAACCATGTTTGATAACCATCATGAACCTTGTTATTGGGTTGAAAACCCACACCACCTATGAAGAAGGAATAGACCAGAACAAAAATGGCAGAACATGCTGAGCACTGATGTTCCATGTGTTTTTGTTCCAGTATCAACTTGAGTTGTTAGGGTGTGCACACTCAGGAACATCTGAGAACGTGTTCTTGGCATTTGGGCAAGAATCTCAAACTGGTGGCCCCAAAACAGCCATTGTCACTGATTAATCCTAGTCACTCACATATGTGTGATGCATTCATGCAGTGCAGAACAAATGGAGTGGTGACTCCTGCATCAAATGGAGCAGCCTGAAATGGAAGAAAAGGTTTAATTCGAATCACAGACAACTAGCAAGTGATCTGTTTAGAAGTATTTTGGTTATTCTGTCGAGGATGAGAATGGCATCAGAACAGTTGATAAATCTAGGTCTGTCTGCAATCTCTGTTACATGTCTTCAGCATATTGGAAATATGACCAATACATGTATGTCAACATGTCAGAAATGGTACCACCCTACCATTGACATTCCTTCTAAAGATGACAAGACCTTCAAGTTGTTGTGTGTCAATAATGTATCATATCATAGGTTGTGTATTGCAATACATATCGCTATGTATAGTCTTTGACAGCCACTGTTGTAACGTATTTTAAAGTTTAAAGTCACACATGTGGTAAAGGAAGATTTAATATATTTTGAGGTTGAATTAAGGATAAAAAAGACAAAAATTTATTCATATCCACAATTTGTAGTTTAATTAATGATTTATTAATTTGAAAAGAAAAGTAATTAAGAAAACATGGGTATTTATTATAATAAATACTGGTAGTAATGAGTGAAAACTAAAGTTAAATGAGAGCAAGGTCCGGAATGGAAAATTCCATAGTGCAGCTCATTTCATGTTAACCAGATATTCAGATATATCAGGGTTTACATAAGTTACTTGAACATGTGATAACATGTTTATTTCAGTAATGTAAGTGTCCAAGGAAAATATGATAGTACAAAGTTAAGGTGGCAAAACTGTAAAAGCAAAAAAGATTATCTCATTTTTTAGCACTACTATGCATTATGTACTGCAATTTTCCATTGTCCTTTTAAAATGTTATGTGTCCCGCAAATTTGGGAAGTGGAGGACACTGTCCCCTGCCCTTGAGATCCTAGATGCAACACTTATTATCATCATTATTATTCACTTGCATACTTTTTCTGCAGTGTCCAGATTATATAGATTTTCAATTATTTTAGAGGGGAATAAAAAAAAAACTTGTTAGAAACAATATTGTAGGTGATAGATGTTTTTAATTGCTGTTGTAACATTCTCGTGATTGTCAAGCATTGGTCATTGTCTGGATTAGACTTCAAATTTCATTATAATGTCAATAATTTACAACTACACTGTACCTTAGCTGACAACAATAAAAACATTGTATTTACATTTTTAAATCACAAAATTCCATAGTTGGTTTAAATGTATGATTATTTACAATGGTCAGCAGGTCAGCATTTTAGTATTGGGTCAGCAAGTTAGTGGTCAGCAAAGCTGTGACTTCAGCAGACTGGTTAGCATTTTAGCATGACCCCACCGTGTCTTAAATTTAATTAGACTAAATTACACCTGTGTTTCAGTTTGGGTCGTTTAAGGTAAACAAAGTAAATGAGCTGCTTGGTATGTACATTTAAAACTGTACGCTATCCATAGCACTTCCACCTTTTTTTCTATAGAGGTGGTGTCTCATGGAACAAGTTTTTGCAGAATATTATTCACAGCTGACCAAACTTTTCCTCACATTTCACTGGTGATTTTTTGGAAAGTCCATGTTAGAGTGAAAGCAAGGCATGGGAGTCAATTTTCTGTTGGCAGTGGCAGCAGCATCAACAGTTAAAGGTTTTGGTGAAAAAAAAAATTAAATTGTTACCTAAACCCCTTGATGGATTTTCATCTTACTTGACATGAGTCATTATGAAGAGAAGAGGTAGTCGCGGTAGCTAAGTTTGTACAATGTCAGACTCTTAATCCAAGGATTGCTGGTTTAGTACCTGCACAGGCCAGCCAGGGTCAGCTGCCTCGATGTGTTCTTGGGAAAGGCACTTGGCTCCCATTTCCTTGGTATGATATAGCCAGTAATGTATTAAAAGTGCTGTTTAAACCAACAAAAACAAAATGAAGACAAGACAGTTCATTCTGCAACACACTTGCTATCCCCTTTGACCTTGTGGTCAATGTCACACTCATAGAAAATTTGCATGAATAGTTTGGTTACAGTTTTTTCATTTACCTCTATTTCCTAAAGCACTTGATGGATTTTTTTCATACTTCAGATGGATCATTACGAAGCTAAGACAGTTTATTCCTGTGATATGCTTGCTTACCCCTTTGACCTTGGGTCAAGTTAACAGTCGTAGAACATTTGCATTTAGATTTTTCACTTTAAGCTTTTACATTTCCTAAATCCCTTGGTGTACTTTCTTATGTGATGGCTGGTTGTCTGTCATCGTGTGTGATGGCCGGTTGTCTGTCATCTTATTGTTATGACCGGTTGTCTGTCATCGGTTCATTAACAAAAGATTGTTATTGCTACTCCTAAACTGCAGGGAGGATTGTAATGAAATGTTACACACACATTCATCCCAAGGTCTAGTTTGTTCAAAATGAAAATGGTGCTTCTCTGACATCAAATATAACCTTTGAAACTTGTCATTGAATATGAGAACAGAAAGTTAGATGAATAATAGTACAAGTTCCAAAGCCTTGCATCATTATATGGGATAGATATAGGATCGTGGTAATAGTGAATGGATAATTACAGGTGTAGCAGATGGTACATATTGCAGTGTCAAGTTTACTTCATACCGAAAAACCTGTACAAACAAACCTCTTTATATAAAGGCCATCTGATAAAAGACAGCTGTCCTTCTGAACCCTGTATGTCAACTATCCACAAAGGACAAAATATTGTGATCCCTTCAGTATATTTTATAGGTAGGTTTTACTGTATACTATAAAACCTGTCTTGAGAGACCACCTGCCAAAAGGAAATGATCTATTAATAGGTCATTAGCTTAAATAACAAAATTTAGGCATTCAATAAAATTAACAGGTGGTCTCTTCATAGTCAGTTTTACTGTTACCAGTGTCCTATTATAAATGTTCAACAATGGATAAATTGCAGATTCCTCCCACCTGTCACTCATGTGTTAACACGTTGCAACTAACAATAGCAGCCTTCTGACCATTGTATTAGCCGGCTAGGTGTCAGTCATTACATAACAGCACCAATGATTGAAAGCTTGTGGGAGCCGGTCCCAGACCTTTATGATAGTCACTATATACACTGTAACAGATAATAATTCAGCTAATCATAACTTTAACATTTTTCATCCAGTTTTCCTAACTTTTTCATTGTATGGTAAGAATTTATTTTACTTGCAACAGTAGTTATTGTCAGTTTTTGTGGTGTTTGGCTTGGTGTTTTACAGCAATCCAACACAAGTGGGTTATTTATTGCCAAGGTGATTTTTGGAATAAAGTGCCTTGCCAGAGTGCACACCACATTAGTCGCCCCAAGCTAATCCAATGATGGGATTCTAACCTGCGCCCTTTCAGTTGCAAGTCCAGTATGTTAACCACTGAGCCATCTTGGCTCCTGCCTCCATTAGTTGCCCCTTTTGACATGCAGGAGAGCGCATTGGGCCTATTGTACATCTCTGACCCCTCGGGGACTGAAATTAGTATCGAAAGAAAGACTGAATTTTAGATAGAATTGCAGTCCTAGAATGTAGCTGGAGATATCTCCGCTCTGGTGATCCACGAGTTATTACAATTTTTGTACATTTCTCCAAGCAAGAGAACAAACATGTAAAACACAATTACTATAATATTTCAGAAAGTGGATCCTACCAATATATTTTCAAAAAATGTGCATATTGCTTTTTTAAATTGTATTAAATGTCAGTGTTTCATTCTTTTGCAGATCACAGAGTTCAAGGATAAGTTCAAGTCAGATGTAAGATATTTTGCTGGTTTCTTTCGTTTAACGTAATTTGCTAATCAGTTATTTTTCTGATACTGAATATAATTTTACAAAGACACTAATGTCCTACAAAATACATTTGGAGATAAATGTTTAGCGATGTTTGAGAATATTACTTTATAATTTCCACAAACTCATTAACCACTAAGTAAATTCAGAATACTTTTTCTATGATTTTAACATATTTTGTAATTGTTTGACAGCCTTATTATCATTGTTTAACATACTTGTGCACTGAAAACCTTAGTACGTATTTGATGTGGCAGATGTGACTGTGCCAGTTGGTGCTGTACCTTTGTAATTCTGCTTTCAGCATATTTATGACATAATCTTTGCAAATACTGATCAACAGCACATTTCATGTGCATGCCCTAATCTCTGGAATTTAAATTGTTGTCTCCTGGTTATCCACATACACGCTTTAGCATCAAGCTTTTGGAATAATGTGATACCTTCCATCTGAATGTCTGTTTGTCCATTACCGCATCTCACTAACCGCTGGACATATAGTCACAGAACTTTGTAATTATCTTGCTCCTGTGATAACCATCTACGATAGGGGTGATAGGGATGTCATTCTTGGATCCTGTCACTGGAGTCCCTGGCAGGGGGTCAGATGTACAAAGTGCTTAGATATAATGACATTCTCAATTGTTTTTTGATGAGACTTCATATAGTCATAGCATGAAGATGAGTCATAAATTTAACAGATTTTGTGTTGTGACCCTTGACTTGGTCACTGGGGGTTAGGAGGTTGGAATATGCACTTCAAACTGGTGGATTTGTATTGTGACCCTTGCCTGGGTCACTGGGGGTTAGGAGGTTGGAATATACAATTAAAACTGGTGGATTTGTGTTGTGTTTCTTGACTGGGTCACTGGGGGTTAGGGGGGTTGAATATGCATTTAAAACTGGTGGATTTGTGTTGTGACCCTTGCCTGGGTCACTGGGGGTTAGGAGGTTGGAATATGCATTTAAAACTGGTGGATTTGTGTTGTGACCCTTAACTTGGTCACTGGGGGTTAGGGGGTTGGAATATGCAATTAAAACTGGTGGATTTGCAATGGCAAGCTTGTTGAAGTTGTTCTTGTTAAAAAAATTACGATTCTCTATACTTTATATTAAATAGTCAAAGCCTACCAGAAATGAGAGGAGTTTCAGATGTGTGTACAGACTGAAATAGACAAAGCCTACAAGAAATGAGAGGAGTTTCAGATGTGTGTACGGACTGAAATAGTCAAAGCCTACAAGAAATGAGAGGAGCTTCAGATGTGTTTATGGACTGAAATATATTGTGTTTACTGGGTGCTTCACAAGTTGAAGTGAGGAATACACAAGAACATCAGTGTGTGACATCATGGAAATGCTTTGCATAATGTCATGTGTGCACTCTTTGCCTGTGCAAAAGAAGTGTTTCTGCTTTGCATAGAATATTATTTTTTCAATGAATATTTTTAAAGTCATGAATTTGTATTAGGAGACTTTTTTTTTCTTTTGATTTTTGGGAGTTTTGAAATTTGTATTCTCTGTTTAAGTATTACAGAGAGTAAATCATTAAAGAAGCTAGAAAAAGACATCTGGAAAATGAAAGTTTTTGAACTGGACCAATATGCAGATGAAAGCAGTACCATAAGAGATCCTATTACAGTGTTTCTATTGCACTATATTAATTGATTGTTTCAGGGAGAGCATTTGGTGAAGAATGTGTTCCCACAGAAAATCATTGAGCTCGAGGAATATTTTCAGGTATATGATGACGAAAAGTGAAAATCATTGGACTGTATGGTCTTTGCTTTAAGACCTGTAGCTCAGTCTTCTCTTTGTCACTCTTAAGAAATATTCTGGATTTATCTGTCATTTTTAGTTGACATTTCCATATTTTACACAATAAATTATTTTTAGAGTTGCATCCCTTGTGATGTACGAGTCACATTTATGTGGAGGCAGAGAAACATATATTGGCAACTTCAGGGAAAGTTTTACAGCAGCAAAAGTGAAAATGAAAGAAAAAACATCTTGAGGTTTAATGCAATTTTGACATTTTCATCAGAGGCAAATGTTTGCAGAAGTTCTAATTTGGCTCTTTAGGCAAAAGATCTAAATCTGATTACTTGGAACACTTCTCACTGCAGATGCTTTTGAAGTTACTTGGAACACTGCTCACTGCAGATGCTTTTGAAGTTACTTGGAACACTGCTCACTGCATATGCTTTTCTAGTTACTTGGAACACTGCTCACTGCAGATGCTTTTAAAGTTACTTGGAACACTGCTCACTGCAGATGCTTCTGAAGTTACTTGGAACACTGCTTACTGCAGATGCTTTTGAAGTTACTTGGAACACTGCTCACTGCAGATGCTTTTAAAGTTACAGATAAAAACAGATTAAACTGTGTAAAAACTCCACAATCATAGTCAAGCTGTCAATTTCATTAGTAGATTGTGAATTAAAAGCCTGCAGACTAAAGGAAGAAAACGAAGCAAACATTTAATTTTTCTTTAATGGAAAATTAAATAGAAATTTTCGAAGAATCTGGGACCTTGTACTCCCTAAGGATTTGTTTATAGAAATCCCTAAAGAGAGAAAAAAATCAATGATGCATATTCTTGTTTTGTATGTTCATCTTGATCACATTCAAGTGTTAAACCTTCTTAGCCATATTATGTGCAAAGCTACTTTAAATACGATAGACACCTTAAGGTGCTGTTAACAGTGCAGGGATAGTACTCTGTGTACATTCCAAACAAAGTTATAGTACCCTATTACATTCCAAACAAAGTTATAGTGTTCTATGTACATTCCAAACAAAGTTATAGTACTCTATTACATTCCAAACAAAGTTATAGTACTCTATTACATTCCAAACAAAGTTATAGTACTCTGTGTACATTCCAAACAAAGTTATAGTGTTCTATGTACATTCCAAACAAAGTTATAGTACTCTATTACATTCCAAACAAAGTTATAGTACTCTATTACATTCTAAACAAAGTTATAGTGTTCTATGTACATTCCAAACAAAGTTATAGTGTTCTATTACATTCCAAACAAAGTTATAGTGTTCTATGTACATTCCAAACAAAGTTATAGTACTCTATTACATTCCAAACAAAGTTATAGTACTCTGTGTACATTCCAAACAAAGTTATAGTACTCTATTACATTCCAAACAAAGTTATAGTACTCTATTACATTCCAAACAAAGTTATAGTACTCTATTACATTCCAAACAAAGTTATAGTACTCTATTACATTCCAAACAAAGTTATAGTGCTCTATTACATTCCAAACAAAGTTATAGTACTCTGTGTACATTCCAAACAAAGTTATAGTACTCTATTACATTCCAAACAAAGTTATAGTGCTCTATTACATTCCAAACAAAGTTATAGTGTTCTATGTACATTCCAAACAAAGTTATAGTACTCTATTACATTCCAAACAAAGTTATAGTGTTCTATGTACATTCCAAACAAAGTTATAGTACTCTATTACATTCCAAACAAAGTTATAGTACTCTGTGTACATTCCAAACAAAGTTATAGTACTCTATTACATTCCAAACAAAGTTATAGTACTCTGTGTACATTCCAAACAAAGTTATAGTACTCTATGTACATTCCAAACAAAGTTATAGTACTCTGTGTACATTCCAAACAAAGTTATAGTACTCTGTGTACATTCCAAACAAAGTTATAGTACTCTATGTACATTCCAAACAAAGTTATAGTGTTCTATGTACATTCCAAACAAAGTTATAGTACTCTGTACATTCCAAAGAAAGTTACAGTGCTCTGTGTACAGTCCAAACAAAGTTATAGTCCTCTGTGTACATTCCGAACAAAGTTATAGTGCTCTGTGTACATTCCAAACAAAGTTATAGTTAAGTGCAAATCTACTATGTAAAATGTGATGTATGAAGAAAAATCAGAAGTTTTTATTTTTGCACATTACTTTCAAGTTGCTCAGAATCAAAATTATAAAGGCACTGTTATGAAATAAATGTTTGGTTGGTTTTTATATGAATTGTTAACAAATATTACAAGCAGTTTTTATTATGTAAAGTCTCTTTAATATTATTTACAGATTTTTATGCGGGCGGGGGGGGGGGGGGGAGATTGTTTGATATGTTGTTTTGATCCTGTCATCTGTCCATGTGTTCTTTTGTCCATCCTGAGAAGCATCATTGTGCAAAACCCACTTGATGTTAGATAAATAAATTTGGTGGCTTATGTGCATTCATAGGTAGATAACCCGGCCAGGCTTTCAGAAAACTTTCTCAATCTAAGTGCATACTCAACTCAGAATTTGCCTCTGTAAAGTTAATTTTAAAGTCAGTATCTAAATGCTAAGTCCACAATAATTAGCTTGTTTGAAAATGTAGGTTTTGATGCAGTTACCCTATATTGCAGTTTACCAACAATCAGCATGCAAAATTTGAGCACAGTTTTACTTAAAGTTAAGGTCAGATTAATTTGGTTTGGTTTGGCATTTATGGCACAACAACACTTTGAAAGTTATATCATGCAGAGGCAAAGATGCACCACTGCAGGCAATCCTGGCTGATCTGATAGTGGGAATCAAACCCACATTGTGGTACAAGTCTCAGTACTTAATCACTGAGTCAGGTAGAACCTAAAGTGTTTCCACACCAAGGAAGATTGGGTTCATTTTCAAAGTTCCCAAAAATCCACAATTTGTTTCTCATTTAAACTTTCTGCCATTTTAAGTTTTTACCCTCCATGTGTTTATTAGAAGAAAGTGCAAGTCAGATTGATATCTCTTAACAAGTAGATCCCACAATAATTTTATCACCAATCGCTGGAATTTTTTTTGCTTATAAACCAACAAATGCAGAATATTTATGTGTGATAATTTCAGTTATATGCAAGACAGACAAAGTAAATTTTCCAGGTGTGAATAACAAAGCTTTTTTTTATATTCTTTTTGGCTTATATTTGATAGAAGTTATGGATCTAACTTTTCTCCACTTTTATTCTTGTGACTAATAAACTTTTGATGGTCTGTGGTTTTGCCAAAGGTTTCAAACTTATTAATTTGCTTCCTTAATGAGTAGATGTTAACATCCATCTTTGGTAGCAGGTAATAATGATTAATGTTGCCCAGTGACAATATAACATGTTAAATATCTAAAAGAAAATTACAACCTTATAATTTGTTTTGGTAATCATTTATCAAACAGTTATGAGAATTTTCTGTATTGATCGCAAAGTCCAGCTCTTGGTCTCCTGGTTGTACATTATATCAACCAACAGTCCACAGTGTTACTAAGTTTTTATCAACTTACAGCAACATAACTATATTATTAATTGATAAGATCGTTCTGTGGCACAAAAAACATAAAATATTTGCATTGTCATGTACTTTACAACATGTTTTAAGTATAGGGACACATTTACAGTTAGGAATTAAGCAAGGTGGGGGGGGGGGGGGCACAGCAAATGAGTTACTTGCTATTATCTGTTTCTGTACTTTAAAATTGGTCCTTCACTACTGTGATATACTATCATGATAACTGATTTATTGTTCAACCCACTTTTCTTGTACTTACATTTACTGGTGTATCTAATTGGAAAGTATAGATATGACTTTGCTTTATTAACAGTGGTGTGATTTTCATTGAAAATGTGTAAACTTTTTAAAATTTTGTTTTTAAGTTTTGAAAGTCATCTAATGGCATGCTATAGCTTAGAACACTTATTTGATGTAAATATATTTGGTATGGTATGCTATAGCTCAGAACACTTATTTTATGTAAATATATTTTATTATCTTCCATGTTCCACATGTAGACACTGTCCCAGAGTAAAGTCTCAGATGTGAATTGTGACTTAAATATACCAGTTCCAGATCCCATCTTGTTCTATAATGGAGAAGAGGTAACGTATTTTTTGCTATCATTATACAGCTGTGAATATTTGCCTTAAGGTCTTATAATATGAAATTGTATGTTCAGAAGCTGAAAGGTAGTTAAATTTATGACAGTGTCTCCCATACGACTCAGATTCTTCTGTGCAGATGCATTTACATCAATCACCATAGACAAGGGTCCAATACAACCATGGTTATTCAGTTATAAAATAATTCTCAGATTTGAAACATACAAATAGAATATCTTATATGAGTGCTCAGTAAAATGTATGAAATGAGTTGAATAATTCTTTTGCAAACATGGCTTTATTCATGTATTAGGAAAATTACTTGAGTAGAAGATACATATTATATAGTAAATGTATGTGCTGTAAGTGTTCTCAACTAATTTGTGCTAGGTTCATGCTCAAATTTTCTAGGTAGTCATTAAACTTTCTCTGAAATATACTTACATATACATTTATCGAGTGTACCAGAAAAAAGTATTCTTGTTACACCATCAACTTAAACCTTGTAACTCTTATACATCTCTGATAACAAACCCCTCATGAAACTATGGCACGCAGTCACATCTAATTTCAATCTATCAAACCCCTCATGAAACTGTGGCATGCAGTCACATCTAATTTCAATCTATCAAACCCCTCATGAAACTGTGGCATGCAGTCACATCTAATTTCAATCTATCAAACCCCTCATGAAACTGTGGCATGCAGTCACATCTAATTTCAATCTATTTGACTAATGAAGTCATTGGTTACTTTCCAAATTACTCCTCTTGTAGCATGAACTCCACTTGGGAAAACCTTAGGATACATACATGTACATGAGGCTTTGGAAAATGATCAACATTGCACAGCAATTATAATTGTAGCTAACCTGGCAGGTATGTCCCTGTGTCCATCATGCATCTGTCAACAGTTGCCTCTTCAACTTCTAAAAAAC
This sequence comes from Margaritifera margaritifera, assembly GCA_029931535.1. Lineage (NCBI taxonomy): Eukaryota > Metazoa > Mollusca > Bivalvia > Unionida > Margaritiferidae > Margaritifera > Margaritifera margaritifera. Next base: position 2,040,699 of record JAQPZY010001572.1, on the reverse strand, counting down.
CACCAAACCAATTTCACCCAAACTTGGAAGATGTATCCTGGCATGAAGGCCTTTCAGGTTTGTACATATGATGCCAATCCACCATCAAATATAGCTGCTGTTACTAAAATTATAAAAACATTTAAATGACTATTTAAAAAACACTTCAAAGAATTTGACCAAATTTAACAGAAAGCATCCTTGCATAGAGGGCAGTTTGTGCATATGGTCACCATTACTGTATAATCTACATGGCTGAAAGAGAAACCTGCTCAGAAAAATTTGACCAAATTGGACAGAAAGCATCCCGCCATATAGGGCTTTCAAGTTTATATGATGTTTATCTGACATCAAATATGGCTGCCGTTAATGAAAAAAATGAAAAACCTTTAGACTATTTGTATGAAACTTGCATACCAGAATTTGACCAAACTGGAGAGAAAGCATTCTGGCATGAAGGCCTTACAAGTTTGTTCATCTGCCATCAAATATGGCTTCCATTACTAAAAATAGACGAACCCTTAGATGTCTTGTCAGAAACTGCTTTGCAGAATTTGACCAAATTGGACAAAAAGTGTTCTGGCTTGAAGGCCTTACAAGTTTATAGAAATCATGTTGATTTGCCATTAAATATGGCCACCATTAGAAAAAATAGCAAATCCTTTGAAAGATTTGTCTCAAAAACCACTCAGAAGAATTTGACCAAATTGAATTGGAAGCATTATGGAAGGAGAGGCTTTAAGTCTGTACAAATGATGCTGATCAACAATCAAATATGGCTGCTGTTACTAAAAAATAGTATGTATGTCATATCATTTTATGGCACCTCAGCACAATAGTGGCTATTTGGTGCCATCTAAACATAAAGTTTGACAAATGTAAAATTGAATTGTACAGAAATTTAGGAAATAGGTATATACATGAAGTACAACAAGATAAAATATAACAGTAAAGATGTTAAAATTTTGTTAAATATATATACAATGAAAGATAAAGGTAACACATGTAAAATCTTTAAAACATATGATCATAATTTGTTATATAAACTGCACTCCCTCGGAAAGTCCAAAATTTTCTTGGGTGGAACATCATCATAAAGTTTCTTCAAGCAGTTCATGTCAAAATACTTATGTCTCGCAGGGTGGAAGTCGACACGCTTGATAAGAATATGTTCCACTGTCAGTGGACACTGGCATGGTATGCACTCTGGTCGCAGTTCGCCCTTCTGTTGGTATGCACGAGTTAGGTGTTTGTGTCCAATATGTGATCAGCACAATACCACCTCATCTGTGTGATTTGTTCCATGTACTAAAAACAGAAAATCATATAAGCAACCTTATCACACTTAACAGAAGTTTATCAATTTTGAATGAAAGCATCCCGTCATTGAGGTCTTTCATTATTGGGCAAATGATGCCAATGTGCCATCAGATATAGATAAAGATATCAAAAATAGAGAAACCTTGAAACATTTATTCCAAATAGAAAAATCTTGAAACAGTTGTTTTTATAACATATGCAATCAACAACATTGGAAGAAATTTCAACAGAAAGCATCCTACTGATCCATATTTCTTGGCCAAATTCTCATGCATTTTGTTATTAGGCAGATGTGCAACAGATGAACAATCTTAAACCCACTTGGACCTCCTGTTATTGTTGATCTTGCCATGATCAATTAAGTAATTTTTCAATTAGCATTGTTTCATTTCAAATGGAATGATCCACCTGATTAGATGCCACATTGAATTTGTTTTCCCCTTGATAAAACATGGGTCATATCCAAGTCAACAGTTCCTTTATGTATCAATCAACACATCCAAGTTTAATTAAATTAAATTGGCCACTTGTCTGTGTGAGTTTCATTGTGAAAAAAAAACAAATCCCAGAGAATTTATGTGACGTAGCCTGCATTTAACCGGACAAGTAATTGAGAGTTACTGCCCTTTTGTCAGTCTTCAGCACTCAAGGATCATTTTTGGCTATACAGAGTTTGAAGATAAACAAAAAAATAGCATCAACATTCATTTGTTTTTGATTTTTGGTCTTACTGATTTTGAAGATAAACAGGAAAAAAAGACCCCCTTCATTTGACTTTTAGTCTGAAGCCCCATAATATTATGAAAGACCTCTAAAATGTCATTTACAGGTGTAATTAGATTTGAATCCCCATAATATTATGAAAGACCTCTAAAATGTCATTTACAGGTGTAATTAGATTTGAATCCCCATCATATTATGAAAAACCTCAAAAATGTCATTTACAGGTGTAATTAGATTTGAACCCCCATAATATTATGAAAGACCTCTAAAATGTCATTTACAGGTGTAATTACATTTGAATCCCCATATTATTGTGAAAGACCTCTAAAATGTCATTTACAGGTGTAATTAGATTTGAATCCCCATAATATTGTGAAAGACCTCTAAAATGTCATTTACAGGTGTAACCAGATTTGAATCCCTATAATATTATGAAAGACCTCTAAAATGTCATTTACAGGTGTAACTAGATTTGAATCCCCATAATATTATGAAAGACCTCTAAAATGTCATTTACAGGTGTAGTTAGATTTGAATCCGCATAATATTATAAAAGACCTCTAAAATGTCATTTACAGGTGTAATTAGATTTGAATCCCCATAATATTATGAAAGACCTCTAAAATGTCATTTACAGGTGTAATTACATTTGAATCCCCATATTATTGTGAAAGACCTAAAATGTCATTTACAGGTGTAACTAGATTTGAATCCCCATAATATTATGAAAGACCTCTAAAATGTCATTTACAGGTGTAACTAGATTTGAATCCCCATGATATTATGAAAGACCTCTAAAATGTCATTTACAGGTGTAACTAGATTTGAATCCCCATAATATTGTGAAAGACCTCTAAAATGTCATTTACAGGTGTAACCAGATTTGAATCCCCATAATATTATGAAAGACCTCTAAAATGTCATTTACAGGTGTAACTAGATTTGAATCCCCATAATATTATGAAAGACCTCTAAAATGTCATTTACAGGTGTAATTACATTTGAATCCCCATATTATTGTGAAAGACCTAAAATGTCATTTACAGGTGTAACTAGATTTGAATCCCATTAATATTGTGAAAGACCTCTAAAATGTCATTTACAGGTGTAACTAGATTTGAATCCCCATAATATTATGAAAGACCTCTAAAATGTCATTTACAGGTGTAGTTAGATTTGAATCCCCATAATATTATGAAAGACCTCTAAAATGTCATTTACAGGTGTAACTAGATTTGAATCCCCATAATATTGTGAAAGACCTCTAAAATGTCATTTACAGGTGTAATTAGATTTGAATCCCCATAATATTGTGAAAGACCTCTAAAATGTCATTTACAGGTGTAATTAGATTTGAATCCCCATGATATTGTGAAAGACCTCTAAAATGTCATTTACAGGTGTAACTAGATTTGAATCCCCATAATATTATGAAAGACCTCTAAAATGTCATTTACAGGTGTAACTAGATTTGAATCCCCATAATATTATGAAAGACCTGTAAAATGTCATTTACAGGTGTAATTAGATTTGAATCCCCATAATATTATGAAAGACCTCTAAAATGTCATTTACAGGTGTAATTAGATTTGAATCCCCATAATATTGTGAAAGACCTCTAAAATGTCATTTACAGGTGTAATTAGATTTGAATCCCCATGATATTGTGAAAGACCTCTAAAATGTCATTTACAGGTGTAACCAGATTTGAATCCCCATAATATTATGAAAGACCTCTAAAATGTCATTTACAGGTGTAGTTAGATTTGAATCCTCATAATATTATGAAAGACCTCTAAAATGTCATTTACATGTGTAATTAGATTTGAATCTCAATAATATTATGAAAGACCTCTAAAATGTAATTTATAGGTGTAATTAGATTTAGTTGGCTGAGTTCATAGTACTTTCAATGCTGCTTGGTGGAAGTTTCTGGGGTGGGCAGTAAACACCAATGTTGAGAAAGAAAAAAAGATAGATTTAATAGCTTTACTAACATCGATGAATGTTCAAAATCTATCCAAATACATTTAATGAATATTCTAATAGGAAAATTTGGTTTCATTCCTAGCTATGGCAGCAGAGAGCATTGATTGGCTGAAATCTTGGGTGAGATTATATGTGTGCCATGACTTTACGGGATTTATTACCAGCGGTTTATCTGAAGTACACGGATTTGGAAGCATTCCGTAGTTTTATAAAATTGACCATGGGTTAAATTTATCATTAGAGAGATACCCATTGTTTATCCCCATGTATCTCCCTTATTATCTATAGCGATGTCAAGAAAGAATGATTGAAGGGAACATTTGTGATACAAAAATATGTTTGTGCCAACCTGGTTCAAGATTTTGTTCATTTTGAAAAACTTTCAAAGTTAGTACATATCAGGAAAAACAGATAAGTGATTGTTCTCTAGTCTCACCATTGATTATTATTTGGAACATGTTTGTTAGTTCCTTACTTCAGAAATGTTTCCAATTTGCCTATGCCTGTCTTGAGTGTGGCATATTTTGTTATGACAATGTTAGTGCATCTATCTGTCCATTAACATTTGCTTGTCTGACTCATATTTTTGTAACAGTTGGAGAGATTTTCATGAAACTTTGCCAAATTATATATATCATGACTTTACACCATGTTTTATACCATAGCCATGCTACCTGCCTCAAGGTAAATGTCACTGCAAGAGAAAATGTAATTCTGTAACTTCTGTCCTTGTATGGAGTTTTAAACCACTAAAGATATTTTATTGAAACTTGGTGCAATATATATCCTGCCTTGATGTTCACTGGTACCCATCCTAAGTTAACAAGCCAGTATCATAGGCCATTAACTAGTAAATCTGTGTCTTCTGATTAGCCAGTGATATTATTCACACAACGGTGTGGAAACTTCCCCCTGAACTGCTGTGATTGGTTGGTAACTTCATGTCAGTGTATTGCATCATGGGAAAAGAGTATGGTAATTCTGTATTGTCGTGAAAGATGGAGGATGATAGTTATCTGCAGGCTCATGAACACCAGAAGTATGATGCAGTGAGGCCTTGATGGTGTGTCATGTATCATAGCTGTGCCTCATTGTCAAGGTCATGGCAAGGGAAAAGGTAATTCTGTATTTTATATCTGGTCTGGAGGATAACTTTTGGACCACTAAAGATATTTAATGAAACTTTGCCCAAGTATATATCATGGCTTGATGGCATATCACATACTACAGCCTTGCCCACTGAGTTAAAGTCAAGATCACGGCAAGCGAAAATGTCATTCTGTGACTTGTATCTTGTCTAGTGTATAATTTTTGCACCACTGAAGATATCTGTCTGCCTCAAGGTGAAGGTCACAGCAAGGAATAATGTATCTCTAATTTGTATCCTTGTTTGGAGTACAATTTTGGAATATTTTAATATTTTAATGAAATATTTATCCAGTTATATATCATGACTAGAAAGTATGTCACATACCATAGCCAAACCATCGTGGTACTCTTGTAGGGATAAGGTAACAAGATGGCCATACTGTGTGTACTGTTTGTGGTAGGGATAAGGTAACGAGATGGCCATACTATGTGTACTGTGTGTGGTACTCTTGTTTTCAGTATGGTTTTTGTGGAGTTCAATATTGTGAAATCTTGGGGGATTGTCTTGCACTGGTGAGAGGGGAGGTGGTATGATTGTCAGTGGGTGAAATATGCTCAGAACAGGCTTGCCCAGCAATTGCTTTTACTAATACCTTTTTTCCATTCTCGGACAAGCATGAAAATTGTATTCATGTTAATGGTCTTTATATTTGATCTGACATTGGATGAGTTCACATGTGATGTGGTGATTTCTGAACAAGCCACTGTTACAAAAACCTCCAGAGTGCTTCCTTAAGCCAATGATGTAACAGGAATGGAAAAGGGCTGACTGTGACAATTTCCATTCTGGATTTGTGTTCAATTCATCTCTATTCGTTACCCATTATTACTTTGCATTTTCTTTCTAACTTCCCTCTTTGTCTGAAAATTTTCTTTTGAAACTAAGAAATGTTTTATTATTAAATTATGCATTTCTGCATAGTCCCTTGTTAGGTGATTTTGATAACTATCTGCGATTTTTGCAGTCGCTGGTGCAGACATAGTCCCTGCTCTTAGTTTATCACATTTTACTTAAGCTTTCTTTCTGTCCACTTTTTCAATTCCAACTGTTTTTGCTGAAATTCCTATTGGTACCAAGATCAACAGAAGCATCATAATCCAGTTTTAATATGCAAAAAGTTTTTTTGGGGGGGGTTTTAGCAGCACCTTTTAACAAATATTGGCTACAGCATGCCTAGGAAGTGGAAGCTACGTGCCTTTCCCAAGGTAACACAGAGGCAGCTGGCCTGGGTGGGTATTTAACCTGCAAACCATGGTTTACGATTCTGATGCTCTACCAAGTGGACTACTGCGGCTCACTGCAAAAGGTGGAGCAACTATTGCCAATGCATTTTTATATTTCTGACGCTTGGTTTTTTTGTTTCTTTTAAGAAATGAATTTTAAATTTTATTTGCAGCCTCCCCCTGGTAAAAAGAGAAAACTAGATGCATTGAATAGTATTGTTGGTGACAGTGATACTCCAGGTAAATATAACTTTAACTTGTACAGTTTATAAACTCTTAACCGTCACTATTGCTAAATCATAGGAAAACTGTAGGTTGGTCATTAGTTGTATAATGTAGGCAGGTAGATGATGAATGGTTTATATATCATTCACATTCTTGGCCTTGTTCATTAGACGTTATTAATAAACAATAAAAAAAAATACAAATACACAATTAAGGTAGTCCACATTTGTTAAATCAACAATTACTGTGCAGCTCAAAATGACATCACCATTTTTTTCCTAGGCGTATTGTAGTGCTATGTGACATCAGACGTAAAATGACATGATTGCAACTTTCTTTCTCTTATTAAATGATGAAAAAGAAAATTTCTTTTCAGTAATTTATGACATACCATAAATCTGTTGCACATGCTGTCTGTTTAACAAACCTGATGTGTTCTCGATAATTGTGTCCAGGGCTGATACATTTTTTATGATCCACACGACCAGGCTATGTAGTTTTTAAAAATGTACTTTTCCCACCTACCTATTCGCTTGTCCAAAAATTTCAGTCACTTACAGAGATTTGAGGAGATGTATGCACTTACAGCCATAGAAAGAACAAAAGAAATAATGTACAACATATTTATTTGTTCAAAGGGTCTAATTTGTCAAATACATAGGTTGATATTATTCTATTTTTTACTTATATATGTTTCAGTAGCTGGATTTCTCTGTCACGTAGTTGTGTCACATGTTACATTTTTTGCTCCCATATTGTCTGCCTTGTTTGTTTGGAGAAATAGATATCTCAGACTAAGTGGCAGCCATATTTTTTATCCCTCACTTTCAAGTGAATTTTCTTGTCTGAATCTTCCTTACTACCTAACCGTCCTTACAAAAATAATGTTGTAAACTCATCTTATCCATATAATAAAGATTACTTTGCTTGGCAACTACTTCTAAAGTAATTACAACTTACAATTTGTCAATAAATATAAACAGACAGCTCCTTGATTAGAGTGTTTCGCTTCAAATGCAATTTTGCACATGAAAGTTGATTCTCTATATAATCAGTTATAAATAAAAGAGTCATTACTCTCATTTAATCTGTTTATAAAGAAAACCAATACTGATGTCAGTAAACTGCTTATTATTAATTTAATTGCATTGACTCACTGGATTTAAATCAAAGGGTGATCTTGTGAGTATCTGGGTTCAGTTAACAATACAGCAAGGCCATTTAAAAAAACACTGCTAAATTAATCATATTGGATTTGTTTTGATTTAGCTGTTTTTACTGACTGATAATTTGGATGCTTAGCCCACTATGCAGTCAAGTGGTATTAGAACACATGCACATGTCACAGTTATCAATGACTGCTTACGGTAGGTGTAATATATCTTAGGATGTGAATGAATAAATGGAGAGTGGTAGATTTAAGCATTCAGTATGCCGGGGGCGAGGGGGGGGCCTTAAATAACCATATAATGTGATTGAAGCATTAAAGTTAGCACTTGCCTATCTTGTTTTAAAATGGGAAAAATGCACCTGTCCAGGACAAGCGCCTTGGGAAATTTTACTTGTCCGACTTTGAAAATAAGTAGTCTGGGACATTGGGCTATGGGATTTGATCAGCCTTGGTATCATACTGAAAAATGTCATCAACCAACATACCTTTTATTGTGTATTTGATAAGACGATTTTAAACATGTGCAAATTTGTTGAAATTAAATACTCATTTAGCTCCAATTTTATAGGTAATTAGTAATAGGGTACTTTTTCCCATACATTTCTATGTAATGACCCTTTCTTGTGAGTAGATATTCAACTAAGAGTAAGACACAACCTATAAATTGTAAGTGATTTTAGATTGCTTGGACCTTTAACTTTGTATAAATATCAATTTTTAAAAAAGTAAAAAAATATCCATTTCACAAGTGATCATCGTAAAGCAGTATGTCTTTGCTAGGATTTATTTACCTTTACAAGTTATATATTAATTATATATGAAATTTTTATTATACCCCCTCCTCTATAGATGTGGGGGTATATAGTAATCCTTGTGTCCTTCTATCCATCCTTCTGTGTGACGCACAATCTTGGTAGCACAACTAGTCCCACAGTTTTTGATGAATTGCCAAATATTATGATCATCACCTTAAGATGCACACATCAATCAATCAATTTGCCCTGCAATTTTTGTTACAGTTGTTGCCATGTGTTGTAGCGGTGCATGACAATCTTGTAATTGTAAGTAGTCCCATGCTTTTTTAGCTCCGCTGTTCATAGACCAGAAGAGCTTATAGGATGGTTCCGTCATCCATCCATCCATCCATCAGTTAGCACAAGTTTGTTATCATTACTACTACTAAACTAAATAGAGGATTGCCACGAAAGTTTACACACACATTCATCCTATGGTCTAACTGGTCCTAAATGAAAACCATGAAACTTTACACACACATTCATCCTATGGTCTAACTGGTCCGAAATGAAAATGGAGCCGCTCGGACATTCAGTATATATGCCACAGCAGCCATCTTGAAAATTTTGTTATTGTTACTCTTTCTGAATGGCTGGTCATATCAACATGATATTTCACTAAAAGACTTCTTATGATGTCTACTTAGTCTTAGCTGAAAATGGTGCAGATCTAACATCCAATATGGCTGTCACAGCAGCTGTCTTGAAAGTCTTCTTGTTGCTTCTCCAGAACAGAAAATCATATTGACATGGGGTTTTCACCAGAAGACTTCTTATGATGTCTAGTTGGTACTAAATGAAATTGGTGCTGATCTGATATCTAATCTGGCCACCACAGCAGCCATCTCGAAAATCTTGTTATTGCTAATCCTCCTGAGCAGAAGGTCATATTGACATTGGGTTTTCACTTCTTATGATATGTAGTTGTTATGATATGTAGTTGTTATGATATGTAGTTGTTATGATATGTAGTTGGGCCTAAATGAAAATGGTGCTGATCTAATGTCCAAGATGGCTATCATAACGGCCATCTTGAAAATCATGTTATCACAACTCCTCCTGAATGGCTGATCATATCAACATATGGTTTTCACTGATAGACTTCTTTTGATGTCTAGTTGGTGCTAAATGAAAACGGTGCCAATCTGATGTCCAATATGTCTGCTGTGGCAGCCATCTTGAAAATCTTGTTATAGCTGCTCCTGAATGGAAAGTTATTGTGACATGGGGTTTTCACCAGAAGACTTCTTATGATGTGTAGCTGGTCCAAAATGAAAATGGTGCTGATGTCTAATATGGCCACCATAACTGCCATGTTGAAAATGTTGTTATTGCTACCCCTCCTGAATGGATGATCATATCAACATTATCAACATGGAGTTTTCACTAATGACTTCTTATGACGTCTAGTTGGTGCTAAATAAAAATGGTGCCCATCTGATGTCTAATATGGCCACTACTGTGACCATCATGAAAATCTTGTTATTGCTGCTACTCCTGAATGTATTTTTGCATCAACATGGGAGTTTCACTGTAAGACTTGTTATGGTGTCTAGTTGATCCTGGATGAAAATGGTGCTGATTTTATATCTAATATGGCCACCACAGCATCCACCTTGAAAATATTGTTATGGCTACTCCTAAAAAAAAGTCATATTGACATGGGATTTTCACCAGAAGACTTCTTATGATGTCTAATTATCCAGAGTGAACATGGTGCCGCTTGCACATCCAATATGGCTGCCACTGCTTCAGTCTTGAGAATCTTGTTATTGCTACTCCTCCTGAATGAATGGTCATATCAACATGGGGCTTTAACTAAAGGCTTCCTGTGATGTCTGGTTGGTCCTAAACAAAAACGGAGCTGCTCAGACATCCAATATGGCCACCACAGTGGCCATCTTGAAAATCTTGTCACTACTTTTCCTGAATGAATGATGACATCAGCATGGAGTTTTCACTGAGAAGACTTCTTATGATGTCTAGTTGGTCATAAATGAAAATATTGCCAATCTGACCTCCAGTCTGGAAAATCTTATACCTACTTCTCCTAGATGGCTGGTCACATCAACACTGTGCTTTCACCAGAAGACTTATGATGTCTAGTTAGTTCAAAGTGGAAATGGTGCGCATCTGACATCTAATATGGCCACCATGGCAGCCAGCTTGAAATTATGTTATTGTTACTCCTCCAAAACAGACCTACCAACATGGGGTTTTCACCATAAGACTTCTTGTAATGTCTTGTTGGTCTTAAATTAAAATGGTACTGATCTGACGTCCAGTATGGCTACCATGGTGGCCATCTTGAAAATCTTGTTATCACTACTCCTCTTAAATGGAAAGTCATTTTGACATGGAGTTTTCATCAGAAGAGTTCTTATTTTTGTCTAGTTGGTCCTAAATGAAAATGATGCAAATTGACCCTCAATATGGCCACCATGAGGGACATTTTAAAACTATTGTTATCTCTACTCCTCCCAAATGGATGGTATATCAACATGGGGTTTTCACCAACAGACTTCTTATGATACCTAGTTGTCCTCAATGAAAATGGTGCCTCTCGTACATCCAATATGGCTGCCATGATGGCTGTCATGAAAATATTACTGTCGCTACAATCCCTGAATGGATGGTCATATTGACATGGGGGTTTTCACCAAAAGACTTCTAATGATGTTTACTTGGTCCTGAATGAAAATGGTGCCAATCTGACATCCAGTATGTCCACCACAGCAGCTAGTTTGGACATCTTGTTATTGCCGAAGAATACCAGAGATGGTTTCAATACTCGGCAGTTAAAAGGAAGATATGGTCTTATCTTGAATTCCTGGAAATACATTTTGCCTAGTAGAGTGTCAGTCTCTTCGAGGAACTCTTTTTATTTTTTACCACAGCATTTGATTTCTATAGAAATTGGAAATCTGCAAAATTTTACAAGAAATTGTATATTTTCTATCCAGTCTTTCTCCTTCGTTCATATTTAATATCTGTCATAAATACAGGCTCTAAAGTGATGGTGCTACCAAATGGACCAGTTCCATGCAACATGAAAATTATGGAAATTGCCGAGAAAATAAAGCCATACACCCGAGACCTCATTGACCACTCTAACACAGTAAGTTGAATACAGTACAATAATTGCATATACTAAAGATATATGTTGTTTTATCACATGACCACTCTAACACAGTAAGTTGAATACAGTACAATAATTGCATATACTAAACAAGTATGATGTTTTATCACATGACCACTTTAACACAGTAAGTTGAATACTGTAACAATAATTGCATATACTAAACAAGTATGATGTTTTATCACATGACCACTCTAACACAGTAAGTTGTATACTGTACAGTAATTGCATATACTAAACAAGTATGAGGTTTTATCACATGGCCACTCTAACACAGTAAGTTGAATACTGTAACAGTAATTGCATATACTAAACAAGTATGATGTTTTATCACATGATGACTGCAATACTTTTTTTCATATACCATATTTTCTGTTTTCAAATACCAAAATGTTTTTACCAAATTAATTTTGTATTCCCTGTAATTTTCGTACATCATTGCAGACACAGTTGTAGTTCTCGTATGATAAAACAAGACAGACAGATTTAATGCCATTTTTGGAAAGTGGAGGAATGGTTTGCTGATCATCAGAAATAGCCTCAACAAGTCAAATTGTCGAAAAATGTGACAACCACACTTTGCTGTTCATTATGTCGCTGACACTGACATAACGAATAACATTTGTTTAAACTATAATACTGGCCAATAGGGAAGAAATCTCAACTGTTAAAACATTAAATGAATATCACTTTATTAAAAGAATATGTCACTTTATTACAAGAATATGTCACTTTATTAAAAGAATATGTCACTTTATTAAAAGAATATGTCACTTTATTAAAAGAATGTCCCTTTATTAAAATAATGTCACTTTATTAAAAGAATGTCACTTTATTACAAGAATATGTCACTTTATTACAAGAATATGTCACTTTATTGAAAGAATATGTCACTTTATTACAAGAATATGTCACTTTATTGAAAGAATATGTCACTTTTTGAAAAGAATATGTCACTTTATCATAAGAAAAAACCATTAAAGCCGAAGCCTTCACCTCAAAAATGTTGTTTAACACCTAGCTTTGTGGATTATATGAGAACCTGCACCTGGTCATGTGACCAGTCACATATTTATGAAATAGCTTTTTGGGATATTAACTTTTTTTTTTTTAAATCTTGCGCAAAACAGATCCCTATTTTTGTGTTTTATATATTGTTATGAATTTATAAGTATTATAATGCAATTAAATTTGCAATTAGTCTTATAAATTTAGGTTCCGGACGACACGAACAGGAATCAGTTCATTGATTTTATTTTTAATATTTAGATCTGATCTTCTTCTTTCCCTCTCGCTACTGAAATATAATGTTTTGCTTTAAAAATCTGGAAAATTACAGTCAAGATTCATCCTTTCACATCTATTATCATTTTTTTCTTGTTTTTATTCAGTGACAAACTCGGAAACCAGTCTGAGTAATATTTAAACAGATTTTGTATGAACAGTGGATAACGGTCCAGTTTAGGAGATTAAACGTAGTGGATGTTTGCTTCATATGTGAAGTTGTGTTTTCTAATATGCTTGCATTTTCTTGTGGACTGAAATAATTTTGGACAAAGTTAGCAAGTAATGTCTTTTTTCATTCAATATTGTACGTGTATAGTGTGATTACTTTAGTGTGTGACTTAAGGGGTAGCCTTATATCATGTGGATTTGGTAGCTTGGGTTTGGATTTTTATTCATTTGTTTTTGGACACTATTAAATATTTTGGTATGTTTATGGACAGTAGATATATTATTTTTGGACGTAAAAAAACCCCCCAAAAATCTGGTAATTTTTTCGGTTATTTAACATCATAATGACACTTTGACTTCATAAAAGGTAAGGACATAATGTCCAGTGTTACGACTCTATGGTCTAAGAAAAATGTAACAGAAAGAAAGTGAAACCAACAAATCAAGTAAAAATCAACAAGCAATTTATTACTAGATAATTAAAATGAAAAATCAAAAAGTCACTTACAGTAATGTGTTTTGAAATCCTAATAATCCAATAAGAATGATTGTTCTTATCACAAGTCCTAAATATAGAATGTTCCGAATTCACAGCTGTGTCCTTGAATGTTATGATGTGCTAATGGTCTCCAAAGTCCTGATGTACTAGAAATCTTGATGTGCTGATGTCAAAATGAAGTATTCCAAAATCTCTGAATAAGTTCAGTTAAATTCCAAAATCATTAATTAAAAATCCAAAATCCAAAAGTTTATGAGCACTGTTATAATCCAATGAATATTTAAAATAATTCCTCTCTTAGAATTTGGAATGAATTTTCACAACTGTAATAGCTCTTTACAAGACTGATGGTAATGTCAAAACTGAATAAATGTCCACCAAACATTGTATATATATAGATTGGTCACATGACAGAATGTTCTAGAACATGTGTCATCTTAATGGAATTTTACTTGTAAACAACAATCAACCTTGACCTTCAAATTGAGAAAACATATTGATCAAAACAACCTAATTCAAGGACACTAGTTAAACATGTTTTTCCTGATAACATTAAGATTTAAGCAAATATTAAAGTGAAGAAACATTTATAATTTCCTAAAATATTTATAATATTATATAAACATCATACATAACACCTCCCCTCATAAAGAAAAAGAAAGATTTATATAATAAAGCTTTCTTTTGAATATACATCTAATACTATAATAACCAAAATTACATAAGAACATGTTTTATGATACTGGACTTAATTACATCAAGCAATATTAGATTTCTAGGCACGTGAGAGTGCATCTGCAATCACATTGTCTTTTCCCCTGATGTGTTTGATGTCAGTGTTATATTCCTGCAATATCAAACTCCATCTCAATAATCTCCGATTTTTATCTTTCATTTTGTTGATGAAAGTAAGGGGATTGTGATCACTGTACACAATAATTGGAGAAAGAGCTGAGGTAACATACACTTCAAAATGCTGTAAAGCCAATATCAAAGCCAAACATTCCTTCTCAATTGTGGAATAATTTTTCTGGTGCTTGTTTAGTTTTTTAGAAAAATAACACACAGGGTGATCCACACCACTTTTGTCTTCCAGAATCAATACTCCACCAACCCCTACATCACTTGCATCAACAGATAATTTAAATGATTGGCTAAAATTTGGTGCAGAAAGAACTGGTGCATTCTTAAGCATGGCCTTTAACTTTTCAAAAGATTCCTGACACTTGTCAGACCAATAAAATTTGGCTTTCTTACTCAATAAACTTGTCAAAGGTTCAGCAATTTTGGAAAAATTGGAACAAAATTTCCGATAATATCCAGCCATACTTAGAAATCGCATCAGTTGCTTTTTACAAATTGGAGCTTGAAATTCAGAGATAGCTTTGACCTTAGCTTCTATAGGTTTAACTTGACCTTGTCCCACAATATGTCCTAAAAATGTGACACAAGCATTGCAAAACTCACTTTTGCTCAAATTAATTGTCAGATTCGCATCGCTGAGTCGATCAAAGAATTTTCGAATGGTTTCCAAATGATCTTCCCAGGTGTTGTTGTAGATAATGACGTCATCGATATAAGCGTCACAATTATCAAGACCAAATGTTATCATGTTCATCAGACGTTGAAACGTTGCAGGCGAATTTTTCATTCCAAACGGCATGACTTTATATTGATAAAGTCCATCTGGAGTTGCAAATGCTGAAATTTCTTTTGCCCTTTCCGTCAGTGGAATTTGCCAGAATCCTTTTAAAAGGTCAAACTTGGTGACATATTCCGCATTTCCAATTTTATCAATGCAATCGTCCATTCTTCGGATTGGAAATGAATCAGTTTTGGTGACACTGTTGACTTTTCTATAGTCAGTACACATACGGAATGTATTATCTGGCTTGGGAACAAGAATACATGGTGAACTCCAGTTACTTTTACTTGGTTCTATGAAATCATTCTCCAGTAGATACTGAATTTCTTTCTTCAGATAGTTCTGTTTGAGAGGATTCATCCTATAAGGATGCTGTTTCACAGGCGCAGAATCTACAATGTCAACGTCATGATAAATTTTACTTGTTCGTGTTGGAACATCAGGAAACAAGTGCTCATATTCATGTAATAGCTGTTTTAGTTCACTTATTTCCTGTTGTTGTAGATGTGAAAGTTTCTGGTTTAGGTTGTTCAATATTTCTGAATTCCGAAGATTGGTTATACCAGAGTCACTATAGTCTGATCGTATTCCATCGTTGATATCTTCACTGTGTGGGACAGGTACAACTAAATTAACTGAATAATTAGCTGGGCTATCTCTGTCAAAATATTCCTTTAACATATTTATATGACAAAGTTGTTTCTGTTTCCGTCTCCCAGGAGTGTTAATGATATAATTTAAGTCATTTACTTTCTTTTCAACGGTATAAGGACCATAAAATTTAGCCTGAAGAGGATTCTGAGGTATGGGAAAGAGAGCCAGAACTTTGTCACCAGGTTTAAAACTCCTTTCCTGTGAATTTCTGTCATACTTTAATTTCATTTTTGACTGGGTAGTGTGAAGATTAGTTCTTGCTACTTCACAGGCCTTTGACAACTTTTATTTGAAATCAGAAACATAATCAAGAAGATTAATCTTTGAGTCTTCATTTGAAAGAAGTTTCTCTTTCAATAATTTCAATGGTCCACGGACAGTATGACCAAAAACTAGTTCAAAGGGACTAAAACCCAACGACTCTTGAACTGATTCCCTAACAGCAAACAACAACAAATGAACACCCTCATCCCAATCCTTTTCTGTATCAAAGCAATATGATCGAATCATATTCTTCAAAGTTTGATGAAATCTTTCCAAAGCACCTTGACTTTCAGGGTGATAGGCAGAAGATTTAAACTGTTGGATGCCTAATTCATGCATAACTTGTTGGAAAATTCCAGACATAAAATTTGACCCTTGATCTGACTGGACAGATTTGGGAAGGCCAACAAGTGTAAAAAACTTCACCAAAGCTTTCACAATAGTTTTAGTTTTTATATTTCTCAGAGGAATTGCCTCTGGAAATCTTGTAAATGCACACATGATGGTCAACAAGTATTGGTTGCCTGACTTGGTTTTGGGTAAAGGACCAACACAGTCTACTATTATTCTACTAAATGGTTCATCAAATGCAGGAATAGGTTGCAGATGAGCCTTAGGTATCTTCTGATTGGGTTTTCCTACCATTTGACAAGTGTGACAAGATCTGCAGTATTTAGAAACATCACTTTTGAGTTTCGGCCAAAAAAAATGATTCAAGATCTTGTGATAAGTCTTACGGACTCCTAAATGACCAGCTAAAGGAGTTTCATGGGTTAAATTAAGAATTTCCTGTCGATATGACTTAGGAACAACAATTTGATAGCTCACTGACCACTCGTCACCAGCGAGTACATCAGGTGGTCTCCATTTCCTCATAAGGACCCCATTTTTCACAAAGTAACACACTGGAACTTGTGTGGCTTCAGTTTCACTAATAGCCCTCTGAAACAAACAAGATATCTCGCGATCTTGCTCCTGTTCAACAACAAGGGATTGTCGTTTGTCATCCTGATTAGAACAAAGAGAATGAGTTGCCAAAAGAGGATCACTGTGATCAATACCATTTGATTGATCAATACCTGAGGAAAAAGTGACCTCATCAAAAAACTGACCAATACATGTGTCAGCTAAAGGAATAATATCCTGATCAACATCACTCTCAAGAGCTCTTTTTGCCATAGCTCTAGTAACTGCACAAGCAGGGTACAAATCAGGGATTTCAGTTTCGACAGGATCAACTTTCTGATCCAAACAAGGCTTGTCAGTTACAAGTGGATTAACCACAACCTTATCTCCAGCTAGGTCATTGCCTAGTAATAAATGAACACCCTCTATGGGTAAAGAAGTCACTGCCCCAACAGTCACAGGTCCAGAAACTAAGTCTGATGCCAAATTTACACAATGGAGAGGAACATTTACAAAGCCGCACTCTACTCCCTGAACAAGAACACTTTCACTTGAAGAAGACTCCTCAGACAAAGGCAAAGTACCTGATAATAAAAGACTCTGAGAAGCTCCAGTGTCCCTTAATATTTTAATTGGGATATGTTTGGCAGAATCACCAATAAGTGATATAGAACCTTCTGACATGAATGGTTCATAAGCCTCCAAAATAGAATCAGACTGGGGTTTGTTTGACCCAACAAATGTATTGCTTTTAATACAAGACCGTGACCTTGACCTCGTAGAAATAAGAGCATTTGGAAAAGCTCTGTCTTTACTCTGTTGCTTATTTTTCAACTTGAAGCAATCAGAAATAACGTGCCCTTTCGTTTTACAATAAGTGCACGTAGGAAGAGATAAGGATTTCTGATCAGTCTTATCAGATGTTTGATTCCTAACAGTTGTGCTGTTGTGAAATTTGGAAGTACTCGAATGAGATTGAAATGGTTTTTTACCAGAAAACTGCTGAGAGGACGACTTATTGCCAAATGAAATTTTGTGAGTCAAGGAATAATCATCAGCCATACGAGCAGCATTTTCCAAAGTTTCCACATTCTGCTCGTCAAGATAGGTTTTAACATCTATATGGATGCACCTTTTGAACTCTTCAATTAACTTTCTCATGCACTCTATCCCCTCCTGGATAGGTTTTGAAATGATATTCTGAACATTAGATGCCATAGTAAATGCTTGTTGGTTTCACACAAAAAAATTTCTCTATTTAAAAATCTTTGCCAAAGACAAAAAAAATTCTCCGAGACAAAATCAATATGAATTTCAAACATAAATTTAATATCTCTAATATGCTTTAAAAAAATTCAATCCCGGATGACGAGCCCCCAATTTCTGTTACGACTCTATGGTCTAAGAAAAATGTAACAGAAAGAAAGTGAAACCAACAAATCAAGTAAAAATCAACAAGCAATTTATTACTAGATAATTAAAATGAAAAATCAAAAAGTCACTTACAGTAATGTGTTTTGAAATCCTAATAATCCAATAAGAATGATTGTTATTATCACAAGTCCTAAATATAGAATGTTCCGAATTCACGGCTGTGTCCTTGAATGTTATGATGTGCTAATGGTCTCCAAAGTCCTGATGTACTAGAAATCTTGATGTGCTGATGTCAAAATGAAGTATTCCAAAATCTCTGAATAAGTTCAGTTAAATTCCAAAATCATTAATTAAAAATCCAAAATCCAAAAGTTTATGAGCACTGTTATAATCCAATGAATATTTAAAATAATTCCTCTCTTAGAATTTGGAATGAATTTTCACAACTGTAATAGCTCTTTACAAGACTGATGGTAATGTCAAAACTGAATAAATGTCCACCAAACATTGTATATATATAGATTGGTCACATGACAGAATGTTCTAGAACATGTGTCATCTTAATGGAATTTTACTTGTAAACAACAATCAACCTTGACCTTCAAATTGAGAAAACATATTGATCAAAACAACCTAATTCAAGGACACTAGTTAAACATGTTTTTCCTGATAACATTAAGATTTAAGCAAATATTAAAGTGAAGAAACATTTATAATTTCCTAAAATATTTATAATATTATATAAACATCATACATAACACCAGTGCATCAAATTGCACTTCAGAGTCACTTCAGTATACTGTTTTTTTGTTTTGTGGTTTTATTAAATAAGATAACTATCTGTGTCATGTGACTAAATAAAATCTGACATTTGTGCTCATTTCAAATGAAATTTATGAAATGGGTTGAATAAATTCAACCTTTTGGTCTCCAGAGATCGCAGAAATAGAAACACTAAATTTTACTTGAAGTTAGCACTCATGTAAGATCCTTTGTTTATTTAAGGATTCCAAACAACACCCTGAGAATTTTAAATGGTGACACATTTTTAATTGTGATAATATTTATTTGTCGTATAGTAAGTTGATCAAAATATTTATTTCGCCTGCAAGGATCTTGTGTAGTATAAGATTACACAACTCATTTAGTAAATTTTACACCAAATGAACACTTGTTAATATCTTGTATATACTGAGTCCACTAAGAAATGCATCATAACTTTTAAGTTTATCAGTTTTATTTTATGTAATAAATACATCTGAAGTCTGTTAGATATGTGGAACTTTAATGGTGAAATAATGACATTATTTTTTATATTGTTTGCATGAAATAAGTTTAAATTAGTGGGATCATCTTAAAAAATTGCATTTTTACACACCTTGGTCAATGCTAAGGGGTGATTTTCACATTTGAATCTATACTTTCACCTAAACATGCCTCCCCCCCCCCCCTCCAGCTTGTTTAGTGTCAGTACAGTGCATTTATAATCAAAGTAAAACAGAGAATTTTGTGTCCGTTTTTTCTTAAGAGGAAGGTGGAAAGTTAGGGAGAGAAGTTTATGCTCTGTAGTTAACTTTGGTGATAATTTTGTGATCATAAACACCAGAAATTCCATTGCTATCTATGGAATTCCTGCTGAAAATTCAAACATGATCCTTGACAAAATGAGGGCAAAATTTAATTTTTGTAGCCCAATTGAAAGCGAATTATGACTCGGTGAACATATATAAAGGTTCATTACTAATAGAATTAATCATTTTATCCAATAAACATATGAAAAGATAACTTCAGTGGAAACAGTTGAAGATTTTCTATTTTCAAGGTTGTTGTAACATGTTTTACAGGAACTGTTTGGGGGCAAAAAAGAAAAGTTGCAATATTTTTATAAAGTTTTTGTAGTATTTCATCTCTATGTTAATAATGTGACATGAAAATATGCAAAAAACAGAAGTTTAAAGTGACTATTGTGACCATTATAAATTCTGAACTTCCTACATTCAGTTTGCCCAAATTTCGCCAACTTTGCTCTTTTCTGGCTGGATAGGGAAGTCATTTCACCCAAATATTAAAGTTCAGCATCGACCCTGCATTCTACTACCGTGTGTGCCCATCCTCCCTTGGAAGACATGAGATCGGTTCAGTAGGAGGGTGCAAATGAGAAAACCATTTCCTGCACAGATAGAAAAATCCTTAATTTTTCTAATTCCCTAGAATCTTGAATTTCATCAACTTGGCAAAAGTCAAAATTTTTCTTTCTTCTTCAGTATAAAATTCTGTCAAATTGAGGGAAGAGGGGGAGTCATATTTTTTGCTTTCAACAATTTTTTGTTTTTGTCATTTGCATAAAAGAATTTTTAAATGTACATTACCTTTAGCTGTGCATGTTGTATATAGTGCTATCATATGACTACTGTGTTATTTAGGTTGATATGGTTGACAGTTTTGACATAAAAGAATCTTTAAATGTACCTTACCTTTAGCTGTGCATGTTGTATATAGTGCTATCGTATGACTACTGTGTTATTTAGGTTGATATAGTTGACAGTTTTGACATAAAAGAATCTTTAAATGTACATTACCTTTAGCTGTGCATGTTGTATATAGTGCTATCATATGACTACTGTGTTATTTAGGTTGATATGGTTGACAATTTTGACATAAAAGAATTTTTATATTTTAATATTTCTCTCATTTAGTTGAAGATGTGGATAGCATTTCTGATACCCAAAATAGAGGATGGGAACAATTTTGGTGTATCCATACAGGTTAGCGTTTATACTTGCTTCTAAATTGAATTGAAGTCACCTCATTTATAGTTCAAATACACATGGTGTGAGCGACTGATGTAATGTATATAGTATAGATCCTGGGACAGACTTTCAATTATAGGGTTTATAATAAGACCAGATTAGCTTTTATATCTCTTTTGTCTTTTGCTTTGTAGCTATAGAGTGTTTCAACATTTGCAAAAACATAATGACCTAGCAATTGCATGGGATAATTATGGGCACTTTCAGTGTCCAATGTCTGACATGTCAAGTTAGCAAACAGTCGTTTTACAGTTTTGAGCTCATTTGTCATACATGTCCAGCAAATATGGGGATTTTAGGATTATAAAGTTTGTATTTCCAAGATTACACGAACCAATATGAACATGGGTATTCATTAGCATGGTATTTCCTGTAACATCAGTATTTTTCTTTTGAAAATTTTACAACTTTATAAAAAAAAAAACGTTTATGGTTGATTGTGAAAAATTCAAAAAAATTAGTATAAATTCATTTATTTTAGTGGGTAACATTATTTATGGTTTTGTGAAAAATTACATTTTCCTCTTAGAGCTCATGAATGACAAAGGAGTCATATTGTTGTAACAGAAGGATCATTGTTCATTTGGTCTTAACATTCCTGGTTTGCAGGAACTACAGAATCCATAAAACTTGGTACTACCTGAAAAAGAGTGCATTCACAGTATATGAAAAGTAAATTTGTACATGTTAATAGTGAAAAATAACCAGGTGTTTAACCATTAATGATTAGGACACGTCCATTTTGTTACTCAAACTTAGCATACCAGGCATTATTACATAAAGTTTCACAAATTGCACTTGACAAGATTGGCTAGTGACACAACAGATTTTCAGATTAAATGTTGATTAACTGGCAACAGGAGATAGGTAGATGGAGCATGGCAGTTCATCAGTTTTTCACACACTGAGGTCAGTCATTGGGGTAACAGTTTTGTATTTAAGAAATAACGACTTTGAGAGAGATTTTGGTTTCATCTTAACATGATAAAATGAAAAAATTTGGCTTTTTTACACCAATAGCAGTCTGTTGGTGTTGTACATCAGCACGGGAACATATTACTTAACCATTGACTGCATAATCATGTTCTGATGTCGCAATGTTACTTTATAATACTATGCATTAGTTTGTAACATGCACCTCAAAAAGAGATATATATTGTGTAAGATAAATATCTCTTGTAATACATGCATTGTAAAGGTAGATGTCTTGTAATGGGAGATGTTTTGTAGGGTGATGCATTGTAAAGGAAGATGGGTTATAGGGAGATGGGTTGTATAGGGAGATGGGTTGTATAGAGAGATGCGTTGTAAAGGGAGATGGGTTGTATAGGGAGATGCATTGTAAGGAAGATGGGTTGTATGGAGATGCATTGTAAAGGGAGATGAGTTGTAGGGAGATGCATTGTAAGGAAGATGGGTTGTAGGGAGATGCATTGTAAAGGGAGATGGGTTGTAGGGAGATGCATTGTAAAGGGAGATGGGTTGCATGGAGGTGCATTGTAAGGAAGATGGGTTGTAGGGAGATGCATTGTAAAGGGAGATGGGTTGTAGGGAGATGCATTGTAAAGGGAGATGGGTTGTAGGGAGATGCATTGTAAAGGGAGATGAGTTGTAGGGAGATGCATTGTAAGGAAGATGGGTTGTATGGAGATGCATTGTAAAGGGAGATGGGTTGCATGGAGATGCATTGTAAGGAAGATGGGTTGTAGGGAGATGCATTGTAAGGAAGATGGGTTGTAGGGAGATGCATTGTAAAGGGAGATGGGTTGTAGGGAGATGCATTGTAAAGGAAGATGGGTTGTAGGGAGATGCATTGTAAAGGGAGATCCATTGTAAAGGGAGATGGGTTATAGGGATATGCATTGTAAGGAAGATGGGTTATAGGGAGATGCATTGTAAAGGTAGATGGGTTATATAGGGAGATGCATTGTAAAGGGAGATGGGTTATATAGGGACATGCATTGTAATGGGAGATGGGTTATATAGGGACATGCATTGTAATGGGAGATGGGTTATATAGGAACATGCATTGTAAAGGGGGATGCATTGTATAGGGGGATGCATTGTATAGGGAGATGGGTTATATAGGGACATGCATTGTATAGGGAAATGGGTTATATAGGGACATGCATTGTAAAGGGAGATGGGTTATATAGGGACATGCGTTGTAAAGGGAGATGGGTTATATAGGGACATGCATTGTATAGGGAGATAGGTTATATAGGGACATGCATTGTAAAGGGAGATGGGTTATATAGGGACATGCGTTGTAAAGGGAGATGGGTTGTATAGGAAGATGCATTGTAAAGGGAGATGGGTTGTATAGGGTGATGAAACAGGTTCCTGTTAGAATTGTGGATTGAGGATATTAATGATAATTTTACTGTTGCAACTTGAATTGTGTCAGCAACACCTGGATATTTGCAAAACTAAAACCACTATTACCTTATATCAGTCTTAAAGCACAAGATCATTATCACCATTATGACACACATTTTGTGGAAAATTGCCTGAAATATAATTCTTAGTGGCACTGTCAAAAGGATAATCATGATGTTGCGATGGTTTCTAAAAGTTTATTGTAAAATTTACTAATCCATTTTGATTTTTGACCAATTCAAAAGTGCATTACATGTGCAGATGCGTTAAAATATGCTTTTCGTTGGTATACTTCAGGAGGAGACATTATCTGAAGCCAGAACAGTGGAGAGCGAGGCTGCTGCATATCTAGATCAAATCTCACGATATTTCATCTCACGGGCAAAATTGGTCTCCAAAGTCGCAAAATACCCACACATAGTAAGTGCACAATCCATGTGCTCATGTGAAGCATGACCAGTGGGAAAATCATCAAGACAAATTGTTTAGATTTCAAAATTTTAGGTATGAAAATATTTTCTATGTTTAGATGTAGAGGATACCATTAATATCCAACTCATCCAAGAACTTGCCTGGCAATGACTGCGTCCATTTGTCACTATATGCATGGGTAAAGTCATGCATCTTCTTATACACAATTCAAGATAAATCTTGGTACATGATTTTTATGTTTCATATATGTGAACAGTGGTCACTTGATGTTGATCCAGCTCCTTGGATGGTTGAGTATGGTAAGATAAGTGAGATGATTAATTGATTAATTAGTATTAAAGGGTACATAAACACATGACAGGTTAATATGCCAAAAGAGATGCACCATGGCAGCTGACCCTGCCAGTCTAGGCACGATTCAGACTTGCACCACTCTGGTCACAAGCCTAGATGAATTAGAAAAGCATGGATATATTTTGGTCTGCTGCAGGTTTCTAGTTTTTTTTTGTTAAGTCCATGTTAGTTGGAAGCAAGACATAGCATCACTTTTCTGACAGTGGCAGTAGCAACTTCATCATTGATGTCATCAATAGTTGATGGTTTAGAAATTAAGGTTGCCGTCAGAGAAAATTTGCATTAAGGTTTTGGTTAAAGTTTTTTCCTTTGCTTGTATTGCCTAAACTCCTTGATGGAGTTTCTTCATACTTGGCATGAATCATTATAAAGCTTATACATTTCATTATACAAAATGTTTCCTTGCCTTTTTGACCTTGGGGTCAAGGTCACAGTCATAAAAAAAAATGTTTTGGGTAAAGTTTTTTCATTTGCTTATATTTCTTAAACCCCTTGATGGATTTTCTTCATACTTTGGATAGATCATTATGAAGCTAAAATGATTTATTATGCAACATGATTGCTTAACCTTTTGCCCTTGGGGTCAAGGTCACACATTTTACAGCAATGCTTTGATCATGTACTTGCTATGCAGGTCCTGGCCGTGCTGTAATTGTTGCTGATTCTGCAGATATTACTCTATGGATCAATTATGCATATCCTGTTTTCTAAAGGATAATAAAGGAAAAGTCAGTGATTGGCAAAATGAAGACAGTCAAATCTAGGTAATCTGGACATTGCAGAGATTGTTTACGGGTCCTCTATAGCCAAATCTATTGATCTTGGACCCAAATCCTGATTTCAGAAGCTTCAAATTCATGCAGGATTCCCAATTTAAGTAATTCTATCAAGAAAATATTATTCCTAATAAATCAAATTTTTTCCCAAATTGTTGGGCCTAGTTGCCATTTTCAATCACCCAGGGAAAATTGGTGTATTTTATTCTCTTCCTATTTAGTGCAGATTAAAGAGGAATCGGGGTTAATGAATCCCTTCAAAGAATAATAGAGGAAATGTGTTCTTTTGAAAAAAAGAATTAATTACAAAGACTTTTGGGTTAATGGAGTCTGGATTATAAAGGCACCACTGTACACTGTATACTCTCCTTAAAAAAAACTATTTTTCTACTTAAGCATTTCCATTTTATGGCTATATGTTATTAAGTGGCTATATGTTATTAAGTACATTTCCATTTTAGGGCTATATGTTATTAAGTGGCTATATGTTATTAAGTACTTTAATTATCATATATTTTGGTTAGGAAAATAAGTAGGTATTATTTTCCTTGCCCCAAAATTGAGGAAGTAAAAAAATGCACTCAGAAAGTCTCCCTTCCCCCCCACTACACCTAATATGGAAATAATTCTACATATTTGATAAATATGTCATAAATACCTTGATTCTTCCTTCATTGGGTATTTTGTTTCATTTTTGCTTTTGTACAAATAAATCCAATGACAAAGAAAGAAGCATAAAATCAGCAGTAAGTGTGGGTAGTACTCTAGCCTGTGGATATTTCACAGCAACTAAAGTTACCACTACCATGCAATTTTTGTATCACTTGCGAAGCATAGGTAAAATATAGGCGTCACTTTTCTGATGGCAGTTCATTATTGGTGTAGGCATCAACATTAAGGATTTAGCTGAGTTGCTATGATACTGCTGTATATACAGTCATTAAGCTTTTTGATTGTGGATGATATTTCTCATCATAGGCAAAAGGAGGTCACAGTGATGTGCTTTTCATACTTCATTGACTTTGTTGAATATTTAGAATATTTCTTGGTGGAGCAGACGAGACAGCATTCTGTGGAATTGTTGTTTGATTCCAGCTGTACTCAAACTATGAAATTGCATCTGCTGTTTTAGTATAGGTTTTAAGTATGTAAGATTTTTAGTGTAAAATGTGGGTAGTAGATAGATCATAAGGATAACAATCATACATGGTTTGCTGGGTGCAAACATTTTGCTGGGTCAGTTGGGAAAAACTTTGAACCCAGGGGCTCAAACATTTTCCTTGTGTTTTAGCAAACATTTACAACAGCAACCATGTATGACCCATATAATATAGTTATACTGTGATATGTGATGTTAGATCACTAGGAATTATTCGTCCTAGCTAGTGCTCAATCTTTTATCTGTATTATATGAAGTTCACAGCATATGTTTGTTACATCCAAAATTGATTAAAACAGTTCAAGATACCACTTTTCTTAACCATTAGGACGACTACAGGCAGTCTATCAGAGAACTGGATGAGAAAGAATTTGTGAGCCTGAGACTTACCTGTTGTGAACTGAGGAATCATTATGTAAGTTTACATTAGCACACTTGGTAACTTCAGAGTTGTTATTGACAACAGTGTGTGCACTGATACGTGTGTTAATTGGCAGTTCAAGATTAACCATTCAGATCATAAACAGTGAAATTGACACTTGTTATTTAATTTTTAGTTTTGTAACATATTTTAAAAATGCTTTGTATTATTGAAATTCTTAATATTTGTGGCTTAACCTTGTTTGTTCGTTTAGTTCTTTATCTGTTGGTACAGACACTTAAAGAAGCTTTCAGTGTTCCCTATATCTTCATTATAAATGGTTCCATTGTGACAGTTTCCTTTTTGTCCCATGCATGATAATATTCCTCTTTCTATCTGTCCATCCATCATACTTGTAATTTTACTTTATTAAGCTGTTTGAGATTAAGGGATGAAAGTTGGTATACTTCTACTTATCTGAATAAAATGAAGATCTACTTATAAGTAAGTAGATCTGATAGTCACAGATATACAGTTTAATCAAGATCTATTTATAAGTTAGTAGCTCTGATAGTCACATATATAAATTTTCATTCTGATTAAACTTTTGATTCACCAATCAAAGTACAGCTTTCATACTGCTGAAAGTCAGAAATGTCTTTTGGAACAAATTGTTGCAAATGATGACTCACCCCAATATGGAAGGCAACACTTTATCTGATAGGATACTAAAAACACGTGGACAGGGAATTCTAACGTCACCAGAACATCAGCTTCTGTTGATGCCTGTCAGACCTAAAATCAAGACTTATTTATAAACAGATATTTATTTTAATCATATTGACTTACATACATCATCATTAGCAGGTGTTGCACATACCATATTTGGGTCCTATCATTAACATCAAGGTCACATTAATATTTTTAAGTTTTCCACCACTTTCCTTTCCGCTTTATAACTATCAAGCTGTATGAATTTAAGGGGTAAAATTTGTTATACCTTTACATTATCATCAGAAAGTATCTTGCATACTACCTTGTGATTCAACGATTAAAGTTAAGGTCACAGGTCCATATTTTAGGTTTCAGTCACATTTTCCAGTCTGCTCAATAACTTAAGAGCTATTTGAGATTAATTGATGAAACTTTGTAGACTTATGTAATGTTAGAAAATGTGTTGCATGCCACATTTTTTATTCTAACTTCAAAGTCACAAGCTAATATGTTACATTATTTTAAGGTTTCTGCTTTATAACTTGAAAATGTTTGAGGTACATGGATGCAGCATGGTACATGTACATTTCCCAATTTTAATGGCCTCTCACATATCAGTCATGGTTATATCTAAGAGGTCAAGGTCACTGAACTATTACTTCCCCCCTCTTTATCCCCCCACCCCCAACCCCACCCCATGATAGCAGATGGAGGCATATTGCATTGCTGCTATCTGTCTGTTAGTTCCTCTCCAAATCATTTTAGTGTGATCACACAAAAACTATTGGACTTGAAGTCATTAAATTTTTACACTTTATCATGGTCATGAATAGATGACCTCGATAGATTTTCAAGCCATTACAGCAATTTTGCAAAAACAATTTACACATTTTTTTTACTTTTTGGACCTGGAGTTTATTGACAGAAACATTGTTAGTTCATTGAAGCAAAAACCACTTGAGGTGGAAAAAATAAATTTGGTAGACATATTTGTATTTATGTGAAAATGTCTGGATTAAATTTACACGTCATTGTGGCAATTTTTTTTAGACATTTATAATTCTGGTTATTATGAATTGACTGTTTTCTGCCATATGACTGGCTGTAAACGGTCATATGATACTGGTCTGGAATTTTTTACATGTCAGTAAATTCTGGGGTCTACTTTTGGTTCCCAGTTGGTTTTCAGTGCTTTTCTGTCAAATTCTGCCTGTATCAACTCCTTACAACATCACAGTAACAACAACAACATCCAACCTCCCTCTGCTGTGAATTCAGATCAAATTTGGCAACAGCAGACAAAATCTCTAATTAGAATTTCAGACATTGCTGATTAGGAGTTGAAACATTACAATTGCAAGACCTTTCTGCACCCAAACATGGCTGTTGCCAAACAAAGCATGTAGCAGACATTAAGAACTAATGTTCCTTCATAAATTGCTGCATTTTTGCTTTGATGTCGTGTTTTCAATCGCCTGTTCAGGGTCATGGTCATGTGGCGTATAAGCAGCGGATCTCACTAAAAATGGATGCAACTTTGAGGGGGGAATTGAGCTGCATAGAAAGCAGGAACCGTGCTAAACACATGAAGTATATTTGCTCAATAAAAAATCATGGTGACCCTCATTAACTCTTGTGTTAAGATTTTGTATGGTCAAGGTCATCTTTGCTGGCCAAGAGTAGTTGATATACCTGAAATCAAATGCTTTGCTGATGGAATCCACTGATTTGATGACGGGAAGGAGGAAAATTGGAATTATAAGGATGAAATGATCATGGTTGGGTATTTATCAAAGTGTACAATTTTACCGGATCACTCAAAAAATTTACACTTCAATAAATATCCAACCATGATCATTTAATCCTATATGGAATTTTTGTTTACTTGTACTTTTTGACATAAACCTTGATTGCACAAAATACTTGAGGTAGACTGTTCGGGTGTAGACTTGATTAGATTTTTAGGTCATTATCACATTTTTTTACCTCAGTATTTTTATACATTTTTTAACTTTTTGGATTTGTACATTTTTATTTTACAAAAATCTTGTTGGCACAAATTAAGCAAAGATCACTTGTGATAGGCAAATGAAATTGAATAGGCATGTTTGTATTGATATGTAGATAACCTGATTAGATTTTCAGACCATTACATCAATTTTTTTTTTTTTTTTTACATGTGTTTGTACTTGTTTGACTTTTTTTCGAACAAAATCTTAGAACAATTATGCAAAAAATGGTTTGCATGCTTTGTATTAATCAGTTGATGACCTGCTTACATTTGTATTAATCAGTAGATGACCTGCTTACATATGTATTAATCAGTAGATGACCTACTTACATTTGTATTAATCAGTAGATGACCTACTTACATTTGTATTAATCAGTAGATGACCTACTTATATTTGTATTAATCAGTAGATGATCTACTTACATTTGTATTAATCAGTAGATGACCTACTTACATTTGTATTAATCAGTAGATGACCTACTTACATTTGTATTAATCAGTAGATGACCTGCTTACATTTTAAAGCATTATAGCAATGTTTCAAATGATATTTGTTCTACAGAGTATGCAGCAGGGACAGGCATGTTTTACAAACATAGATCCATTTCTTTTTCATGGCTTTTACTCATGGCATTTAAGATAGAGTTATCTTTCTTATTTTCCTTGTGCTGAAAGTAATTATACAGATATACGATAAAGGCCATAGTCAGATTTCATCATTGTAGATATTTGCTGATCGTTCACAGTAGGCAGAGTACAAAATTTCACTGAATTGGCTTGTTTTTCTTTACTTGTGTTGGCTTAGATGCTGTACACAACTATGTTGTGACTGAAGTTTAATTTTCAAGAATACAGGGCGTTTTTTTTTATAACTTTAAACTTAATGATGCCATGAACATGAATTTATATCCTTTATTTTCTTTTATGGTTGCAGGCCAGTTTGCATGACCTGATTATCAAGAATATTGACAAAATCAAGAAACCCCGTTCAGCCAACGCAGAAAACCTGTACTGAGAAAAGCAAAAGAAAAAAAATTAAATTTTTTCATTAAAGACAAAAACAAAGATACTTCAATGGTCCTTTAACATTTTGTTTAGTATTGGTCCATACTGTGTACATTCTAATTGATATTAAAAGCAGCTTGCCTTGTATCAGAATATGGTTGTTTCTTTCTAAAATTATTTAATGTTAAACAAATGCTACTAGCAGAGTTTGGGTCACTAATTTTCGATTTAATATTCATCTTGAATCATTTCACTAAACTGGTGAGTTGAAATATGTATAACCTAAAAATGTTTGGAAATAGAAATACATGTTCAGGTATTCTTTATTTCTTGTTGATCATTGAATATAACAGAAACAGAAATATATTTATTGGTTTAAATCATAATTGTTTTGTTCATGAATTAGGTAACTCCAGTATTAAACTCAGAACAGCATTTGACTCGCATTTTTTCAATAAATTGACTTACCTGGCATGCAGACACAATCTATCTTCACATATTAGGATTACATGATGTACATTTATACATTTTATGGATTGCTTTCTTTTAGCATTTTTTAAAGCAACATTTTGAAAGGCATTAAACTTACTGTTTTTCTTGCTGATTTGCAGCAAACAAAATTATTAGGCCCTCAAACTTACATATTAATTTTAGTAAATCAATTGAAATAAATGTTTAAGTAACATTTTGACTTTGAAACATTAAATATGCATGGCTACAGGAGAAATTGGACACATACAAAGGAAAAATGTCCGATTTCTTTTTTAAATTACACTATAGGACATTCGTTAATTGTTATTATGGCTATATGCTGCAATTTTTTGTAGTTTTGGAGGAATAATTAGAAATCTCTATAATTAGGCGTAGCACTGTTTGATGGCAACATTCAGGAAGTCAGAACTGGTGAAAAGTATGAAAACCAACTGTATATTGTACAAATGTAAAGTGCTGGAATTTCACAATATGTTATTTGTTCAAGTCCCAATGTTATACTGGGTTTTTTTTGGGGGGGGGGGGGTTTCATATCTCAGACCAGTATTGTAAAATGTTGTCTGCCTTTGCCTCAGTTTACAACTGGGTGTTTTTGGTGCTCCTTTAAGGCTTTTTCTTAGATGTAATTGGAGAAATAGGACTTAATGTATTATTTTTATAGACTGGTTCTAAGTCAGTGAATTATACTTTAGGGTTATTTGCTGATTTGCCAACTTTTATCTAAATTTTCAAAAGCCAAGCCTAATGTGCTAGTGAACTTTTTAAGAATTGTCATCATAATATGATAGAAACATCCAAATTCATGTGATGGTATTTTCTAAGCAATAACTGTTTGTGTGTATCGATTCAGGAGGCTGTGCTTGAACATGTTTTATGGTGGTTATGTCAGTTTTTGTGTGTGTGTCTGTTGTGTGTGTGTGAGAGAGAGAAAGAGAGATCCGTGTAGTTTGTGATTTTTTGGGAGCGGAGGGGGTCTGGAAATTTTAACGTAGACAAATAAAACTTCAGATTGTGTTTTAATCAGTTGTCATCACATCAAACAGGCTGAATTATCCAAGTTAAAAAGACAGTGTGCCCCAAACATTAATGTTAAATGAAAAAAATTAACTAAATCAAACCTGAAAATGGACCATTCTAAAAAACGGTTATCACTTGCCATAATGAATACCTCAACCTATGCACATTCTTTCAGTTGTAATTTTATGACCATTCAATGTAACTTTTGACACGGAATTAAAATGCAAACAATCACATAGACAAGAACATTTTAAGATATACTGTATTTATACTAACATTTATATTTAATTTTTCCCTCTATTTTACATGCATTTAGACACCTTACAATATAAAATACTCAACAGATGGTACAGTCATTTTTATTATAATTTTTTTTGTGTGAACATATTACCAGCTGTCTAGAGATGGTCACGAATGTCATTTAATCTTATTTTACTCAATTTTTATCCATGTCAGTCTGAAGTGATTTCTTTTTATTTAAGATCTTGGGGATAACAAAAGAAAGAAATGACAGTGCAAGTGTAATGTATTTTCTGCTTCATTGTGGAGTGCTTACAAAAGTGCGTCATTTTAGTGCATACTTAAGTTATATGGTCGTATTTAAAAACCGCGTGATGTTAAAGTGAAATGTTTTAATGCATTTAATTTTGTCTAATTAGAATAAAGAGTATCTCACATTTCAAGTCTATTTGTCGTTTGTAGGAACTTGAGATGGAACTACATGTTATGCCACCATGTTTTTTTATTTATTTTATTTTTTACAGTGGCTACCGTAAATACTCGTATATCGGATGCAACTTCAAACTGCATAGACCCAGATCTGCCGTTGCATAATGTTTGGGCATATCTGGGTGTATGCAGTTTGTTAGGAGTAATTATGAGAACAAACAACATAGATCCTGATCTGCCAGTGTATTATGTGACAGCAGATCAGGTCTATGTTGTTCGCAGTTGGACCTGACTTGGAGGCAAGTATATACAGTACATCAGACTTGAGGAGAGATGAGTTGCAAGCAGAACTAGGATTATTTTTACTTATTTGGTCATATTTTTGGAATGCATGTAGAATTAGGAATTGCAACCCATCATTTCAATCTGTAATTAAACGGGATTTTTCTTTATTAGCTTCACGTAATCTACTCTTGGTTTCTAATTGTGACACAAACATTTAATTTCATTTTCCTATTTTTTTTTTTACATGCAAAATATTTGCATTTGACATAATGATATAGGTGGTAAAGAAAAAAAATTAACTCTTGACTTACTTCACTAATATGTTTCAGATCCTTTTCATTTTTAGACAAAATATCTTCTTTTTCATTTTCTTAACACTTCGATGAATCAAGGTATTAAGAAGACTGATACCTTGGACGGTTGACAGGATTCTAAATTTCATAAGATCAGATGGAAGAACATAATTTTTGATTTTGCTATTCATTATCTTTGTTACTATTTTAAACATAACTGCTTAAAACAATTTTTTCATCAGTCCAGCCCTCATTAATGCAACTAATCCTGCAGTTGTTGAGGGATTGCTGTGATACTCTGTAAATATTATGGACATACCTGAAGAAGCACATACTGATAAATTACTTTGCTCCTGCACTTTTGGTTAAAGTTATTGCCCTTGTTGCCTTGTAGTAGTATATGACACAAATTCATTAGTGCAACTAGTCCTGCTGTTTTTGATGGCTTGCCATGAAACTTGGTAAATATTTTGGTCATAACCTGAAGATGTGCATATTGACAAATCACATTGCTCCCACAATTTTTGTTAAAGTTATTGCCCTTTTATGTAGCTTCATGCAGTGTATGATACAATCTCCTTGACTGAACTAGTTCTGCAGTTTATCTTGTAGTTTATTAGCCCAACAGGTTGTAGACCAGATGAGCTTATGGGATGGTCTGTTGTCCGTTGTCCGTCTGTCCATTAGCACAAGTTTGTTATTGCTATTCCTAAACTACTTGGAGGATTGCCATTAAACTTTACACACACATTCATCCCATAGTCTAGTTGGTAGTAGATGAAAATGCTGCTGCTTGGACATCCAATATGGCTGCCACAGCGGCCTTCTTGAAAATCTTACTGCTGCTCCTGAATGGATGGTCATATCAACATGGGGTTTTCACTGATGAAAATGGTGCAGATCTGACATCCAATATGGCCACCATGGCAGCCATCTTTAAAATCTTGTTATCGCTTCTCTGCCAGAATGGATGGTCATATCGACATGCGTTTTTCACTAGAAAACTTATGTTGTCTAGTTGGTCCTAAATGAAAGTGGTGCCACTCTGATGTCCAATATGGCCGCCATCTTAAAAATCTTATAGCTATTCCTCCTCAATGGATGGTCATATCAACATGGGGTTTTCACAAAGACTCCTTGTCATGTCTACTTGGTCCTAAATGAAAATGGTGCTGATCTGTCATCCGATGTCCATCTGTATGTTAGCACAAAATTATTTTTGCTACTCCTCCTAAACTACTTTCAGGATTGCCTTGAAACTATACATACATACATACAGACATATATACAGACACACATATAGATTAAGATCCCTGATCATAGCTATCAAGTCACTTAGAACTTTGAACTGTGACTTGCATTGTGTTTGTAAGAAGTCTGATCATGATTAGTGTCATTGTCTTCTATGCTTTGATGAAGTACATCTGGGTCTGTATGGGCTTGGAGTGAGGCTGGTGTTAGAGTTCATATATATTTAGACACTGTGTGGTTTGTGCCTGCCTGTGCAGGTGAAGGTGTAAAGAAGTGGGGTCTTGCTTGGCTATCACTACATTTACTTGGATTTTCATTATCTTGATTAGTGGCATTGTCTTCTACAATTTGATGAAGAGTACCTGGGTCTGCAAGGGTTAGGGGAGAGGGGGGTGTTAAGTAATTAGGCCCTGTGTAGCTTGTGTCTACTTGAGCAAGTGAGTTTGTAATCAATTATGGCTTTGTTTGGCAGGCACCAATAGGAATGGAGGTTATGGGCCAAGCTGAGGATAGCTGTGGTGACACGGTGCCGATCTTAGATCTATTGTTTATGTCTTAACACAGTTCAAGAAATCCATTACAAGTCCAAGCATCCACTGCCCTGAAATAAAATGGTATTTGTTGATGGAAATACAGTACATTTAACTTTATTTTCATGTGAGGTAGCGATTGTTGGACACATACCCATGTTGCTATGAGTATTTGTAGAGTTGAAAATTGATCCTAGGTTCATTCATCTGCTTCAGTGATGAGTTGTTCATGACATGGATATGGATGCTGTCTTGACTTTCTTTGATGTGGATAAAATCTGGAATTACCTTTCTGTGTGAATTTACTTCCACATCATGAATATCCTCCTGGGTGAATCCAGAGAACTAAAATAGACTGAATCCATTGAAAATTTCTCTACAGTATTGAGATTATTAGATTTACCACCATTTTATCTGTATGCAGAACTCCGGTAGTGTTTTTAAAAAATACCATTTTTAACGGCATCAGTCACAATGAGGATTTACCAAAAGCATTTAAGTACTTAGCTGAACAATATCCATGATGAATAAATCCTAGATGAATGAATAATCATGATATTGACAAGTACTTCTAAGCCATTGTTTACCTGACCACCATCTTGCAGCATGAATGATGCGAAACCAGGTGTTTTCATCATTCCAAATGGTAGACCTGGTTAAAAGGAAGAAATGGTCTTGATTTACTAGAAATTCTTTTTGGCCAGCAGAGCATCAGTCCCTTTTAGGGACTCCTGTTATGGATTGCTATGAAACTTTTACATAGTATGGTATTTATCTAAAGAGGTAGATATTGACAAATCTTTGTGCTTCCATGATTTTTTGTAAGTTATTGCCTGATTTTACTTGCAGCTGGATGTGAATGCAACTTGCAGTTTTTAGTGAATTGCTGTGAAACTTGGTACATATTATGGTCATCATCAGAATTTATGCATGTTGACAAATCATTGTACTTGCTATTTTCAGAAGAGATATGCACTTTTTTCTACTTTATGTTCATCTCCATAATGGGGTAGGGGTGGGATGCGGGAGGGATGGGGGTATATTTACGTGAGCAAATTGCTCACCATTTCTCTGGTCTTCGTTTTCTTTTAATTACGTGTCACAAAAGAATTTATATTAACATGAAACATTGAGGAATTATTGACTTCCTATAGTGATTTCCTTTCAATAGCTTTTTTAACCATTTCAAGTACTACCATCAGTTGAACAACATCTAATGAAGATAACTATCAGGTTTAATCATCTATCAAAATTTGAGCTGCCTCCTTTGACAAATTGACCTGAAATACCATCAGATCTATATTATGTTACTAATTTTAGTAATTCCTGTCTTAATGTACATGTTCTGTAGCACAGTGGCATCCAAAATTGAGATAATCACCAATAATCACAACTTTGATCTTGAGTGTCTCCATAAATTAAGTTTTTATGGACTTGAACTGCATGGTGCATTTTTAGAAAATGTCTATTGTATTTTTTTGCAAGTGAAAGTTATCATCAACACCACCACTAACTGCCTTAATTTGGAATCTGATTTTTTGCACAGGATGTTACAACCGTAGAGTCAATATTTTGTATGACCCACCATGACATGGTAAAGTTTTGTGTTTAGGTCATTTTAGGTATTGTTGTGGGGCATCCATGTTTGATAAAAACATTTCTAGTTTAACAGATTTAGATGAAACTTGGTATGTAAGCTTCTATTGAGAATTGGGTGAATCTGACTGAGTGATATCAGTGTATATCAAATAGTGGTATATGTATTGTAGATATTGGTGTATATCGAATAGTGCTATAGATATTATAGATATCGGTGTATATCAAATAGTGGTATAGACATTATAGATATTGGTGTATATCAAATAGTGGTATAGACATTATAAATATCGGTGTATATCAAATAGTGGTATATGTATTATAGATATTGGTGTATATCAAATAGTGGTATAGACATTATAAATATCGGTGTATATCAAATAGTGGTATATGTATTATAGATATCGATGTATATCAAATAGTGGTATATGTATTATAGATATTGATGTATATCAAATAGTGGTATATGTATTATAGATATCGGTGTATATCAAATAGTGGTATATGTATTATAGATATCGGTGTATATCAAATAGTGGTATAGACATAGATATCGGTGTATATCAAATAGTGGTATAGACATAGATATCGGTGTATATCAAATAGTGGTATATGTATTATAGATTTCGGTGAATATCAAATAGTGGTATAGACATAGATATCGGTGTATATCAAATAGTGGTATAGACATAGATATCAGTGTATATCAAATAGTGGTATAGACATTATAGATATCGGTGTATATCTAATAGTGGTATAGACATTATAGATGTCGGTGTATATCTAATAGTGGTATAGACATTATAGATGTCGGTGTATATCAAATAGTGGTATAGACAAAAGATATTGGTGTATATCAAATAGTGGTATAGATATTGTAGATATCTATATAAAATAGTGGTATCGACATTATAGATATCGGTATATATTGGTGTATATCAAATAGTGGTATTGATATCGGTGTATATCAAATAGTGGTATAGATATCGGTGTATATCAAATAGTGGTGTAGATATCAGTATATATTGGTGTATATCAAATAGTGTTATTGATATCGGTGTATATCAAATAGTGGTATAGGTATAGGTGTATATCAAATGGTGTAGATATCGGTATATATTGGTGTATATCAAATAGTGGTATAGATATCGGTGTATATCAAATAGTGGTATGGACATTATAGATCTCGGTGTATATCAAATAGTGGTATAGACATTAAAGATATTGGTGTATATCAAACAGTGGTATAGATATTGGTGTATATCAAATACATGTAGTGGTATAGACATTATAGATATCGGTGCAGTATAATATTTTCACACCAACCCTCGTGTAGGAATCCTACAACACTAAATAAAAAAATCCAAAATTTCTAGTGCACTAGTGCAACACAAAAACCCACTCTTGTAGCCAAAAGAGAACTTGTGAAAGACAGAGTTATATTTAAACATCATAGAGTGACACTGTGTATAAAGTAGCTATGGCAGAGTCAGCCATAGAAATGGCAAAGTTTGACAAATCTGGAATCATAAATACATTTCAAAGTACTGAAATAGTATTGCTAAAAGTTCCTGTATCAGACAGTCATCCTGTTGGTTTGTCGATAACAACTAATTTATCAGGTGTAAAGTATTCTGTGGATATTCTCATTTAATTTTAAATTAATAAAGAACAGTATTTAAAGTATCTTTATGATGATCTTGAAAGTCCAGTTGCTTACACGAATA
This sequence comes from Margaritifera margaritifera, assembly GCA_029931535.1. Classification (NCBI taxonomy): domain Eukaryota; kingdom Metazoa; phylum Mollusca; class Bivalvia; order Unionida; family Margaritiferidae; genus Margaritifera; species Margaritifera margaritifera. The sequence goes on along the minus strand of JAQPZY010001572.1, from coordinate 2,002,328 downwards.
TTGATCAATTGTAGTGGCAAATTAATTTGGGCCAAAAAAATACAAAATACACTGAATATAAAAAAATGTTTAACTGAACAGTCTGCTTACACATTATACAAACAAGTGACAAAATGATTTCAGTATAGAAGGGCCCCTGTTAGTCAAATGGATGACAAGTGGCAGACAGACAATGTCGACATAACGCATATAAAAAATACAACAATGAAAACAAATACATTTAGACAGTGAAATACATTTTAAAATACTCTTGGGATGAAACGGGTGAAAAAGTTAAAATGAAAAAGGGAGATGATATATGCAATGTGTTCACAGAAAAATTTTAATAGGAAAACCCTAAAAAGAAATAGCTTGATACAGGAAAGACTTCTATAAGAAAAAAAATTTCAGAAGTTGCTGAAAAAGGAAAACGTCGAACACTTTCGAAACTTATGCAGAGAAAAAAGCATATGTAGTGGAGAAGTTTAACAGAACTCTAAAGCTTTTGAATGTGGAAGTATTTCACTCAAAATTAAACCAGAAAATGGGTTGATGTTTTACCAAGCTAATTGAGGGAGAGAATAAAATTCCTCACAGATCAAAAGAAATGATGCTGGTTGAAGCAAGCAATAAGAAACAGATTAATTTTATGGATTATGGTATTTGTTTACCTGATGAATGATACATTTAGAATGCCTAAATTCAAAATAGGCAAACTGAATCTCAAAACACATCTTTTAAAAGTGCTACCTTCCTATTTTTACCAAGGAAATATTTATATCTGGCAAGTAATTTTCGGTGATCAAGTCGTTTACAAATTGCAAGACTTGAAGGGCGAGGGTATAGAGGCAAGTAATTTTCGGTGATCCAGTCGTTTAAAAATTGCAAGACTTGATGAGAGAGGGTCTGTTTTATGAACAAGATTTATCTTTATCTGACAAACAAGATGACATATACACAATTTTAAAAACCCTGAAGACCCCCCAAAAATGAACAATACAAAATATGTATTCACTAAGTGGAAAGGATATAATGAATCGTTTAACGTCTGGGAACTTGCTGAAAATGTTCATTTGTTAAATTAAATATGTCCCAAAAGCCATCAGTGAGGTGAAAATAAAATACATACAGGCATAAAGGGACACAAAAATTTGAGTTTTTGAAAGATAATCCGTTTCTAGAATGTGATGTCGGGAAAAACAACAAATTCCAACAAAACTAACAAGAAATTGTAAAGCATATAAATGATTTTAGCACAAAAGTACTGATTTGAAGAACAAAATCATTGTTAATTCTAATACCCTGTCAGAGCTGCAGAAGAATAATAATTAAACATATAACTCGACATTGACGGTGTACAATGCGAAATAAACAAAAACATACAGAGTCGAACTTGTCTTAAGCAACCACCACTAGGAAGTGAGAAAAGCAGCCTCAAAAGACAGGTTACTGCCTAATAAAGATCAATTTCTACAGTCGAGTGGTTTACAGGAATTTGAAAAAGTGACTGTTTAAGACTAGTGATTGACTAATATAGGTGACCTTTAAGAATGGTTCGACTGTACATGCAAAACTTAATTCAACAGGAAAATATGCACAACGGTCCTGCATTATAAGGTACAACAGATGTATTAAGAAAGAAAATAGATAATAACAAAAAGGAGTCCAAATAGAAAATAGATAATAACAAAAAGGAATCCAAATAGAAAATAGATAATAACAAAAAAGGAGTCCAAAAAGAAAAAAAGTAATAACAAAAAAAAAAAGAGTCCAAAAAGAAAATAGATAATAAAAAAAAAAAAAAAGAGTCCAAAAAGAAAATAGATTATAACAAAAATGAGTCCAAATAGAAAATAGATAATAACAAAAAGGAGTCCAAAGAGAAAATAGATTATAACAAAAATGAGTCCAAAAAGAAAATAGATAATAACAAAAAGGAGTCCAAAGAGAAAATAGATAATAACAAAAAGGAGTCCAAAGAGAAAATAGATTATAACAAAAATGAATCCAAAAAGAAAATAGATAATAACAAAAAGGAGTCCAAAGAGAAAATAGATAATAACAAAAAGGAGTCCAAAGAGACTATTAAACTTATGCCTGGACGTATTTTATTTTAAAATGTTTGCATTGTACCGAGTTGGGAGTAGCTGGATGTTATTAAATTACATATGAATTTAAGAGAGGAAATTTCAATCGTTAAAGAGATGCAACTATCCCAGCTTAGTGTTAATAGAGAATACCATGAAAAAAAGGGATTGTTAGACGTTTTAAAGTCTGAAACTACACCCCAGACATAAGGTAACTGCGAACCAGTTATGGATTTCACTATGCCACATTATGTTTTGATGAATACGAGTAGTACAAGATAATGGTTCACAGCAATATTTCATTAAAATAAAGAAAATGCAGGCTTATACACAATTTTTATCAACTTGTTTTGGGCTTTAATACTGATTTTTGTTTACCTTCGATTAGTATGCAACAAACGTGTTGCTTACTCATTAGACGTTAAAAGATATCACGAACCCAATATTTATAGTGTAAAATAAATACATATGTACTGTCTAGAACAGAACAATATTTTAATAAATGGATTACAAATGAAAGTAGTTAATATGGCATGATGCAAAATAAAAATTGGCAGCACTATGAAAGTTTTTTACTCATAAATACAACAATAGCTGCAGTAGGAATAATTACTGGAGGAGCAATAGCTAATGGTCTAGCAGTTACAAGATGCAACTATCTGTTTAATTTATTTGATCCTAAATGAACTGATAAAGAGAAATTCAACACGATTACATCCAGGTAGAATTACAGAGAAAACAACAGGGGTCAATTAAAACAGATCAATGACACTGGATCACTTGAATTACAGAGAAAAAAACAGTTCAATTAAAACAGATCAATGACACTGGATCACTTGAATTACAGAGAAAACAACAGAGTTCAATTAAAACAGTGCAATGACACTGGATCACTAAATTACAGAGAAAATGACAGAATTCAATTAAAACAGATCAATGACACTGAATCACTTGAATTACAGAGAAAACAACAGAGTTCAATTAAAACAGTGCAATGACACTGGATCACTAAATTACAGAGAAAATGACAGAATTAAATTAAAACAGATCAATGACACTGGATCACTTGAATGAAAGATTCAGAGAACAAGGTTTGGCTACAGACTTGAAGCAACCTGAATGATGCTTTTGTTCTATAAGCATCTACTTGCCCAAACATTGCTTTTAAGAAACTTGAACACGAGTCCATTGAAGGGGCTAATGCTTTCTGCCCTCCCCCCAAATTCCCAGGAATCCAAAATAGCTACATTCTTTGTTTTAACTGCCAAGTATTGAAACCATCTCTGATGTTCTTGAAAAACTTTAACACAGCAAATTTAGTAACAAAATCATTTTTGAGTTAACATGTTCACAAGATACCTGTAAGAGCAGTACAAAATTCTTTGTCATGGCCTATGATCTTGAATCTGATATAATGGATACAAGATCATGGAGCGAGTCTCAGATAAGGTCAAGATGTTACATTTGGTTGATCTATTTGTTAAAGTTTATGGGAAGAAAATCTGAAGTGCTATCATCCAATGTATTCTTCAGATACATTCACAAATTGAGTTATATAATACAAAAAAAACATTCATATTTGTTTATCTTATCATACTTATAAGCCATATGGCTAAAAGACATTTGACCTTAAAATCGGTGTCAGTGCTGGTTATCTAATTCAACTTATTTATTGGAATGGAATTAAATACAAAGTCTGGTCAAAATTCACTTGCATATGAACAAGTCAGTGTTCATAGGCTCAGTGAAGTACAAAAATCCAACAATTACCTTTGACTTGACCCCAAGGTCAATTTAGTATGGTATTAAAAAATCCACAAAAGTGCCGATATGTTAGTGGTCAGATCTATGCCCTTTTCATTCAGAGTCAATTAAATATTTCAAGAAGTGTTGCAGTGAATACCCGATGTCAATATAACCATTCATGCAAGAGGGGTAGTGATACCAACATTTTTTAGATGGAAAATATGTAGTTACCAGATTTGAATACACACAGCAACAAGAGTTCCTTGGAGGGACTGATGCTCTACTGTCAAAAAAAAAAATTCCAGGAGAGATAAGACCATTTCTTATTTTTAACTGCCAAGTGTTAAAACCATCTCTGATATTCTTTAGTGATATGATTTTCAAATTAACCACTGTCACAGCCATACTGGATGTAAGATGCACCATTTTCATTTAGGACAAACTAGACACCATTAGAAGACTTTTGTAGAAAACTCCATGTTGATATGACCATCCATTCAGATGAATTAGTGACAAGATTTTCAACATGTTAAATGTGGCAGCCATATCTGAGGTCGGATCAGCACCATTTTCATTCAGGACCCATAGATATAATAATTAGTCTTCTCGTGAAACCGCATGTTGATAGGACTTTCCATTTAGGAGGATTAGCAATAACAGGATTTGTATGAGGCTGCCATGGTGGCTTTACTGGATGTCAGATCAGCACCATTTTCATTTAGTACCAAATAGACATCATAAAAAGTCTTATGTTAAAAACCCAATTTTGACATGAATGTCCAACTAGGAGAAGTAGTGATAAAATTTTCAAGATGGCCACAGTGGTGGCCATATTGGATATCAGATTGCCACAATTTTTATTAAAAACCAACTAGACACATATAAGAAGTCTTCTGGTGAAAAGCCCATGATATGACTCTCCTTTCAGGAGTAGTAGTAATAACAAAATTTTCAAGATGCCTGCTGTGGTGGCTATATTGGATGTCAAATAGGCACCATTTGCATTTAGGACCAACCAGAAATCATAAGAAGACTTTTAGTGAAAAATCCATGTTGATATGACCATTCATTCAGGAGGAGTAGCAGTAACAAGATTTTCAAGATAGCTGCTGTGGTGGCCATATTTGATGTCTGAACAGCACCATTTTCATTTACGACCAACTAGACCATGGGATGAATGTGTGTGTAAAGTTTCATGGCAATCCTCCAAGTAGTTTAGAAGGAGTAGCAATAACTTGTGATAAAGGACGGTCAGATGACTGATGATGGCTGACAGACAAAAGGTCATCTCATAAACTCCTCTGGTCTATGATCAGTAGAGCTAAAAAAAAAGAGAATGTCCGTGCATAATATTTGTACTTGCAAATCACAAATCATAATCGCAAGTTACTATCCTGATAAAAAAAATCCACCGGCAAAAGACGATCAAATACATCTTTCAATAGATAATTCCTTAAGTAACTTCCAATTCAATCATGTCAGCGGAACTTCATTTGAATTCAAAAGTGTTGGATGTGAAATCTATAATTCAAAATAAACAATAATGCACCAGAAACAATAACAAAATGGGAATCCTATCACTGCAATTCCATGTTTTTGATAGGAAATCTGCACTGTTCTCCCACCCCAACATAAATGTCTGAATATTTAAAACTGGGTAGGAAAAATCTGAGAATTCTTGGACTAACATGACACTAAATGCCTCTTCCACATTCATGCCATGGCATAATCCGAGTGTAATCAACGATTACATAGTTTATCTTGTAATGCTTTTAGTAGTCTCCAGTAGCCACTGTAAACATTAATTACCTTGCAGAAAGTAAATAAAAGACTCGAGTGATCTTGAAAAGGAAAGGTTGGCGCCTTTTGTAACTAAAGTTTTGTTGTAATGCTTTATCTTTACATATGAACTTTTAATCAGTACTATATATCCAGTATTGTGCTGATGGTATGTTAAAACACATATATACATACATAGATACATACTGCGACAGGGCATACAAGACTTTAAACAATAAAAAGGAACATTTTTTCTATGATGTCCAAGTGGAGGTGCTAAAATGAGTTGATAAAAACAAGAGATTATTGGGGTTTTTTTTGTATTTTTCTTATATCATCGTTCTTAAAATTTGCTTCAGAACCTATTATCATTGTCCACCCCTAGAAGCCAGATTTTACTGGGTGAAAGTCACCGGCTTGGAGTAACAGCCAGTAGTACAAACATAGTTCATACAGCAATAATTACCTTGATTAGCCACTAACATATAATATACAATTTATAGTCTTTAAATAAGGAAAATTAACAATTGAATAAACACATTTATTCCAAACTGCAATGGTCAAAAGTTTTTTTTGAGAAGTCTAGAATGTATATAGCAAGGAAGAATCTATGTGGCCATAAGCTAAACAGAAATACTTAACCCAGGTTAGCAAAGCACAAAATGTAGGTCACAGTGACAATCATTGGTTGTTCAGTACTAACAGAGATGGATCCAATTATCAGGTTTCATGACTGAAACATAAATGAATGAACTTTGAAAAACAAAAATGTCAACAAAGTCACTGAAGCATAAAATATAGGTCACATAGACCTCTTTTTGATATAAGGATGTAGAACTCGTCAAGATGCAACCCCTCACCAAGTTTCATGATTCTAGGTATGATAGTATGCATATAGCATGCCAAAAACTTATGTGGTCATGAGCTCAGTGTAACAATTTAACTAAAGCCAGTAAAAGATGAATATAGGCCACTTTTGTAGTATGGTGTGGTACTATCAGATGTATATCATCATCAATTTCACAATTGTAGCATTAACAGTGCAACACAAAATTAAATACAAGTCAGTGAAGTGTACAATATGGGCCATAATGACCTACTGCTGAAATGAGTAGTGCTCATCAAGATGAAACCCTACAGCAAGTTTCACGATTCTAGATATGATAGTAATGACTCAAGCATGAACAGTAAAAACAAAATTTAACCACCACAGTAATTTTTCACTGTACCAGTACTTCGGTAGTTTCCATCAATAAGGAATGTATGGAAATTCTTGGGTAATCTTGTTATGAATTTAATGATATTAACAGCATGTTTTCATTTTTCATAACAAAATAATTCAAATTTTAAATTTTTTTTAATTACAAAACAGTTGTATTTGTCACAAATTAATTTTGAATATCACAAATATAATTATATTTATGATCCTTTAATCACGTTTGACACATGTCACATATGCCAACGTGGTGGCCAAATCGGACGTTGTGAAAGATATTCGGGCCAAATACAACTTTTAGAACAAAAGTTCGAATTAAAACAAACAAAACATGTCATTTTATAGTTATTTACTAGCATATGTTCTTGTGTACATATGTAAGACTGCGAAACATCCTAAGATTTTCAGGAGAGCAGTTGTTTTCCGTTTGAATTGTATGCAATTTTTCAAGTCCACTAAATATTTTCTCGTTTGTTAAGTGAGAGTGTTTAATGTTTACTGGCCCTCTCTGATAAATATCTTGCCCGGGTGTTGGCATCCCACTCAAAATTTCCATGCCTATTATATTAATAGAGTGGCTAGTGAATTGTAGTCTTCCTATTTTTATCAACAAGCTCTCTAATGTCAGCACATTGTATTTTACAGGGTGTCAGCTATAGTGTAAGCTTAATCGTCCCACTTTAGTTAGTTATTAGATGACAACTTATACAACAACTAACATACACATAGCATATTCATCTACTATTAGATACTGACCATTTATATTTCAGTGGGGGGGGGGGCTGCAATTTTTCGTTTGAGCGAAGATATTTAATTTTATTTTATTTTTGTCAGTATAATTAATTTTTTTCTTCAAATAATATATTGGATATAAAATATATAATATGGTATTATTTTGTTATAAATTTTGAGCAAGATATTTTTTTCTAGATATTGAAATATGGAAATTTTCAAAATAAAGTGTCAGGCCCCAGCCCCAGATCATTATATTGTTGGTCCCTAATATAATTGCGGTATACCACGATACGTATCGCTGTATGTTCAGAAATACCACAATACAAAATTGTTTGTGGAACCCAGCTCTAGTGGTCATGAGCTCAACTAAAAAATGTAGCAAAAAATATACAATATACATGTATGTACAAGTTTGCACCTTAGCCCCCCCCCCCCCCCCCCCCCCCCGGTGGTAGGTGCTATGAAATGCACTTCAAACTGCTACCAAGGACCTAGGAAGAAAGAATGGTTGAGATGTAGCAAGGCTGTACATGTGTATCTGCATGGATGCCAATGCATACCTGTGATTCTACCGGCGGTAGGCCAAAAATACCGTTTTAAAGACCGTCTACCGCACATACCGTTTAGCAGTCAAAATCTACTGGTTTTGAAAATTTAAAGGAAAGTTTAAAAAAAAAAAAAAAAAAAAAAAAAAAATTTTTTACGCGTTCTATCAACATATTAGATAAACCAGCCAGAACCAGTCTACTGGGAACCGGAAATGTTCCACCTATGATATGACCTGTGCAACGATGCGAGGTTGAGTAGTTCGATTACAATTGTTAGCATGTGTACACAAGAAGCGGCTAATTGACTACCTTATTGTTGTAATTTGGAGAGTTTAAGGCCAAATGCGGGATGTTGTTTGAGGTGTTATAAGTAATAAAAGGATCAAAGGTAATCCATGATGACCATGAATCTTTGATTAAAACTCGGCCGATCTGTCGTGGATGGAAGATAGAATGGAGAGACCGACCAAAAATGATCTTGGCAGAAACACTTGAGTAAGTATTTTGATTTGATGTCTTTTAATTGTTCTTGTATTGTTCATGATGGTTTAAGATGAATATTTAAGGGCAGCTTGTATATTTTTTTTCAATTCATGTCAAAATGCCGAAACGTCCGCTTTCTCCCAATTATTAAAATCATGTGTTTTTTAACTATTTATTTCAAGTCTAAATCTAATATGTTTAAAATTAATTACAGTGGTGAAACTTGCCAACAGATTTTTGGACATAAGCCTAGAAGAGAAACAAGCCCTTGAGGATGAGGCTCAGGAATACATATTAAGTCAAAGCCAGGAACTTCCTCCTCGGGGTGAAATGAGCTTGGAGCAGTATTGGAGATCAGTCAGCAGCCTCAGAAACCCAGCAACAGGAAAACTTAAGTTAGAACTTCTTTCCAGACTGATTGTAGTTGTCCTGTCATTGCCACATTCCAATGCTGACACAGAGAGGACATTCTCCATTCTTTGGAAAATCCAGAGTGATTCAAGGGGAAGTCTGTACGAGAAAACTATTGAGAGCCTGCTAAGTGTGAAGGTTAACAATCACAGTGAATGTCACCAGTGGTCACCAGACTGTGATCTTGTGAAGGAAACTAAAAATGCCTGTTGATTTTATAAAAAAATCTTTGCAGTAAACTGAGAGATGTACAACTCTTCCTTTTTCATTTAATTAACAATATACTGGCTCATATTAACTAACTATTATTGTAACATTTTCCATCAGATTCTGAATCTGAATCATGTTCAAAATTTGTGTTTTATTATAATATGAAGAGAATACATATTATGTGAAAAAATGAACTTGTTTTGTTTTCAATCCCCTTAAAACCAGTAAAATTTATGCCAATAAAAAATCTACCTTTTTAGAAGCCAATTTGTAAATCTACTGGTTTGAAATCCTAGTTCTGTCATAGGTATGCCAATGCCAACACTGGGGGTAGTAGAATAGTTCTCTGCATTATTGAGATGAGCTTAATAAGGAATAAGAAGTGCAACTCCTGGCCTGCATACGTTTTTATTTCAGTGAATGACCTAAATGTGGAAATAAGCAATCTCAAATGATGCAACAAAATAGGTCACAATGAGCTGATTTTTTTCTAGCTGTGACATGAAACCATAAAATAATTGTGATTTAAATAGCACTCTACTCTTTGTCAACTTTTAAACTGTATCAGTAGCATGTAATGTTATCTTTACAATTGTATGTAATGTTATCTTTATAATATGTAATGTTATCTTTATAATAGCATCTAATGTTATCTTTACAAAAGCATGTAATTTTATCTTTACAATAGCATTACATGTTATCTTTACAACAGCATTACATTTTATCTTTATATTAGCATCTAATGTTATCTTTACAATAGCAGTACATGTTATCTTTACAATAGCATGTAATGTTATCTTTATAATAGCATGTAATGTTATCTTTATAACAGCATGTAATGTTATCTTTAGTATTAATAGCAACAAAAATCTTTGACACTTGCATACTATATAAACATAAATGCCCACTAGAAAGTGAAAACATGGGATGTGTTTTAATGTTTCTTTTATGAAATATCCTGGTTACATACATTAAAATCTAAAAAATATATACAGGGCTGTTCCATTTAAACATGCATGGTACCCAGGGAAGGCAGTTTCTTTTTTTAAAAAATATAAAAAATATATGCCAGGGTACTGATTACTCATCGAGTTCAGATGAAAATGATATAATATTATAAATTGCATCTATGGGTGACTACTCCACACTGAAAGCACCTTGCCTGGGTTCCAAGTATGTTTTACTGGAACAGCCCAGAGCAATCTATGGGTGACTACTCCACAATGAAAGTGACATGCCCAGGTTTCAAGTATGTTTTACTGGAACAGCCTAGAGCACTCTACGGGTAAATTGCATCTATGGGTGACTACTCCACAATGAAAGTGCCTTGCCCAGGTTCCAAGTATGTTTTACTGGAACAGCACACAGCAAAAAACAATGTCAATGCAATTAATAAAAAATCATGTTAAATAATTATAAAATAATGACATATCTGTTACATGTATAAAACTCTATTACAATAACACAGGGGTAATTTGCTTCAACCAATTGTCGTGTGATATAATTGCAATGTTTTTTTTTTTCTTCAGCAAACAATCATTATATAATATGTTATCACAAGATGCACACAAATTCATGACAAGAGGTGTCTTGTGCTAAATTTATATTGGTCAAACAGAAAAATAATCACCGGATCTGAACACACAACAGCAACAACAACAAAAAGGAATGTCCATGCATAAGTTTTGCACTTCCAAATCACAAATCATAATTGTAATTGAGTGTCTATCATGGTATTAGAATGCCTCTGAAAAGATACATGCATTTTTCATAATATAATTTCAAGTAATTTCCAATGCAATCATGTCAGAGGTACTTCATTTAAATTCAAAACTTTAGGATGTGAAATTTATCATGCAAAATAATTAATAATATGGCACTGGGAACAACCTCAGATGGAAAATTCTATGTGTGTAATTATTATTTTGTCACAAAATAACAAGGGAAATAAAGAACAGAAAACATATATACATACACATATCTGTAAATGTTGATGAGGTCATTCTTCAAAATCTGTTGCCATTTATAAGTAGTCATTACTTCATATAAGGTTCAGGTACACTAATAAAATAACCACTGTAGTCATAAAATTGACAGAAGTTTCAGGTACACTAATAAAATAACCACTGTAGTCATAAAATTGACAGAAGTTTCAGGTACACTAATAAAATAACCACTGTAGTCATAAATTGACAGAAGTTTCAGGTACACTAATAAAAGAAAATGAAAGTGACATTACTACAAATATTTAATAAAAATACCTGTCATATAAGTAAACAAGATACATACACACTGTTTAACAAGAAAATAAATATGGAGATAAAACATTATACATCTTGATAAAAACATTTTGTTTTATTCCTTGCCATTGTATTAAGTTTTTATTACACAGGAATTAAAAGTGAACTGAAGAAAATTACAATTACAATATTATCACACATCACTGTAAAATAAAATTAGAGTTTAGAAGCTAAATATGCATGCTGGCATAGCTGAGTGAGGAAGTACAAGCTATGTATTGCTCAAGATTCAACTAAGTGTTGCAGTCATGCACATGACTAAACTGGTGCACATTCATGATTGGTGGTTGTCACCAAATCCAATCTTTCTAATTCCCTCTGCTTCAAAACCTAGATTTTTTCAACATGTGATAGCAGTTGTATGATATGTCATACAAATTTCAAAACTTGATTATAAATCTTTGATAAACAAAACAATTACAACAATAATGTTTCATATTTTCATAAACCAATCCAACAGTACCTTGGTCTGGAAGGATAGGAGGAGCTATGTCACTTATTTGGATCAGAAAGTATAGACTGTGCTTTGGATTTGAAAGTATAGACTGTGCTTTGGATTGAAAGTATAGACTGTGCTTTGGATTGGAAAGTATAGACTGTGCTTTGGATTTGAAAGTATAGACTGTGCTTTGGATCTGAAAGTATAGACTGTGCTTTGGATCTGAAAGTACGGACTGTGCCTTGAATATGAAAGTATAGAATGTGCATCGGATATGGTACACATCAGTTACAGTCTGGCCCCTGTGTCAGATACTGTCTGTAACAGCTTCCCCATTTCTGAAAGACACTGGTGAATGGTGTGGTTAAACTTGACAGCATCTGTCTCGGGACAGGAATGCCAGGCTGTCACACAGGTCACAATTCTGCAAGGAGAAATATCATCTAAATAATACATAGCAGATTTTTCTTTACTGAGATATTTAACATAAATTTGGTAGAAATGTCTCCATATTACTTTGTATGAAGCTATGAATTAAAAAATGTCAACCCCATCAATCCATGCCTGTAACAATCCAAACAGACCAAGTACAGAGAGCCTACCTTCATTAGAACAAGGCAACATGTAACCCATATTAAACTTGTTGAAATGATGATACCACATTCTGAAACTTTAGAGTGTGTATTTGAAACCTATTACTCCAGTGCTTGTTATGATTAAACCTGAGTAGATGTGGAGACAAAGCTAGTCTGTCAATAATGTAACTAACTACTACTAGAGCTAATCACGATGGAGGCATAGCAAAGGTCCCCAATCTCTACAATTTGCTTGGAATGGTTTAAGCAGAAGAACTTCTTAGCTGATAATGTTTAAACTGTTCAATTTCGTACACAATAAATAAATTGAAAGCTAACCTGAAGCTTTCGTCCTTGTACTAAGGACTTCATCAGCAGAATAGTGAGCGATGTTAACAAATTGTCCCAGATATGCGGCAGATTGTAACAGCCAGCATCCCTGTTCAGCGTCCCTTGGGTGATGTTAACAATCAGTAGAGAATAAATCATTCTGCTGATGAAGTCCTTAGTACAAGGATGAAAGCTTCAGGTTAGCTTTCAATTTATTCATTGTATATGAAATTGAACAGTTTAAATATTTTCAGCTATGAATAATACTACATAGTTAAGCTTTCACCAAAGAAGAACTTCTGTTGGAAAACTAAAGTCTGGAGAAAAAAAAAAGGCAATGAGGGGCCATAACACTTCTAAATGATAATGTGGAACACTTGAAATAAAACTCATTCAAGGGTTTATCAATATAAGGCTGCATGCCAAATTTAGCTGAAATGCAACAAAGCTTAGTAAAGTTATGCTAGGGAAACCACATTCAGGAGGACCTACCGAATGGCAGCCAATTATGTATAATGATTGCAAAGCTATGATGGTTACAAAGAACATTCCATATGAAGCAGTTAACTGTCAAGGGCCATAACTTTATTCAAGCTGGAGTTGACAAGACAAAACCCTAAAAAGGCATATACAGGGTTATGAGACAATGTGCACACCAAATTGCATCAGAATACGTTGTATGGTTCCTAAGCTACATTGCTTACAAGGCTCTGCTGTAGTGGAGATGTAATATTAATAGAAAAAGGGCAAAATCTCCCAAAAAATTGGACCTGAAAGGATGAAACCTTTAAAAGACACATCTACATGTAATAGAACAATCACCTACCAGCTGGACCTACTTGTATGACTCCCATTAACAGTGTCATAACGAGAAAGCACTGTATACATTTTTAATTTTTTATCCCTATCACATTCTAGTTGAAAAAGGTGAAAATAGATAGTGTAATTTTTTTTCACAGTGTTAACTTAAGTCGCTATACAACTAGACATGATGAATATGGTAGTATTACAAAATTCTCACTCTTTTGATTGAATTCTGTAGAAAGCACCATATCCCTTCTCACACATGGGTGCCACACCTCCATACACGCTGGTGTAGCCAACAAAACTGGTGGACAAGATGAAGTTACCATTCCCTCCACTGAAAAATATTTTAAAAAACTTGTATTTCATTTTGAAATATTTTGGCAATATCTAATGAAAGACCGTTTACTCATTTTTATAATGTGCATAAATTAAAAGCAGGAATGTGTATAAACTTGAGGCCCAAGTGGGCCTGATATCGCTCACTTGGGTAGTTGACATAAGTCAGCTTGTGAAAGCAATTCGCACATGTATCGAAACTGTAGATGGGAAAGAAAAGCTTGGAGTACATAGCTGCCACACTGTCTATTAATGTTGGTGTCATTTGTCTTCTTCCTAGACCAAATACATAGGATCTCTTTCTCTGCATAAAAAGAACAAGCCATTTATATAAGCAGCATTGTGCCCTAGATCTCTCCCACCCCTTGGGGACTTAGCTCTAATTCATAACTTAGAAACAAGAAATGGTTTTTAGCCTCACCCTTAAAGTATATACACTCACTTGGCATTCGAAAGAGAGTATATCCCCCTGGCTTCATTTGTATAAATCTTAAAGCATTCAAGCTAGGGCATTTTCTTACAAATTTGACCAAGTCTGTTGAGTGGTGTTTTTGAACAAGTTGATAAAAGTTTTACTTTTTTTTAGTAACAGTAGCCATATTTGATGGCAAATTAGCATGGTTTGTAATCAGCCCTTTGTGCCAGAATATTTTTTGTGTCAAATCTGATCAAATTCTATCAAGTAGTTTTTGAAAAAAGCCATTTAAAGAGTTTTCTATTTTTAGTAATGGTGGACATACCTGATGACAAATTTGAAAGCCCTTAATACTACAATGCTTTCTGTCAAATTTGGTCAATTTCTGTTGAGACAATTCCGAGAAGTCATTTAAAGTTCTCTATTTTTGGTAATAGCAACCATGTTTTAAAAAGGATTGGCATCATTTGTACAAATTTGAAAACCCTTTATGCCTAGATTCTTTCTGTCAAATTTGGTCAAATTATGTTGAATGGTGTTTGAGAAGAACTCATTTTAAAGTTTTTATAAAGTTAGTAAAGACAGCCATATTTGATGGTGAATCGGCATCATATGTAAAAATTGAAAGCTGTCTAAGCTTGGATGCTTTCTGTCACATTCAGTCGAGCCGTTTTTGAGAAGTTGTTGTTTAAAGGTTTAACTATTTTTATGAACAGTAGCAATATTTGATGGTGGATTGGCATCATCTGAATAAATTTGAAGGACTTTAATGCTGGCAGTCTGACAAATTTGGTCAAATTCTCTTGATCGTTTTTGATAAGTCATTTAAAGGTTCTTCTATCTTTAGTAATGGTGGCCATATTTGATGGTGGATTGGCATCATCTGAATAAGTGTGAAAGACCTTTCTGCTAGGATACTTTCTTGTCAAATTTGGTCAAAGTCTGTTGAGCAGTTTTTGAAAAGTCATTTAGCCTTTAAAGTGCCATATAGTTTTGAAAAGTCATTTAGCCTTTAAAGTGCTATATAGTTTTGTAGTACAAGATACCTCAGTGCTGAATTGTTTGGGAAAAAAAAAAAGAAAATTGTACTTTTAAATTGCCTGTATTTTTATTTACTGTACCTAATAGATACACAAACCCTATATGAAAAACAATTGTTGACGTCTGAACTTTATTATAAGCATCAAGTCATATATGTAACTTTATCATATTTGCACTTACAGGTGCAAATATAAGTAAAATTACAAATTACTTTTGTAATTCATCAGTATTTATGTTTCCTTTTTTAATGAAAAGGTTCAAATATGTCTAAAAAATACTCTATTCTTTAGTAACTCGACCTTATACATGTATATATGGTTACAACTTTATATTCAAGTTGTGAAAATCACAGGTGCAGAATTTGTAACAGTTAATAAACATTCAGTTAAGGAACACAACAAGTAAGTTTACACCCACTAAAGTCTGGAATAAATGTACACAAAACTCTGCAGTTTCTCTTGTTATTGACTCTAGTCTATGTCTGTCATCTCATGTCCACTTATGAGCTTACACAGTCACCTGTCAAGTTCATTACCTGTTCAGGTGTTACTTGCTTAGAATATTAAGAAATATATCCCTACATTTATGCACCAATGCAATGGCCCTAACCAATGCAAAAAAGAGTTTCAATTTGTCAGATGTGACAGTTTTCCATTTTCTAACAATATACCTAAATAGTCTGTAGGCTTAGTATTCTCCAGTTCTACATTTAATTTTCAAAATACTGCTGAAAAGGCTGATTTGGGGTTGACCAACATGCAGTCTGTTTTTGTCCAGACAGCATTTACATCTGACTTGTATTCAACATCTTTTTCAGGCTCAAAATCACTCATTGGTATTTCCACTACCACTTTCCAAGCTGCAATAATCTCATCAGCTTCAAAACTTTCAAAATCCTTATCATCAACAATATCATCAGCCAGTATTTGTGGAATTAAAGCATCATCAGAAGAAGAATTGTGTTGGAAGTCAGCCATTTTGAGTTTTCCAGGTAGTAGGTGTTTTAACCAGCTTTTGTAAAACTTCTTTACAAAATGCATGGTAAAATTACAACAGAATGTTTGTTCCAGGGCCAATGTACCAATCAAATTTAGTTTCACAACCATTCATGTCAAGATGTAGCACCCAGATGTGTAAACAGTTACTTGCCTGAAAAACAGCATATGCCATGACCATACTTGCCATATTCCCAGATAGTGTTGGGTTTTTTTTGAGACTCAAAAAGTGTGTTTTGAGGTCCCAAGGGGAGTCAGTATGCATGAACCCCCAAAAGTGATGTAATCCAAATGAGAACAAGCTATCTTTTCAAATCAGCCTATAGCAAATGACTGGAAATTCAAATCTGAATAAAAGAAAATACCATCTGTTATCTCTGAAGCATTTAATATACTTACAAACAAAAAAATGGTAGACTTAGTATTGTCAAATAACATCACCACACACATATGTACACGGTCACAACCTCACAGACATTAAATACAAAAATACACCAAGTTACTGTCTTTAAAATCCATTGGACAGTAGAATGTAGTTTTAATTACATCAGTCTTTGCTGCTTCCAATAGTTAAGTAGTTGGTTTGAAGGTAATGTAAGTGTCATTTGTGTTCATCTTTGCACTCATTTGAGATTCAATTGTGCTGTTGCTCAACCTTCCCGAAGATCTTGTTGAATTTTTCTAAGCATAGAAAATGATCTTTCTGCATCTGCACTGCTGTGAGGGAGTGTCAAACATGCAATGGCCACTTGAGTCAGATTATCAATTTTCCAACTACCAAAATTGATTGATTGATTTTGGGATTAATGAAGTGTGTGGCCATTTGGCTATGTATGTTGGTACTACCGAAATAATCATGTTCTGCATTTTATATATGGAGTAAAAATCTGAGTTCAAAGAAACATCACCGCTGATCACAAACTTTAATAAAGATGGCTTCAACATTCTCATTGAATGTAGTCTGTAATGTCTAATAACATTTGTTCTTCATCACGCATCTCGTTGATGTACTTAACTTCAGACAAATTGGGTTGTTTCACTTAGTGTACTTTACCTATGCAAATTAGCCTAATGGGCTCTCCCTCAGCAATACTCAAAGGATTTTACCTGACACATCACCCTAGCTATTGCGAGCCAATTAATTGCTGTTTATCTCTGACTGCCTTACCTTTTCATTGTCTCTAAAACAGCTGTATAAACTGCCCCAAGGATAGTTTAACATGAGCTCTGAGCAGGAGTGTTTACTGTTTATACATACACAGATTACGGGCATATATCATGATGATCAGGAATTTTTTTTTTTTGTGGGAATTTTTTTTTGTCTCGGCTGAAAATCTGTTTTCCTAAACACGACCATGTCAGGGGGTTTGGGAGTCCCAAATCATGTTTTTCACGTGACACATCGTGGTTTCTAACACATCATTTAAAGGTTTTCAACTTTTAGTAATGGTGGCCATCTTTGACAGTAGATCGCAGTGTTGCACATAGGATCCCAAGGGCAGGGGACACTGTGTCCCCCAGCATCCAATTTGGGGGACACACAACATTTTACAGGAACAAAGGAAAATAATAGTACATAATGCACTAATAGTGCTATAAAAATAAGATAATCATATTTGCTTTTGACCTTAACTTTGTGGTCTGTACTATCATATTTTCAATGGACACTTATATTATAGCAATCAAAGTTGTATTATGTGCTCAAAAAACTCATGAAAACATTAACATGTCTGAATATCTGGTTAACCTGAAATGAACTGCAACATGGCATTTTCCTTTCCGGATCTTGCTCTCATTTAACGTAGTGAACACTCATTATCTATCAGGATTTATTATAATAAATACCTCTGTTTTCTGAATTACTTTTCTTCCCAAACTAACAAATCATTAATTAAATGATGAATTGCATATTTGCATAAATTTAGTCTCTTTGTCATTATTTGAAATTAAATCTTCCTCACTGTAGGGGTGACTTTAAATTTGAAAATATGTTACACTAACTGCCATAAAGCACTTTAAGTTGCAAATTGGCCGACTACCATAAACCTTGAATGTTTTCTTTGCCAGATACATTGTTTTAAAATATATATCCATCTTACAGTTTTTATCGCCTTTCATGACTTTGGCCATTGCTAGCACCAACAGAGACTTGGATGGACATCCACTAATTTAAAGTTTTGTAGGCGTATTATTTGACTTTTTTCTGATGAAAAAGCATGCCCAGGGGGACATACAGGTTCAAGATTTGGGGGACATAGGACAAAAAATTGCAGGAAACCCACGAGCCCACGTTCAATGTGCAACACCGGATCGGTATAATCTGTATAAATTTGAAAGCCCTTTATGCCAGGATGCTTTCTGTCAAATTTGGTCAAATTATGTTTGAGAAGAAGCTATTTAAACAGTTTTTCTAATTTTACTAAAGGAAGCCATATTTGATGGCACAAAGGCAACTCAAATTTGAAAGACCTTCATGCCAGGATGCTAATTGGCAAATTTAGTCAAATTCTGTTGAGCAGTTTTTGAGAAGTTGTTTAAAGGTTTTTCTATTTTTAGTAATGGCTGCCATATTTGATGTCAGATTGGCATCATTTTAATAAATATGAAAGACCTTTAAACCAAGGTGCTTTCTTTCAAATTTGGTTAAATTCTGTGGAGCGGTTTTTCAAAAGAAGTCATTTAAAGATTTTTCTATTTTTGGTAATGGTGGCCATATCTGATGAGGAATTGGCATCAACTGAACCAATCTGAAAGAGCTACTGTGAATGGATGACACACTATGCATGACAGACAAAGAAGCATACGATAAGCTCACTTGACTTATAACCAGGTGAGCTAAAAAATCTGTTTCTTGAAATAAATGTAAAATGATCTATGAACACTATTCTGAAAATAACTATAGAAGCACAGATTCTCTAAAAACTTTTGGTATAAAATCCATTAACTTCATTCTTTTCCCTTGATTTTGGGCCCCTTTTGTATTTCTTTATGGATTTCTCTTGCAGAGGAAAAAAGAAAGTGACTTTGTGAAAGAGATAAAAGGGAAAGAGATACACAGAGGCAGATGGACAAACAGGCAGGTAGACAGGTAAAATGACAAAGAAAGCTAGAAACAAGACGAGAGATGAGAGAAAAGACCCAGAAAGGAATAATTGAAAAGACAAACAGACAAGCAGGCAGACAGATAGACAGTGGGACAGAAAAAGTGACACAATTGTCACGGAATTGTATGGTTTATATCAATATGTATATGTGATCAAAAATGTATTCGGGTTTCGTTTCCGACTAGAGCGTTACTCGGGGGTTGTTTATTTTTTCGGCTCTAGTTATTTTGAAATACTGAGCGCGATTCACCCCATGCTGCACGTGCAAATTGCCTGCAGTGAAAACTCACGTACCTAGCTGCTGCGCATATCTGTCACAGCTAGAGTACATATAGAGCGAATTCTCTATAAACAAATTACACTACGACGAGTCTTGTCAGAAAGCTTACCTCTTTACGGGAGCAAAACTTCAGCTGTAGAGGTATGTGAAATTTAAGATTGTATTCTTTATCACTATTCGTTTTATATGACATAATTGTTTCATATATTAGATGTTTTAGAATTTATTCTAAATTCTACAGAGAGTCAATACCTAGGTCATACAACGCCATGATATTAGAAATACTATAGGCTGGTTCAAGTTAGCTATTTGTTGTAACTGAACAGACAGGTATTATTTAATTATACGCGGCATGCATTGAATGATTAATGTAATGTGTAACGAGATGTAATTCATGTGCGCGCATGCGCAACATCTATCAATACAAAAGTACTAACCGTGTCATATGTACTACACGGTTTAGTTGTTATACTTTTAGGTGTCCATATGTATGGTTTGGTGGTGTGAAGTCACAGAACTCTGTATGGTTTCGTGTGACGTGTACGCTGTGTCTGGTGACGTTGTTTCGGAAAAGTGTACTGGTTTTCTCGATGCGAGGGACCAAGGCTTCTCGACCAACGGGTCTGTGTTAATGTGAAGGCTCTCGAGGGATCCTTCAACAGGCTGGGAGGGGTGGACCATGCGTGGTGGCTCCTTGACCATGGACTAGAGCGGGTGGAACCGTAGATACATCTTGGTCGTCAAACGGGCGCCACGATAGTTATATTTATTGCGTGTTCCATTTTATTGTTATCTCAATATTGCTATCTGTGCAAAATTACATTCATTCCCATTTCAATGTCGCTATATGTGTGATAGATTCATAATTTCATGCATTCCCATTTCATTTTCGTTATATGAACGATATATTCATAAATTCATACATATTCCAATATCGCTTGATGAATTGATAAATTGATGAGTATCATATTGATAAGTGCATAAATCACATGCTTTGGTCACCCTGGGTACTTAATAAGACCTTGTTTATATTGGGGTGTAGATCATATACTCTTATTTGTTGATTGGTGATAGGATGCTATTCACGTTTGTTTAAAATTCCATTCGTTAAATTCATCTTTGATTTTTTCTCGTTGAGTTACTTGTTGTTGATAGTTCCATGTTAGGAACTTTATAATTTTCCTTATCTTTTTGTTATAATGGTGTCAGATTTGTTCATCTTTAAATTGCGTTTATAAATAAACATCTTATTAACGCAGTTGCTTTCGGTGTCTTCACTAATCCAGTCCTCACCAGGCTTCATCCTGTGACAACAATGAGATCCACAAAGCACTGAAAGAAAGAGATAGAGATCGACAAAATGAGACAAATTATTACCTCTTTGTGTAGGCATCATCTTGGTACAGCAAGGGTACAGGTAGACCCTCCTCCATAGCAATCATGTACATCCCCAACAGGTGTCTATCACAGCCTGAAACAGAGAGTGGTCAGTGTTATATAAACATAACTAGCAATCATGTGCATCCCCAACTGGTGTCTATCATTGCCTGAAACAGAGAGTGGTCAGTGTTACATAAACATAACTAGCAATCATGTGCATCCCCAACAGGTGTCTATCACAGCCTGAAACAGAGAGTGGTCAGTATTACATAAACATAACTAGCAATCATGTGCATCCCCAACAGATGTCTATCACAGCCTGAAACAGAGAGTGGTCAGTGTTATATAAACATAACTAGCAATCATGTACATCCCCAATCAAGATTATTTAGTGTTGGGTTTCAAAAAATGTTATATCAGTAATACAAAAATGGTGAACAAATATAAAATCTGAATACAGGACTATTATTAATCAAATATTGTTGACATCTTAGTATGAAAAGTGTGATTTAAATGAAATTCTGTCTAGACTGTGCAATCAGCTATCTAGTAATTTCAAAAAAGCTTGTAACTAATTTATGTCTAAAAGACCAGGTGGGATTTGATAATACCTGTGAAACTGTCCCTTTACAAATCTGAACAGAACTGAAAACTATATATGGGGTTTATAAATATTCCTGACAGATTTCTTTTGTCTATCTCATGTGGTTTTTGTTACATCACACTACATCTTTTGTCTATCTCAAGTGGTTTTTGTTACATCTCATTACATCTTTTGTCTATCTCAAGTGGTTTTTGTTACATCACACTACATCTTTTGTCTATCTCAAGTGGTTTTTGTTACATCTCACTACATCTTTTGTCTATCTCAAGTGGTTTTTGTTACATCACACTACATCTTTTGTCTATCTCATGTGGTTTTTGTTACATCTCACTACATCTTTTGTCTATCTCAAGTGGTTTTTGGTACATCTCATTACATCTTTTGTCTATCTCAAGTGGTTTTTGTTACATCACACTACATCTTTTATTTATCTAAAGTGGTTTTTGTTACATCACACTACATCTTTTGTCTATCTCATGTGGTTTTTGTTACATCACACTACATCTTTTGTCTATCTCATGTGGTTTTTGTTACATCACACTACATCTTTTGTCTATCTCAAGTGGTTTTTGCTACATCTCACTATATCTTTTGTCTATTTCAAGTGGTTTTTGTTACATCACACTAACAGGATAAGCAAATATTCCTGACAGATTTCTTTAGTCTATCTCAAGTGCTTTTTGTTACATCACACTAACAGGATAAGTATATATTCCTGACAGATTTCTTTTGTCTATCTCAAGTGGTTTTTGTTACATCACACTAACAGGATAAGTAAAACAATAGTTTGAAAAATGTGTGAAAAATGACAAATTATTGTTATTGCCTAATAATCTAATCAGGTCATCTGTCTCCACATATAAACAAGTGTACCAAATTTTATTGGTCTATCTCAAGTGGTTTTTGTTTAATAGTGCAAACAAGGTTTCCTTCAAAAAGTTCAACAATGTATCAAATATTGAAAACTCTCTGTAACAGCCTGAAAATCTAATCAGGCAATTTACATATGTATACAAATATGTTTTTTGAGCAATCATGCTTAAGAACTTATCAGGACAGACAGCTGGATAGCTGGACTGGACCAAATCAATATAGCCACACTGTGGCATTAAATAATGCATAAATAATTATACATTACATTTTTCTCTATATCTAACAAATCCACTTGCCAGATTCCCGGGACAAGCTCGAATTCAGTTCAGGCAAGCTCAAGTTTGCAAGGCACTTGCCTGTGGGCAAGTCCAAAAAATTGAGTGAGGGATCCAAGAAATTTTACTTAACATCAGTAGTCTGGGTAAAATACATAAAACACTAGTTCTGTGTGGGCTATTTTACCGACAAGGAGTCGTATTCAGTTCCTAGTGTTTTATGTTGTGCAAGTTTTATACTCTGCGATCTCACCATAGTACACATATCAGCACCTTTATTTAGTGTTTATATGTAGTGCATTCTTCTTCTACATAACTGGCCACAGTTTCTTTCATCTAATGTATGTGTCATTTACATCTTGTAGTCAATGTCAAGGTCAGTCAGGCATTTTCTCGCCCAGAAGCGACAATGTGAATATTTACTATTTAAAGCAAGTTTTGACAAATAAGAAATAAATATTTATATTTTAACTTATCAGTTACATTGTAATCGTAATATTTGTACATATCCAGGATTCGCTGACTTTCAGGTCCTAAATTAGCCTTGGGCAGTTTGTCAGATTGCAGACTTTCAGGTCCTAAATTAGCCTTGGGCAGTTTGTCAGATTGCCGACTTTCAGGTCCTAAATTAGCCTTGGGCAGTTTGTCAGATTGCCGACTTTCAGGTCCTAAATTAGCCTTGGGCAGTTTGTCAGATTGCCGACTTTCAGGTCCTAAATTAGCCTTGGGCAGTTTGTCAGATTGCTGACTCTAAACAATCTGCTTTTCAAAGATTGTTTTGATGCATGTCGCCGATTTTATTGTGAGTAGGTATTAATTTTATTGTGAGTAGGTGTTAATTTTATTGTGAGTAGGTGTTAATTTTATTGTGAGTAGGTATTAATTTTATTGTGAGTAGGTGTTAATTTTATTGTGAGTGTGTGTTAATTTTATTGTGAGTAGGTGTTAATTGTATTGTGAGTAGGTGTTAATTTTATTGTGAGTAGGTGTTAATTTTATTGTGAGTAGGTGTTAATTTTATTGTGAGTAGGTATTAATTTTATTGTGAGTAGGTGTTAATTTTATTGTGAGTAGGTGTTAATTGTATTGTGAGTAGGTATTAATTTTATTGTGAGTAGGTGTTAATTTTATTGTGAGTAGGTATTAATTTTATTGTGAGTAGGTGTTAATTTTATTGTGAGTAGGTGTTAATTGTATTGTGAGTAGGTATTAATTTTATTGTGAGTAGGTGTTAATTTTATTGTGAGTAGGTGTTAATTTTATTGCGAGTAGGTGTTAATTTTATTGTGAGTAGGTGTTAATTTTATTGTGAGTAGGTGTTAATTTTATTGTGAGTAGGTGTTAATTGTATTGTGAGTAGGTATTAATTTTATTGTGAGTAGGTGTTAATTTTATTGTGAGTAGGTGTTAATTTTACTGTGAGTATGTGTTAATTTTATTGTGAGAAAGTGTTAATTATTAATAAAACAACTCAAGAGATTTCTTTAACAGGTGTGTTTGGAAATAAAACCTACAGGAATACTTCATTCAAATGTAGCACTTACAAGCGGTGTTTATGATCTGTTGTTTACGTGATAATTGCTGGAGACCGATACATATTTACTGTTTGGCAAACAATTAAATGGACAAAAAACGTGTTCTCAAATCATACTCAAAAGTCGGATTTTTTTATATTTTGATGCAAGTTGCCGATTTCAAGGTGACTAGATGATAACTGTTAAGTAAATGGATAAAAAGAGTGTTCACAAATCCTTCAGTTGTGAGTATAAATAAATCATTACAAACAGTCTAGTCATTATCTCTCTCTCTCTCCCTCTCGTAAAAATATAGCTACTTCCAAACCCTTTTCTGCCTATCCATTTATCTGACCATATACATGTTCCTGTCTGCTTTTTGCTCTTCTAACTATATCTACATTCTAACTCTTTCTAATCCACATATCTATCTACATGTATTATTTACATATATATTTTTTGATAACTTTAATTATCGGCATATGGTTTTAAGGTGCCACCAAAGATAAAAAGAAAACAAAAGTTTCAATAATAATAATGCGATTTCCTTAAAATTTACCATATTTTATTTTATCTTATTGTTTTACTCATGTTGGAATATTATGTTTGGGGCAAGCTCAAATTTTCCAAGGGCAAGTTAAATTTTCCAGTCAGCTTGCCCTGGGCAAGCTTTTATAAATTTGTAAATCCCTATACATGTATACAATTTTGTCAGTGTTACCAGGAACCTCATTTTATAAACATTCTATTTGAATAACTTTTTTGTTAAGCTTTTTGTTTAGTAAAGAAAGAAAATGACTGTCAAGTAAATATGACTCAATAATTTTTACAAATCCTAAAGCAACAACATGCACACTATTTCCACTGTTGTTTCTATTTTGCATTAAGTTCATAAGACCTCTACATGTGGAACATAATTAAGCTTTAGTATAATTATCTTTTAAATTGTGCAACTGTGACACAAAATTTGTTTTTTTCAATAGAAATTCTCAAACTTTCTCCTCAAAATAGGTTTTTACATCATCTTCAGGCAATCTCAATATTGTTGTTACAGGTAAAGATAGTGGAAAGGATGAAAAACAACTTTTTAGTTTTCAAAATTTAATACAAAGAAACCTTTATAATTTTGAGAAAAAAAAATGAATTGAGGAATTCTTTAAAATTTTTACAGCGATAAAGCAAGACTACATTATGGAAAATTCAAGAATTTGAACTTTATTTTAACCACTGATGCTCTACTTGCTAAAATGAAAATCCAGGAATCTATGAAAATACTGTTCCTTTGTTTTAACTGCTGAGTGTTGAAAAAATCTCTAATATTCTTGAGCAATAACAACATTTTCAAATTGGCCACTGTGGTGACATATTGGATAAATTGGCATGATTTTCATGTAGGTCCAACTTGAGATTATAAGTCTTTTAGTGAAAACCACATGTCAATATGACCATTCATTCATTCAGAAGAAGTAGCGATAACAGAATTTTCAAGATGACTATCTTGGCAGCCCTAGTGGATGTCAGATTGGCACCATTTTCATTTGGGACCAATTAGACATCATAAGATGTCTTTTGGTGAAAACCACATGTTGATATGATTTTCCCTTTAGGAGCAGCAATAACATAAATTTCAAGATGGCATTTTAATGTAAAATCAGCACCATTTTCATTTAGAACCAACTGGACATCATAAGAAGTCTTTTGGTGAAAACCCCATGTAGAATGACGAGTAGAGCTAAAAATCATTGTTACCAACCAAGCAATAAAAAAGATATTCT
Organism: Margaritifera margaritifera; assembly: GCA_029931535.1. Classification (NCBI taxonomy): domain Eukaryota; kingdom Metazoa; phylum Mollusca; class Bivalvia; order Unionida; family Margaritiferidae; genus Margaritifera; species Margaritifera margaritifera. The sequence continues at coordinate 1,976,091 of JAQPZY010001572.1, read as the reverse complement.
AAAATCTCAATTTGAGAAAGAAATGTTGAGAATTTTAGCAAAATTTGGCCACAATGCTAACAATATTAAGAGTATAACTTGTGTGCCCTTCTTCACCATTAGCTTAAAAATATCTTCCCACCCCTATAGCACATAGTAGATGTGGGTCAGTGGTTCTTCCTTGGTTCTTACTCCGCCAAAATATACTAGTCGACATGTATAGCCTATCATGTGCTGAAAAATGGCGTTAAGCCCATAAAAGCCAAACAAAAACCCTTGTAAAAATATCCTCTCACCCCTATGACACATAATAGATGTGCTTTACACGGATCCCTTATAAAAATACCCTATCACCTCTATGACACATAATAGGTGTGCTTTACATTGATCCCTTGCACAAACATCTTCCCACCCCTATGACACATAATAGGTGTGCTTTACACGGATCCCTTGTAAAAATATTGCCCCACCCCTATGACAAATAATAGGTGTGCTTTACACAAATCTCTTGTACAAATATCTTCCCACCTCTATGGCACATAACAGGTATACTGTACATTGATCCCTTGTACAAATATCTTCCCACCTCTATGACACATAATAGGTGTGCTTTACATTGATCCCTTGTACAAATATCTTCCCACCTCTATGACACATAATAGGTGTGCTTTACACGGATCCCTTGTACAAATATCTTCCCACCCCTATGACACATAATAGGTGTGCTTTACATGGATCCCTTGTACAAATATCTTCCCACCTCTATGACACATAATCAGTGTGCTTTACACAGATCCCTTGTACAAATATTGTCTCACCCCTATGACATATATTAGGTGTGCTTTACATGGACCCCTTGTACAAATATCTTCCCACCTCTATGACACATAATAGGTTAGCTTTACACTGATCCCTTGTAAATATATTGTCCACCCCTATGACACAGAATAGGTGTGCTTTACATTGATCCCGTGTACAAAAATATCTTCCCACCTCTATGACACATAATAGGTGTGCTTTACACGGATCCCTTGTACAAATATCTTCCAACCTCTATGACACATAATAGGTGTGCTTTACACTGATCCCTTGTAAAAATATTGTCTCACCCCTATGCCACGTAATAGGTGTGCTTTACATGGATCTCTTGTAAAAATATTGTCCCACCCCTATGAAACATAATAGGTATGCTTTACACTGATCTTTAAGGATATGCCATGAGATTATTTTGAATGAAAGACCTTATATACCTTTCATTTCTGTGCCCTCTTCCATCAGCCTGTTATGCTTATCCACTGCTTTTAGGTACAGTTTCACCTTTTCACGATCCTAGATAAAAAATAAAATAGTTACAAATGAAGAAAAGAACTTCATCTTTCTGTCTATCCAACCACTTTTACAAAAACATACACTTATTTGTCTATCTGTATATTCCTTATGTTAACCTATTATCTGTATCATTAATCTGATTTGAACAAATAGGCAAGATTCTAGTATATGTACTAATCTTTAATATAAATTGGAATATCCTTTATTTACTCATTCATTTTATTAAAACATGGTGCTAACACATAAATGAATCCTCTTAACAACAGGAGCTGAGGTTGTCAGCAATATACAGACTGGTATGGTGGAAAATACAAGAGTTACTCCAGCCTGACAATTAGGTCACAGTGAGCTTCTTTTTGGTTTGGTTGAATTAATCACCTTTATATGGATTTAAATTGCAATTTTCATTTCATAAGTGTAGGTAAAATAGGGTCTGAGATATGGAGTGCATAACAAACTGATAGCTGACAATACAAATGTCACTCGGGCATGAAAACTGAATCACATTGATCTAGTTTTGTACGGCTGAGTTACTTTTCTTGAGATGCATTGACATACCAGCTTTCTCAAGTGTAGGTGAAATATGGTCAAAGATACTGAATGTGAAATGAATGAACTGCTGAAAATTCAAAAGTCACTGAAGTGTGAAAAATAGGTCACACTGACCTAGTTTTGGTATGCTTGAGTTACTTTCATCAAGATGTATATATGTACAAAATTTTCATAAGTACAGGTGAACTAGGGTCCATGATATTAGGGTGTAATGAAAAAAGGTGTTGCAAATGAAACACTTACAAAACATTATCCCTGACATACTGAAATCATGATTCAGTCATAAAATGCTTATAATATCCCATTCATGCTACAAACATTGCTTCTCTTACACTTGTGCTAGGATCCAACATTGCTTTGCTCCAGTCAATTGCTTCTGTTGTACAGGTCCTCAATGTTTCAGTCCTGCCATGGTAGAATTTCCTTGTTGTTGCTGTCTCATATGTTGGAGCTGGCCTGGGAGATTGAAGTATCAAATATACAGTCTACTCAATTTTTATCTGTCTACTGTTTAGTTATATTGTGTTTATACAACAAAATACAATGCAACCCAATTTTAGCTACCTTTGCTATGAGTGACCACCTATCATTTACAACTAAAATCATCATGCACAGATTGAATTTATTATATAAATGCACTGTTGTGAGCATCACCTGCTAAACATGACAAGTTCCCACAAATTTTAGGCAAAATATGTATTTCAACACTGCTGTGAACAACTGCATCACAAAACCAAATATAAACACTACAGACTTCCATGGTAACCATAAGGTGTGCAGGCATGTAATCCATGGTAACCATAAGGTCTGCAGGCACTACTGAATTTTATGTAATCCATGGTAACCATCAGGTGTGCAGGTATGTAATCCATGGTAACCATAAGGTGTGCAGGCATGTAATCCATGGTAACCATAAGGTGTGCAGGCACTACTGAATTTTATGTAATCCATGGTAACCATAAGGTGTGCAGGCATGTAATCCATGGTAACCATAAGGTGTGCAGGCATGTAATCCATGGTAACCATAAGGTGTGCAGGCATGTAATCCATGGTAACCATAATGTCTGCAGGTACTACTGACTTTTATGTAATCCATGGTGACCATAAGGTGTGCAGGCATGTAATCCATGGTAACCATTAGGTATGCAGACATGTAATCCATGGTAACCATAAGGTGTGCAGGCACTACTGACTTTTATGTAATCCATGGTAACCATAAGGTGTGCAGGCATGTAATCCATGGTAACCATAAGATCTGCAGGCACTACTGACTTTTATGTAATCCATGGTAACCATAAGGTCTGCAGGCATGTAATCAATGATAACCATAAGGTGTGCAGGCATGTAATCAATGATAACCATAAGGTCTGCAGGCATGTAATCCATGGTAACCATAAGGTCTGCAGGCATGTAATCCATGGTAACCATAAGGTCTGCAGGCACTACTGACTTTTTTATTGAATCCATGGTAATCATAAGGTCTGCAGGCACTACTGACTTTTTTATTGAATCCATGGTAATCATAATGTCTGCAGGCAGAGTGCAGATTGTTATTAACCCAGATGAACAAATTTAAAACAAACAAAATATGAAGGAGTTGAGTCCAACTACTGGTTTCCTTAAATTGACAGGTAGAGTTGTTTGCTACAGACCGTAAGCTAGACTAAAGAACATGTCATTAAAAGCTGTTGTCGAGTCAAGTAAATCCCCATTACGATAAATCATTCCTTTCTTAAAGGAAGCAATCATGGATATTTAAAGGTTCATATCATTTCTTTATCTTTTATGAAAACCAGCACAATACTGATAATGCCATAATAAGAAATCTCACCTGGCTTTCACTGTAGCATGTTGAATAGCTTTTTTTATGGATTTAATATGTATAATGCCTGGGGTGAAAGAGGTCTTTGTCAATCAATTAATTACTAGCACTTTCCATATGAGTTAATTCTATAGCCTTGTTAAGGTTGCTATTATTTGTTGCTTTATAGATGTTACAGTTATTAAAACCCACACACCAAGCCAAAAGTGTCACTGTCAGAGATCTTGTCATCTGTTCATATCTGCATATCGGTTACATCCTTTGTTTATCAAGTTAATCCATTTATGTTGTGGGTGAATTAAGCCTTTGGCTTTTGCCTCTAAATAATTTACTCTGTTTGAAAATAAGTTAATTCTGTCATCTGATTTCACACACACACACACACACACACACACACACACACACACACACACACACACTTACCCAAGACCTGATCAGAACCACTTCAGTCATATTACAATCTTCACAAAAATGAATCTCAATGCTTTATGATAGTGGTATATCTTTATTGCTATATAAAACTATTTTAAGGTTAATGCTTGTAATATATGCTTTATGATAGTGGTATATCTTTATTGCTACAAAAAAATATTTTTAGGTTATTGCCTGTAATATTCAACAAGAACTATATAAATAAAGAATATAATAAATATACATTCCTTGTGGGTATTTTTTCTTCTTAAATCCAGCTGAATTTTTTACCTGTTATGAGAGACCACTTGTCTTGAGAGACTGCGATTTGTTGGCAGAAGGAGTGGTTTCTTAAGACAGGTTTTACTGTAATATGCAATTGTTCTTTTCTTACTCTAAAATACAATTTTAACAGACAGGCTGATGTTGTAACTCTTATGTCTTCACTTGAATACAAAATGTTTTAAACACATGCAGTAACTACTGTAAATAATCACTTATATATCAGAGTCCAAATGCAAATTACTCAGAGCCAGATCTGTTGTCGCCTGATGCACCAGCAGATCTGGGTTTATGCAGTTTGTTAGGACTAATAAGTGGAACAAACAATACAGACTCTGCTGTGACATTATGCGATGGCAGATTAGGGTCTATGCTGTTTGTAGCCGGACCAGACTTATAAGTGAATATATATGATATTCGATAATCTCATGTTTATTTACTGCTTTGTTCCAACGATTTGAGGCCAGGTGAATTGCCTTTTGATAATGAAAATGTATAGCTGGATGTGAACTCAAAACAATGGTTATGGGGTTTCGTGGTTATCATGTCATTAATTCAACCTGATTGGAAGTTACTCTAATCAACTTTAATGCAAATGAACACAAAAATACAGTACAGTCAACTCTCTTTACACCGACATTTGCTGCGAAGGAATCTTCAGGTTCTGACAGAAAATTGATGGGATTTAAAATAGTTAATGATATATATGACCTTTATAACAGAATATACAGCTGCTGATTCTTACGGCAATTCTCCAGTAACAAACATGTATATCTCATTTATATTTTGTTCCTTACAATAACATTGTCATTCTTTAGAATATTGCTTTTACCATTGATATGTTTAAGGATAGTAAGCAAACAATTTATTTCTTGGTAAGTAAGTTTTAAATGTAGGAAAATATTATGAGATTTAAAAACAAAAATTATGATGTTACACATGAGGCATAAATTGATAGTTCTGAATTATTCTTCTCATTTCTTCATGCTGATTTGACATGATAACACAAGGATGGCAAATTAAAGGTCTGATCTATAAAACAACAACAGAATGGTTACTATGACAAGGATGGCAAATTAAAGGTTTGATCTATAGAACTGAATGGTTATTATGACAAGAATGGCAAATTAAAGGTCTGATCTATAAAACAACAACAGAATGGTTACTATGACAAGAATGGCAAATTAAAGGTCTGATCTATAGAACAACAACAGAATGGTTACTATGACAAGGATGGCAAATTAAAGGTATGATCTATAGAACAACAACAGAATGGTTATTATGACAAGGATTGCAAATTAAAGGTATGATCTATCGAACAACAGAATGGTTACTATGACAAGGATGGCAAATTAAAGGTATGATCTATAAAACAACAATAGAATAGTTATTATGACAAGGATTGCAAATTAAAGGTATGATCTATAGAACAACTGAATGGTTACTATGATAAGGATGGCAAATTAAAGATCTGATCTACAAAACAACAACAGAATGGTTACTATGACAAGGATGGCAAATTAAAGGTCTGATCTATAGAAAAACAGAATGGTTACTATGATGAGGATGGCAAATTAAAGATCTGATCTATAAAACAACAGCAGCAGAATGGTTACTATGACAAGGATGGCAAATTAAAGGTCTGATCTATAAAACAACAACAGCAGAATGGTTACTATGACAAGGATGGCAAATTAAAGGTCTGATCTATAAAATAACAACAGAATAGTTATTATGACAAGGATTGCAAATTAAAGGTCTGATCTATAGAAGAACAGAATGGTTACTATGATGAGGATGGCAAATTAAAGATCTGATCTATAAAACAACAGCAGCAGAATGGTTACTATGACAAGGATGGCAAATTAAAGGTCTGATCTATAAAACAACAACAGCAGAATGGTTACTATGACAAGGATGGCAAATTAAAGGTCTGATCTATAAAACAACAACAGCAGAATGGTTACTATGACAAGGATTGCAAATTAAAGGTTTGATGTATAGAACTGAATGGTTATTATGACAAGGATGGCAAATTAAAGGTCTGATCTATAAAACATCAACTGAATGGTTATTATGACAAGGATGGCAAATTAAAGGTCTGATCTATAAAACAACAACAGAATGGTTACCATGACAAGGATGGCAAATTAAAAGGTCTGATCTATAAAACAACAGCAGCAGAATGGTTACTATGACAAGGATTGCAAATTAAAGGTTTGATGTATAGAACTGAATGGTTATTATGACAAGGATGGCAAATTAAATGTATGATCCATAGAACAATAGAATGGTTACTATGACAAGAATGGCAAATTAAAGGACTGATCTATAGAACAACAGAATGGTTACTATGACAAGGATGTCAAATTAAAGGTCTGATCTATAGAACAACAGAATGGTTACTATGACAAGGATGTCAAATTAAAGGTCTGATCTATAGAACAACAGAATGGTTACTATGACAAGGATGTCAAATTAAAGGTATGATCCATAGAACAACAACGACAGAATGGTTACTATGACAAGGATGTCAAATTAAAGGTCTGATCTATAGAACAACAGAATGGTTACTATGACAAGGATGTCAAATTAAAGGTCTGATCTATAGAACAACAGAATGGTTACTATGACAAGGATGGCAAATTAAAGGTCTGATCTATAGAACAACAGAATGGTTACTATGACAAGGATGGCAAATTAAAGGTATGATCCATAGAACAACAACGACAGAATGGTTACTATGACAAGGATGGCAAATTAAAGGTCTGATCTATGGAACAACAACAGAATGGTTATTATGACAAGAATGGCAAATTCAAGGTCTGCTCTATAAAACAAAAGAATACTTACTATGACATGGATTGCAAATTAAAGGTCTGATCTATAAAACATCAACTGAATGGTTATTATGACAAGGATGGCAAATTAAAGGTCTGATCTATAAAACAACAACAGAATGGTTACCATGACAAGGATGGCAAATTAAAAGGTCTGATCTATATAACAACAACAGAATGGTTATTATGACAAGGATGGCAAATTAAAGGTCTGATCTATATAACAACAACAGAATGGTTATTATGACAAGAATGGCAAATTCAAGGTCTGATCTATAAAACAAAGAATGCTTACAATGACATGGATGGCAAAATAAAGGTCTGATCTATAAAACAACAATAGAATGGTTATTATTACAAGGATGGCAAATTAAAGGTCTGATCTATATAACAACAACAGAATGGTTACTATGACAAGGATGGCAAATAAAAGGTCTGATCTATAAAACAACAACAGAATGGTTACTATGATAAGGATGGCAAATTAAAAGTCTGATCTATATAACAACAACAGAATGGTTATTACGACAAGGATGGCAAATTAAAGGTCTGATCTGTGGAACAACAACAGAATGGTTACTATGACAAGGATGGCAAATTAATGGTATGATCTATAAAACAACAACAGAATGGTTATTATGACAAGGATGGCAAATTAAAGGTCTGATCTATAAAACTACAACAGCAGAATGGTTACTATGACAAGGATGGCAAATTAAAGGTATGATCTATAAAACAACAACAGAATGGTTACTATGACAAGGATGTCAAAATAAAGGTATGATCTATAAAACAAAAACAGAATGGTTACTATTACAAGAATGGCAAATTAAAGGTATGATCTATAAAACAACAACAGAATAGTTATTATGACAAGGATTGCAAATTAAAGGTCTGATCTATAGAACAACTGAATGGTTACTATGATAAGGATGGCAAATTAAAGATCTGATCTACAAAACAACAACAGAATGGTTACTATGACAAGGATGGCAAATTAAAGGTCTGATCTATAGAACAACAGAATGGTTACTATGATGAGGATGGCAAATTAAAGATCTGATCTATAAAACAACAGCAGCAGAATGGTTACTATGACAAGGATGGCAAATTAAAGGTCTGATCTATAAAACAACAACAGCAGAATGGTTACTATGACAAGGATGGCAAATTAAAGGTCTGATCTATAAAATAACAACAGAATAGTTATTATGACAAGGATTGCAAATTAAAGGTCTGATCTATAGAACAACAGAATGGTTACTATGATGAGGATGGCAAATTAAAGATCTGATCTATAAAACAACAGCAGCAGAATGGTTACTATGACAAGGATGGCAAATTAAAGGTCTGATCTATAAAACAACAACAGCAGAATGGTTACTATGACAAGGATGGCAAATTAAAGGTCTGATCTATAAAACAACAACAGCAGAATGGTTACTATGACAAGGATTGCAAATTAAAGGTTTGATGTATAGAACTGAATGGTTATTATGACAAGGATGGCAAATTAAATGTATGATCCATAGAACAATAGAATGGTTACTATGACAAGAATGGCAAATTAAAGGACTGATCTATATAACAACAGAATGGTTACTATGACAAGGATGTCAAATTAAAGGTCTGATCTATAGAACAACAGAATGGTTACTATGACAAGGATGTCAAATTAAAGGTCTGATCTATAGAACAACAGAATGGTTACTATGACAAGGATGGCAAATTAAAGGTATGATCCATAGAACAACAACGACAGAATGGTTACTATGACAAGGATGTCAAATTAAAGGTCTGATCTATAGAACAACAGAATGGTTACTATGACAAGGATGTCAAATTAAAGGTCTGATCTATAGAACAACAGAATGGTTACTATGACAAGGATGTCAAATTAAAGGTCTGATCTATAGAACAACAGAATGGTTACTATGACAAGGATGTCAAATTAAAGGTATGATCCATAGAACAACAACGACAGAATGGTTACTATGACAAGGATGGCAAATTAAAGGTCTGATCTATGGAACAACAACAGAATGGTTATTATGACAAGAATGGCAAATTCAAGGTCTGCTCTATAAAACAAAAGAATACTTACTATGACATGGATGGCAAATTAAAGGTCTGATCTATAAAACAACAATAGAATGGTTATTATGACAAGGATGGCAAATTAAAGGTCTGATCTATAAAACATCAACTGAATGGTTATTATGACAAGGATGGCAAATTAAAGGTCTGATCTATAAAACAACAACAGAATGGTTACCATGACAAGGATGGCAAATTAAAAGGTCTGATCTATATAACAACAACAGAATGGTTATTATGACAAGGATGGCAAATTAAAGGTCTGATCTATATAACAACAACAGAATGGTTATTATGACAAGAATGGCAAATTCAAGGTCTGATCTATAAAACAAAGAATGCTTACAATGACATGGATGGCAAAATAAAGGCCTGATCTATAAAACAACAATAGAATGGTTATTATTACAAGGATGGCAAATTAAAGGTCTGATCTATATAACAACAACAGAATGGTTACTATGACAAGGATGGCAAATAAAAGGTCTGATCTATAAAACAACAACAGAATGGTTACTATGATAAGGATGGCAAATTAAAAGTCTGATCTATATAACAACAACAGAATGGTTATTACGACAAGGATGGCAAATTAAAGGTCTGATCTGTGGAACAACAACAGAATGGTTACCATGACAAGGATGGCAAATTAATGGTATGATCTATAAAATAACAACAGAATGGTTATTATGACAAAGATAGCAAATTAAAGGTCTGATCTATAAAACTACAACAGCAGAATGGTTACTATGACAAGGATGGCAAATTAAAGGTATGATCTATAAAACAACAACAGAATGGTTACTATGACAAGGATGTCAAAATAAAGGTATGATCTATAAAACAAAAACAGAATGGTTACTATTACAAGAATGGCAAATTAAAGGTCTGATCTATAAAACAACAACAGAATAGTTATTATGACAAGGATTGCAAATTAAAGGTCTGATCTATAGAACAACTGAATGGTTACTATGATAAGGATGGCAAATTAAAGATCTGATCTACAAAACAACAACAGAATGGTTACTATGACAAGGATGGCAAATTAAAGGTCTGATCTATAGAACAACAGAATGGCTACTATGACAAGGATTGCAAATTAAAGGTCTGATCTATAGAACAACAGAATGGTTACTATGACAAGGATGGCAAATTAAAGGTCTGATCTATAGAACAACAGAATAGTTATTATGACAAGGATTGTAAATTAAAGGTCTGATCTATAGAACAACAGAATGGTTACTATGATAAGGATGGCAAATTAAAGATCTGATCTATAAAACAACAGCAGCAGAATGGTTACTATGACAAGGATGGCAAATTAAAGGTCTGATCTATAAAACAACAACAGCAGAATGGTTACTATGACAAGGATGGCAAATTAAAGGTTTGATGCATAGAACTGAATGGTTATTATGACAAGGATGGCAAATTAAATGTATGATCCATAGAACAATAGAATGGTTACTATGACAAGAATGGCAAATTAAAGGTCTGATCTATATAACAACAACAGAATGGTTACTATGACAAGGATGGCAAATTAAAGGTCTGATCTACAGAACAACAGAATGGTTACTATGACAAGGATGTCAAATTAAAGGTCTGATCTATAGAACAACAGAATGGTTACTATGACAAGGATGGCAAATTAAAAGTATGATCCATAGAACAACAACGACAGAATGGTTACTATGACAAGGATGGCAAATTAAAGGTCTGATCTATAGAACAACAGAATGGTTACTATGACAAGGATTGCAAATTAAAGGTCTGATCTATAGAACAACAGAATGGTTACTATGACAAGGATGGCAAATTAAAGGTCTGATCTATGGAACAACAACAGAATGGTTATTATGAAAAGAATGGCAAATTCAAGGTCTGATCTATAAAACAAAAGAATACTTACTATGACATGGATGGCAAATTAAAGGTCTAATCTATAAAACAACAATAGAATGGTTATTATGACAAGGATGGCAAATTAAAGGTCTGATCTATATAACAACAACAGAATGGTTACTATGACAAGGATGGCAAATAAAAGGTCTGATCTATAAAACAACAACTGAATGGTTATTATGACAAGGATGGCAAATTAAAGGTCTGATCTATAAAACAACAACTGAATGGTTATTATGACAAGGATGGCAAATTAAAGGTCTGATCTATATAACAACAACAGAATGGTTATTATGACAAGGATGGCAAATTAAAGGTCTGATCTATGGAACAACAACAGAATGGTTATTATGACAAGAATGGCAAATTCAAGGTCTGATCTATAAAACAAAGAATGTTTACTATGACATGGATGGCAAATTAAAGGTCTGATCTATAAAACAACAATAGAATGGTTATGATGATAAGGATGGCAAATTAAAGGTCTGATCTATATAACAACAACAGAATGGTTACTATGACAAGGATGGCAAATAAAAGGTCTGATCTATAAAACAACAACAGAATGGTTATTATGACAAGGATGGCAAATTAAAGGTCTGATCTATAAAACAAAAACAGAATGGTTACTATGACAAGGATGGCAAATTAAAGGTATGATCTATAAAACAACAACAGAATGGTTACTATGACAAGGATGGCAAATTAAAGGTCTTATCTATAAAACAACGACAACAGAATGGTTACTATGATAAGGATGGCAAATTAAAGGTCTTATCTATATAACAACAACAGAATGGTTATTACGACAAGGATGGCAAATTAAAGGTCTGATCTATAAAACAACGACAACAGAATGGTTACTATGACAAGGATGGCAAATTAAAGGTCTGATCTGTGGAACAACAACAGAATGGTTACTATGACAAGGATGGCAAATTAAAGGTATGATCTATAAAACAACAACAGAATGGTTACTATGACAAGGATGGCAAATTAAAGGTCTGATCTATAAAACAACAACAGCAGAATGGTTACTATGACAAGGATGGCAAATTAAAGGTCTGATCTATAAAAAACAACAGCAGAATGGTTACTATGACAAGGATGTCAAATTAAAGGTATGATCTATAAAACAACAACAGAATGGTTACTATGACAAGATGGCAAATTAAAGGTATGATCTATAGAACAACAACAGAATGGTTTCTATGACAAGATGGCAAATTAAAGGTATGATCTATAGAACAACAACAGAATGGTTTCTATGACAAGGATGGCAAATTAAAGGTCTGATCTATAGAACAACAACAGAATGGTTTCTATGACAAGATGGCAAATTAAAGGTATGATCTATAAAACAACAACAGAATGGTTACTATGACAAGGATGGCAAATTAAAGGTCTGATCTATAGAACAACAACAGAATGGTTACTATGACAAGAATGGCAAATTAAAGGTCTGATCTATAAAACAACAGAAAGGTTACTATGACAAGGATGGCAAATTAAAGGTATGATCTATAGAACAACAACAGAATGGTTTCTATGACAAGATGACCAGAAAATGAACATGATTAATGTAACGAGAGTTGACTGTACAAGGTTCTAGGTAATATATGTTTATTCTGCAGTCAAGTTAATCCTCTTTAAATAAATAACAGTAGACTGCACATTACTGATACTATACTGTATGCCAATGCTGGATTCACCAGATATTTGTTATGATGTAAGTTACATACCACTTAAGACTCCTCCATTTTGTTTTAATCTAATGACAGTTTTATTTCATGGATATCAGGACTTGATGTATGTCCATTTGTATGTCTGGCATTAATTATTAGTTCAAGGTCTCTAAAACAGCTTCATCTCCTACAAGAACTGGTAGATTTCTATCACATCTAGGTTCATTGGGGATTGTTATAGATCATGAGTGATAAACAGGTCAAAAGGTCAATGACTGCAGGGATCATGAAGGACTGGAGCATCACTTGTAACTGTTATGACAATAAAATTCTTTGATTGAAAAAGGATAAGTGAAAGTGCAACATTAGTGATGTATTGCTTTTCATATGTTTTCCTAACATAAAAACATGAACTATAAAATTTTAGACAATATGTGCGTTTGAGTGAAAAATGTTTGCTTGCAAAATAGATAACACAGCTTTGTTATACCGCAATCTGACTTAAGGTAGTTGTTTGTTTGTAAAATCAACACTGAGCTGTTCAAAAAAGACATGATCATAGCATTATGATGTCACCAATATGACATAACTTTTTATTATTAAATAAGAGTTCTGTGAATGGTGCATTATATGGTCACCTCATGTGTACTAGTCCTCTGTGTAGCCACATTATATACTCACCTCATGTGTACTAGTCCTCTGTGTAGGCACATTATATACTCACCTCATGTGTACTAGTCCTCTGTGTAGGCACATTATATACTCATCTCATGTGTACTAGTCCTCTGTGTAGGCACATTATATTCTCACCTCATGTGTACTAGTCCTCTATGTAGGCACATTATATACTCACCTCATGTGTACTAGTCCTCTGTGTAGGCACATTATATACTCACCTCATGTGTACTAGTCCTCTGTGTAGGCACATTATATACTCACCTCATGTGTACTAGTCCTCTATGTAGGCACATTATATTCTCACCTCATGTGTACTAGTCCTCTATGTAGGCACATTATATACTCACCTCATGTGTACTAGTCCTCTATGTAGGCACATTATATACTCACCTCATGTGTACTAGTCCTCTGTGTAGGCACATTATATACTCACCTCATGTGTACTAGTCCTCTGTGTAGGCACATTATATACTCATCTCATGTGTACTAGTCCTCTGTGTAGGCACATTATATACTCACCTCATGTGTAGTAGTCCTCTGTGTAGGCACATTATATACTCACCTCATGTGTACTAGTCCTCTGTGTAGGCACATTATATACTCATCTCATGTGTACTAGTCCTCTGTGTAGGCACATTATATACTCACCTCATGTGTACTAGTCCTCTGTGTAGGCACATTATATACTCATCTCATGTGTACTAGTCCTCTGTGTAGGCACATTATATACTCACCTCATGTGTACTAGTCCTCTATGTAGGCACATTATATTCTCACCTCATGTGTACTAGTCCTCTGTGTAGGCACATTATATACTCACCTCATGTGTACTAGTCCTCTATGTAGGCACATTATATACTCATCTCATGTGTACTAGTCCTCTGAGTAGGCACATTATATACTCACCTCATGTGTACTAGTCCTCTGTGTAGGCACATTATATACTCACCTCATGTGTACTAGTCCTCTATGTAGGCACATTATATACTCACCTCATGTGTACTAGTCCTCTGTGTAGGCACATTATATACTCACCTCATGTGTACTAGTCCTCTATGTAGGCACATTATATACTCACCTCATGTGTACTAGTGCTCTATGTAGGCACATTATATACTCATCTCATGTGTACTAGTCCTCTATGTAGGCACATTATATACTCATCTCATGTGTACTAGTCCTCTGTGTAGGCACATTATATACTCACCTCATGTGTACTAGTCCTCTGTGTAGGCACATTATATACTCATCTCATGTGTACTAGTCCTCTGAGTAGGCACATTATATACTCACCTCATGTGTACTAGTCCTCTGTGTAGGCACATTATATACTCACCTCATGTGTACTAGTCCTCTGTGTAGGCACATTATATACTCACCTCATGTGTACTAGTCCTCTGTGTAGGCACATTATATACTCACCTCATGTGTACTAGTCCTCTGTGTAGGCACATTATATACTCACCTCATGTGTACTAGTCCTCTATGTAGGCACATTATATACTCATCTCATGTGTACTAGTCCTCTGAGTAGGCCCATTATATACTCACCTCATGTGTACTAGTCCTCTGTGTAGGCACATTATATACTCACCTCATGTGTACTAGTCCTCTGTGTAGGCACATTATATACTCACCTCATGTGTACTAGTCCTCTGTGTAGGCACATTATATACTCATCTCATGTGTACTAGTCCTCTATGTAGGCACATTATATACTCACCTCATGTGTACTAGTCCTCTGTGTAGGCACATTATATACTCACCTCATGTGTACTAGTCCTCTATGTAGGCACATTATATACTCACCTCATGTGTACTAGTCCTCTATGTAGGCACATTATATACTCATCTCATGTGTACTAGTCCTCTATGTAGGCACATTATATACTCATCTCATGTGTACTAGTCCTCTGTGTAGGCACATTATATACTCACCTCATGTGTACTAGTCCTCTGTGTAGGCACATTATATACTCATCTCATGTGTACTAGTCCTCTGAGTAGGCACATTATATACTCACCTCATGTGTACTAGTCCTCTGTGTAGGCACATTATATACTCACCTCATGTGTACTAGTCCTCTGTGTAGGCACATTATATACTCACCTCATGTGTACTAGTCCTCTGTGTAGGCACATTATATACTCACCTCAAGGGTACTAGTCCTCTGTGTAGGCACATTATATACTCACCTCATGTGTACTAGTCCTCTATGTAGGCACATTATATACTCATCTCATGTGTACTAGTCCTCTGAGTAGGCACATTATATACTCACCTCATGTGTACTAGTCCTCTGTGTAGGCACATTATATACTCACCTCATGTGTACTAGTCCTCTGTGTAGGCACATTATATACTCACCTCATGTGTACTAGTCCTCTGTGTAGGCACATTATATACTCACCTCATGTGTACTAGTCCTCTGTGTAGGCACATTATATACTCACCTCATGTGTACTAGTCCTCTGTGTAGGCACATTATATACTCACCTCATGTGTACTAGTCCTCTATGTAGGCACATTATATACTCACCTCATGTGTACTAGTCCTCTGTGAATGGCACATTATATACTCACCTCATGTGTACTAGTCCTCTGTGTAGGCACATTATATACTCACCTCATGTGTACTAGTCCTCTATGTAGGCACATTATATACTCACCTCATGTGTACTAGTCCTCTATGTAGGCACATTATATACTCACCTCATGTGTACTATTCCTCTGTGAATGGCACATTATATACTCACCTTATGTGTACTAGTCCTCTATGTAGGCACATTATATTCTCACCTCATGTGTACTAGTCATCTGCGAATGGCACATTATATACTCACCTCATGTGTACTAGTCCTCTATGTAGGCACATTATATACTCACCTCATGTGTACTAGTCATCTGCGTAGGCACATTATATTCTCACCTCATGTGTACTAGTCCTCTGTGTAGGCACATTATATACTCACCTCATGTGTACTAGTCCTCTATGTAGGCACATTATATACTCACCTCATGTGTACTAGTCCTCTGTGAATGGCACATTATATACTCACCTCATGTGTACTAGTCCTCTATGTAGGCACATTATATTCTCACCTCATGTGTACTAGTCATCTGTGAATGGCACATTATATACTCACCTCATGTGTACTAGTCCTCTATGTAGGCACATTATATACTCACCTCATGTGTACTAGTCATCTGTGTAGGCACATTATATACTCACCTCATGTGTACTAGTCCTCTATGTAGGCACATTATATACTCACCTCATGTGTACTAGTCCTCTATGTAGGCACATTATATTCTCACCTCATGTGTACTAGTCATCTGTGAATGGCACATTATATACTCACCTCATGTGTACTAGTCCTCTATGTAGGCACTATTTGGGCATAGTTTACTCAGGAGATTATTGACCAATGGTCTCTGACCTGGGCCTTTGGTCAAAGTATGTGGTCTTGTACTTAACTGTTCAGAAACCATTATTTTCTTATTATACTTTCAATGACTATGATCACTGACCTTTACACACCTGAATCTATAGTTTTCTTTATTAGCCTAAGAGCAAGCTATCCAAAAAGTTTGGTCAAGGAACTTACTCAAGAACAAAAGTTATAGTGCAAAAACAACCGTTTTCTTTGAGCAAGAATGACCTTCACATTTGACCTTAAAATCAGCAGGCCTCTTCCATACCTCAAGTACAAGCCCTCCACAAACTTTGGTCAAGGTAATGTGGTCTAGAACTAAAGTTAATTTGCAAAAACCATTTTTCTTCTTTCAGGGACAGCGACACTGACCTTTGACCTTTAGACCACAAAATCAATTGGCTTCTTTCTTACCAAACATGCAAGTCATCCACACATTTTGGTGAAAGTACATTGTCAAGAACTGAAATGTTAACCATTTTTTCTTCATTCAGTCAAAGTGACCTTGACTTCTGACCTCAAAAATTGATTGGCTTTTTTTAATCTCAAGTGCAAGGCATCCACAAAAAAAGGTAACTGTAGAACTGTAGATCGCATGGAAAAAAGATAGGGAACAGACAGACATCATAACATAATACACTCTGTTTATAGCTGACATATACAAAGAAAAGTTCTTATAAAATTGTAATAATAGCAATAACAGTCATGTGAAAGTCAATGAAGAAAAGTATGCGAGTCCTCTGAAAATCTTTAGCAAATTTACAACCTTCCATAAATCATCTATTCAGGCTTCTGTTACAGAAAACATGTGTATATCAATAATTGTGTCATACTGAAAAATTCACTCACCAACAGACCCTTTTCTTTGTGTATTTGAAAAGAGGAATCATAGAACTTCACTCATTGAAAATATGATGAATCATTAAATACTCATTGAGCTAAGTTTTTTTCATGGGCAATTAGTGAGAAGGTACTTTTTCTGATACTTTTCTATGTAATGACCTTTACTGGATGAATTCATTGAGTCACAAAAGAATCTTTCAACCAAGCAAGTGACTGAACGTGATATTCACCATGTACAGCGGTGGCTTTATGACAACAAACGTGAGGCATGCAGTATTGAAAATATCATTCTGATCATTTAAACACTTATTTATCCGATGGTTCAGACTATGAACCGTGCTCTCTAGAGTCTATAAAAAAAAAGAGCATAAAAGGCATCATATTACCAAATGATATTCCGTTTCTCTCAGAGACCGCTAATTTTACAAGTCAGTCCAAGCACTAAATTTGAAAAAATACAAGTAAAGAAGGCGGGTTTGGAATAAAAGCAAGTGCCTCGGAGCCAAGAAGCCACGATAACGAAGAAGCCTTATTTTCCGCTGACGAAATGGGCTCTCACACCCCAGCCGCTTTGCAATTTTGCCTTTTTTTTTTTTTTTTGAGAAATTGTTTGGATTTATTATGACAGTACATATAAATATGTCATCTATAGCTGGTAATAAGAATGACAATAAATGTACTTACTTTTCTGCATCCTGAATTTCTTCAAAATGTATTTTCTGATCCACGGCGCGAAATTGCATTGCAATCTAGACTTTACTTGGGGACAGATATTCAACCAAGCGTAGAACAAGAAAATGTACACCAACCTATACATTTTTTGGATTGCTTGGACCCTTAGCTATATAAAAATATCAATTGTTTGGATTGCTTGGACCCTTAGCTATATAAAAATATCAATTGTTTGGATTGCTTGGACCCTTAGCTATATCAAAATATCAATTGTTTGGATTGCTTGGACCCTTAGCTATATAAAAATATCAATTGTTTGGATTGCTTGGACCCTTAGCTATATAAAAATATCAATTTTTTGGATTGCTTGGACCCTTAGCTATATAAAAATATCAATTTTTTGGATTGCTTGGACCCTTAGCTATATAAAAATATCAATTTTTTGGATTGCTTGGACCCTTAGCGATATAAAAATATCAATTTTTTGGATTGCTTGGACCCTTAGCTATATAAAAATATCAATTTTTCAATACTCCAACATTTCACAAGTGAAGATCCTTAATGCATTATTGAACAAAGGTTCTACTAAACAAAATGTCTTGCTTACAATCCATTCTATGATGTACCCCCAATGTTTATGACCTGCAAAAACTTCAACAGAAAACTTAATGTTGACAATTCTACTGCCCCCATACTGCCGGCATCAGTTGATCAAAGTACTGGAACAACTGTACAGATGACGGCCACTGATCAAAGTGCTGGAAGTACTGAAAGGCTGGCAGAGGCTTAAAAGTGATACACCTACAGCTGCTAAATGCAGGGTAGACAAAAATCTCTTGCGATCTACTTGCTGTTAGAAACTTAAAAAAGATTAAATATTATTTTGATTTTTAAGGCAAAAAAATAGCATATTTCTAAACATATCAACTTTATCAAAGAAAATAAATTTAAGTTAGACCTAATGTAGCGCTCACCTGATTGGTCATGAGGTCAGAAAATACATTAGACAACTGGAAAATTCTGGTTGCTATTTAAAGTAGTGGGAGCAAACAAATTTATTCCTTTAATAATTTTGTTTTTGCTTACCTCTTGTAAGTCCTGTAGTAGGCAAACTGCAGAGACATCTGAACATGCGTATCTGGGTGAATATTGTGGCTTCGTAAAAATGTCTTCCCATAACTGGTGAAATGAAGAGCTGAACACTGCAAATTTTTTGCCTGAATGAAAATAACAAAAATACTGTAAACTGTTTATTACATACCTGCCATGTTGTAAATAGTATTATCATACTCTTTCAATGGTTGGATACTCATGTACTAAAAGTCAAGGTATCCATTTATTACTGTATTTAGCTGTGTATAATGTGCACTTTTTCACCCAATTTTCTTATTTTAAGTTGGGGGTGCACATTTTATAGATGAACTAAAAAAAAAACATGTTTTCCAGGTCGATCTGATGAAAGGATGAAGGCATTATAACTGCCTACATGTGTCACATTCACTCCTTGTGAAATATTAAATCCGTTGCATTGTAATTCAATTGTTTACCGGTACTAGCCTTATTAAAGAAATAAATAATGCTTACAAACCTTGATAGTCTTGTTCTTTGATTGCTTATGTTAATAAACTCGTTTCATTTCACATCACTGTGTAGCGTTTTGTTCTGTGCCTCGACCGGAAATACATGTACATAACAACTGGTAACTTGTTGTTCTAAAGCTATACAAAGTACCGCATTGCAGCGGAACAAATATGATTACCTTACCAGTACCGTTAATGTTCATTATTCCATAACTGTGGATCTAATACATTTTGTCTTCATTCATTCTTGGTTTAACTGAAATGTAATGTTTATAATTTAAGCAGTGTTAATGTTCTCATTAGAGGCACCTTTAGGGGAAATATTTTTTGTGACTACAATTTGTCTGTTACGGTAACATTAACATATTGTGAAACAAAATAATCAATTAATGTATGAAATTGGGAAACATTCTTTTTTTTTCTTTGGAAAATAAATTTAGTTTGTTTTATTTCTCATCTTAAATGATAGTATTTTATATTTCTTTGTGACTACCGGTATACAGTGACTCTTTGTGGTCTTTTCAATGTTATCAGCAGAGCTAATACAGGATTACCATACCTGTAAATGTTCAGTATTCGATAACTGAGGATCGAATCATTGTTTTCATCATTTATTCTTGTTTGAATTGAAAAATAATATTTAGAATTAAAGCAATGTTAATTTTCTCATCAGAGGCACATTTAGGGGACATCTTTTTCCTGACTATGGTTAGTCTGTTACGGTAACACTTACACACTGTGAAACAAAATAATCAATTAATGTATGAAGTCAGAAAACATTCTTTTCTTTTTTTCTTTGGAAAATAAGCCTTGTTCTTAGTTTTATTTCTCATCTTAAATCATAGTATCTGATATATTTTTGTAACTATACAGTGATCAATGCTCCATTGAATCAGGGATTTGATGCAATAGAAAGTGAAACTTAAAACGGCCCTTTTAAGGGTCAGCCATAAAATTGGAAAGATATACTTTAAAGTTTGCTAGTTTTTGATTCTTTCTTTTATGATATCTGTAAAAAAAAGTATTGGTTATAATCGGGTGCCGCATACTGACAGAAAAGACCAGAGAAACAGTCATGCGCTAGTTTATTGTAAAGAATTCAAATGTCATGTAACAAATGATGATCTGTGCACTATCCAAAATGGCTGACTGTTGTCACGCTACGAAATGGAGTGAAATTATTAATATTTTAAAATGTATTATATCACATGTGCATTATATGGCAGAACTACATTATACCCCAGTGCGCGTTATACACACCAAAATACGGTTTGTCATTGTGATGAAGTTATGTTGTTTAGCAAAACTAAATCAGACCTGTTTACCATGACAGATGTCTATCAGTAGTTTCCCAAAGTCCAATCTGCACCTTTAGCCACCTGTCCATAGTTTACCATACCATCACTGACAGCTGATCTAACATTAACAGTTTTGAAGAAACTCACATAGTTCTAGCATCAGTGATTCTCTAATCAGATGACACCAACCCACAACCTTTCAATACCAATCAGATGACACCAACCCACGACCTTTCAATACCAATCAGATGACACCAACCCACAACCTTTCAACACCAATCAGATGACACTAACCCAAAACCTTTCAATACCAACAGTAGTTTGCATATACTGTCTGATGCAAGGTCTTCATGCATATCTTAATGTGTATTAAGACCATCTCGTCTGTTATTGAGTGTGATCATAAATCTCATTGCTTTTTTTTATTTGCCAACAGTTCATCATAACATTAAACTTCCAGGTTTCACATATAATGGCTTCACTCATAATCATACAGATGCTTGAATTTATTGTAGTATAGCTTGAGCCCTTGAATAATAGAACTGAGGAGTCTAACAAATGAATAGAAATCTGGCATATAGAATCTTTGCAGAAAAGACTGCCTTTAAAATTGATACCTGGAACCATAGCCCATATTTTTGTGAAATATTCTGTAGAACCTATGATGAAATCTTAGCAGTAAACAGCTCTGCTAAATGATATGTTCTGCCTGTTCAATGGGTGTCTTCCTTGTCTCAAATGCAAACCTTCCACAAAATTTGGATAAGACAAAAGACACAAACTCAAGTTATTTTGTGGAGACCATATTTCTTCTTTCAGTCTTGGTGACCTTGACCTTTGACATATTGACCCAAAATCGACAGGTGCTTTTCTACACGTCATCTACCAAGTTTGGTCATGGTGTGGCACAGGACTTGATATACTTTGTGGAAACTATTTTCATTCTTTGAGTTCCTCTGACCTATTAATCCCAAAATCAATAGATGTCTTCATCGTCTCAAACGCAAGCAATCTACAAAGTTTAGTCAAGGCATGTGGTAGAGAACTTAAGTAGTTTTGTGAAAATCATTTTCCTTCTTTCTGCCCCCCCCCCCCCCGACATCGACCTTTGACCTTTTGACTCCAAAAATGAACGTGCATTTTCCTTGTCTCATATGTAAGCCATCCAAAAGTTTGGTCAAAGTATGTGATAAGGAACTAAAAATATCGTGTGGAAACCATTTTTTTTCTTAGAACCACCAAGACCCTGACCTGCAAAAATCAATAAGTGTCTTTCTTATCTCAAATGCAGGTCATTTTTCTAAGTTTGTCAAGGTATGTGGTATACAAGTTAAGTTCTCGTGTAGAAACTGTTTTCCTTCTTTCAATCCCTGTGACCTTGACCATTGAAGTTTTTTTTTAGCCTGATATTGACAGGTTTATTCCTTACCCAAAATGCAAGCTACTTAGAAAGTTTGGCATTTAAACAAAGCCGTAACCTAATATTACAAGAATTTAATTTAAGCATAATGAAAGGTACATAGCCAGTGATTGTTTCTGAAGAATAATTATACTACT
The DNA here is from genome assembly GCA_029931535.1 of Margaritifera margaritifera. Taxonomy (NCBI): domain Eukaryota; kingdom Metazoa; phylum Mollusca; class Bivalvia; order Unionida; family Margaritiferidae; genus Margaritifera; species Margaritifera margaritifera. The sequence continues at coordinate 1,953,123 of JAQPZY010001572.1, read as the reverse complement.
AAAAAGATAAAACTTAGGAAGCTAGTGCAAAATAACCATGACTTAATATATATTACATTGCTAAGACTCATATTACATTGCTAATACCCATATTTCACTGCTAATTCCCATATTACACTGCTAAGACCCATTTTACCTTGCTATGACTCATATTACATTGCTAAGATGCATTTTACCTTGCTATGATTCGTATTATATTGCTAAGACCCATTTTACCTTGCTATGACTCATATTACATCGCTAATACCCATATTACACTGTTAAGAGCCATATTTCACTGCTAAGACCCATTTTACCTTGCCAAGACTCATATTACATTGCTAAGACTCATTTTACGTAGCCAAGACTCATATTACATTTTCTAAGACCCATATTACACTGCTAAGACCCATTTTACATTGCCCAGGCTCATATTACATTGCTAAGACCCATTTTACCTTGCTATAACACATATTATTATATACTCATTTTTTTCTCCATTAACTTTGCATTGTCAGAATCGTGCAGTATTTCTCCATACTGCACGGCTTCATACTGCACGACACGTGTGTCTAAAAATAGTATTGCGTGTTAGGAACTACTTTTTATTGTAAACAAACAATGTACGCAAATGTAGCAGACACCGGAGCTTTTGCTTTATTAGATTTGTCTGTGGATGAACTAAACAAGCTGTTTGAGAGTAGAGATGATAAAGCTGACGATGTGGATGAATTCATTGAGTCACAAAAGAATCTTTCAACCAAGCAAGTGACTGAACGTGATATTCACCATGCTAAGGCTCATATTACAATTGCTAATACCCATATTTCACTAAGACCTATATTACATTGCTAAGACCCATATTACACTGCTAATACCCATAATACATTGCTAAGACCCATAATACATTGCTAAGACATTTTTCAGATTATTTGTATGTTATAACATCATACTAGGTTTTACACATTATATTATGATGTCACAATAAATACACATGAAAAATCTAGTTGAATTCCTGGCCTAAACCAGGAATTGTCTAAAGATTTACTTCAAAAATGTGCATTACATCATGTATTCAGTTCATATAAAATATATTCAACTTGTTTCAGTAATTTTAATCTTTTGCTTGCCTTATTCAGCTTGTTTCAATAACTGTAATCTTTCTCATGCCTTATTCAAGCTGTTACAGTAATTGTATATGATCTGAACACATTTTTATAATTTCTATATATGTGCATGGACATACAGTGTATGATGTCAATGTTGCTGTCTCATGATGAATTGTGGTGTATGTGCATTCTTTTCTTGTCCAGTGGAACCACTGCTGTACTGTACTGCATTTCTCTTAATATTTTTACTGAACGGGAACTTTTTTGTTTGGCTGTTTAATCTGACTTTTTGCAAGTAAAATTAAGTCTACTGTCTTTTTGAGACTTATGGCTTCTTATTTTAAAAAAAACAACTCAACAGTCAATTACAAGAAATGAAACTGTAAAAACAGAAATGAAAGTTTTTCTACTTTTCACCTGGTAGATATTTTAAGTTATCATAAGTGCTCACTTTTCAAAGCAACACAGCTTGCTATTATTATGAAGTCTAACTTATTGGAAAATTGCATTGAGTGAACATATAAAACTGCATTGTGTGCATATAAAATTGCTCAAAGTGTACATACAAATTGCTCTGAGTGTACATATAAACTCCTTTGAGTGCACATATAAATTGCTTTGAGTGTACATATAAATTGCTTAGAGTGTACATATAAATTGCTTTGAGTGTACATATAAATTGCTTTGAGTGTACATATTAATTGCATTGAGTGTACATATTAATTGCATTGAGTGTACATATAAAATTGCATTGAGTGTACATATAAATTGCATTGAGTGTACATATAAATTGCTTTGAGTGTACATATAAACTGCATTGAATGTACATATAAATTGCATTGAGTGTACATATAAAATTGTGTTGAGTACATAAATTGCTTAGAGTGTGCATATAAAATTGCATTGTGTACATATATAATTAAATTGTGTACATATAAAACTGCATTGTGTACAAATAAAATTGCCCTGTGTACATATAAAACTGCATTGAGGGTACATATAAAACTGCATTGAGTGTAAATACAAAACTGCAGAGTGTACATATAAAACTCCACTGGGTGTAAATATAAAACTGCATTGTGTACATGTAAAATTGTTTTCAGTCTACAAATAAAATTGTATTGAGTGCACAAATAAAATTGCTTCAAGTGTATATGTAAAATTGCTTTAAGTGTACATATAAAATTGTGTTGCGTACATATAAAATTGTTTTGAGTGGACAAATAAAACTGCGTTGAGTGCACATATAAAATTGTGTTGAGTGCACATATAAAAATTTTCTTATTCAGAATAATGGCATTTAGAGATTGAAAGAGTTAAAGGAAATATAGAGTAGATTTGTGTCAAGAACTGTAACAGAGTTCAAAACCTTTGATACATACCCAGGCCGAGTAAACTTGTTTGGCATTTTGGATTCCCTCAAGGATTCTATTGTCTAGCTGGAACACCAGTTCACGAGGGGCAGGCAGTTCACCAACTTCTGTTTTGCCCTGAAATGAACAAGAGGTCCAAGTGCACCTGAAATCCTTCACCTAGCTGACATCTACCTAAAGGCCAAATGCAGTTGGCATATTTAAAGGTTTTATATTTTTTAGTAACAGTGGCCATATTTGATGCTGGATTTGCATAATTTGTACAAAATTAAAATGCCTTTATTCAAGGATGCTTTCTGAACAGTGGTTCTTGAGAGAAAGTCATTTAAAAGTTTTTCTACATTTAGTAATGGTGGCCATATTGATGTCCGAATTGCATAATTTGTACCAACTTGATAGAACTTCATGCCAGAATGCTCTCTATCAAATTTGACCAAAAATTCTGTTCAAAGGTTTTGAGAAATCTTTTAAAGTTTTCTTTTCTATCTTTAATAACAGTGGCCAATCGACAATGTTTGTAAAAATGTCCAAGGCTGTCATGCAAGGATGCTTTCTGTAAAATTTGGTCAATTTATGTTGAGCCATTTTTTAGATGAAGTTGTTTTTAAGGTTTTTTAAGGTTTGGTAACAATGCTCCTATTTGGTGGTGGATCAGCATTAATTATGTAAATAGCCTTTAAGCCAGAATGCCTTTTGCCAAATTTGGTTCAGTTCTGTTGACTGGTTTTTAAGAGGAAGTTGTTCAATTTTGTTTAATTGTTAGAAACTGCAGCTATATTTGATGGCAAATTAGCATTTTTTTACACAAATCTGACAGGTGATGCTCCATGCTAAATGTTTTAAAAATCTGTCCAGTGCTTTTTTAGAAGCTGAAATAGCAAATGTTGACAAACGATGTACAGATGATGTATGCAGGACCATACCATAAGCACACTTGGCCATATGGCCTGGTCAGCTACAATGAGATGAAATGTACTAGTGTGCCGTATGGCCTGGTCAGCTACAAATAAGAGATGAAATGTACTAGTGTGCCGTATGGCCTGGTCAGCTACAAATAAGAGATGAAATGTACTAGAGTGCAAAATTTGAAGCTTAGACCAAAACTGAACTCGTAATGTTTTCTAAATAGCAAAGACGAAAAGAATGATCTAACTTCAATTTTCACTTTCAGTGTTACAGAACATTTCATGTTTTTATTTGATGCCTCAAAATGTGAAGTATTTTCACGTGCATTTCTAAGATTAATGCCAAGACTACATCTATAAATCTGGAAGTCTGGATATGTCTGCAAAATTCTCATGCCTAACAAAATATTACTTTATATGGTGCTAGGTCAAAAGGAAAGAAATCTTTCTGATGCAACACTTATGAAGATTTAGATTTTCAATCATCAGAACTTTAGCGGAGATGAAAAAGTACCATAGACACTAGCTTATAAGTCGAGTCCAATGCAAACTATACAAACCCAGATCTACCATAGCATAATGCATTGGCAGATCTGGGTCTATGCAGTTTGTTAGAAGTAATCAGAAGAACAAACAACATAGGCCATGATCGTATCCCATGCTTTACAGTCTTCATCATATCCCATGCTTTACAGTCTCCATCATATCCCATGCTTTACAGTATCCATCATATCCCATGCTTTACAGTCTTCATCATATCCCATGCTTTACAGTCTTCATCATATCCCATGCTTTACAGTCTTCATCATATCCCATGCTTTACAGTCTTCATCATATCCCATGCTTTACAGTCTTCATCATATCCCATGCTTTACAGTATCCATCATATCCCATGCTTTACAGTCTTCATCATATCCCATGCTTTACAGTCTTCATCATATCCCATGCTTTACAGTCTTCATGCTTAACAGTCTCCATTGTATCCCATGCTTTATAGTCTCCAACATATCCCATGCTTTACAGTCTCCATCATATTCCATGCTTTACAGTCTCCATCATATTCCATGCTTTACAGTCTCCATTGTATCCCATGCTTTACAGTCTCCATCATATTCCATGCTTTACAGTCTCCATTGTATCCCATGCTTTATAGTCTCCAACATATCCCATGCTTTACAGTCTCCATCATATTCCATGCTTTACAGTCTCCATTGTATCCCATGCTTTACAGTCTCCATCATATTCCATGCTTTACAGTCTCCATTGTATCCCATGTTTTACAGTCTCCAACATATCTCATGCTTTACAGTCTCCAACATATCCCATGCTTTACAGTCTCCATATTATCCCATGCTTTATAGTTTCCATATTATCCCATGCTTTACAGTCTCCATCATATCCCATACTTTATAGTCTCCATATTATCCCATGCTTTATAGTCTCCATATTATCCCATGCTTTATAGTCTCCATATTATCCCATGCTTTACAGTCTCCATCATATCCCAGGCTTTATAGTCTCCATCATATTCCATGCTTTACAGTCTCCATTGTATCCCATGCTTTATAGTCTCCAACATATTCCAAGCTTTACAGTCTCCATTGTATCCCATGCTTTACAGTCTCCATTGTATCCCATGCTTTACAGTCTTCATCATATTCCATGCTTTACAGTCTCCATCATATCCCATGCTTTACAGTCTCCATCATATCCCAAGCTTTACAGCCTCCAACATATCGCATGCTCTACAGTCTCCATTGTATCTCATGCTTTATAGTCTCCATATTATCCCATGCTTTACAGTCTCCATCATATTCTATGCTTTACAGTCTCCATCATATTCCATGCTTTACAGTCTCCATCATATTCCATGCTTTACAGTCTCCATCATATTCCATGCTTTACAGTCTCCATCATATTCCATGCTTTACATTCTCGATCATATTCCATGCTTTACATTCTCGATCATATTCCATGCTTTACATTCTCCATATTATCCCATCCTCTACAGTCTCCATTGTATCCATTGCTTTACATTCTCCATCATATTCCATGCTTTACATTCTCCATATTATCCCATGCTCTACAGTCTCCATTGTATCCCATGCTTTACAGTCTCCATCATATTCCATGCTTTACAGTCTCCATCATATTCCATGCTTTACAGTCTCCATCATATTCCATGCTTTACATTCTCCATATTATCGCATGCTTTACAGTCTCCATCATATCCCATGCTTTACAGTCTCCATCGTATCCCACACTTTACATTCTCCATATTATCCCATGCTTTATAGTCTCCATCATATTCCATGCTTTACAGTCTCCATCATATCCCATGCTTTACAGTCTCCATCATATCCCATGCTTTACAGTCTCCATTGTATCCCATGCTTTACAGTCTCCATCATATCCCATGCTTTACATTCTCCATATTATCCCATGCTTTATAGTCTCCATTGTATCCCATGCTTTATAGTCTCCATTGTATCCCATGCTTTATAGTCTCCATTGTATCCCATGCTTTACAGTCTCCATCGTATCCCATGCTTTACAGTCTCCATCTTGAATGGTTGTGGAGTAGCGTGACATTACCCATGCACATACAGTACCATGTAATATCACCACCAAAGATTATAAAGTCAATGTATATACTGTACAGAGTTTAAAATATACTGACCTGCCACTTGCCCTTGTTCTGGAGAATGCTGAGATCACAGTAATATGTACCGGCTACCAGCACCATGGCATCAAATGGGGTATGCTGAAATGTAGGAAATATCATGGTATAAACAAAGAAAACAAAAACAAAATGCCCTTGATATGGAAGCCATCACAAACATCTGTACTTCTGCATACAAGCCCTTTCGACTTTCGATCTACCTACTCCCAATCACCATTTCTCTTCTGGAGCTACACCCATGATCATTGTGATCTCTATTCATTCTCATGAAACATCATACCAAACATAATCCTCCTCTTTCTATCAGAGTAGACCACAGTTCTGGTTATAAGGAAGATCAAATAAGACCTATGTCGATTAGACTTTTGCCCCCCCCCCCCCTCTACACCCACCCCAGTGATGCATCCAGGATCTGAAACCTTCATTGCAATATAATCATCCTCATGGAACATTATACCAAATATGATAACCTTTTTTCAAACAGTGCAAGCAGAATTTAGGTTATATGGATTCGACTGATAGATGGGTTATATGGACTGACTGAAAGATGGGTTATATCAATTAACTAATGGGTTATATGGATTGACCAATAGATGGGTTATATGGATTGACCAATAAATGGTTTATATGGATTGACCAATAGATGGGTTATATGGATTGACCAATAGATGGATTATATGGATTGACCAATAGATGGGTTATATGGATTGACCAATAGATGGGTTATATGGATTGACCAATAGATGGGTTATATGGATTCGACTGATAGATGGGTTGTATGGACTGACTGAAAGATGGGTTGTATGGACTGACTGAAAGATGGGTTGTATGGACTGACTGAAAGATGGGTTGTATGGACTGACTGAAAGATGGGTTGTATGGACTGACTGATAGATGGGTTATATGGACTGACTGAAAGATGGGTTATATGGACTGACTGAAAGATGGGTTGTATGGACTGACTGAAAGATGGGTTATATGGACTGACTGATAGATGGGTTGTATCGACTGACTGAAAGATGGGTTATATGGACTGACTGAAAGATGGGTTGTATGGACTGACTGATAGATGGGTTATATGGACTGACTGAAAGATGGGTTATATGGACTGACTGAAAGATGGGTTGTATGGACTGACTGAAAGATGGGTTATATGGATTGACTGATGGGTTATATGGATTGACCAATAGATGGGTTATATGGATTGACCAATAGATGGGTTATATGGATTGACCAATAGATGGGTTATATGGATTGACCAATAGATGGGTTATATGGATTGACCAATAGATGGATTATATGGATTGACCAATAGATGGGTTATATGGATTGAATGATAGATGGATTATATGGATTGACCAATAGATGGATTATATGGATTGACCAATAGATGGGTTATATGGATTGACTGATAGACACCATGGACCCCGATCAACCAGCACATTAATGCACTCCATCATTAAATTGCTGTCCATGGGTGCAATAAGGTATACTGCCTTATAATGAAGTATATGATAACGGTACTCCTCATTATAATGTTGTCCATGGGAGCAATAGAGAGTACCACCTTATAGTGAGTTTGGTTTGGTTTTGTGGGGTTTAATGCCATTTTTCAGCATGTGATAGACTATACATGGCGGCCAGTATATTTCGTGGAGGAAGAACCACACACCCACGGGAAGCTACTGGCAAGCTTTCTCACATACCCATGTTGGTCAAGCAGAGACTTGAACCCACACAGACAGAGGTGAGATGCAAGTGATCTGTAAACTTAAGGTGAGAGCCTTAGACCACTCGGCCTTCTGGGGCCCTCTTATAATAAGACAGCCTTATAATGAGACATCCTTATAATGAGACAGCCTTATAATGAGACAGCCTTATAATAAGACAGCCTTATAATGAAGTACATGATACATAAAGTACTCCCTCATTATGCCAAACATAACTTCATGTATTACAATTCCATAAAATACCAAAATTAACTTCATGTATTACAATTCCATAAAATACCAAAATTAACTTCATGTATTACAATTCCCTAAAACACCAAACTTAACTTCATGTATTACAATTCCCTAAAACACCAAAATTAACTTCATGTATTACAATTCCATAAAACACCAAGCTTAACTTCATGTATTACAATTCCATAAAACACCAAACTTAACTTCATGTATTACAATTCCATAAAACACCAAACTTAACTTCATGTATTAAAATTCCATAAAACACCAAAATTAACTTCATGTATTACAATTCCATAAAACACCAAAATTAACTTCATGTATTACAATTCCATAAAACACCAAAATTAACTTCATTTAGTGTGAGACAGCACAGCAACATATGGGAGGTATTTAAAAAGTTCTGAATATTTGAACAAAGTTCTTTATTAGTGAACAGTACATCAGTACATCCCCTCAAAGTACTCCCAATGCACCTCTACACACTTTCTCAGTCAATTATCCAATTATTAAATGCCATAATTTATTTACTTTTTGGTATGTTGTTCATACACTGGAAAACTGCACTTCCAACAGCATGGCAACTTTCAAATCATCTGCACCCCAGTGAATCTTTGATGACAGGATTCAGCTAAAAATCACTTGGAGCTAAATCTGGGATGTATGGAAGATGTGGCAAAGTTTGCATGCTGTGCTCTTTGTGGAAGTCTGTCATAATGGGGGATTTATGCACTGGTGCATTGTCATGGAATAGATGGATTTATCTCTGTTACATCACATGCATATATCTGCAAGTGTCCGGTGTGCTGCATGTGCAGCTGCATATCATTTTGTAAAATATTATTTTGTTTAGCGATTGGCATTAAATGTATTGACAGATTCAAAGAAACAAAAAAGTTATAACAAAATATTCATAACTTTTCAAATACCTCTTGTTTGAAGGTTTTTTCAGTGCTGTGGCAATTGGTATAAAGTGCATTGCTTATAGGACACACCACTGTAGCCTACCCGGGCTGATCCGATTCAAAGATTTGAAATCGCATCTTTCTGGCTGTAAGTCCAGCATGCCAACCACTGAACCACCATGCCTCTTTAGGACAAGTTAGAATATCTGCTCCTTTTAACCACCGAACCACCATGCCTTCTTTGGACAAGTAAGAATATCTGATCCTTTTAACCACCGAACCACCATGCCTTCTTTGGACAAGTTAGAATATCTGATCCTTTTAACCACCGAACCACCATGCCTTCTTTGGACAAGTAAGAATATCTGATCCTTTTAACCACCGAACCACCATGCCTTCTTTGGACAAGTTAGAATATCTGATCCTTTTGTTTTCATTGTTGATACTTAAGCCTTTGGATTCTTATTCAATGACTTTTAAGCCTTTGGATCCTTATTCAATTACTTTTAAGCCTTTGGATCCTTATTCAATTACTTTTAAGCCTTTGGATCCTTATTCAATTACTTTTAAGCCTTTAGATCCTTATTCAATTACTTTTAAGCCTTTGGATCCTTATTCAATGACTTTTAAGCCTTTAGATCCTTATTCAATTACTTTTAAGCCTTTAGATCCTTATTCAATCACTTTTAAGCCTTTGGATCCTTATTCACTTACTTTTAAGCCTTTGGATCCTTATTCAATTACTTTTAAGCCTTTAGATTCTTATTCAATTACTTTTAAGCCTTTAGATCCTTATTCAATTACTTTTAAGCCTTTGGATCCTTATTCAATGACTTTTAAGCCAAAAAGATCAGTTTTCACAGTAGGACAAAAGAAACAAAAAGGAATGGTTATCAATCTGCTAATGTAAATATACCCCTGCCTCTCCTACATCCCAACTCTATCCAACAATTGGAGATGCATCAATGGTCTACATCCCACCTCTATCCAATAATTGGAGATGCATCAATGGTCTACATCCCACCTCTATCCAATAATTGGAGATGCATCAATGGTCTACATCCCACCTCTATCCAATAATTGGAGATGCATCAATGGTCTACATCCCACCTCCATCCAATAATTGGAGATGCATCAATGGTCTACATCCCACCTCCATCCAATAATTGGAGATGCATCAATGGTCTACATCCCACCTTTATCCAATAATTGGAGATGCATCAATGGTCACAAAAAAGGCATAACTCAGTGCAAGTAAAATGACTGGCCAACATGCATATCTTCTGATAAGGACCATAATATGTACTCAGTTTCACAGCAATCCACTAAAAAGTGCCAGAGTAGTTGCATTCATAAAATTCCATCATACGTTGCATCCAGCTGTAAGTCAAAATGGGCAATAACTCTCAAAAAAATCATTTGTCAATATGTGCATCTTTTGATGATGACAATAACATGTATCAAGGTTCAGTGATCCATAAAAAAACTGCCAGACAAGTTGCATTCATAAAATTCTGTCTTACACCGCATTCAGCTGCAGGACAAAATGGGCAACAACTTAATGGATTTAAAAAGAAAAAGTAGCTGAAGCTGTTGTAAAAGTAGCAAGGGCATCCAAGGGGGCAATGCGCCTAATGGGGATCGGGTAGGGGTAATATGTGTAGAAGCTTCACTGAAGCTGAAACACTGGATACATCAGCTCAAATTAACTGCCTCTCCTTTGATAAGTCATTCATGGGGATTTTATTTCCTGATACAGAATCATCAGATTTAAGGAAACTGATATTGAACCATTCCAATATGTTCATATTGACAATACAATCTGAAAATGTCAGAAAGAATGGAAGCATGGGAAAATGCAAGTTACCAGGGGTTAGAATAAAAAGAAAATTCAGTTAGTTTTGGTTCCTCTGCTACTGTGTTGAGCTCACAAAAGTTCACAATAATGAAATCTATGACCTTTAAGTCAGAGCTGTAAAGTAATGTGTAGACATGACAAGTAACCATGGTTCCTTGCCCTATCTCAACTGGCATTAGAGAAAAAGTGCAGAAACGGGGCAAAATTAATTTATCAGAGACCTTGACCTTGAAGATAAAACCTTGATTGAGATACATTAGATATTATCAAACTGACAAACATAAGTGTACCATGGTTAATCCATGATTAATCCTTGTGCCTCAAAACAGCTTTCATGATATAAAGCAGAAATAAAGGAAACCTTATAGTACTGACATGTGACCTTGACCTCGAGGATAAGACCCCAAAGTGCAATGCAACACATTTTCTAGTGACAATATGTAAGTTTTCCAAGCTTCATCCATTTATCTTAAACAGTTCTTATGAAAGAAAACAGAAGGGCAAATGTAACTGAAACCCTAAACATTGACTTGTGACTCTGACCTAAGACAGAACCCCTAATGTGGGACACAGCACACCTGCTAATGGTATGTGTGTGTGTGTGTGTGCATATACACATAAACAATGTTGCATCCCTTCATCTCAAACAGCTCTAAAGTTAAAGAATGGAAAGAGTGATGGAAAACTTAAAATACTGATCTGTGAACTTGACTCTGAAGATGGGTACACCATGGTGGTTTGCAACACATCTTCTAAGATGATATAAACAAGTATACCAAGTTTCATCCCTTAATCTCAAAAGGCTCTAAAATTAGAGCATTGAAGGGAACATGTGTTGTATTCATGTTTAGTATATATCACAACATGTGTGTTGTATTCATGTTTAGTATATGTCACGATGTGTGTTGTATTAATGTTTAGTATATGTCACAACATGTGCTGTATTCATCGTTAGTATATGTCACAACATGTGTGTTGTATTCATGTTTAGTATATGTCACAACATATGTTGTATTCATGTTTAGTATACGTCACAACATGTGTTGTATTCATGTTTAGTATGTCACAACATGTGTTGTATTCATGTTTAGTATGTCACAACATGTGTTGTATTCATGTTTAGTATATGTCACAACATGTGTGTTGTATTCATGTTTAGTATACGTCACAAATTGTGTTGTATTCATGTTTAGTATATGTCACATGTGTGTTATAGTCATGTTTAGTATATGTCACGATGTGTGTTGTATTCATGTTTAGTATATGTCACATGTGTATTGTATTCATCTTTACTATATTTATTATATGTCAAAACATGTGTTGTATTCATGTTTAGTATGTCACAACATATGTGTTGTATTCATGTTTAGTATATGTCACAACATGCGTGTTGTATTCATGTTTAGTATATGTCACAACATGTGTGTTGTGTTCATGTCGATTGTCACTGGTATCATTTGTATATTACATTTAAAACATCCAGTAGCCCATCTTATTTTGTCTCGGTTTCATGCTGCCTGGCTCCCTCTGTAATGCATAATTTATATAACTCTGATACAAACCACTTATTTTTTTATTTAGCCAAAAGTCTAGCATGTGCCTTTTTTGCTTCATTACTGGCATGCAATCACCACTCCTGAAAGAGAGAACATTCATGGTTCTCTTTGATGGAGATAGAATCATGTGTCAGGCAAGCACTTCCATATAAAAAAAGTAAGCTTCTTCTAGACATACACCAATCTGTATTCAATGAAAGACGACACTATTCTTAACTGGATGAATCATCTCCAAAGGAATATTTTTAAAATTAACTTTTTATAAATTTGGGATTTTAGGTGATGATCCCTGTAAAAATAAATGGCACAAAATCACCAGCTACCAGCTTCTAAAGGGGTGGAAAAATGTGGTGCCTGGCAGCCCAGGACAACCAAATTTTAACTTCTGGCAACCAGGCTTCCCAAAGCTTGCACCCTTCCAGACAACCAGATTCAAGCTGCCAGTAGTTTATGAGCAGTATGTTTACTTTGATGTAAAGTCAATAATAGTGGGCTCAGAATTGTTTTTTCATCCACTAAAACTGAGAATAGTTATGCCATGTGTCACCTGTGCCCAGTAAGTACACATGAGGTAACCCTCAATGAGTGTCATTGCTTGATTAAACGTAGATAAATGAGATAAAATTTCACTGATCAAAGCAGTGGTGCCTTGACCTTGATAAAGCAAACAAATTGTCATTGGTCAGAATTTCTAACTATAACCAATAAATAAGTTAGATGATCAAGATGTGATATTTTAAAAAAAAATTAATTTGGCTTGATTAAAAAGTTAGAGAGAGATGACTTGTGTGCAATATATTAATCAAAATTGAAAAATAAGATTTCCATCGGTAATTTACACTGAACCAGTGATGTGACTGAGATGAAATGGATCTTAAACTAACAAGCCCTGTTTGAGAAGTTATGTGTTTTCTGTTTCCAAGTAGAACTGGATTTTGTGACTTGGGTAAAACTCAGCCAAATATTACAGTGGGTGTCTTACTATTATAGCTCTGATTTTCAAGAAGGATTAGCATTTTATAAATAAAGTCACACTCAACATAAGATTATGCCTTCAACGAAGTTCAACAACAGGGCCCCGGGTGGCCGAGTGGTCTAAGGCGCTCGCCTTTACCAATCACTGCCATCTCACCTCTGTCTGTGTGGGTTTAAGTCTTGGGCTTGGACAATGTGGTATGTGAGAAAGCTTGCCAGTAGCTTCCCGTGGGTTGGTGGTTCTTCCTGGGGATTGCCCGGGTTCTTCCTCCACCAGATAAAACTGGCCGCCATGTATGGCCTATCATGTGCTGAAAAATGGCGTTAAACCCACAACAACAACAAGAAAAAGTTCAATAACATGAGCACTATTTCATTCCTGCTACAGGTACTCTGCAATATAATTTCATTGCTGAAAAATGTATGTCACATGATAACTGACATGTAATTTTAACGAGGTCCACTATACACTGAAATAACCATTTACTAACTTACCTCTTTGCTAATTGCTTACCAGCTGGATTTTGAATTTCAGAAATATCTATATTTAGTCTTAACTTTCTAAAGTAACTGGTAAAGGCTGTCAATCAAGATTTGTTTTCTTTTCTTTATGAAATGTTTCATGGCTAAATAAATTCTATATTATATATATATATTATATATATATATCTGCCTTTTGGTTAATATATGGAATATCTGATGAAGTTCCAATTAATCAAAACAAAATACAAATGAATAAAAATCTATTTCCATTTCATATGTGAAGAGACTTTGATACTATTCATTGCATACTAAACCAAGTTGGACTTTCTTTAATAAATGTTTTAAATCTCCGTGAAATGCATGTCACATACAAAAATCTGAACTACAGTGTCAGTGGAACTATGGAAATATGCGAAAACCAGATAGCTTTGTTGGGCAACAAGACTAGTGGGTAATCAAGCTTTTTGAAAATTTATCTGCCTGTGTTCTATTGAAATTTTAGAATAACTCCAAAAAACACTGTGAGCACACAATGATTTGTTGATATGCACATCTTCTGATGCCAGCCAAAACATTTACCATGTTTCATGGTGATCCATTAAAAAATGCAAGACTACGTGGATTAAAACGATTTTGTCTTACACTGCATGAAGTTGTAAGACAAAAAAAAGCACTAACTCTAACAAATACTGCATCAATGGAAGAATGCACTTCGGGCTGTTCCATTAAAACATATACCCCCTAGGAGGAAGGCACTTTCAGATTCAACCAATCCACAACAGAAGCAATTGAAAACAATTATGATCCACCATCTGATGTGTTTTAATCGAAAAACATTGCCCCCCTACAGCAGCATATTATTTTACATTATTTCTGGCCAGAAGCATATTATTTTTACATAATTTCTGGCTAGGGGTTAGTGGTCAGTATAAGCGATTTTAATTTTGGGTTGGGGACAGAAGCGATTTAAATGACAGCTGACTCGAGGTAACCTATACTGAATTCTTATATACCATATAATCCACTGCATATTTGTTATTTGTATTCATCCTTTATAATCAATCATCTTTTGTTCTTTTGTGTGTTTGTATGTCGGGCATGCATGTTTCTGATACTGTAACATCAAACATTTTCTTGGTGGCTTTTTATTTGTAGATGTCGTGGTTCAGTCACTTAATACCTACTAATTTAATGTCCATGAATATATATTTTACATGGGGATTTCTCTTATAATGCAGAAATCATAAATTTGAATCCTTACTAAACTGTCATTCGTTATGACTATGTATGTATGCTTATTTCAGTAATTGCTATGTTTTGTTTAAATTTCTTTGTTCTAAGGCGTATTGCTTTTGATTTGCATGATAGTTAAATCTTGTATTGCTTTAAATGTACTGTCAGATGCTGTGATTTCTTTTTAAGCTTTTTCAATAAATGTATTTGTAGATAGATATAACTTGATTTGTCAGGAAAAAAAAATTAATGCCAATGGAAGTGATGTCACATTATTTCTGCCTACTTTTACACTATAAAATTTTTTGTAAGAAAAATATATTTTTTGTGACTGATATGTCTTATTTTTTTGCCTTGTTGCATGACTAATATAAAATAAAAAATAAAAAATATAGCATATCAAACATTGTTACATCATCATCCCTACTGATCAGTCAGATTATCATCATCATTGTTGATCAGTTTTCTACCATCATCAGGCAACAATAAATCAGTTCTTAGATTTTCATCCCAACTGCCCCTCACTGGATGTAGTTAAAATATTTGATACAATGGCTGTCATTGTCCTGAAAAAAATAATCAAAATTGTTTAAAAAAATAAAACTTCACAAGTTGCCCTGAATTAGATTAAAAATGGATGAAAATCTAGGAATAATTTTTTTTACCCCAGTGTACTCTTAAAATCAACATCATTGTAGTTAAATGTCTCTGGTCAACAGCAGCATCAGTGTTGCTTCTATGATTTTTCAAAAGAGGGCCATCCCTTTTCAAAAGTGGGTCAATTCTAAATTCAACGGGACAAATTTGGCCCTCTTCCTTGAGAAATATGGTTCACACAGAAGAACATATTTCAAGTGATTGCAGCATCTTCAAAACAGGCAAGCAAAAGGTTATTGTGTGGTTTATTGTATCTAAGCAATGTTTTTTAGCTTGTATACCTGATCCACGATTTAAAAAATATTTACCAATTGCAAATGTGTTCCTTTTTTATGGTGTTTATGTATGTCAAGCATGGGTATAATAAAGTACACTGGTAAGACTGGCAGGTACAAAATAGTTATAAAAGAGAAATGATTGAATTTTTGAAATAATTAAAAACAAGTAAAATGGGAAAACAAGAAAAACAATACTACAAGCTTTTTGAAAGAACTTTATAAACGATTCAGATTGGTGTGGACTTCAACAACACCACTACAGAACGAAAGCGCAAAAGAAGCAATATTTATTCAGGCCAGTAATTACCTGCTCTAAATTCTTTTTCATGGCTTCTGTCCATACAGCTGCCACATGATCAGCTGAATTTTATGTGCCTGTCTATTGCACTGGTCCTACAGTTTGTGCATCCTACAGTAAAAGTGTTTGTTTTTCTGTATTTCACACAGTTTACACAGCATCCCCATCTCTGATTTTTCTAACCACAACCATTTCCTGTGCCAGTTCAACTAGAAGTTGTGCACGAAGTTTTGCTTTGTTGCTTGCACTTGCTGTGTTGCTATATTTGAATCATTTGATTCCATTTTAACAAGAGATTCTCCCTCACTGTCTCTTCATTTAAAACAATCCTGCAAAATTATTTTCAATATTTCTGTGTAAACTTGCGTGTTCCTCCTGACTTAGCACATGCCAAAGCAGCCGGCTACCATTTACGATAAGGTTCAGCTGTAAAATATTTCCCCATTTCATTTCCATCTAGGTAATGAGCTTCTAAGCAAAAAATACATAAAAATAGGAGATGTATCTTTTAATGTTAGGTTTGAAAATAAAGTGGAGAACGTGAGAACAGAATTCTGCTCAAGATCACAGTCTCTCAAACTTGTCATAGACAAAAACATACAAAAAGTAAATATCTTTTACACCATTCCAATCATACCATGCATGTGACTGCAAGAAAAATATCTGCATTCCATACTTTTTTCAGCCTATAGGAGTGTAATATGGGCACAAGTTCGTTTGGGAAAGGTGTAAATAGTTTCAAGTTCGAAATGATCGCAAAATTTATGCCTGAAAGGTCCAGATGAACCGATATTTTGGAAAGGGAGGGATGTTCTTGTTGGAAGATTTCACTACATGATATGAGAACAGAAATATATCTGCTTTTGTATGGTATTTTGTCCAAACTCATCTTCTTTTCATTTAAAAAAAAATAATAGCCCGCATCCAATCACCCAATATGCGCCAGTGTCAATTGAACTGTAGGGCTTTTGGCGCATAGGTTCATTCAATCTGGGCCAGCTTGTGATCATCCACAGTATTCCCGCAATCCGGCATCCTAGAAGCAATACTGATGCAGCATCATCATCATTGATGGCCTAGTAGTAATATGCTGGACTTTGAATCCGAGAGTCGTGGGTTCCACATCCCACTTCTTGTCTTTCGTACTAGACTGCTAACCAAGGTCCAAGGGGCCTCCATGGCAGAGTGGTGTAAGATGCTTGTCTTGTGATCACTTGCCTCTCATTGTGTAGGTTCAAATCCCACGCAGGCCTTGTATGTGAGAATGTTGCCAGTTACTTGAGGAAGATCAGTGGTTCTACCCTGGTGGTCTTTGGTGCCTGAAAAGCACTTGGGGTCTTCTTCAACAGTAAAACTGACCGCCATCTATAGATTACACCATTGTGCTGAAAATGGTGTAAAACCCATAATAATCTACCAACAACTTGAGGTATCATCTCTATATGACCTCAGGTGTTGGAGGGACCTAAAACACCAAATCAACCAACTAATCAAGATCAACACCAGCAGCAGAAGTACTATTTTATCATTTTTGCCACAGCTGTTATTATGAATGTATCAACTTTTACCATAGTAATTGTCTTTAACCCTATGAATATCATCGACTATGTTTTCTGACACTTAGCTTCTGAAGAGTCATCATCAGACTATGCAAACAGATTTATATGTTAGTAGCTTCAAACATTTTACATTTTCAGCTCACACAAATTTTAATT
Organism: Margaritifera margaritifera; assembly: GCA_029931535.1. Taxonomy (NCBI): domain Eukaryota; kingdom Metazoa; phylum Mollusca; class Bivalvia; order Unionida; family Margaritiferidae; genus Margaritifera; species Margaritifera margaritifera. The sequence continues at coordinate 1,935,152 of JAQPZY010001572.1, read as the reverse complement.
TTCTATTGCTCTGACTGGACCTATCTATTATAACTTATTCAAGCTATATTTAGCCCTATCTGGTGATGTGCATAGTCTAATAATATTTTTAACAAACAGAATCTGAAAATGCATGAATGTTTTGCAGTGATGCTTTTGGATTGAGTCCCTACTAGAATCAATAAACCAAGAAATCAAATTATTCAAGTCTGTCAGGCAGAAGCATAACCATAATCTGCCAATAGATTTTCAGATCTCTAAATTTCAGAGATTTTTTCAGCTATACTGTTTCGGTGGATAGAATCACCGGAATGGACAGAACGGACCAGAACAGAGGTAATCACCGCAGAAAGGACGGTTAAAATCAATTGAATTCATCTTTTAAGTAGATTAATTCATTATTTTATTTAGTTAACTGCGCACCCTTTATTGTCCTCCCTTTGATATTATTTCTTTGGTTTAGTTTGTTTGGTTTTGTGCTTTACGGCACAGCAACACAAAAAGGTTATTTCGTGCCAAGGCAATTTGAGTAAAGTGCCTTGCCCAAGGACACACCACAGCAGTTGACCCAGGCTGGTCCTGTGGTAGGATTTGAACCAGAACCCTTTCGGTCTTGAGTCCGGCACTCTAACCACTGAGCCACCGCAGCTCCCGATATTATTTCTTATTCAAGCTGAGAAAACAATGTCATTCACATTAAAGAACAGGAACACTTATGCTCATCTTTGTCATTATTATATACTTCAGGAACAGTCACATTAGCTTAATGTTGTTGCTACAGGTCAATACCCAGCAGTATATGGTAAATACATGCCTGCATTCGTAAAATTCCAAGCCTGTTCCAATGATTATCTCTGTTCTGGTCTGTCTGGTATCTACCCATACTATTAGTCTTATTTTAGATACATATCCAAATTTGTCACATGCTTATCCGATTATTGTGCTAATTGTTTGTCAACATGAGAATGTGTAAACCAATGTGAAATGGAAATGGAAGACTGAATTTCAAGATAGCAAACCTCTACATTTTTGGATGTATTCAACTTGGATTTCAAGTTTCCGTAGAAAACTAGAGAGTTCATCAACTCAAAATGTTGACCAAACATGCTGTACGATAATGTCAGAGTAAGACAAATACCATGAAAAAACCCAATGAAATCATATAACCCGGTCAAGTTCTCTCCCCTTCAGATATGCTGCCAGAATTTTATCTAAGTGGGGGGCTCTCCAAAATTAAGGGGGAAGTAGACAAAAAGATGGGGGAGGAAATGGCCATAGTTCAATATTCACCTAATACTTAAATATCCATCTCTCTTTCTTACTGCTCCACTCTGTTAGGGCTCTATTGAAATCAAAATCTTCAAACGATGTCCCCTCTAGTTGTATAAGCATTAATCTGTGGATTGTTTCTGAACTGATTCTGTTCGTTATCTGTGTATAAATATTGTTCTGTGCTGGGAACCCCCTTTCACAGTCTGTTGTCTGAATGGGCATACCTATAGCTAGCTTAGCCAACTTGAACAAGCTGGGAAACTGTTCTTTATGGTTGTTATGTACAATTTTCCAATGCTCACTTTTTGAAGAAAAAAATATGTTTGCAGGTGATAAAATAACTTGTTTGCAATTACTATGAGCAAAAACCATGAAAAGGATTATATTTTATTTGCTAATTTGTAATTTCTGATGCTTTGACCTTCACAAAAATACCAATTTTTTTTACCTGATATGAAATTTTAATTTGGCCTGTTATCTTTACTTTTAAAGTGCTATACTCAGTATAGTTTTGTAGCACAAGATGATTAATTGTTCGAGAAAAAAAATGAAAATTGCACTCTACTTTTAAATTTCCTGTATTTTAATTATGCTTGTAACAGTCCAGTTCATTTCAAAATAACGCTGAATAGGGGGTTGACCGGCATGCTGTCTGCCATCCAGCATGTTCATTGAACTTGTTTTCAACATCATTTTTGGGCTCAAAATCACTCACTGGTATTTCCAGTAACACTTTCGCAGCTCCAATAGACTGGTATACTTCAAAACTTCATAATCATTGTCACCATTGCTGTCATCAACCAGTATTTGCTGAATGAAATCGTCATCTGATGATGAACCACGTTGGTCGTCTGCCATTGTGGGTTTTCTAGGTGGCCCGTATTTTAAACATGCATTTGTAAAACTTTCTTGATGACTGTAAGGTTAAAACTACAACAGAATGCTTGTTCCAGGGACCAATGTACCAATGAAATTTAGTTTAACAACCATTCACATCGAGCTGAAGTATCCAGCTGTGTAAACATTTGACTACTTGATAATCGATGTCGTGACAAGCACTACGAGACCTCTACCGGCAGCAGGACTTATGTCAAGACAAGCACTTTAAGGGTTAACATTAAAAAAAATAATGTATACCGCGCAGGGTACATTTTAAATATGTGCAACTTTAAACTAATTTGCGGGAGTTCTCGCGCATCACTGCTTTCCAACTTCGTGAATTTGTACAAACTTTGTGCAATCAGCACACTCATGCGCCCTAGTAGTATCTCTGCCCTTGTATATTGATTCGCCACAAGTTAGACTGCTAAGAAGGGGTTAGATGTGATTTTAAATATACATATATATGTATTTTTCCGGACAACCCCACCTGTGATTTCTGATGTTATTGACACAACCCACACCAGAAGTGATTTTCCTAACCAACCCTCCACAATCAGAATCAAAATAGTTTGAAGCACAACCACCTACAGAAGTTTTTTTTAAGTGCCATCCCCGGGGGGGATATATGTTTTACTGGAACAGCCCTCATCCTCTTCAGTAGTAACTGATAAATTGACAGAATTTGGAACCAATCCTTCTATTCAAGGGGATTCCACTCTTGTCTGACTTTCCTTTTTGCCAGTAGACCACTTTATCACTTCTGTTGCTAAAACAAGCCAAAAGATGTGACATACATCTTTTTTTTGCTTGGGGGGTCTGGATTTGTGAAGTAGTGGATGTACTCCTAATGTATTATGACTGGGTAACATATCTGACGAAGAAACTAGATGTCGTACATTCTACATTTATTTCCATGTATTCTGTGGAATAGTCAATAGTTAAATTTTGTAGCATGTCATTTACCATTTCCTATATTCTGAATTCTTTTTCACTTTCATAATACAAGGTTACTGTGTGTGATTTGATCATTATTGACCTTGATCATACAAATTCATGTTGTGATAAAAGACTTTCAGTGAATAATATTGCATCTAAAATGTTTTATCTGGAGTTTGTTTCCAACACAAAAATTACTATCCTTTGTCTTATAGTTATACTGATGAACTTGAGCCCAAGTGATTTTTCAACTGTATTCAAACAAATATCAATTACAAGGCTTTAAATTTTCTCTTTAATGACCAAATCAATTGTAAATTTGATGGTATTTTTAAAAAGCCTTACTTAAGTTGAGGTAATATATATATCATGTTTTTCAAAAATTCTCACTATTACTCATGCTAGCACTGGAAAATGCCTAACTAATATCCTCACCCATGTTGGCATGGCTTTTTTAAATGGCTGCATTACCTATGTCTTTCTGTATACTAGAGTAACTTCAATCAGACTTACCTGTTAATTCATTGTACAATTTTAGATTTTTTTTCTTCCTAAACTGTCCTATCTGACCCTGATGTATTGTGAATGAAACTGGAAGTGGTATTGGCAAACAACATTGTGCACATGCATTTAGTGCCTCTTGCATACCACATTGTGCACATGCATTTAGTGCCTCTGGCATACAACATTGTGCACATTCATTTAGTGCCTCTTGCATACAACATTGTGCACATGCATTTAGTGCCTCTTGCATACAACATTGTGCACATGCATTTAGTGCCTCTTGCATACAACATTGTGCACATGCATTTAGTGCCTCTTGCATACCACATTGTGCACATGCATTTAGTGCCTCTGGCATACAACATTGTGCACATTCATTTAGTGCCTCTTGCATACAACACTGTGCACATGCATTTAGTGCCTCTTGCATACAACATTGTGCACATGCATTTAGTGCCTCTTGCATACAACATTGTGCACATGCATTTAGTGCCTCTTGCATACAACAATGTGCAAATGCATTTAGTGCCTCTTGCATACAACACTGCACATGCATTTAGTGCCCCTTGCATACAACATTGTGCACATGCATTTAGTGCCTCTTGCATACAACATTGTGCACATGCATTTAATGTCTCTTGCATACAACAATGTGCACATGCATTTAATGTCTCTTGCATACAACATTGTGCACATGCATTTAGTGCCTCTTGCACACAACACTGTGCACATGCATTTAGTGCCTCTTGCATACAACATTGTGCACATGCATTTAGTGCCTCTTGCATACAACACTGTGCACATGCATTTAGTGCCTCTTGCATACAACATTGTGCACATGCATTTAGTGCCTCTTGCACAAAACACTGCACATGCATTTAGTGGATTGCATACAACATTGTGCACATGCATTTAGTGCCTCTGGCATACAACATTGTGCACATGCATTTAGTGCCTCTTGCATACAACACTGTGCACATGCATTTAGTGCCTCTTGCATACAACATTGTGCACATGCATTTAGTGCCTCTTGCACACAACACTGTGCACATGCATATAGTGCCTCTTGCATACAACATTGTGCACATGCATTTAGTGCCTCTTGCACACAACACTGCACATGCCTTTAGTGCCTCTTGCATACAACATTGTGCACATGCATTTAGTGCCTCTTGCATACAACATTGTGCACATGCATTTAGTGCCTCTTGCACACAACATTGTGCATATGCATTTAGTGCCTCTTGCATACAACATTGTGCACATGCATTTAGTGCTACTTACCTATAAATGACATCAATTCACATTGATTTTCCTGATTGCTTGTCTCTATATTATCTATCAAATGTGGAGCACTGTATTTCATACTTACATCACAGTTTGAGCCCGAAACCCCATTTTTGTAGTTTATTAGAGAGATAGCTTTATCAAACCAGCGGTTGGTAGAGTCTCCTGCTAATGAATGGCTGTAAATCTGAAAGAAACAATTTTCTTACTTAGAAGTACTTTCGACCATAACACATCCATACAAAACATTATGTTTACTTAGAAGTACTTTCCCAGGTCCTACTACTTAACAAATATGGATAAGTAGAACAATTATGCACAATAACAATTTTTTTTTTTAAAAATATTCACAGGTATCTGCGTAGTAAACAAAGAGAATTATGTAAGAATAAATAAGTTGTGTATAAATCACAATTAATACATTTTTCTTTTATACACAACTCAAGACCAGAAGTTTGTTCAAATTGGTATATTCTGTGATTACCTACATAAAATTGGTATCTCTCTCTCTCTCTAACAGAAGTATGTAAAAACTATTATCTAATTCTAAACATCATGACACACAGGCATCCTAGTGGTTACTCTCGAGTTTGGAGAACCTTTCCCAACATATTGTAGTATCATTTATTTTCATGGGGTTCAATTTTCATGGTTTTGTAAAAAAAAAGATATTTTCGTGAGTACTTAAATTCGTGGTTTTGCCTGTCAAAGTCTGCAAATTAGTAAGTGTTTAATTTCATGGTTTAACCTCTACAAATACCAAAAATAAAGAATAAAAATGAATAAAACTATGCCGATGCAAACAGCGGTCACTTGAATGTTTAAAACAATACTACCACATGTATGAGCACAAATCAAAGACCTGACAAGTTCAATCCTACACTGTTTTCGTCCAAGTGAATAACATGAATGGAAGCTGATGCAGTCAACAACACTAAAACAATACAACCGCCTCTATGATCACAAATAAAACACATGTCAAGCTCATTCACTTACACCATGTTTTCATATGAGTGCTCAACTTCAAAGGAAGCAGACGCAGCCAACAACACTAAGTCAATCAGTTATTAAAGTACATCTGTATGATCTGTTACTTAAACCACTGTTCATAAAGTGAACAAAACACATGACTGGCTGCCCCTTGCTCAATGCAATCAGCAGGCAGTGACTTGATGTTCAGAGCCCATCAATGTGAGAAGATGCTAACTAAACTGAAAGACAGTGGAATTACGCATTTGTTTGTGCCTGCCTCATGTACAGACCAACTTCAACCACTAAACTTGACAAAAAATAAAGAGTACAAAGAAGAATAAATATCACACTTCCACAACTGGTATGATAAACAGGTTTTGGAGGCAATCACGTAAAACGAAGATGTTACTGGTGATGATCACTGATTGCAACCTCATTAATCAAGGCAATTTGGGCTGAATGGATAATTGCAGCTCATGTAACAATGAGTGAAAGATGGGACCTAATTATCAGTGGTTTTGAGAAAGCTGGACTTGTTTAATTCTGCAATTTGGGGATTATTTACCTGACAAGCATTTGTGTGTACTTTGAGACTTAATTGACATGATGTTGATACAGTGGCTTTGTCCGAAATCAGTGAAGTGCAAGCTTTAATACTCTGCTGTAATTAGTGTACAGTCAAACCCGTCCACAGTGGCCACCCTTGGGAAAAGGCCAAAGTGGCCGCTGTAGACAGGTGACCTCTGAAGGCAGGTTCAGCTCCCAAACTTGGTTCACGACAAATACATATACTAAGCACTGAATAGCATTAGCATTATTATTATTATTAGTAGTAGTAGTATGCTATCAAGATACATATGTTTAGTTTAGCTATTTAGCAAAAAGAAAAATAACAACATAATAAAATAAAAAGTTCCCCTTTAATCCATCATGTATATTAAATCATCACTTATCAGTAGAAATGGCGTTTAAATAAAATTACTAACTGACAGCTTACCTGTGATTGTAAAACACAGGACTGACTTTTTGTTAGGCCAGCTGGTATAATTTAGGCATGAAAGCAGGTGTTCACACTTCAAACAATTTATGGATAAAGCAGTTGCTCAAACTCACCAAGATCAATAGACAGTCAGCTTTTGCGAGAGTCCTTTGATGATTAGGAATGAAAAGAAACTTCCTGCGGCTATTGTTAGTAGCATATAAACCATAAGGGATAACACAAGTGTGGTGTACATGTATCTCTACTCATTTGGTGTGATTGTATGTAATCTCTTTCACTCCAGATTAATATTGTTCTCAAAATCGTACATAATATCTCGCGTACACTTAATAATCCCTTGGATCTGAGTTCGCCCGACTCGCATTTCTGCTGCGACTACACAACTACTTTGTCCACTATCCAGCAAATAAACTGCTTTGATTCTCTCATGTAAGGACAAAAACTGCCTTGCTTTCAAAGCCAACATGTTGACACCATTGAGTTTGACTGACAGCGTGACTGGACTATGGTAAGTACAATCGAGATATGAAATGCTTGGATATGCTCCAGTGAAGACAGGGTGAAACCAGTGCTTGCTTAGGAAACACCTGGCCGCTGACTGCTGAAAGCAGGTGACCATTAAATACAGGACATTTATATAAAAAATTTGCTGGGTGAAAATTCAAGTGACCATTGTGACCAGATGACCACTGAACACAGGTGACCGTTAAGACAGGTTTGACTGTATATATACAGTGTTTCATTAATGATAGTGCTTCAAGCAATAGTTTTAATATTGTACAGGCTTTTTGTTCTTTCGGATTAAAAATGCATGGATAAAATGAAATGTGCTTTCAGGAGGATTTTAATTTTTCAACAAGAGTTGAACTTGAGTGAAGGATCGATTTGAATATTAAGTATTAAATTTAATTCTCATATACTAGTATTTTTTATTATTCTTTTGTTTATTTTCAGCATTACTAGTATTTGAATACCTTATGCATTTTCTAGTTTCTCTCTATCCTTACTTATCTCACATATCGACTTAAGGCAGTGAGTGAAGTTACTAATATCAGATACCTTATCAATAAGTGTGCATTGAAACAATATAAAATGCTTCATAATTCTTTTTTCAAAGGGTTCAAATAAAACAAACACGTGCAAAAGCTAATATTCAATTACCAAATTACAGTATTGATGTTGATTTATCAAATACTAGTAGGTTCGTTAATATCTAGGGAAGAAACACAGTAAGAAAATGAGCCAGGTGGTGTGTCATCATCATACGTGGCTAATTTTTTGTTGGGTATTTAATTTTGTGGTTCAGGGCAACAACGAAATCCACAAAAATTGGTTCCCCACGAAAATTTCTGATACTACAGTATATAAAAACATAAATAAATTTGGCTTCTCTATGGGGGCTACTCACTTGAAGAAAAAGAAATCAGCCTAAGGTGGGTTGATCACAGACTTACTATAGCCCTTATTCTAATATTCTACTGACCTGGGTGATCCCAGCATAATCCCTACTCTAGATCTGGACTGATCCCAGAGGCTGAACAGTGAGGATGATCCCCGATCATGAAGTGTTTGAAAACCCAGGTGAAATCAAGCATGTTGTACTTACTAAATTAGTAGGTGAAAGAGTATCTGAATTGGGGGTAAAACAGAGGGCAAACAAATTTGATATTTTGAGAAAAGAAAATAGTAAGTGAGAGACCCCAAGTGTTTGGAGCATTTGTTGAGGTAACATTTGGTCCTGATTAGATGACTAAGGTGTTGGAGAGTTATGTTATTGTCAACATGAACTGTTACACTGTCTCGATTTTCTGTAATATTTATTAAGTCTGGAATTACCTTTCTGTGTTATTTGTCTTCGATATCTAAAATTTATATCATCTGGAGTGAATCCAGAAAACTCAACAAGGCTGGATACATTAAATATTGCTTGGAATACAGACCATGTCAGATTTCCTGCCATTTTCTTTGTTTGTAGATTTCAGCTAAGAGTTTTTAAAAAATACTTTTTCTACAACATTTGCTGCAATGATACTGCATCCTGAGCATATTAGTCCTTTTATAAAGAGAATCCATGATAAATTAATCCTATATGGCTGGATGGGAATGTGATAATCAATGATTACAACAGTAATCTGTCAAAGAAACTCCTTACATGGATCACAACCCTTATATATACAATACTGTCTCTACCTATGTTAATGTGGATATCAAATCCCTTATATGTACAATACTGTCTCTATCTATGTTAATGTGGATATCAAATCCCTTATATATACAATACTGTCTCTACCTATGTTAATGTGGATATCAAATCCCTTATATGTACAATACTGTCTCTATCTATGTTAATGTGGATATCAAATCCCTTATATATACAATACTGTCTCTACCTATGTTAATGTGGATATCAAATCCCTTATATGTACAATACTGTCTCTACCTATGTTAATGTGGATATCAAATCCCTTATATGTACAATACTGTCTCTATCTAATGTTAATGTGGATATCAAATCCTTTATATGTACAATACTGTCTCTATCTAATGTTAATGTGGATATCAAATCCCTTATATGTACAATACTGTCTCTGTCTAATGTAATGTGGATATCAAATCCCTTATATGTACAATACTGTCTCTATCTAATGTTAATGTGGATATCAAATCCTTTATATGTACAATACTGTCTCTATCTAATGTTAATGTGGATATCAAATCCCTTATATGTACAATACTGTCTCTATCTATGTTAATGTGGATATCAAATCCCTTATATGTACAATACTGTCTCTATGTTAATGTGGATATCAAATCCCTTATATGTACAATACTGTCTCTATGTTAATGTGGATATCAAATCCCTTATATGTACAATACTGTCTCTATGTTAATGTGGATATCAAATCCCTTATATGTACAATACTGTCTCTATCTAATGTTAATGTATGTATCAAATCCCTTATATGTACAATACTGTCTCTATCTATGTTAATGTGGATATCAAATCCCTTATATGTACAATACTGTCTCTATCTATGTTAATGTATGTATCAAATCCCTTATATGTACAATACTGTCTCTACCTATGTTAATGTGGATATCAAATCCCTTATATGTACAATACTGTCTCTATCTAATGTTAATGTGGATATCAAATCCCTTATATATACAATACTGTCTCTACCTATGTTAATGTGGATATCAAATCCCTTATATGTACAATACTGTCTCTACCTATGTTAATGTGGATATCAAATCCCTTATATGTACAATACTGTCTCTATCTAATGTTAATGTGGATATCAAATCCTTTATATGTACAATACTGTCTCTATCTAATGTTAATGTGGATATCAAATCCCTTATATGTACAATACTGTCTCTATCTAATGTTAATGTGGATATCAAATCCCTTATATGTACATTACTGTCTCTATCTAATGTTAATGTATGTATCAAATCCCTTATATGTACAATACTGTCTCTATCTAATGTTAATGTATGTATCAAATCCCTTATATGTACAATACTGTCTCTACCTATGTTAATGTGGATATCAAATCCCTTATATGTACAATACTGTCTCTACCTAATGTTAACGTATGTATCAAATCCCTTATATGTACAATACTGTCTCTAACTAATGTTAATGTATATATCACATCCTTTATTTGTAGAATACTGTCTGTAACTAATGTTAATGTACACACCCCTTATATATACAATAGTGTCTCTACCTAATGTTGATGTATATATCACATCCTTTATTTGTAGAATACTGTCTGTAACTAATGTTAATGTACACACCCCTTATATATACAATACTGTCTCTACCTAATGTTGATGTATATATCACATCCCTTATATAAACCAAACTGTCTGTAACTAATGTATATGTTTATATCAGATCCTTTATTTATACAATACTGTCTGTAATTAATTTTAATGTATATATCAAATCCCTCATATGTACAATACTGTCTTCAACTAATGTTAATGCATATATCACATCCTTTATATCTATAATACTGCTTCTAACTAGAGCTGATGCATATATCACACCCTTTATTTATACAATACTGTCTCTACCTAGTGTTAATGTATAATATCAAATCCCTTATATGTACAATACTGTCTCTAACTAGCATTAATGCATATATCACATCCCTTTTATGTACAATACTGTCTCTAACTAGTGTTAATGCATATATCACATCTCTTTTATGTACAATACTGTCTCTAGCTAGAGTTAATGCATATATCACATCCCTTTTATGTACAATACTGTCTCTAGCTAGAGTTAATGCATATATCACATCCATTACATGTACAATACTGTCTCTAGCTAGAGTTAATGCATATATCACATCCCTTCTATGTACAATACTGTCTCTAACTAGAGTTAATGCATATATCACATCCCTTACATGTACAATACTGTCTCTAACTTTCTAGCATTAATGTATATATTACATGATGTCATTCATATGACATTTAGATTTTCAATATTACACAGTAATATAACATCATAACATCACAAACAGATAATATGTTATTTGTTCGGAAATCCAAGGTGAGTGTTAGTTAATCCAGAAATTTCTAAATCAAAGGGACCAATGTGCAGAATGCTAATACTTACATCTGACTCATCTATGGGACTGGTATCATCTAAAATCTCCGCAAAAACACTGGACTCTATGGCCTGTAGGTTCTCATAGTTCACTGGATTTATTGCTATCAACCAGTTTCGTAGCTGGGGGAAAAAAAGGATTTTTCCTCTATGAATGCATTACCAACTTATGCCTTAATGCATTACCAACTTATCCCTGAATGCATTACCAACTTATGTCTGAATGCATTACCAACATATCCCTGAATGCATTACTAAAATATGCCTGAATGTATGACCAACTTATCCCTGAATGCATTACCAACTTATCCCTGAATGTATGACCAACTTATGCCTGAATGCATTACCAACTTATCCCTGAATGTATGACCAACTTATGCCTGACTGCATTACCAACTTATCCCTGAATGTATGATCAACTTATGCCTGAATGCATTACCAACATATGCCTGAATGCATTACCAGCATATGCCTGAATGCATTCCCAACTTATGCCTGAATGCATTACCAACTTATGCCTGAATGCATTACCAACTTATGCCTGAATGCATAACCAACTTATGCCTGAATGTATGACCAACATATGCCTGAATGCATTACCAACTTATCCCTGAATGAATTACCAACTTATCCCTGAATGCATTACCAACTTATCCCTGAATGTATGATCAACTTATGCCTGAATGTATAACCCACCTATGCCTGAATGCATTACCAACTTATCCCTGAATGAATTACCAACTTATCCCTGAATGCATTACCAACTTATGCCTGAATGCATTACCAACTTATCCCTGAATGTATGACCAACTTATGCCTCAATGTATGACCAACATATGCCTGAATGCATTACCAACTTATGCCTGAATGCATTACCAACATATGCCTGAAACATTACCAACATATGCCTGAATGCATTACAAACTTATCCCTGAATGCATTACAAACTTATCCCTGAATGCATTACCAACTTATCCCTGAATGCAATACCAACATATACCTGAGTGCATTACCAACATATCCCTGAATGCATTACAAACATATGCCTGAATGCATTACCTACTCATACCTGAATGCATTACCAACATATGCCTGAATGCATTAATAATTATTGAACAACTCCGAGACATATAAAATGTTTTGTTATGAGAGCAATCTTTTTTTTCCCTACTTAAAGAGGCATTAGTGCCAAATGTTGACACTCAAAAGGTAATATTTTTGACGGGATCAGTCAGTCATTGACAAAAACTTCTAATGCTTTTAGATAAAATAAAAGTTTTGCATTTGAGAAAAAAAAGCAGATTAAATTTTTTTAAACTTTCAATTGGTCATAAAAAGTATCTGTTTGCTTCACACCCATTTGCAAGGACACCAATCTGTACTTGCGCAACAAGTATTACTATTATTAAAAGACCAAGCTACATATGCAGAGCGAGTGATGGGTATAACTGATAAATACGCACGAAGAGCAAAAACAGTGAAATGGCAACAAGACAGAACATAAGGAAAGTACGGAATACATCTTAAGCAATCAAATGGATCATTGGAATTGTTTCAAGTAGAAGTGGCTAAATGTATGAGTTAAGTCATGAAATGCTTGATCACCTTGTGTTTACTTGTTTGCATACCCTTGTGCTTTTATTTATACATTAGTCTGAATACCTACAATGACTTAGCAGCAATAAAGATTATAATAATAGTAAACCATCTATTACTAATTGATTATAATAATAGTAAACCATCTACATGTATTAGTTATATACTAATAGAGTTAACCTCAACAACAAAAAAAGAATAGAGGACTTGTAGTTGTGCTCTATTAGATATACATAGCTATGCAGTCTTTCCAGCAACCCTTTATGAAAAAGTAGAGATAAAGGAATCTCCAGCAACCCTTTATGAAAAAGTAGGGATAAAGGAGGGCTACTTTGTTTTAAAAAGTAGGGCAAAAAAATAGATATTTTATAAAGAAAAATAGTGTGAAATTTATGTAAATTACTGTAAAAATTACAATTTTTACTTAACTCACCTTTGTAAACACGAACAAAAGAGTGATCTTACTAAAAGTCTCTTTTTAGTCCAGGTAACCTCTTTCTTCTTAAACAGCCAGGTAACCTCTTTCTTCTTAAACAGCCAGGTAACCTCTTTCTTCTTAAACAGCCAGGTATCCTCTTTCTTCTTAAACAGCCAGCTCCACACCACAGAGACTATATCTGAATTCACTTTGCTATGGCCATTCACACAATGTGTAATCAATTTTCAACATAAAATTGAAAAAAAGTAAGGATAGTTGGGCCATTTTGGAAAAAGTTGGTAAAACTGGGAGTCTGACAAAAAGTTGAAAAAAGTAGTAAAAGTAGGAAAAACTAGGGCCGCTGGAAAGACTGGCTACTTTGAATAATTTATTATAAACATCATATAATTACAAAATTTTCACTAAAGTACAGTAGTAGACAACTAATTTAATGGCAGTCACCTCTACAAAGAGATAATTTTAAAAAATACCAATTACCATAAAGCCTTGTTTGTATGCCATGTAGAGATTAAAGCAATTTTGCAGTCTCAGAATGAAATTGTCAAAATAAATACAACATTAATCACCTTTATATCATAACCTACTTGTATCAGCAATCACTAAAATATAACTGACCAAAATGTAAAACATCTCTTTTTAGAATAATTGCTCAATTTTACTTCTATACACAATCCTACTATGCAGTATTTTACATCCTTACAAAAAAACCCACCTTCCTGGAAGTCAAGTCAAGTATTATGATAGTCCGACGTGATGATAGGTAAGGTTGATTTAAAGACTGACCGTTTATTTTTTGAAAGTTTAATGAAGTATGAACCGAACAAACGCTGTGCAACCTGTACGATATGCATTTTTTCTGTTCATACTTCACTGAACTTAAAAAACCCCATAAAAACTGGTCAATATTTATAACTTAAGTTTACACCTATAAATGACTGAATAACTGGAATTCTGTCAAAAATATCCGTTAAATATATTCATTATGACCGCCTTTTTTCCTGTACACAAATACACTCAAAATATCAACCAATATTTATCATTTGCATACAATCAGAAAATGGCTACTAGTTTCCTACTTACCTGGCAAAAATTGACCCTTGCTGGTAAAAATCATCATACCTACAGCCTTTATAGGAAAATAAAGTCAATTTCAAAAAGTGAAATCCATGGTGAATAAATATGCAAATGATTAAATCATTTCCTATTTGTTTAATTGAGTGCCAATATTTATCGGTTTTTAAATAAGAGAGTAGCGCCAACCACAGTAGCAGACAACCTTCACTACTAAAAAATGAGGGTTTTGTTTCCAAATTTTTCAATAATTATGATTAATGAAAATTATATAGGCCTATACCTAATAAGAAGACCTTTCACAGAGAGAGTCACCATTGTGTGTGCACCTGAGACCAAAGCACGAAGTGATTAACATGCACAGTATAATATCGCTAATTTGTGTTGATAGCTGAAAACAAGCCTCGGTAAAAGGCCAAGAATAGGAGGGTGCTTGTGATTACTATCAATAAAGAATGCTTTTGTTAAAAAAAAAAAAAACAAAGAAGAAGAAACAAAGACAAGTGACTCAACAGAATGGCAAATTGAATTGCAACACAAAATTCGGACCAATGAAATAACTGTATTTCAGATCAACAGCATCTTTAAAAATGAGAGAGAGAGATAGAGATTGCCAGGCTGAAATCTTGATAAATAATCATGCTTAGACGTACTTTTTTAAAGAAACAACCAGACTAGACTTCTACATTTCGATTAAACAACCAGACTAGACTTCTACATTTCGATTTATCCAATTAAGTTTTTACTCCTCTGCCTTATCAGAGATTATTGGCCTTGACTTCTTTCCCAAAACAAGTTTCAGCACTTCTCTATGAATCACAACAAAACTTCTGATATTTCTTGGGCCAACTTTTCAACCAACAAGGCAAACTTCTGCTTTTTAAAGGTGTGTGGGGGGAAGGGGGGTCAGATACAATGCTTACGCTTAAAGTCTATAAAAATTACTTTTATTTAAACTGAATCTGGAACTTTAGAATATGTGTATTTTTTAAAAAAATTCTAGTAGGGCACAATTTCACACAAAACATGAATATGCAACTTGTCTAAATATAAAGTGAAACCCACCTATTGGGCACCTCTTTAATAACACACTGTGACCGTGCCAAATGTTTTTAAAAAAGTTTAATTGTAGCTCTACTTGTAAGTAGGGTTCTTGACATATTCTCTATCTCTGTATATTGTTTAAAAATTTGATCAAACTTTTAGCTATATATTTTCAAAGTATATTGATGTTTATTAAGAATCAACATTCACAGCATTTTTTTTCTTCACTGTACACAAAAGCAGCAATTTCCAATACACTGCCCTCATAATCAATGTAAACAAACATTAGCTTGTAATTTATTTTACAAATGATAATCTGCAAATGGTCCAAAAAGTAGTACCAGTGGCCCGGGGCCAAATGAAATGAAATTTGTCTGTTCATACAGGTGTGAACCAAACAAATTCAAATGGGTCTGACCAATCAGATTACTGAAACTCATACTGAGAAAGAAAAATTGAATTATCATGTAATTAACCTCGGCCCATGAAGTTCTGTTATCCCCTGTAAGAGCTCCTATCCCTGGCCCCATGGGGCGATTGTCACACTGCTCCCTAATGATCTGTAACTGCTTCTGAAGCTCTGGAACTGTATAGGGTTCTCCATTGCTATGAAAACCCTCCATCACATAGATCCGGCCCCTACACAGCACCACCAGATGGGTTGGGGTAGGTCCCTCTGATTCTGCAACCAGATGAGAAAATTTCTGTCATTTTGATAATTTAAAGGTTAAAAGAGGATGTTCTGTTCAAACATGGTTTTAAATGTTCAGTGCCTTATGAATTTAGCATGTATTCTTACAGAAGAACTATTTTGTTTTTACAAAGTATTGTGTGTAAAATATATTCCCTTTGTCAACAGTTAGTGTTTGTATTACTCCCCCCTGATATATATACACTGCCACCTACAGTTTGACTCAGTGAGGAAGGTGGCTACCAAGCAAAGGCTACAGATAAAATGAAGAGAAGGGAGAATCAGATCCTGGCCAGATATAAACTGGACTAGAGACCAGTTTACTATGTGACACTTCTTTTATCCAAAAGAAATTTCAATAACAAATCATGATGCAGTGAACAAATAAATCTGAATTGTTTCTGTGGAGCTTTCTACTTTAAGTTTTCTCTTCTGACAAAGACTTGAGCTGTCATTCACAAACATGCACAAAGCCACACACACATATCAACAGACACATACACATGCATACAATACAAATACGAGAAAAGAGAAAATCAAGAGAACCATAAACGTCACATTATACTCGCACCCTGTACTTAATAGTACTTTGTGTAGGGACTAGTAGGGTATGGTTTGACTCTTGAGATTAGTGACCAACAGGTCTCAATGACTTTGATCTTCAGTCAAGGTGTATGGTCTTGAACAAAACACAATGTGCAGAAAACCATTATTTTCATATCAGACTTACCATGACCAACGTTCTGAGAGTTTTAGACCCCAGAATCCATAGGTTTCTTTATTACCCTAAGTGCAAACCTCCACCAAGTTTGGTAAAGGAACTTACTCTAGAACATAAGTTATTCTGCAAAATAATTTTTCTTTCAGCCATAATGACCTTGACCTTTTGACCCCAAAATCAATAGGCCTCTTTCATACCTTAAGTGCAAGCTTTCCACACACTTGATCAAGGTACATGGTCTAGAACTAAAATTATTTTGCAGACAGAATGTTTCCTCTTTCGGTCAGTGACTTTGACCTTTGACCTCAAAATCAATAGGCTTCTTTGTTACTCAATGTGCACGTCATCCACAAACTTTGGTGAAGGTGCATAGTCATCTTCGTTCTGTCACAGTGACCATGACCTTTGACCTTTGAACCACAAAATCTACAGACTTTTTCCTTACCCAATGTGCAAGCCATCCACTAAGTTTGGCCCAGGTCTGTGATGTAGAACTAAGGTTATTATGCAGAAACCATTTCTCTTCTCTTAGTCATAGTGATAATGACCTTTGACCTCATTATCAATAGGCTCCTTCCTTACCTCAAATGTAAGATATCCATAAAGTTTGGTCCATGTCTATCATGTAGAATTAACATTATTGTGCAGAAATCATTTCTCTTCTTTCAGTCATAGTGACCTTGACCTTTGACCTCACAATCAAGCCTTCTTCCTTACTCCAAGTGCAAACCATCCACAAAGTTTGGTAACTGTTCAAGTTATTGTGCAGAAACTATTTTTCTTTTTTTCAGTCACAGTAACCCTTACCTTTGACCATTTGACTCCAAACTCTATTGGGTACTTCCTTACATATGTGAAAGCAATCATGAAAGTTTGACAACTGTGGATGGTGGAGAAAGTAAATTTTGTAGTAAATTATGTCTCTCAGAGAATACTTACCCGATCACATTAATGTTAGGAAATAAACTCTGCATACCTCTTGAACCCAGCAATCCCAGAAAGACAAAAATCTTGTTTTTCCCACCTATATACCATATAGACAAAAGGAAGAAACTCTTACCCATTACCTCCCATTACCACTACTAGTTGGCTACCCATCAACGGGTTGTTTACAAGTTTAAGCTGAGTGATACACTGAGGATGCTCACATTTGTGGGGAGGTGTGGGAGAATTTAATAGTAATGTGACCAGGTAAGTATTCTCAGAAAAACATGATTTACTAAAAAAAAAAAATGTTCTCCATTGAATACATTCCCCAATCACATTAACATTAGAAGAATATGTACAAGAAGGAGGAAATGCATGAGCATCCAACAACTAGCATCAGCATCCAACAACTAGCATCAGCATCCAACACCTACCATAAGCATCCAACAACTACCATCAGCATACAACACCTACCATCAGCATCTAACAACTACCATCAGTATCCAACAACTACCATCAGTATCCAACAACTACCATCAGTATCACAACAACTACCATCAGCATACAACACCTACCATCAGTATCACAACAACTACCATCAGCATCCAACAACTATCATCAGCATCCAACAACTACCATCAGCATCCAACAACTACCATCAGCATCCAACAACTACCATCAGCATATAACACCTACCATCAGTATCACAACAACTACCATCAGCATCCAACAACTACCATCAGCATCCAACAACTATCATCAGCATCTAACAACTGCCATCAGCATCCAATACCTACCATCAGCATCCAACAACTATCATCAGTATCCAACAACTACCATCAGTATCCAACAACTACCATCAGTATCACAACAACTACCATCAGCATACAACACCTACCATCAGTATCACAACTACCATCAGCATCCAACAACTATCATCAGCATCCAACAACTACCATCAGCATCCAACAACTACCATCAGCATCCAACAACTACCATCAGTATCCAACAACTACCATCAGCATACAACACCTACCATCAGTATCACAACTACCATCAGCATCCAACAACTACCATTAGCATCCAACAACTATCATCAGCATCTAACAACTGCCATCAGCATCCAATACCTACCATCAGCATCCAACAACTATCATCAGCATCCAGCAACTACCATCAGCATCTAACAACTGCCATCTGCATCCAATACCTACCATCAGCATCCAACAACTACCATCAGCATACAACACCTACCATCAGTATCACAACAACTACCATCAGCATCCAACAACTACCATCAGCATCCAACAACTATCATCAGCATTCAACAACTGCCATCAGCATCCAATACCTACCATCAGCATCCAACAACTACCATCAGCATCCAACAACTACCATCAGCATCTTTAAAGGGAAGAACAGCTAAATTCACAGCCTGCGGTGGGTGGCAACAGGAGGAATGTACTTCCTTGTTCTCAGTGTCTATTGAGGCCTTGACCTTATAGTTCTGGTTTGTTGATGGAGGGAGTGGGCAGTCAGATGGCATTCAAATCTGATAAATTTCCTCCACCACACAATTAAAACTGAACTCCATCCTTTCTATTGTTGGATCGGATTGAGGAGGCAGATTGAGGTTTTCCCTGCACTCACTGTGGGTTTTGTCCTCATTGGCAAAGCTTCCATGTCCACATACAACAAACCAAGCAGCATGGAAGAAATAGTCCCATCGTCCCTAGCTGTCAGCTGGTATTTCTCTACCAGATACACCAATAATGTCAGGCTTTCCAGCTGTGATGGAGGCTGGACAACTGACAACATATGTTCTGCAGGGTTGGAAGGAAGGCTGTATGGAAAGACAAAGACAGGCTGGAAGCCCAACTGGCCAGCAAAACGGACAGATTGGTTATACCAGTCCCTGTATGGTTCCGTGTATAACGGGATGATCAGCCAGTATGTGGCATGGCCTATCGATAGAACTAATCTCTGATTGCCACCTGGTATGCATGGACCACCTGAAGGTTAGACTGGAAGGCTGACAACTAAAAAAGTGGCGGGAGACGATGATGTTTGGTAATAAAATCAGCTTCCTACCGCCACCTGCACCCTGTCTTACAGGCCCTAAGACCATGCTGGGGGGACTTACACCCACTGGGTTGCCAAACTTCAGGAGAACAATCTCCTGGCAAATCCAAACCAACATTAGAAGGGCATGACAAATGGATGGGCAAAAACTCCACCAACAAGAGCAACTGCACTGTCATCTCATGAATCAACCTCTTCATGTGCAACTCTAGCAATGCATTAGACTGGTATAACACGGATGCATCTGCCACAAAGTTGTCCATCTCTAGCTGCCTGCATGTGACGATAGCAGATGGAGGAATCTTAGGCAGTGGAGATGCCAATGGAGCATGCCCCACTATATTCACAACAGATAATGATTTTAGCTGGAGTCTCAAGATGTTGCACTCTGATGACTTAAACTTTTATCTTCCTATCTCTCTCGTTCAAATTTTTCTGTAGGACTGAGGACCAAGTCGCCCCTGACCAAAAGCTATAAACACTGCAAGCTGGTGTTGATGTATACTTAGTACCAGTGAGCCAAGTGGCATGATCGTCCTAGCTGACTTTGAATTTTTTTACATTTTGAACACTTCATTGTCATTTTTTTCTGAAAAGACAATAAACGACAAAAAATCTGTAATATAACCTGAAAATTTCAACAAATAAACAGCAGCACCCATAATGAGAAAATTCAACTAGTACAAAAATACAGCCTGCAGTACAAAAATACAGTCTGCAGATATGATCCAATACCGTAAGCAACTTACCAGAAAACCAAAATCCGCAAACTTTGAAAAAATATGAAAAAGTATCCATGGAAAATCATGAGAAAGGTTACCAGTCCTTTATGAAAACCTTAATTCACAATATTACATACTTTTTTTTTTATGGATGGTTCGATGTAAAGAAGATCTTGCTGAATGATGATGTTGATCATACCACAGTGAAGTTTAAACTGGAAAACAACTGGTTGATGGGTAGTCACCTAGCGGTGGTAACGGGAGGTAATGAGTAAGAGTTTCTTCCCTTTGTCAATATGGTATATAGACAGGAATAACAAAATTTTCATCTTTCTTGAATTGCTAGATTCAAGGTACAGAGCTTATTTCCTGATGTTAATCTTTATGATCCAGTGCAATTTGGAAAGACTGTCATCTGCCATGTGATTTGTAATATATATATATATATATGCTATAACATGATGGTCGGGGCATGCAAAGTGCGAACGTGCTAAGTAACTTATTGTGCAATATCAAAATAAGTCAGTTAACTGATGAAAATATTGCATGTGTATCCCATTAGCTATACATCAGACCGGCCAACCCTAAAGAGACATTCTCAGTAAGGCAGTCAATAGTTTTCAGTAAGTTAAACCAATTTTCAGTAAGGTGTAACAAACTATTAAGTACAGGCAACAAGTTCATTTCCTTGTTTTAACTTACATTAAACAGCTACTATTGTGACTGGTATGTAGCACTTTTGTACTTCCTGAGAAACTTCTGATCAAACTCCATTTTGAAGCTTTCTCTTCCTTTCACTTTCATCACCAGGGTTTGCTTCCAATGTATTAACTGACATAGATAATCTGGATTTTGAGTGGTTTTTTGCAACAAATGAGTACACCCTCTTACAACCTGCATTTGAACATGGAACAATAAGCACTGTCTTCAAGATGCTGGACAACAATTTGTATTTCAACTGGCCATTTGAATCCTTGAGTTTACTATTAAGCTACCACTGCTTGTCAACTCTGTACTTTCTGAAACACTCATATCTGCTGGACATTTCCAAAGGGTCTGATTTTTGACTGATAATAAAATGCATAAATCAGATACTGGGAGTTTATAAAAAGAAACTTGTATTTATGCTTAAAAATACTTTAACTAAAATTCATACAAGATGTCAAGGGTATTAACCTGGTAATGTACTCAAGATGAACAATTCAACAGGTGTGTATAAGTGCCTAAACCATTAGATTTCATGGGTAAAGAGTGATCTCAAAAAAACAGTGGAGTCATTTTCTAAACGACAGAGAAAAATAAGAAATAAACCCTATATTCATTGAAACTTATGTTTAGAACTAAGACTTTGCACTACTGCAGAGCAAAAACAGGGAGTAGTATGTTTGATTATAATAGCAAAGCCCTCCACCCCTACAACTAAAATGGTTCTGTTCCAGTGTTCGACAACAATACAAATGTACATGTAACTTTAGAATTATCAAGACAAGTGACCTGTGTATATAGGAGTGATTTGAAGCTGCTGTCTGTATTATTTCCGACTAGAAAATTTAAAAAAAGGATTAAGACAAATTGGGGGGGTGTATGTTTGTGGCAATGACCAAAAGTGCTCCTGACAATTTGGGTGATAAACTTGTTTAAACGGTTGTGTGTGATGGGTGACCTAGCAGGCATTGGTAGCTTATTGTTTTCCATTAAATAACTTGGTCAATTAATTGGTTTATAAGATTTTCTTTTAGACCACCACATTGTTTGGTGCTTGGAGGCGTATGCCAGATTATGAAGCAAACATCTGTTGGCTACTGTTTACCCTGGATTGAGCAATGGTTGTACACAGGATGCACTGAAGACAGACACAAAAAAGACTTAATGGCTTTATTCTTGATGGTTCAATAATAATTCAATTAACAATTATCTGCTTTTTAAGGAGCTAACATCTTTCAAAAATAAGCAAGAAGCAGTGATAAGATATTTTTTTCTTTAAGAATACAACACATCTTGCCACATTTTGGCACTAAAGCTTTGAAGTACTTCAAGAAATTGATAAAATTATTGTAAAACTTCGGGAGTCACACCTTGATCGTGCTTTATCCGAATTAATGTTAGAACAAAGTGTGTTTCACTGTGTATATATATAATCACAGTTACAGAAAAGTTTTGATATGTTGTCAAATTAGGAGGGGGGAATGAACTAGTGTGATCATATTAAAGTTTCCAGCACTGTTCAATCATATATACTTACAATCATTTCAATCCATAATGAAACTGGAAAGTTTACTAAAATAAATCTGTAGACTATGTAATATCATATTGTGACTTGAAAACCTGGAAGTTAAGATCACTGCATGGACATGAGTTTGACATTTCTTGCATAAAATATGACGAAAAGTTCTGAAAAAGACAAAATACCTGTATCTGCATAAAATGGTATATATACAATTATTTTTGTATATTTATAGTATAGATACAGGTGTTTCATATTTTTTCTTAACTTTCTGCCATTTTTTATGCATGAAACATCACACTCGTGACACATGGTTTTTCTCTAGAAAGTTGAGCTTCTTGTGCCTGCTACTATTAGTGGCTTAAAGCCAGAAATGTATAGCAAAGGTACATTACTGATAGGCATTTCAAAATATCATGTATAGAAAAGATACATTATTGATAGGCATTTCAAAATATCATTTATAGCAAAGGTACATTACTGATTTTGCATTTCAAAATATAATTTATGATGGTTAATGCTATCTATGATAACTCTGGTGAAAATAATATTGCTGTGTCTTTCTGATGATGTTATTAATTATTAAATATTTAATCAATGGCGATTGATGCTATCAAACTTATTTGACTGGCTGCTTTTACTATTGAACATCCAATTAACAAAACTGAGACAGGTGCTTTGTTTGATTAATTGATATTAACTTTCCTCTTGTTCTTTGCATCATTACTTTTATTTGGAACAAAGCCAAAACAGTATTTATTATTATAGCAATGCTGACAATTTCATTTGACAATTTAACAGTATTTATTGTTACAGCAATGTTGACAATTTAAAGTGGAGATTCTGTTTGATTCTTGACAGTAAGCATAGCAGTATTGATGGGATCACTCCAGAGTGGCAGTGTACACCTTAATCTGCTTTGTTGGTGGAAATGCAAAGACAGGGTTGGGAAGCAATTATGACTGACACTCAAGGCAGTCTGACACCTGTCATACAAAGATTTGCCATCTAGTGCTTATTTTTGAAATTGGTAAATATATCTTTGCCATCGGTCTGGGATGTACAAGGGTTTCTGGAGGCTTGGTATATATATATATATATATATATATATATATATATATATATATATATATATATATATATATATATATATATATATATATATATATATATACAGCAAAACAAAATCTCTCACTGAAACCACCCCCAAAGTAAGAACACTCCCAAATTACAGCCATGTTTTGTAATTCCTGCTTATCATGTACAAATGCAAATTTATTCCCAGAAATCTTATCAATCCCTAATTAAGGTTGCTTCCCATCAATGTATGGAACACTGATTCAAAGAAGTAAGCTCCGAAGCCTAACCTGTTTTGAATCCCAGATACAACTGGTCTTTCTGTACCCCAGGGATTCTGCATGTGCTGAAAGCCCTTCTAAACTGGTTCATACACAAGTTATGTCCCTTACTGTCCCTGTCTTTTCTCAGCCTCTCCCTGAAAACAAAACAAAAACGAGACTTCTAAATTCTTTTTTTGAACAATAAGAAGCAACAACACATCATACCTCAAAAATAAACAATTTGGCTGCTCTTGCACACATTAAAATAAGATGTCCAAAACCAACACAACTTTTCATTCAAAATGAAGATGGCCTCAAACAATGCCCACAACATTTTTTATTAACAACTTTTTCAGTGGATAATGGGTGTGAAAAAGGTGGCATTTTATCCCTACCTAATAAATTTATTTGGAATAGTAAAGATGAACTTAAGGTGACAAGAGTTGTCAGAGAGAGACATCCAAGCTTGCCTGTGTGCCAGTGTTTTTCTAATACTGCAACTGTTATCTTTGTGCTTTTAAACGCAAAGTAGTGATAATGTAATACTGCCCAGCTGTAAATTTTTACCATTTTCAGCAATTTGACATAATGAGCATTTCCACTGGCCTTTGGAGGTGGAAAATTGCTAGGAAAAAGAAAACTCTGATGCTTGATTCATGCATGAAAACAATGTCTGTGCAATACCCTTCCCCCCCCCCCCCCCTCCCAGACCCCAGCCTCAGCCCAAATGGCAGGTTTTGAATGATTCAAGGAACATTTAGGCCAAGTCAAATGAGAAACCATGCCTACAGCTGAGGTTATACCAGGAAACTAAAACCTCAGGACTGGGATCAACCTCTAAAAAAAGATTAATAGTGTAAGAAAAAAGGTCATTGTGACGTACTTTTGTTTGGAAGAAGAAAAAAGGAACAACCTGACCAAGCTCCATCTAAATGCCATGAATAAAGCAGGAATTAATGGCAGGAATGCATCTCTTTATCTTTCGCATACTTGATCTTGAAAATAATAAAGTCATCAGCATAAGTATGTCACTGTGACCTATTCTTCCCCAGGTGTAGTTTCCAATTATTTTACATTAAAGACCCAAACCAAACATATAAATAATAAAACTCAACATCATTGATAAATTAGTGGATATACTTACCTCCTGACAAGTTCAAAAAATTTCAAATAATAGTGCATTTGAAAGGCAGCCCTCTCTATCTGTGTTCCCTCTTTTGGAGGCATGTAGTGATGCATATATGGTCCAGGACCAGCAAAATTGACCACTGGAGCTATTGGCAGTCGTAACTCAAGGTATGCTACATCTTCCCACCATTTCTCTAGCTGAAAAACATGGAAAATATCCTTAAATCTTTTTAGAAGATTTATAAATTATTCAATAAATATGAACAAGTATTATTAATAGTAATAAGTTAAGTATTAGTGAAATTCAAGGGACTTTAAAAGGCTGTCAATGCAATTTAAAAGACTTTTCAAGGGCTTTATCCACTTATTCTAATTTTCAAGTGTTTTTCAAGACCAGTGTGAACCATGCCATTTCACCTACCCAATTCCTGACATATTTGGCTTTTTCTAACAGCTTAAAGTGCAGGTCTTTCCCAATCCCTGAGGCAAACTGTTGCACAATGAACTGGGTCTGGCGGAATTCATCGTCTGTCAAGTGTGGTTTCACTGGGAAAACAAACATGATTATATAAAAAGCATGATAAATACTACTTCTGTGAAACTATTCCGAAATATCAGCAAAGAAACTGTTGCTACGACTAGGGGTTATGTAACAAAAGAAAAGACTCAAACAAGCTTTCAAGATTTGAAATACAAATCTTTAATTTCCTAAAATATTAAAATATTTCAACAAACAATTAAAGTGAAAGAATTAAAAATAACTTACAGTATAGAATATCCTTAAAAGTCCTAAATTGTTTTAAAGTTCACTGTTCCGGAAGTTAATCCAACTATTCCGAATGTATGTTCCGAATGAAGTAGCCTTTACTGTGCTAATATGTTGATAAGAATTAGTTATATCCAAGTAATCCTCGTGAATCTAGAATCTTACAAGTTTTAGAAATGTTTCCGAAGCTGTATAATAATTCAGGTTGAAAACACAGTACAGAATCCTAAATGTACTGTATTAATTAATAAATATCCAAAGAATAATATCCCACACTCAAACTGAATCAAATTCGTTATGAACTCTCAATCTCAATGTAACACTGAAGAATGTCAGAATGCGGCTATTAATCCCTATATATCTAGCCTTAATGCGCAGAATCGAAATAAAAACCCATACTATGTCTTCGATAAACAACTGGGTATTTCGAAATAATTTCCTTCTAGTAAACACGATTCATTCTTTGGATGTGACCTTAAACTATAATTCCAAGTCAATAAAATGTTTACTCCTAAAAGTACGAGAACTAGGTCAAAAGTTCATTCTCTTGCGCGCGGAAAATATGTCACATGACTAAAGCTACAAGCAACTAGGTGAAATATTTATCCAAAAATACTGTATGTGTACTCATGGCAAGATGACAGCTGTTAGACTAAGAACAGATATCATAACCTAATAAACTATACAATTATTAAAAAGAAAAATATATATAATTCCGTAACACTGTACTGCTTAGCATGAAAGAGTACTGCAGTTTGCCATACAAGTTTTCATTTGAGAAAAAGAAATAATAACTGTGACATTAAACAAATATGCAGATATGTATATATAAGAAATTAACATCTTTTGGTGAGAGTTTGTATGTTTACAGAACATAAAATGCCAAAAATCGTAACTTTTAACTTGTCAATACCTATAATTTCTTTTGCACATCATCATTATCTGACTGATGAACAGCCCAAATTCTGTAAAGGTTATCTCTGTGAAAAAAGTCAGATGACTTCAATGTTATTTAATAAGTCTGGCTAATAATGAAAAATGTTACCCTTCTCATTGAGAAAAACAATTATTAAATTTGCTATTACATGTATCAACAAAGCACTGATTTGGCTAACAGATATGTGCATGCATGAAATCTGTAGTCAGGCCTTTCACATATACTACTTTTAACAACACCCAAAGCATTGAGTGTATTTTGTTGAGTGTGACCCAAACTTCTGTACATTTGGTCATTATTTTAACATTTTGGCAACTTAAGTCAAGAGAGAATATATCCATATTAGGACCTACAGTACATGCATCGTGGGTTTTGGAAAATCCACATTTCCATGATTGAAATTAATCCGTCCATGCTGTTGACAATTGCAGACTGGATACAGTGGTTGTTGTGCATGTCCACACTGAGGCTCATAGTGGATGGATTAAGATTTATAGCTCCAATTGGAAAGTCGCAGCAATATAATTATGAAGTAGTTTATGTCGACTACATCCCGTGGAACTTACCAGTCAGAGATACAGTAGACAGTGCAGAATGCTCTTTTGAAGCTGTACACAATGATTTTAAATATTCAAAGACTTCCCCACTAAAAAGCATTGGCATACATGTAATGTGAGAGATGAAAGATGAATTTCCAAGCAAGAATTCCATGAGAATATTTAGGTGCTTCACAAAATATAAAAAGTTTAATGATATAGTGATTCTACTAACCATGGCTGGGAGAGAGAGAGAGAGAGAGAGAGAGAGAGAGAGAGAGAGAGAGAGAGAGAGAGAGAGAGAGAAAGAGAGAGAGAGAGAGATTTTTAGCACAAAAAAAGAAATGAGAAAGAAATCATTGTAAGTATTAGTGGGTTGATGCGAGAAGAAAGAAGAAGCTGAAGCAATATGTAACATGACTGCCTGGACTATTTATTCAATTATCGACATAAAGTATACGTGAAACACTAAGATTTTTAAAAATTCCTCCTGTCACTTTAAAAAAATTTGCGTAACATATTCCCACACAATGAAATATACATGCCGATATCCAACCTCTAGTCCAGCCTCTGTGTAGCACTTCTGCATCAAATATACATGTACATGTGACACATTTTCCCCAAGAACTGAGGAGCAAGACAGACAAGTTTACATTTACCACAGACAGTTTTTCTGCAGACTATACCTAGCACACACTGATGTATTCTTCTGCCAACAGCTCCCAAAAATATACTTGTGATTGCTGGTTTGGTCATCTGACAAGTTTAATATTATCAAATTTAAGAGTGAAAGTGATGAAAAAACATAATCATCTATATATATTTTTTTGCAGGAGTTAAACTTGTATACTTAGTTTAAGTTGATGCAGATATGACTTCCTTTGGTACAGTACATTCTTTCTGTCCACATGCCATGTACTGCAAAACTGTTACAGAATGTCAAACGAATAGTTTTATGATCAGTTAAATAACAATCATGTAACATCTTGAAAATTGTTTTATAATCAGTTAAATATCTAACTTGTTACATTTTGACCATAATATCCTCTTTAAAAGTTGGCATGAATACAAATAAAACATTTTGTCATCAAACAACATGTACAAAACACATATTAATCAGGGTTTTGCAATTAGGCCAACAATGTGAAATAACTGAAATTATGTCCATAATCACCCAAATGGCACTGAATATTTGGGAACCAAAACTAAGTTTAAAGTCACATGAACAAACTGTGGACTCCAAAGTAAAATTAAAGCAATAATAATCCAAAGTTAAAAAATGCCTAAATGTATATACATGCATACAGTACAGAAAAAAGGGTGTGGCCAGTTAGTCAGAAAGTGCTAATGGAAAAAATATAAGTTTCTGCCACATTGCAGTAGTGGTTAGTTTCTCCTGGAGATGCATGATCATCATTCTTTGAAACTGAACTAAAATGCCTACTGTTATGCAAGCTTAGTTGTGATATGATTGCATTAATGTAAAATAAATAGTTTAACCGTACTTGCTTTTTTGATTCTTAATATGTGGTTTCATTTTTTTAATGGCTTTAAACAGTTATCCCTGGAAGAACTTCTTTATCTACTCCAAAACTGGGGACACAAGAGGTTTTGGCTTTAAAGATTGTATATCCAAAATTATTTCCTTTTTATTGTGAACCTTTGATTATAATTCTAGGGTCAACACAAATATTGTTAGTGTGTTCATGCAGCAATATTGGCTCATTTGACTTTCAATCGATTCAATATCTGAAGATTTTAGTTTGCTTATATTAATTATGAGCAAGCTGGACCATAGAACCAAACAAGAAATAATAAGAAAATAAGGAAAGCACAATAATACCAGGTTAATAACATAATGAATCACATAAATTCTTTTTTAAACACAAAAAGCATTGCTAAGCAGCAATTTACTTCTGAACAAAGTGTGGTATCAAAATTCTGTCAACAGACAAATTCCTAAATGAAGATAATTGCAGCACATTAAAAAAAATGCATACTCAGCAATAATCAGTCATTTTCCAAGTCTAACGGCAAAGCTATGGGTCATGTCAATCGAAAGATAAGATGCATAATACCTCTCATTTTTGCATATAATGAACTCATTTACTCATTTTATTACGAAGATTTAGAAGATGCATTTTTACAAAATAGAAAGCCTGTTGTGTAGTAGTGCTATTGTTAAATGTCATAGCTGTTGGTGGCCACAATAGACTCCTATTCTATGTGTTATGTGCTATGTTGAAAGAATAATGGGGAAAATAAAAATTGTATCTTGTTTGCTTTATATATTGCTAGAAACCAATTTTTTGCAAAAATATCACAACATAACCTCATTGCATTTCTCAGTCAAAATTAATTTCACAAACAAGTATCTTGTCACTTTTATAATGTTTGGTTCTGTGACAACAAGAAACAGTTTTATAATGTTTGGTTCTGTGACAACAAGAAACAGTTTTATAATGTTTGGTTCTTTGACAAAAAGAAATGGTTTAATTCAGCAGTTAATGTTTATTCTGAAACATCAGTGCTAAAAATAAGATCAAAGCTTGGCACCTTTCAATGGCTATTAGGAACTGTGAGAACATATACATGTACTTCCATTGTTGTCTAAAAAGGTAAGAAGCTAACATGTATAGCAGCTGATTTCAGAGTAAGAATGTCTCTCCCCAGCTTTTGCTTGATGGTAGATTAAAAACAAAGGTAACAATGTAATCGTTTTCATAAAAATCACTTCACTGATGACGTAAATAGGCAATGTTGGAGCGCAGCTGTTAATACAGTGTAGGGAAATTCCACGCATTTAAAAACTTTCATTCTCTCTAATAATCAATGTTGTTTTCTAAATCAACACATGAAGCTACCGAAGAACACTTTCTAGCATACTTTGCATATCTTTTTTTATTTTAATATATGATGCTACATTATTCTTATTGCATAACCTTTAGACAGAATTATTACAGACATGTTATTATGTCTCATGTACTCAACTGTACATGTACGCTAAGAATAGTACAGTGTTCGTTTGTAATTTCTATTAGTCGTAGTTATTAGACATAGGAAAAAGTTTGTATTTCAAGTCAGAAAGTCGTAGTAACTAGACACAGGCAAATTTGTTTATTTCAAGTTGGATCTGCATTTATATAATAAGAAACATTAACTCCTTGGAACTATTTTACTGACAATAGTTTTAAAGTTTCTCTTCATTCTCAAAAATTATTATGCTGCATGTCTTTTAAAAGATTGATATTTTTCAAGCTGGTAGATTGAAATACTCTGTTAACTTGATGCAAACTTCTTTCAAATCTTATCTAATCAATGAATGCATTAAGTGATAAGATGGAGCTTTTCGTTATTTATTTGTATACTACTTTTCATAATTTGTTTAACGTATGTCCTGAAAACAGTATAAAAATTAATGAGAAACTAAGACAAATTAATAACCAATAAAACAAGCACTTTTATGACAAACATTTATCGAGAAAGAACATCAAAGTTACCGCTTGATGCAGAAGAGTATGTAAATGTATGCATTTGTATACTAGCAAGTACATGTACATGTAGTCGATTAAGAGGGATGTGCATTGTAGTTAGGCAATTTTTCTCATCTATGCTCTGTCATGGGGCAGGGGTGGAGGGAATATTCAAGAAATTTAAAACATAGTATTTTTTTACACGTTTGTCTCTGCATATGCCTAGCTAGATCACTAATAAATGACACATGCAATGTTACTACTGTAGTTTGTACAGGTACAGGGTTTAATGGTGTCTGTTTGTTTAGTGTGTTGACTCACAGGGTGAATGCAATAAAATCAGAGAGGGGCACCATAAAACCCACTATGACATCCAATTATTGTGGTGAACATGTAACCCCTTGCACCCCGTGTCCTTGTCCATGGTACTGAGTGGGTAATCTGAATCCAAAATGCGTGTACTGTATGAATAACCAAGCATTACCTTCAGTTGTAGTAATGTGGCAAAATAGTAACAACAAGCACCAAGCATATCAGGGAAGAGGAATTTTAAGATCAAATACTTAACTAAATTAAGAGACATTTTTCTTTATAAACGGTTAAGTAAAAATCAATTAATACACAAATTTAATGATTACTAAATTCATTAGCCAAGTTTCTGTTTTGACCAAAGCTGCTTATACTCTTTAACTGGTTTAGGGTCACAAAATTTTGGTAAGAATAGATACATTTAATCTAACTCTAAAACACACCCTCACATTACACTACTGTTATCTAAAGGCTCACCAGAATCCATGTATCTCTCCAGTGTATGCTCAAGAGATGGTATTGGAAGTGATGGTAGGTCATTTTCATGGTCGAATGTCTTCTCTTTGTCATCAACAAACAATACATCTGGGTCCATAGCTTTAGAATCTGCAAACAGAATCTCATTTGTAATGTCGAGTATTTTCAAATTTAATAACGTATGATAACAGTCTGACTAAGCATACAGAATCACTGGAAAACCTAAGAAAACTTTCATTTTAAAAAAACAATATCACCAAGTAACAAAGGTTTGTAAATGGATGGCCTAATTTTAAAAACAATAATCCTGCTTTTCACTTTCCTGTATTCTCATTATTGTCAGAAGCTGATTTTGCTAAAATGTTATATCAACTTCAGATGATACAATTTCAACGTTATATCAACTTCAGATGATACAAATTCAATGTTATATCAACTTTAGATGATACAATTTCAACATTATATCAACTTCAGATGAAAAAATTTCAACGGCTCAATTGGCTGCTAACAGAAACCAGGTATTTCACTTTATTTTGATAACTAAGAATAAAGGACTCCTGACTAAAAAATGGGGAGTCCCAAGGAAAATCCTGGGTTTTCCCAACCAAATCAATGGAGTCCCATCCCTGGTTTTAAGAATTAAATATGTTCCAAGCTATATTGCTGCATCAGGGATCTGGTCACTCTGGTCAGAGGAAATCCCTGTGAAAGTATTCCAGGTTCACAACATGCTTGAGTATGCATCAATTATCTAATATAGTGACAGAATGCAGTGCTCAATTAGACCGAAAAAGACAGAAGCTCACCAATTCTGGACTCAAAACCCTCCCCTGCACCCCCAGTGCCTTTCTAGCCCATCCCCTCTGCCCTTTCTCAGTGCCCTCCCCTCTGCCTCTCTCCAGACCAATAAAACAATGCCTTAAAACTGTTTTACTATTTTTTTCTACTTAATTTTCTTTTCATTTAATCATGTAGGATAAATATATGAACATGATTTTGTCTGTTTCTAGTTTTAAAAAAATGAAATTATACATTCTATCATCAGCAACAAGTATTTTTATCACCAAAAAAGTGCCCCTTCTTTCAACAAAAGTGCCATTATCAATGTGCTCCTCTTGCCCTCCCTTCTGTAAACAATTCCTAACCAAAGCACTGAGAATGCCTCTTCATTTTTTCATACATCATCTCATCTGTCCATCCTTCTTTACTTCCATTTACATATTTCTGTTTTACTTACAAATTTTGCAATAAATATAATAATGAAAGAGAATGAAAATGAACTGTTTACATTTTTTTTTACTGATCATTTCAATATTCATATTTGCAGTTCATTTAAGAAAATAACAGGACTTCCGGTAGCGGATACCTTTAATCAGGAACTGATACATAAATCGTTTAGGACCAACAAGATATCAAGATTAGTCTTCTGGTGAAAACCCAACGTCAATATGACTGTCTGTTCAGAAGCAGCAGTAACAAGATTTCCAAGATGGCTACTGTAGCAGCCATATTGAACATCACATTGGCACCATTTTTATTTACGACCAACTAAACATTGCAAGAAGTCTTTTAGTAAATCCCCATGTTGATATGACCATCCATTCAGGTGAAGTAGTCATAAGATTTTCAAGATGACCGCTGCAGCACCATTTTCATTTAGAACCAACTAGACCATTCGATAAACGTGTGTAAAATTTCATATCAATCCTCCAAGTAGTTTGGGAGTAATAGCGATAACAAACTTTGCTAATTTACAGATGGGCAATGGACAAGTGACAATCCCATAAGCTCTTCTGGTCTATGACCAGTAGATTTCAAAATGATATATTTTTCTGTCCGTGTGTCAGTCTGTCTCTTTTGTGTAAGTGTGTAGAATTAAGTTGATCTTCTTTTTATGATACAAAACCAGAAAGTTATCAACTATATGACACAGATAAACTAAAAAAGAAGTAAATCTACCAAAGTACATCAGGAATTATCAACGGTGAGGAGTAATCATATGATAGTGACCATACATCAGAAGATGACATAAACACATTCTCATGCAACATTTACCTGGTATAAATTAAAGAAATAATAAAAAATAGAACAATTAATTTTCAAGTCAAAGATTATGGAAGGAACAAGGTTTTAAAAATTGAGAAACAAATGACATTGTGATGATAATAAATTTATCTGACTGATTCAATCCATTTACAATTGAAATATTTTAAGTTGATTCATTAACCTAATTTAGTTTTGACTTAATGAAATATGTAAGTAATTTGCATATTTTCCCATCAATCCAGATTTCCCTTCACTAAATTTAGCTGGTTCGTCAATGTGTAAACCATGGCAAATCGAGGATACATGAGCATGTTAAAAAACACACACCGAACTATATGTTATGTTATACAAGGAAAATCTTAACCATCTACAACAGTAAAACCTGTCATGAGCGACCTCTGTTATGAGCGACCACCTGTCATGAGCGACCACAATCGTAATGCACGGATCGATTTTATTATATAAACGCACGGTCGTGAGCGACCACCTGTAGAACGCAACTAGCGACCGCGATTTCTTGGCAAAATGTGCATTTCGACACTGCTATGAACGACCGCATCACAAAAACAGAGATAAACATAACTGACCTTTATTTAACCTTTTGTAATCACGACCGCTTAAGAAGCAAAGACGTTAAAAACAAAATCAAAAACTTAAAAATAAATTAGGCTGGCTACCGGTTTCTTGAATTGTACAAGTCATGCATGCAGTATCATATGTTATAGATTGTAAACCAGACTAGAGTACATGCCGATTGTTCATTCGGAAATACCTCGGCTATTTCTGCGAGACTAAAGTATGATCCATAGGATTTCCCGTGAAGTTGCGAATGGTAGCTTGTTCTAAAATAATACTGCTATGAATACTGCTATCGCGAGAACTGAGACAAACACTACTGAAGTTTATTTTATCCTTTGTAACAACGACCGCTTCCAAAGTAAAGACTGCTCTAAAAAATAAAATTATAAAAACAAATTAGACAGGCTACCGGTTTCGTAACTTTTGCAGGTCATGCATGTAGTTTCCTTTGTTCTAGACTGTAAACCAGACTCAAGTACATGTCACTAACTGCCATTGTAGTGCCAAAGTCAATATAGCGGTCGCATACATCATTTGTCTTTGGAGTTAATCAGTAATGCCTGGGGTGAATGAGGTCTTTGTCTTTGCCTTTAATACCAGTAGGTGAGAATCCTTTTCCGGATTCGATTGTCATTGTGAAAGGCTTGTGTTGTTTGTTGGGGGGTGTTTTTGATGTTACAAAGATTACAACGCACACACCAAACCATCATCTGTTTACCTTGGTGCAGCCGGTTACACCCTCTGTTTATAGAGTTAATCCCTGTGTATCGTCGGTGAATAAAGTCTTTGACTTTTGTCTCCAAAATAAATTTATTCTGTTTCTGGATAAATTAATTGTGTCTTTTTATTTCATACATTGGTACATATACATTGTATATGTATTCCATATTTCCCCAAAGCTTGATCAAAACCGCTACATCGTTATTACAATTGATCCCTTATAACATTAACACCTAGCACTTTAATAACAATGGCAGAACCTCCAATGAAAAAGAGACCAATTCTAACATTGGAGGAAAGAATTAATGTAATTGAAAGAAGTGAAAAACGGGAGACCGTTTGCAACATAGCAGCCACTTGAAACGTCGGTAAAACTCAAATTTAGGGTGTTATAAAAGACAAGGAGTCAATTAGAAACGAACTCATATGCTAATACTAGTACATGTACGTGTGATCTTCAAATATAAATGTGATTCATGTTTAATGATAGATGTATATCTTTATTACTATTTAAAATTATTTTCAGATTAATGCATGCAATATTTTAACAAGAACTATGAACAAAGAATACAATAAATGTACATGATTGTGCTTATTTTTCCCTCTTGAAAATTACTGTGCTGAATTTCGACCTTGGAAACTGGTCTTTTTGTACAAACCTGTTATGAGAGACCACCTGTCTTGAGAGACCGCTTTTTGCTGGCAGAAGGGGCGGTCTCTCATGACAGGTTTTACTGTACAACTTATCAACTTTTCTAATATTTTTGTGTCTATTCGTATCAAAGGTATTTGGGTGTTTCGTGTAACCGATGCCTGTGGTCGCCTGGCTACGTGACTTAACAGAGTAGACAAATTACAAACATTCATGTAAATCAATAATTAACACATATAGTAGCACATATCTGCACAAGACTTGTTGTTGTGGTTTTAACGCCATTTTTCAGCACATGATAGGCTATACATGGCGGCCAGTTTTATCTGGTGGAGGAAGAACCCGGGAAAACTCCGGGAAGAACCACCGACCCACGGGAAGCTACTGGCAAGCTTTCTCACATATCCACATTGGCCGAGCCCGAGACTCGAACCCACGCAGACAGAGGTGAGATGGCAGTGATCGGTAAAGGCGAGCGCCTTAGACCACTCGGCCACCCGGGGCCCCCTGCACAAGACTTAACAAAGTACATAAATGCTTAAAATGTAACTTAAATGAGGGGGGGGGGGGGCGAGGAATATCATACCTACCTTTTGGAAAAACGATCTTAAAATATTACTCGATACACTGAATATTGGCCTTTATTTAAATTAATATACAACTTAACTGAATAAATAAATATAATCCACATAATAGCCTAAAAACGACAGAAATAAAACAAATAACGTTGTAATGCTCTCATCGCTGAGCAAAGTCCATACAAACACAATAGGGGAAGTAACTCATAAATGGGTTTACTATAAAAGCTACGGGGAAGAGATAAATCCGGATCGACGTAAATGGCCGAATGGCCGAACACGTCGTTAATCCAACGACCGAACGAACGAAACAATCCGGACCAACATAGTGTTGTAGGCTTTTGTTATTATCATTTCCGTGACTAATATTTGGGGATGTGCTGCTGTTTCTCCTCATCTTGTTCTTATTATTATTCTTTTGTCTGAGTAAGTTCTTGTTCCCTGTTCCGCAGGTTGTTGCAGACATAAAGGGAGCCACCAATAAATGGGTACAGGTCATTTCGGCCCAGACAGTATCCTGGATCTACCATAGTTCGTGCCCTTAACGTGAATTTTAACGCGTTTGTTATAATATCGTGAGAATCTATTCAAATAACCATAGAAAGGGTTAAACTATATCTATTTCATTTAATCATCGTTAAAACGTTTTGGCATTCATGTACATTAGTTCAGAATTACTGTTTTTCCGAGCGTGTGTAAGTTTACTTATTTGCGAAAGCGCATCAATGGTTCGTGCCACTGACTAAAAAGTCACGTGACATATGACCGGAATGTGCCAAGGTATGGATATTATTAGTTTATAGCGTCTCCGTGTTTTTTAAATAAATTTTTAAAAAATAACATTTATTTAAAATATTTCTCTTTCAAATGAAATAATACTCAACCGAAAAAGTCCATAGTGAATATATATTTGCAGTGTACATTTTTCTTACGTTGTATAAGAACCCCAGATGATTAAAATCAAATATTTACATTGGCTTTGCCGTCGTATACATTCCCAAAGAGGGTTTTCCTGTTCAAGAAATGTAAACAAAGCCAACATGTGACCTATCTTTAGCATATAATACACAATATTCAAAGCCAAAATGTCTGAATTAATCCCTGACGGCATTAGTCATAATATAGATTTTCATTCTGATTTTGTTAAAAATTACATGAAATTAAATTACCTGTTTAAATATCATTTTGTCTGATTTTACTTGTTAAATACTTGCTGTCACTTTTGAACAACGCTGGTGACACACTTGACGACGTCATTATCTCGAAACAAGCGCGTTAGGTCGCGAGAAACATGACGCACGATTCAAGGATCAATCCGAAGTTAGGAGCGTACAAATATGAAAAGTTCATTTACATTTAAGCAAAAAAGAATGTGAATGTGTAATATATCTAGTTAAAATATGTAAATGTACGTATTGTGCAAAAGTGAATAGAATAATAAATGACATTTTCGCATGTGCATACATGCCTTGTGTTTGTAATATTAACAACATTAAATGAAGTAAATACTAATAATGGTACCTTTATTAATTTTTAATAAATGTATTAATTCAATTAAATTGGTTAAGTAGATGTTTTTCAATGTTCGTAGCACTGAATATCCCTAATGAAATAAAACGTATGTGGGCCGTTTCATTAGGGATATACTGTGATAGTTTAATAAAGATGTTTTCATTGGAATAGTATAACGTTGAGCAACAAAGTGCCAGCGATCATTGTAGCATACCAGCTGATTCGTAACTAGTATCTAATTATCTATGTATTGTATACATGTATTATGTGTGCGTTGTCATTGGATGGATCTTATAATTATGTCTTAATGTCTGTGTCAAATCGTTGTTTAAAATGTATGTTACCCCAGGTATATATCTGTGTATGGTAATGTATCTGTGCTTTATGTATAATATGTATGCATCTTTACGTCTAAAATACTCCTATTGTTCTACATGTATCTGTGTATGGTAATGTCTGTGTGCTTTATGTATAATATGTATGCATCTTTACGTCTAAAATACTCCTATTGTTCTACATGTATCTGTGTATGGTAATGTCTGTGTGCTTTATGTATAATATGTATGCATCTTTACGTCTAAAATACTCCTATTGTTCTACGTGTATCTGTGTATGGTAATGTCTGTGTGCTTTATGTATAATATGTATGCATCTTTACATCTAAAATACTCCTATTGTTCTATATGTATAAATGTATGGTAATGTCTGTGTGCTTTATGTTTAATATGTATGCATCTTTACGTCTAAAATACTCCTATTGTTCTACATGTATCTGTGTATGGTAATGTCTGTGTGCTTTATGTATAATATGTATGCATCTTTACGTCTAAAATACTCCTATTGTTCTACATGTATCTGTGTATGGTAATGTCTGTGTGCTTTATGTATAATATGTATGCAT
The DNA here is from genome assembly GCA_029931535.1 of Margaritifera margaritifera. NCBI lineage: Eukaryota > Metazoa > Mollusca > Bivalvia > Unionida > Margaritiferidae > Margaritifera > Margaritifera margaritifera. Next base: position 1,896,219 of record JAQPZY010001572.1, on the reverse strand, counting down.
CTTTACGTCTAAAATATTCCTGTTTTACTATATGTATCAATGTATGGTAATGTCTCTGTGCTTTATGTATAATATGTATGCATCGTTATGTCTCAAATATTCCTGTTGTTCTACATGTATCTGCTTTAAGGTGATTGTTTGTCGGAGTAATAGCTCTTCGGTACTAATGTTATTTGTCGTAATATACACTGTTGAATAAAACTTCTTATGATGTATTATGCCTTGTGAATTTATTTTTAAAGCGTGTTGTCGAATTTATTTCAATTCTCTTTCCCGTTTGATAGGATCTCAATGTGATTGTTCTCAACTAGCACATACAGTTCATGGTCAAAGTAAATTTATTTTTGTTTTTGTGTTATGCTTAGTGTTTTCATAAACCTTCTTCATCATCATCATCTTCTTTTACAATTCCTCAAACTTTGAACTTGTTAACTTACAATGCGTTTGTGATATATTTTGGATATTCTTAGTCCAGCCCATTCAGCCATACATGGAGAAACCAAATATAATTTGTGCAGTGATAGCACTTTTCATTTAAATGCTTTTTTTTCTTATTTGTCTTGTCTAATTATCGTCGTCGTCGTCGTCATCATCGTCGTCATCGTCGCCGTCGCAACCACTAACACTACCACCAACACTAATCATCATCAGTAGTTGAAAATTGACAGTGTTGGACCACTCATGTTTGATTTTTATATCTTGTATAGGTATGCAAGAACATTAAACATCAAAATGAAAAATATCAATAGACAAACACATCTGCTGAAACTCACTAGGGAGTGATTTGAAAATCATTAAAATAATGACTGACCGGACAACTAATATTTTGTTCACTGCAATTAAAACAACAAATTATATATATATATATATATATATATATATATATATATATATATATATATATATATATATATATATATATATATATATATATATATATATATATATATAAATAAAATTTAGGCGTATCAAAATAAAAATAAAAAAAAATTGATACTTACTAGACCAGCCAGAATATAAAACACAATTAGTAAGCATTAAAAACAATTTCTTTTTTGCACATCATAAATAATAGCATAATACAGCGAGAGAAATGTTATCTAAGATAAACCTCTTGGTGTGTTGTTATGCTACGAATTTGAATTTGACTAATACCCTTAAAAATTAACAGTGAAAAGAACAAAATATAAGGAAATTAGCATCTTTCATAACTGAGAACAACCTCACTGTCTATAGAAGACTACTACATAACACAAGCAGATCGTAAAGAATATGTGATCAAAAATAAAATATAAGCTCCGCGATTGGGAAAAGGTTTAAAATTTGGGCACAAAATATATAATTAAAAGTTGCTATACGTAAACGCACGAAGCAACATAGGAAGTCAGAAAGACTCTTGGGAGGAGCTGGTCTTCTGTGAAGTTCATGCATGAGAGTTTTGTGATACAATGGTAAAATAAATAACATTATTAAGAACATAAAATATAGACTGATATAATTAAGTCAAAATCACCACGTGAACGCATAAAGTGACCTAAGAAGCAGAAAAACTATAGGGAGGAGCTGGTTTCATGAGTGATTTACGCATAAAGAATCGCGTGACACATTAGCAATAAACATAGAAATAAAAGAAAATTAATAAGTTACGTAGCACAGGGTCCAATCGCGGAGTGTGTAAAAACCTGCTGCAAAAATGCACCAACAACAAAGCGAAACATTCTTTTCAACATTTTTCCATGCACAGTCTTCAACATCTATTTCCCATTGTCTTCTATTGTCTTGAAATCCAAGTATTTCAATGTCATCAATCAAGCGTTCGGCACGGATAGAAGCAAACTTACCTAAAATGAGAAATATCCGGTGAAATATCTAATTCTGTTGGATGTCATGTAATCATATTTAAGTTCATTTTGTAAAATTTCCTAGTTGACAATCGGACTAAATCTGCTGATCAACGATGTCTTGGTAAGATTACGACATCTGACAATGATTTGGATATTTTTGCATCTACGGCATTTACAAATATTTCACAAATTTTTCGACTCGTTTCTGTTTCATTTTTTTTCCCAAACTCATATTCTGTCATGTTTTACCTGTTATATCTTGGTATGTTCCATTTGTATTTGTTATGCCCAATTCCAGTTTCAACCCTTCATTTCCATGATAAATGAAACTTTTTTGTCTTAAAAAAGAAATCCTAATTCTTTTTCCAAATATGTGACTTATCCTTTTTTGGCTATTCAAATAGGCGATAAATGGTAGAAGGTGGTGAAGAGTTTGAAATGGAAGAAAATGAAAGTAATGAAGATTACACCAAATATTACTTTGAATACACTCAATCATTTGAAAATATGGAGATACATTTAGATGAATCTAGCCTATCGATAAAAGGTTATGTAAATCCACAGAACAAAAATATCCTTGGGCAGAACTTATCAATATGTACTATGAAGGATACATAATGCGTGGTTTAAAAATAGATGAACAACAATATCAAGTAATAGTAAATGAATGTAGAATTGAAGACAACACACCATCTTTTTACGACACAGGTGGAAGATGTAGAATATCAAAGTCAAACAATCTACGAGAGACCTTGGCTGAGAAAACAACAAAGATGGATTTATAGATAGAAAAACAAAAGGGATGGATCTGAAACAAGCTAAAGTAGCAGCCATTCATTTATTCCCAAGCATTAGTTAAAATTATTTGCTAACACTGCATATGAATGTTATGTGTTTCCCACGTTATAAGAAACGGCAGAGACACAGCCTACATAGCGAAGCGTCACTGAAAGAAAATATCTGGCTGAATCCTCAGTTACTATCAGGCAACTAATACAAGTCACTGAGAAAATCGAGATTCAAGCAATAGACACAAATGAGACGTTTAATAACCACGTACTAGAGGCAGAAAACATTATAGATTGGTACTTCGAACAAAATCAAAGTGCAGAACTTCCACCTGCAGTGAAAAGATTATTCACTACTCAGGAGGAAAGAGAATTAATGGACTATGTAAATTTATATTGAAGTTGTCAAATCAGAACTTGAGTTCATGAGACCTGATGCTGAAATGTGTGAAAAACACTTAAGAGCTTAAAATGGACATCATCAAAGAAAAATACCCCAAAACATTTGCAAAGGATATAAATCGTAAAAGCTCAAGTTGCTTGGCAGTTAACAGAGTTGGGTAGCATTTTCATAGAAAACATTGGAAAATCAATTTAAAAGTAAGCACTACAATACCATTAGATGAAAAGCATAAACAACGTTTCATAGAAGAGTGTGCAACAATAGCAGCAATTGTTAACAGCGATCGTAATGACTGCATCAATGGTTGCTCTGTTGATCACTAATTTGGTAAGAAGTGCTGTTTTTCCTACTTCCCCTCCTCCTACTCCACAACTACTCCTACTCCACCTCTTTCCCCCTGTATCTTCTCCAACTACTCCAATTTCACCAACTCTCCCAACTAAATCTACTCCAGCTGAATTATTTTTTGACTTTATCAAGAAAGGCTCAAACATTTTAGCCGACTATTTGTTTGGCTTAGCCAAAAGAGCAGCAGCTGCATTACTTTTAATTACTGGTATTGTGATAGGAGTGCTGTACAACTTGTTACTTTCCTCGCTTGAACCCGTTTTGCTACTTGTCCTGGCATTAGTTAGATTGTTACTCGCATTTTTGGTCAAAGGTGATAGCTTTTTATCTGCAAGAGTTTGGGGTGCATCATCACTGACAGCGAGATCTTCCGAATGGAGAATAACGTAGTCGAGAGTTTTCATCCAAAACAACATAAAGTATTTCAAAAAGCAAACGATACAAACCCCCACAACCATCAGTATCAAAATAAATGATTGCTGTTGATTTCATAGTATTTTTTTTAAAAAAATATATTTTCCGTGTGTCCTTTGAACGTCCGAGAATCTTATAGAATTCGCAGACTTGACGGTAGTACTATCGACGATGCAAGCCTTGTCGCAGAGTGACAACATCATCCTAGTCCTCCTTCTCTACATAATTTTCATCCACTTGGTCTTCTTTGTCCCATCTGCAGCGTCTTGTCTTACTATCTGTTATGTATGATGTTTATATAATATTATAAATATTTTAGGAAATTATAAATGTTTCTTCACTTTAATATTTGCTTAAATCTTAATGTTATCAGGAAAAACATGTTTGACTAGTGTCCTTGAATTAGGTTGTTTTGATCAATATGTTTTCTCAATTTGAAGGTCAAGGTTGATTTTTGTTTACAAGTAGAATTCCATTAAGATGACTCATATTCTAGAACATTCTGTCATGTGACCAATCTTTATATATGCCATGTTTGGTGGACATTTATTCAGTTTTGACATTACCATCAGTCTTGTAAAGAGCTATTACAGTTGTGAAAATTCATTCCAAATTCTAAGAGAGGAATTATTTTAAATATTCATTGGATTATAACAGTGCTCATAAACATTTGGATTTTGGATTTTTAATTGATGATTTTGGAATTTATGTGAACTTATATTCAGAGATTTTGGAATACTTCATTTTGACATCAGCACATCAAGATTACTAATACATCAGGACTTTGGAGACCATTGGCACATAATAACATTCAAGGACACAGCCGTGAATTCGGAACATTCTATATTTAGGACTTGTGATTAGAACAATCATTCTTATTGGATTATTAGGATTTCAAAACACATTACTGTAAGTGACTTTTTGATTTTTCATTTTAATTATCTAGTAATAAATTGCTTGTTGATTTTTTACTTGATTTGTTGGTTTCACTTTCTTTCTGTTACATTTTTCTTAGACCATAGAGTCGTAACAGAAATTGGGGGCTCGTCTTCCGGGATCTGAATTTCTTTAAAGCATATTAGAGATATTAAATTTATCTTTGAAATTCATATTGATTTTGTCTCGGAAATTTTTTTTTGTCTTTGGCAAAGATTTTTAATAGAGAAATTTTTTTGTGTGAAACCAACAAGCATTTACAATGGCATCTAATGTTCAGAATTTCATTTCAAAACCTACCCAGGAGGGGTTAGAATGCATGAGAAAGGATGAGTTGCTCGAGCTTGCCAGAAAATACAGTCTATCTGAGGCAAAAGTAACATTGACAAAGCAGGAAATAAAGATTATTTTAATTCAATATTTAGTAGGAAAGGGAATTTTTGAAAATAGTGCTTTAAGTTTGAAGAGAAAGCCTGTATCTGGTTCTGACAGGAAATTAAGGGAATTAGAATTAAAGAACCAGATGGATTTAGAATTGGCAAAGCTTCAGATTCAGAGAGAGAGAGAGAAAGAAGAGAGGCAGATACAGATGGAGAGAGAGAAAAAAGAGAGGCAGATACAGATGGAGAGAGAGAAAGAAGAGAGGCAGCTACAAATGCAGAAGGAAGAGAGACAGATACAAATGCAGAAGGAAGAGAGGCTAATGCAGATGGAGAGAGAGAAAGAAGAGAGGCAAATACAAATGCAGATGCAAAGAGAAGAAAGGGAAATGCAATTTAAATTAAGAGAATTAGAACTGGCAAACAGAGCACACTCCACTCCTTTAAACACAAGTTCAGGTTTTGATGTTACTAGATATATTAGGTTAGTACCCCCCTTTTCAGGAAAAAGAAGTAGATAAATACTTTCTTCATTTCGAGAAAATAGCTGAAAACTTGAAATGGCCCAGAGAGCATTGGACTTTGTTATTACAAAGTGTACTTATTGGCAAAGCTCGTGAAGTCTACATTTCACTGTCAGTACAACAAAGCACTGATTATGATGTGGTTAAGGTGTACATCTTGAAAGCTTATGAGTTGGTACCAGAGGCATATCGACAAAGGTTTAGGAATTGTAGAAAAGAAACTGGACAAACTCATGTCGAATTTGCAAGGGATAAAGAACAACTATTTGATAGGTGGTGCTCAGCCAAGAAAGTTGATCAAGGTTATGATAACCTCCGACAGCTCGTATTAATTGAAGAGTTCAAGAGGTGTATCCATAGTGATGTTAAAACCTATCTTGACGAGCAGAATGTGGAAACTTTGGAAAATGCTGCTCGTATGGCTGATGATTATTCCTTGACTCACAAAATTTCATTTGGCAATAAGTCGTCCTCTCAGCAGTTTTCTGGTAAAAAACCATTTCAATCTCATTCGAGTACTTCCAAATTTCACAACAGCACAACTGTTAGGAATCAAACATCTGATAAGACTGATCAGAAATCCTTATCTCTTCCTACGTGCACTTATTGTAAAAAGAAAGAGCACGTTATTTCTGATTGCTTCAAGTTGAAAAATAAGAAACAGAGAAAAGACAGAGCTTTTCCAAATGCTCTTATTTCTACGAGGTCAAGGTCACGGTCTTGTATTGAAAGCAATACATTTATTGGGTCAAACAAACCCCAGTCTGATTCTATTTTGGAGGCTTATGAACCATTCATGTCAGAAGGTTCTATATCACTTATTGGTGATTCTGCCAAACCTATCCCAATTAAAATATTAAGGGACACTGGAGCTTCTCAGAGTCTTTTATTATCAGGTACTTTGCCTTTGTCTGAGGAGTCTTCTTCAAGTGAAAGTGTTCTTGTTCAGGGTGTAGAGTGCGGCTTTGTAAATGTTCCTCTTCATTGTGTAAATTTGGTATCAGACTTAGTTTCCGGACCTGTGACTGTTGGGGCAGTGACTTTTTTACCCATAGAGGGTGTTCATTTATTACTAGGCAATGACCTAGCTGGAGATAAGGTTGTGGTTAATCCACTTGTAACTGACAAGCCTTGTTTGGATCAGAAAGTTGATCCTGTCGAAACTGAAATCCCTGATTTGTACCCTGCTTGTGCAGTTACTAGAGCTATGGCAAAAAGAGCTCTTGAGAGTGATGTTGATCAGGATATTATTCCTTTAGCTGACACATGTATTGGTCAGTCTTTTGATGAGGTCACTTTTTCTTCAGGTATTGATCAATCAAATGGTATTGATCACAGTGATCCTCTTTTGGCAACTCATTCTCTTTGTCCTACTCAGGATGACAAACGACAATCCCTTGTCGTTGAACAGGAGCAAGATCCCGAGATATCTTGTTTGTTTCAGAGGGCTATTAGTGAAACTAAAGCCACACAAGTTCCAGTGTGTTACTTTGTGAAAAATGGGGTCCTTATGAGGAAATGGAGACCACCTGATGTACCCGCTGGTGACGAGTGGTCAGTGAGCTATCAAATTGTTGTTCCTAAGTCATATCGACGGGAAATTCTTAATTTAGCCCATGAAACTCCTTTGGCTGGTCATTTAGGAGTCCGTAAGACTTATCACAAGATCTTGAATCATTTTTATTGGCCGAAACTCAAAAGTGATGTTTTTAAATACTGCAGATCTTGTCACACTTGTCAAATGGTAGGAAAACCCAATCAGAAAATACCTAAGGCTCATTTACAACCTATTCCTGCATTTGATGAACCATTTTGTAGAATAATGGTAGACTGTGTTGGTCCTTTACCTAAAACCAAGTCAGGCAACCAATACTTGTTGACCATCATGTGTGCATCTACAAGATTTCCAGAGGCAATTCCTCTGAGAAATATAAAAACTAAAACTATTGTAAAAGCTTTGGTGAAGTTTTTTACACTTGTTGGCCTTCCCAAATCTGTCCAGTCAGATCAAGGGTCAAATTTTATGTCTGGAACTTTCCAGCAAGTTATGGATGAATTAGGCATCCAACAGTTTAAATCTTCTGCCTATCACCCTGAAAGTCAAGGTGCTTTGGAAAGATTTCATCAAACTTTGAAGAATATGATTCGATCATATTGCTTTGATACAGAAAAGGATTGGGATGAAGGTGTTCATTTGTTGTTGTTTGCTGTTAGGGAATCAGTTCAAGAGTCGTTGGGTTTTAGTCCCTTTGAACTAGTTTTTGGTCATACTGTCCGTGGACCATTGATATTATTGAAAGAGAAACTTCTTTCAAATGAAGACTCAAAGATTAATCTTCTTGATTATGTTTCTGATTTCAAATACAAGTTGTCAAAGGCCTGTGAAGTAGCAAGAACTAATCTTCACACTACCCAGTCAAAAATGAAATTAAGGTATGACAGAAATTCACAGGAAAGGAGTTTTAAACCTGGTGACAAAGTTCTGGCTCTCTTTCCCATACATCAGAATCCTCTTCAGGCTAAATTTTTTGGTCCTTATACTGTTGAAAAGAAAGTAAATGACTTAAATTATATCATTAACACTCCTGCGAGACTGAACAAAAACAACTTTGTCATATAAATATGTTAAAGGGATATTTTGACAGAGATAGCTCAGCTAATTATTTAGTTAATTTAGTTGTACCTGTCCCATACAGTGAAGATATCAACGATGGAGTACACTCAGACTATAGTGACTCTGGTATAACCAATCTTCGGAATTCAGAAATATTGAACAACCTAGACCAGAAACTTTCACATCTACAACAACAGGAAAGAAATGAACTAAAACAGCTATTACATGACTATGAGCACTTGTTTCCTGATGTTCCAACACGAACAAGTAAAATTTATCATGACGTTGACATTGTAGATTCTGCGCCTGTGAAACAGCATCCTTATAGGATGAATCCTCTCAAACAGAACTATCTGAAGAAAGAAATTCAGTATCTACTGGAGAATGATTTCATAGAACCAAGTAAAAGTAACTGGAGTTCACCATGTATTCTTGTTCCCAAGCCAGATAATACATTCCGTATGTGTACTGACTATAGAAAAGTCAACAGTGTTACCAAAACTGATTCATTTCCAATCCCAAGAATGGACGATTGCATTGATAAAATTGGAAATGCGGAATATGTTACCAAGTTTGACCTTTTAAAAGGATTCTGGCAAATTCCACTGACGGAAAGGGCAAAAGAAATTTCAGCATTTGTAACTCCTGATGGACTTTATCAATATAAAGTCATGCCGTTTGGAATGAAAAATTCGCCTGCAACGTTTCAACGTCTGATGAACATGATAACATTTGGTCTTGATAATCGTGACGCTTATATCGATGACGTCATTATCTACAACAACAACTGGGAAGATCATTTGGAAACCATTCGAAAATTCTTTGATCGACTCAGTGATGCGAATCTGACAATTAATTTGAGCAAAAGTGAGTTTTGCCATGCTTGTGTCACATTTTTAGGACATATTGTGGGACAAGGTCAAGTTAAACCTATAGAAGCTAAGGTCAAAGCTATCTCTGAATTTCAAGTTCCAATTTGTAAAAAGCAACTGATGCGATTTCTAGGTATGGCTGGATATTATCGGAAATTTTGTTCCAAGTTTTCCAAAATTGCTGAACCTTTAACAAGTTTATTGAGTAAGAAAACCAAATTTCATTGGTCTGACAAGTGTCAGGAATCTTGTGACAAGTTAAAGGCCATGCTTAAGAATGCACCAGTTCTTTCTGCACCAAATTTTAGCCAATCATTTAAATTATCTTTTGATGCAAGTGATGTAGGGGTTGGTGGAGTATTGATTCAGGAAGACAAAAGTGGTGTGGATCACCCTGTGTGTTATTTTTCTAAAAAACTAAACAAGCACCAGAATAATTATTCCACAATTGAGAAGGAATGTTTGGCTTTGATATTGGCTTTACAGCATTTTGAAGTGTATGTTACCTCAGCTCTTTCTCCAATTATTGTGTACAGTGATCACAATCCCCTTACTTTCATCAACAAAATGAAAGATAAAAATCGGAGATTGTTGAGATGGAGTTTGATATTGCAGGAATATAACATTGACATCAAACACATCAGAGGAAAAGACAATGTGATTGCAGATGCACTCTCACGTGCCTAGAAATCTAATATTGCTTGATGTAATTAAGTCCAGTATCATAAAACATGTTCTTATGTAATTTTGGTTATTATAGTATTAGATGTATATTCAAAAGTAAGCTATCTTATATAAATCTTTCTTTTTCTTTATGAGGGGAGGTGTTATGTATGATGTTTATATAATATTATAAATATTTTAGGAAATTATAAATGTTTCTTCACTTTAATATTTGCTTAAATCTTAATGTTATCAGGAAAAACATGTATAACTAGTGTCCTTGAATTAGGTTGTTTTGATCAATATATTTTCTCAATTTGAAGGTCAAGGTTGATTTTTGTTTACAAGTAGAATTCCATTAAGATGACTCATATTCTAGAACATTCTGTCATGTGACCAATCTTTATATATGCCATGTTTGGTGGACATTTATTCAGTTTTGACATTACCATCAGTCTTGTAAAGAGCTATTACAGTTGTGAAAATTCATTCCAAATTCTAAGAGAGGAATTATTTTAAATATTCATTGGATTATAACAGTGCTCATAAACTTTTGGATTTTGGATTTTTAATTGATGATTTTGGAATTTATGTGAACTTATATTCAGATATTTTGGAATACTTCATTTTGACATCAGCACATCAAGATTACTAGTACATCAGGACTTTGGAGACCATTGGCACATAATAACATTCAAGGACACAGCCGTGAATTCGGAACATTCTATATTTAGGACTTGTGATTAGAACAATCATTCTTATTGGATTATTAGGATTTCAAAACACATTACTGTAAGTGACTTTTTGATTTTTCATTTTAATTATCTAGTAATAAATTGCTTGTTGATTTTTTACTTGATTTGTTGGTTTCACTTTCTTTCTGTTACATTTTTCTTAGACCATAGAGTCGTAACAGAAATTGGGGGGCTCGTCTTCCGGGATCTGAATTTCTTTAAAGCATATTAGAGATATTAAATTTATCTTTGAAATTCATATTGATTTTGTCTCGGAAATTTTTTTTTGTCTTTGGCAAAGATTTTTAATAGAGAAATTTTTTTGTGTGAAACCAACAAGCATTTACAATGGCATCTAATGTTCAGAATTTCATTTCAAAACCTACCCAGGAGGGGTTAGAATGCATGAGAAAGGATGAGTTGCTCGAGCTTGCCAGAAAATACAGTCTATCTGAGGCAAAAGTAACATTGACAAAGCAGGAAATAAAGATTATTTTAATTCAATATTTAGTAGGAAAGGGAATTTTTGAAAATAGTGCTTTAAGTTTGAAGAGAAAGCCTGTATCTGGTTCTGACAGGAAATTAAGGGAATTAGAATTAAAGAACCAGATGGATTTAGAATTGGCAAAGCTTCAGATTCAGAGAGAGAGAGAGAAAGAAGAGAGGCAGATACAGATGGAGAGAGAGAAAAAAGAGAGGCAGATACAGATGGAGAGAGAGAAAGAAGAGAGGCAGCTACAAATGCAGAAGGAAGAGAGACAGATACAAATGCAGAAGGAAGAGAGGCTAATGCAGATGGAGAGAGAGAAAGAAGAGAGGCAAATACAAATGCAGATGCAAAGAGAAGAAAGGGAAATGCAATTTAAATTAAGAGAATTAGAACTGGCAAACAGAGCACACTCCACTCCTTTAAACACAAGTTCAGGTTTTGATGTTACTAGATATATTAGGTTAGTACCCCCTTTTCAGGAAAAAGAAGTAGATAAATACTTTCTTCATTTCGAGAAAATAGCTGAAAACTTGAAATGGCCCAGAGAGCATTGGACTTTGTTATTACAAAGTGTACTTATTGGCAAAGCTCGTGAAGTCTACATTTCACTGTCAGTACAACAAAGCACTGATTATGATGTGGTTAAGGTGTACATCTTGAAAGCTTATGAGTTGGTACCAGAGGCATATCGACAAAGGTTTAGGAATTGTAGAAAAGAAACTGGACAAACTCATGTCGAATTTGCAAGGGATAAAGAACAACTATTTGATAGGTGGTGCTCAGCCAAGAAAGTTGATCAAGGTTATGATAACCTCCGACAGCTCGTATTAATTGAAGAGTTCAAGAGGTGTATCCATAGTGATGTTAAAACCTATCTTGACGAGCAGAATGTGGAAACTTTGGAAAATGCTGCTCGTATGGCTGATGATTATTCCTTGACTCACAAAATTTCATTTGGCAATAAGTCGTCCTCTCAGCAGTTTTCTGGTAAAAAAACCATTTCAATCTCATTCGAGTACTTCCAAATTTCACAACAGCACAACTGTTAGGAATCAAACATCTGATAAGACTGATCAGAAATCCTTATCTCTTCCTACGTGCACTTATTGTAAAAAGAAAGAGCACGTTATTTCTGATTGCTTCAAGTTGAAAAATAAGAAACAGAGAAAAGACAGAGCTTTTCCAAATGCTCTTATTTCTACGAGGTCAAGGTCACGGTCTTGTATTGAAAGCAATACATTTATTGGGTCAAACAAACCCCAGTCTGATTCTATTTTGGAGGCTTATGAACCATTCATGTCAGAAGGTTCTATATCACTTATTGGTGATTCTGCCAAACCTATCCCAATTAAAATATTAAGGGACACTGGAGCTTCTCAGAGTCTTTTATTATCAGGTACTTTGCCTTTGTCTGAGGAGTCTTCTTCAAGTGAAAGTGTTCTTGTTCAGGGTGTAGAGTGCGGCTTTGTAAATGTTCCTCTTCATTGTGTAAATTTGGTATCAGACTTAGTTTCCGGACCTGTGACTGTTGGGGCAGTGACTTTTTTACCCATAGAGGGTGTTCATTTATTACTAGGCAATGACCTAGCTGGAGATAAGGTTGTGGTTAATCCACTTGTAACTGACAAGCCTTGTTTGGATCAGAAAGTTGATCCTGTCGAAACTGAAATCCCTGATTTGTACCCTGCTTGTGCAGTTACTAGAGCTATGGCAAAAAGAGCTCTTGAGAGTGATGTTGATCAGGATATTATTCCTTTAGCTGACACATGTATTGGTCAGTCTTTTGATGAGGTCACTTTTTCTTCAGGTATTGATCAATCAAATGGTATTGATCACAGTGATCCTCTTTTGGCAACTCATTCTCTTTGTCCTACTCAGGATGACAAACGACAATCCCTTGTCGTTGAACAGGAGCAAGATCCCGAGATATCTTGTTTGTTTCAGAGGGCTATTAGTGAAACTAAAGCCACACAAGTTCCAGTGTGTTACTTTGTGAAAAATGGGGTCCTTATGAGGAAATGGAGACCACCTGATGTACCCGCTGGTGACGAGTGGTCAGTGAGCTATCAAATTGTTGTTCCTAAGTCATATCGACGGGAAATTCTTAATTTAGCCCATGAAACTCCTTTGGCTGGTCATTTAGGAGTCCGTAAGACTTATCACAAGATCTTGAATCATTTTTATTGGCCGAAACTCAAAAGTGATGTTTTTAAATACTGCAGATCTTGTCACACTTGTCAAATGGTAGGAAAACCCAATCAGAAAATACCTAAGGCTCATTTACAACCTATTCCTGCATTTGATGAACCATTTTGTAGAATAATGGTAGACTGTGTTGGTCCTTTACCTAAAACCAAGTCAGGCAACCAATACTTGTTGACCATCATGTGTGCATCTACAAGATTTCCAGAGGCAATTCCTCTGAGAAATATAAAAACTAAAACTATTGTAAAAGCTTTGGTGAAGTTTTTTACACTTGTTGGCCTTCCCAAATCTGTCCAGTCAGATCAAGGGTCAAATTTTATGTCTGGAACTTTCCAGCAAGTTATGGATGAATTAGGCATCCAACAGTTTAAATCTTCTGCCTATCACCCTGAAAGTCAAGGTGCTTTGGAAAGATTTCATCAAACTTTGAAGAATATGATTCGATCATATTGCTTTGATACAGAAAAGGATTGGGATGAAGGTGTTCATTTGTTGTTGTTTGCTGTTAGGGAATCAGTTCAAGAGTCGTTGGGTTTTAGTCCCTTTGAACTAGTTTTTGGTCATACTGTCCGTGGACCATTGATATTATTGAAAGAGAAACTTCTTTCAAATGAAGACTCAAAGATTAATCTTCTTGATTATGTTTCTGATTTCAAATACAAGTTGTCAAAGGCCTGTGAAGTAGCAAGAACTAATCTTCACACTACCCAGTCAAAAATGAAATTAAGGTATGACAGAAATTCACAGGAAAGGAGTTTTAAACCTGGTGACAAAGTTCTGGCTCTCTTTCCCATACATCAGAATCCTCTTCAGGCTAAATTTTTTGGTCCTTATACTGTTGAAAAGAAAGTAAATGACTTAAATTATATCATTAACACTCCTGCGAGACTGAACAAAAACAACTTTGTCATATAAATATGTTAAAGGGATATTTTGACAGAGATAGCTCAGCTAATTATTTAGTTAATTTAGTTGTACCTGTCCCATACAGTGAAGATATCAACGATGGAGTACACTCAGACTATAGTGACTCTGGTATAACCAATCTTCGGAATTCAGAAATATTGAACAACCTAGACCAGAAACTTTCACATCTACAACAACAGGAAAGAAATGAACTAAAACAGCTATTACATGACTATGAGCACTTGTTTCCTGATGTTCCAACACGAACAAGTAAAATTTATCATGACGTTGACATTGTAGATTCTGCGCCTGTGAAACAGCATCCTTATAGGATGAATCCTCTCAAACAGAACTATCTGAAGAAAGAAATTCAGTATCTACTGGAGAATGATTTCATAGAACCAAGTAAAAGTAACTGGAGTTCACCATGTATTCTTGTTCCCAAGCCAGATAATACATTCCGTATGTGTACTGACTATAGAAAAGTCAACAGTGTTACCAAAACTGATTCATTTCCAATCCCAAGAATGGACGATTGCATTGATAAAATTGGAAATGCGGAATATGTTACCAAGTTTGACCTTTTAAAAGGATTCTGGCAAATTCCACTGACGGAAAGGGCAAAAGAAATTTCAGCATTTGTAACTCCTGATGGACTTTATCAATATAAAGTCATGCCGTTTGGAATGAAAAATTCGCCTGCAACGTTTCAACGTCTGATGAACATGATAACATTTGGTCTTGATAATCGTGACGCTTATATCGATGACGTCATTATCTACAACAACAACTGGGAAGATCATTTGGAAACCATTCGAAAATTCTTTGATCGACTCAGTGATGCGAATCTGACAATTAATTTGAGCAAAAGTGAGTTTTGCCATGCTTGTGTCACATTTTTAGGACATATTGTGGGACAAGGTCAAGTTAAACCTATAGAAGCTAAGGTCAAAGCTATCTCTGAATTTCAAGTTCCAATTTGTAAAAAGCAACTGATGCGATTTCTAGGTATGGCTGGATATTATCGGAAATTTTGTTCCAAGTTTTCCAAAATTGCTGAACCTTTAACAAGTTTATTGAGTAAGAAAACCAAATTTCATTGGTCTGACAAGTGTCAGGAATCTTGTGACAAGTTAAAGGCCATGCTTAAGAATGCACCAGTTCTTTCTGCACCAAATTTTAGCCAATCATTTAAATTATCTTTTGATGCAAGTGATGTAGGGGTTGGTGGAGTATTGATTCAGGAAGACAAAAGTGGTGTGGATCACCCTGTGTGTTATTTTTCTAAAAAACTAAACAAGCACCAGAATAATTATTCCACAATTGAGAAGGAATGTTTGGCTTTGATATTGGCTTTACAGCATTTTGAAGTGTATGTTACCTCAGCTCTTTCTCCAATTATTGTGTACAGTGATCACAATCCCCTTACTTTCATCAACAAAATGAAAGATAAAAATCGGAGATTGTTGAGATGGAGTTTGATATTGCAGGAATATAACATTGACATCAAACACATCAGAGGAAAAGACAATGTGATTGCAGATGCACTCTCACGTGCCTAGAAATCTAATATTGCTTGATGTAATTAAGTCCAGTATCATAAAACATGTTCTTATGTAATTTTGGTTATTATAGTATTAGATGTATATTCAAAAGTAAGCTATCTTATATAAATCTTTCTTTTTCTTTATGAGGGGAGGTGTTATGTATGATGTTTATATAATATTATAAATATTTTAGGAAATTATAAATGTTTCTTCACTTTAATATTTGCTTAAATCTTAATGTTATCAGGAAAAACATGTATAACTAGTGTCCTTGAATTAGGTTGTTTTGATCAATATATTTTCTCAATTTGAAGGTCAAGGTTGATTTTTGTTTACAAGTAGAATTCCATTAAGATGACTCATATTCTAGAACATTCTGTCATGTGACCAATCTTTATATATGCCATGTTTGGTGGACATTTATTCAGTTTTGACATTACCATCAGTCTTGTAAAGAGCTATTACAGTTGTGAAAATTCATTCCAAATTCTAAGAGAGGAATTATTTTAAATATTCATTGGATTATAACAGTGCTCATAAACTTTTGGATTTTGGATTTTTAATTGATGATTTTGGAATTTATGTGAACTTATATTCAGATATTTTGGAATACTTCATTTTGACATCAGCACATCAAGATTACTAGTACATCAGGACTTTGGAGACCATTGGCACATAATAACATTCAAGGACACAGCCGTGAATTCGGAACATTCTATATTTAGGACTTGTGATTAGAACAATCATTCTTATTGGATTATTAGGATTTCAAAACACATTACTGTAAGTGACTTTTTGATTTTTCATTTTAATTATCTAGTAATAAATTGCTTGTTGATTTTTTACTTGATTTGTTGGTTTCACTTTCTTTCTGTTACATTTTTCTTAGACCATAGAGTCGTAACAGAAATTGGGGGCTCGTCTTCCGGGATCTGAATTTCTTTAAAGCATATTAGAGATATTAAATTTATCTTTGAAATTCATATTGATTTTGTCTCGGAAATTTTTTTTTGTCTTTGGCAAAGATTTTTAATAGAGAAATTTTTTTGTGTGAAACCAACAAGCATTTACAATGGCATCTAATGTTCAGAATTTCATTTCAAAACCTACCCAGGAGGGGTTAGAATGCATGAGAAAGGATGAGTTGCTCGAGCTTGCCAGAAAATACAGTCTATCTGAGGCAAAAGTAACATTGACAAAGCAGGAAATAAAGATTATTTTAATTCAATATTTAGTAGGAAAGGGAATTTTTGAAAATAGTGCTTTAAGTTTGAAGAGAAAGCCTGTATCTGGTTCTGACAGGAAATTAAGGGAATTAGAATTAAAGAACCAGATGGATTTAGAATTGGCAAAGCTTCAGATTCAGAGAGAGAGAGAGAAAGAAGAGAGGCAGATACAGATGGAGAGAGAGAAAAAAGAGAGGCAGATACAGATGGAGAGAGAGAAAGAAGAGAGGCAGCTACAAATGCAGAAGGAAGAGAGACAGATACAAATGCAGAAGGAAGAGAGGCTAATGCAGATGGAGAGAGAGAAAGAAGAGAGGCAAATACAAATGCAGATGCAAAGAGAAGAAAGGGAAATGCAATTTAAATTAAGAGAATTAGAACTGGCAAACAGAGCACACTCCACTCCTTTAAACACAAGTTCAGGTTTTGATGTTACTAGATATATTAGGTTAGTACCCCCTTTTCAGGAAAAAGAAGTAGATAAATACTTTCTTCATTTCGAGAAAATAGCTGAAAACTTGAAATGGCCCAGAGAGCATTGGACTTTGTTATTACAAAGTGTACTTATTGGCAAAGCTCGTGAAGTCTACATTTCACTGTCAGTACAACAAAGCACTGATTATGATGTGGTTAAGGTGTACATCTTGAAAGCTTATGAGTTGGTACCAGAGGCATATCGACAAAGGTTTAGGAATTGTAGAAAAGAAACTGGACAAACTCATGTCGAATTTGCAAGGGATAAAGAACAACTATTTGATAGGTGGTGCTCAGCCAAGAAAGTTGATCAAGGTTATGATAACCTCCGACAGCTCGTATTAATTGAAGAGTTCAAGAGGTGTATCCATAGTGATGTTAAAACCTATCTTGACGAGCAGAATGTGGAAACTTTGGAAAATGCTGCTCGTATGGCTGATGATTATTCCTTGACTCACAAAATTTCATTTGGCAATAAGTCGTCCTCTCAGCAGTTTTCTGGTAAAAAACCATTTCAATCTCATTCGAGTACTTCCAAATTTCACAACAGCACAACTGTTAGGAATCAAACATCTGATAAGACTGATCAGAAATCCTTATCTCTTCCTACGTGCACTTATTGTAAAAAGAAAGAGCACGTTATTTCTGATTGCTTCAAGTTGAAAAATAAGAAACAGAGAAAAGACAGAGCTTTTCCAAATGCTCTTATTTCTACGAGGTCAAGGTCACGGTCTTGTATTGAAAGCAATACATTTATTGGGTCAAACAAACCCCAGTCTGATTCTATTTTGGAGGCTTATGAACCATTCATGTCAGAAGGTTCTATATCACTTATTGGTGATTCTGCCAAACCTATCCCAATTAAAATATTAAGGGACACTGGAGCTTCTCAGAGTCTTTTATTATCAGGTACTTTGCCTTTGTCTGAGGAGTCTTCTTCAAGTGAAAGTGTTCTTGTTCAGGGTGTAGAGTGCGGCTTTGTAAATGTTCCTCTTCATTGTGTAAATTTGGTATCAGACTTAGTTTCCGGACCTGTGACTGTTGGGGCAGTGACTTTTTTACCCATAGAGGGTGTTCATTTATTACTAGGCAATGACCTAGCTGGAGATAAGGTTGTGGTTAATCCACTTGTAACTGACAAGCCTTGTTTGGATCAGAAAGTTGATCCTGTCGAAACTGAAATCCCTGATTTGTACCCTGCTTGTGCAGTTACTAGAGCTATGGCAAAAAGAGCTCTTGAGAGTGATGTTGATCAGGATATTATTCCTTTAGCTGACACATGTATTGGTCAGTCTTTTGATGAGGTCACTTTTTCTTCAGGTATTGATCAATCAAATGGTATTGATCACAGTGATCCTCTTTTGGCAACTCATTCTCTTTGTCCTACTCAGGATGACAAACGACAATCCCTTGTCGTTGAACAGGAGCAAGATCCCGAGATATCTTGTTTGTTTCAGAGGGCTATTAGTGAAACTAAAGCCACACAAGTTCCAGTGTGTTACTTTGTGAAAAATGGGGTCCTTATGAGGAAATGGAGACCACCTGATGTACCCGCTGGTGACGAGTGGTCAGTGAGCTATCAAATTGTTGTTCCTAAGTCATATCGACGGGAAATTCTTAATTTAGCCCATGAAACTCCTTTGGCTGGTCATTTAGGAGTCCGTAAGACTTATCACAAGATCTTGAATCATTTTATTGGCCGAAACTCAAAAGTGATGTTTTTAAATACTGCAGATCTTGTCACACTTGTCAAATGGTAGGAAAACCCAATCAGAAAATACCTAAGGCTCATTTACAACCTATTCCTGCATTTGATGAACCATTTTGTAGAATAATGGTAGACTGTGTTGGTCCTTTACCTAAAACCAAGTCAGGCAACCAATACTTGTTGACCATCATGTGTGCATCTACAAGATTTCCAGAGGCAATTCCTCTGAGAAATATAAAAACTAAAACTATTGTAAAAGCTTTGGTGAAGTTTTTTACACTTGTTGGCCTTCCCAAATCTGTCCAGTCAGATCAAGGGTCAAATTTTATGTCTGGAACTTTCCAGCAAGTTATGGATGAATTAGGCATCCAACAGTTTAAATCTTCTGCCTATCACCCTGAAAGTCAAGGTGCTTTGGAAAGATTTCATCAAACTTTGAAGAATATGATTCGATCATATTGCTTTGATACAGAAAAGGATTGGGATGAAGGTGTTCATTTGTTGTTGTTTGCTGTTAGGGAATCAGTTCAAGAGTCGTTGGGTTTTAGTCCCTTTGAACTAGTTTTTGGTCATACTGTCCGTGGACCATTGATATTATTGAAAGAGAAACTTCTTTCAAATGAAGACTCAAAGATTAATCTTCTTGATTATGTTTCTGATTTCAAATACAAGTTGTCAAAGGCCTGTGAAGTAGCAAGAACTAATCTTCACACTACCCAGTCAAAAATGAAATTAAGGTATGACAGAAATTCACAGGAAAGGAGTTTTAAACCTGGTGACAAAGTTCTGGCTCTCTTTCCCATACATCAGAATCCTCTTCAGGCTAAATTTTTTGGTCCTTATACTGTTGAAAAGAAAGTAAATGACTTAAATTATATCATTAACACTCCTGCGAGACTGAACAAAAACAACTTTGTCATATAAATATGTTAAAGGGATATTTTGACAGAGATAGCTCAGCTAATTATTTAGTTAATTTAGTTGTACCTGTCCCATACAGTGAAGATATCAACGATGGAGTACACTCAGACTATAGTGACTCTGGTATAACCAATCTTCGGAATTCAGAAATATTGAACAACCTAGACCAGAAACTTTCACATCTACAACAACAGGAAAGAAATGAACTAAAACAGCTATTACATGACTATGAGCACTTGTTTCCTGATGTTCCAACACGAACAAGTAAAATTTATCATGACGTTGACATTGTAGATTCTGCGCCTGTGAAACAGCATCCTTATAGGATGAATCCTCTCAAACAGAACTATCTGAAGAAAGAAATTCAGTATCTACTGGAGAATGATTTCATAGAACCAAGTAAAAGTAACTGGAGTTCACCATGTATTCTTGTTCCCAAGCCAGATAATACATTCCGTATGTGTACTGACTATAGAAAAGTCAACAGTGTTACCAAAACTGATTCATTTCCAATCCCAAGAATGGACGATTGCATTGATAAAATTGGAAATGCGGAATATGTTACCAAGTTTGACCTTTTAAAAGGATTCTGGCAAATTCCACTGACGGAAAGGGCAAAAGAAATTTCAGCATTTGTAACTCCTGATGGACTTTATCAATATAAAGTCATGCCGTTTGGAATGAAAAATTCGCCTGCAACGTTTCAACGTCTGATGAACATGATAACATTTGGTCTTGATAATCGTGACGCTTATATCGATGACGTCATTATCTACAACAACAACTGGGAAGATCATTTGGAAACCATTCGAAAATTCTTTGATCGACTCAGTGATGCGAATCTGACAATTAATTTGAGCAAAAGTGAGTTTTGCCATGCTTGTGTCACATTTTTAGGACATATTGTGGGACAAGGTCAAGTTAAACCTATAGAAGCTAAGGTCAAAGCTATCTCTGAATTTCAAGTTCCAATTTGTAAAAAGCAACTGATGCGATTTCTAGGTATGGCTGGATATTATCGGAAATTTTGTTCCAAGTTTTCCAAAATTGCTGAACCTTTAACAAGTTTATTGAGTAAGAAAACCAAATTTCATTGGTCTGACAAGTGTCAGGAATCTTGTGACAAGTTAAAGGCCATGCTTAAGAATGCACCAGTTCTTTCTGCACCAAATTTTAGCCAATCATTTAAATTATCTTTTGATGCAAGTGATGTAGGGGTTGGTGGAGTATTGATTCAGGAAGACAAAAGTGGTGTGGATCACCCTGTGTGTTATTTTTCTAAAAAACTAAACAAGCACCAGAATAATTATTCCACAATTGAGAAGGAATGTTTGGCTTTGATATTGGCTTTACAGCATTTTGAAGTGTATGTTACCTCAGCTCTTTCTCCAATTATTGTGTACAGTGATCACAATCCCCTTACTTTCATCAACAAAATGAAAGATAAAAATCGGAGATTGTTGAGATGGAGTTTGATATTGCAGGAATATAACATTGACATCAAACACATCAGAGGAAAAGACAATGTGATTGCAGATGCACTCTCACGTGCCTAGAAATCTAATATTGCTTGATGTAATTAAGTCCAGTATCATAAAACATGTTCTTATGTAATTTTGGTTATTATAGTATTAGATGTATATTCAAAAGAAAGCTATCTTATATAAATCTTTCTTTTTCTTTATGAGGGGAGGTGTTATGTATGATGTTTATATAATATTATAAATATTTTAGGAAATTATAAATGTTTCTTCACTTTAATATTTGCTTAAATCTTAATGTTATCAGGAAAAACATGTATAACTAGTGTCCTTGAATTAGGTTGTTTTGATCAATATATTTTCTCAATTTGAAGGTCAAGGTTGATTTTTGTTTACAAGTAGAATTCCATTAAGATGACTCATATTCTAGAACATTCTGTCATGTGACCAATCTTTATATATGCCATGTTTGGTGGACATTTATTCAGTTTTGACATTACCATCAGTCTTGTAAAGAGCTATTACAGTTGTGAAAATTCATTCCAAATTCTAAGAGAGGAATTATTTTAAATATTCATTGGATTATAACAGTGCTCATAAACTTTTGGATTTTGGATTTTTAATTGATGATTTTGGAATTTATGTGAACTTATATTCAGATATTTTGGAATACTTCATTTTGACATCAGCACATCAAGATTACTAGTACATCAGGACTTTGGAGACCATTGGCACATAATAACATTCAAGGACACAGCCGTGAATTCGGAACATTCTATATTTAGGACTTGTGATTAGAACAATCATTCTTATTGGATTATTAGGATTTCAAAACACATTACTGTAAGTGACTTTTTGATTTTTCATTTTAATTATCTAGTAATAAATTGCTTGTTGATTTTTTACTTGATTTGTTGGTTTCACTTTCTTTCTGTTACATTTTTCTTAGACCATAGAGTCGTAACACTATCTCAGATTGTTTATCAGAAGTAGTTTTAGCAGCCGATTGGGGTGATGTACGGAAATTAACATTAGCCCATAGGTTTACGTTAAGAGCTCCTTGGGGGACAAACTGGAAATCCTATGTTAAATTTGTCCATAGGTTTAAAAAGGGAATGGTATTATGGGGACAAAGTGTCTACAGGAACAAAAGTGTTTATGGGGACAAATGGGAATGTTAATGTTAAAATTGTTTAGCGAAAAAGGGTCGAAAGTTTATGGGGACAAACGAGAATGGTAATGTTATTTTTTTTTAATCACAATCCAACACGTACCACCTATACTATCCAAACACTCACCCTTACTATTCAAACACATACCCCTACTATCCAACGAAATTGTAGGAGTGTTTATACACACACACACACACACACACACACACACACACACACACACACACTATACTTACATACATACCAAGATACTATCACACAAGAGGGGGTACGATATAAAAGAAGGGGGATGAAATTACGCACACATACTATCCAACACCCTCATTTTGATTACTATCCAACACCCACTTTTTTTAGTACTATCCAACACCCCATGCATACTATCCAAAACGCCTTGTGTAGTGTCTAAAATCCCACACCTACTATTCAAATAAAAAGGGTATAATGTAAAAGAAGGGTGATGAAATCACACAAACATATTATCCAACACACACTTTTTAATTAAAACCCCACACATACTATCCAGCGAAAAGGGTATAATGTACTCACTTTTTTCAGTAGTATCCAGCACCCCATAGATATTATCCAATACCCATTTTTGTTAGTACTTTCCAACACCCCATATATGCTATCTAAAACGACTTGTGCAGTGTCTAAATACCTCACACGTACTATCCAACGAAAAGGGTATGATGTTTTTTTTTGTTTTTTTTGCTTTCACAGGTATTGGCAAGTCATCAATTCACACCTGACTTTTCCTTGAATAGCTATGTCAAGTATCTCGATGAACAATGGTTAGTCTCTTTACTCTATTGTAAGAGAGCTTCCAACTTTTCTTCTCGACTCATTATCAACCATTTCTTGTGCTGTTTCTGACTAGGATGATCAATTTGACATCCATAACAATGTTCTCTGGTTACGCCTGTATTTTGTTCAGCCAAGTCAGTAGCAAAACAGGAAACCAAATGTTTTTCTTGTTCTGGCCATCTTGACATCATGATCGTAGTTTTGTCTTCTTGTTTACTTATGGTCTGTGACTGTGGTCGTGGTGGTGATTCTGGATCGAAAACATCCTCATCGCCTATCTCCATAGGTTCTTCGTGTGTTCTTTTTTTACTTCTAATAGTCTCAGATCACTTCTCTCAAACAGTTGATTTCCAGAGTATTGTCAAATTTTGCATGCAAGATGACGTTCACTGTGTTTGCTAGAGATACTGCAAACTGAAGTTCCACACGAAGTTGGTCCGATTTTATAGAGTTGAAATATCTTTCGTCGCTGCCAGGGTCTGGAGTGAAATCGAATCCCCACAAAGCATATCCGCCTGCATAAACGTCGTACGAAATACCGGACTATTCGGAGGCGGAAAATTCGGAGCGGACAATTATTAGCGGACAATTCGGAGAGGGGATAATTCGAAGACAGACAATTCGGAGACGGACATTTCGGAGAATGGACAATTCGGAGAGGGGACTATTCGTAGATAGAATAAAAACACGATTAAATGAATTTATCGTTTTTAGAAACGTCTGTGGGTTCAGTTATACGACAACATATGACTGTGTGTGTATATATATATATATATATATATATATATATATATATATATATATATATATATATATATATATATATATGTGTGTGTGTGTGTGTTTTTAACTGTTACCAGTGATAATGCATTTTTAAAACCTTTTCCTAATCCAGATTCTATCACTGAATAATAGTAATTGCCATGCAATACCAACATAACCCATAGGCGATGTCTTAACGTCTACTCAATAAGGCGAAGTCCTTTTGATGTTCAACCACATTCTTTCAGCAGGCACACGAAGAGACGATGTGAAATGCAGCAACACAGTCAAAAACAGACTGTTATATACCAATATAATTACGCGCCTTCTTAACAATTACTAAATAAAACCATTCTTTTGTGTACACGCGATAGCTTTTTTCATAAGTTATAACTTTTTCCGAAACCATCGGCCGTATTATTAACACTTAACTAACACGTGCTCAATGAAACAATTTACTTTTATATATCCGCAACATCCATCTGTCTTTTGACTTTTCCATCTCTGAAATCATTCTTCACGATCTCCGAATTGTCTGTCTACGAATTATCCATTATCCGGAATGTCCGTCTCCGAATTTTCTGTCTCCGAATTATCCCCTCTCAGAATTGTCCGCTCTTAATTGTCCGCTCTGAATTGTCCGTCTCCGAATTGGCCTAGAATCCGAAATACAGTAGCTGCTGTTGGTACCTAACTGTAGCTTCAAACAGTGTCAAGTAAGATTTTCATCATAGTTAGGTTCGAAGGGTGTGGTACACAATATATGGCCATTTCGGATGACTTCTATCTTGGACACGTTAAAGTGTTGGAACTCGAAAGGATTTTGATCGATGGCTCTGTTCAGGGGCGCATTTCTCACTATGCCAATGAGCAAACGTTTGGGTAGCTGTTCTTGGAAAACATGATCTTCGATCTTGGATCGGAATCCAGAGGCAATGGTGAAGGTTTTCACTTCCACTCGTCTTAGAGGACACTTAATTGTCGTTCTGCTCAGAGTTTGACTGATGTCGTTTCCCACTTTAGGTAAAACGTCCACACGGCACAAATAAAGTCTGGCTTCTTCGATGATTGTTTTGTACTCGAAAGCATTAGCCATCAAATGGAACACTGTACTACTGCGATTCAATCTCAGGCGTACATCCACACCATTCAACAAATACTTGTCTTGCAACCACATGTCCAAATGCAAACGATCCATCATTTTTAAACTGCGTCCGTGTTTGATTTTCTTTCGACGGTCGTTAACTCCAACATTGTGAGGATCGTCAGGTTCTGTCAACTCTGTGTCGCTGAAGATATCCAATGTGTCAGGTTTCCATACCACGGAAGCATCCAGATGTGTGTTCTTGGCTTCTTTTCCGTACGTCAAGAGATTTTCCAGGTACGCTAGGTAAGCGTACGTATCCATGCTGCAGACTAGTTCGTTATTAAAGTACAAATCAGCTTCGAGAACAAGGAATGCATACAATTGTTGACGGGAGCTACTCTGCCATATTCTCCTGGATTGGTGTTGTCCACTTTGAGAACTTTGACTTTCATGTACAAGTGACTGTTATTCAGATCGATATAATCGTCGGTTTGTCCTTTGATTTCAAATTCGATTGGGGCTGAGTTAGTTTTAGACGACACACGATGAAATTCTGTCCATTGGGATTCTTGCGTCGTCATCATGGTCGCTGGCATAGCAAACAGATCGAGTTCTGACTTGAAACATTCGCAAGAATCTCAGTGCAAAATATTTTCCTTTTTAAGTTAGTAATCAAAAACGTCAAATTCGCTGCCAGTTGTTCTTATTTTTTTTATTCTTTTTCTGAACGTGTCTATGAGGTCTGAAAAGTTTTCGACGTCTCGTTCTGCCTTGTCCTTGCTGAGAGGAAGAAGTAATGCCTTTGCCAGAAGCGTGAAGCGAATTTATCTTGGCGACCCAAAAGGTTTTTCTTTTCCTGTTTGAATCAACATATTTTTCCTGTTTTTGTCAAGGCTTCTTTAGGGCTTTGTTGTTCAATGAGGACGTTTTGGAGAAATTATTTTCCTTTTGTCAAAACTGCATCTTTTAAGCACGCAATCCTCGAGTCACCATCGGTTTTAAGGTGGATACTACCGCACAAAGCTGATTTTAACATATCTCCTAAACCATATCCTGGTTGACGAGATACATCTGTTTTTACAATTTCCTAGAGAATCGTTTTCGAAAATGTAGTTTCACTGTGACTTTTCCTTTCGAGAATACAATATTTTGTCCAAGATCTCCTTTTAAACTAATATTGACACTGTCAAAATAAAATTTACTAACAGGAAGATAATGAGGGTGTACACATTATCGGTGAACGTAATAAGTGTTTCCTTCTTCATCGTAAGCAGCTATGGCAGAATCCACTTTGAAAGGAATGACTCTCAGCACCGGAGCAGCTGTGTTTATTACGACTTTATACTCGACGACATCAGAATACACACACATCAATTTCAGTCTTTTGTTCAGTTCGATAGGGAATCGAAAATAGTTGTAGAATCGATCGTTGTTGTGAATGTCTTTTGAATGCGGTGTTATGTTTTTGTTTCCACCCAGAATAGCTAACAAACTGGGAGAAAATCTGATAGACAGCGTTTTGCCGGCGGAAAAATACATTTTGAGACGGTGAGCAAGTTTTCTCCAGTGCTTTGAAAAAATGATCGTTGAAAATAGCTGAAATCGTCTCGACGAGATGTTGAGCATTAAAATAAAACCCTGCAGGAATTCTCGTGGAATAGATATTCAGTTGAGGATTCGCTGGTGATGGTGTTTTGGATTCGTAAATGGGAGGATAATTTTGTCCAAGTGTTCTTGAACTTGTTCGTTGCTCGTTGAATATTTCGACGAGGAAAGTGGTTTGATCTCCAACCGTTTTCTTGACTTGAGTGGGATGAATGATTTCTACCAAAGCTACTTCCTAATGAGCTTCCTGATCCAATTGTATGGACTGAGGTAATCTGGCTGTGAAATAACATAATGTGTTGTTGGGAAACACATCCAGATAACTGTCACTGGGTAATGTTAAATAAAATTGGTTATTCATAGTTCGATGGTTCTGGTCTCCGAAGTGTCACTAGTTATGAAAGGAGAATGATTTTCCAAGGGTTCCAGAAGAGGACTGCTACTGTGATTGGAAGAGCTGTTGTTTTGACTGTCGTTGGCGAAACTGCCCTTGTTGTTGTTACTGTCGGTATATTTGAACGAAGGACTAGAAAGATAACCAATGCAATTGCATAGCAAAATATCTCCTTGTTACAAACTCAAATTTCCAATGACTGCTCCAATGCCACAATACACGACAAAAATTTGGCAAAAAAAGACGATTTGGGTTTTAGGGAAACATTCTCCACACCACACCCACAGTGGTTATTGTTGTTGCTGTTTTTGTAGTTCTTGAAGAGAGGAACTCTGAGAAGGAGAGGTAGCTGCTGTGTTTAACGGCATGGTGGTTATTTCTTTTTGGTGTCGGTGACTTGTGAAGCGGCAATCCAAGAATCGTAACTGGGAGGATATCCTTTCAAGTGAACTTTCACTTCTTGGAGTTGATGTTTTCCCACTTTACGCGTTGTTCAGACGAGAATGCTTTCAATATCGTACACGTCGTCTTCTTTCTTAGTCACTCGTTGTAACTGAGGCAAGTTAAAAGTTCCGTTTAATACTTCTCTATTCATATCTTCCAATGGTTTTGTTTTACCAATGCGAACAAAATCTCCTGTGTTTAAAATTGTTTTGTCTTCTGGGATGATGCCTCAGACGTTTAAAACAATCGCATTGCTTACACACACTATATACACAAACATACTTATATACTGTCACACAAGAGAGGTAATTATAATGGAGGGAATAGGTTTTTGCTTCATTTGGCAATCATTTGAGTAGTATCTCTTTTCCAAGAGATCTAAGAAGTTGTGGAAAGGGTTGTGTATGTCTGTGTCGTTGACAAAATACTTAAGCTTATAACATAAGCATGTTCGTAGGTGTAGTATGTGTAAGCACGACTATCTTTCGCATTTTTACATATAGGTAGAGAATTCTTTTTTTAACAAGTACAAACACTTCATGTACGATCCATAACTTCTCCATCTTATTTAATGTATTTTTATTTTCTCTCTGTCAAACTTTGGTTTAGCACAACAACAAATTTTTATCCAATGCAACATCACCACCCTAAAATTGAAAATCAAAATTGAAAATGAAAATTGAAAAAATAAAAAAAATGGGAAAATGAAAATTAAAAATGGCAAGGTGAAAATTAAAATTTAAAATAAAAATATGACAAAAATGAAAACTGAGTAAGTGAAATTTGAAAAACTTGAAAATGAAAATTGAAAATGGTCAACTGAAAGGGACATTTTGAATAACAAATATTTCGAAATGAAAAATGAAAAAAAAAATTGGAAATGAAAATTGATTATGAAAATGAACATTGAAATACAAATATCCGAAAATGAAAATTAAAAATGAAAATTAAAAAAATTACGTTCAAAAAACTAAATATGGAAATAAAAATTAAAAATGATACACTGAAGATGAAAATTTAAATAAAAATTTTACAAGAAAGCGAAAATTATGTAAATGAAATTTGAAAAACAATTTGAAAATGAAAATTAAAAATGATAAATGAAAATGAAAAATTAAAAAAGAAACTGAATGAAAATTAAAAGTAAGAAAAAAACATTTGAAAGCGAAAATTAAAAATGAAAAATTGTAATTGAAAAATGAAAATTAAAATTACAAATATGGAAATTGAAACACCAAATGTGAAAATGAGATTTGAAAGTGAAAGAATAAAATGAAGTTGAAAATGAAAAAATAAAAATAAATTATAAGTGAAAAGATAAACTACAAATCAAAAAAATAAAAATAAAATTGAAAATGAAAATGTAAAAATATGAAATCTGAAAAACCAAATTTGAATTGTAAATTAAAAAGAAAATGAAGCTGAAAATGAAAAAAATTAATATTAAAATTACAAATTACAATTAAAAAAATTGAATAATTAAAAATGAAAATTTAAGAAATGAAATTTGAAAAGCTAAATTTCGAATGAAAATTGAAAAAATATTCAAAACTGAAATTTGAAAAAGCCAAAATTGAAAATGAAAATTGAAAATAAAATAAATAAAACAAAAAAAATTGAAAATGAAAATTGAAAATGAAAAATTCAAACAAAAATTGAAAAACCCACAATGTTTACTACTAAAACAAGTTTCGTGTTAATGCCTTAAAACAAAATGGTCGACACCTTCTCCGATGGCAAATATACGAAAGCACCTAATTTCTTAACCACTTTCACATTTCTTGTGTGACAGTATTGTTACGGAATTATATATCATTTTTCTTTTAATAATGGTATAGTTTATTAGTTTATGATCTCTGTTCTTAGTCTAACAGCTGTCGTCTTACCGTGAGTACACATACGGTAAATTGGATCAATATTTCACTGAAGCATTAGTCATGTCACGTGGTCCAGCGCGTGATGGTATGAACTTCTGACCTAGATTCTATGATTCATTTCAGAGTCAATACTTTATTTACTGTTAATAACGTCAGGGCACAAGTACCTTGGCGATGTCACGCCTAACCTAGTTTCTGATTGGTTCGGAGAGGGCTGTAAGTTAGAAGGAAATTATTTCGAAATACTCAGTTGTTTATCAAAGACGTAATGGGTTTTATTTCGATTCTGCGTAGTAAGAGACGATATACAGGATTTATAGCAGCATTCTAGCATTCATCATAGCTACACTGGATTGAGAGGTCATAAACGAATTTGGTTCTTTTTGTGTGTGGATATTCTACTTTATTGATATATATCAGTATACAGTACATTCTGTTTCTTAAACCTTAATAATTATACAGCTCCGTGGAATTATCGGACACATTTCAAGAACTTGTGATATTCCATATTCATAAGGACAAGTTGGAATTTATAAAACTTGGATATAACTGATTCTTATTAACACATCAGTACAGCAAAGGTTTCATTCGGAATATTTGGATTAACCTCCGGATCAGTGAACTTTAGAACAATTTAGGAGTTTTAAGGATATTCGATACTGTAAGTTATTTTTAATTCTTTCACTTTGATTGTTTGTTGAAACATTTTAATATTTTAGGAAATTAAAAATTTGTATTTTAAATCTTGAAAGCTTGTTTGAGTCTTTTCTTTTGTTACATTACCCCTAGTCGTAACAGTATATAAGTATATTTATGGGTATTTATGGGTATAGTGTCTGTAAGCACTCCTACCCTTACCTGTGTGTGATAGTGTGTGTGTGTGTGTGTGATTTCATTCCCTTTTTCTTGCATCCTAGCCTCTTGAGTGATTGTATATTTGTGTGTTTGTAAGTATAATGTGTATATATTCATATCCCTTTCGTTGGCTAGTAAATGTGAGGATGTTGGATCGTAGATAACTGGGTGCTGGTCGCTCTAGCATCGTATTGGATAGTAAGTGTTGGGTATCGGTTGCTCCAGCGGCGTAATGATATAGTGTGAGTGTTGGATAATAGATAACTGATTACTTGATGGTAAATAACAGGATGTTGGTCACTCCCAATGGCGTGTTCATGGTATTGTTTGGATTTTGGATAGTCGATCACTGTTTGCTGGATAGTAGACAACTGGGTGACGGCCACTCCAAATGGAGAGTTGATGGTATAGTGTGGGTGCTGGCTTGTAGATAACTGGGATTTGGTGTTTAGGTTAATAAGTGTAGTTGTAACATTACATTACATTCCCGTTAGAGAGCATAGAGAGCCATAATGATAAACATATGAATATTTTTAACATTATATTTCACGTTAGAGGACATAGAGATCCATAATGTTAAACCTATGAACATTTTTAAAATTCCATTTCACGTTAGAGATCATAGATACCCAAAACCAAAAATTAAAGCCTTAATGTTAAATTCAGATCCATAATTTACATATATTACTTACTTACTGAAATTAGAATTTTCGCAGATTAATTTCTGTGGACTAGACCTTTCGCATATCCATTCTTTTTATATTGTTTCTCGACCTACAACGGCTTTGACTAATAGAAGAGTTGCCAATAATCTATTTAATAGATTTTTACCAGTAATACACATTTTATTAGAAGTGATACGCAACATTTTTATTTGTTCAAATTACTTTATCATTAAGAAAACCTTTTGATAGTAGGATATACCTTTATTAGAGCTTGTGGGTAACACCTTTGTACCAATAACAAATTTATTTCATCTTTGTGAGGTTTGGAAATTTACTGTTTACAAAATTGCATCCTCTATGACATATATGTTTTAACCATTGGTATCTGAATACTATAAAAAAAATGCTGATTAGTTTAGAAATGCTCAACTGGTCAGATGACAATCCTGTATATGGACAGTTTCGAGGAGTACGTTCAGACTCTACCTCCTGAACTGCGAGAACACATTTACCACTACTTTGTACAGATTCGAGAGAAACGAAAAGAACAAATTTATCCGAAACGGCATAGAGTTTTTAATCATTGTTATCTGAATGTTATAAAAAGACTGATTACTTTGAAAAAAATGGCCAGGCATTGATCTACTGCGAAGACATGATAAAACTTACCATACCGTGATTTCTGTCATCAGTGTTACACCAAATTTAACTGAAGAAAGTCAAAGTCACTTTTCAACACTTAGTGGATTACCAACTACTTTTAAAAGAATTGATTCCACCAGACGTGAAGATTCTTTTGAATTTTGGATGTCGTGTCGTGTGTGTGTGCTTTCGTTTACCAACAGATTCCTTGTGTCAAATTTATGAACAGTACATGCAAAGACATGACAACCATTGGGACTTAAATGGTTTAAATTTAACAATGTAAGTGTAAGTGGTGGTTCTAAATGTTCTAGACGTCACTTTTGGGGTAGATGGAATGTGAAACAAATCTTCAGAAGCTATCAAACGACTTTCTTTCTTGCATGATCTTGACTCTCGTGGTCTTGTGGCAGATGCAGAGGGTGTTGGTTCAGGTTCACTCATGTCATCTTCAAAATCTCTAGCGTGAACTTATGCCAACACTTCTTTGAGAGTGTTGGATGACACAGAACGTTGTTTTCGCTTGATTTCTGGTTTCTCCTGGGAAATGTGCAATCGTTTCATGACAGTAGATGATTCAAATTTAATTTGACTAGGTTACATCTTTTTCCCTATGTACAGAGCACTTGTCGACCTAATAGAATACACTCATTCAGTTTTCAATATGCGAAGTTAGAAGAGTCACAACATATTTCCCTTCTGGTCATAGATTTACAGAAAGTCATTCGTAAGTATATTTCCAACAAGACTTCTGATTACTCCTCTCGATATAAAAGTCAAGATACCTGCTATATCTATCAGGGAAAAGGACATTGGGCCCCAGAATGTCTACATCTTCAAAGACAAGGAAAGACAGGAGAAAAGAGAGACAAAAGTAAAGATACCTGTTATCAATACCAGAAAAAAGGACATTAGTATTCAGAGTGTCCCAATAAAAACGAAAAGAAGGAGAAGGAAAATTCAGAAGTTGAACAAGAAGAAGAACCCATTCCAGTAAAGAAATTCAAAACAGAATGACAGTAAAAAAAAGTGAACTTTTGTTATGTTTTGTATAATTTCATTGTGATTCCAATTTCACAAGAATATACGAAATAAAACGCAAGTGTTTCTTTGTCATGATTTTTTTTAAGCATGGAAAAGATACTCAAACGCTTTTACGAACATAAAATGGCGTGTTGGATAGTAAGTGTAGGGCGTTGTATAGTAGATGACTGGGTGTTGATCACTCTACCTTTTTCGTTGGTTAGTAAGTGTTGGGGTGTGGGTCACTGCAAAAAGCGTGAACTTTTTAATTCTGCATACACATTTGTTCGCAATTTGCACAAACAAACAAAAAATATTTTAAATTTGTCCGGATTTTTCAGTTTTCGCTAAATTCAATGTAATTTGTTTATTCTTTATTCTTTCTTTTGTAAAAAAAAATGTACATTTGTAAATGTTTCACGTTTAAAGTATTTTTGACAGTTTGTAAAATTTCTTTTCAAAATTTTTACATTTTTGGGGAAAATTGCTTTCTAATTTCCGATAAATTTCGTATTATTTTAGAAATCTTAGTAATAATTTTAGCCTCGACCACATTTTAAATTTTTGTGGATATTTTTTCAGTGTCCGATAAAGTCCGTATGAGTTTCAGAATTTTAGCACTACTTTTTGTCTTGGCCAATTTTTGTTTTTCAGCGTTTGCTAATGTCCGTGACAGTTTTGTAATTTTAGTATTTGTTTCAGTCTTGGCCAATTTCTTTTGATTTTTTTTCCGGATTATTTTCTTTCTCAGCTAAAGTCCAGTACAATTTCGGAATTTTAATACTACTTTTCATCTTGGCCAACTTTGTTTTACATTTTATTTTTGCGGATTATTTTCAGTCTCCACTAATGTCCGGTAAAATTTCAGAACTTTAGTATTACTTTTCGTCTTGTCCAAATTAAAATAAAAACAAAACAACAACAAGAAGGAAGAATCTGGATATTTTTCAGTCTCCACTAATGTACAGTTTCATAAACTGTTTTTTTTTTTTCTACATTTATTCCGGAATATTTTCAGTGTCTGCTAAAGTCCGGTATAATTTTGGATTTTTAGTACTACTTTCTTTTTACATTTTTTCTGGATTATTTTAATTCTCCGCTAAAGTGTGGTACAATTTCGGAATTTTAGTACTATATTTAGTCTAGGTCAAATTTTTAAAATATATTCCGGATAATTTTCAGTCTCCGCTAAAGTCTGTGACGGAATTTTAGTAGTACTCTTAGCCACGTCAATTTTAGTGTTATTATGAATTGGTTACTCTGTTTAAAGCTATATATATATCATCGATACAATATATACAATTTACTGACACCTCGAACATGATCTGAAGTATAGTAATGCTTTATATATAAATCTCGGATATATACATATAGCCTCTGGGCAGCAGGTTACTATACATGGCGTGTTGGATAGTATGTGTACCATTTGAGGTCAACTCAAACAATATAACAATGAGGTCAGTCACTTCTAACAGTGTTACAATGTACCCCCATGTTAAACCTATGGTCAGTTTTAACATAGGATTTCCCTTTTGTCCCACAAGGGGCTCCTAATGTAAACTTATGGGCTAATGTTAATTCCTGTACGTCCCCCAATTGGTTCATACAACTACTATCAGACTTTACAATTCCTCTCATGGTTATCTCGGTATTGACGGAAGGATGTAATCCCGAATCATTGGATTTCTGCAAAGTGTTGCTGTATCCAACGATACTACCCATTTTCATAACCACGCCACTTGATAAAAAGAAAAAAAAAAAAAAAAAAAAAATACACCATCATCACCAATTTCACTTTTGAATCGGTTATGTATTCCTGGAATTTTACCATGATGTTTTCATCAGTGTCATAACATAGCTGTTCTAAAATTAGTAGCTCCATTAACATTTTAACCGTATCTGATAATATCGCAACAGGCTAAATAATACAAGTTTTGTTTTGAACATGTGCACCCAATACGCAGATTATATATGATCTGATACTTTGATTTAACCTTGAATGCCTTCATCTGTCATAGCATTACTATCATCTGTCATAGCATTACTATCTTGAAGAAAATAGTATGTCAGTCCTGTAGGTTCGATGTAAACATTGTCACTCCGCAACAAGACTTGTCCCAAATGGACGACGGCGGAACAGTCTGAGGAGAAGTCACACGGGAGCTGAACAGCAGGGTGCTCCGTAGGTGCAACTTTTTTTGTCTACCGTAGAATTCTTTTCATCAGCTGACAATACTCTCCAGTACTCAGAAGTACCAGATCCATAGTATATTTACGTTTGTAAACAGCAGATGCAGGCTCCCCGAAACGTTGGTGTGCAGTTTTATTTTCTTCTGGCCCATTATCGATCAAGTATTTATGTTTTTCCTCTTGATGTATCTCCAGTCATGATATGGTGGAATTCTGAAATTGTTGCAGATTAAATTAAATTGTTTCAAATCTGCGTTGTTGTTATTTGATTTGAATGTATCGCCATCTGGTAAAGGTATTTTTCATTTAGACACCAGTTGTTGCATCTGATAGAAACATGAAATCTGTATACTGCTTCACTAAGTCTGATATGTTTTAGTCTATCGAATGCTTTAAAGAAATTTGACACCCAGATGTTGCCATCCACACTGCCAAGTTTACTTGATTCTGCCGAAATGTCATGTCACACTGTGATCTATATCTATTTATAGATTCATCACTGTCAACGTTTAAAGTGAAGCTATTAAAAAAAATATGCAGTGGCTTGTATGTGAAGTAAATTTTTATCTCGTTAAATATTTGTGAAATATCCAGCATCACTGGAGCGTTAAACTGAGTTGTAGGAACAGGATACGGCGCTGTACAAGTTATTTGTTTTGAAAAAAAAAATATGTAGTCCATTTATCTACTAAAATGATTTGCTAACTAAAAAATCAGTACGAGATTAACTTTTCTTGATCCAATATTTACTGCTTTTCCACACTCACTTGTAATTCTCTACAGATTTTCCCTCAATGTAATACCAGATTAATCTCGTTTGTTTTTAGGCAATCTCTTCATTGCTGTATTTGGTTTTTCCTTGTTCAATTTCTTCCACCAGTTTCTCTCTCTGACATTTGTAACATTTTACAGCGGTTGTTCAATCTGTTATTCTTTCGTCGTTGGCATAGCTGTCCTTGGAGCAGAGGTCTGTCGAAGTGAAAACAACGAGGGGCTCTGAAGTGCAACAAAATTGTGTGGCTTATTTCAATAGCTCAATTTCGATTACTGCTGTATGTCTATGAAAACTTTATCTTTAAGGTCTGTATATCCGCACACCATGAAAGGTGTAATAGTTCTTACCTCACCAAGATGTCATATAAATTCTTCTTAAATTACCTGATTTTAATTAATTTTGTGGCAATTCTTTACGATTGAAAGATTTATCGATAGTTTACAATTGAACATGGTAAATAAAATTGTCCAGGAAAAATGCATAATGCGAGTAGTTGTGTGAGCCTATACCATAACTTCTTTGAATGAAATTTAAAATCACTTTAAATGTCCTGATGATTGTATCAACGTCTATGTGATTTTCATTGCTTTTACCCAGTTCAGAATCTCGTGGACCAGCTTGCGGTCTTTAATGTTGTGTTTGGTTTTTCAGCTTGTTTGTGAGGTAGTTTGAATCAGCTTCATATTCTCGAATGTTTTCGCTTTTCATTTCTTCTGTGACGTCATTTTTGTACCGTGTTAAGACATTGCCTACATTGTAGTCACCTTATCACGTTTTTCACATGTACCATTTTACTGTCTACCTGTGATGGTTTTGGATGTAGTATCTTCCCCCCCCCCCCCCCCCCCCCCCGTGTAATGATCAGTACGAATTCTCATGACGTGCATGTTTTAACTCCTTCATTTTCTAATGCACTATTTATATTCCATAAATTTGTCATTTTTTGGGAAAAAATCAAAGGTTTCATACTCTTTTATATTGCTATGTATTGTGATACTACGATTTAATTTTAACTGACTACTGTTTTCTGCTGGCTCACAACTGTTAAACGAGTCATCGTATCCTCTCCATTGCACTAGTTCGTACTTTTTGCCGTTCATTCTCATGGTTTTCAAGATATTTTCAACATCGTTCAGGTCATCCTGTTTGTCAAAAGGAGATAACTCTTGCTCGTAAAACATGCCCTCTATCTCCTCTCCATTTAAAATTTTTCAGTTTGTAAACAACTGGATAATATATCATTCTTTGCCTGACTTTGAATAGTTCTTCCGTAAAGTCACGAAGGCAGCCATTTTGCAAATATTGCTTTGTTATTTAAGATTCTAACTATTTCACCAATTCTGAAAGTTAGAGTTCCAAATGTATCAGTTGTCAAATAATCGAATAGACTTATCCATAATTTTGATCTATTTTTCTTCCTTGCTCACCTCGACTTGTGTCATATCTGTTGATATGTGAAGAGTATTATTTTAGCCAGGAATATGCATTGCCAAAACAACCAACACATTTTCTGGCTTCGTTTGGTGTTAAACACTTCCGCATTCAAGTTTTTTATAGTGTTTTATTGAACCTGCCTACTACACGTTTGTTTTTTTTTTTTGTTGTTTTTTTGTCTCAGTAAGTTGAAAAGTACACATTGTTTTCCTTGTCCAACAGATCCATGACTTTCGTATTGTAGAACTCGTTCCCCTCATGGAACCGAATCTTTTCAGGTTTTCTATGAAAGCGTCCTATATGTTATCTCCCATTTTTGTTTTTACACTCTCAACTCATGCATATTTTGAAAAGACATCTATCACTGTCAAGATGTATTTGTAACCATCGATGTATTTTGCATAATCTTGCATGTCAATAGTGTCTGCTAACCACTGGTTATCCACGTAGGGAAATCTTTTCTTGATTGCTTGTGTAATGCGTAGGTAGATTGTTTAGTTAACAATTCTTTTAATTAAGCATATTTTCTTTTCTTCTAGCTCCGTTTAATTTTTTCCTACAACTGATTGATATTTGTGTAAACAACTGTACTTTCAGGATTGTAGTAAAGATGCCATAAGTTCCGTTCTTTCTCAACCATTTAAAACGGTATAAAAAATTCAGAAAATATTTAACGCCTGACAAATTTTCTGTAGGTATTATGAACAAGCCAACAAAACAAGAATGTACAACTTGAACTTTTATTTTCAGCAATTTGCAACATTTTTTCAATCTTTTCAAACGCATGAAGCTTTTAAGACTGATGTCAAATTTTGTCATTCCTATGGTTGATTAAAATACAGTTACTTCATACACATGTGATGTTATAATGTTTTCCATAAAATTCTATCTCTGCTTTTTTCAAATCCCTGTAGATTGATCTCATAATGTTTACTAGATCTGCAAGTTGTACTGTAAATTTAGCAGTATTCAAATCTCTATATGTATCGGTATGAAATGTTATTTATTCCTTCCTGTCTTGCTATCAGAGTCGATGCTGTTTATCTCGATACTATAAATCCAATCAGTAAAATCTGCATCTTTTTTTCTGAAACGTTGCGGAATATATTTTCTTAT
The DNA here is from genome assembly GCA_029931535.1 of Margaritifera margaritifera. NCBI lineage: Eukaryota > Metazoa > Mollusca > Bivalvia > Unionida > Margaritiferidae > Margaritifera > Margaritifera margaritifera. The sequence goes on along the minus strand of JAQPZY010001572.1, from coordinate 1,857,893 downwards.
GTCCAAAATCGACAAATCAAAAGTTGCATTGTCTTGAATAAATATTTAAATGTAACACAACTAGCTTTGACCACACTTTCTGTCTCATTGAAACTTGTAAACAAATAAATGTTCTCTTCTTCTTTTATGGTAATTTCATGAACTATCACCTCTGAAAACTGTTAAGTTTATCACAATGTAGTTTTGTACCAATATTTATGTTGTGCAAGAAATTTCAAATTATTTAGTGTCGCGATTTTGCAGTACCACAGACGTATTTCAGTGGTTAGCATGCCAGACTCGCGACCAAAAGGGTGCGGGTTTGAATCCTACCATTGGATAAGCCATCTACTATCATTAGGCATGGCACTTTACTCCAATTGCATCAACACTAAAATAGCCTACTTGTGCTGCTCTGCCGCAAAACACCACACAAAAACAAAATCATAATTGTACCATTTATTTCGGTAGCAAGGTTTAAATAGCAGTGTTTTGGGGAATATTTTTATTTCTTTTCGAAATTAGTGTTTTCGACAGTCGATTGCATTCTTTTTTTCTTTTTCTTTCGGGAATCGAGTTTATTATTTTCTTTAATGATTGGTCTAGGAATCTATTGAAGAGAGTTGCTGAATATTTATTGCAGTAGTAAGGTTTCAATATCAATATTAGTAGTCTAGTGGATGTTCTCATATTCCAATACACACACAGTGTGTGTATGTGTGTTTGTGAATGTGTGGTGACAGTGCAAGCATGTCGAAATTTTTAAGTAATTCATTGTTTTTCATTTTTCATTGTTTGCAACAATCTTCCCATTTTGTCATCTTAATTGTTTATTTTCTGTTGACCAATATGTCACTCTGAAAATAAATCCGCCCCCCCCCCACACCTGTAGTTGTTTTTCAGCTCTTTTGAGACGTAATTGCAATGAACTTAATAGTTTTTTTTATTTTAATGTTATCTCTTTTAGCTCCCGTAATGTCATTCAATTACTCCTTATCACGCTTTACATGTGTCCCAATTTTTTTGATTTTTGGATGTACTTTGTTTTCTCTGGTATTTCAAATAGCAGGCATGCATTCATTCCTTCACTTTCTATTGAAACGTTTTTTTCACATCAGCCACAAATCTTGAAACTAATTATCTTTCAACTTCCAAAAAGTTTCCATACTCTTGATACTTATATTTCTGTAGTTGTTTTTCAGTCATTTCCTATGGATAAGTGTACAATTGACTCCACTTGAAGCAAGCAAGGAAGAAAACAGATGAAATGTCAATCGCTTCAGTGACCTGACAACTGATACATTTGGAACACCTATATTTAAAATAGGCGAAACAGAATTTTCAAATACAACACACTCCTTGCAATGCAAACGGATATCTTCTTAATAACACTGAGTAAATATTTCTAATCAGGCAAGTAATTTTAGGTTTGGTTTGGTTTTGTGGGTTTAACGCCATTTTTCAGCACATGATACATGGCGGCCGGTATATTTTGGCGGAGGAAGAACCCGGGAAGAACCACCGACCCATGGGAAGCTACTGGCAAGCTTTTTCACATACCCACTTGGGTCGAGCCGAGACTTGAACTCACGGGGAAAGAGGTGAGATGTGTGGGTGATCTATAAAGGCGAACGCCTTAAACCACTCGGCCACCTGGGGCCCCAAGTAATTTTAGGTGATCCAGTCCTTTACACACTGGAAGACTTAAAGAGTGAGGCTATAGAAGGCATATTTTATCAAGAGTTATCTGTAAACGAAAACAAGATGACAATGTTGAACAGACCAAAATAATGATAAACAAAAGGTATGTTCATGAGAAATGCATCTCCCCTCCAGAGATGATGTGTCATGTCTATTGACATGTGATGGGTGTTATTGTATCCTTCAATTAGATTTGGTACATAACACATTTTCTGGTTTATTGCTAGTGAAATACTTCCACATTATAATCGTTAAGGCTTTGTTTGACCTGTCCATTACAGGTAATTCTCTTGTTTCAATTTGCTGACAAATATTGTAGATTTTCCTTTTTCAACAAACACTTAAAATTTTTCTGCAAACTGCTTTTTCTTCATCAAAGTGTATCTCTTCAGTTTTAAGATTTCTGAAAGCATAATGTTGTTATGTTTGTATGTTTGCTTGTCAACAATGTCTATCAGTCACTCGTCATCCACGTGATCAACATCATCCATTGGACGAACACATACCATCTTATATGGAAATCGTTTAATTACTTGCTCGTGAAACCAGCAAGTATATTGTTCGTTTAATCATTCTTTCAATTTAGTGTATTTTATTTTCTTTTTGTCCTATCTAATATATTCCCATAACTGATTGATATTTGTGCAAGGAACTGAACTTTCAGGACTGTAATACAGATTTCTTAAATGCTGTTTTTGTCGGCCATTTAAAATGGTATAAAACATTGAGAATAATTTATGCTGAATAAACTGTCTTTAGGGGTTATCAGCATGCCAATAGAACACCCCTCCGTAACATGTACTTTTATTTTCAGCAATTTGCAATGTTTCATCAATCATTTTAAACGTATTATTCATTGCAGATTTATGTAAAATTTTGGATCAGCATCTAATAAAATTCTAGCTGCACGCTTACGAGATTTGATTATATAATTAATATTAGTTTTTTGCATGAACCTCGTACTGCGCAACAGTAGTTCATAGTTCATAATACTAAGTCGAAACCAATAATTTTCTTGCACAAGTTGGTGGATATGTTTTTGGTCTTTGCAGTAATGTTAGTTTGGAAGCTAGAATGTTAAAGACATGATCAGTATGATGATTCCAAGTTAGTACTTCAGCACTATTATTGGAACATATACTCCTATCTCTTATGGCATTCTACATTAGATATGTATTCATCTTTTACAGACAACTGTGTGGTCTTTGTGTTATTTATATACATTCCATTGTCTTGACACAATTTACTGATATGATTGAGATCATGCTGCAGCTGTTCTTGGATTGTGTTGCTGTCATGACCTGATGTGTGGAATGTTGCATCTTCTGTGTGTGTGTGTGTGTGTGTGTGTGTGTGTATATATATATATATATATATATATATATATATATATATATATATATATATATATATATAGTAACTACTAGGGGTTATGTAACAAAAGAAAAGACTAGAACAAGCTTTCAAGATTTAAAATATAAATCTTTAATTTCCTAAAATATTAAAATATTTCAACAAACAATTAAAGTGAAAGAATTAAAAATAACTTACAGTAAAAAATATCCTTAAAAGTCCTAAATTGTTTTAAAGTTCACTGTTCCGGAAGTTAATCCAAATATTTCGAATGTAGTATTCCGAATGAAATAGCCTTCACTGTGCTAATATGTTGATAAGATTAAGTTATATTCAAATAATCCTTGTGAATTTGGAATCTCACAAGTTTTAGAAATGTTTCTGATAATTCCACGGAGCTGTATAATAATTCAGATTAAAGACAGTACTGAATCCTAAATGTACTCTATTAATAATAAAAAAAATCTCCAAATAAGAATATCCCACACACAAACTGAACACATTTTGTTATATCCTCTCTATTCAAATGTAACTATGAAGAATGTTTAAACACAGAATTATTTCCTATATATATAGCCTTAATGCGCAGAATCGAAACAAAACCCATACTATGTCTTCAATAAACAACTGGGTATTTCGAAATAATTTCCTTCTAGTAAACACGATTCATTCTTCGGATGTGACCTTAAACTATAATTCCTAGTCAATAAAATATTTACTCCTAAAAGTACGAGAACTAGGTCGAAAGTTCATTCTCCCGCGCGCGGAAAATACGTCACATGACTAAAGCTACAAGCAACTAGGTGAAATATCGATCGAGCCTACCGTATATACTCATAAGACGATGGCTGTTTAGACTAAGAACAGAGATTATTACCTAATAAACTATACAATTATTAAAAGGAAAAATATATATAATTCCGTAACAATATACATATATATATATATATATATATATATATATATATATATATATATATATATATATATATATATATATGTATTAGTGTCCTCCGTAAATAATGTCAGGTCATTAATATACAAGGGAAATAAGATAGGTCCTTGGATTGGGTCCTGAGGCACACCATATCGTACTGAATCAGAACTTGATCAAGTGCTGTTGAGTTGCACTTGCTGGGTTCTGTCAATAACACTGTATTCGGGACAGTTTTTTTTTTCTCTCACTGAAACTGTAATAATGGAGCTTTTCATTAAGTATGTTATGATCATAAAAGTCAAATGCATTCTTAGATCTAACATGATTGATTTTATTATCATTTTCCCCGTAGCAATGTCTTCAAGCCATTTATCAATCATCTTTGTAAGTGCAGTCAGTGGCGTAGCGAGGCAAAGTGCCGCCCAGGGCCAACTACCAAAATTACGCCCCCACTCCATTCGTATTATTTATGATATATACGGTACTCTTACCAAATTGCTGCCCCCTAGAAAGTGCGGCCCGGGGCCACCGCCCCTCCCCCCCCCCCCCCGCTACGCCACTGAGTGCAGTTTGATTAAACGCTTCACTAGTGTAGATACAGAAGGAGTTTGTAAGAAAGCACTCATTTCTTTTCCTGCATGTTTCTCTATAATTGGGAAATGGTGGGCAAGACTGAAATGGGTCTGCAGTTTGTTGGAAGATTTTTCTTAGTGGCTGTATTCAATAGTGTTATTATTGCCCTCTTTATGCCATAAGAGGATTTATTACATTCGAGTTTATAATGTGTGCTTTTGACTTGTGTATTACATTAGCGCTTAGTCTTAAACATTGAAGGCCTATACCATCTAAAGCATTGCAGGGTATCTTTTTTCCATGATATTGTTTTTCACTTGTGTGTTATTTGTAAAGTAACTAGCATTGACCACACTTTTATCTCACGCAAACTTGTAAACAAGTACACATTATCTCTGGATACTGAACTTGTTGCTTTCATGTTAAACTCTTTAAATATTTATATCATCTCTAAAAACTTAAATTCAATAAAACATGGCTTTGTGCCATGGTTAATGCCAAGTCAAAAAATATCAGATTAGTATTCATAGTATGACTGGTCTGTGATTTTCAAATTTGATTTTTAATGGCAATACACACAAAATTAGTGGTCCAGTAATTTTTGATGATTTTCAAAACACCCCAAAATCCAGTATTTTAGTGACATGAAATTTTAGTGCATTACTGATGGGCAAAAATATAAATGCGATATTAGCAAATTGAATACAAAGTGAATTGCTGCAACATTTAGGGATGTTAAAATAAAATAAAATAAAATGATATAAATCATAACATTTCTTTAAAGTAACATCCACGAGTAAATCTGTTCACTTGTTGGTTGCACATTCTTAGCATAACATAACGTTTATGAAATGGTGGCAAATAATATCTATTCCCGATTACAACATCTCAGAACTGTTGTTTGTGCAATCTTTAGTCATTCTGATATACATTTATTTTCATCAAATAATTAAGCGCTAAATTCTCTACAATTTTATGATCAGTAAAATGTTATGATTTACAGTATATAAACTGGTAGAGATTGCTGTACTGTAACTATGTACAGATACAACTCTAATTTACAGGATATAAGTTGTCAGAACTTGATGTTTGTTAGCTGAATTTGTCACGAGGGAGGCTGATGGGCTGTAAAGGAGTAAACAGTGAAAAATTACTCTATTTGCTCTGTCACTCAATTAATCTTATACAGCAGCAGTCTGGGTCAATGTTTGTGCAGCAACAATTGGACTCGGAGAAAATATACCTTGGTTCTGGTTTGCTAAGGACCGAAGGTAAAAGGAGGTCATGAGCGATCGCCAAAACGCAGCCTTCATAATATCCTCCAAAGATGAGTGATTGATATAGGCCCAGGAAGTAGCGATAGCCTTACTTCGTGGACTTTTATCCTCATTAATGACATGTATCGATAAGCTCTCTTAACGGTGAGCGAAATCCATTTAGAGATGGCGGATGCTGAAATATACCATGAGCCAACTATAAGGAGAACATACACAACAAAAAAAAAACAACAACAAAAATTCCTACCCTTCCTTTTTTCTATAGAAACTGCTAACAAGAACCCAAGTGCACTAACTGGATGAAATGAGTTTATCTTGATCGTCTCCAGCAGAGATGCGACAGATTGGGGATTTTGATCGGGGATGGAAATACTGATGGCAGCTGGTTTTTCTGCAAGGAAACCTGGCTGACACAACAAGGAAACAGAATCATAATTCCCACTGAGCCGTGAACATCCATCCTGTATTGATAAAGCATGCAGTTCGCTTCTTCTCCACACTGATGCTACAGCTAGAAGAAAGATGGTTTTAAGCGCAAGATTTTAAAATGAAGCCTCACTCAAAGGTTCATATGTTTCTTGTTTTGGTCAAAGCCCACGATTTAATACAAATTAATAATAATGAGGACTTTGTATACCGCCTAATCTTTAGAAGCTCTAAGCGCTTTACAACATTATATAACACCTAAACAAACATATATAATGATATGATTACGAAAAGAAAGAAAAAAACAAACACCATGAAATTAGAAAACAAAAACATGCTGAAAATAGTTAAGGTAAGAAAACATTAAGTCTTTAGGTCTATTCTTGCAGTCGAAAAAGGTGAGTTTTAAGAGCACTCTTGAATGAGATCACTGTGTCTTTGTGTCTAAGTTCAGTTGGCAATTCGTTCCACGTTGCTGGGCCCTGGTATGCAAAAGAACGTTGTCCGTATGACTTCATTTTGGTATTGGGAATAATGAGAATACGGGTGTCGGAAGAGGAGCGTAAGTATCTTGCTGGTGTGTACACATGGGAGATGCGAGATAGGTATGTTGGACTGGTGCCAGTCAGTGAAACGTAGCACAGAGAACAAATTTGTGTTGGATTCTGGATCGAATGGGTAGCCAGTGTAGGATACAGAGCAGGGGAGAGGTGTGCTCGGTTCGTGGTACTCTAAGAATGATCCGAGCAGCTGTGTTTTGAACTTTTTGAAGTTTCTGGAGTAGATACTGAGATGAACCAGATAGAATTGAGTTACAATAGTCCAGTCTTGAAAGTACTAAGGAACACACAAGTGTTTTAGTGGCATCAACTGAAAGATAACTGCGAATGGAGCTGATCTGTCTCAGCTCAAGGTATGCAGCCTTGCATATGTTCATGACATGTTGGTGCAATGAGAGTGTACTGTCTAGAGTAACACCTAGGTTTCGTACTGACTGTGTGAATTTAATATTGGTGTTGCTGATATTTATTGTTTGAGGTAAAGGATGTGAATGAGAAAGTCTTTGTGTGATAATCAGAATGGCTTCAGTTTTATCATCATTCATCTGCAGCTTGTTACATGTCATCCATGATTTCACATCGGAAATACACCTCTCTACAATTTGGATCATAGCATCAACTTCAGTTGGGTGGCTAGATTTGTATATTTGGGTGTCATCAGCGTACAATTGGTGAGACACTGGCAGAGAGAAGGTCGTTAACTACTTTCAGAAGGGTAGTTTCGGTTCTGTGGTGAGGGCGATATGCAGACTGTACATCGCTATAAAGACTGTTTGAATTCAGATGAGATACAAGTTGGGATAGAACAACTTTTTCTAAGATTTTTGACATGAATGAGAGGTTAGAAACAGGGCGGTAGTTCTTTAAATCGTTATGGTCAAGTGTTGGTTTCTTCAGCAGAGGCTTTACAAATGGCAGTTTTGAACAATGATGGGAATTCCCTGGATGCGAGAGAAGTATTAATAATATCAGTTAGTGAAGGCAATATTGGATCTAAGCATTCAAGCAGCAGTGATGTCGGAATCGGATCAAGTTCACATGACTTTGGGGCACTCTTCATCATGATTGTACGCACTAAATCCATAGAGACCGGTTCAAATGCTGCTAACGGTTGCCGCTGAAATTCTGTATCGCAACTGTATGGTGACGACGACTCAATTGAAATTATGTTGTCAAGCTTATCTCTAATGGTTTGTACTTTGTCACGGAAGAAATTTGCAAACTGGTCCGGAAGGTCGACTGGAGAGAAGGTAGTTGGAAGTGGTGTACATTTGTTCCTTGACATTAGCTTGTTAGTAATCTCGAAGAGCTCTTTGCAGCTGGAACTTTCAGTGATCTTAGTACTGTAGTGGGCTGATTACGCTGCATGGACTATGTTTGTGACATTCTTCTTAGTGGCTTCATAGATTTGCTTATGAATGGCGAGTCTGGTGGAAACCCAAAGCCTCTCAGCCTTACGGCGGTCTCTTTTAGCAGTGCGAAGCTGGTCCCTAACACTGCTATACCACGGAGAACACTGTTTAATTGATTCTCTGCACTTGGTTGCTGGGGCATGTTTGTCAAGCATTGAACGCAGGCAGTTATCAAGTTGTTCTGGTGTAGGAGGTAGCAAAGTTGTTAGGATTGCTTGGATGTCATGCATTAGTTGAGTTCTATTTATCATACGGAGGTTTCTCTTAGTAGCAAATAAAGGTGGAGGGTTTGGGACTGATACGTCAAGATGGCATATAATGCAGAGGTGATCTGATGCAAGTTCGTGGGACACCAGAGAGGACTGTAGAATATTATCGTCAGGTCTATAAAGAATCCAGTCTAAAATGTGACCATGTTTATGGGTGGGTTTGCTAACTGACTGTTTGAGGTTGAAAACGTGAATGGAATCTAGCAGTTTTGATGTGTATGGGTTTCCAGGACAGTCAAAGTGAAAGTTGAAGTCTCCAAGAATAATCAGGTTGCCACCTATCGAATTTCCATACTCTAGGAGATTCGGAAACTGCTCCAAAAAGAGAGATTCAGTCAGCTTGTTTTTTCTACTAGGAGGAGGGCGGTAGAGGCAGAAAAAATGGACTGACCTTTGTTCCAGTGCGAGTGTGGTTTGGACTAGTTCAAACGATGTGTGGTTGAAATTGAATGTTGTAGTGTGATTAAGACGGTTGATCATGGAGTTCTTTGCGATCACAGCAATTCCACCTCCGCGGGAGTGGCGGGGGAACGACTTGATGGAGTAACCGGGGGGTGTTAGATCTGCGCATTTGGGCTCATCGCCTGATGTTTTTAGCCATGTTTCTGTTAGGAAAAAGATGTCAATATTTTGATCGTTGATAAAATTAACTATTTCTGTGCGCTTTTCCGGTGGTCCTACTGATTGGGCATTGAATAATGCGATGCGTAGTGGTATCTCTTGCTTAGTTGACACAAAGGTTGACGATTTAAGAGGAATTTGAATTAGGTTATCTAAATTAACGGCTGAGTTTTCAACTTGGCGTGCCGGAAATGGCGAAAGGGAGATAACTGGAATTCTTCTTCCTGTTCTACGCTGGCCAGCTTTAAAACGTTTCTTTTTTCGCTTCCGTTTACATTTAAGTAATGAAGAATGTAGTCCCAGGTCGTTTAGTCTAGTGCACAATGTAGTGTGGAGAGCCAAGGAGTGGTCGTTTAAACACATGAAAGATTCCATCTTGTCAACAACGAGAGATACACCGGTCTCTGCAGCTTGAAGTACTTAATAAGATCCGCCAAATGAGGATCAGAGTCAATGGACTGATCTTTGGAGAATTTAAGAGTGTTTGAAAGGGCAGCCCTATAACGTTTGATTGTGGAGACCGAACAAGATCGCCTCAAAAAAGAAGAAAAGAAAATCTGCTACTGTAGCAAGAGAGAAGCAGCTAGAATTAACGCGTTTCCTAGAGCACCAACTACAAAAGATTCTCCACTTTTCCTCGAAGGCCTTTGATTTAGAACTTCTCTGGGCTTGAACGATGCAGTCGGCAACATTGCTCGAAAACTTCGCCTGGCATATAGATCGCTTGCAATGAGCCAAGCGTGACGCAGGAGAATCCGAGGATTGCTGTGAAGCAGAGTACCTTTGTGTTGCGAAAACAGGTTCGTCTAATGAGGCAACACTCTGGGTTCGTCGATCAATAGGTCGAGACGTAGCTGAACTAAGACCTTTGAGGTCACAGAGAGTCTATCCGGATAATAAGAGTTGTGGGTGTCCTGACCTTGTGAAGTACCTGTGGAATCAATCTGAAAGGTGGCAAATGTGTAAGCGACCAGTCTATCCCACCTTAGGCTGAAGGTGTCCACTGCCCAAGCTCTTTGACCTGGAACTGGGGAAACGTAAAACGGAAGCTTAGTGTTGTGTTTCATTGCAAAACGAGTCCACTAGAGGTTTCTCCCAGAGACTCTGCAACTGCTTGATGTATAGACCATTCTGTCAGGACTAACTTGCTTGTTCTGGATACATTTTCTACAAGGACATTTTTCTTTCCTGGTATGTGATGAACTCGGAGTGAAATCCTTTCTGACTCTGCCCAGTGTAGGAGGTTCCAGACTTCCATTCATATGAGCACGAGTACCTCTCTGTAGTCAGAGTTACGCCACCACCGATGTGTTGTCTGAGGAGACCATGGCGCAATGCTCCTTGACATGATATATGCACCCTTTTAGGGTGTAGAATACAGTCCAAATTGTTGATTTGTAGGAGGCTCTTTTCCTAGACCCTAGAGAAGTACTCCTTATGGCTCTAAATGAGTCCCCACCAACCCCACCCCACCCCTAATCTGATGCGTTGGTGTGCAGATTCGAGTGGGATTCGGGGGCATGCAGTGGAACTCCCATCAGAATTTTTCTTTATTGTACCACCATTCGAAGTGGTACTGAAAAGTCGACCCAAGAGAAATTCCATCTGACAGCGAATCTTTGTGGTTTCCAGACCGCCAACAGGAGAAACTGAAGGGAACGTAAATGTAGTCTCCCCAGGGGGTACCAGGTCCGCCGCGGTGTTCAAGGTCCCCAGAAGAGTGGGATAAAGGCAAGCTGACAACGAAGTTTTGGCCTATAAAGTCCTCAACAATTCCAGGATTGTGTCTATCCCTTCTAAGGGAACACGAACCCGACCTAGAAAGGTAACGAATTTATTACCGTGTACATGAAATCCTGAGAAGGAATGATATTCGATTTCTCTAGGTTGGGAACAAGTCCTAACCGAGTCACAATGGACCAACAGCGAATCATATAACATAATAGGAACTGTTTGTTGCTGTTGTGCAGCAGCCAGTCGTCGCAGTACTTGATAAGAGGCATCCCCAGATACCTCAAGTGCACAGCCACTACTCCCATCGCTAATGAAGACCCTGGGCGCTGATGCTAGACCGTACGGCGTGGCTCGGAATTGAAATACCTCCTGTCCGATCAAAAAACAGAAGTAGGGATGTGGAAATACGCATCCTGCAGATCCATGGAAGCTGCCCCGTCTCCCGGTCTGATATCGTTTCGAACAGATGCTGCAGTTTCCATCTTCAAACTCTCCTCTAGCAGAATTTATTTAGGATGGAAAGATTTACAATCAACCTCAGTTTCTCGCTTTTCTTGGTACAAGAAATATCTGGGAGTAGAAGGCTGGTGACTGGATGTTTTGAACCCTCTCTATTGTGCCCTCCTGAAAAAGGGTGTGCAACTCTGCCTTGAACTCAATTACATTTGATTGATCGAAAAAGATTGGTGCCCTTGAGCGAGAAGGGAGTTGTGTGAATCGCAAACGTAAACCCTCCTTCACTATACAAAGGACCCACCAATCTTCCGTGATGCTTGACCAGGTCTCTGAAAGAAGGCTAATCGACCTACTTGTATTAGATGAAGAGGGACGCACTGCAGGAGGGGGGAGTCGTCCCTAGGAACGACCATGTCTTTTCCACTTCACCACTTGTGATGCTTGGTAGGAAGGGTTTGGAGATCCTAGGAGGGGAGAGTGAACCCTCTCCTCCTGATCATCAACAAATTCCTGAGAATCTACTATGATATACAAGGCATTATTATTACCCTGTTCCAAACCTCATTGTAATACAGGTGTATTAGACCCGGAACAATCACTCTGCATGGAAGGCTGGGAAGTAGGGACATAGATGTTACTCCTCACAGGGAGTGACTTAAATGTCCCTAATTAGTGCCTTTGCTGAAAGAGAACTTTTCGTCCCTCCTAGGCCTCTTAGGATGCTAGCCCTCTCCTTCTGTGATGATCCCTCCCGAGTAACATGTGGTGGTCTTCGAACCTCAACAACCATACTTGCTGGGAAGCCAATCAGAATCATCCATCTCGATACAGAATGATCTCTCACTTGAATGGGGAAACTCCACATCTCAAAAGGGTTGAAAGAAAACATGGGCAAGGAGAGGACATCAGTTCGATCTCCTTTCCTGGTAACATACCTAAATGCAGGCTCTGTCCCTGTAGTTGGGTAATTTGGTAATGTGGAGACAGTGGGGATTCAATTTAATCCCAGACTCCATACCTAGATTTATCAAGTGTTCTCAATGCCCGGTGCGTGGCATCATGACCGATGCCTGGTACCTGGTGACCAGTATCGTGACTGGTGGTCTGTATCCAGTAATTGGTGACAGGTCAATGACTGGCCACTTCAAGTCAATAGCAATCTAGATCTGTATGAAGCACCCTCCTCAGAAAGAGCTAGAACGTTGCCCGACCCTCTTGGGGTCGTGCGAACTACTCATCGCCGCACCTCACCTGGAGAATGGGGTCACAATCAGACTTCATAATAGGGCTTAGTTCTACCCCCTCTGGGGGTAGGACTTTGCTTGTGCCTTGGATGGTGCTGGGCCTCCCTCATATAGTCGGTGGTGGTGCACTTGATCACAGCAAACTTGTAGCCCTTAACAATAGATGTTGCCCTCTTCTTAGACAACGCACAATCTTTATTAGGGAAGACGATGCTCCTCCCTCTTATATTTGGGGGAGTGCAGTCAATCACCTGAGAAGTACCTGTTTCCTCCTCAAGGGTGGTAACAGTATTTCTTTTCTGGAAGATAATGTCTCTCCCTCTTTTATTCGGGGAGATGTAATCGATTCCAGTTATGATATGTACACTCTGAGATCTGATGGATTTAGAGAGAGAGGAAGAATTCACTTCTTTCCTCCTTTTATAAGTACGTTTGCTTTTGGCTAGGTCCCATGTATTGTTGGACCATGACAACAAAATGGACATCAGTCCATTGGTGTTCACTTTGTACACTAAAGATGTGGCGTGAGTGTCCCATGTTGCCTTCTTTTGCCCATACTTACCCATACTTGTGACACCTGAAAAGAAATTTCTAAAACAAGAAATTTTTTGGATGACAGAAACAACTGATGATGTATAATAACAACAAGGGTTGCGTCAGCGTTGTTATCCTTACAACTTATTTGCAAATGAAAAACCTCAGAGTTTATTAGTATTTTTTACTAAACGAGATGTAAAGAGACGAACGATATCTATGAATTATATTAATGTGAGAATCATTAAATAATGAATGGAGGAACATGTAATCTCTACTAAGGTTGCTAGGAGATTAATTAGATGTTAATAATGCACATTACATTTTAGATAACATTAATGAAACTAATATACGAACTGCTGTACAACAGGTAAACACTCAAAGTGAAAACATCTTAATGGATTATTGCGATGATCTGTTAGAAATTGTTTACATATTCCTACAAGTAATTCTTGAACCCACGAGGACTAGTTAGGGTTAGTTGCTCGTCATGCATAAAGCACTGGAAAATTATCACTAGACTGTCAAAATGAACTTTCTGATAATTAAAGACTGTGGGATAATGTTTCGCTAATAAAAAATAATAATATCAGGTCCTGATACAGCATAACCATCACTGTGGTATTTATTCTTTAAGTGCGCATTCTTTTATCTGGAAAAGAATGGGGATGCGCTATTGCCCATGGGCTTATGATGTAGAGGCAGACTGGGTCGAAGCACGTGTTCTAAGAATTCTAGAACAGGAGGATGGTGCATCTGGCACAGACAAGGGTTTTTCCATTGCGGAAAGGGTAAGCTAAACAATAGTTATAGGTTTTTCGTATTACTGATATTAAAAACTGATTTACATCATACAAGTCAGAACTGTCTGTAAATACATACAGATAAAACTGATTTACACTATACAAGCCAGAGATTGCTGTAAATCTGTATTGATAAAACTGCAATTTACAGTATACAAGCCAGAGATTACTGTAAATACATATAGATAACACTGTGATTTACAGTATACAAGTCAGAGCTTGCTGTAAATACGTACAGATAAAACCAATTTACAGCATATAAGTTGTCAGAGCTTGCTGTAAATACATACAGATAAAACTGATTTACAGTATACAAGTCAGAGATTACTGTAAATACGTATAGATAAAACTGCAATTTACAGTATACAAGCCAGAGATTACTGTAAATACATATAGATAAAACTGTGATTTACAGTATACAAGTCAGAGATTGCTGTAAATATGTATAGATAAAACTGCGATTTACAGTATACAAGCCAGAGATTACTGTAAATACGTATAGATAAAACTGCGATTTACAGTATACAAGTTAGAGATTGCTATAAATACGTACAGATAAAACGAATTTACAGCATACAAGTTGTTATAGCTTGCTGAAATACATAGATAAAACTGTGATTTACAGTATTCAAGTTGTCATAACTTGCTGCAAATATGTACAGATAAAACTGCCATTTACAGTAGACAAGTCAGAGTTCGACATTCAGATAAAACTGTAAACCCCTCGCCCAGCAAACCTTTACCAAGGCATGACAGACAGACGAACAAGATAACACTATGTGCCCTACCATGTCATGATGGGGCATACAAATTTTTCATTCCACAAAAGATAAAACAAACAACAAAGACAAATTTTTCTGTGTAATTTCTTTTTTTGTCAGCTTTGAAAAATTTCATTAAACCTACAACTTTGTATGTTCCACATCTTCTTGCATACAATGTTTATCTAAAACTGGTGTTGTACTAAACTACTCATTCAAATGCAAATTTGACAAACAGAAATATTACAAAACATTCACCCTTATGTACAAGATTAATATGTTTGTATATATTTAATTGTTGACACAATATTATACAAACTGCTGCTGATTGCAAGAAAATTGTTTACCATATAAACAAGCAACTTGGACTATGTTGCAACAAAGCAATTTTTGGTGTAAATTTTGAAAACATGGTTAAATTCTTCTTCAAAGTTCTCGTATTTCTCCAGTTTGTATAATGCTTGTATATTTTAAGCTACCTTACAAAATAATGCGTGACTAGTGACATGGTAAGTTCTTAGGACTCTTGTGCAATCATCTACTTTTTTGTGGTGTTCTCTTCAATCCCTGAAAATTCATGTGGCTTGAGCATAGTAGAACATCTTGTCAGTTCTTACAGGGTCAGACAAAACCTTGTGCCCAGGGCTAACAGAATGATGGTTTTTGGCTACTCTATGTTGAAATCAGGTAGTCCTGGGAACTACTCCATTATATCCTTATTTGCTCTACTTTTTTTTGTCTAAACATAACTATAAAAAATAATTCTAAAAGTAGAAAAATTATTTATGACTAATGACAAGAAAAACAGAAAGTCTTACAGCCAACAGTGACGTATAAAGCTTCTTCTTGGGGCTACTGAATTTAATATGGGCAACCAGGTTATTTTTATACAAGTCAATGGACTACTATCTGATTCTGTAATTTATTGGACCCTCTGTCAAACAAGAAAATGTAATTATACATGAAATATGAAGATTAATCTGTAACATAGATGCATCAATCCAAGAGATCCCTGACACAATTCTATCTTACAACCCCATGCTACATTTGTAACTTATTTTAAGTCTTCTTAAAGTTTCATAATCCTAATATCCAAAATTAGAGGTATGAAAAATCAGCAAAATAGAATTTATAATTTTGATTAGATTTGCAGAGGTGCCAACATTGATCCATGTTAAAATGGAGTCCTCATAGGCCAGGGGTGTGGTTGCCACAAAAACCTCCACTAGGGTCCAGAGGCAATGTCCCGGTGGAAGTTCCAAGGAGGCGAAGCCGAAATTGATTTTCTGCCTTTTTTTATGGGGTCAAGACTGCATTTCCTGGCATTTGAACAATAACCTTCCTAAATACATTTCACACAAAAATGTTCACATGAACTTCATGGAAATCTAGTGTGAATTTACAAATAATGTACAACTCCAAAAGTAATTTTATTAAAATAACACAAAGTGGATTGGGCTTGATTCATTCTTCTTTCAAAGTGACCTTGACATCTGACCTCAAAATGGACAGGATTCTTCGTTTCCCCAATTGCAAGTCATCCACAAAGTTTGGTCCAGGTTTGTGATGTAGAACTAATATTATTGGGCAGAAACCATTTTTCTTCTTTCAGCCACACTGACCTTGACCTTTGGACACCAAAACTGATATGGTTCTTCCTTTACACAAAGTGCAAGCTATTCAAAAAGTTTGGTAACTGTACATGGTGGAGAACTTGAGTTATTGTGCAGAAACCATTTTTCTTCTTTCAGTCACAGCAACCTTGACCTTTTGACATTGAAATCCATGGGGTTATTCTTGCTCCATGTGAAAGCCTTTCTTAAAGTTTGGTAACTGTAGATGGTGGACAACTTGAGTTTTTATGCAGAAAGCATTTGTGTACTTTCAGCCAAAGTGACCTTAATATTGAGCCAAAAATCGATATGGTTTTTCGTTATCCAAAGTGCAAGCCATCCACTCATTTTGGAAACTGTAGATGGAGCACATGTCGAGTTATTGTGTGGAATGGTAACCTGGTAAGAGACGGTTGGACAGGCGACATAACATAATATGCAGCATCTTATGGCAGGTGTATACAAATCTTTTTTGATTGATTTTCAGATTCTCGTATTGAGACTGCTAACTTGCAACAATTTCACCATTGTGAAAAATATAAGCTATAAGGTATATACGTCACTGGTTGCCCCAGTCAGTCTACAAACTTGTCACTGCTCCCAAGAAACTGCTAATTAAAAAAACATTCTGATGTCCCCGAAAAAACAGTTCAGCTTCAATGGAGTACTACTCAATCATTGTTTAAAATTATTACTTTATTAGACACACAGTATACATTAACTATCATGATTTATAATTGATTTAAACCAAACAAAATACACCATTACAAAAGTACAGAGACAAACAACAATTGAGATCCTTCCTCAGAATATTTCTCCTCAAACCCGCACAGATTTGAGAGAATACATTCAAAACCAATGACAATTATTTGTTATTTTACCTGAAGCTATGGAGGCCAGTATGGACCAAGGTTTGTTGCCATTATTTTTCTTGACCTTGGAACTTGATTCTTTTACTAAGGTGTGGGGCAAAAATGCATTAGAAAAGAAATATTGCGTGGATCTGAAGTCCCAACTTTGTTTCATAGGTAATACCTCTAGACCTCTGGCTATTGGTGATCACACCTCACAGAAGGCTAAAGTTTTGTAATTTTGATTTCAGCTGCTGTGGAGTGTGGACAGTTTACACTTGTTTTTTGACTCCGTATTTAACTAGCAGTGCATAAAACGGACACAAGTTTGTACATCGGATTGTGTCAAAGACATACACCTGTAAGTATGAACTGCTTATAGTTAATTCAACTAAATCAGTCCCTTAAATAAAACAAGAAAACTTTGAAAAATACAACCATTCTATACTATATAAAGAAACCGAGTGCGACTTGCAATACACACACACCTGCCCACTTTGAATGGCCTCTTGAAGATAATATGTGTGACTAGCGTATTAGAACTGTATGGAATGACAAAACAAATAATACTTTATTTATGCGATAACCAATTTTACTGTGTGCAAAAATCCATCAGGAACAATCACCCGAGACATAGTCCTGTTATGCATGTATCAGCTCGTTGTTTCTGGATACACCTCCAATAGTGCTATCAACTTTATCGCCAAGGTAAGCCGTATAATAGTCTACTGCAAATATCCTTTGAGGTGGTGTGTCCAAGAATGACCAATCTGGCAGTGCAAAACAAACCTAGGTCTTAAATGATTGTTACTAACATGAGGTGGTGTGTCCAAGAATGACCAATCTGGCTGTGCAAAACAAACATAGGTCTTAAATGATTGTTACTAACATATTTTTGGACAAGATAAAGATTGTTGTTATGTTTTTGGACCTCAAAAACTCTAATTTTAACTAGATCAAAGAATTCAACCAAATGGTACGCCTTTCCGAGATGTTAGTTGGAAATTTTGTCTCAAATGAACCTTTGGAAATGTGCAGGAAGTTGCACTTCTGGTTTCTTCATATAATATACACACCCATTTTTTTCTCAGGGGACTGGTTTAGCTGAATCATACATACAATATAGCTGTTAATTCTTAAAAGTGTATATGAATACGGCAACAGCCTATCCACAAGCTCCAGACCTGCCAACCCTAACCTCTGCCGTAAGGCAGTCGATATTTTTCCATAAGTTAAACCAATTTTCAGTAAGATGTAACAAAGTATCATGTACTTCTATTGTCGAATTTTAAAACGTGCATTCTAAAAGTGTGACCTGATGCAATGACGCCAACGTTTATGTTCAAATAAAAAGTTAAGACCGTAGACTTGGACCATAACAATCTCCAGTTCAGCTTCAGAAACTACAGTTTCAAACCATATGTTGATGGCTTCCTGTTAGATCTCTGAACCAGATGTTATCCTTGCTTTTCTCTTTTTCATGTTGTGGCGGCAATCATCTTTCACGCCATGAGCAATACTCAAATTACCACTACAAAATGTCCAATAAACACAACTGCTGGCTTTCCCGCTTTATTTCCCAAGAATCTGAATATCCTTTTTTATACTTCTGTGCTGATTGTTTTAACTATTTAAGAGGCTGATTATCCCTTTTGCGGTCAACATGTTTTCATTTGTTGGAAAACATTTCTAGACAAGCTATAAGCAAAAGCTTGATCGTGGAGGCATTTTGCATAAAAAGAATGGGCAGATTAAAGCGTCCGAGGTACACCTGTAATGTTAGTCTGGTTCCCTGACCAACTCCACTGAATCTAATATGAAAACCTACATCCAGACCAAACCTGGACAAGCTAATATCTATATATTTTTTTGCTATTATTTCGTAAATCCTTAATGGAAGTGTCATATCAGAACGCCTTATGGGTAAATTGTAAGGGTTGACAGGTCTGAAGCTCCTCTAATAAAAAAATTCCCACAAGTTAAAACCATCTTCATACATGAATCTGGCATGTTCATTCTGAAAGTGTACAGATGCTCACTGTATATAATGGTGTGCACAGATACTGTCTTGAAGTAAAAGGATGAAAACCATGGACAACATTTTCTCCCAAAACGGGTGCTTGTATTGTTGGTTTACACTTATATTCACTATTTACAAACTTCAAAATTATGATGGTTGTATCACTGTTCCCTTGAAAAACAGACAAAAACAACTTGCCACATATTATAATATACTATGATAGCAAAATCCTGTAGGCATTGATATTGATGGATTCTGTCACAGTACAAATTGCCCTAAGGAGAAATATTTCGTTCTCATAATCAGCATATTTTTTTCAAGGACAAGATGGTAAATTAAACTGTTGTTTCCCTTCCCTGTCAAAGACTAATCAACCTGACAAAACAGGATCTTGAACTGAACAAAATTACTGGCTTCAAAAGTAGATTTACCAATGACCAGTATCTTGACTGTACATGTTTCCAGAAAAATGAAATGGGCTTAAGACATCAAAATAATGGTCTTGTTTTGATTCTACTCTTACAAGGCTTTCATGTCCAATTCCAGTTGCTATAAGGAATGGTACTAAATGGCAGTAAAACACTCTCTGGTTAAATTGGCAGATAATTGATCTTTAAACTTCTTTTTTTTTGCGTTTTGCATTAAATCTGGTTTCTATGTCAAAATCTCTACATTACTTTATTGTAGGGTGGTATGCACACATTGAGATGCAACTTTCATTCATTATTAATAAAGTGATGTAATAGTTTAGCAAGTAAAAACAGGAACAACTTTAACAATATGCTGGTATCGTAAACAAACCACCCTCTCCATCATTTAAGTGTCACATAAATTCAAGCTGAATCAGCATTTTAAAAATATCCTGCATTAAATCCTGAATTTTACAATTTTGTAACGACTACCTCTTGTACTTCGACTTAAAATAATTACTTATCAATGGCTGTTTAACTGCACATCAGCACATAAAGACTATTTAGTGCCAAGGTAATGGTAGTAACATGCCTTGCCCGGAGACACACAAAGGCAGCCAACCTGGACAGGATTCGAATGTACCATCCACTGACTGTGAGTCAAGCATGCTTACAAATGAGACAGAAAAATAACTGTAGATAAGTCTATGGGGAAGGGAAGCAACAAATAATTTTACTATCATTTCCACCAAGGACTTAAGAAAATCAACAAATTACAAAAAATGTTACGATTTGCATATAAAAATGAACATCAAACAACAGAAAACAATTTGAACATGCTTCCATTCCCATGAAAAAATTAACTGAACTGAATATAACAAATACAATGAAAGACTGTGATATAATGATGTAACATAACTAGTAGTTCTATGCATCTTCACAACCTCTTGGCCATTTTATTACTCCACAATATAACGTGATATTTAATGTGTGCCAAATTAAATGTTTCAAGATTTATCTGAAATTCAAATGCTTCTGAAAATCCATGCTTAATTGAAGCTGTTAAACAATACAATGATGTCAACAAGAAATGATAAATCTTAAAAATATAATTTTCCCCAATTATATCAAAAGAAAAATCCTATGTATCTAAGAACAACCCTATGTAGTTGGCGACAAAATTTAATGACAGACCTTCATGGTTTGCAATCCATGAAAATGATTGACATTCAAAATACAGAGGTGCTTTTTATTTTTATATTCATATTGTAAGTTACTTTTATTAAAAAAAAATTGCAGTTTTTTTATAAGACAGAGACAATATCTGGGTAATCAGTCTCAGTTTGCCACCCTTCCACTTTTTGTTTCTTGTAAATACTTTCAACATTTAGGCTTGCCTGCCACAATATTTCTTAAGACTCTAAATCACCATAGCAACTATTTGTGACTTTTATGCACAAAAAAGTTCCAAAGGTCACTGAGAGTAAGAATCTCCAAAAATAAATAATTTGGGTGATTTCAAGCTGATATTAAACAAAGGTTTTATAAACTAAATAATATTTTTGTACTTTTCATGTAAATTGAAACCATGCCAATACATATTTTGAGCATAACTTTTCCTTGTGAAAATTATACTGGACAATCCACTGAACTCACCAGGTTTTGACCTAAAATAACTTTGGACATGGTTTCATGCTCTTAACAAGAATCAACACAAACATCTTGTTCACACATGCAAACAGGAACAAATATGACCACTTTCTGTCTGCCGTTTTGCTTCATTAGATCACCATAACTATGGCTCCCAAAATATTGACTAAAGTGCACCAAGTTCATATTCAGAGCAAAGCCCTCCCCCCACCCCTAAAAATAAAGGGGCATAACACAAAATTCCTGATCAGATACTTGGTTAGTAAGTATGTAATCCATAATAATTTGAAGCTTCATAATTGTTTTCTTTTGTAAAAGGTTGACAAGCAGAAAACCTAGAAAATGCCACAGGAGCCATGAATCTAATTGAAACATGAGAATGAAATAAATGCTTTTACCCCAATTATAAATGACCTACTGGCCAATGATAATAACTGCCATCACAATCTTGCAGAATGTAATGTATTTACCCCTGTATAACATGCATAAAACGACAATGAGGATAGACCCAGATATGTCGTTACATCATGTACAAGAAGATAAGGGTCAATGCTGTTTGACATGAGCAGTGTTGACCCTGATCTGTTGACACATTATATGATGGAAGATCTTTGTCTATGTGGTCTGTGTTATAGATGAACAGATATAGCAACAGGTAATAACACACATGCATTTTCTCTAAATATTGAATACACATTTCCTATCTGTAAGAATCTTGAATTTGCAGTTTTGAGGTCGGCCGCCAATCAGTTGCCCTTTATTCTTGGTAAGCTGTCAGCAGTTGCCAGGATTGTTTTGATTGCTTGATACTGATGTATGTAGAACCACGTGTTGTCTCTCCCTCCCAGAGGTCAAGACTTCTTGGGAGTAAAAACTCCTGAAAAAGTCATAAAACAATTAGGATGACAAGTTTTTACTCAGCAATACAATATAACAGTTATTTGGACCAAAGATAAATAATTCTCATACTTTCAAATACACTGCGGTATTTCTAGCAAATACAAAAAGAATTGGCCCCTATTGGTTGAATGTGATGAAAATTGCGATCAAAACTGGTGAATGAAACTTTGATACATTGCTCCTTTTATCATTGAAAACGGCAGTTAGTGCTCAGATATTTTAGTCAGCATCATGAAATTTGCTACTTTTAATAAGAAGTCATATATTTTGTTAAATTTTCTTTAACAAAATAATTCTCACTACCCTGTAAATATTCAACGACTTTTTTGATCCATGAAAATGACAGTAATGCCTACTGGTGGCAGCACTTTAAGAAATAAATGTCAATTAAATAAGTTTTGTCAAGTGAAATTTGTGTTTTAGTTCAATCTTTTAATTCGATTTCAGTCACAATGATCACAAATAAGATATGCCCTCTTGTATTAAAACATGAAAAGTATCAATCTACTGTCACAGCTATGTCCGCAAGCATTTATGAGAACCTAATTAAGTGCCGACTGTGTTTTGATCTCCGATTTGTGGAAGTGTTTGTTTCATTGTTACAATCAATTAAAAGCAGACCTACTTTGTATTATCACGTTAATTACATACTTTGTTTCAAAACAAATAAAGGGGGTGGAATTTTAAAAAATTTAAATGGCATGCAAATCCTACCCACATAAGAGCTAGCAGTCACAACAGCGTGTCAGATCAACTCATTTCAATTGACCAATTGAACACTGTTATAAATATTATTATGTATGTAACATTATTAAAGTATCTAACAATATCCTACTAATTAGCAAATGTGATCAGCAATAGCAAGGGAAGCAAGTGAAAGGAGTAGTCGGTGCATGAAAAGCTTTGTTTCACAAATATGGTTCATTATGGTGAAGTAAGTTCCAAAGTTTGTAGTGAACTTAAATTCCCGAATTGGCACTCAGAGGTTTGCTCAAGGATGAGCAGAAATTTCACTGTTACTTGCAATGAAATTGTGGCATCAATATTTTACTAACAAAAGTTTTTTTTAAAAAAAGTTTCTATGTTGACGGCAGTTGTTTCACGAATTAAATGTCCTTAGTTTTTGAGAAAAGGAAATAGTTTTATTGTGAATCAACAATAACACTCAAATATATCTACATTCACATGCAAAAAGCAGGGATGTAATACACAATGTTTTCGCAGGTGCCATGTGAGTATGTTGAAACCTTCTGGAGTAAAGTTTTTTAACGATCTTTCAAAAGTTGATTATCTTGAAAATAAAGGTAATTTACACAGAAAAGCAAACAACATCATTAGAAAAAGCTGTTTATTGACAATTATTCCCAACATGATTATAAAACGAGTATTAAACCATTTAACAGTACTCCCCCACCTCCCTCGTCTTCTTATTGTCGATGTCCAGCCAGGATGGCATTCCCTTCTTAATTTTTCAGAGGTCCCTCGGTAACTCTTGCCCTTGCTTATACTGCAGTCTGTGTTTTTGTACTCCGCCGTGTGCGAGTTATCGAGGTAGAGGTGTACTTAACTTTAAATTACTGCCACATTTTAAAAATATTTTTGAAAATTTGTATGCATGCAGTCATAGCAGAAAGACGATGCAATAAAATTTCAGGTTATGTTCCCAGGTCAAGGTCACAGCAAGGCTGGTGGGGTTGGGAGGGGTTGTGGGTGGGTGAAGTAGAGGTAGTATGGTGAACTCACCCATGGGCTGTAGCACCAGGAATGACAGCAAATCAGAAAGAGAGACAACTCCTTCCACGCGGCTTTCTTGATTCACTACAACCAATCTATGAACCTGGAAGGAAATTAAAAATTTATTGAGAAAAACATGTTTGCAAATACTTCAAGTACAAAAGAGTACAAGTTTGCATCAGTTTCCGAAATTATAAAGGATCTCTGATGTTGACAACTCACACATACATGTGAAATCATAACAATCTATATTACAATAGAATAAAACCCATTGAACATATATTATTGGACAAAATAGGGATTTTGGCTGTTTTAACAAGATGGCAAGTTTGGTTTGGTGTTTTATGGCATAGCAACACGAAAAGCTTATTTAGTGTTGAGGCAATTGGTGTAAAGTGCCTTGCCCTGGGACACTCCATGGTATCCAAACTATGCTGAGCTGATGGTAGGATTTGAATCCACACCCTTTCAGTTGCAAGTCTGGCAAGCTAATGTCTGTGCCAACATGGCGCCTGAGGTGGTCAGTATACACAGTTTTATCAGTATCAGAATCTTCTCGCTGGGACCAAAATCTGTGGCTAATTTGCTGAGGAAGCTGTTTGTGATAGTCAAGACATTTATTCTTTAATTACCATAAGATATTAGCAGTGACATTTCTTCAAACTATTTGTTTATGTTTGTCTGCAAAGATCTGCTTCAAGTGTTCTCTGACCAAAGGCATGGAAGTGGCCCTACAGCAGGTGTCAGGACCATGTATGCCGCTAGGTGTCAGGACCATGTATGTCGCTGACAGCATCAGTCTTATGCATCTTCATAATGGAATTTCTTGGAAATGTAGATCGTACTAGCTGGTGAACTTAGTCTAATCCAAATGATAATTATCTGTACCACTTCAAATGTAATACTAGTTTACTTTATTCTGATAAAATGATTTGATTACAATGATAAAAAGTCAAAGGCCTTGACAAACTGAAATAAGAGAGAGAGAGAGAGAGAGAGAGAGAGAGATGGATGACAGAATATACAAAAAGTACAAAAAGAATGGTCTACCTCTGCTCGGACTATTTTGTCAAGTACTGTCTTCAAGGAGTCTGTGACAATTGCCTTTACAACACCCTCATACCAATTGGCCTGCAAATAGATGCAAACAATCACTGTAATTTTTCTCACTCTGAACAGAATCTTCTAAAGTATAATTTTTTGTTACCAAACTTTTCCCTTCTTAACAATATTTGTATGGAATGGTTTATCTCTACAATGGAACCCTTATATCAGTCCTATTCTTAAACCAGCTTACTGAACACTGTGACCTACTTTTGCAAGCAGTGATTAGTACTTATCAACATAAATGTACTCCAAACTTTCGTGACCATACATGAAATAGTTTTCAGAAAAATGCAGCTAAAAGCAAAACAATGTTGCTTATGCAGAGATGCTGCCAAGATTTCATCTAAAGGGCGGATCTTACCCCTTATCACCAAAGCTAGGTTGGAGTAGAAAAAAATGGGGTGGGGGGAAGTGAGATAGATGAGGAAATCGACATAATTCATTATTTACCCAACACTTAAACAGCCATCTCTCTTTCTTCCTGCTCTGCTCTGTTAAAGCTCTACTGAAATCAAAATCCTCATAACATGCCCCTTCTAGTTTAACAAGCACAAATCTGGTGACCGTTTCTGAGCTTAATATGCTCCATATCTGTGTATGAATAGTGTTCTGTGCTGAGAACCCTCTTTCACAGACTGCCGTCTGAAGGGGCATATGCATAGAAAACTGTTCTTTATAGTTGTTTTGTAAAATTTTCCACAGTTCACAGGTACTGTCTCTGCTCCAAAATGCATGTGATCTGGTGACTAGACATGTGGTGTAAGAGTCAACATCCTAATTCAAACAGCCGATTTCCGATGTAAAAAGGTTGTTTTTTCCCCACAACTTTTGCAAATATTGCACAAAATAATCCCCCCACCTTGGTGTTGTGTTGTAACTATTTGTACTGCAACAGCTAAGATTTTTGAAACTTTCAAATTTTGGTTTCTTCTTTGGTGGTTCATCAAATCCGGCATCTAACATTGTTTTAGAATTATCATCCTCCGTTTGGTGAGAAACTTCCCTTCATTTTCTTCATTTTGCCACTAACTTCTCACATTTGCTCCACCACTGACTTGAAGTTGAAAAAGAATCAGTAATTTTCCATCCAGCCATGCTCGACTATAATCTCCCCTTCTGGAAATGGACCAAAGTTCGTGCATGTGCAAATTAGAGCAAGGGCATCAATTGCTCTTACATGCATCACTGCTTTCCGAGACACCAAATTTGTAAAAAAATATCGTGATTTGTGCACTTGTATACCCTGGCAACATCTCTGCTTATGCCAATGATGGTGACAACAACAATGCTGTTGGGAAAGTGACAGCTATGTCCCTTTTGCAGTGAATGGTGATTGAATGCACACAAGCATAGCCTAATGCATTCATAATATTATAACACCGGCAGGCGAAAGACAGTAATTCTCACAGATTATACACATACTATACTGTCTGAACAACTTGTGAATGGATATCAATTGCCTGTGCTCAGATAATAAGATGAAGTCAGGTACCGATTGTCGCACTAGTTTGACACTGGCTGTATGCCAGGTACAGATTATCGCACTAGTTTGACACTGGCTATATGCCAGGTACCGATTGTCGCACTAGTTTGACACTGGCTATATGCTTTCAAGGCAAGTTAATTAAGATTGAATCGAGTTAATTCTATTGTTGCAGATCATGTTACCAAAACACTGACACCATGTTGCCAAAACACTGACAACATGTTGCCAAAACACTGACAACTGGCTCAGTTTTAAAGTACCCCTACAGTAGCTCTGTGTGACGATGTCTAGCATAGCTTCTAACTGCCCCCTCCAATAATAACCAGCACTGCAAAGTCCAGTTTCTTGAATTTTATATTTGTCCATAGTTCACCAAACCTCCAAACTATCAGGCTTGACTCACAACAATAGTTTCACAAAACTACTCAGAGTTTGGGCCTTAAGCCAACATCAATTGTTCTGTGATAAGATCTGATCAGCCTAATTTATGGATAGAACACTGGAAAATTACATCATTATAGAAAAACACCCCTGCCCCAAAAATCGAAACCTCAAATCATACTGCATATTTTCCAAGAAATTTCAGAAGAAAATATGGTGAAAACATAAAGGCAAACAACTCCATTGTGAGCCATATACACCAGTTTGCAACATATATTTCTGCCTCTAATTCTCTTGATCTAACTTTGTATCTTTTGGAGTTTTTGAAATGTTCAACTTCATAAAGAAAGTATAACTAACCAAAACAAGTATTCATTTGCTGAAAATCACCAAAGTTGTAAATATACTGGCTACACTTTTGAATAAAATATAATCAAATCTGGTCGATTTTAAAGTAAAATCCAGATCTTAATTTCATGGCAAGTAAAGAACTCACATGCTGCACTGGACTGGAGTTATTTCCCTTGATTCAGAATTTAGCATGTGTGTTAAGATTCATAAAATAACAAATTATGATTTAAAATAAGATCTGCAATGGATATTAAAACAATTGCTTGAAACCCGATAAAATTAATCCAATTTTAAGACTGTTGCCATGGTTACCTGACATCTGTGCTGCAGGGCCTGCATGAGAGTGACGTCCAAGTCATTGTAAGTTTTCTCAGCTGCCAGATTCTGAAATTTAAAAAGTTTTGATTATACACTCTAGTAAAAAATGGACACAATGAATTTACAGTTACTATATATACTCGTTTAGAAGTTGAATCTAACTGGAAACAACATAGACCCTGATTTGCCATCGCATAATGCAAACAACATAGACTCTGATTTGCCATCGCATAATGCAAACAACATAGACTCTGATTTGCCATTGCATAATGCAAACAACACAGACCCTGATTTGCCATCGCATAATGCAAACAACATAGACCCTGATTTGCCATCGCATAATGCAAACAACATAGACCCTGATTTGCCATCGCATAATGCAAACAACATAGACCCTGATTTGCCATCGCATAATGCAAACAACATAGACCCTGATTTGCCATCGCATAATGCAAACAACATAGACCCTGATCTGCCATCGCATAATGCAAACAACATAGACTCTGATTTGCCATCGCATAATGCAAACAACATAGACCCTGATCTGCCATCGCATAATGCAAACAACATAGACCCTGATTTGCCATCGCATAATGCAAACAACATAGACCCTGATTTGCCATCGCATAATGCAAACAACACAGACCCTGATTTGCCATTGCATAATGCAAACAACATAGACCCTGATTTGCCATCGCATAATGCAAACAACATAGACCCTGATTTGCCATCGCATAATGCAAACAACATAGACTCTGATTTGCCATCGCATAATGCAAACAACACAGACCCTGATTTGCCATCGCATAATGCAAACAAAACAAGACTCTGATTTGCCATCGCATAATGCAAACAACACAGACCCTGATTTGCCATCGCATAATGCAAACAACACAGACTCTGATTTGCCATCGCATAATGCAAACAACACAGACCCTGATTTGCCATCGCATAATGCAAACAACACAGACTCTGATTTGCCATCGCATACTGCAAACAACACAATGCAAACAACGCAGACCCTGATTTGCCATCGCATAATGCAAACAACACAGACTCTGATTTGCCATCGCATAATGCAAACAACATAGACCCTGATTTGCCTTCGCATAATGCAAACAACACAGACCCTGATTTGCCATCGCATAATGCAAACAACACAGACCCTGATTTGCCATCGCATAATGCAAACAACACAGACTGATTTGCCATCGCATAATGCAAACAACATAGACTCTGATTTGCCATCGCATAATGCAAACAACATAGACCCTGATTTGCCATCGCATAATGTGCCAGCATATCAGGGTCTATGTTGTTTGTTCTACTGATTATTCTTAATAAACTGCACAGGCCCAGATTTTAAGACATATTCTGCAATGGCAGATCCGAGTCGGTGGACTTGCAGTTGGACTTGACTTATAAGCGAGTATATAAGGTAATATAAAGTGAATTTGCATATTTAATAAATCATATTATACATACTGTAATTGGGATATAATCAATTAATCATCAAGTAATTTTTGGGTTAACATACATTACAGGTGTGTGTTACGGTCATGCATCATATTTTTTCATGTCCATTTCAAAATTGTCAAGCTATGAGGACACTCAAGTATGGCAATGGTTATCTTTTCTTTTACCTCTCATGATGACGAAAGTCTTCAGTAAAGTTGCTCGTGGTAATGTAAAGATATAAAGATGAGAAAATTTGTAGTAATAGAACTGACTCCTCACCAATGAACCAATCCAATTATTAGCTAGGTAAATCAATGCATGATCACATTTAGATTGGTAATGGGGTCCCTCATTATAAAGATCCTCAGTAGCATGTGGTCTCCGATATAGTATGTGTATGGTCATGGATCCAATGATAATGTTCAATATAATGTACCCTAGTGTAAAGTATCATTGTACACTTTTATGACTCCCTTCAACAGCATTACATTGAGGGACCACTGCAGTGTTTCAGTTGTGGGACAAGAGCAAGTGGATCACCTAGGTAGTATTTATTACATAATAAATTTAATTTCAAATCTTTATAACTTCCACATTTTTACTCCTATTTTCATGCCATTTTCACTTCTATACCAATCACCAGAATTTAATTTGAAAAGAAAAATGACCAATTCAAAGGAATGTTAATGGATAGCTCCATTTTCTGATGAGATCAATTTAATATTTTTTTTTTACATGAGAAATGTAAAGGCCAAGTTCACAGACACTACTTGTGCAGCATCTATTTTAGAATGGGAAATTTATTGGTGAAATCCATTCTGACCTTCTCCATTTAAAAAAAGGGGCGATTTTTTTCTAAATATAGAAGCGATTTAATGAACACATAAAGGTAGTGCTTGCAAATATGACTGGCAATTTTAATTCATTCGGTTAATTTTTCTGCACATTTTTTTTATAAATTAGCTTGATTCCTACAACTGCATGTCCAGCAATAGACCCTGCTTATGACATTTTAATAACGATACTTTGATGAGAACTACAACTTAATAATCTTTTCTTTTCAGCAATTGGATGAAGAAAAAAAAATTTCTCAACATTTGTAATCATGCTCAAAACTTGACGACAAAAAAAGTATGAAAACAAGTGCCAAAAAATGTGCAAAGGACAATAACAAAAACAAGAGTCCCGCAAAGGGCCTGACACTCTACTGTCTGAAAAGAATTTCCCGGAATTCAACAGAAGACCATTTCATCTTTTTAACTGCTGAGTGCTGAAACCATCTCTGATATTCTTGAGCGACAAGATTTTCAAATCAGCTGCTGTGGCAGCCATATTGGATGTAAGAGCAGCTCTATTTTCATTTAGGGCAAACTAGACATCATTAGAAGATTTCTGGTGAAAACCTCATGCCAATATGAACATCCATTGAGGAGGAGTAGCGATAACAAGATTTTCAAGATGGCAGTCGTGGCAGCCATATTAGATATAAGATTGGCCCCATTTGCATTTAAGATCAACTAGATATCATAAGAAGTCATTTGGTGAAAAGCCTATGTCGCTATGACCATACATTTTTAAGGAGTAGTGATAAGAAAGATTTAAAAAAATTGGCCACCATGGTGGATATGTTGGATGTCAGATTGGCATCATTTGGATTCAGGAACAACTGGACACCATAACAATTCTGGTGAAAAACTCATGCCAATATGAGTTTCTATTTAGAAGAAGTAGCAAAAACAAGATTTTCAAAATAGCTGCCTTATTTGAGGTCAGATTGACACCATTTCCATTTAGGATGCCATCCATTTAGTAGGAGTAGTGATAAAAAAATTTCAAGATGACTGCTGTGTGCTGTGGTGGCCATATTGTACATCCACGTGGCACCGTTTTTGTTTAGGACCAACAGACATCATAAGAAGTCTTCTGGTGAAAACCCCATGTTGATATGACTTTCCATTCCGGAAGAGTAATTATGACAAGATTTTCAAGATGGTTGCTGTGGTGGCCATACTGGATGTCAGACTGGCACCATTTTTGTTTAGGACCAAACAGACATCATAAGCAGACTTTCAGTGAAAACCGCATGTTGACATGTCCATCCATTCAGGAGGAGTACTGATAACAATATTTTAAAGATGTTGCCATCTTAGATGTTTGAACAGCACCATTTTCATTTTGGATCAACAAGACCTTGGGATGAATGTGTTTGTATAGTTTCATGACAATCCTTCAACTAGTTTGGGAGAAGTAGCAATAACAAACTTGTGCTAACAGACAGACACACAACAGGCCATCCAACAAGCTCTTCTGGTCTATTACCTGTAGAGCTAAAAAATGCGTTAAAGTGTGAAACTGAAAGGCAACACTTAACAAGAGTCCCTCATAGGGACTGACACTCTACCGTCTCAAAAGAATTTCCAGGAATTCAGGATAAGACCATTTCTCCTTTTAAATTGCTAAGTGGTGAAACCATCTCTGATCTTCTTGAGCGATAAGATTTTCAAATTAGCCGCTGTGGCAGCCATACTGGATGTAAGATCAGCACATTTTTCATTTAGGACAAACTAGACACCATTAGAAGACAAGTAGACATCATAATAAGTCTTCTGGTGAAAACCCCATGCCAATATGACTATCCATTCAGGAGAAGTAGCAGTAACAAGATTTTAAAAATGGCTGCCATGATGGCCATAATGGATGTCAGATTCGCACCATTTTCATCTAGGACCAACTATGCATCATAATAATTCTTTTGAAAGAGTCGTATTGATATGACCATCCATTTAGAGGAGGTGTGATAAGATTTTGAAGATGGCTGCTGTTGTGGCCATATTGTCTGAGCAGCACCATTTTCAGTTTGGACTAACTAAACCTTGGGATGAATGTTTATGTAAAAGTTTCATGGCAATCCTCCAAAATAGTTTAGGAGGAGCAGTGATAACAAACTTGTGCTAATGGGCAGCTGAACGCTGGATTACAGACAACATGCCATTTCACAGGCTATTCTGGCCAATGATCAGTAGAGCTAAAAAAGAAAGAAAAAAATACTCATGAAAATTGGAACAAGAGCAGATAATTTTAACAAAAGAATAGAGTGGACGCTCATGATAAAACACCTGGTATAACATGGTCCCTACTATAACATGGGTACAGTCATGAATCCCATGTTACTAGTTGAATTATATTTCTCCTTATAATACACCAGAGCATAACGTGACCTTGCCTATATCATGGTATGCTTTTATGGTTCCTTTGAATTGTAATAACATCTGGATAGTAAATACATACAATAACATCGAACTTGGCATAGATGTCCACGACTTTTCCCTGGCTGTCGAGTACTGGCAGTGCAGAGATACGGTGTTCCACAAAAAGATTCAGAGCTTGGATGATTGGAGTATCCTGGTTAGCCTGGAAATAAAATGAAAAATTAATTACAATAAAAAGTTGCAGATTTTTTCCTTGAATTTATACAAAGCAGACCAGAGACATGTGCCCAGAATTTTCCGTAGCAGGAAAATTCTGATTTCTGACACATCTGTGAATGTGACATGCTTACTTTTCAGTCAAGAGTTCAGAATTGTGGCATTAAGATGTAAAATACTGTAAAATCAGATATATTCATGGAGGATTTTTTTTTTCTTTGTGGGTAATGAATATTCACAAAATTCAATTCACCATGAAAAAAGAATTAGTGGAGATAGTGTGTTAAGGAAAACAGTGTAGTGTGACCCCCCACACCCAACTTTGTTATCCCCATGAAATCATCTCTCAAGACCAAAAAACTACTTACCTGGAACAGACATTTTAATGTAATTTTGCAAAATTATGGGAAAACGGTCTTTGAGGACTTGAATGGTTGTTTTACTATTGCTAATTGGTATGAAGAGACTTGAAATAGTAAAGTCCCAATTAACATTTTCATGTACAAGAATGTAACTGTGTTGTCCCCATTCAAATGCATTTAGAAATTGTTTGATTAGGAAAAAAAAAGGTTTCTATTTAGCTTTCCATACTAAGAGCATTACAGTGTTATTGATACTGTAAAATAAGAAATATGGTAAAGGGATGAGATTTCATGATTTAGGTTATGTTTTTTTTCACAGCTCTATCAATGTTTATGGTACTGATAGATATAACAAATAAAACTGTTTTGATCTTGTTTATTCCATTTACAATGGTACAGATGAAAAGGCAACCACCACTGTGACACATTGATTCTACATGTACTGTGACACACTGATTCTACATGTAGTGACACACTGATTCTACATGTACTGTGACACACTGATTCTACATGTACTGTGACACACTGATTCTACATGTAGTGAATCTAGAATTTCAGAGACCATGCTGAGTTTTGTTGCAATTGGAAGAATGCAGTTTAAACTGATGACATTTTGGAATGAAATCTGAGCATCTGAAAGTAAATCTGCTGCTGAAGACAGCAACAAAATGCAGTTCAATAAGGATGCTACCTGCATAGTACTTCAACAACAGGAAGATAATCGATATCTGAAAATAGGACTACACATACCATATATACTCGTGTACACAACTGCAAACTGCACAGACCCAGATCTGCCATTGCATAACACACAGGCAGATCTGGGTCTGTGTAGTTTGTTAGGAGTAATCAGTAGAACAAGCAAGATAGATCCGGATCTGCTGGCACAATATGTGATGGCAAATCAAGATCTATGTTGTTTACAGTTGGACTCGACTTGTACAAGTATATATACAGTATATGGTTTATTATTGTCAAATGTTACAGTATTTCCATAAGTAAAAAAAGTCACACAGTGAAGAGCATAGCTCCAGATCTGGTAGCACATACCGTATATACTCACTTATAAGTCAATCTTTTTTGTTACTGAAAATTCGATTCATGCAGAGTAGGGGTCGTTTTATAAGCATGACATTTTTAAAAAAATTGATAAATCTAGGGGTAATGTTGGAAACTCTAGATGTTTGCAGTACATAAAAATACTGTCCATTTAAATATTTTTACATTTTCATGCCACTATTCCCATTCAGAAATGTATATATGGTATACACTTTATTTATCCGTTTCATGGCAGTAATCAGTACAAAATACTTTTATCAACAGTTATTTCGATTTTAATAATTTGAAAATATTACCGGTAAATTAAATACTACCTACCACAAAGGGAAGTGTCCGTCAATGTTTACCATGGGTGTTTACTAGTAAGTATATTGCTTCCATTTTAGTGCAAGTCCAAACAACCTCTATTTGTATTAATATTTGTATTTTGCTGTATAAACACTTTGTTTGATGCAATCAAAGTTTTGATTTAATTTGTAGTTTCCTTTTCCATAAGTCAGATTTAATTCCCAAGTGATACTTCCCAAGTTATCTGCGAGTGCATGTGAATCCCTTAGCTTGTAAAGGCAGCACTCACTTTGTTTTCAAGTTGACAATCCTTTTGATTCACCATGAACTTAATACTTGTTCAGTGCCAAGTATAGTTCTACAACTTCCTGTGCATTTTTAACCTTAATCCCTTAGCTTGTAAAGGCAGTACCCTCTTCGTTTTGCCACATGACAACCCTCTGATCAAGCCTGAGTAGAGTTCTACAACTTCCTCTGCATTTTTCACCTTAATCCCTTAGCTTGTAAAGGCAATACCCTCTTTGTTTTCTGACTTGATAACCTGAGCCAGAGTTTGATACTTGTTCAGTGCCAAGTAACAGAGAGTGGTTATTTGAATTCCCTGTGATCTTGCCAAGTAACAGAGGGTGATTATTTTAACTCCCTGTGATCTTGCCAAGTGACTGAAGGTGGTTATTTGAACTCCCTGTGATCTTGCCAAGTGACAGAAGGTGGTTATTTGAACTCCCTGTGATCTTGTCAAGTGACAGAAGGTGGTTATTTGAACTCCCTGTGATCTTGCCAAGTGACAGAAGGTGGTTATTTGAACTCCCTATGATCTTGCCAAGTGACAGAAGGTGGTTATTTGAACTCCCTATGATCTTGCCAAGTGACAGAAGGTGGTTATTTGAACTCCCTGTGATCTTGCCAAGTGACAGAAGGTGGTTATTTGAACTCCCTGTGATCTTGCCAAGTAACAGAGGGTGGTTATTTGAACTCCCTATGATCTTGCCAAGTGACAGAAGGTGGTTATTTGAACTCCCTATGATCTTGCCAAGTGACAGAAGGTGGTTATTTGAACTCCCTATGATCTTGCCAAGTGACAGAAGGTGGTTATTTGAACTCCCTGTGATCTTGCCAAGTGACAGAAGGTGGTTATTTGAACTCCCTATGATCTTGCCAAGTGACAGAAGGTGGTTATTTGAACTCCCTATGATCTTGCCAAGTGACAGAAGGTGGTTATCTGAACTCCCTATGATCTTGCCAAGTGACAGAAGATGGTTATTTGAACTCCCTATGATCTTGCCAAGTGACAGAAGGTGGTTATTTGAACTCCGTATGATCTTGCCAAGTGACAGAAGGAGGTTATTTGAACTCCCTATGATCTTGCCAAGTGACAGAAGGTGGTTATTTGAACTCCCTGTGATCTTGCCAAGTAACAGAGGGTGGTTATTTTAACTCCCTGTGATCTTGCCAAGTGACAGAAGGTGGTTATTTGAACTCCCTATGATCTTGCCAAACAACTGACACCTGCTCAGTTGCATCCTCTAATAGATTTCACAGACTTTATGATCAAGAGGTTACTTACAGAGCCCAAACTCTGTCTCTACATAAGCACCCACATATGACAGTAAAGCAGATGAATCGGAGTCGGATGATATTTACGATAAATAGGCGACGATCTACAATGACTAGACGACAATGGAGGATTTCAGAACTTTATCAGACAAAGAGGATGAATTCTTGGGCTTTGTGTTAGATGACATCAGACAGTGACATTAATAGGATACTGTGAATCACAAAAGTGTGGACTTGACTTTCATTGTTTATTTTTAGACATGTGGACTTAACATATTACGGGATATTGTGAATCTGATAAACCTGAACTGCTATTTTTATACTGGTATGTGACCTATAATTGAATTAATGGATTTATCATATAAATGGATTTAAAATGTCAAGCATTATGGCTTTCAATGGATTTTATTACATGAAGATGGACAAAATGTAAGTTGTCAATGTATTTGTGACATATTCCACTCAATAATATAACTGTATTTTACACTGGTTTTGTCTTTATATCTATCTATCTATCCAGATTGGCTTGTTTATTTTTCCTAAGTGCAACTCCAACTCACTGATGACAAGTCACAACTTCAGATGGATCTAACTTGCAAAATACACCCTGACTTATAGAAAGGTCAAAGAAAAATTGGCTTTTTGCAGCCATAAAAAGGGGGGTTGACTTACAATCGAGTATAAGCGGTATATAATGTGCTCATTGAATATCCAAGTGTATGCTTTTTGCTTATAGTTATAAATAGAACAAACAGCATGGACCCTGATCTGGTAGCACAATATAGCATCTAAGTCTACAGTTTGTAGTTGGGCACATGTTATAACACAGTATCTAGTTTATGTACATGCTTAAACAGCTTAAACTGCAATTTAATGTTATGGAAGTTCATGTTGGCCTCTATTTACAAAGACAGCCAGACAGCCAGACTGACACATATACACAGAGAGAAATAAATTTTATTTAAATCACTGTAGATACTGGTGAAAATAATCACACTCAGTCTTCCATTTTTCTAGCCCACCAAATATTGACTGGACCCAACAAGAGCTTAATTGCCAGAGTCAATGATTCAACAGCACATTGATTAATCATGAATATTTATAATATTGAAATAACATTTTTATTTACTAAGCAGTGATAAAAGAAGAGAGATAATTCTCTGTCTCTCTAGCTTGCACTTTGGAATTTTTATAGTAGGCTGATTGGGCTCTTCACTTTTGTAAAATTGGGTATACTATTTTCAGGAATGAATTATGATTTACAATAGAGCCAAAATTTTTGGCCCTTAACCTATAAAAAAAATCCATGCTGTCATTGGTCACATTATTTTCTAACAAGAAAACCCCCAAAGGTGGTATGGCCATACTGCAAACCATGCAATATAAAGTTCGCAGTGACTTAGCTTTCACTGATGGTTGTAGTAATACTCCTAATGAAGATTTACATACAACATAGCTTGACATTAATGGCCATCTGATTGCCTGAGGCAAATGGAACTAAAGTAAGGGTAAGTGAAAATTAAAAGAGCTTGTCTGAATAGTGATTTTTGGGTGTTTCCAATAAAAATTAAACAAAATGTTGATAGAAATTGCGACTCAAATGGTGCAATAAATTCTATCTGTATTCCACACAATTTTCCCCTTGTGTTCTTTGTAATATTTACAACACTCCTGGTT
The DNA here is from genome assembly GCA_029931535.1 of Margaritifera margaritifera. Taxonomy (NCBI): domain Eukaryota; kingdom Metazoa; phylum Mollusca; class Bivalvia; order Unionida; family Margaritiferidae; genus Margaritifera; species Margaritifera margaritifera. The sequence goes on along the minus strand of JAQPZY010001572.1, from coordinate 1,820,606 downwards.
TAATATTCCATTCTGTACTCAAAATGAAGGCCTACTGTGCTCAAAATGAAGGCCTACTGTATTCAAAATGATGACCTAATGTACTCAAATTAAAGGCCTACTGTACTCAAGCCTACTCTTTATGTAGTCCACATTGCCAGAAGTCAGCCAGAAGTAAGGCGGTCAGAGATAAACAGCCACCTTTCAGAGATTTACTTAATTGGCTCACAATAGCTAGGGTGATGTGTCTGTCAAATCCTTTGAGCACTGCTGAGGGAGAGCCCATTAGGCTAATTTGCATGGGTAAAGTACACTAAGTGGAACAACCCAATTTGTCTGAAGTTAAGTACATCATTACACATCACTGACAGCACTGAATGAGAATGTTGAAGCCATCTTTATTAAAGTTTGTGATCAGCGGCAACATTTCTTTGAAGTCGGATTTTTAATCCATACATAAAATGCAAAATATGATTGTTTCGGTAGTTGGAAAACTGTACAAGATCTTTGGGGAAGGTTCAATAACAGCACCATTCAATCTCTAATGAGTGCAAAGATGAACACAAATGACACTTGCATTACCTTCAAACCAACTACTGAACAATTGAAAGCAGCAAAGGCTGCATATAATTAAAACTACATTCCACTGTCCAATGGATTTTAAAGACACTAACTTGGGTGTATTTTTGTATTTAATGTCTGTGAGGTTGTGACCATGTGTACATATGTGTGTGGTGATGTTATTTGACAATACTAAGTCTACCATTTTTGTTTGTTTGTAAGTTTATTAAATGCTTCAGAGAGAACAGATGGTATTTTTTTTTCTTCAGATTTGAATTTTCGGTCATTTGCTTATAGGCTGATTTGTAAAGGTAGCTTATTTGGATGATGTCACTTTTTCGGAGGTCACGAGCACCGACGCCTTTTGTGACCTCAAAACACACTTTTTGAGTCTCAAAAATCCTCAGTGTCTGGGGATATGGTAAGTATGAATGATCATCCAGTCAGGTTGAGTAGTGACATTTTGAAGACATTCGTCATGGCAGCCATATTGGATCTATGACTGGCACCATTTTCATTTAGGACTTGGTGAAAACCCGATGTCATAATGATATCCATTTATTGGGAGTAGTGACAAGATTTTTAAGATTGTTGTGGCAGCCAATTTCATTTAGGACCAATTAGGTATCATAAGAAGTCTATTGGTGAAAACCCCATGTTGATATAGCCATCCATTTGGAGAAGTAGAGATAACAATATTTTCAAGATATGAATTTCGATTCAGGAGTAGCAATAACAAAATTTTCAAGATGGCTGCTGTGACAGTCATATTGGACATCAGAATGGCACCATTTTCGTTTAAGACCAACTGGACATCATAGTTTTTGGTGAAAACCCCCCGTCAATATGACTTTCTGTTCAAGTAGAGTTGTGATAAGATGTTTAAGATGGCTGCCATGGTGACCATATTGGATGTCAGATCAACACCATTTTTATTTAGGACCAGTTAGACATTACAAGAAGTCTTTTAGTGAAAACCCATGAAAACCCCATGTTCATATGACCATCCATTCAGGAGAAGTAGCAATAACAACATTTTCAAGATGGCCACCAATGGTGGCCATATTGGATGTCAGATGGCCACCATTTTCATTTAGGATCAACTAGACATAATAGGAAGTCTTTTAGTCAAAACCCTATTGTTGATACGACAATCGATTTAGGAAGAGTAGCAATAACAAGATTTTCAAGATGGCTGCTGTGGTTGCCATATTGGATGTCAGATCGGCACTATTTTCATTTAGGACCAACTAAACATCATAAGAAGTCTTTCAGTGAAAACCCCATGTTGATATGACTATCTATGTAGGAGGAGTAGCGATAACAAGATTTTCAAGATGGCCACTGTGGTGGTCATATTAGATGTCCAAGCAGCACCATATAGGACCAACTAAACCATGGGATGAATGCGTGTCTAAAGTTTCAAGGCAATCCTCCAAGTAGATTAGGAGGAGTAGCGATAACAAACTTGTGCTAATAGACGGATGGACGACAGATGGACAGACAACAGACAATGGATAACAGACCATCCCATTAGCTCTTCTGGTCTATGACCAGTAAAGCTATAAAAAAAATTGGGATTAACGCTTGCCGATCAGACAGAACCAGTGCTTTTAAACTGTCTCATCATGACACAATAGCATACCATGTTTCATGAAGATACCTCGAATGGTTAAGGAGATATGAAATATAAAAAAAAAGTTTTCAAACATGGAGAGATAACTCTAAAGTACTAATCTGACAAAGCTGACTCTTATATGGGACACAAACTCGTCATAACACAAATGCATAGCAAGTTTCATGAAAATAATTCAAATGGTTCAGAAGATAGTAACTAGAGAAATGTATCATGGAGAAATGGATGGATGTAATTCGAGGTAAAAAATGGAGATAAGTCTTCAAATGCTGATCACACCGATTCCATATTTTATGCAACACAATGTCTAGTCATGATGCAAAAGTATATGAAGTTTCATGAAGATATCTATGTGGATTCAGGTGTTATTAAGTGAACAAAAGTGTGACAGATGGATGAAGGACAAGCCTACTCCAGTATACTCCCCCAACCTTGTGGTGTGCATGTGTGTGTGTGTATGTGCATGTGTGTGTGTGCATGTATGTGTGTGTGTATGTGTGTGCATGAGTGTGTGTGTGTGTAATAAGTGTGTTCATTACTGAATACAAGTTGAGTTAGAGTATCGTGAATTATGCGGGCTGATTTATTTCTATAATCAATTAAATGTTCATTCCTCAAACTTTATGCCAAATCTCCACTTTGTCTGTGGTATATTGGCTGGGATATGCAGTAAGTCCATGAAATCAACTTGTTCAGTTCTTCCATTTCTTTATCTTTGGTGATCTATGGCCATTTGGAATACAGACAAAAATCAAGTATGATCAGCATATTTGACCTAGAACACATAATTTGCCAAAGGAAAAAGTTTCACAACTGTGTAAGTAACATCTTTCATTGATTCTCACCTGGTTCCCCCTGTGGAAGCAAAAAAAAAAAAAAAAAACTCACAGAACTGTAGTGATTGCAAGACAGAAAGAAATGGAGTCCCTGCCAAAAACATTCCTTTTAGAACTGTTTGACATTTCTCTCTGAATGAAACCCTTCATGTTTTTTTACACAAGTGATATTTGCATTAGTAATAGGTCAAACAGTTTGGGTCCGTTTATCTGGTGGATGCCAAGCAACGACTTTGGAACTGCCTAAGACATGAAAGTATGTATATTACCAACTACACATATACTGCCAAGAGTATAACAATGTAAGCTAATCCTTACTCCATTCTGCAAGTTGTATGAATAAGATAATGATGTTCTATTAAGCTCATTTTTATTGCCTGTTGGAATACAAACTGACTTCTGAGTAAAGAATGTCAAAGACTGACCAACAATACTGATCCAGGGTCTAATTCTAGAACTGAAAATATATGAGAGGAAATCCCCTCCCCCATTTGAAGATTGCTCACCTGACATCTACCTCAAAGCAAGGGAAGTTTGCCAAGAAATCTGAGTTATTATGATGCTTGATAACATTTCAAGGTTTTTAAATTTTTTGTAATAGTAGCCATATTTGACGACTGATTGGAATCATTTGTATAAACTTGCAAGGCGTTCACAAAAGATGATGAGAAGTCATTTAATAGTTTTTGTTTTTATTAACAGCAGACATACTTGATGGCAGGCTGGCATCATTTGAACAAACTTACAAGGCTTCCATGCTGGACAGTTTTCTCTCTTATTCATTTCAAATCTGCTTAGCAGTTTTTGAGAACAAGTTCCTTTAAGTTTTTTTTAATTTTTAGAACTGCCAGCCATGTTTAATAGTATACTGACAATATCTGCACAATTTATAAGATCATTAAGCCAGAAAGCTTTGTCAAATTTGCTCAAATTCTGTTAAGCTGTTATTTTAAAGTCAGTTTTCATCTTTCTCTATATTTAGTAACAGCAGATCAGCATCTACTCTAGAACTAAAATTAGAAGAAGTAATTTTTAAGGTTTTTCCATATTTAGTAACTGCAGCCATATTTTATGGTGGATCTGCATGAAGAAAAAGTGCTTGAATACTTTCTGTAAAATTTGGTTAAATTCTTTTCAGCAGTTTTTGAGAAGAAATAAGTTTGAAGTTTACATTTTTAATAACAGCAGCCATATTTGATGGCAGATGGGTATTATCAGTACAAATTGAATGGAGCTTTCCTTCAAATTCAGTCAAATTCTGTTCAGCAGTTTTTGTATCGGCATAATTTTTGTTCAAATTTTAAAGGCCTCCATGCAGGGATGCTTTTTGTCAAATTTGGTTCAATTCTTTTCGGCAATTTTTTAAAAGTCATTTAAAGTTTTTTTTGGGTCTATTTTTAGTAACATTTGCCATACTTTATGACTGATCTGCATTATTTAAAAACAATTGAAAGGCTCTTGGCTACAATGATTTCTGTCAAATTTGCCCAAATTATGTTCAGTTTCTGAGAAAAAGTTGTTTGAAGGTTTTTCTATCTATAATAACAGGAGCCATATTTGATGGTGCATTTGTATTGTTTGAACAAATCTGAAGGCCTCCATAGCAGGATGCTTTCTATCAAATCTAGTGACATTCTGTTCAGCAGTTTTTAGTCATTTCAACGTCTTTTCTAATTTTAGTAATAATGATTATATTTGATGGCAATTGGCATCATTTGTATATGCCAGTACTTGAAAGGGATCTATGCCTAAATGCTTTCTGTTTCAATTTGCTCGAAATTCTGTTAAAGTGTTTTTTTTTAGTTTTTAAAAGTTTTTTCAATTTTTAATAACAGCGGCCACATTCAAAGATTCTGCCAGAAATTTTCTTATGAGAGGGAGGTCCCACACACCTACCTCTAGATGGGGGAATCGTGGGTAGGGGAGGGGAAACAATGGTGAATGACAGCTGATAGGTGACAACATATTATAAGGTATATGCATACCTAATTTAAAACAAGCATTTAATAACTTTTTGTATCATTTCTATGACAATTAATATATAAGGCGTCTGCATACTGAATTTAGTTTGCTCAGCTGGTAAATATTCTTCTCTGTTTCTTATCACTAAATTTCTTCAAAGTCTTTGCAAACTGAAAATCATTTATTGGACCCCCTCATATCTGTATAGTCATCAGTTTGTTTACTGTCTCTGACGTTGGTCTGTTCCTCAGAGTAGTGTGAATTCTGCTTTAAGAACTGGATCTCCTATTATAGCTTTTTCTATTTATTTTTTAAAAATAAAGACAGAACCAGTGCAATTTTGATTTAGGAACTGGTCTTCAGCCTATCCAAAACATAATTTTCCACAATTTATGCAAGCTGTTCCTAGGATATTTCAGTCCAAAGATAACATTTTTTGCAAGGCTTAAATGACATGGTGCCAGCTATTTCTCTATCCACCACTTTCTGTGCTAGGTTGCATGAGTGTCAAACCATTAAATCTTTCCTCCTTAGTTTTGTAATTCGCAGACAATCTTTCTGTCTCCCCAAGTTTCCAAAAGATATGTTATCTTTTCTTTCGATATGGCTCACTGCTGGTGTACTTTACATATTGCCCTAATGGCTGATTAACGGATCAATTGGGTATACCCTTCTAGGCGACAATTCTATCGGAAAACCTCGATAATTTCTGCAATAGGACAGTAGATATCAATCATAAAGCTGCTTGTATTCAAACAATAATCTTCATAAGTACAAGATTGATTGAGATTACAGACAAAAAGACGATCTAATCAAGCTTAATTTGAAGAAGAAAAAAAATTCTGCATTGGGTATAATGAATCACAGGAACTGCAGGTAATTTAACTGATTGTCCCCCAGTTGGGTTTTAAAAGTTGCATGACTCTCAATAATTTTTGCAATAAATCTGCGATCCGGCATCCTGGCAGCATATCTGCACATTTGATGGTAGATCGCCATTTACAGTAAAAAAATTTAAGGTCTCCATATCAGTAAGCTTTCTGTCAAATATGGTCAAATTCTGTTGAATCGTTTTCGAGAAGATGTCATTTAATGGAAAAAGTTGTGGGTTCGTTACCTGCCCATGCCAGTCTGGGTCAGTTGCCTCTGTGTGTCCTTGTGAAAGGCACTAAGCTCCCATTTCCTTGGCATTATATAGTCATTAATGTGTTTAAAGTGCTGTTAAAACCAACAAAAACAAAACAATTCTATTTTAGTAATGATGGCCATATCTGATGGTGCATTAAGATCAATTTGTATAAACTTCCAAAACTTCTATATGCCAGGATGCTTTCTGCCAAATTTGGTTAAATTCTGTTCAACAGTTTTTGAAAAGAAGTCTTTTAAAGGTTTTTCAATTTTCAGTAACAGTGGTATGATTTGATGGTGTACTGCATAATTTGAAAGGCCTCCATGCGAAGATGCTCTCTGACACGTTTGGCTGAGACTGGTTCAATTGTTTTGAGAAGCAGTTGAAAAGAGCAACTGCATATATCATGCTGAGGAAATGGAAGCCAAGTGCCTTTCCCAAGGACACACCATGGCAACTAACCCAAACTGGCCTGGGCAGGTATCAAACCCACAACCTTTGGATTACGAGTCCGATGCTCTACCAACTAGGCTACCACGGCTCCCGATTTAAGAAAGTAAATATGGCATAGCATGTGATCTAAAAAATTATCGCAAAACAAAACACTGAATGATGACGATAACTACATGGCTGACCCTTATGAATCGATACACTGGATGATGATGATAACTATATGGCTGACCCTTATGAATCGATACACTGGATGATGATAACTACATGGCTGACCCTTATGAATCGATACACTGGATGATGATGACAACTTAATGGCTGACCCTTATGAATCGATACACTGGATGATGATAACTACATGGCTGACCCTTATGAATTGATACACTAGATGATGATGATAACTACATGGCTGACCCTTATGAATCGATACACTGGATGATGATGATAACTACATGGCTGACCCTTATGAACTGATACACTGGATGATAATAATAACTACATGGCTGACCCTTATGAATCGATACACTGGATGATGATGATAACTACATGGCTGACCCTTATGAATCGATACACTGGATGATGATGATAACTACATGGCTGACCCTTATGAATCGATACACTAGATGATGATGATAACTACATGGCTGACCCTTATGAATCGATACACTGGATGATGATAATAACTACATGGCTGACTCTTATGAATTGATACACTAGATGATGATGATAACTACATGGCTGACCCTTATGAATCGATACACTGGATGATGATGATAACTACATGGCTGACCCTTATGAATCGATACACTGGATGATGATGACAACTTAATGGCTGACCCTTATGAATTGATACACTGGATGATGACGATAACTACATGACTGACCCTTATGAATCGATACACTGGATGATGATGATAACTACATGGCTGACCCTTATGAATTAATACACTGGATGATGATAACTACATGGCTGACCCTTATGAATTGATACACTAGATGATGATAACTTAATGGCTGACCCTCATGAATTGATACACTAGATGACAACTTAATGGCTGACCCTCATGAATCGATACACTAGATGATGATAACTACATGGCTGACGCTCATGAATTGATACACTAGATGATGACAACTTAATGGCTGACCCTCATGAACTGATACACTAGATGATGATAACTACACGGCTGACCCTCATGAACTGATACACTGGATGATGATGATAACTACATGGCTGACCCTTATGAATCAATACACTGGATGATGATAACTACATGGCTGACCCTTATGAATCAATACACTAGATGATGATAACTACATGGCTGACCCTCATGAACTGATACACTGGATGATGATGATAACTACATGGCTGACCCTCATGAATCAATACACTGGATGACGAAAACTACATGGCTGACCCTTATGGATCGATACACTAGATGATGATAACTACATGGCTGACCCTCATGAACTGATACACTGGATGATGATAACTTAATGGCTGACCCTTATGAATTGATACACTAGATGATGATAACTACATGGCTGACCCTCATGAATTGATACACTAGATGATGACAACTTAATGGCTGACCCTCATGAATCGATACACTAGATGATGACAACTACATGGCTGACCCTAATGAATTGATACACTAGATGATGATAACTACATGGCTGACCCTTATGAATCGATACACTGGATGATGATGACAACTTAATGGCTGACCCTCATGAATTGATACACTAGATGATGATAACTACATGGCTGACCCTTATGAATCGATACACTGGATGATGATGACAACTTAATGGCTGACCCTTATGAATCGATACACTGGATGGTGATGACAACTTAATGGCTGACCCTTATGAATTGATACACTGGATGATGATAACTACATGGCCGACCCTTATGAATCGATACACTGGATGATGATAACTACATGGCTGACCCTTATGAATCGATACACTGGATGATGATGATAACTACATGGCTGACCCTTATGAATCAATACACTGGATGATGATAACTACATGGCTGACCCTTATGAATTGATACACTGGATGATGATAACTACATGGCTGAACCTTATGAATTGATACACTAGATGATGATGACAACTTAATGGCTGACCCTTATGAATCGATACACTGGATGATGATAACTACATGGCTGACCCTTATGAATTGATACACTGGATGATGATAACTACATGGCTGAACCTTATGAATCGATACACTAGATGATGATGATAACTACATGGCTGACCCTTATGAACTGATACACTAGATGATGACAACTTAATGGCTGACCCTCATGAATTGATACACTAGATGATGACAACTTAATGGCTGACCCTTATAAATTGATACACTGGATGATGATGACAACTTAATGGCTGACCCTTATGAATCGATACACTGGATGATGATAACCACATGGTTGACCCTTATGAATTGATACACTGGATGATGATATCTACATGGCTGACCCTTATGAATTGATACACTAGATGATGACAACTTAATGGCTGACCCTCATGAATTGATACACTAGATGATGATAACTACATGGCTGACCCTTATGAATTTTTACACTAGATGATGATAACTACATGGCTGACCCTTATGAATCGATACACTAGATGATGATAACTACATGGCTAACCCTTATGAATTGATACACTAGTTGATGATAACTACATGGCTGACCCTTATGAATTGATACACTAGATGATGATGACTACATGGCAGACCCTTATGAATCGATACACTAGATGATGATAATTACATGGCTGACCCTTATGAATTGATACACTAGATGACGATAACTACATGGCTGACCCTTATGAATCGATACACTAGATGATGACAACTTAATGGCTGACCCTTATGAATTGATACACTAGATGATGATAACTACATGGCTGACCCTTATGAATCGATACAATGGATGATGATAACTACATGGCTGACCCTTATGAATCGATACGCTAGATGATGATAACTACATGGCTGACCCTTATGAATCGATACACTAGATGATGACAACTTAATGCCTGACCCTTATGAATTGATACATTAGATGATGATAACTACATGGCTGACCCTTATGAATTGATACACTGGTTGATGATGACAACCTAATGGCTGACCCTTATGAATCGATACACTGGATGATGATGACAACTTAATGGCTGACCCTTATGAATCGATACACTGGATGATGATAACTACATGGCTGACCCTTATGAATTGATACACTAGATGATGATGATAACTACATGGCTGACCCTTATGAATCGATACACTGGATGATGATGATAACTACATGGCTGACCCTTATGAACTGATACACTGGATGATGATAATAACTACATGGCTGACCCTTATGAATCGATACACTGGATGATGATGATAACTACATGGCTGACCCTTATGAATCGATACACTGGATGATGATGATAACTACATGGCTGACCCTTATGAATCGATACACTAGATGATGATGATAACTACATGGCTGACCCTTATGAATCGATACACTGGATGATGATAATAACTACATGGCTGACTCTTATGAATTGATACACTAGATGATGATGATAACTACATGGCTGACCCTTATGAATCGATACACTGGATGATGATGATAACTACATGGCTGACCCTTATGAATCGATACACTGGATGATGATGATAACTACATGGCTGACCCTTATGAATCGATACACTGGATGATGATAATAACTACATGGCTGAACCTTATGAATCGATACACTGGATGATGATGATAACTACATGGCTGACCCTTATGAATCGATACACAGGATGATGATGATAACAACATGGCTGACCCTTATGAATCGATACAATGGATGATGATAACTACATGGCGGACCCTTATGAATCAATACACTAGATGATGACAACTACATGGCTGACCCTTATGAATTGATACACTAGATGATGATAACTACATGGCTGACCCTTATGAATCGATACACTGGATGATGATAACTACATGGCTGACCCTTATGAATTGATACACTAGATGATGATAACTACATGGCTGACCCTTATGAATCGATACACTCGATGATGATGACAACTTAATGGCTGACCCTTATGAACTGATACACTAGATGATGATGATAACTACATGGCTGACCCTTATGAATCGATACACTGGATGATGATGATAACTACATGGCTGACCCTTATGAATTGATACACTAGATGATGAGAACTACATGGCTGACCCTTATGAATCGATACAGTGGATGATGATGATAACTACATGGCTGACCCTTATGAATCGATACACTGGATGATGATAAGTACATGGCTGACCCTTATGAATTGATACACTGGATGATGATGACAACTTAATGGCTGACCCTTATGAATCGATACACTGGATGATGATAACTACATGGCTGACCCTTATGAATCGATACACTGGATGATGATGATAACTACATGGCTGACCCTTATGAATCGATACACTAGATGATGACAACTACATGGCTGACCCTTATGAATTGATACACTAGATGATGATGACTACATGGCGGACCCTTATGAATTGATACACTAGATGATGATGATAACTACATGGCTGACCCTTATGAATCGATACACTGGATGATGAGAACTACATGGCTGACCCTTATGAATTGATACACTGGATGATGATGACAACTTAATGGCTGACCCTTATGAATTGATACACTAGATGATGATAACTACATGGCTGACCCTTATGAATTGATACACTGGATGATGATGACAACTTAATGGCTGACCCTTATGAATCGATACACTGGATGATGATAACTACATGGCTGACCCTTATGAATTGATACACTGGATGATGATGACAACTTAATGGCTGACCCTTATGAATCGATACACTAGATGATGATAACTACATGGCTGACCCTTATGAATTGATACACTGGATGATGATGACAACTTAATGGCTGACCCTTATGAATTGATACACTGGATGATGATGACAACTTAATGGCTGACCCTTATGAATCGATATACTGGATGATGATAACTACATGGCTGACCCTTATGAATTGATACACTGGATGATGATAACTACATGGCTGACCCTTATGAATCGATACACTGGATGATGATGACAACTTAATGGCTGACCCTTATGAATCGATACACTGGATGATGATGACAACTTAATGGCTGACCCTTATGAATCGATACACTGGATGATGATGATAACTTAATGGCTGAACCTTATGAATTGATACACTAGATGATGATGACTACATGGCTGACCCTTATGAATCGATACACTAGATGATGATAACTACATGGCTGACCCTTATGAATTGATACACTAGATGATGATGATAACTACATTGCTGACCCTTATGAATCGATACACTAGATGATGATGTTAACTAGATGGCTGACCCTTATGAATTGATACACTAGATGATGATAACTACATGGCTGACCCTTATGAATCGATACACTGGATGATGATGATAACTACATGGCTGACCATTATGAATCGATACACTGGATGATGATGATAACTAGATGGCTGACCCTTATGAATTGACACTAGATGATGATAACTAGATGGCTGACCCTTATGAATTGATACACTAGATGATGATAACTACATGGCTGACCCTTATGAATTGATACACTGGATGATGATAACTACATGGCTGACCCTTATGAATCGATACACTGGATGATGATGATAACTTAATGGCTGACCCTTATGAATCAATACACTAGATGATGATGATAAGTTAATGGCTGACCCTTATGAATCGATACACTAGATGATGATGATAACTTAATGGCTGACCCTTATGAATCAATACACTGGATGATGATAACTACATGGCTGACCCTTATGAATTGAACCCTCTACACCTCTCCCTCGACAGCTAATGCACAATGGGGTCCAAAAACACAGTATAAGCAAAGGTGTGAGCTACTGAGGGACGTCTGAAAATTTAAGATGGGGATGCCGTCCCTGTTAGATATTGACATTAAAATGCGGGTGGGGTGGGGTGGGGTGGGTGTGTGTGTGTTAAATGGTTTAATACTCATTTCATTTCTTTCTTTTAGCTGATGAGTGTTGAAAGTATCTGTTATTTTTCAGCGATAATGAAGCTGTTCGCTTTTCTGTATAAATTGCTTTTATTTTCATGATAACCAACCTTTGAAAGATTGTTAAAAATCATTATTTCAAGAGGTTTCGACACACATCATGTGTACCACTGGAAACGTGTATTACATCACCGTTTTTTTCATGTGAATGTGGATATATTTGAGTGTTATTGTTGATTCACAACAAAACAAGATTTCTTTTTCTCAAAAACTGGTGACATTTCATTGGTGAAACAACAACCGTCAATGACGAAACTTAATTTTTAAAAATATTGTTCTATTAGAGAAATATTGATGCCGCAATTTCACTGCAAGTAATAGCAAAATTTCTGCTCATCCTGGAGCAAACCTCTGAGTGCCAATTTGGGAATTTTAAGTTCATTACAAACTTTGGAACTCACTTCTCCATAATGAACCATATCTGTGAAACAAAGCTTTTCATGCTCAGAGTATTCCTTTCACTTGCTACTCTTGCTATCGCTGAACACATTTCCATGCTCTGAGTATTCCTTTCATTTGCTTCTCTTGCTATCGCTGATCACATTTGTGAATTAGTAGGATAAACCACCGATTAACGTTAGATACTTTAATTATATTACCTACATAATAATATTTATAACTGTGCAATTTGTTAATTGAAATGAGTTGACCTGACACACTATCGTGACCGCTAACTCTTATGCGGGAAGGATTTGCATGCCTTTTAAATTAACTGCCAACCACTAGAGAGGTATAAGCGTCATCTAAGTGGCAAAAAAGCATAATCAATGTGGCAAAAAGGCGTGATCTATGTGGCAAAAAAGCGTTATCTATGTGGCAAAAAAGCGTAATCTAATTGTAAAAAAAGCGTAATCTATGTGGCAAAAAGGCGTAATCTAAGTGGCAAAAAAGCGTAATCTATGTGGCTAGAGCATCATCTATGTGGCAAAAAAACATCATCTAAGTAGCAAGAAAGCGTCATCTAAGTGGCAAAAAACGTAATCTAATTGGCAAAAAATCTTAATCTGAGCATAAAAGAGTAATATATATATATATTACAAAAAAAACCTATGAAAAATGTACATCTAATGTAGATCTATTTTTGCTACCAACCTTAATCTTCAGCTGGTTAAAGTTCGACACAAAATGGCCAAAATCCATGCAGATTAGTACCAGAGTACAAATACACGTTGACAAAATATATAAATCGCACACTTTAACGTGACTATATGTCTAACTTTCCACCGAGTGATTGTAAAGTCAACCCCACAAATCCTGCAACAAACATGGTGATGTGCTAACTTGAGTGCTGTAGAACATTATAACAGTAACATATTCCTGTTTTTAAATCTCTGAAGCATTATTGCCATATAGTTATTGGTTTTTCCTTTTCCTGATCAGACATGTTTGAAAGTTTAAAAAGATCCCTCTATGCTAACATTTTTCAGTCACTGAACATTCATGAGTGACACCGGTAAAGTCTGCTTCACTTAACATCTTGTGCTATTATTTACAGTATAGACCAATTCTCTTCATTAATATAATGACTCTGCAGGACATATTTTCAAACTGAAGAAACCCATCTGTTTTCTAGGAAATCTGTCCTATACAGCTGCTATAAATAGAACATAATGAGGCCAAAAAAAAAAAAAAAGTGTTTCCAGTTGGCCGACCATTCTTATTTCTTTTTGCCGACCCTAGCCCCCCCCCCCAATTTTTCTTTTAAATAAAAAAAAAAAATCACATTGGTGAAATTGATTTGTGCATTTAATTGAGCCGGTTTTGCCCAGGTACTTTGAAGCACTTGAAATATTATTTGATTTATATATAATTTTTAAAAAAAAAAAAAAAAAAAAAAAAAACCTACCTGCCTAACCTAATTTTAAAACCAATGCAATTGGAAACACATATTTTTTTGGCCTGATGGTGCTTGGAAAGTACATGTAGGTCTACAATAAAAAAGTGTACTCTTATGCTACTGTTTTGCACAAGTTCTCTTTTTAGGAATATTCTCAATGTGTGGGATTAAAGAGATGATAATAAAAACAAAAAACAACTCTTTATTGCTTTATTTTTTAAGTGTTAAAAGAAAATAAGCAGAATTCATATACATGTGAGCACACATAATTCAGTGAAAAATAGTGTAATGATTACACCAAAAGCATAATACAGAGATGCTGCCAGAAATTTTTGTATGTGGGGTTGGGGGTGGGGGTGAGGGAGTCCCACACCTACCTCAAGAGGGGGTGAAAATCAATTGGAGTGTGCGTGTGTGAAGATAAACAATGCTGAATCGTAGCTGATGGGTGACAACATTATTATAAGGTATACAAACATCTATTTAAAACCATTTTTTAAAAATGATTTTGTATAACTTTCTTTGACAATAAATCTATAAAGTAATTGCTTAGCTAATTCAGTTTCTCAGCTGGTAAATTATTCTTCTGTGTCTTATCACTCCATTTAAAAAAAGCCTTAAAATCATTTATTGGATTCTCCTTATATCTGTCTAGTCATCAGTTTATTTACTGTTTCATATTTTAGCCCACGGGTCTTTGAAACTGTATCACTGTAGTAAGAAAATATCAATATTTGAAAAAGAAAAAGAAAAAAAAAATCCTATGCAGACATAATCCGTATTATCTATATCTGTACAGAATTTTCTTTTATTTTTTTTTCTTCAGATATTCCAACATTTTCTTGTTATAGTGATAGAGTTTCAAAGGCCTGTGGTTAGCCTGTATTCGTCAAAGTAGTGTGAATTTTGCTTTGAGAACTGAATCCCCTCTCACAATCAGCTTTTAACAGAGGCAGAACTGCTTCAACTGTGGCCTGTCTAAACAGATTCAGGAACTGGTTTTCAGGATATATATCCAACATAATTTTCCATAATTCACATAGGTTGTCCCTAGGATATTTCTGTCCATGCACCAGATTTTTTAAAGTCCTAAACAACAAGGTACTGGCTTTTTTCTGTATCACTAATCTTTGCACTATGTTCGGTTAGCGTCAAGCCATCTGATCTTTCCTCCTCCCTATTTTCATCCTTAGCAGATTATGTTTCTGACTTTCCTAAAGAAATCTGTCATCTTTTATTTCAACATGACTCACTGCTGTTGCATTTTGGATATTTCCCTAACGACTGGTTGATGGATCAATTAGCTATACCCCTCAAAGAGACAATTCAATTGGAACATCTCGTTAGTTTGCAATATAACAGAAGATCTTGATCATAAAGGTGCTTGTATTCAAACAATATTCTCCATAAGAATAGGATTGACTGAGATCATAAACAAAAGACAATGATTTGATCAATCTTAATTTAAGAAACAAAAATTTTAAAAACTGCACATAGGGTACAATAAATGATGGAAACCACAAGTAATTTGTGTGATCTTTTCCACAATGGGTTTTAAAAGTTGCATGACTCTCCATCATTTTTGCAACAAACCCGCAGCATTTTTGGTAATGGTTGGCAGGTATGTATAAGCTAATACTTTAAGTTCGATCAAAATCAGATCACAAATATGGTTTCCTGAATAGTAACAAGCTCAGCCAATGAGATGCAGGAACAGCTCATTAACGTGCGTGCATCTTGCTCATTAATGAACTTTTACAAGATCTTGAGGTTATAAGCATGCATTTCAAGTCTGATCAAAATTGGATCAGAAATACAGCCTCTTGAGTGGTAACAAGCTCAGCCAATCAGAAACAGCATCACCTCAGCCTATCAGATACAGCATCACCTCAGCTATCAGAAACAGCATCAACTCAGCCAATCAGAAACAGCATCACCTCAGCCTATCAGATACAGCATCACCTCAGCCATCAGAAACAGCATCAACTCAGCCAATCAGAAACAGCATCACCTCACAAGTATGCTTGGATCTCGTTCATTATCAAACTTGTCAGAGATCCTAATGATTTTAGTATATATTCCAAGTTTGATCAAAATTGGATCAAAAATATGGTCTCCGGAACGGTAACAAGGTTAGCCAATCTGGTGCAAATTCACCTCATTAATATGCATGCATCTTTGTTCATTATTAAATTTGTCCAAGATATTGATGATGTAAACTCTATTCCAAGTTTGATTTAAATCAGGTTAGAAATATGGTTCCCAAAATGGTAGCAAGCAATTGTTGAGACAGATGCATGATGCATGATGGATACAGGGCCATACAATAAGACCACTTAGCCTTATGGCCAGGTGAGTTAAGATGGGATCTACACCTGCCTCCATGTTATAAGCGGATTTTCGAGTTATCTAGGTGCACTAAAATACTGAAGTATGTACTGACAATTTCAGCATGTTAGCAATACAACATTTTAGTGATCAACTAATGCCTAAGAAAGTATCATATCATTTTTGGCAAGAAATATTTTTGCCAATATAGTCTTCTTACTATATTCACTAAAATTCATCTGCATTGTTTTGAAAGAAAAGAAACAAACAAAAAAAGCCAGATTACTCTGCAAAATTCACACCATTTAGGCTGACAAAAGGAGAGAAACTATTGGAAATTCAGGAAATAGATGCAAGAACAATTATGGCTGGTAAATGTCACTTTTGAAACAAATCGTGATTCAACCTGTGCAAATGAATCATGTTTATAATCTGCCTTGTTAATGTAAATGCTGCTCATTAGCAGACTGCAGTGTACAAACTATTTATCTGACAAGCCCACGCTTGATAAGACCACCCCAATGTTTGCAAAATTTTGGCAATTATTTACCAAGGACATCTTTGTCTGATATGGAACCAACACCAGACTTTCCGACATATTAATTAGGCTGGCCCCTGTGGTCTAATCTGTACTGTATTACATATTAATTAGGCTGGCCCCTGTGGTCCAATCTGTACTGTATATTATGCACCTAATGTAATTCTTCTTATCTTTGTACAGCTCTACAATGAATAACTCTGGAGCCTGACAGTAGGAAACCTAAGTCTACATTGTCTGGCACCAAATTAGCTCCTGTTTATCACCTTGCTACAATTTCTCATCAGAGAACAGTACATGCTTTAGTAAATAGAAAAGTGGTATTTGTATAGACCTAAAACCATATTCCTTTAATTTCATCTGATAATTTCTCATGACAGGAATTTACTAAAGATGATTTAAGAAAAGTTATCAGAAAAAAAGGATTTCTCAGTGGCATGAACTATTTTAAGAAAGCTTATTGCTTAATACTGGTCAATAACAGCTTTAAAAGCTGCTCAGTTGAAAGTATCTATTTTTCAAATACTTTATTTTATCTGATAGGTGGTGAACAAGGTTTTGCTTTTATCTCAAGTCTGAAAATTTCTTCCACTTTTTAACTTTTTTAAAAGTATATATCTACCATATGTACTCGCTTGTAAGTCACAGCTCAACTGCAAATTGCACAGACCCATATCTGCCATTGCAGAATGAGCCAGTAGATCTGGGTTATAAGTGAGTATATGCAGTATCCCTGTATAAAGACTATTCTATGCCTACATAATTTTTCACCCTTTTCATAAAGTACAGGTATATAGATACATCAGTGACCTTGTTCTATCACAAGAATATTTAGCACTGCAGCAGCTGGTGATATCTAAAAACCTGACGACTCAGCTAAATACAGTATATGGACACATTGTGTGGTCAACATATAAAACACCATCTGTGCAAACAAGCATGACAAATCATAAATTGAATTGTCCTTTTGCCATACAACTCACTGCACACATTTAAAACATATGTAAGTATTGTAAACTGCTAACAAGAGACTTTTTGTCAGACTTACCTTTTATTTAGCTAGAAGGTAAACAAGAGTCCTTTGAAGGGACTGACACTCTACTGGCCAAAAAGAATTTCCAGGAATTCAAGATAATACCATTTCTTTCTTTTAGCTGATGAGTGTTGAAAGTATCTGTTATTTTTCAGCGATAACAAGATTTTCATATTAGCTGATGTGGTGGCCATATTGGGTGTCAGATTGGTACCATTTTCATTTAGGACCAAGTAGATATCATTGGAAGTCTCTTGGTGAAAACCCCATGACAGTATAACCAACCATTCAGGGACAGTAGTGACAATATAGTCTTTGTGGCAGTCATATTGGATATACAATTGGCACTATTTTCATTTAGGACCAACAAAGTCTATTTGTGAAATTCTTTGTTGTTATGGCCATCCATTTGGGAGCAGTAGAGATAACAATATTTTCAAGATGACCACCATGGTGGCAATATTGAGGGTCAGTCTGCATCATTTTCATTTAGGACCAACTATACACCAAAAGAACTCTTCTGATGAAAACCCCCATGTCAAAATGATCATCAGATCAGCGTCATTTGAATTTAGAACCAACAAAATAGCTTAAAAAGTCTTCTGGTGAAAACCCCATGCTAATATGACTTTCCATTTTGGAGGAGTAACAAAATTTTTTTAAAGATGGATGCCATGGTGGCCATATTGGATATCAGACTGGCACCATTTCCATTTAGGACCAACTAGCCATATTAATAAATCTTTTGGTGAAAGCACAATATCGATATAACCACCCATTTAGGAGAAGTAGTGATAACAAGATTTGCAAGATGGCCATTGTGGCAACCATACTGGATGTCAGATCAGCACCATTTTATTTTTAGGACTATCAGTGAAAACCCCATGTTGATATGACCATTCATTCAGGAGTAGTGATAAGAAGATTTTAAAGATGGCCATTGTGGTGGCTATATTGTATGTCTGCGCAGCACCATTTTCATTTAGAACCAACTATACATGATAAAAAGTCTTTTAATAAAAACCTCATGTTGATATGACCATCCATGTAGAAGTAGTAATAACAAGATATTCAAGATGGCAATTGTGGTAGCCATACTGGATGTCAGATTGGAACCATTTTCATTTAGGACCAACGAGACATAATAAAAAGTCTTCTGGTGAAAAACCCATGTCAATATGACTTTCCATTCAGAAGGTATAGTGATAACAAGTATTTTAAGCTGGCTGCTGTAGCAGCCATATTGGACATCAGATCGGAACTTTTACTTTAATCTAGAGTGTGGAAGGACAGATCATTGTATGGACCTGCAGATGGATGCCAAAGTGATCATTATGTCCCACTTATGCCAAGGCAGGTGCAACAAAACCAGGACATAACAACAAATGTCAAAAAAAAACAACAACAAAAAAAAATTTTGGTAGTTTACTTACAGTTATCACATTTTCAAACGTTCCTATTTTCAGTTCCTTCAGTGTCTTCTCCATAAAACTGGGCTGTGGCAATTCATTTATCTGTAAAAAAAATTTTTTTAGCAATAATTGTAATGACAATAAAAATGTGGGTATTGTACGCAATATTTAGCTCATGAAAGCCCAACAGTTAACAAGATGCTCAAGTGGGCCTGATATTGCTCACTTGCTTACATAACTTAACAGCTGACCATTTCACTAAGAAAACTTGTACAGCATTGTAAAACACCCTATGTAAACTATCTCGTAAACTTAATACGTGTTGCTTTGACTGATTTTACTGTATCTGGATAAATATTATTTTTAAAGATAAAGGCATATTTCATAAGCATAATCTCTTGTTCATAAGTAAATCTTGATGACAATATAAACTCATTTATAAATTTTTAAAGAAATATAGTCTCCAGATCTAGAGAGGTAACAAGCTCAGCCAATCAGATGCAATGTATCTCATTAATATGTGCTATCTCACTTAGTACAGAACCTGTCTTTGACAATGATAATATAATCTTAAGGTGGAGCAAAATCCGACTGGAATTTGGTTTTCATAGTGGTAACATTTGCATCAAGATTGCCTAATTAACATTCACATAGCCTGCTGATAATCAAACTCATCCAACATCTTGACAGTACAAGAATATTTAACAAGTCTGATCAAAATCTGATCAGAAATATAGTTGCTACATTGTTGACAAGCTCAGACAATCAGATGCATGGCCACATCATTAATATGCATGAATTTCACTCATATTCATACTGAAGATCTTGTTGACATAGGCCTATTCACCAAGTTTATCAAAATGCTTTCCAAAATAGAGTAAAGAGTGGTAAAAATATATTTGCAGCAGATGCAAGATCACTTCTTACATTGGTCTCAATACAAATACATTCAGGTCTCAATACAAATACATTCAGGTCTCAATACAAATACATTCAGGTCTCAATACAAATACATTCAGGTCTCAATACAAATACATTCAGGTCTCAATACAAATACATTCAGGTCTCAATACAAATACATTCAGGTCTCAATACAAATGATCCAAAATCTATGCGATATTAGTCTATTTACCAAGACTGAATAAAAGCAGGTCAGAAATGCAGTCTCTCAAGTGGTAAGAATCGTAGCCAATAACATGCAAGATTCGCTTCATTAATATGCATAGATCCTGCTATGATATAAAACATGATATATCTTGATGATAGAAGCCTATTTACCAAGTTTGATAAAAATATGATTAGAATGAGTTGCTTAAATGTTGACAAGCTCAAGTGATCAGATGGAAAACCACCGTATCTAATATGCATGGATCTTGCTCATAATTGTACTCATCGAAGATCTTAATGATTTCAGCCTCTTGAACAAGTTTGATCAAAACTAGACCAGGAATACAAATTCTAGATCGGTAACAAGCCCAACCAATCACATGCAAGATCATCTCATTAATATGCATGGATCCTGCACAATACTAAACTCTGATGAGATCTTGATCACATAAACCTACATTATAAGTTTTATTAAAATCAGATAAAAAAAATATGACTTCAAGAGTGTTAACAAGCTCAGCCAATCAGATGGCAGACCACCTCATTATTATGCATTGATCCTGCTTGCTTTTGAAATTGCCCATTATCTTGATGATATAAGCCCATATTCCAATTTTGATTAAAATCGGATCAGAATTATGGCTTCCAGAGTGGTAATTAGCACAGCCCTTCGCATGCAGTTAAACCTCGTAAATATGCATTGATCTCACCCATTATTGAAATAGTCCAAGATCTTGATGAAATAAAAATATATTCAAGGTTTGATCAAAAACAGATAACAAATATGGCTTCCATCAGACATTTTGAAACCTTCCCCCTCTACTATGCTGTGAGGTCTCAGGTCATGCACACACATCATGGTTAGTTGTTCACTGCACTGTTGCCATTTTACTTTCAACACTGAAGAAAGTACTGGAGTCTTTAAAGCTGTAATCAGTTGTTGAGTGACGATATTTTATGAACCTGTTTCAGTGAAGCGATTTGTTTGTACTTTAGATGATTTCATATTGTGCTGGTACTATTACCTGAATAATCTAACTCTATTGTCCATACGATGCAGATGCATTATTTCACACTGTTTTACACTATTTCCTACCTCCGTGAAATATCTGCAAACTTCTGATCATGTTTTTGTCAGCCAACTTTTTTAACATCATAGGTCAAGTGCTTTATTTGTTTAAAGGGAATATTGATTTTGTACACATTAACATTACAAAAATGAAATGCTGTTGTTTACATGTGTAAATGTGACAGACCTATCATAGACATATGTTAGAATAGTATTTTACTACTAAGTAATCTTGAATATATTAATTAGAACCATATCGATGTAATTGTTTAATAATTCAATGTAACTGAATAGTTTGGGCAGAAACCATTTTTCTTCTTTCAATCACAGTGACAGTGGCCTTTGAGAAAAAACAATTTACGATTATCAAGTAAGGATATGTTTTCATGGTTCACAAAGCACTGCATTTTTTGTTTGAAGGAGCTTACAAGTACTTTAGTATTACTTTGCTTGCCATTGTATAAATAGGAAAAGAAACAAAAAACAAAACTGGATATTCTTCAAGTTGTCAATGCTCTTAAAAATTACTGCAAGGTGATAGTAGTTTTTTTATATCATGTGATTACTGCAAGGTATTAGTAGTTTTTTTATATTATGTGATTACTGCAAGGTGATAGTAGTTTTTTTATATCATGTGATTACTGCAAGGTGATTGCAGTTTTTTATATCATGTGATTACTGCAAGGTGATAGTAGTTTTTTTATATCATGTGATTACTGCAAGGTGATAGCAGTTTTTTTATATCATGTGATTATCTTGTGCTTTTCACTTTTATGACTTGAATGCACTTTCTCCTATGCTGGAAACATCAATGATTTTGGTGCGTGTCATATCCCCCTGAAATGCTTTTACATAACTACAAAGTGGGTCATAGTCCTTACTGAATATGTGCAATGCATCCCACAACAGCAAATGGTTACTACTCCATACAGTAACTATCCATGCCATGTTTCAATTAAACCAATCAATTTTAACCTATTTTATTTACTTATTCATTTTTAGAAAATACATAAATACCAGATTCTGAATTTAAAAACTGAATTATACATTTTATTCAGTCTATATTCTCTCCTAGAAATTAAAAAAGTTTTTAGCAAATTCAAGGAGTTTTAAGGGATAAAAATAACTTTTAAGAACCCTCAAATTCCATGATTTTTCAAGGCTGTACAAACCCTGGTTTTCCAAGGCTGTAAAACCAAGGTTCTTCAAGGCTGTAAAAACCAAGGTTTTTCATCACTACACACTATGTTTTTTTAGGACATTAGACAAGGAGCTTTTAAGTTAAGGCATACTTACATATAAATAAAGAAACCTAAGAATTCTCTTGTGTGTTAGAATATAGATGGCATTGCCTGTCATTCTGTCAACAACAGGAAGTCTGTGGACGTGGTGTTGGATAAGTGTCCGTATGGCTTCAAACAAACATGCATCAGGATCTATGTACACAAACGGCTTCTGCCGATCCTTCAATTCCTCTGAAGAAAGCAAGAAGAAAAAGAAAAACTTTGAAAATATCTGTTGATTTATGTTTATAAAACATGCATGTCCCAAAGTACAGCCCAAAATGTCTAACTCCCAAAAATCCAGGCACACTTGTAAAATGTATTTACATGGAATAAAATGCTAATAAAGTCATTGAGATCAAGAAACCTCATGGTCAATAGGTGAATGAGTAGTTGTACAAAAAAAGTTAATGTCCAAAATAAGTGCAACAAATTTGAGTAATAAAATACAAAATACTGTTTAAATAACATTAAAATCTACACAGATCACCTATATATGCATATATGAATGTAAAATCTACACAGATCACCTGTATATGCATATATGAATGTAAAATCTACACAGATCACCTATATATGCATATATATATATATATATAAAATCTACACAGATCACCTATATATGCATATATATATGTAAAATCTACACAGATCACCTATATATGCATATATATATGTAAAATCTACACAGATCACCTATATATGCATATATATATATGTAAAATCTACACAGATCACCTATATATGCATTTATGAATGTAAAATCTACACAGATCACCTATATATGCATATATGAATGTAAAATCTACACAGATCACCTATATATGCATATATATATGTAAAATCTACACAGATCACCTATATATGCATATATGAATGTAAAATCTACACAGATCACCTATATATGCATATATGTATGTAAACTTTACTTCAAAAGCCTAAGCCGATTTTCTTTTGTGGGTGGGGTGGAGTTGGTTTTAACGGCACTTTAAACACATTATTGACTATATTATGCTGTGAAAATGGGAGTTAAGTGCCTTTGCCAAGGATACACTGAAGCAGCCGACCCGGGCTAGCCTGGGCAGGTATCGAACCTGTGACCTATGGATTACAAATCCGATGTTCTACCAAATGAGCTACAATGGTTGAACTTTATATTTGCATAATCATGCTAACAAGGTTTTATTGAAAATGTCTACAATGCTACAAAAATCTAATCAAGTCATCTATATAGAGAAATAAACAAGCCTGGCAAATTTCATCTTGTTATGTGAAGTGGTTTTTTGCATAATCCTAGCCAAGACAAATGGACAGGACCCAATCAAGAATCCCTAATACATTAGCAGAAGGACAAAAATGATACAAGAGTCCCTTGAATGGTTTTGTGCTCCATTGGCTGAAAAGAATTTCCAAGAATTCAAGACAAAACCACATCTTTCTTTTAACTGCTGAGCGTTGAAACCATCTCTGATATTCTTTGGCAATAACAAGATTTTCAAATTAGCTGCTGTGGTGGACATATTGGATGTCAGATTAGGACCAAAAAGATATCACAAGAGATCTTCTGGTGGAAACCCCATGTTGATATGACTTTCCATTTTGGAGGAGTAATGATAAGATTTTCAAGATGGCTGCCATGGTGGCCATATTAGATATCAGAGTGGCACCATTTCCATTTAGCACCAATTTAGCATGGGCAGTCATCATTTCAGTGTGATCTGAATTAGCTTGCCCATACCAATTTTAATCAAGTTGATCTGAGAGCAAAAGGACTCTTTGTTCTAAGTGTGAATTCCCGTTTGCTCCTGTGTGGAGTCCCTTTTTTTCTTCATACTATACTTAAGTCTTGAACTACCCTTGCATACTTTTTATTTTTCCATCTCACACCCCGATGGTGATGAATCCAAC
Source organism: Margaritifera margaritifera (assembly GCA_029931535.1). Lineage (NCBI taxonomy): Eukaryota > Metazoa > Mollusca > Bivalvia > Unionida > Margaritiferidae > Margaritifera > Margaritifera margaritifera. Next base: position 1,795,370 of record JAQPZY010001572.1, on the reverse strand, counting down.
GCCTCATCTTCAGACTGGCTGGTACCGGTTAAAGCCAATATCATACGATGGTAACTAGTAAAATATTTCTCTTCCAATTGGTTAGTCAGTGATGTCAATCTAACAACAGTGATGTTATTCACATAACGGCCAGTCTGAATTAAGTTTGTAGACTCCCTTCTGAAATGTAGTGATTGGTTGGTACCCTCACATATGGCACAGTGCATGATGGGGAAAAAAGAATGGAATTTTTGTACTTTGTACAAAAGATGGCACTTGACAGTTATCTATAGTCTCACAAGCACCAACGTGTGATACAGATGTAAAGTGAATCATGAGGATATGCAGTAGTCATGTGGATATGCAGTAGTCATGGGGATATGCAGATGTAAGTGAATCATAGGGATATGCAGTAGTCAGCAAACATCTTCAGAGAACTTGCACTTCAAAAATGGTGAGGAAAAAAAAAAGAACATTGTTTAAACTAAAATAGGAATGGTAGTATATCCCCAAATATTCCTTACCTTGATGTTCCTATGAGTTTTCATAACCTCTGATAAAGACTCCCCATGATCTAGTCTTTTTCTGAACTCGAACTTTACTGAACATTCACCTTTGATCCTGGAAACTAACTCAATCATATATTAACTCACCTCTCCACTTTTGAATTGTGTGTTCCTCTAGCTCATCCATTTGAGCCTGAAAGAGAATGTTATAAAAATTATATCAAAACACTGCGCCATGGAAAATAGTGTAAAAACAACATTTTGAAATATTGGATTGAAGAAATATTCCTGAAATTTACAATATCATTTATTGACAATAACGTTGCTCTTTGTAGACAATTACATCCTTCAAGTCAGCCCTAGATAAATTTAACCTTTATATAATTAAATGTAACATATAAATATTACTTGGCCTCAACATAAATATTAAACTATCTCGATCTTACCTACTGTATGATTTTCACTTTTATAAAATTTCAGGATGTTATTAGAGGTAACTGCAAACAAATTTCATACCAGCTGCCCTGTTCATGATGTTCTTTGTTTCATTCGTCATACTCAATTTTTGGTGCCAAAAATATAGGAAAAATAGGACATTCTTACTTAAATACAGGACAATTATAAGGCTTTAAAAATATATACGATATTTATAGGACACAAATTGAATATTCTCCCAATGCAAAAAATAAAAGCATACAAGACAACCAAAACAAGATGACACACTAAACACAGTTTCTAATTTTCTGTCAATCAGCTTACTTAACTGATGAAGCATTGTCAGGTTACACAGGACAGAACAGAAAGTTGGTATAGCCCCCAAAATAATGGTTGAAAGTATGTAGCACATAGGAATTATAGGACAATATTTTTGAATATAAGACTTTTATGGGATCCTATATTTTTATAGGAATTACAGGAAAATGTTTGTAAATATAAGACTTTTATAGGATCCTATATATATATTTTTTTATAGCAAGGACAATTTTTTAGAATATTAGACTTTTATAGGATCCTCTTTTTTTTAAAATAGGAATTATAGGATTAATATAATCCATGGTGTTTGTTTGGTGTTGAAAGCACATCAACACATTAAAGACTATACCGTCCCAAGGCAACGGAAATAAAGTAACTTGCCCAAAGACATCTCACATCAGATGACCTAGGCTGATCTGGACAAGATTCGAACCCATAACCTTTGGATTGGGAGTCTGGCACACTAACTACAAAAGCATTGTGGCTCCCACTGCTCACGAAAAGTATTAAATGGAGATATTGTGACTTAACCTTGATATTAAATGGGACTTCAAAGAAAAATGTATGGGGTGAAGTTTTATGTCTGAATTCTGCCAGATGCATATTTGTAGAGATTACTTCTATATTATGCACACATAGATTTACTGTCATTTAATGTACACACAGAACTGGGACTAGTGTTTTTGATATTAAGAGTTCATGTGAACAGACCCTGATCAAGTGGAACTATATGCGATGGCGAATGTGAATCAGTATTCTCCATACTCTTTTAAGCAAGAAACACAAACTCAAGATCAAAAGTCCCAACACTTTGACAGTCGGCTAAAACACGGTATTGGTGCTGATAAAGGAATTTTCATGTTATATGCATGAAATAGAAAAATTAAACAAGATATGAACCAATTTTAAAGATTGGTAAGCCTGGCATATACCTCTCTTACTTTCCTGAAAATTTCAAGAGGTTAGTGTAACCCATTGTTGAGATATGCATGGAAACAAGCTCTAAAAATGGCCATTTTTGAGCGTTATGTAGTCTCACTCGAAAAAAGCTTGAATATAAAATAGAGAATTCTCTAAATATCATACTGAAATTATGCATTTATTGGTCTGGTTTTATGCGGAATTCTATCCTGCAAATATTGCTTCTTGAATTAAAGAAATCGGTAAAATATTATGGATTTTATAAGCAAAATACCGTCAGTAGAAGTTTTGTTTCAACACTGAAATTCAAACACTAATCTGTTGTTATATGCCAACATTTTGTACAAAATAACATTCATTATAACTTTTATTGACATCTAGAACTCGACTTTATATTATAATAAGTAGTAAAACCATTTAAATCACATGGCTAGCCAAGATATTCGATTGAGAGCTTGTTCTTTGTCAAACTTTCCAGTTCTAAATTTTGTAGTGTCTGTAACCTTTACAAGTTTATATGGCAATAATTTTGTTGTTTCATTATGGAAAAGTATAAATCCTACAAAGGCTCATGTGTATCCATGTGATGTCCAAGTTGGCCAAAATTGGTGGTGCTGTATTGTACCATTAAAAAACAGCAACTCAATAAAAAAAGTTACAGACACTACACAAACAGGTATAAAAATGAAAGATAAAAGTATTGTTCTACTTGTCATTAAAACATTGTTTTTCTCAATAGAAAGTTCCATCTTATGTGATGTAATGTTGCATCATCTATTTACCTCTGCAGCCAAGAGCAAAAAAGTGATGCAATAACTCTCTTGATTGAATATTGCATCATTCTTGCAGCACTGTCTGTTTGAGTAATTTACTACAAGACAATGTAACCTGAATTTCTTATCCTAGAAGAAGCTGCCTAATTACTTTTTCTGTTCTTTACCATGGTACATCCCTAAGACATGGGAAGACGACAAAAGCAAACCTCTGGGAACAACTCTGGTAAGTTTGTATTGAATGGTAAACCACACTCTTAAATTGTAGTGTCTGTAACCAATATCCCCTTTTTATACTGTCTATGACTTTATCCGTTTTTTTTTAAAAAAATGAAGCCAAATTATGTTTCCTATTACAGTATTGATGTGTAAGGCTAAATTTTGACATATTGTCTGTCTGCAATTTGTAATATTTTGGTATATTTATAGTTTCTTTCATCTAGATTTCTGATAACAGGCAACATTTTCAGTGATTTCTTACAATATGCAATTGAAACTGAGTATTTTTGCATTCCATATCATTAGACTAGTAAATTCAAACAGAAATATTATGAGAATTCAATGAGCTCAGACTTAGTATTGGATACATTGCTGATATTGTCAAATGGTTACAGACACTACTAGACATGTGAATTGACCCGACTGTTGTTTACATTATTAAGGAAAGTGTGCAATCATTGTAAATGCTAGAACATTGAATAATCATCAGGTTTTATGCTATTTCTTTTTCAATCAGATACTTTTCTTTAAGAATCTACAGGTTATTCCAGTTTGCTTATGTATGAAAGCATATTGCGTACTCATTACAAGTATGTTTTGTAAAGTCTAAATTTCATCCGTATACATAGAGGAACAAAAATGAGAATGAAGTTGTTTGCTTTTAGGAAGCAAAGATAAGCCAGAAGAAGATGAACAGAAGATTAAAGCTAGAAGGGAGAAGACGAGGCTAAAGGTACAAGCCTGGAGAAAAAAACAGAGGGAAAATAAGGCGAAACATGAGGAGCTAAAAAGGGTTGATAGAGAAAGAAGAAAAGATGCAAGACTACTAAAAAAACAGCAATCACTTTCCGATTCAAATCTTCAACAAGAATTAAGAAGGAAAAAACGTGAAGAAATGAAAAGGTATCGCCAGAAAAAGAAAGAAAAAGCAGCCCTGGCAATATCGGTTAATAAGAGTGTTGATTTAAGAAGTCCGAAAACTGCTGAATTAAGTAGAAAGAAGAAAGAAGCTGTGAAAAGAACCCAAGCATGGAGAATGCGTATCAAACTGAATGAAAGTATACAGCAAGAGTGTATTCAGACTGATTGTGAAATAGGAAATACTGGGTCAGCCAGAGATTCACCAATGAATAAAGTGTTACCTAAAGCAACTCTGTACAGACAATTAAAAAAGGTAAAGGAAGTATTACCAAATACCCCAAAGAGAAAAGCAGTCATCATAAGTAAATTAATTGAATCTCCATCAACATCAAAGTTTTTAAATAGGAATATAATGATAATGACACCGGATTGCAGAAAAAAACTTGAATTGACAGATACTGTTATACAATCTGTGTCAGAGAGCATTTCAGAAGTGAAAACAAGGAAAGGGGGTGCAAAGAAACATGCATACAACATCATTTGTGACGCATTACTGAAGAAATATAAAAGACACAGACTAAAAAAGTATTTCAAAGTATCAGTGAAAGGGCAAAAACCTAGTTCTACATGGTGGGAGACGAAACAAAGAAAAAGAAGAAGGGATGCACTTAACTCTCCATTAAAGAAATCTGTGAAAGATTTTTTTCTAAGTCCAGAAATCAGTAGGGAAGTGCCTAATAAACGTGAAACTGTGAAAGTAAGAAAAGGTGGTCAAAAAGAAATACTTCAAAAACATGTGATGACTATGACATTAGAAGAAGCCTACAAAGACTACAAGTTAAGGAACCATAGTCACAAAATAGGATTAACTTCATTTTCTAAATTGAAACCAGTGAATGTTAAAAAGGTGTCTGAAACAAGCAGAAGATCATGCTTATGCCAAAAGTGCTGTAACGTGGCCCTAAAAAGTGAGGCACTAACAAATGTAAAAAAAGCAGTGAAAGAAAATGGAGATTTGGATGAAATTTCAGTAGATAAGAAAAGCTTAAGTGATGCTACTTTTTGTAAATACGACACCAATCCAGCTATTAAATGTTTAAGAAGAGAATACAAACAATGCGGTGTGAAATGTTTGCAGAGTTACCTTAAACCATTTGTTGAAAAGTATAGTGACAGGCAGATATCATGGCATCAATGGGAAAGTATAGAAATAGCAAAAGATGATAAAGTAAAGCGTTGCGTCTCCTGTGTGCCTAAAGAAACAGACATAAAAACATTAATTACATGCTTAGAAACTGACATGCAAGAGTATCCAGAGCACGTTTTCAGGGCCAAATGGCAACAGCAACAGATGGGAATTTGTGTTGATAGAATTGGTGAGGGTTCTATTGCTATGGTCATGGACTTTAGTGAGAACTATGGGTGTGTTTTTCAAAGTGAAGTACAATCTGGATTCTTCGACAGGAACCAAGTTACAATACATCCAATCATGTGTTACTATACAGAAAAACAGGGAGAAAAAGAATTCAAGATAAAGCATGCCATTATTGGCATCAGTGAAGAAACCAAACATGATGCAGACTTAGCTATCACTTTTGAGAACAAAGCTATAGAAATTCTGAAGAAGAAAGGTGTGAAAGTAGAGGAGATCCATGAGTGGACAGATGGCTGTGCTGCCCAGTATAAGGGGAAGAAAGCCTTTGCTGACATAAGTCTGAGGAAAAAGCCATCTGTAACACGAAATTATTTCGAAACATCACATGGAAAGAGTGTTTGCGATGGTCTCGGTGCGACAGTCAAGAATGCTTGCTACAGAGCTGTAATCAGCAATAGAAAGGTGATAGGTTGTGCAGAAGATGTATATCATTTCTGTACAGAGAAACTGAAAATGGAAAATACAGATAATGAAGCTAAAACAGTTTCGAGAAGGGAGTTCATCCTTGTTAAAGATGTTGAGAGAAATAGAGAAGAAACTGATGTGCAAACACTGCAAGGTACAAGAAAATTACATGCTGTAAAGTCAGGAAGCAATGATTATGAACTGAGCATAAGAAATCTGAGCTGTTATTGTGAGCAATGCATGAAGGTTGATGGGAGATGCAACTTCAGCGAAAATGTTAATGCCTGGGAAATGAGAAAGTTAGTACTCAATAAAGATAATTTAAGTCAGAAAGGAAAACAACTTAAAGACAAGAATCCATCAACAATAGAAAATAATGACAAGAAAAGAAAACAAGGAAGTAACCAGAAAGATCATAACTCAGCAACAAGCGAAAAGCCTAATAAGAAACGGAAGTCAACAGAAAGACAAAACATTGTGACAAAGAAGATCAAAGTTGACAAAAAAGCACCAACCAACACAGAGAAACCAATAGAGAAATACCACCCTGGAGAATTTGTTGCTGTAGGACTTAAGCCAAAGAAGGGACCTCTAGATGTATACTTAGCAGAAGTAATAGACATTCTTCATAACGAAGTTAGACTTAAATACATGAGAAAGTCTGGCAACATGTATGTTTGGCCTGAAAAAGATGATTATTCACAAGAGGCTCTAGATGCTATCTTGTACAGGGTAAAAGCTCCACAAATAGTCAATGAAAGGGGTCATTTCAAGTTTAATGCAGCTGAATTGCCTAAGCTCAAGTCAAATCTGGAAAAAAATCATAAGCACTTCTATTTGAAATGACAATATAAAGTCAAGGTTTAATGTGTAGTGTCTGTAACCTTAAGATCAATCACATATGGGTCTGTGTTTGAGTCAGCACCTTGGGTTGAACAATACTTTAGTGACTATGATTTATTGAACATTCATTATACTTCAATATTTTACTCTTACAAACACTATTTAGTATTAAACTTTCAAGTGCTATTTACCAGTTCATAATTTTAATACAAGTATTGGACATATACCTGTTACAATGTGGTTTTATCATTTTATTAACTAATCAACATTCATTTAATGAATAATTCTAGTCAATGTGTTCATGTTGAATTATTTTTGAAGTGAATTTTGTGGAGATATGTATGGTTCTGCAGCTGTATTGAAATGCTATAGTTTTGTAGTGTCTGTAACCAATTTTATGGACAATGTACTTCTGACTCTTATGGAAGTTTGCAATACTTTTGGCCAGTATTAATGATTTTGTTTGTTTAAATATTCTTCTTGGTGTTAGATAAATGCCTAAATAAGATTATTCTATGTCTTTTATGTTTGTTATGCAAAAGTTTCATGGTTAGGTTTTTTTTCTTAGTGATACCTTTGTCATAGATGTTTTGATTTTGTTATTAAGTTGTTTACCACTTCCAGTTATGTTGTTTACTTTAAATGTTGATATCCTGTTACTGATGTTACTGTGAAAAAAAATAAAGTTTTAAAGTTTTCATGCTGTTTTTCTTGCATGTTATACACCAAGTGTAGTGTCTGTAACTGTTGTTATACCAATGAATTGAAATAATGGTTAAACAAAATCGCATGCATGTTCAAGCTAAATCTAACTTGATCTGACTAGGGGACACCCTAGGGTATATAATGAGCTTCATTGAAATGTTCTATCAAACATTTCAATTTTTTAAGTGAGTGAGACTACTCTCAGCACCAATACCGTGTTTTAGCCGAGTCTGTAACTTTAATTAGAATAGAATTAGAATCACAGAACTTTCAGATTTTTCTTAAGTTTGGTCTATCTACTTAACTGCCACATTCTGACGATGTCGGTACACTCTAAGTATCATATCTGATTTTTGGGGTTCTGAACGTAACCTGGAGTTTCTTGCTCAACAAGTTTGGAGAATACGCAGACCTGCCAACTCTAACAAGGCCTTCTCAGTAAGGCAGTAAGTGAGGCCAATTTTGTACTGCTATTGTCGAATGGGAAAATATGTATTTAGTAAGTTCAGAAGTGTGATCTCAGACTGATGCAGAAAAGACAAACATTATGTTCAACTAAAAAGTTTGTAAAGTACACTTGGACCTTAATTACCTCCAGTACAGTTTCAGAAACTGCAGTACTATTCCAACCCCATGGAGCTCAATAGCTTCTTGCTCAATCTCTCAACTTGATTTTATCTTGGTTTTTTTTTTTCTTCTCAATTTTATGTGGTGATGGCAATCATCTCTCCTGCCATGAGACGTACTCATATCAACATGACATAATGTCCAATAGCTGCTTTTCCTGCATTTTTGTCCAAGAATCGGAATATTCCTTTTTACACTTCTGTGCCAACTGTTTAAATGTTTTAAGAGACTAGCTGTCATTGTTGCCTTCCATATGCTTCCATTTCTTGAACGCCATTTAAAAAAATACTATAAGCAACAGCATGATCATAGAGGCGTTTTACATGAAAACTATGGGAAGTGTAAAGCATCTTAAGTACTCCTGTAAATTTAGTCTGGTACCCAGACCAACTCCACTGAATCTAATATGAAACCTGAATCTGGATCAAACATGGACAAGCCAGTATCCGGATTTGACTGCAACGATCGTATTTTCATAATTTTTATTATTATTCTTTAAGCCTGCACTTTAAGCGTCATTTCAGTGGACTTGTGGTCAAATCGTAAGTGTTGGCAGGTCTGAAATACGGGGTCTGGACTGACAATGTGCATAGCTAGGTATGAGCTGAACATAGTAAATATGATACTAATGGCAAATTTAAAAACTTCTGTATTTGCTTATAAGTGTATTCTTTTTCTCCTTATCATCTCATTTTTATTATTATTATTATTACCTGTGGTGTCTTGTAATACTTGTGAAGGATGCTGATGAAATCTGTAATGGTCAGCATACCTAAAATGACAATGATATAAAGTATTTCAGTCGATAATTAAAAAATAATTTAAACAAAATATCAAAACAAAGTCAAAGTCTGTAATACACTGCTGCAAAAGCATTGGAAAATCATTCATCCCAAAGAATAACGAATTTAGCATATATACTCGCATATAAATCAGAGTCCAAATGCAAATAACATAGACCCTGATCTGCCATTGCATAATGCACCGGCAGATCAGGGTCTATATTGTTTATTCTACTGATTAGTCCTTACAAACTGCTTAGACCCAGATCTGCCGGCGCATTATTTAACAGCAGATCTGGGTCTATGCTGTGTGCAGTTGGTATTGGCTTATATGCGAGTATATGTGGTATTTGTTTTGTTCTATAACATATTGCCCCTGCAAGTTTAATGTCTAAATCTGACAACAAATGTTAATTTTCAGGAACAACAACTATAAAACAATACTGGTATATACGAATGCCCTGTCAGCCCTGCATGCTTATAATGAAATTGTTCCCAAATTGTTTCTTTTTTAAACTTAATTATGTTTAGACATTATCCATTAAGAGTAAACATGGCCTTGTTGGATGGCAGATTGCCTACCTATAGCTGTACAGGAAAAAGGCTTCATCCCCTGTCACATTTGGTCAAATTTAGTTTTAGAATTTAGCAAGGATTAAATATGTTATTTATTAGCACTTAACAGCACATCAGCACAGTAATGGCCACATGGTGCCAATTAAATTAAAGTTACAAAAATGTAAAAATGAAGAACTGCACAAACACTTTAGGAAGATAAACCATACATGTGATTCTACTGGCAGTAGGACAAAATTACCATTTTAAAGACTGTCTACTGAGGACACAATTTTTTATAGCTGAAATCTACCAATTTTGAAAATTACAAGATTTTTAAAAAAATTGTGAAGAAAAAAAATAGTATTTTTTACGCAGTTTATATACACATTACAGAAACCAGTCAGAACCAGTCTACTGGGGATTAGTTCCACCATTGCAACCACCAGTGCAATCATGCGTGCTGAGTAATCCTATTAAGAGTGACATGTGTAAACAAAAAGCTGTAAATTGATTACCTTACTGTTGTAGTTTGGAGAGTTTAAGACCGAAGGCAGGATATTTATTTAGGTGTTATAATAAATGGATCAAAAGTGGTTCATGAAGGATTGCGAGTCTTTGATTAAAAATTGTCTGACCTTTGGTGGAGGTGAGATAAAGAGGAAAGACTGACCCAAAAATTTATTTCGGCAGAAACGCTAGTGTAAGTATTTTAATTTTTTTGTCTTGTTTAATTGTTATTGTGTTTTTCAAGATGTTTCATAAGGGATATTTAAGGGCAGCTCTTATCTTTTCTTTGTTTGGTCAATTCATGCCAAAATGTACGTCTTCTCCCAATACTAAAAAAAACCCCACCAGCTAAGAAATATTACAAGTTCAACAATACCGGGTAATCAGACTTTAAGTGCATGCAGGTGAGCAGCAAAGGTCCAGAGTTGGCATTATGTGTTTCAAGCAAAGAGGATTTTAAGATAGTATATGGAGGAAGAAATGACATCACCATGCATATGCAGACACCATCCCATAGGAGCTACGAGTCTTCTGTAACAAACACATACTTTGAAGGACTTATTAAAGACTGGATCAAAAGTTCTGGCATTGCCACATTCTAATGATGATATGGAGAAGACAATCTCCATTCTTTGAAAAATATTGTGTGATTCAAGGGGAAATCTGGACCAGAAAACTATTGAGAGCCTGTTAAGTATGAAACTTAATAATCACAATGAATGTCATCAGTGTTCACCAGGCAGCAAACTTGTGAAGGACACTAAAAATGCTTATTGATTTTATATAGAAAAAAGCTTTGCAGTAAACTATGATATACAACTGTTCCTTTTTCATTTAACTGACAATACCCAGACTCACAATAATTATTACTGTAACATTGTCATCAGAATCTGATTCATGTTCAAAACTTACTGTTTTATTAATATGAAGAGAATACATATTATAGCAAAAAAATGGAATTGATTTGCTTACAGTCCCCTTCAAATGCATACAATTTATGTTGAAACAAAATCCCACTGATTTAGAAACCAGTCTCCTTTTCCAAATTTTTCAATCTACTGATTTGCTGTCCTGGTTCTGTCAAATGTATGATAAACCCTTCCAAATAAATGTGAACATAGGACTATAAAATAAAATGTAATAGGTAAAGAAGTTACAATTCTGTAAAAAGTACACTAAATATAATATAATGGTAAAAAAATATAAAATCCTTAATAAAATATAGTGATTTTTTATATATATAAACCTTATTCACTCATAAAGACAAAGATTTTCTTGGGTGGTACATCATCATGAAGTTCCTTAATTGAATTCATGTATAAAAAAAAATTCTTAAGTTTTTATATATTAGCCTCCCCCACTGAGATTGACATATGGTTTGTGTCTGGCTATCCATCCATCCATTAGACTTATCTTGTTGTTAAGATATGTAAAATACTATGGAGCCAAACCAGACCAAATTGTATATAAAGATACCTTGTGTGAGTCACAAGACTTGATTAGCACAGGTTCTGGTGACTGTGACCTCATTTTCATGTGAAGGACAAGGTGGAGAGGAGGGTGACATATTTTCACTTTTGAAAACAAATTCCTTTCAAGTTATATTTTTTGTTTGTTTTGTAATGGCAGCACATTGGAAGGAACAAAGGCATTAATTGTGCAAACTTAAACTCCTGATGCCACGAAGCTCACTGGCGTAAAATGTCATTAATGGTTAAGGAATTTTTTATTTTGTTTTGTGATGGTTGGCTAGGTGTAATTAATAGTGTAACAGCATAATACTGACAAAGTTCTAACTTAAAAAAGGACTTAATGCCAGTCTGCTTGCTGTGCAACATATTCAAAATCAGTCATGTGTTTTGGGGGAACCAAACATGGGACCTCATCATAATTTTTTTTTTTTTTTTTGGTTGGTATTGACAGATATAGATGACACTAGATTATTAATAAACCTGAAAGACTTTCACCACAGAATGATTTAGATTATACGGAGTCTTGATTGCCCAAGCCTGTTTAGGACGTGATCAGAATAGTTTGTATATTTGGGAATTTTGGCTAATTAAGTCTGTATTTCTCTGTACAGTGAAACCTCGCAATACCAAAAGCCCTCAGGACCAAATTATAAATTTCCTTTTTGAGAGACTTCTGGATTACTGCAAGGGTTAAAAAAGTTATTTAAAAAAAAAATCCACTCGTCATTCAAGTACAAAAAGATTTTACATCTCCTGAGTAAATTCTGAATAAAATAGCGTCTATAAAAATATAAAAGTTCATGATGTCAATGACCTAAATTCAATCATGTTAAAGGTTGTTTTCCAGAGTTTATTCTGTGACCCAGTCAAAACCAGTTGTAATTACAAATTGAGACCATTCTGCACTCCTTCAAGTAAGAGTTTATTAGTATTGAAGAGTGAGAGTGAAATGCTTGTATGACCTTGAAAGTATGGACTTCTGATGAACAAATCTGGTAATATTCTTGACAGGACACTCTTTTCATTAAAGTGAAACACTAGACATCACTGTGTGAAAGGTTTAAACGGATAAAATTAAATGTGAAATGTTTTGTCTACAGAGGCCACTGATTATTCCCAACTATCTTTCAGCTGCATCTAATCGGACAGGAGAACAGCAGATGCCGTTTCTGCTGGTTACATACACCATGTGTTTTTGTGGAACTCTGTGGATCAATGACCCTTGGTTAGCAAATATGGATAAAATTGGGAGTCCTTCATTCTAAAGTGATCAATGAAATTTGTAAAAATAGGTTAGACTGCAATTGAGAAGTCAAATTTATGCACAAATTTCTAATTCATGGAAACTGGATATAAAACATTTTCATGATGAAGACAACACATTTGTCTTGTGCATTGATCTTCTTGTCACTAACAATTGCATTCAAGTCATAAAATGTCGGGTGAGATCAATAAAGAATTTGTCAGTGTCATAAAGATACTGGATTAATCTCCAAACTTAATGTACGTGTCGGTGTCATAAAGATACTGGATTAATCTCCAAACCTAATGTATGTGTCAGTGTAATAACTCTTATCTATAACAATACAGACCAAGATGTACCATCACATTAGAGTGTACCAACATATCTGGCTTACACTGTTTGGTTGAAATTCTAAGTAAAATGAAGGGTTTAAGTCCAGATCTGCCATCATATTACAGTGTGACAGCAGATCATGCTTACACTGTTTGCTTGAAATTCTAAGTAAAATGAAGGGTTTAAGTCCAGATCTGCCATCATATTACAGTGTGACAGAAGATCACATTTACACTGTTTGCTTGAAATTCTAGATAATCACATTCATATGCCATTTGAAAACAACTACAGTGTCAATTGACTTTGTTCATTTAAATGCAACCTTATGCAACCTTTCTGAATTCTACCTAAAATTGTCATTTCTACAGGCTGTTTGTCATTTTTAATGGGCCATATTTAAGAATTAATGTGCCAATGGCCCCCTGCTAATGACCATATATCATTCCATGAAGTTTGGTCTGCTTTTAATGGTATAGTTATCAGACCACTAATTCATTTCCCATAGAACTTAATATTAATATATTAAATAATAAAAATAATTAATGCATTAGATTGGCATATAAACCACACATGCTTTTATTCATTAGAGTTAGAGAAATTTGTTTCAGCCTTCAAAAACAGGTGTTTCACAGCATTTTTTTGAGCCTCGTGCTGCTAAACAGGGGGACTCCCAGGTCTAAAAACATAGCCTGACACAAAGAGTCCATATGTTATTTTGTCCGTAGGAGATTAAATACAGGACGTTAAAATAGAAGTAAATATTTTCTTGTTGACTATAGTACATAGATTGAAGTTTATCAAATGTATAATTGAAGAAGATTAAATCCATTTACTAGCCAATGGGTGCATCTCAAAATATTTAGTACTCAATTTTTTATTCCCCTACCAGTAGACTGGTTCTCTGACTGTAAAATAATTAGTAGTCTGATACTTATAGAGATGCCCCTTTATCTTGCATCATAAATACTCAGTATGGGGAAAATTTTCAGTCATGCTGCAGACTATTTCTATCTGGGCCATACATTTTGATACAAGTTCTGTTCATCTTTTTTTTTCTAATTAAAATTATGAAAAAAGGAGACTGACTTTCACCTTTTCTTTAAGTAAACAGATGTGGGCAAGAACTGTGATGGATTTTGTACTAACATGGCAAGTCAATAACTTGTAATGCTGCATCTAGACTATGGGAATTGCCTCCTATCAGCATTGTATACCAAAATACTTTGGCTATAAAATAAACAATCAATAATTTGATATTTTCTAAGTATGGCAAGAGTAAAAACTTGATATGTGTTTGTAAAACACATATGCTCAACAAGAAGGCCTGGGCGTGCATGTCAAGCCTATGATCAAAGTATTGCTGTAAAACATGTCACATTGGCCCTATGGTCAAAGTATTGCTGTAAAACATGTCACCCTGGTCATATGGTCAAAGTATTGCTGTAAAACATGTCACCCAGGCCATATGGTCAAAGTATTGCTGTAAAGCATGTCACCCTGGCCATATGGTCAAAGTATTGCTGTAAAACATGTCACCCTGGCCCTATGGTCAAAGTATTGCTGTAAAACATGTCACCCTGGTCCAATGGTCAAAAAAGGTGGAACAAGCATGTCACAGAATTTAGTCCTAACTTCATAATGATTCATCCAAAGTATGAAGAAAATCTATCAAGGGATTTTTGAAATATAAGCAAATGAAAAACTTGAACGAAAACCATAAATCAATATTTCTATGACTTTGACCTCAACAACAAAGTCTAAGGGACAAGCAAGACTGTCACAGAATGCATTGTTTTAGCTTCATAATGATTCATCCCAAGCATTAATAAAATCTATTAAAGAGTTTAAGAAATGTAAGCAAATGAAAAACTTTAAACAAAACCTTAACATAAATCTTCTATGGCTGTGACCTTGAAAGCAGGGTAAAAGGGGTGAAAGAGCATGTCACTGAATGAATTGTCATGGCTTCAAATTGATTCATGCCAAGTAAGATGAGAATCTATCAGGGGGATTTGAAATATATTCAAATAAAAAACTTTAACCAAAACCTTAAGAAACTGTTGATTATGCCACTAGTGGTGGAAAAGTGAGTGCTATGTCTTTCTTCTACTAATGAGGGTTCAACAAAAATGATGACAATTTGAACAAGAGTCCACTGGATGTAGGACCAGCACCAACTAACTATGATAAGAAGTCTTATTGTGAAAACAACATATCAACATGCCATCCATTCATGAGTAGTAGCGATAACAAGATTTTCAAAGTGACCACAATGACAGCCATATCAGATGTCAGATTGGCATTGTTTTCACGCAGGACCAACTAGACACCATATATATGTTTTTTGGTGAAAAATTTCAAGTCGATATGACCATCCATCCAGGAGGAGTAGTGATAACCGGATTTTCATGATGGCCATCTTGGAGGTCAGATCAACACCAATTTCATTTCCAACCAACTAGACATCACAAGATGTCTTCTGGCAAAAACCTCATGTTGATATGACTTTCTGTTGAGGAGTAGCGATAATATTTTAAGATGGCTGCCATGTCAGCAATACTGGATGTAAGATTGGCACCATGTTCATTTAAAACCAACTAGACAACAAAAGAAGTCTTTTAGTGAAAACCCCATGCTGATATGGCCACTGTTCAGAAGGGGGAGGAATAAGAAGATTTTCAAGATGGCACCTGTGGTGGCCACATTGGATGTCTGAGCGTCCTCTTTTTCATTTGGGACCTGCTAGACCTTTGGATGAATGTGTGTTTAAAGTTTCATGTCAATCATACAGATGATTAGGAGTAGTGGTAACAAACTTGTGCTAATGGACAGATGGACAATGGACTGCTATAATGGTCTGAAAAACATATATGCCTGCCAAATTTCATATATCTGTCTCAAAAAATTTTATAAATCTATCTCGATTGGTTTTTGTTTAATCATGATCACAAGGTTTTTGCCAAAGAGTAATTTTAAAAAATGTGTAAAAATATACCTGCAAAACTCAATTTGTCTAACTAGAGTGGTATTTCCTTAATTTTTCCAACAAGTTTTTTGTCTAAAAAAGCAAAAAGGATTAAAAAATTGAAAAATGGCCTTAAAATATAATCATGTCATCTACATATGCATACAAACATGCCTGCACAATTTCATCTGTCTACACTTCGTGGATTTTACACAATCTTGCTAACAAGGTTTGGACAGACGTATGCAAGGATGGACATGATCAAATCAAGATGCCCTCAAATGCAAATCGCAGGGGAATCACAATACCCTAGGCAACCCCCCAATTATATTTCTTGTCACGGTGAGAAAAGGCTCAAGTTTCATTGACATGTATTGAAATTTAACTCTAGGTTTAAGACATTTGACTGGTTACATTTAAGTCTGACTTAAAGTTTGCCCAATCAGATTTCTGTATCTAGAATAAAGTTAAAGTCCAGATTTAACACTGCAGAAAATTGTATGTGAATATTATAAACTTGTTCACCTACCCACATAATCCTGCTTTTCACTGTCCCAGAGTGGTGCTGCCCTTACACCATTGTATACCAGAGCAAAGAAGGCTTTCTTCACCTGGAAAGACATAATGAACAAATTGTAATATAGAAGTCAGCACAGGTAGTTTGCAAAAGGTTTGTAGATTTTATTTTTTGAATGTATGGTGGAGTATAAACATTTCCATCAATTTCATAAAGGGATTTTCCTGTTATTTTCCAACAAAAAATAAACAGTCATCATTCACTATAACACTGTTCAAGGGAACCAAAAAAGTCTATCATGTTATAGGTGAGGTAAATTTATATCAGAGTATGTTATACATAGTACAGTGATCCCTCACTATATTGCTATTCAAAGGAGCCATACTTTGTGTGTGTATGTTTGTGTTTGTGTGTGTGTGTGGGGGGGGGGGGTTGCATGTCGGTTAACACTATTTTTAACACATTATTGGCTATATCAACCAGAGGAAATGGAGACCAAGTGCCTTTCCCAAGGACACTCTGAGGATGCTGACCTGGGCAGGTATCAAACCTGTGACCCTTGGATTACGAGTCAGACACTGTACCAGTTGAGTTACTGCGGCTCCTACTAGGGAGACATATAAATTAACTGTATTATAGGTGTGGAGCCTTTATACTGAGGTACATTACACATAGTATAGTGATCCCTCATTATAATGCTGTTCAAAGGAGCCATAAAAGTGTACCATGTTATAAGTGAGGTGACCTTATACAAGGTACAATATACATTGTACAAATATTACATAATTATGTTAAATCCATGACAATACCCAATTTATAAAAGAAACTGTAATACTGAGGCACCTTACAGTGAGGGACAAATGTACTTTGTAGTCCTGCATATGAATACCTGCCTTATAAAAGTGACTGTGTAATACTGAGACACCTTGGAATGAAGCACCACTGTACTTTGTAGTCCTGCATATGAATACCTGCCTTATAAAAGGGACTGTGTAATACTGAGGCACCTTAGAGTGAGGGACTACTGTACTTTGTAGTCTTGCATATGAATACCTGCCTTATAAAAGGGACTGTGTAATACTGAGTCACCTTAGAGTGAGTGAACACTTTATTTTTTTAGTCCTGTGTATAACAAGCCAGTCAGAGTGCTTATTACATGTAGATGATTTTTCAAACTGATAACTTCCCTACACCATTTGATATAAAGAATTTAGATGCAGGGAAAAAATCCATACTCGGCTGAGAATTGGGGTCAAAGCTCTTTATAGCTGTAAAGAATAACAGAAAAGATTAAGTAGTGGGTTTTGCTATTTTCCCACAGATGTCTGATCAAAATCACATGGATTTGATGCATTGTTTGGTTAGAAATGTATGAATTTACATCATATAAAATTAGATTTTTTGATCGATTGCAAAAAAAAAAGGCTTTATTTGTCTTTGGTTTTATGCAAATTACCTTAATGGTTTTGTTCTTAAAGTCATGGGACTCCAGGATAGGTACCAATGGAAAGCTTAAGGAGTCCATTTTCTTGTGTGGCTAATCCCTTAAAGTGACTCTTTCAGGTGCTAAAATGATTAGGATTTAAATGTGACTGATGGGTGATTTGTAAAAAGGCATTGATTTAGAGTATGTATGGGTAGGTAAAGTTGAATAGCTGTTCTCCGTAACTAGCACAAACTTTTATGAACTAAAATTGCAAATTTCTGACTGAACATTGAACTGAATCCCCTTGATCTAAATACACTAATCTATAACCTTGACAAGCCAGTACAGAAGACAGAATCTATTTGTCAGAAAATTATGCAAACTTGTATCTCGGGATGTACAGGTTTTTAGCTTACTAACTTGCCAGCTTTTTCTTGGAAGAATAATGAGTGCTTTTGTTGTTTGTGAAACGACCAGCTGAATACAAATATTGTTCACTGACTGAAATATTTCTGATTACAAATTTTCATTACAAAGATTTCTAATGATAAATATTTTATGATGCATCATTATGACCATGATGATGATGATGCGGATGATGATAATGACAGTAAAAATAACTTTTGTCAATAATCACATGTTGTAATAATATATTTACAATGTTATTTCTTTATGACTTGGGTTGGTTTGACTATTGTCTTGTGGCACATAAATACGTTAAAGGTTATACGATGCCATGACAGATTAAAGTGTCTTGCCCAAGGACACTCCATGGTAGCCAGTCTAGGCTGATCTGATGGTGGGAATCGAACCTAAAGTACATCTGTCTGTTCATGAATCCATTGCCTTAATCACAGTGGCTCTGCAAAGTCTTCAACACTTGTGTTTGTGTGTGGGGGGTTAGTTCCCTGATGTAGATCCATTACATGCAAACGATGAGTTCTCAGCAAGAAGGAATACAAAAAGCTTATCAACTGCAATCATAGTGTAAGATAGTCTCCTTAAGCGAAAATATTAATCTTCCTTTGTGCAAATGTTTGCAATTATTCACATTTAAATGCCATGACACAGGTGTATTAAGCATACAACAAGGTAAAATACACCAATATGCAAAGGCCATGACACAGGTGTAAGCATACAACAAGGTAATATCCACCAATATGCAAAGGTCATGACACAGGTGTAAGTATACAACAAGGTAAAATCCACCAATATGCAAAGGTCATGACACAGGTGTAAGTATACAACAAGGTAAAATCCACCAATATGCTAAGACCATGACACAGGTGTAAGTATACAACAAGGTAAAATCCACCAATATGCATTTAGGTCATGACACAGGTGTAAGCATACAACAAGGTAATATCCACCAATATGCTAAGACCATGACACAGGTGTAAGTATACAACAAGGTAAAATCCACCGATATGCAAAGGTCATGACACAGGTGTAAGTATACAACAAGGTAAAATCCACCAATATGCAAAGGTAAACCCTGGTAAACCCACATTCAAATCAGTACAGTACACTGTAGTTGTATAACCTCCTACAAATGACTGTCTTTAACACTACAGTATAATGACAGTGACTAAAGTCAATCGCTGAGCAAACACTTTTACTCCAATTAAACTATCTTTCTCACTGCATACACCAGTTTAACAATGAAATATGTAAATATTCCAGGAAACATTGTGAATGGTGGCAAATTACATATAGCCCAAGGCAACAAACTGTAGTAAATATTTTGCAGGGTGAAAGAATAGGAGATCTATGCGTTTTTAAAACATGATCAAATTGGCTACATTACATGTCTAAATAAACAGGTAAAATTCATTAATCAACAGGAAAAATGTACAGCTCTATGTGTCCCTGAAAGTAAATTTTGTTTCAACCCAATTCTATTTTACTCAAGCATGACTTCGATCTTATTTTCGTCTATTTTTTCAATTATGAGCAGAAAAGATAGAGTTACTCTGCAAATGCATTTCATATTTTGTTTATCTCCAATAAATCATTTAAACTCTCTTTTAAATGCCAAGTGTCAACACTGAAGAATGCAACTGAAACCAATATCTTAGATAGAATCTTCTCAACAAGTTCTGATTTTTTTTTATGGAAGCAAACGATGAGACAACTTAAAAACAAGAGTCCCTTCAAGGGACTGACACTCTACTAGCCAAAAAGAATTTCCAGGAATTCAAGATAAGACCATTTCCTCTTTTTAGCTGCCGAGTGTCAAAACCATCTCTCCTATTCTTGAACGATAAGATTTTCAAATAAGCCACTGTGACAGCCATATTGGATGAAACTATTTTCATTTAGGATAAACTAAATACCGTTAGAAGACCTTTGGTGAAAACCCCATGTTGATATGACCATTAATTCAGTGAAAACCCCATGTTGATATGACCATTAATTCAGTGAAAACCCCTTGTTGATATGACCATCCATTCAGTGAAAACCCCATGTTGATATGACCATCCATTCAGTGAAAACCCCATGTTGATATGACCATCCATTCAGTGAAAACCCCATGTTGATATGACCATCCATTCAGTGAAAACCCCATGTTGATATGACCATCCATTCTGTGACAACCCCATGTTGATATGACCATCCATTCAGTGAAAACCCCATGTTGATATGACCATCCATTCAGTGAAAACCCCATGTTGATATGACCATCCATTCAGTGAAAACCCCATGTTGATATGACCATCCATTCAGTGAAAACCCCATGTTGATATGACCATCCATTCAGTGAAAACCCCATGTTGATATGACCATCCATTCAGTGAAAACCCCATGTTGATATGACCATCCATTCAGTGAAAACCCCATGTTGATATGACCATCCATTCAGTGACAACCCCATGTTGATATGACCATCCATTCAGTGAAAACCCCATGTTGATATGACCATCCATTCAGTGAAAACCCCATGTTGATATGACCATCCATTCAGGAGAATATTTTCAGTATGTTCATTGTGACAGCTATATTTCAGGTCAGGTTGGCACGATTTTCATTCAGGACTATCAGGATAGCATAATTTGTCTTCTGGGGCCCCCCCCTCCCCCCCCCCCCCGCATCAATATGACTTTCCATTTAGGAGTAGCATTGGATATCAGATCAGCATAAATTTTATTTAAGACCAACTAGGCACCATAAAAAGTCTTCTTGTGAAAAGCCCATGCTGATATGACTTTCCATTCAGGAGGATAAGCAATAACAAGATTTTCAAGATGACTGTCATGGCAGCTATATTGGATGTAAGATCAGCACCATTTTCATTTTGGCCCAACTAGAAATCATAAGAAGCCTTTCAGTGAAACCCTCATGTTGATATAACCATCCACTCAGGAGGAGTAGTGATAACATTTTCAAGATTGTCACTGTGGTGGCCACATTGGATGTCCAATCGGAACCATTTTCATTTAGGGCCAACTAGACATCATAAGAAGTCTTTTGGTTAAAACCCAGAGCCGACACGATTTTCCATTCAGGAGTAGTGATAACAAGATTTTTGAGATGGCTGCCTTGATGGCCATACTTGTCAACAAGTAACGATCATCCCAGTCTAGCTGTAATCAAGTTCTGGCATGAAAATCAGCACTCACACTTGACACTTGAAATCAGCAATACACATCCAATCTGCATAAGCCTGGTCACATATCGAAACTGCATATGCAGAGAAGTCCTATAAAAGTGTTGCAGTAAATCCTCCATTATCAATCCCTTTAAGTTTTTGAACATCATGTGTGTAACGATTGCTTACCCATGCCAAATAGCATCCACAGTAACTGGTGGCCCAATGTCAGTGTCCTCTTTCTTTTCTCCATAGTGATCAATTAACGTTTCTATTTTATGGTTTCTATATCTTCCCATTTCTGATTTCCCAAAACTGACATGGAGTGTAGCTAAACATACACTGATTGCTCAGGCTCAGAAATCCACTGAATGTATTTTTAGATATCGGCATCAAGTTTGGTTGCTTCAGTAGTTTTTGATATTTTAAAACTTTTTGAAAGCATGCTTAAATCAATTTTGTGCTTTGGTTCAGAAGTTTTGGGCTACAAATATTCAGAAGTTTGGGGCTACAAATATTCTGAAATAGAGTTCTCCCTCATTATAATGCACTTTGTTATAATGTGATTCTGGATATATCGTGGTACCACTATGGACCCCACGACCAAAATTATACCAATGTATAACAATATGGTTTGAAAGAAAACAACATGAAACTTAATGTTATATCTTTATTTCCTTCTAAAAACACTATTATTTAACAAATTTTGATCATTCCCGTTAAGCTGCAGTTCTGAATATAATGCTGTTCTCAATATATTTCAGTTTGGTACACAGCACTCTTCTCACTATAACGTGGCTTGGTACATAATGCAGTCAGCGGTTATGGACCCAACTACTGTGTTATAATGATGGAGAACTGTAAAAGTAAAAGCACAATGCAAGTATTGTGCACAGCACCGTAATCTCTCACCCTCTATCAATAATGGAGGATGTGACAGACACACAATTTGTTACCTATAATACATGATGTGTTTAATTCTGGCTACATATAATTCACATAGATCAAAACAGGTATTGCAAATATTGTTGTCGGATGTTAAAGCATCTTGATGAAGATAATCATATTATACGGACAACATTTGAAAGAATTCCTATATTCATATGGGTTTGGTTTTGTATGGATTGAGCCAGATATTTCAACAAAAGAGTTAATGATTTAATATACAAAAATGGCATAGTGGAGTTATGATTTCAATGTGAAGAAGTTACAAATACTTTAAATCTTTGTTAAATTCTGAACAGTTTTTATCAACAAGACTTTCATTAAAACTTAGAAATACAATTCTTAGATTCTGATATTCCAGTCATAATTTAGTGATAGAGACAAGTACATGTAGACATCATGGTTTGGATATATCTAATAGAATCTGCCCATATTGTGGAAACAAAATAATGGTTTAAGAATTGTAGAAGATGAATATCATTTTCTTTTAGTATGTAATGCAGTTTCAGCATTTTATACAATGTTCTGAATACAGCGGTGTTAATGCCCTTATCCCTGTATCCCTGCTCAAAGAGAATAAAGAAGTTCACTGTGATTCCCATGACAACATAACTGAGTCTTACAAACAACATAACTGAGTCTTACAAACTGTTGAAATTCTGGTTTGAAGATCAGGTGAGTACGAACAAAAAGTTCTCAAGAGATCTGCCCCAAAAGAGAAGTATTTCAGACTGTGACAAATACATTACCGTTTAACATAATACTGGTTATACTCACGTATAAGCATATACCAACTGCAAACTGCACAGACCCAGATCTGCCCTCGCATAATGCGCCAGCAGATCTGGGTCTATGCAGTTTGTAAGGACTAATCAGTAGAACAAACAACATAGAGCCTGATCTGCTGACGCATTATGCGACGGCAGATCCGGGTCTATGTTGTTTGCATTTGGACCCAGATTATATGCGAGTATATACGGTATATAAACTAGACACTATTTTGTCTAAATTGTGGTCCAAAGCAAACAATACAGCTCTGATTGAGGTAAGTAAGTCACAAGACAAAGTGCTAAACAAAATTCCATAAAATGTTAGGACCTAACTATAAAATAAAAGCTAACTCTTTCACTTCTATATTCTATGTGTAACTGAAATGAGTAGCACTAGTTATACAAGACCGGTAAAATGACCAGCTGAATTTAAGATGACCAGACGATACAATTGGGGAAAACAGCTTACTATCAATTATGGAGGAAAATACATGTATACTTCCCTAGAATCCTTCTCTTTACAAGCATGAATCACATACAT
The DNA here is from genome assembly GCA_029931535.1 of Margaritifera margaritifera. NCBI lineage: Eukaryota > Metazoa > Mollusca > Bivalvia > Unionida > Margaritiferidae > Margaritifera > Margaritifera margaritifera. The sequence continues at coordinate 1,771,695 of JAQPZY010001572.1, read as the reverse complement.
GCTCCGTGTCATAATAGGATAGTCTACTGTATAACCCTGCATCCGTCGTTCATTGTCCGTCTCAGAGAAAAGTATTTAGTTAAAAGATGTTTTAATAATAGATCTATCATAAATGTTGTCAATCTTATGTCTGATGTTAATTCTAGTACCTTGGCCAGTCTAGATTTTTTGCACTAAGCCTTGACAAGAAGAGACAGTTCATGATGTTTATAATGATGTATACATATATGAAGTTCATGTTACTGATTGTTTGTGTGTAATCTCTTCAAACATTTTGTTGTCTTATAACTATTATGAGCTGAAATGTTGAATAAAGTTTTTGCTGCCCAAATTAATTGATGAATTTTGAAATCTTTGATAGACAAGTAATTTATCATCTGGAATTTTTAAATCATTTGCTGCAAGCTCGGGTAATTCAGCTGGTAAAGTGTCAGACTACTACTCTAAGGGTTGTAGGTTCGTTACTTGCCCAGACCAGTTTGGGTGAGCTGCCTTGGTGTGTCTTTGGGAAAAGGCACTTGGCTCCCATTTCCTCAACAAGACACAACAAAATAAAGTGCTGAAAGTGCCATTAAAAACCAACCATTTTTCTATCATTTGCTATTTGCTTAGTTTCTTTTGGGATTATGAAGAATTATATTTCAAAATAATAATAATTTTCAACACAATTTGAAGTACACAAATTTGCAAACTTTTAATAAAAGAATCTCCATGCCCCCCCCCCCCTCCCAACCTCAAACAAAACATCACACATTTTACAGACTGATGGTGCAGGAAAAATTCAACACATGTGGTAGAACTTTCAACCTTGGTTGTCGGATTGACAATACTACATCAAGTTATATTAGTATAATACAATATGAAAAAAGTCCTTTTGTTTTTATGGTCTGTCATGTCAATTACAGTCTGGCAAACTCTTCTATTGGTCAGAATTGCTAGTTACCTACAGCATATCCATCTGTCAGTCTCTGACCTGACTAAAAAATACTAGTTTAGACCAGTATGGGCCAAAATCAGGGAAAACTTGGTACAGCTGTTGCATGCAAGACTTTTCCAGGATTGTAATTGATAATCCAGAGCTCTGATCTTCAAGCATGACCTTGAAAACTCAACAGGTAGATCTGAAATATGTATCCATCAACAGTTGGGCCTAAACACAAGGGAGGAAGACTACATTAATATGACTGGATGAAAACTGTGTCAGAAGCAGTCATCTGCTTTTTTTTAGCACATTATTGGCACATGGCATATATGCTGCACAGAGATCTGAACAATCCAATCTTGACAAGGCAACTGTACAATGATACTCCTGAAAAGGTATATAAAATCTAACTTGTGAACAAAACATCTTTTGACATCAATAAAATCTAGGTCTATAATAAAAACATTATATGGATGATCCATCATTTCCAACTTCAAAAACATTTCTGATTTTATGCTTTGCAAAAATAAAACCACCATACACTGCAGGAGTTGTTGATAATTCCCTATTAATGTCATATATTCAATAAATAATAATAATAAAGTCTTTGTTAAAGATGATATTAAGCCAATTAGGTTTACAATAACTTCTCTCTTGGGGCCCTCTTATTTAAGTAACACAACAGCATTATATACATCAACCGTAATATATACAAGCAAGTCCATGTTTGCATAACACTGCATCTTGCAGAAATCCATTGTATGATCTGTTGAATTACAGGAACAACCTAAAAATAAATTTCTTCTTTTCTATCTGGTAAGCATAACTATTGCAAACAATGATCATGTGCAAAATAAGATGGACAAATTAATCAAAATGTACTTAATGATATTACTAAGAAGAAAATAACATTCATACCTCTAAATGATTAACAACTGCTATATTGGGATAATCTAAAATTCATTGCAAAGTAGAATTTAAAAAGAGTGTGTTTCAGTTACTTATACATGTAGGTGCTGTGTAAGTAGAATGACAGTTTTTATACATGCTTTAAGCTATACATGGTTTCCCTCTACTACTTTTAATAATGATTCTTGTTGCTCAACCTTTAATTTCACGTTGTAGCCAAAATTGCTCAGAATACTCTCAATCAATCCATCCATTTTGTAACTTGGTGCTTTTTTTTTGTATCCCATGACATATTCATGGACGCTCGAGCTGAGGGACATGACCCAAAAAACTAAATAACGAGTGAATGAGCAAAAGTCTAATCTGATTGGTTGCTGGATCTGATGGAACAGCTGATGTGGTCATGAAATTCAAAATGGCAACAGGAAGTAGGGTTGTGTTACTCCACATGTATTTACAAGTTGTCAAACATAGGATTTGATCTGGAATATTCTGTACATATCGCTGAAAAGGCCCCTTCAACTGACCATAGCTCAAGAGCTGTGAGAAGTAGTTGTAAGGATCTAAAATGTACACTAATGTGTTGTGGACAGATCTGTCTGCAATAATTGCATGATTTTATGAAGAGACGAGATCAGACCCCCAAACAACCCATCAATATCAGTACAGTTTGAGGGTTTATTTATCAGACTAGGTTTAAATGACCTTATTGTTTACTTCATTTGAAGAAAAAAGACAAGAAAATGTTAATTTTCTTACAGTTGATTTAATTTAGTGCATATTTGATTCGACTATCATCCTGTATCAATAGTTTGAGTTTGTATCATGATATATACACCATCGAGCGAGAACATAGTGAATTATCAATGTATTGATATTATTTAACCACTTCTAATCATTGATAAAGATTAGAAATAAAAGGGAAACACCATATTTCACAAATTGTCCATTGAAGTGTAAGCTATAGGATGAAAACCACTTTATAGTTGCTTTTCCATAGTGATACATTTTAAGTTTATCAAGAAGAATGTTTTGGTCCACCTGGTCAAAAGCTTTCCTGAAATCTACCAAGACAGTGCCTACCAGCCTATCTTCATCTTGGGAAATTAAAGTCATTTCACAGGAGTGATTTGACCTGAACCGTGATTGATTTTAATCGAAAAGGCTGTAACAAGAAAATAAATCCAAAAAGATTGTTATGCACACATTTTTCTAATAATCTGGAAAGAGTCATCATCACAAGTCACAGGCGATAATCTGCTATGCTCTCTTATTGCCAGTGGGCTGCTTGCAATAAGATTCCCTCATTTCTCATGAATATGAATAAGTCTGCTCAGCTAATCGCTGTGGGTGCGAGTACAATTTTCTTGCAATACTGACCCAACATGACCTTTCATGCTGTATGAATGAGCCAATGAAAGTTTCTGTTCCAACTTATCAATCTATAAAAAGGGCACTTTCATTGATGTGAAGGAGATTGTTACTTTATGTTGCTGATGACATATTCTTGTTTATGCATATTCATGAAAAACAAAGAAATCTTGTCACGGGCTGCCACAGGTGAAAAAGAAATGTAGCATATTGTTGCCTTTGGCTTGTGATGATGGGAAAGAGTGGATAGAATTGAGAGAGGTCTAAAATTGTTTAACATCCTTCACTGTTCCAATAATATTTAAATACAATAAAAATAAACAAAATAACTTTGTCAAGAATTACTTGTTGTTTGTGTGTACCCTGTCCAAACATTATGTTGTTTTATAACTATTATGAGCTGATGGCCTGAAATACTGAATAAAGTTTTTTCTGCCCAAAGGAATCAATTAATTTTAAAGGCTTTGATAGACGAGTAATTTATTGTAATATTTCACGAACGAAATCAATGGATTGTTGCTATATTTAATGACTGGGAATCGATGATCAATATAAAGAACGACATTCAGCTGATTAATCAAGCAGCCATTTCCTTAAAAAATGTAAATATCAAACTTTATTTTGTGGTATTTATATGTAACAACAAACACTCAGTCCAAGAAGAGCCAATCTGTTTTCTAACACCAACTCATACCTTGTTTATATTCTTATAATGGTAAAGTTAACAAGAGTCACTCGAAGGGACTGATTCTCCACTGGTCAAAAAGAATTTCCAGAAATTCAAGATAAGAGCATTTCTTCCTTTTAACTATCGAGTACTGAAACCATCTCTGATATTCTTCAGCAATAACAAGATTTTCAAATTAGCTGCTGTGGTACACATACTGGATGTCAGCTTGGCACCATTTTCATATAGGACAAAGTAGACATCATTAGAAGTCTTTTGGTGAAAACCCTATGTCATAATAATCATCCATTGGGGGGGGGGAAGTAGTGAGAACAAAATTTTTAAGACAGTTGTTGTGGCAACCATATTGGATGTGCGACTGGCACCATTTTCATTTAGGACAAAGTAAACATGATTTGAAGTTTTTTGGTGAAACCCCATGTTACAATGATAATCCATTTGGGGGGAGTAGTGAGAACAAGATTTTTAAGACAGTCGGCTTGGCAGCCATATTGGATGTACAACTGGCACCATTTACATTTAGGACTTGGTGAAAACACTCTTTCTTAATGATCATCCATTCTGAGGGTGAAGTGAAAACAATATTTTTAAGACAGTCATCATGGCAGCCATATTGGATGTAGTATGACTGGCACCATTTTCATTTAGGACCAATTAGGCAACATAAGAAGTCTATTGGTGCAAACCCCATGTTGATATAGCCATCTAATTGGAGAGGAGTAGAGATAACAATATTTTCAAGATATGACTTCATATTCAAGAGTAGCAATAACAAGATTTTCAATATAGCTGCTGCGATGGCCATATTGAACTTCAGATTGGCACCATTTTGATTTAAGACCAACTGGGCATCATAAGAAGTCTTCTGGTGAAAAACCCAGGTCAATATGAATTTCTGTTCAAGTAGAGTTATGCAAACAAGATTTTTAAGATGGCTGCCATGTGGCCATATTGGATGTCAGATAAGCACCATTTTTATTTAGGACCAGCTAGAGATCATGAGAAGTCTTTTAGTCAAAACCTCATGCTGATATGTCTATCCATTCAGGAGGAGTAGCAATAACAAGATTTTCAAGATGGCTGCCATAGTGGCCATATTGGACATCAGATCGGCACCATTTTTATTTAGGACCACCTAGACATCATAAGAAGTCCCCATAGGACCAGCTAGAGATCATGAGAAGTCTTTCAGTCAAAACCCCATGTTGATATGACCTTCAATTCAGGAGTACAATAACAAGATTTTCAAGATGGCTGCCATGAAGACCATATTGGATGTCAGATCTGCTCCATTTTCATTTAGGACGAACTAGACATCATTAGAAGTCTTGCAGTGAAAAGCCCATTTTGATATGACCATCCATTCAGGAGGTGTAGTGATAACAAAATTTCCAAAATGGCTGCTATGGTGGCCATATTAGGACCAACTAGACCAGGGGTGTAAACTCATTTGCTATGGTGGTACAGATTTGATATAAATAATATTAAATAACAATAAATTAAAATAATAAATATGGAGTCTGGCGGGCTGTATCTGACCCGCAGGCAGTATGTTTAACACCCCTGAGTGGGCCATATGTTTGAGACCCCAGAACTAGATTATAGGATGAATGCATGTGTTAAGTTTCAGGGCAATCCTCCAAGTAGTTTAGGAGGAGTAATGATAACTTGTGCTAATGGACGAATGGACGACGGACCAGTAGAGCTAATAACTCACACACACACATTGAAAACAGCATCTTGATTACCAATATTACAGTGAGAAAGTGAAAACTGAAGTACAGCTCTCCTTCATTATAATGCAGTAGTCTGGTTCTATATTCACAATTGCGTTATAACAAGGCATGTTATAAAGGGGGAGAGCTGTAATGTCTATTAATTTTTATTTATCAGTGTGTACCTTTTTGTAATGGGTGTTTATTGACGTTGGTGTCAATACCTTACCAGGTTACCTGCTAATAATAATAATAATAATCATCATTGACGTTATGTTGCAGTTACTGAAGGTAACATATTTAGCATATATTCATCTGTATAAACTCGTAGGAAAATTTTAAAACCATGCAGTTAAAGATAAACAGAACGTAAACAATACCAGTGTCATGTATATATACATTGCATTCATAGATAAGAACATATATTATAAATGATTTGAGTAAGAGGACAAATAAGCATATAAATTAGATAAATATATGATAAAAATCGGTTTTAGAAGGCGTTACGTTATCTACTTCAGGTCTATGTACACTGTTTCTTTGTTCTTCTCTCTTTTTTATGTTTGTGTGAGTGGTGGTACCTTGAGAGTCTGATTTTAGTTACATTGTAGTGAATGAAGTGTGTTGTTTAATGGTTTGTTTGTAGAACTGCCTTGCTTAGTCTCGTTTTTGTAATACATGAATATTAATGAAGTGTGTTGTTTAATGGTTTGTTTGTAGAACTGCCTTGCTTAGCCTCGTTTTTGTAATACATGAATACTAATGAGGATCTTATTAATAATGGTTTATAGCAGCACTGGCAATTAAAGAGTTAAAGGTAATGATCAAGGAAAAACCTTTCATCTTTAAACAGTTGGCAGAATTAATTAATGAATCACTTTGATAAATGTAAAATCAATTGTCATCAGCATTACATCAAGCTGACGTGATTGCAGGCTTCTTTTATATTTAGCACTGCAGAGCCTACAAAAGGAGACAAAGCAGTCATGCACAACAATTCCTATTCTCACTAAAGTGGATTAACTTGTGTAATATAAAGTGTTTAAAAGTGTATGTGGATTATCGTCTTTGTTTTCCTTTTTCCAGTAAACTAAACAGGATTTACATTTATTTGTGATAAAGCGATCAACAGCTCCAACATGTGAGTTGCACAAGTTCTCGAAGTCTCAGATCTACATGTATTAAATGGTATATTTCCCCTTGACAACCTCATTTTGGATGTAGTTGGTTTGGTTGTCATGCCTATAATACAAGTACAAATAATGGTATTCCACAATTAAATTCCTGAACCAGTCAAAGTGATTTCAAATTGGCTCCATTAAATATTTAGGTCATTCACTGCCATATTTGGAGTTTTAGTGTTGTGGTCTCTTCAAGGATTTTGTAAGAAAAAATATGGAGTTTTAGTGTGATGGTCACTTAAAGCATTTTGTAAAAAAAAAAATATAGATTTTCTTTCTGACTTTCAGAGGTATGTATAAATGTAGTAGTGTTTAATGGCACCTCAGCACAATATTGGCTATATGGTGCCAACTAAAAGTAAAATTTGAAAAAAATTTCAAAATGAAGAATAGCACAAAAACACGAGGAAGATGAACACTTCAAAATAAATGTAAACATGAAGTACAAGATTGAATATAAAAGGTAAAGATGTTAAAATTCTGTACAAGGAATATATATATATATATATAAATAAAACGATAAATGTAACATAATAAAATCTTTAAAAAATATGGTCAAAATATGTTATATGAACTGCATTCCCTCAAAGAGTCTAAGATTTTCTCAGGTGGTACATCCTTATACAGTTTCTTCATCAAAATACTTTCGTCTCACAGGGTGGAAGTCAACAACTCGAAAAGAATGTGTTCCACTTTCAAAGTATGCACTTTGGTCGACATTAACTATTCAGGAGGTATGCACAAGTCAGGCATGTGTGTCATATAAGCAATCGGCACAATACCACCTCATCTCTGCGATTTGTTCGATACAAGGGATGCCACTCTCCAATAGTGGGTTTCATGTTCTCAAGTTTTTGGAGTTTTCATTCCACATATTTTGTCGAGCATGAAGATCATGCTGATTTATATAATATTTGAAGTCAGTATATGGAATCATCCATTCGAAAATGGGTGACTGCAGGCAGCTTTGGCTTCTTTATATGCTCTTTCTTTACCTTTTATACACCAATGTGACTAGGTAGCCAACGGTACTTTTCCAGATTGTATGAGCAAATCGTGTTTCTGTAATATCTGCGATATAATAACGGGTTGTCAGATTTAAGGTTTTGCACCACTTTCAGTGTCAAAAGGGTTTTCAGAGGTAAGATAATATAAATGGATGTATATCATTTTGGTGATACATTCTGTTGTCAAAGACAATCTTTACATCCTGAAACAATATCAACATTAGAACTGGGTTGTGTTCATATACAAGTTTCAAGCAAGACTTAATTACCAATGATAGTACATGCACATGACGAGCAGGCTCAGTTTTACAAACACAAAGAAAAATACACACCAGAAATTCAACCAGATTTCTTTATTTCTTCAAGAACATTGAAACATAATCATGCAAGTATTCTTTATTAGCAAGCAATGTTATAATGCAACCTAGTTTACCTACCTAGACCACTTCCAACAAATATTGTACTTGCACGGTGCATCACTGCACAATCATGACAATAAAGATATTAGTTTTCCAGACAAAATATTTGGGAAAATTATTAATTTTTATTAGTACAGGAATTATCCGGACAGAGAGAGAGAAGTAATTATTTTTTAGTGTCTGGATATTTAGGTCAATGATGGTAATCACCTGTCAAGAAAAGCAGATGAGTGGATTTTTCAAAGACCATTTCATGACTTTGCCAGTACTCTAGGTAAATGCACTCAAATACATGTACATGTTTGCATGTAGTTGTTGATACACTGAATAATTATGGCAGAACTTGTATTATCTAAATAAAAGAAAGACAATCAACCAATGAAAGATCATGAATTCTAGCAAAAATTGGTTATCTAAGTCATCTCTCTTTGAAATTTAAGATGCTCCAACATGTGAGGATGATTAATGATAGTAAATGCCACTGTCTGTCAGTCATTACCGCTTTTGAACTTGGTACAATAGCAAATGTCAGCTAAGTATCTTCATTAGGGAAGAATTAAACCTCTCAAAGCTGGCATTGCCTATCTGCCTTTCACAGTATGAATTTTTCAATTAACATTCCATGTTTATAATAAACTTTAACTTTTGCATGCAGTAGAAGATAGAAAATGGGGAAGTTATTTTCATTTATAATGGGGAAGTAATTTTCATTTAAGAAACTTTTTGTCACCAAAAACGTGCGAATAAGCACATGTTTTCCATAAAAGAGTTGTTAAAGATAAGAACCATGAACTGCCTAACTGTGAAACGACAGCTTAATAAGATAATTGTATAAAAAGTCTTGTCTAATTCACAATATTCCTCCCTAAACTAACTCCCTGTGGCACTGACCTACATGCTGTTAGAGTTGCCAAATGGAGGGAGAAGCCACAGTGGCTCAGTGGTTAGAATGGCGGGCTTACAACCAAAAGGGTGTAGGTTTGAACACTGTCATCAGATCAGCCCGGGTAGGCTACTATTATAGTGCCAAATTTAGTTATTTCATGTTATTTTGTAGTTAGCTATGCCTAAATGAAAAGATACATTTGTATAAAATTTCCTAAACTCTCTTGATAAATTTCATTATTTCTTGTAAAATAGTAGACTTGGACAGAGGGGTACATCTGTATTTACTGTTAATTTTAGTAACTGTGATTTCTGTCAAATGTGGTGTTATCCAGAGCTCACTCTGGCCTCACAGTGGGTGATGTTAGTATTAGCTGCTGAAGCCCAGTGAAACAAAGAAACCTATTATTGGCAGGAATGCTGTGCTTGTAGACTTACGATAGATCGCTAATAGGAAGTTTCTCTTTATAGCTAAACATTTAATCTTTGTTACCATCTGCTGTGAAATTTGTAGCTCCTTTAGAAAGTGTAAAGAGATTAAAAAAAGAGTCAAGTAGTTACAGTGTAACTTGGAATGATTTAGCTCACAAGGAAATATTTTACAAGCAATTTCCCACTAAATATAACATTTTTGGAAATTCTACCACACATTAAATGTTACAAAGATGTGTGTGTGGAGATTGGATACATGGCTATAATTTGGTTATAGAATTTAGGTTATGTGCATTTTGATTTGTATACTAGAGATAGATGTCGGCAGCTGACACAATATGACCGTAAAGTTTAGCTCAGCATTGAGCCATTACAAATCTCCAGGGAATACTTTTCTCTGAGGTCCCCTAGTTTCATTTATAAGTTAGGGTAAAAAATAGTGCATGAACATTCAGTCTGCTGCTAGCCATTGGAGAGAGAACATTGTGGGAGCCAGAGCCATTGTAGATGAGGAGGGGAGGGAACTGTCTGCTGTCACCATGGATTTACCGGTGCAGTGAAGTTGACCCACTCCCCCATTGTAGTCTGGGGATAGAAGCAGCAAGGTAGGTAGCTAAAAATGATGACCGGACTTCAGCCACAATAGCTACTGGGGGCCAGCACTACAAAGAGGGCACAATGGTTGGATGGTTGGAACACGAGCAGCAAGCCTGGTGATGAAACCTGGTAGATGGAGGTGAAGACCACCTGCAACCACCCTCCCAAGAGAAGAAATCACCATGGACTGGCTGCTCTGAAAATGGCTGACTGTACGGGGTCTTCAATTTGGCTTCGAAAACCCCTTTCAATTGTAACTCTATACAATTACAAATTTGACCTTTTCAACCCATCGTCTAAAGTTTAAACCAAAACTACAATTTCAGCATGAACTTGCCAAAATAAGTACGATCACTGAATTGCTGAAGTGTAACTCGTACTCAGTACTGATTTAAATTTTTGGACACATTAAGTACACTTTGTACACTAAATTCAAAATTTGAATGAAATAAGTAAATTGTAACCAAACACAATTATTACAATTAAAATATGCGGCCAACACAAAATTGGCAGACAGGGACAGCCCGACTTTAAATAACTGGGCAAAATTTGATTAATAGAGTAGAACTGGCATTTCAATTCATGATTCCAGTGCTGCTTGGTGCTGCTGGACATGTCCTTTTCTAACTTGGCCTCAAACAAGACATCAGAGATAATAAGCAAGTCAAAGTTTCGGAATACTCAATGCACGAAAGGGTGGGCAAAATGCAAGTTTCTCCTCTCTGATGACTTAGATAATTAAACATTAAGCTCTCTGTACATTTAACTAGTTCTATATAGCCAAACATGATGATAATTCATTCACAATCTCAATCAATAGTGCAGAAGTCAGCATGTGGAACTAGGAGGGTTCATATAGAATTAAACGTATAAAAAGAAATCCCTCTTGCTTGTCTAATTCCCCAACTGAAGTGCATTTACATCAAATATACACTAAAACACTACTGTATATACTCGCGTATAAGCAGATACCAACTGCAAACTGCATAGACCCAGATGTGCCATTGCATTATGAGCTGGCAGATCTGAGTCTATGCAGTTTGTAAGGACTAATCAGTAGAAGAAACAACATAGACCCTGATCTGCCGGCGCATTATGCGACGGCAGCTCAGGTCTATGTTGTTTGCATTTGGACCCGGTTTGTACGCGAATATATACAGTATCATGGTGTGCCCTTGGACAAGGCAAAAAACCTATTTGTCTTGCCATGCTGTAAAGATCAAACCAAACCAAACCAAACCAAACCAAACCAAACCAAACTACATGTATATTCTACAGGGCAGGAAGAGCCTATGCATCTCTATGTGGTAAGCATTTGACCACCCTGGTAAAATTAGCATTTTACCACTTTAACTTTATATAATACGTAACCAATAACCAATGCAAACTTAGATCTACTATTGCATAATATGCTGTTTGCTTTAAATTACAGGTAGTGGTGTGACTACTAATCAAAATAATCAATGAGTGGTTGGAAAAGTTAAAACAAACAGTGTTCCATTAATATTTTCCATAATCGAATATAAACAAATAAAGTTTTTTTTTGTTTTTTTTTTCCCCCACTGTTCTACTGTTTGGGACAAAATCTTCCAGAAAAAGTAAACTATGCAAATAACAGCTTCCATTTAATATAGTCTATAACTGTTTAGTACAACCCAAGCACCAAAAACATGGTAGATGACAAATGTACCAATAAACTGTTGGACTTTTATGGGATACAAGCAACTTAACCAGTCATCAAGTATGAGAAAATGAAAGTCCATAAAAAATATCTCCAAATGATATGATTGATCAATTATGATTAACCAATCATCTTAAAATTTTAACCCATTTCCAACACTAAATCACAAGGGGAAAAAACCATGTTGATCCTGATCTGCTGGGAGCATCAAGAGATATCATGTTGACCCCGATATATTTGAAGCATTATGGGATTGTATATCTGTGTCTACATGTACACTGTTCACAGTCAAGCAATGCATTATACAGAAGTCAATACCACAAATTCTGGGTTTGTGTAAAATTTCTTGCCATTAAAGTTATCTCATCAATGTAGTTGCAAGAATTCTTATTCGCAACTTTTACTGTCCTTTTGCTAACAGCAACTGAAAAACAATTTTTTTTTATTACCTGCATCAACACTGGTATTAAAAACAACGAGTTGTTCTTTTTCTTATTCTCCTTGTGGATTTTGGAACTTGAGTTTTCAATAGGATGTGGGGGATGGGGGTGAGGGTTGGGGTGGGGGGAAATGTTTATAAAAAATGTACAATGACCACCTGTGGATTACATTTCATGATTACAGGTATCAGATGTGACCCCCTATACCATGTGGTTATGGATACCTACAAAAGATGAACCGACACATTGCTTACCATTACAATGTTACTTTTTATGCACTGAAGAGCTCCAAAAGTTGGAGGTTATTTGGAGTTTTAAAAGTCTCCATTTAGAAGGAATTTTGACAATTACCCCCAGAAATAACACAGATTTTAGATACATTATATATATAAAAGTTTATGCCTACTCAGTGTTGTACATAAGATCACAAGGGCAGGGGACACTGTGTTCTTCACCTTTCAGATTTGGGGGTCACAACTTTTTAGAGGGAAAAAGGAAAATAATAGTACATAATTCACTAATAGTGCTATAAAAATGAGATTATCTTGTTTGCTTTGACAGTTTTGCCACCTTAACTTTGTGGTCTTCATTGAACTATCATATATTCCTTGGACACTTACATTATTGCAATAAAAGTTGTATCATGTACTCAAGTGACTCATGAAAACATTAACACGTTTAAATATCTGGTTAACCTGACATGAGCTGTACCATGGAATTTTCCATTCCAGATCTTACCCTCGTTTAACTTAGTGTACACTAATTATTTACCAGCTTTTATTATAATACCTATATTTTCTGAATTACTTTTCTTTCCAAACTAGAAAATCATTAATTAAATGATAAATTGTGTGTTAGCATAAATTTAGTCTCTTTTGTCATTATTTTAACCTCAAAATAAATTAAATCTTCCTTGCCATAGGGATGACTTTAACCTTGAAAATACGTTACACTACTGGCCGTTAAACAGCAACTACCATAAACCCTGAATATTTTCATTAGCAGATACATTGTCTTAACATAGATATTCATTGCCATCTTACAGTTTTTATTGCTTTTCACGACTTTGACCATTTCTAACACCAACAGAGACATGGATGGGCATTCACTAATGAAAAGTTTTAGCCGTATTTTTGGATTTTTTTCTGACAAAAGAGCATGTCAAGAGGAAGCACAGGGTCAAGATTTGGGGAACATAGGACAAAAAACTGCAGGAAACCCGAGAGCCCGTGCTCAATGTGCAACACTGCATACTGTAAACTGAGACAGATTTCTTGCATTTTTTGTGCTTAAATAATTTTCATGATAAATCTGAACTAACATTTTACTGAGCACAACATATTTTTACCCCGACTGACTTTTGTCCTCTGCATATGAACATCGCTCCTATCTACCTTGGGAGAAATGTCAATGTCACTCAGGCCAAGAAAAAAATTCTGTGTTCTTTAACCTTATCAACTCTTGTAAACTGCTGGCTCCATTTTTTCTGACATCACATCTTGGAGTGAATTTTAATGTTAGTAATTTTGACATCACATCTTGGAGTGAATGTTACTGTTGGTAATTTTGACATCACATCTAGAAGTGAATGTTACTGTTGGTAATTTTCACATCTGGTATGTTCGGTATTTAATATTGACCACATGGAATAATTTATAGTTTTTCAGTCTGACAATCAGAACTAACAGAGAATATACACACAGGTATATTAAATAACATTGTTTTTTTTTTTAAAAAGCCTACCAGTTAACCCAAATTTTTCAAAGCAATTAACAGGAAATGGACTTTTATTTACTTGGCGTCATAAAAAATTTAGTCCTGTAAAAATGGCTGCAGCAGATGCTGTATACAGCGTTTGCATTTTATAATTGTTCATAAAATGTTATGTGCAACACAATGTAAATATGAAATTTGAAACAATCTATTTTTTTTAAGCATATTTGAATGAATGATTCTCACAATAATGTTTCCCAACTGATTTATTAACTAAATTATGCATACTAATATTACACGCATGAATGAATTCATCAGATTACATTAGATTAGTTTATGAATTCAAATATATTCTCTGTAGATGTTAGCTGTTCAAATATGCTCCGTCATCATCTTCCCTAGTGAATACTATCGAAATATTGATGTAATTTCCGTCAAGTAGAGAATAACCTCAGAAGTGTAGTTGTAAGATAACATAAATTTGATGGGTGATTGGCCTTTGACAGAGTCCACCACATGTGTTGAGATAGAAAAGGCAGACAATGTTCTGATTGTGACTTGGTCTCCTTTTACCGCCATATTGTGCCATGTGAACAAAGTCGCTCCCAATATAGTTCTCAATGGCGGCAAATTACATCCGATACTTCTTTATCACCTTGACAGAAAAGGCCCAATATGTTCCAAGTGGGCCTGATTATGGTCACTTGCCAAGTCCACATTCTGCCAGCATGGAGGATGGTACACATTTACAGAATACAACAAAAAGAGAAAATTCACTTTTTTTTCAAGACAAGTTTCAAGTACTACTGTGAATTTATTTTTTTGAGTAGATATTTATGTGGTTTTGCTAAGAAATTTACATTTTTGTGGATTAGGGAAGGGATTGTATTCTTTCTACAAAAGGATCATATTTGTTTGATCTTTGATTTTGTAGTTTGCAGCAACCATAAAAACCACAAAATCAACGAAAAACTGGTACCACATGAAAATAGGTACCACATGAAAAATGGTAACTTCATAGTATTCAAAATCAAGCATTTCTGATGGGTTTGGAAAAGATGAAAAGTTGTTTGGCATACTGTATGTTTGCTTTTTTTTTTTTTTTTTTACATGTGCTTACAATGGAAAAGAACGTGTTGCTAGTGAGGCCTCTAAAACATACAGCTGGTAGAACATGTCCAAGTACTTACACTGAGGTAATTTTTAACACAGCACAAAGTTTGATTTCAATTAGCAAAGCGATTCTGAAAGTAAAAAATAGATTTTGCATGCCTCATTGCTATATGACAGCTTACACTGTTTGCTAGGGAAGGCTACCATAAACAAAGTTTTGATTGAGAAGGTAATGAGGAACTCTCCTGCCAAGTCTTATTACAACTAGCCAAGTGGTTTTGTAGATAATGTATAAAGCTTCTGCAAAACCCAGTGTATTGCCCATGAAAGCTAAGTCTATAAGAGCTCTTGAAAAACCATGATAAAAGTCTAATGCAAAACACAGATTTTTGACATTTGAAAATATTCAAAATTGAATAAATTAATCGGTAGTTTAGTCCTTCAAGCCACTGACCAAATAGACAGGTGGGATGCAAATTTTACTTGTCCAAATTCAAGTTAAAGTTGTTTTTGGCAATCAGATGACCATTATTGTCCAGCCCTGAGGTAAAACAAACAAGTTTTCTTTTGTATGGTTGATGTAACAAAAAGATCGAAAAATGAGAATCCAAAATGCATTCTGTCTTTTCGATTAGTCTAATCTTGAAACATTTTTGTTCTTTATGAAACTTTCTTTTACCTCTTCTTTTACATTTTTATGCAAGCAAGGGTTTCACGGAACATCGTCTTGGCTGTGCACTGTGTTATGGTGTATCCCCCCCTCCCCACGGGGCTGTATCCAACTTACAACAACTGTAACATAAAATTAACTAGAAGGAATTGGTCTGTGGTCTATAGGCCCCACTAAGCCAAATGTCTGTTGGGGTCAGAAAATTGGTCAAAGATTTCACATATATATGTAGGAAGTTTGTATTTACAGAGTATACAGGGAAGTGATAGGTATCGTGTGTGCATGTTTAATATGGTTCAATGTATTATTGGTACATTATCTTATTTTTTCTCCAGAAACTAAGTATGTCTGATGGCTGGATAGGTTATTAGATGAAAAAAACTTACAAGATACTGAAGCAGATGAGTTCTCAATACCAAAAGATACATCTAGATGAGTTCTCAATATTAAAAGATACATCTAGATCAGTAGTGAGATATATATACAGCTAGTGTCAATACCAAAAGATACATCTAGATGAGTTCTCAATACCAAAAGATAAATCTAGATGAGTTCTCAATACCAAAAGATACATCTAGATGAGTTCTCAATACCAAAAGATACATCTAGATGAGTTCTCAATACCAAAAGATACATCTAGATCAGTAGTGAGATATATATATATACAGCTAGTGTCACAGGGATGCAATGAATGGTTGGGAGTTTTGCCCCAAAAATAAAAATGTGAAAGATAGATGGATGGATGGATGGAAAAATGGATGAAAAATTTGTAAAAATATTGATACTGAAAACTCTAAATAGCAAAAGACACATGTAGACCACTAGTCTAATATGTGTAAATAGCTTCATACAGATGTCTTCAAAGGTTTTGGACTTGTGCTCTGGAAATGAAAGTGTGAATGATGGGTAGACGTAAAAATGGATGAAAACACTAATAATATTAAAACATAACTTGTGACTAGCAAAAGGCACATGTACACCACTCGTCTAATATGTGTAGCAAAAGGCATGTGTACACCACTCGTCTAATATGTGTAGCAAATGGAACATGTACACCACTCGTCTAATATGTGTAGCAAAAGGCACATGTACACCACTCGTCTAATATGTGTAGCAAAAGGCACATGTACACCACTCATCTAATATGTGTAGCAAAAGGCACATGTACACCACTCGTCTAATATGTGTAGCAAATAGAACATGTACACCACTCGTCTAATATGTGTAGCAAAAGGCACATGTACACCACTCGTCTAATATGTGTAGCAAAAGGCACATGTACACCACTCGTCTAATATGTGTAGCAAAAGGCACATGTACACCACTCATCTAATATGTGTAGCAAAAGGCACATGCACACCACTCATCTAATATGTGTAGCAAAAGGCACATGTACACCACTCGTCTAATATGTGTAGCAAAAGGCACATGTACACCACTCATCTAATATGTGTAGCAAAAGGCACATGTACACCACTCGTCTAAGATGTGTAGCAAAAGGCACATGTACACCACTCGTCTAATATGCGTAGCAAAAGGCACATGTACACCACTCGTCTAAGATGTGTAGCAAATGGTACATGTACACCACTCGTCTAATATGTGTAGCAAAAGGCACATGTACACCACTCGTCTAATATGTGTAGCAAAAGGCACATGTACACCACTCGTCTAATATGTGTAGCAAAAGGCACATGTACGCCACTCGTCTAATATGTGTAGCAAAAGGAACATGTACACCACTCGTCTAATATGTGTAGCAAATGGTACATGTACACCACTCGTCTAATATGTGTAGCAAAAGGCACATGTACACCACTTGTCTAATATGTGTAGCAAAAGGAACATGTACACCACTCGTCTAATATGTGTTCAAAGTGTCACAGAGATATCTTCAAAGGTTTTGGAATTATGCCCTGGAAACAAAAGTGTGATGGACCGATAGAACTAATTTCTATATGACATAAATAAACTGCAGAAAAAGAACAATTGATTCATTTCCTCTTATGTCTACTTGCCAAAGGCTACTCAATAATGTCGATGCAAAAATCAATGCAATAAAATTACTTCTGCTGGTCCGATTTATGGACATTAGCTAGCTGACATTATGCACTTATTAAAAAAATTCTTTTCTATTTTTATTTTTGTAATTATCAAAGAGTCATCAAGATCTTTAGTCTAATACCTTTTTTCTTAAAACAGACCATATTGTTCTTTTTTGCGTGAACACAGAACAAATGTACTATAGGAAGAGTTTTATTTCAAAGTACATGGTATAAATACCTTGCTTTGCCCTTCTGAGAACAAGGAGTTGCAAGGTAAAAATACAGGCAGGATGCCTTGCCTTCTGAGAACAAGATTTTTGCTCTTGTGGTCTGCTTGCATTGTAAATCCTTTATTGTTGTAGAAAAGAATGCTAAATACTGTCGGTTATATTATTAGTATCCCCAGTTATATTATTAGTATCCCCAGAAAGACTAACTGGAGATTGTTATCCTGTTCAGGTAGAAGACATTAAACTGAAAAATTAAACAGCCAAGAACAAAACTGTGTCAACCTAATTTTAATCATGCTATAATATTGAAACATTTTTCTTTATCTATATTTCCACTTAAAATTCAATTGATCATGCTGATTTTAGTATTAAATCCAGTAAGAATTAAAATTCAATTGATCAAGCTGATTTTAGTATTAAATCCAGTAAGAATTAAAATTCAATTGATCATGCTGATTTTAGTATTAAATCCAGTAAGAATTAAAATTCAATTGATCATGTGATTTTAGTATTAAATCCAGTAAGAAAACAAGGTTCACCAAGTTCCTGACTGAAATATTCTAATGTCAATTAATTCACTCTTTGCTTTTTCTGGGAAGTTTTGTGTCCACTCAAATGTCTGCTTCCGCTTCCATATCATCCAATTTTTACCTTGAACAGATGATAAACACCACCTGTGGGTACTAGATTTTCAGGTGGCTAATCTTTAGAAATGAGTGCCTTTTATGTACAAACACACTTGTCAAAGAAATCTCACTGGTTATATTATTTACCATTACCACCTAGTCACCTTGAAATTGGTGAAATGCATCAAAACAATCTTTGACATATCAATTGTTCAGAGTCTGCAATCTTGGCACATTTAGGGGTTACAAACTGCCCATGGCATTTAGGGGTCACAAACTGTCCATGGCATTTAGGGATCACAAACTGCCCATGGCATTTAGGGGTCACAAACTGCCCATGGCATTTAGGGGTTACAAACTGCCCATGGCATTTAGGGGTCACAAACTGCCCATGGCATTTAGGGGTTACAAACTGCCCGTGGCATTTAGGGGTCACAAACTGCCCATGGCATAGGGGTCACAAACTGCCCATGGCATTTAGGGGTCACAAACTGTCCATGGCTATGTTAGGACTTAAAAGTTGGAGAATCCCATATTATGTAAAATTATTACGATTAAAATATAACTGATAAGTTAAAATATAGTTATTTCCTATTTATCAAAACTTGCTTTAAATAGAACGTTCACATTAACATGTCAGTGTGAGAAAATGTGAGACTGACCTTGACAATGACTACAAAAAAATGACAGACTGTCAACATATTGTGTGAAATAAAGGATTGATAGATAAAAGAAACTGGACAGTTATGTATCTGAAAAATGCGGTACATATAAATGCGAAATAAAGCTTTTGATATATGTACTGTGGCGAGATTGCAGAGGACATAAAGCATAACAAACTGAACACTCTCTCTCTCAATTTTATGGACTTGCCCACGGGCAAGTATCTTGCAAACATGAGCCTGCCCAAACTGAATTTGAACTTGTCGCGGAAGCCTGGCAAGTGGATTTGTAAAGCCCTGCAAACATGCAAGCATGATACCGTGCAACTCCTCCTACACAGTCTGAGACTTCAAACGCTGGGATATGATTGGAGTGGTCCGCAGATGTTCACACAGTTGTAGAATTTGGGTTCATACCCTGGTTGTAGAACCCTCTGGCAGGTGGAGACACTTGTGCAGATATGTGTCATGAAAAGGGGGGGGGGGAGAGTAGTGATAGCTGAGAAAAGTGTGTGGATAGTGCTGTTTTGCTGCTGATTTCTAGTTTTTGCTGCTTGTTTTTGGCTAAGTGTAAAAGACCAATACAATTTACTTTTGTTCCCTGGTCAACTATTTTATCCAATTACTGTACTTACAGGATGCCAGATAAGGAAAAATATTTTTGTGGTTCATTTAAAAATTGTATTTATTCATCACATCATGTTCCCCTTTCTTAGTGTAACTCAATAATGTCAAATGGCAATGTGACAGAGTAATACAAAGTCTTTCTTACAATAACTTGGTAATGCCACATGGCAATGTGACAGTAATACAAAATTTTTAACTTTATATGAGAAATATATTATGAAACTTGGTGAATAAATACAATGTTAATTGCATATAATATTATTCAACTAGTTTCATAATTCAATTTTAAAACAACTGAACACCTGTGTAAGATTATCAAGTTTTTTGACATACAGATTAATCCGATGACGCAAATATGTATGCATGTAGCAGCATTTTATGGCACATCAGCACAATAATGACTATACTGTGCCAACTAAATATAAAATTCAAAAATATTTATAAAAATGGATTGCACAAAAATGTAGGAAGATAAACCCTTCAAATAAATGTCAACATGATGAGAATATATAAAACATAAAATGTTAAAATTCTGTAAAATGTATATTAAAAAAAAAAGATAAAGGTAACACATAAAATCCTTAAAACATAGGGTCAATTTAAAAAAAAAAAAATGCATTCCCCAAAAAAGCCCAAGATTTTGCTGGATGGTACATCATCATACAGTTTCTTCATGCAGTTCCTATGATGTCACAGGTTTGCATAAAATGATGAAGTACATGTACTGATCATACATGTAGAATGAAGTACATGTATTGACCATACATACAGAATGAAAAAGTACATTTATTGACCATGAATGTAGAATGTGGTAATTGTACTGACCATACATGTGGAATGAACTCTGTGAATTCACAGATTTTTGTCTGTTGGCAAATGAATTTTTGTTGTCATTAAAAGTTGTGTGTTGGTGAATGAATTTTTGTCAGTACAACAATTATTGAGATCACATTATTTTTCTGCAACAGAAGCCTGTATGGTCAATTTTATGGCAGGTTGTAAATTACCAAAGCCTGTGTGGCCGATTTATGGCAGGTTGTAAATTACCAAAGCCTGTGTGGCATATGTATGGCAGGTTATAAATTACCAAAGCTTGTGTGGCCGATGTATGGCAGGTTGTAAATTACCAAAGCCTGTGTGGCCGATTTATGGCAGGTTGTAAATTACCAAAGCCTGTGTGGCCGATTTATGGCAGGTTGTAAATTACCAAAGCCAGTGTGGCCGATTTATGGCAGGTTGCAAATTACCAAAGCCTTTGTGGCATATGTATGGCAGGTTATAAATTACCAAAGCCTGTGTGGCCAATTTATGGCAGGTTGTAAATTACCAAAGCCTGTGTGGCCGATGTATGGCAGGTTGTAAATTACCAAAGCCTGTGTGGCATATGTATGGCAGGTTATAAATTACCAAAACCTGTGTGACCGATGTATGGCACGTTGTAAATTACCAAAGCCTGTGTGGCCGATTTATGGCAGGTTGTAAATTACCAAAGCCTGTGTGGCCGATTTATGGCAGGTTGTAAATTACCAAAGCCTGTGTGGCCGATGCATGGCAGGTTGTAAATTACCAAAGCCTGTGTGGCCGATGTATGGCAGGTTGTAAATTACCAAAGCCTGTGTGGCCGATGTATGGGAGGTTGTAAATTACCAAAGCCTGTGTGGCCGATGTATGGGAGGTTGTAAATTACCAAAGCCTGTGTGGCTGATTTAAGGCAGGTTGTAAATTACCAAAGCCTGTGTGGCATATGTATGGCAGGTTGTAAATTACCAAAGCCTCTGTGGCCAATTTATGGCAGGTTGTAAATTACCAAAGATTCCCTAAAGTTTAGTATACTTTTCATCAACTCAATCATTTTCTTTCACAGAAATGTTATTGCATCACTAAAACTGTGCAAGAATTTTTCTTTATTATTTAATAAGAGACAGAAGTTGCAACCATGTAATTTTACATCCAATATCTCCCAAGTTCACAGTGCCTGATGTACCTAGGTAAAAATGATAATGATCATGTCATTTCAAGCTGCACAGAAAGTGCTGATTTGACACAAATAGACAACCTTAATCAGCACCATTAAGGTTAATGCTATGAACACCTGACATCAGCAGCTGAGAATAATTGGTGACAAGACATTTGAAACAGACAAAGTGCATCAACTGATTTGCAGTGCCACTGTCTACTGTGTCAAATATCAGCAGGTCTTGGTTTTATGGCAAATCTTTGTGGTCTGGCAGCTAAAACTAAGTATTGCCTGAGGTCTAACTGTCTTCTGTCCTTGTAAGGTTAAGGTGACAACTTGGGAAGACAATTAATTAAAGAAGAGGTACTGTATTTGGTTGTGTATAGTGAACCCAACTACACAGTGTTGACCAAAATGGTATCACATAATAAGACCAAAATGGCATCACATAATAGACCAAAATGGCATCACATAATAGGTCAAAAGATCAGGATTTATTCTATACTTCTATGATAATGGAGAAGACTCTAATCTGCTGGCACACTAGGGCACAACATATCAGGGTCTATTCTCTTACTTCTATGATAATGGCATAGACACTAATCTGCTGGCACACCATGGCACAACATATCAGGGTCTATTCTCTTACTTCTATGATAATGGAGAAGACACTAATCTGCTGGCGCACTAGGGCACAACATATCAGGGTCTACTGTTACTTCTATCATGGTGGCATGGATACTAATTTGCTAGCACACTATGTTATGACAGATCATGGTTTACTCTGTTACTTCTATGAAAATGGCATGGACCCTGATATGCTGGCACATAATGACACAACATATCAGGGTGTACTGTTACTTCTATCATGATGGCATGAATCACGATCTACTGGCACACAATGTCACAGCTGATCATGGTTTACTCTGTTGGTAGTTGTGTGCAATTTATGCACTAGCAAAACATGGTAACTAAGGGATGAAATACTATTACTGCTGTACAATACCAATTTCATTGGATGTTGCCTGACAGCGAGATTTTTCTGTTATCTCTAACCTAGGTCTTGAGTAAATTGCATTGCATTTATTTATTTTCCATCTGCAATTGGACCTGTATTAGGCTGACCCAAATGCGGATGTTTTTTGTGTGCAATATTTGCACTTGCACTAGAAATAGGGTTACTGCTGATGTCAGGAAATGCAGATGTAATCAACAGATATTAAAACAAATACACTTTATGCAAACCCAAAATAAAGAACATAAACGTTTTTGTTTGCTTTTTTCCAGTTGAGAAAAGATTCAAATTAGCATTTTGATGCAAATGCACACAACCTTTTTAACAGATGTTTTTTCCATTATTACTTTAATATTACAAAGAAGCTATTCTACGTTTCTAAACAAATGCAGAAGATATTCAATACTTACAGGCTTGATCAAAATTGAATCATGGCGGTCTCAAATACAGATTAATTTCTGGCTTGCAGTGTGCAACTATTTGCCACAGTAGGAGGGATGAGTTAGAGCCAAAAGACAGATCAACTTGTGGCCTGAAGGTGCTACTTTGACTACACCTTGCAGAGCAGCCCAGACTGGCTACCGTGATGTGTCCTTGGGCAAGGCACTTGACTCTATTTGCCTTGGCAAAATATAAACTTCAAACTGTTGCTGTGCCATAAAACACCTAACAACTTTAATTAAAATAAAGCAAGAATTAGGGAATTTACAGATTTTTCTTAACTTGCATCCTTCTAACTGACTGCTAAATTTCCATGAGGTCAGTTTATCCCAAGTATCATACATGTACCTGATTTTGGACTGAAGCTTAAGTTTTGTACTCGAAACATTTTGTGAAAATTGTGCCAGATATGTTATCACATTATGCCATGGTAAACCTGGGTCTACACCATTCAGTTTGAAGCACATTATTTTAAACAGGTAAATACAATACAAGTATATACTTGTACACATCTGCATCTTTATTAATTCATGTCTGATTAGCTCAAATTGCATACCAGTACAAACTCTGAGGAAATGTCATTAATAACAACAACAATAATAATAATAATAATAATAATAATAATAATAATAATAATAATAATAATAATAATAATAAAGAGTACCTCAATGGGACTGATGTTCTACTGGCTGAAAACAATGTCCAGGAATTCAATATAAGATTTGTTTCTTCTTGTTAACTGCCAAGTGTTGAAATCATCTCTGATATTCTTGAATAATAACAAGATTTTCACATCGGTTGCTGTGGTGGCCATATTGGATGTAAGATCATGAACATTTTCATTTAGGACCAACTAAATGTCATTTGAAAGTCTTTTGGTTAAAACCTCACGGCGATATGCCCATCCATTCAGAAGTATTGGCTGTAACAAGATTTTCAAGATGGCCATTGTGGCAACCATGTTGGATGTCAGATTGGCGCCATTTTCATTTAGTACCAACTAGATGTCAAAAGAAGTCTTTTGGTGAAAAACCATGTCAATATTGAGAGCCATTCAGAAGGAGTAGTAACAACAAGATTTTCAAGATGGTGGCCATGTTGAAATCATATCAGCATCATTTTATTTAGGATGAACTAGACACCATAAAAAGTCATCTGGTGAAATACTGATGTCCGTATGACTTTCTGTTTAGAAAGAATAGCGATAACAAGATTTTCAAGATGGCTGCCATAGTAACCATACTGCATGTCAGATTAGCACCGTTTTCATTTAGGGCCAACTAGACATCGCAAGTATTTTAGTGATAACTCTATCCACCCAGGAGGTGTAGAGATATCAAACTTTTCAAGATGGCCACCCTAGTGGCCATACTAGAAGTCAGATTGGCACCAATTTTAATTAGGAACAACCAGACATCATAAAAAGTTTTTTGGTGAAAACCCCATGTTGATATGAATTTTTCCATCTTAGGCGTAGAAATAACATGGTTTTCAAGATGGCTGCTTTTGTGGCCATATTGAATGTCATTGCAGCGACCAACTAGATATCATAGGAAGTCTTCTGGTCAAAACCCCATGTTGATATGACTATCCTTTTAGGAGGAGTAACAACAAAAAGATTATCAAGATGGCCACCATTTTCATTTAGAAGCAACTAGACCTTGGCATGAATGTGAGTGTCAAGTTTCATGACAATCCTCAAAGTAGTTTAGGAAAACCAGCGATAACAGACAGACAGATGACAAACAACAGGCCATCCCATAAGCTCTTCTGGTATATGACCAATAGAGCTAATAAAAACTTGTTATTATTATTACTATTATTAGTGAGATTTAAATTATTAGCAGCAAGTACATGCAAGTTCTTGACTTTGTATGAAAAGGTCAAAGTTTTGGCACTAGGCGGTGTCTTTAGAAATGGTCATGCGTGATACGAACAAGTATTGATTCTTGTATAAGCTAACTCTACTTTTACCAAAAGCGTAAATTTTCCTTTGGAATGCTCCAGTGGAAGCACAAGCAATTAGCACTGTTAGTGCAGCTACACTGATAATCTGGAGTTGAAATGCTAACTATGCACAGCATGTTTAAAACCTACAAGCTCAGTACCAGGTTTAAAGCCTACAAGCTCAGTACCATGTTTAAAGCCTACAAGCTCAGTACCATGTTTAAGGCCCACAAGCTCAGTACCATGTTTAAAGCCTACAAGCTCAGTACCATGTTTAAAGCCTACAAGCTCAGTACCATGTTTAAAGCCTACACGCTCAGAACCATGTTTAAAGCCTACAAGCTCAGTACCATGTTTAAAGCCTACAAGCTCAGTACCATGTTTAAAGCCTACACGCTCAGAACCATGTTTAAAGCCTACAAGCTCAGTACCATGTGAAGCAGTCTGAATCAGTGAACATAATAATATAGAATATTCCAAATATTAGCTTTACACAGTCACTAAAATGTGCAATTTCCTGATGATGGAAAATTTTGCATCATTGTACTATGCTTAAAATGATTTTTTTAAAAATGGCATTCACAGCTATTTAATTGTGCAAAAGGTAGCCTCTTGGTACATGTAGCTCTGCAAAAATAAATAACATGTGAAATAAAAGTATGTTTGCAGTAGCTAATTAAGACAAGAGTCCCTCGAAGGAATTGATGCTCTATTGGTGGAAAAGAATTTCAAGGAATCCATGAAGAGTCTGTTTCTTCTGTCATTTTATTCCTTTTAACTGCCAAGTATTCAAACCATCTCTGATATGTTCAGAAAAATACCAAGATACCAAATTTGGTATCAATTATATTTGCTTACTTGTTCAATTTAAAACATGTTCACAAGATACTTTTAAGTGCAGTACAAAATTCTTTGCCATGGATTTTGTGCATGAACTTCATATCAACTGAATCTCTGAACTTAATTGTCTCAGGACAGATTATGATATTCCCACATGCTAAGTTTGGTTAAATGTATAATTATTATTTTTTGGGAAAAATAGCAAAGTTATTGAACTGATATCATTCAAAGTATTCTTCAGATATATCCACAAAATGGGTTTGATAAAAATCCATTCATACTTGTTTATGTTATCTTCCTCATAAGCCTGTACAGCTATCTCCCTTTTACCTTTGACCTTAAAATCAATGTCACAGTGGTCACTATCAACCTGTTTATTAGAATGCAACTAAATACAAAGTCTGGTCAAAATTAATTTGTATATATACAAGTCACTGTGTTCATTAGCTTAGTGATGTACAAAACATGTTGATAAAACCATCTGTTCAGGATGAGTAGTTATAACAAGATTTACATCATGGCTGCATGGCAGCCATGTTGAAGGCTAGAGTGCCATTTTCATTGAGTACTAACTACATATCATAAGAAGTCTTGTAGTGAAAATCCCAATGATGGTACAAACATCCATTCGGAAGGGGTAGCAATAAAAAAAATTCAAGATAGTCACCATGGCAGCCATATTGGATGTCTGAGGGGCACCATTTTTATTTAGGACCAATGAGATCTTGGAATGAATGTGTGTGTGTGAAATTTCAAGGCAATCCTCCCAGTAATTAATAGGAGTAGTGATAACAAATTTGTGCTAATGGACAGTTGATAGGCCATGACATAAGCTTTTCTGCTCTATGAATAACAGAGCTAAAATAGAGTCGTCTTATCAAGACCTTCCAGTGTTCTTGCCAGACAAAGTTACTACAGTTGTATTACTTATTTCTGTTGTATTTTGATTATGTTCAAATTTACCAAAACCAGCCACCATTGGAACCACTGAATCTCCCCACTGAGTTCAAAACACATAGACACACGTGCAATGCACCCTGTTTCGAGGCAGTGCATTTTAAAAAAATCTACCAATGGTGCCTAGAAATTAACAATTTTGTAAACTGCACAAATGACCTTTCCAAATAGATTTATTATGTGGAGTATACAAACTAAGTGGCAAAAAAAATTGATTTTTGCAAAAGAAACATGCAAGGGGGAAAATAAGAGCCTCAACATGTACACAAAATATTGATATTTACTAAACAGACTGATGGACAGATAGACAATAACCTATGGATACAATAGTGTGTATACAATTAAAATGGGGTTGTATTCGACATGGGGTGGGCACTCATACAATTAAGACTATAGTTACACAGTTAGCTAGGAGTCAACTACATGTACTAATACACACTTCCTCAACCTCATTATCTACAAGAAACACAAAAACATTTTCCTTATTTCCTTTGGCAAGCTATAGAAAATCTGAAATTTCAATCAAGGTTGCATCTCTTCTACCAATCTCTGGAATTTGGCCAAGGTTAACCCGCTTGCTGCCAGTTGATAGAGAGACCGCATTAATAAAGTGCATGATGCAAAATATAAATAAAAAATTTTACCAAGCATTTGTAACAAGCATTTTGATTGGTTAAAATCGTATCACGAGATACAGAAAACTAGAAGTTATGAATTCCTAACACCAGAAAGGAATGACTTATATATTCATGTGCTCTTCTTGTGTGCTTTGACAACATCTGTAAATAATAGTTAAATATAGTTCTGTTATTATTTCTTGAGATCCATTATTTTTTTAATAACTATTTGTAATTATAAGAATTGAACTTCAAATTTTACAGGATTCATGAAATCAAGAAACCATGAAGCTTTAAAATTGATAATATGCTATGCATGAATGGCCTTCACTTTGCTATGACTGTTCACACAGTGTGTAACAGACTTGACAACTTCATAACTTCAATATGAAGTTCAGTTCCTAATATTCATGAGGAAAAAAAAAAAAATCTGTCAAAATTGACCTTGTTTGCCCCTGTGACAGGGTATAACAGACATAAAACAAAAACTTGAGAATGTTGAGCAATTTGATCACATAAATATATCTCTGCCTCTCTGGCATCCTACCCCATGATTGTGACGAGTCTATAATAATAAAAAAAAGGCAGGACTTGCGAAAACAGTGTGACTACAATAATTGGTCAACATGCACATCTTCTTATGATGACCATAACATAAAGTTTTTCTGCAATCAACAAACAAGAGTCCCTCGAAGGGACTGGTGCTCTAATGGACAAAAAGAATTTCCAGGAATTCAAGATACGACCATTCCTTTCAACTGCTGGATGTTGAAACCATCTCTGAAATTCTTCAGCGATAACAAGATTTTCAAATTAGCTGCTGTGGTGCATATATTGGATGTCAGCTTTGCACCATTTTCATTTAAGACAAAGTAGACATCATTAGAAGTCTTTTGGTGAAAACTCAATGTCATAATGATCATCGATTCAGGGGGAGTAGTGACAACAAGATTTTTAAGACGGTCATTGTGGCAGCCATATTGGTTGTACGACTGGCTTGTTTTTAAGTTTTCATAGCTGAGGGGTTTCGGTTTACTGGAGAGAAGAAAAAAAGAAAATTATGATATTAAAGAAGGAACAATTCGGGACCTCCCTGCTTCAATCTTGAGGGGATTCCGGTATACAGAGGATTTGGTTTTTAGGGGTTTCACTGTATATACTGTATATTTGGGCAAAGTTTCATGAAAATCTCCCCAAGCATTATAAAGTTATGGGCCAATGAAGTAAATGTTCACTGATGGATGTACAGACAATACCACAACAGAATACATCGTACTCAAGATGGGTGTATAAAAAGGTGCGGCATGGCATTTATATACTAAAACATTATCACTTAAGTACTCTTTATTTGCAAGCAAAGATATAACTTAGCCCACTGCCGACCAGTATTGAACTTGCCAGGTGCATCAGTACACAACAGAGATATAAATTTTCTGGACAAGATATTAGTATAAAATGTCACCATAACAAAAAAAAAATTGTGAATTTGACCTTTGATCACTCACTATAGGAGCAAAGAATAATACCCCTCCTGCTCATGGACACCTTATGGAGAAGATAATTTCCAAGTCGCTTGAATTTGGACACAGTAGTTTAAGAGGAGGTATGGCAACAAACAGTTGGACAAATGGAGAGAGAGAGAGAGAGAGAGAGAGAGAGAGAGAGAGAGAGAGAGAGAGAGAGAGAGAGAGAGAGAGAGAGAGAGCATGTCACACTATCCCTGATACTAAAACATGATGAACAAGAAATGGACTTAGCTGCAATATCTATTGCAGTCATTTTGTCACCAAGGTCTGCCAACAAGGCCATGATATATCATTCTGGACAGGATTTTTTTCACAAGGGATGGAATGATTTATTGGAAAACCTTTGTATTGGTAGTGATCTAACAGTTCTGAAAACCATAACAACATAAGGTAGAATTCAAACTAATTTACACTGAAACCAGTCTTTAAAGAAAAATACAAGGGGATAATGTCTCATTATGGACATATTCCTTTATCGAGAGGTTGCTGTGTAAGTGAAATAAAGGATTGTTCTTTAAAAGGAGTCATTCTTTATACTGAGGCATTGCTATGGCAGATTTCATTGCACATGTAATTTATGTACTACATACATTGTACCCAAAGCCTTTTACCATACAGGTCTGTCACAAGATCTAATGTTGTACACCAGTCATAAAATAAAATGGTATAATCAGTTAGTCATAAAATGTAATGTTACAAGCAAACTGTCATAACATCATACCTGCCAAGTCAACACGTGTCTCATGAAAAACACAATTTCCACTCCCAACCCACCCAACACAATCATTTTTAGAAAACAAACTAGACTGATTTTGCATAGGTAAAGTACAGAAAGTGTAACAACCCATTTCATTGGAAGTTATGTAAATCAGAGATGCATGTTGAAGTGGAACAACCCAATTCATTGGAAATTATGTAAATCAGAGATGCATATTGAAGAAACAATTGCTTTTACACTTCATTGCCTTGCAAGAGGCTTAAGAAATCATCTTCGTTACAGATATTAAACTAGTTTGAGACCAGAGGTAAAATTTTCCTCAAGTTTGATTTTACTTTAGTTGGAATGGTAAAGCTTGGAGCAGTACAGAAGCACGATTCCTTTTTTAAAACTGTCATTTGCCATCAGGAATACCATGATTTGACATGTGTTACAAATGCATATTTGAGACTCCCACTAGTATTACCAATGCATATTTGATACTCCCACTAGTATTACCAATGCATATTTGAGACTCCCATTAGTATTACCAATGCATATGTGTTACCAATGCATATTTGATACTCCCATTAGTATTACCAATGCATATTTGTTACCAATGCATATTTGATACTCCCATTAGTATTACCAATGCATATTTGTTACCAATGCATATTTGATACTCCCATTAGTATTACCAATGCATATTTGTTACCAATGCATATTTGATACTCCCATTAGTATTACCAATGCATATTTGTTACCAATGCATATTTGATACTCCCATTAGTATTACCAATGCATATTTGTTACCAATGCATATTTGATACTCCCATTAGTATTACCAATGCATATTTGTTACCAATGCATATTTGACACTCCTGCTAGTGTTACCAATGCATATTTGACACTCCCGCTAGTTTTAACAATGCATATTTGACACTCCTACTAGTGTTACCAATGCATATTTGACACTCCTACTAGTGTTACCAATGCATATTTGACACTCCCACTAGTGTTACCAATGCATATTTGACACTCCTGCTAGTGTTACCAATGCATATTTGACACTTCCACTAGTGTTACCAATGCATATTTGACACTTCCACTAGTGTTACCAATGCATATTTGACACTCCTGCTAGTGTTACCAATGCATATTTGACACTCCTGCTAGTGTTACCAATGCATATTTGACACTCCCACTAGTGTTACCAATGCATATTTGACACTCCTGCTAGTGTTACCAATGCATATTTGACACTCCTGCTAGTTTTAACAATGCATATTTGACACTCCCACTAGTGTTAACAATGCATATTTGACACTCCCACTAGTATTACCAATACATATTTGACACTCTCACTAGTGTTACCAATGCATATTTGACAGAAAGATCATTTTCAATGCTCATACAAATTCAGCAATACCTTTGGGGAAGTATGAACAATGGTACCATATGTGCCAGCCGATAGCGAGGTACAAGTCCAAACCCTAGAGAGGTACAAGTGTAATCTAAGTGACATAAAAGCATAATCTGAGCATTAAAAGTGTAATCTATATATTTCTATGCCATAATTACAATAAACTATGAAAAATTTACATTTATTTTTGCTGCTAACCTGGATCTGCAGCTGGTTACAGTTCTTGACACAAATGGCCAAAATCCATGTGGAGCAGTACCAGAATACAAATTTCACAAAAGATACTAACAAATTATATACACAACACATACTTTAACAAATCGACTTGTATAAATTTTCACCGAATGATCGTTAAGTCAACTCCACAAATCCTAAAACGAGAGTGATAATGTGCTCAACCCGAGTGCTGTATTACGTCACTATCATATTTATTTTAATAATAATTTGTAAAGCACTATTGATTTGTCTTTTTTCTGATCTGACATGTTTAAAAGTTTAAAAAGATTTCTTTCTTCTAACACTGTTCAGCAATTTAACATCCACGAGTCACATCAATAAAGCCTGTTTCACTTAACATCTTGCGCCATTTTTTAAAAGTACAGACTGGTCCTCTCCCTGTATCTCATCATTAATATAATGAATCTGCAAGAGAAGTTTTCAAATTGAAGAAACCCATCTATTTTCTTGGAAATTTGCCAAATATAGTTGCTATAAATAGAACATTCAGTGTTAGGAAAGTACATGTAGGGGTTGAAGAGATGAACATAAAAATGACAAACAACTTTTTACTGCTTTATTTTCTTTTCTCTTTTGAAAGTATCAAACAAGCATAATCCATACACCAGGTGAGCATAAGATGTAATTGTTAAAAATAGCGCAATGATTACACCAAAGGCATAACGGTTGACAGGTGTTTAGTACCATCCAGTCTCTAATGAGTGCAAACATTTAACAACAATAAATTTGTATTAACTTCAAGTATGTTCATCTATCCATCTACCACACAGTTTTGCATTCATGTCATTTCAGGCACTGTGGTGAGGCATCTTTGTTCCATGAACATGTTTCTAGTTGTATTTAATGTATGTTTCTAGTTGTATTTAATGTGTGTATGGTTGCTGTAATTGTGTGTGTGCATGTGTATGTGTGTATAAAGTGGTGATGATTATATGCCAATGCGAAGTCTCTGAGCTAGCTTTGTTTGGAAGTATATTAAATACTTCAAAGGAAACAGTTATTTTTCTTTTATTAAATTTGAATTTCGAGCGATTTTCTACAGGCTTGTTGGACTAATTGTACAACGTCGCTTATTTGTGTCACTTGCACTGACACCCCCCTTTGGGACCACAAAACCCACTATTCAAGTCTCAAAACTTTGCCACCACTGTCTGGAAGGTTTGCAGGTATCTATAATATTATTCATATCTGGTCTTACCAAGTTTATGTTGACCTGATTATGGTCTTATCACACTTATATTGACCTGATTAAGATGCACATCTTCACTGGTGACCGTTAGATCATTTTGCCCTTGGAATATTTACAAATATATAGCAATAATAATCCATCTACTGTCTTAATACAACTGTCTTTTTTCTCTCTATATCTAAGTTCAATACAACATGTAAGAGGATTAAACCCATTTGTTCCAAGACTGACGGCAACTACCAATAATATTGCATTAGGTCAGGCCCCTGATAGTGTAGGTATGTACAATTTAAAGATTGGATTGCTGGGCCAGTGTAGTCAATAGGTGAAATAAAGCCAAGAACAGATCCATCAAGCAAACTGTGGATAAAAAGTGTAGATGTCCTGAAGGTTACAAATATAGATAAAATCAAACAGAAAATAATTATGTGAAATCTGGTATAGATAAAATAAATAAATAGCCATTGGTGTATAATACATGTAGCATAAGTAAAGTATCACAAGAACACACAAACAGATATGGACTTCTAAACAAACAGATATGGACTTCTAAACAAACAGATATGGACTTCTAAACAAACAAGTGGTAGGTAAAACTTCATTTCCCCTATGCATACTTTGAAAAAAAAAGTGGGGGAGAGGAGAGTATGAGATATAATTAAAATATTCTTGTAGATCATACACAGATACACCAGAATGATTGGAACCAAATTTCACACAGAGGGGCTGTCATTCTGTGACAAGGTTGTTAAAACGTAATTCACTTTTTTGGCTTGTGGTTGTGTGTATTCAATTGAATCTGAGGCACTTGTGCGTGTGCATGTGTATTCAGTTGAATATTAGGCCCTTCATGTCACGTATATTTTAAATACATGTAATTAATTAGAGAATTAAGTCAAGAGGGGGAGTGGAGTGGGCATGTTGATGTATAATCTTGGAAAGTATACATACTTTCAATGATTGCAGTACTCAAAATTAAGTGTTTTAATACTTTGGCACAGAAAGTATTTTTTCTACTAATTCAATAATAGTTTACTTTTGTTGATGGACTGAAGAACAATTCCTCCGTAAGTTTTATTTCAGTTTTGGTTAACAGGCAGAAGGACATTTTATTGTAGTTGGGTAGTCGGTTTAACTTCGATTATTGCTCATCTATTCATATTTATGTTGCATATTTTTAACCAGCTTAAAACAAAGTGAATAATTATGTCAATTTAAATCAGTATAACATTTTTTTCAAATACAAAATATGTAAAAAAAAAAAAAAAAATTTTTTAAATGACGAAAGAATCAGCTCGTTAAAATAAAATGCCTGGAATAAGGAAACTCTCATGAAAATACTTTCGAATCAGTTTAGATTGAAAGACTTGGCCTTTTACATTTTTACTAACTTTAAATTTCTTTCTGAGAAAAGTAAATATCAATGGTTTACACAGAATTTACTGTTAAATGGTTTTAAACATGAACTAAAGATATCTGATAGACAATGCATAAATGCTGCTCTTAAAATCTATCTGTAGTTATAACTTCAACACAGTTTAATACCAGGCTGTATTACTAGCCCCATCCTCTGGTGCTGGCACCTATTGTCTGCTGTGGGGTGTATAGTTGGAGGCCTGCTGTGCCTCGGTGGGGTCATTCACCTGTACATTTTTAAAATGCAAACATTTTGGAAAATCTCTAATTATAAGAGTGAATAGGAACAGTGGTTCGAAGGATCATGAGTGTTTGTCACAAGCAAAAAAGTTGTTATTGTTAACTTGTCTGTCTTGTCAACACTGACATAAAAATATTGCAGCATAGACTGGTTTAGAGCAAAGCACTTATGCTGATTGAATTTACTGACCTAAAAAAGAAATTGGAAGAACTCTTGTTATATTTCATGGGATTCAACCACCACTTACCACACACAAAGCTCTGGACATCTGACTTACTAAGAGTAAAGTTCAAATTCTGGACATGATGAATCAATGACATAATAAATAGCCTTGAGGCATACATCAGCACACTGCTAATATCACACTGGAAGGAGTGAATGCAAACAACAACTGGTGTCCTCACAAGTCAACAAAATAAATCTTCCCTTTCACCAGGTTGAACTTTGGAATAGTATTAACAAGATCAGCATGATGAGTTCAAATTCTGGACAGGAAGAATCAATGACATAATAAACAGCCTTGAGGCATACATCAGCACACTAATAATATAAAAAAGGCAATGAGTGAAGCAGCAACAGGTCAACAACATAAACTCTTCCTCTCAGCAGGGTTGAACTTGGATATAATTTTAATACACCAGCATGAAGCGTTGAAGGCAGCAAGTCATCAAAATTCACTATTTCTTGTGATTTTTCTACTGGCTATTGTTGTGCCCATAAAATCAAACATTTCATGTATGAATTGTTTTCCCCGCTGTCTATAAACAACATTTTGCCACCTGTTCAAAATCTTAGGCAAAAACACTGGTTACTTGCTTGCTTCAATTGTTACTTGCATTAAACAAGTAGAAACTTAACTGTGACTGCAACCAAAAACTGCACAATATAAAAATTTTAACACTCATAAAAATTTTTTGAATTTGGCGAGGAAAGAAACGATATTTATGCATAAGCATCACTTACAAAAATTTGACGTCATTAATATGCTACATTTACTCAGGGTTCCCATGATTTTTGAATTTCCAGGTCTTTTCCACGTTATTTCCTAGGTGAAATTGACTTTTTCAAGGATCACTTATGACCCTTACTGAATCGAATAAAAAAACATTTTGGTTTAGAAAACGTGCATTTTTAAAATCAAAAGCTGTTTCTATTTTGAGATGCTCCCATAACATCAGAATTAATGATATGACCATGTACCAAAACACAGGATGTATCACTAGAAACCAGTACAACTAGCGAAATTCATATAAATTTGCATGCAACTCATTTTCATTTACAGAATAAGAATGTTAACTTTAAGGATTGTTTTAAATTTGAACAAGAGGTTCTAAAAAAATTATATACCTTGGGATTAAAAAAGAGACTGAATTTTTACAAAAATTCCACTTATGTCTAGTAGCTGCCCTAACATCTACTTTCAATGTAATCTGACTATGGACTGTATATTTAATGTAGTCATTGTCAAGGACACCCAGAGCATGGGATTCTGCATTGAAAATTGCCCCAGTAGTTGGTACATTTCTAAGTACAGGGATGATTCTGTTATATTAGTTGGGGCTGCCTGGCAGCCCAAGAATTTTTATTTTGAAATATCCTAATCAAATGTTAGTAAATCTTGATTGCCAGAACCTTAACCTATTTCCCTTCAGGCAGTCATTGCTTTTATCTACATTTAATCATAATAAGTCACAGTCCAAGCTTGACTCAAATATTTGGAAGAAATTACCTCTCTCTAGCCAAAATAGGGTGAAGTTAGTGAAAATAAGGAGAAGCAGGTGCACAAAGTTCAAAACAGTCATTTGAAACTACAGTTTTTGGATATTTTCACATTAGATGATTAAAATGCTGATGAAATACTATTAAAAGTTTAGAAAAATATTAAACACTTTTCTTATTTTCCTTCACTACATTAATTGTATAACATAAAACAGCAACCTCGAAAATAGGTTACAGTTGAAAATCAGTAACCATTTCCATACCAGAAGGCCTCTTTTCATACCTCTGTATGATGAAATATTGGATACAATGATTATTTTTATTCGTAATGGACCTGGGTACATCCACTGAGTCATAATCTGCTACAGATTGGGCTACACAAATTCAATTTTTCAATTGTTTTTCATGGATCATGTGTGAATTTTCAGCAGGAATTCTGTAGAAAAGCAATGTCATTTCTGGTATTTATGATCATCAAATTAGCACCAAAATTGATTACAGAAGATAAAACTTCTTTTTCTATATTTCCACCCTCCTCTCTGAAGGGAAAATTTTACAAAAGGTAGACGTTTTACTTTAATTATTAATGCATTATTAAGCAAAGATTTATCACAATACATTTTCACTGATCACATGTCACAGCCATACTGACAAATTGTGATGCTAGACTCATAACTTCTACATAAAAAAAAAGTAAAAAAATACCGACATGATGTGGACTAAGATTTAACAAGCCTACCTGACCAATCCAATTAACTGCCTGAGTACAAGGATTGACTATACAGATATGTTAAGGGCAAGCACCCAAATGATCCTTGCTGAAGAGTTCTGCAACTTCCAAAAATTCCAGCAAGAACTCTATAAATTTAACTCCCGATCTGTTTTTGGTGATCAAGTGGCGGCTTAAAATTCCCGGTTTTTCCCAGACTTTGATCAATATTTGCAAAATTCAAGAACTTTTCCCGATCCGGAATAAACGTAATATTTATTCCTACTTTTTCAGGATTTGGTAGCGTGGGAACCCTGTTTACTGCATTAATTTAATGACAAAAAGTTTATGATTGACAATAGCAGATTTTGGGAACGCCCTATTAGTTTACTTGGCAAATGCAGACTGTTGGCATTGAGCTCATGAATATCTAATTGACACCATTTCATATATATTATGCATTATAAAGTACATGCTATCACATATATCAACTATAATGCACTTTCTGATTGATGGAATGTCACATTTTTCCAGCAGTAAAATCCACAATATGGTGCCATAGTGGCTCAGTGGCTAGCATGCCAGACTTGTGACAAGAAGGGTGTGGTTCAAATCCTACCATCAGATCAGCCACTGTGGTGTTTCCCTAGGTAAGGCACGTCCACTGGATTTCACAATAAATAACCATCTTGTGTTGCTTTGCCATAAATAAAAATCAGACCATATCAACACCAAATACTAAATATACTGTTGGATACTTTTAGGTCATCGAGACACCGTTACTCTTCCTAGGATGTGTTGCCATGGACAATGACATTTCTGGCTATTTTTGAACAGAATTTTCCAAACTGTGCTAGAAACGGGATAACTAAACTCTATTTTTAGATTTCCCTATGTGTATCACTGGTTATAACGTCCAAAAATTTACATTTTATCTGCTAATGCTTTGCTGGCAAGACTACCATACATTTGTGACACTACAGAAATGATGTCAGCAAATCTAAAGAAAAAAACTGCCAATGGTGGCATGGTTGGATTGTATAGCTTTACTTTGTCTAAATGGTGTAGTACTCTTTATGATGTATCTATGTGCCATGCTACAATAGTGTACAAGAAACTTAACTAAGTGTAAAGGCTACTGGTGTGTTAAATATAGGTTACAAAGACTTATTTTTGACTAAAGGGTTGGTAGATTTAAATGGCACTTTTAACACTTCAATGGCTATATCATACACAGGAAATGGGAGCTAAGTGCCTTTCCCCAAGTGCTGGCCTGGGTGGGTATTGAACCAGTGACCCTTGAATTACTAGTCTGACACTATACCAACTGAGCTACCTTTGACTGAAGGGTGTAATAACCCTCATGAAGAATTAACATACCGAGTCACGAGACTACCATTTGACTGAAGGGTGTAATAACCCTCATGAAGAATTAACATACCGAGTCATTAGACTCTACCTTTGACTGAAGGGTGTAATAACCCTCATGAAGAATTAACATACCGAGTCATGAGACTCTACCATTTGACTGAAGAATGTAATAACCCTCATGAAGAATTAACATACCAAGTCATGAGACTCTACCATTTGACTGAAGGGTGTAATAACCCTCATGAAGAATTAACATACCGAGTCATGAGACTCTACCATTTAACTGAAGGGTGTAATAACCCTCATGAAGAATTAACATACCGAGTCATGAGACTCTACCATTTGACTGAAGGGTGTAATAACCCTCATGAAGAATTAACATACCGAGTCATAAGACTCTACCAGCAATAGTGTTTGATATAATGAACTAAATGAAAACCCTAACCTCAGTGTTGACACCTAACAGATCGGTAGGCTTTGCAATTAGCTGTAATAACATTGGGATCTAACCAAAGTGTACTCTTATACCTGTATTTGCTGTGGCATGCATACTTACATTAAGCTTTGTATCAAATATAACCAGTTTGGCACTTGTGGGGATGAGGTCATAGCATTTGTGAGCCCTCATAAATTTGGCAAACACCTGTTCCTCGTTTTCATCTGGAAATAAAGAAAAGAAAATCAACTATAAGACTAAAAAAATAATCCTGTTCTTAAAATATAGGGTTTTTTTTTTTTGAGTAAAACTAATTTTAATGATGTAATACCTGCTGCTATCGCATAGCTGGTACTTTTCCGGGGACGAAAATACCCTGACCGTATGATGAAATTTAATCTTCCCATTAGAGTGAACCAGAAGATTCCAGAACACTGGATCACCACTGCAGGACACCCCACACATATTGCCCATGCATACTGGCACTCTTCATTCTTTTAGAGGGAGCAGCCTAGCTTAGTGGGATATCAGTGCAGGAAGGGAGGAGAGAATCTGGCAATAGCAACAGGTAAGTATTACATCATTAAAATTAGTTTACCCCCCCCCCCCCTGCGAATAGGTAAAGAGTGGGGTTTGGAGGTGTGTGTGTGTGTGTGTGTGTGCATAGGGCCAGAAACCGGTCCCGATTTGTCCACCAAATCAGATTATGGTGGAAATCCTGACCCAGAGAAATTGGAGCATTTAAGGGGTCTCTGCATGGTTTCCAAGCCGCTAAAAGGAGAAACTGGAGAGGACACAAGTCCAGTCTGCCTAGGGGAACCAGGTCTGCTGTGGAGTTCAAGGTCCCCAGCTGAGAGAGAAAAAGTGGAGCTGATAATGTGGTCTTTACTCACAGTGACTCCAACTGGGACAGGATCTTGTCTACTCTGTCCTGAGGGACACAGACTAATCCTCTGTTTGTGAGAAAATTCATCCCCATGTAGACCAAATCTTGTGATGGAGTGAGCTCTGATTTCTCCAAGTTTTGCAGAAGACCCAGCCTGGTCACAACGGACCAACAGATTTAGTCTGAGGGACCCTAGCTGGCCATTGTGGATCAACTAATCATTGAAATATTCAAGGGTTGGAATACCTAGTGACCTTAAATGGGCTGGAACTACTCCCACGACCCTGGTAAAAGCTTTGGGTGCGGAGACTAGGCCGAATGGCAGAGCTCGAAATTGGAAGACCTCCCCGTTAAACAAAACCGGAGGTACTTTCTGTGTGGAGGAAAGATAGGGATGTTATGGTACACATACTGAAGATTGATGGAGACCGCCCAATCGCCAGGTCTTATGGCATTACTAACTGAGACTGTGATCTCCATCTTGAATGGTTCCTCCAACAGGAATCCGTTTAGAGAGGAAAGGTTGACAATTAGACAGGACTTTCCCCCTTTCTTGGGAAGCAAGAAAATCCGGGAGTAGAAGGCTGGATATTGGTCTTTTAACACCCTCTCTCTTGCACCCTTCCAAAGAATGGAGTGAACCTCTTCCTTTAAGTGCATCAGATTTAACTGGTGGAAGAAAATGGGGGACCTTACTAGAGGATGAAGATCCTGGAACTGAAGCTGGTAGCCATCTTTTATGATACAAAGGACCCAGCCATCAATCGTTACGCTAGACCAAACCTCTGAAATGAGGTTTAGTCTGGTGTCAGTTTGAACCGAAGGAAGAGATATGCTCTGCAGGAGAGGGAGCGCATCCCAAGGGCTGTCCACCCTTGTCCTTAGGGAAGAAGGAAGGGCCTGCGAACTTCCTCCCTAGGCCTTTGCGGCGCACCCTTCTAGGGCCCGACTGGGGGCTCTGAAATGGGGTTGTTGCTTTGATTGTGGCTGCAATGGACCCTGAGGGTGGTCAGGGTGATTTCACTTCTGGCCAGTTTTGAAGAGCCAGGAGTGGATGCATGGGACTGGTGTTGATGGTCTCTCAAATCCCGAGTAACCACGGATGGAATAGCTCTTCAAAGAGAGTCTCTGCCTCCAGATGTGCTGCCCTCAGAAGGTTCTTACTGCTCTAGTAAGACCCTGGAAGTGTCCAGAGCAACATCCCTGTTGAGGTGGAGAAGCTCTGCTGACAAGGACATGGACAACGCATGCCTAAAGTTTTTGCCACTGCTTCCAACAAATGATGGAGAACCATTGGCAACAGAGATTCCTCTTTCAGCTGGTTGAATGAGGCTGCTGAAAAAAAGTTGGCATGCGAGGCTACGGTTACTAGTGACCTAACCTTTTGCTCTATGGATTCCAGTGTTTTCACTGGAAGGTGAGCCCAGGTCCCTGTAGAAATACTCACTTGAGCCGCTTCAGCATACAAAGTGGGCTGATTAGTGGGCTCAGAAGGGGTATGAACCTTGTATCTAGAAGCAGCTACCAAGAGTCGCAACATAAGAGGTTAGGACAGACCACCCCTTACGTTGTCTAGCAAAGTCTTGGCCCTTGCTAAACCTTTGAGAGAACTCCTTGATCGTAACTGAGTGAGGAAGTAACAAGAGATCTGGATGAGAGTTTGCCCCATAAAGTTTCTCCAAACTGGAAAGAATTTTAGAGTCACCAGAACCTAAAGGCTTGGAACACAGGTCACTGGGCAAGAGGCAGTAAACCTTGTTTACTGCTTTATTGAAAGACCAGCTCTCCTCCTCCTCTGTCTCCTAAACTGATGGGTGAGAGGGGGCAGGGGACTTAAAGGGAGGGGGTACCACATCGGCCTGTTCTGTGTCAAACTCGTGCACACTGAATAGGGCAGATCATCCTGGGAGGCAGGAATACGCGACCCAATGTCCCTCTGTTGTGGGGGAGACTTATGGGGAGAAAGAACTTGACCCGACAACTCCTCCGGCAGAGCTAACGGACTGTTCTTAGCAGTGGACTCAGCAGGTGAGTTAGGGCGACTCTCCACCCACCTAGAGTGTTTGGGGGAAGGTCTATCCCCTACCTCTTTTTTGACCCAACCTCGCAATATGATGTAGGTCCACAGCACGCAGCCATGACCTCACTACCATGTGGCCAAGGTCCAGAAGTCCATGTCTGCATGTAGTGAAAGGGCCATTTGCTTCCCGCAGGCGGATGGCACCACATTTAATACAAATTTAGAAGGATAATAGGGTAATAGGGAAGGGGGGAAGCCAATCCGATCCCCTTTCATAATCTGGCATCTGTAAGCCGATTCACAGTCCCCTACAGGATGAAATGGCAGTCTGGAGAGAGGGGGGACTCACCAGATCCCTATTCCCCATACCATAGGGGCTCCAAAGACCGGTCCCTGGTACGTCTACTCTTGGCGAGAGTCCAGACCTCGTCCAACCATAGGCTACAGAAGAGACAACCATCTGTCCTCTAGCAGTGTGTGCAAGACAAGCAAGTGGGGGGGTGTCCCCCAGGGTGATTTCCTGTGAACACATCTACCCCACCTTGCTCAGACATTGTTCTTGAAAAAAAAAGAGCTGAGAAGAAGATGCAACAAACAGTATACACAAGGTAATGTATGGACTAAGTCTATGCTAATATAATTATTTCATTGAGAAGACACCTTACTTGGGTTTTCACAAGATTAAATGTTAAAAAAAAAGCAACGCTAAGCTCAAAACAGAAAAATGCAATATAAACAAGTCAACGAGGCCTAAAGAAAGCTAGGGACTACTAAATTAGCAAAATATACTGTAGGTTACGACTGCTAATAATAAGGTAACAAATTTTAGGATTGCAATCCGAAATTAAAATAGAAAAAGGACCCGTGTTCGATAAATAAGCACAAGATATGAAGGTAAAAAGTGGTGTGTGACCTGCTAACCACATATAAAATTAATACAATTCACGATATAAGCAAGGTGAATTGAATTATCACAAGGAACAATAAAATGGATAAAAGCGAGTCTGTAGACTGCAATTATGCAAGGATAGGGAAATTTAACCAAAATAACTGTCCCTTAGCTACAAAAATTTGAAACACTAACACCCTGTGAAGGGGTAAAAATACTAAAAATAAAATTCCAAGCTGTACACCACGTGTATGGAACAAATGCTAGAAAAACTCTCAACAAAACTTAATTAAACAGCAATAAAACTTTATCAGGCTATAATCCTAATGTTTAAGAAGAATATAGTACACAAAACAAACAGTAATTCACATGGTGACCCACGAAGTGATGGCTAAATCTTCTTGATGTAAACAATGTTGGACATTACAACATGTTGACCGAGAAAAGAATGAAGAATGGCAGTACACATGGACAATATGTTGGGTGTTCTGCTGGGGCGATCCAGTGTTCTAGAATCTTCTGGTTCACCGTAATGGGACGACGAAATTTTGTCATATGGTCAGGGTATTTTCCTTTAGGAAAAGTACCAGCTATGCAATAGCAACAGGTATGGCATTACTGATTTTAAATTAAGCATTAGCCTAGAGTTCAATTGTTCCAGTTGCATGCTGAACATCATGTTCTTGCCAAAAAAACACAACAAAAAAAACAATGTAATCAACTACATGTATTACATAGTCCACCTCCATGATGCTTTTAGTAGTCTCCAGCAGCCATTGTAAACATTAATTACCTTGCAGAAACTATTAAATCCCACTTTCAAATGC
Source organism: Margaritifera margaritifera (assembly GCA_029931535.1). Classification (NCBI taxonomy): domain Eukaryota; kingdom Metazoa; phylum Mollusca; class Bivalvia; order Unionida; family Margaritiferidae; genus Margaritifera; species Margaritifera margaritifera. The sequence continues at coordinate 1,728,402 of JAQPZY010001572.1, read as the reverse complement.
ACTTGTCCAAAAGGGCCTTTTGTGTAGGCTAGGAAACATATAACATGGAGAAAAATATATGTGGTCATAAGCTAAACACAAAATTTAACCCTAGCTTAGTAAATATAAAATGTAGATCACAGCGACTTTCTTTAATTGTAAGTGTGTAGTATTGACAGAGATGCATCTAATTATCAATCATAAACAGCAATCAATAAATGAACTTTAAACGCAAAATTTCAATGAAGTCACTGAAGCGTAAAATGTAGGTAACTGAGACCTATTTTTTGCAATAAGGGTGTAGTATTTGTCAAGATAAATTCCCTCACAAAGTTTCATTATTCTATGTAGGATAGTATGCATATACCATGCCAAACACTCATATGGGCATAAGCTAAATGCAAAACCTTAAACAGTGCCAGTAAAAGATGAAATACCAGTCCTCAACTTTAAATAGGATTACTAGTCCCTACATGGGTTGCTTCCCGATTATCTTAAAAGTAATTGTAAATTTGTAGAAAATGTATGTATGTAAGAACCAAGATCCATCTCAAACAGCAATTCATATTTAAACCAAGTTCTGAATTTATATTAACGGGTTTTACTTTTTTGGGTCTATGCAGTTTGCAGTTGGTATCGGCCTAATAGCGAGTATATATGGTAATATGTTAATTACCCTGTGAGTCAGTGTCAAAAAGGAGCATAAAGTTCTAAGCAAATGTCAAAATAAGGCCAGCTTAGCCACTGAGGGAGTATAGTTTATTCTAATTACTTGTTTTATTATTCTTTTGAGGGAGTATAGTTTATTCTAATTACTTGCTTTATTATTTATTTTATTTCCCGTATGTACTCAATGCCTCCCTACACTTGAGACAAGAGATGAAGCAACCCTTTGTCAGTACATTTATATGCTGATATTTTTCATTTATTTCTCTTATTTTCCAGTAATTATTCGGACAATGCAATATTTAAAATGTGTGAATACTGGGTGCTTAACAAAGTCTAACTTGGTAATCATTATTTTATCACAAAGAGAGGTTGGATGCTTGTGCATGTGTGTGATGGAGAAATAGCTAACAAAACTGTATGTTAATTAGTGACATATTTATTTACAGACATTTCATAATTATCCACATTATGTTGTCCACAACACAATCAAAATATAGTCTCAATTATTCAACACATTACATTCCATATAATTTAGCCATGTTAACATTTGTAACTCACTAAAACACCTTTATATCCACTTTAAACAACAAAGACTTCATTCATGTTCATGCCTGGACTGAAATAAACACTTCAACTGGAAAAACTTCAACTTCACTCCAAGCTGAACTACGATAATTATCTGATGACATGCCCATGCTTTATGATACTGCCTCCCCCCCCCCCCCCCCCCCCCCCCCCCCCCCCCCCCCCGATTGTTATAAAATGTTGATATATATCTTGTAAGGATATCTTTGATAATAAACCCACACCCAACTTTTTGTCAAATTTATTAGTATGACCCCCTGGTCATATCATGGGAAAAATACTGTAGTGTATTTATTAGTCTGGTCCCCTTGTCTTATCACGGAAGAAATACTGCAAAAGTCTCTCAGCTGCTAAACTAACTGCCTGACTAAATGATCCTCTTTTGATTTTTTATCTTGAATTTCATATTGAATATTAACTTCTTGACAAATGAAGACGTCTGACAACATTAAAGTGTCCTATTGGTCAACTCAACTTAGGGAAAGAGGAGTTACTATCCTTACTATCTAAGAGTCCAATTTGTGTCTTCTACCAACTGTACACCCTGCTGGAAGCCTGACCACATGGGGAACGATCTTGGTGCGACTATATGGCCACCTGAAACATCCAACTTCCCTCCTTACATAGACCCGTACAATTACCACTGGTCTACAGGCTCTATGACTATGTCACGCATGTGACACTTTGTCATCTAACACAGTTTCTATAGTATGGTAGATATCTGCAGATACTTGCACACAGTTTCTATAGTATGGTAGATATCTGCAGATACTTGCACACAGTTCTAAGTACTTTGTCATCTAACACAGCTTCTACAGTATGGTAGATATCTGCAGATACTTGCACACAGTTCTAAGTACTTTGTCATCTAACACAGCTTCTATAGTATGGTAGATATCTGCAGATACTTGCACACAGTTCTAAGTACTTTGTCAGCCTAAACTAGTATATGTAATAATGTCAACATTTAATAATGTCAACATTTAATAATATCAACATTTAATAATGTCAACATTTAATAATATCAACATTTAATAATATCAACATTTAATAATGTCAACATTTAATAATGTCAACATTTAATAATATCAACATTTAATAATGTCAACATTTAATAATGTCAACATTTAATAATGTCAACATTTAATAATGTCAACATTTAATAATATCAACATTTAATAATGTCAACATTTAATAATATCAACATTCCAAATTATCATTATTTCATTTTTCTACATACAGTAACTTGTTATATGGGAGAATTTTAATGATTGTGTGGTGTGTCTATCTTTATACACTGAAACATAAAGAGTGAAAAAGTTAACAATTCAATTTTCTTATTCAGTCATTATTGAGAAAATCGGCATAAATGGTTTCAGATGTAATTTTCAATTTCTCATCACTCTCCCCAAAACTATTTCTAATATGTGATCACAAAACTCACAAGAGTGACAAAAAAGACCAAGGGAAAAGCCATTTGTTTCAACCACTTAACAAATCTGAATGTGCAATAGGTAAAGCAAGGTAAAGCTTCCCTCCTAAACTTTATAAAAATTCATAATGTCAATTTTATCTGGATAAAATCTGCTGATATATATTAAACAGATGATTCCTTCACGTTAAAAGTAAAGATATGATGTCCTAGATGTAAACATAACGGACAAATTTGATTCATCACATTGCAAACTGAATTCAGTAAAGCTTTCCCCCAAATGAAACAACTTCTTAATTTGGTGTATCAAATCAAATAAACTTATCATCAGAATCATCGGTTCCCTGCACAGTGAGACTACTTTTCACAAAACAGTCAAGAGTGGAATTGAAGAAGGAATAAAGTCAATGTGGTGTCTTGATGCAAATCTTATTCAATCTATTCTTATACATCCCACTAAATTAGCCTGATGATACAAAAATTTGCATTACTTAATTGGAAATTGTGTTGGTGTTATATCCAACAGCAACACATGTAGGTCATTTAGTGGCGAGACAACTGGAGTAATGTGCCTTGCTAAAGGACACACCACTGTACACGATACGGGCTGATCAAATGGTAGGATTCTAACCTGCACCCTTTTGGTCACGAGTCTGGCATGTGGGGCCTATTAGGACTTGCTGGATGGCACATTGGGTCTATTGTACATCCCGTGCCTATATGGGTTTTCTTAATGGGAAAGATATAACATACACTGGGGTGCTTTTCATTGCTTTCATTATTTTGGAATTGTGGAAAAAATGGATAATTTATTGTTTTATCTGCTTATATTATATTGGCTCGGGCAGAGGAAATAAAAATGTATTATAATGTATAAGAAACTCCTATGCAGAATACAGTGTAATTTTGCTTGAACTTCCCTGCTGTTGTGTACTTAGCACCCTGACCTACTTAATTTCTTTTGCACAAACTATAAGTCAAATACTTAACATGATGCCCAAATGGAATCCTAAATATGACCTAAATCCTTGAAAGCATCAAATTTGAAAGGAAGCAGTGATTTAGACCTTCAGGAAATAGGCACAACACAATGAGGGGCACTTGACCTATATTTCACAAATTCTTGGCTAGTTTTTTACAACATTTAAGCTACTTGAAAGCAGTTGTCACATATCAATGCAGACAAAATAAACCTGCAGTCTACTTTTAAACTCTTTCTTTTAAAGGATTAATCACTTTAGTCACAACAGGGAAAATTCCTAAGTAGATACAGTAAACAGCTTCTAAAAAAAACCAAATTAATATGATGTTGACCACAATATTTTGAAAATGATCAAATGCTTACTGTACCCAAGTTGTTTCATCACTGCCATCAAGTTACCTTGTCAAGTCACTAATTTAGATCTAGAAGGAATTTGCATGTTAACTTTTGGAAGTAAAAGAGCACATGTTCAGAATTATCTGCGACAAATGCGACATAATTCTGATGCTACAAGATTGAATGCATACCATGTAATAAATCAATGCACTGACAGTTGTGTGAGTAGACAGGTGCACATATAAGATTGTGTTACGAAAAAAAAAATGGTTTACAGACAGATGGACACAAATGACTGATGCCTCCAGCCATACGCAAAGGCAGGGGGAGGGAGAGCACAAAAAGTGCATGTACAATTTTCAAGAGAATGAGATAAACTGGGAACTCTTAATTCCAACACTATCATCTTCCTAATTATGCAAAATGTTGAATTATTGGAATCCATCCTAATTACACAGTACAAGGTCAGTGTTGCACCTAGGATTCCAAGGGCAGGGGACACTCAGTGGCATGTTTGCACCCTCACAGCTTTTGATATAACTTTCCATTTTGGAGGAGTAATGAGAAGATTTTCAAGATGGCTGCCATGGTGACAATATTGGAGATCAGACTGGCACCATTTCCATTTAGGACTAAGTAGACATCATAAGAAATCTTCTGGTGAAAGCACAATGTCAATATGATCAGGGATCTATAGAAGTAGAGAGAACAAGGTTTCCAAGATGGCCACTGTGGTGGCCATATCATAAGTCAGATTGACACCATTTTTATTTATGACCAATTAGACATCACAAGAAGTCTTTCAGTGAAATCCCCATGCTGATATGACCATTCATTCAGGAGTAGTGATAAAAAGATTTTCAAGATGGCCACTGTGGCGGCCAAATTGGACATCAGATCGGCACCATTTTCATTTGGAACCAACTAGACATTATGAGAAGTCTTTTAGTGAAAACATCATGTTAATATGACCATCCATTCCAGGAGTAGTGATAACAAGATTTTCAAAATGGCCACTGTGGCGGCCATACTGGACATCAGATCAGCACCATTTTCATTTAGGACCAACTAGACATCATAGAAGTCTTCCGGTGAAAATCCCATGTCAATATGACTTTCCATTCAGAAGGAGTAGAAATAACAAGATTTTCAAGATGTGGCAGCCATATTGGATGTGCAAGCAGTACCATTTTCATTTAGGACCAACTAGACATCATAAGAAGTCATCTGGTGAAAACCCCATAATAGGACCAAATAAATCATGGGATGAAGAAGTCTTGTCAATATGACTTTATCAAAATTATCAAGATGGCTGCTGTGGTGGCCATTAAGGACTTCACACAGGAACTATTTTCTGACATGAGAAGTCTTTGAGTGAAAACTCCATGTTGCTATGACCATCCATTAAGGAAGAGTAGTGATAAAAAGATTTTCAAGATGGGTGCTGTGGCAGCCATATTAGATGTCAGAGTGGTAACTTTTTCATATAGGAGCAACTAAACCATGGGATGAATGTGTGTGTAAAGATTCATGACAATCCTCCAAGTAGTTTAGGAAGAGAAGTGACAACAAACTTGTGCCAATAGACTGATATTGGATGATGGACAAAAGACCACCCCAAAAGATCTTCTAGTCTATGACCAGTAGAGCTAAATATGGAGAAAATTGGCCATTTGAAGCAAAACGAACCAATACTTCTCAAAAGTGAACCCTCCTAAAAAAAAACAAAAAAAAAAAACGGATACAACCCTGATGAGATATTCAATGTAAGACCATGTTTTCTGTGTCCATGTTTTATATTGGAGTATGTGCATTAGTGAAGTTTCCTACATAGTGAGGGATCAGTGTAGCTTTAAAACTAATGGAATGGCTGGGCGTGATTAGGAGAACTTGACATGGAAACAATATGTGATCAAATTAATATGCACTAATGCCAATAGAATCTTTACAAGATTTCCTGAGGGATACCATTAAACCATAATGAACTATTTGCAACCCCAGAATACCCAAATCGTAAAGATACTACAAATCCATAACCAAGGAATGATTAGTAAATTACAAACCCAGGAACATCAAAATCATAAAGGCACAACCAAATCAATAATCAAGTACTGATGAGCAATGTACAAACCCAGGAACACCAAACTCGAAAAGGTACAACCAAATCAATAACCAAGGAATGATGCGTAAGGGGGTGGGGGTGGATGTGGGGGATATGACTAGCCTGCTAATCCTCTCTGACTGGACAAGGGGATTGGCGATTCCCTCTTGGCACAGGAGATGGCTAGTGGCAGTCCCCCTCCCCTTTGCTTGATAACAAGGCCAGAGTAGGTGGGAAAGATCTAGAGCATGCCCGGTCTGTCAATCCATGGAGCCACAGCAAAGTTGTCTGTGGTGAAATGGTCAGAAAAGGAAACGTGGCTGACTCACCACTGGAAGGTGGGAGTTCCCTTGCACCACAGGGGTTGGATGGGAACATCATGGGAGGTGTATCAACCCAATCCCTTCTCCCATACCGGTCCTCAAAACTTTAAGTCCATTACCCATAGTTACTGAATGGAAACAAAGAAATGGGGGTTATCAAAGTGATCAATTCTCCATGACCAGTGGTAAAAACTCTGTACCCAGTCAGAAGACCAATGTCTGAAGCCTGGCATATGTTGCTTGATGCTCAATACTTGTGTTTGGCATTTGGTGCTTGATGCACCATGATCAGTGGCCTGAGACTAAACCTGGAAGATCATTATCTTTGAATAGACCTAGTGATTGGTGCCCAGTGCACTGTACTCACTGACTAGTGACAGGAAGTAGGTGAATGCCACTTGGGACATCACCCAGTGCCAATTGCCCAATACCCAGTGCCTGGTGCTCAGTGACCAACCTTCTGTGACTGTCAGCTGACACATTTCCCAGTGCCTGGTGTTAGATCTGTGCTGACTGTCACCCATCACATTTCCCAGTGCCTGGTGCTAGATCTGTGCTGACTGTCAGCTGACACATTTCCCAGTGCCTGGTGCTAGATCTGTGCTGACTGTCAGCTGACACATTTCCCAGTGCCTGGTGCTAGATCGGCGCTGACTGTCAGGTGACACATTTCCCAGTGCCTGGTGCTAGATCTGTGCTGACTGTCAGCTGACACATTTCCCAGTGCCTGGTGCTAGATCTGTGCTGACTGTCACCCATCACATTACCCAGTACTCAGTTACTTGGTCACCGGGAAATGACTGGTCAGATGATGTATACCTTATAGGGGAGACTCTATTCCGGGAACTCAACTCTGATGAATGAAATCTCCTTGATTTAATTTGAGGTCTACTTGAGTAAGATGATGACTGTGCTTCCCTTGCACCAGGAAGGCGGGGCTCACGATTGGGGGTTGGCAACTTCCCTATGCCGGCCTTTTGAGAGCAGACACCTTCATTCCTACCTATTGTCTGAGAATTCCCCCCACCAAGTGGAAGTGGGCGACTTCCTAACCCCAGACACCGCTCTCACGGAAGTTGGTGACATCCTTGCAATGGGATGTGTCATGGACCACTCATGGGAACAGATGGATCCTCCAGTAATGAAGAGGAAGAAGCAGGACCCTTCTTCCTAGTCCTATAGACCCCGAGACTTATTGCCAAGTCTCAAAAGTCCATTGGGCCACAAACAACAAATGGGGCAACCATTCGTGTGTACACATGCTGCTAACACTAAACAGGTGGAGTAAGTGTCCCACACTGCCTTTATATGCCCATATTTACCAACACCTTGAGGCGTTATTGAAGGCTGAAAGGAATATAAGTAATAAAACAATAAAATGGAACAACAACTGGGTAGGAATTACTTACATTGACACCCGTTACTATTAGAGGGATGAAACACAAGAAGCATTGCTTCACTAGTGATGTAATCAAAATTCTCAAAATTAATGCAAAGTCACACAGGTACATGCAATTAAAGCAAGGACTGTAGAGAAATTAACACATACAACACAAAAAAGAATACTACTGAACATAGAAATGGCTAAAGAAAACTTAAATGATGAAGTACTGAGTCCCCAAGAGATGTGTATAAATGCACCAAGTCCATAGAAAAGAAGGACGATTTTCCGATTGTCGGAAGTGGACAGAGGTATCAGACTGGGATCATGTATTTTTTTAAATTTTAGATCTCCAATTACTTCTTGGACTGGAAACTGGAGTCAGGGAAAGATGTAGCAATTCAAAAAAAAGCACGTAATATATTATCGCTATTAAAACCCGTACATTCAGCCTCCTGGAATTTCAACAACTTCTGGCTAAATAAAGCGATAACAATAAATTAGTTTAACAAAATATAGATCAATATTTGGGGAAAAAGTTTAAAATATGATGTATAGAGTTTTGCCCACAGCCTTACCTAAATCTTCTATCTCCATTTTTTCCATCTCATTGTCCAGACTGAACTGTAATGAAGAAAAAAAAATTGGTTGGGATTAACAACAGTAAAAGAATGTAAAAGTTACTGGTAAAGATGAGAGAAAATTATCCCTGTAAGCATAATTATAGTGAATCCATTTGTAGTGAGCCTCAAGGGAGAGGTAAAGTGTTTATTATAAATAAAATTTGTTAATATACAAAAGAAGACTGCACATAGTCTGACATGCCGCAAAAAAATGCCCTTATTTGGTTATGCCTCAAGTTCATTATACACTCCCTCCATTAATTGTATCACTCTGCAGGAAAAACTAAATGAAAAAATGTATAATAGGTTTCAAGAAACAATCACAAACACTGGCCACTGATTCTGATAATATCCAGCTCATGATAAAAAGGTCCAAGAAGAATGGGCACTAAGCTATGCAGAGTGATATACTGTATGTATCTGCTTACAAGTTGTATCCAACTGTAAACTGCACTGACCCAGATCTTCCATCACATAATGCGCTGGTAAAGCTGGGTCTATGTTGTTTGCAGTTGGACCTGACTTATAAGCGAGTATAGACAGTACATGTTTTACTGTGATAGTGACATTCATATCTTGATATATAAGAAACTGGGATGTTGATAGCAAATACAGAGCTCCACTGCACACTTATGTGTGCATGCATGTGTTTGCATACCTTGATGTTCCCATTAGAGCGACTGTCTTGTCAATGATCCCAGGGCTTCTTTGTTCATTTTGAAAGAAGGACACCTATGCATGCATGTGTTTGCATACCCAGATGTTTCCATTAGAGCAACTGTCTTGTCAATGATCTCATGGGCTTTTGTGCTCATTTTGAAATGGGGTCATGTGTGCATGCACTTGTATACCTAATGTTCCTATTAGAGCTGAATGTCTCCTCAATGATCTAGTGCATTTTTGTGTTCATTTTAAAATGGGGCGATAAATGCAAGCATGTGTGTGCATACATGGTTGTTACTATTAGAACTGACTGTGGTCAATGATCTAGTGGGTTTTTGCATTCATTTTGAAATGGGGATGTGTGTGTGCATACATGGTTGTTACTATTAGTACTGACTGTGGTCAATGATCTAGTGGGGTTTTGCATTCATTTTGAAATGGGGATGTGTGTGTGCATACAGCGTTGTTTCTATTAGAACTGACTGTGGTCAATGATCTAGTTTGTTTTTGCATTCATTTTGAAATGGGGATGTGTGTGTGCATACAGGGTTGTTACTATTAGAACTGACTGTGGTCAATGATCTAGTGGGGTTTTGCATTCATTCTGAAATGGGGATGTGTGTGTGCATACATGGTTGTTACTATTAGAACTGACTGTGGTCAATGATCTAGTGGGTTTTGGCATTCATTCTGAAATGGGGATGTGTGTGTGCATACATGGTTGTTACTATTAGAACTGACTGTGGTCAATGATCAAGTGGGGTTTTGCATTCATTTTGAAATGGGGATGTGTGTGTGCATACATGGTTGTTACTATTAGAACTGACTGTGGTCATGATCTAGTGGGATTTTGCATTCATTTTGAAATGGGGATGTGTGTGTGCATACATGGTTGTTACTATTAGAACTGACTGTGGTCAATGATCTAGTGGGTTTTTGCATTCATTTTGAAATGGGGATGTGTGTATGCATACATGGTTGTTACTATTAGAACTGACTGTGGTCAATGATCTAGTGGGTTTTTGCATTCATTTTGAAATGGGGATGTGTGTGTGCATACATGGTTGTTACTATTAGAACTGACTGTGGTCAATGATCTAGTGGGGTTTTGCATTCATTTTGAAATGGGGATGTGTGTGTGCATACATGGTTGTTACTATTAGAACTGACTGTAGTCAATGATCTAGTGGGTTTTTGCATTCATTTTGAAATGGGGATGTGTGTGTGCATACATGGTTGTTACTATTAGAACTGACTATGGTCATGATCTAGTGGGTTTTTGCATTCATTTTGAAATGGGGATATGTGTGTGCATACATGGTTGTTACTATTAGAACTGACTGTGGTCAATGATCTAGTGGGTTTTTGCATTCATTTTGAAATGGGGGATGTGTGTGTGCATACATGGTTGTTACTATTAGAACTGACTGTGGTTAATGATCTAGTGGGGTTTTGCATTCATTTTGAAATGGGGATGTGTGTGTGCATACATGGTTGTTACTATCAGAACTGACTGTAGTCAATGATCTAGTGGGTTTTTGCATTCATTTTGAAATGGGGATGTGTGTGTGCATACATGGTTGTTACTATTAGAACTGACTATGGTCATGATCTAGTGGGTTTTTGCATTCATTTTGAAATGGGGATGTGTGTGTGCATACATGGTTGTTACTATTAGAACTGACTGTGGTCAATGATCTAGTGGGTTTTTGCATTCATTTTGAAATGGGGGATGTGTGTATGCATACATGGTTGTTACTATTAGTACTGACTGTGGTCAATAATCTAGTGGGGTTTTGCATTCATTTTGAAATGGGGATGTGTGTGTGCATACATGGTTGTTACTATTAGAACTGACTGTGGTCAATGATCTAGTGGGTTTTGGCATTCATTTTGAAATGGGGATGTGTGTGTGCATACATAGTTGTTACTATTAGAACTGACTGTGGTCAATGATCTAGTGGGTTTTTGCATTCATTTTGAAATGGGGATGTGTGTGTGCATACATGGTTGTTACTATTAGAACTGACTGTGGTCAATGATCTAGTGGGGTTTTGCATTCATTTTGAAATGGGGATGTGTGTGTGCATACATGGTTGTTACTATTAGAACTGACTGTAGTCAATGATCTAGTGGGTTTTTGCATTCATTTTGAAATGGGGATGTGTGTGTGCATACATGGTTGTTACTATTAGAACTGACTATGGTCATGATCTAGTGGGTTTTTGTATTCATTTTGAAATGGGGATGTGTGTGTGCATACATGGTTGTTACTATTAGAACTGACTGTGGTCAATGATCTAGTGGGTTTTTGCATTCATTTTGAAATGGGGGATGTGTGTGTGCATACATGGTTGTTACTATTAGAACTGACTGTGGTCAATGATCTAGTGGGGTTTTGCATTCATTTTGAAATGGGGATGTGTGTGTGCATACATGGTTGTTACTATTAGAACTGACTGTAGTCAATGATCTAGTGGGTTTTTGCATTCATTTTGAAATGGGGATGTGTGTGTGCATACATGGTTGTTACTATTAGAACTGACTATGGTCATGATCTAGTGGGTTTTTGCATTCATTTTGAAATGGGGATGTGTGTGTGCATACATGGTTGTTACTATTAGAACTGACTGTGGTCAATGATCTAGTGGGTTTTTGCATTCATTTTGAAATGGGGGATGTGTGTATGCATACATGGTTGTTACTATTAGTACTGACTGTGGTCAATAATCTAGTGGGGTTTTGCATTCATTTTGAAATGGGGATGTGTGTGTGCATACATGGTTGTTACTATTAGAACTGACTGTGGTCAATGATCTAGTGGGTTTTGGCATTCATTTTGAAATGGGGATGTGTGTGCATACATGGTTGTTACTATTAGAACTGACTGTGGTCAATGATCTAGTGGGTTTTTGCATTCATTTTGAAATGGGCATGTGTGTGTGCATACATGGTTGTTACTATTAGAACTGACTGTAGTCAATGATCTAGTGGGATTTTGCATTCATTTTGAAATGGGGATGTGTGTGTGTATACATGGTTGTTACTATTAGAACTGACTGTGGTCAATGATCTAGTGGGTTTTGGCATTTATTTTGAAATGGGGATGTGTGTGCATACATGGTTGTTACTATTAGAACTGACTGTGGTCAATGATCTAGTGGGTTTTTGCATTCATTTTGAAATGGGCATGTGTGTGTGCATACATGGTTGTTACTATTAGAACTGACTGTAGTCAATGATCTAGTGGGTTTTTGCATTCATTTTGAAATGGGGATGTGTGTGTGCATACATGGTTGTTACTATTAGTACTGACTGTAGTCAATGATCTAGTGGGTTTTTCCTTCATTTTGAAATGGGGATGTGTGTGTGCATACATGGTTGTTACTATTAGAACTGACTGTGGTCAATGATCTAGTGGGGTTTTGCATTCATTTTGAAATGGGGATGTGTGTGTGTGCATACATGGTTGTTACTATTAGTACTGACTGTGGTCAATGATCTAGTGGGGTTTTGCATTCATTTTGAAATGGGGATGTGTGTGTGCATACATGGTTGTTACTATTAGAACTGACTGTAGTCAATGATCTAGTGGGTTTTTCCTTCATTTTGAAATGGGGATGTGTGTGTGCATACATGGTTGTTACTATTAGAACTGATTGTGGTCAATGATCTAGTGGGGTTTTGCATTCATTTTGAAATGGGGATGCGTGTGTGCATGTACACTTTGATGTTCCCATTAGAACTGACTGTCAATGATCTTGTGGGCTTTTTTTTTTTTTTAATGGGGATGTGTGCATATATATTCCCGTTAGAACTGACTGCTTCATCAAGGATCTTTCTAGCTTTTGTATTCATTTTGAAATGGGGAATGTGCGCATGCATGTGTGTGCATGCTTGGATGTTTCCATTAGAACTGACTGTCTCATCAATGATCTTATGGGCTTTTGTGTTCATTTTAAAATGGGGACTCGTGTGCACACCTGAATGTTGCAATTAGAACTGATCGTCTCCTCAGTGATCTCTTTGGTTTTTGAGCTCATTTTGAAATGGGGACATGTGTGCATACCTGAATGTTCCCATTAGAACTATCTCATCAATAATCACATGGGTTTCTGTGTTCCTTTTGAAAATGGGGACATGAGTGCATGCATGTGTGTGCATACCTGGATGTTCCCTTCAGGATAGACTATTGTGAATTTACTTGTATTTGTGAGGTGGTACCAAATTTTTTAAATTTTGACTGCTTACAAATCACAAATTTAAAGAGCCTACAAACAATAATCTATCCAAAGGAAACAACTGAATTTCCTTCCCTAATTCACATATTTAAGTATGGACAAAAATTTAACTCTTTACAAAAACACCAAAATTGATATCATCAACAAGAGTCCCTCGAAGGGACTCATGCTCTACTGTCTGAAAAGAATTTCCCGGAATTCGAGACAAGATAATTTCTTTTTACCTGTTGAGTGTTGGAAACATCTCTGAAAATCTTAAGCAACAAGATTTTAAAATTAGCCACTGTGGCAGCTATATTGGATGCAAAATAGGCACCATCTTCATTTAGGACAAACTAGACACCATTAGAAGACTTTTTCTGAAACTCTATCTTGATATGACCATCAATTCAGGAGAATTAGAGACAAGATTTTCACTATCTTCATTGCTGAAGCCATATTTGAGGTCAGATCAGCACCACTTCCATTCAGGACTGACTAGATATCATAATTAGTCTTCTGGTGAAACCCCATGTTGATATGACTTTCCATTCAGGAAAGTAGTAATAACAAGAATTTCAAGATGGCTGCCATGGTGGCCATACTGGGTGTAAAATCGGTACCATTTTCACCTAGTACCAACTAGACGTCATAAGGAGTCTTCTGATGAAAATCCCATGCCGATGTGACTTTCCATTCAGGATGAGTAGCGATAACAAGATTTTGAAGATGGCTGCCATGGCGGTTTTATCAGATGTCAGATCAGCACCATTTTAATTTAGGACCAAGCAGACAACATAAAAAGTCTTATAGTGAAAACTCCACATTGATATGACCACACATTGAGGAGGAGTACCAATAATAAGATTTTTAAGCTGGCCACTAAGGCAGCCATACTGGTTGTCCGAGCTGAACCATTTTCATTTAGGACCAACCAGACATCATAAGAAGTCTTCTGGTGAAAACTCCTTATCAAAATGATTTTCCATTCAGGAGAAACTATAACATGACTTTCAAAATGGCTGTCCTATCAACCATATTGGATGTCAGATTGGTGCCATTTTCCTTTAGGACCAACCAGACATCATAAAAAGTTTTTTTGTGAAAAACCCATATTGATATGACTATCCATTACGCAGGAGTAGTGATAACAAGATTTTCAAGATGGCTGCTTTAGTGGCCCTATTGGATTTCTGAGCAGCACCATTTTCATTTAGGGGCAACTAGACCTTGGGATGATTGTGTGTGTAGGCCAGGGATGGCCGGACTTTAGTGACATGGGATCTACTTTTTACCAAGTCATACCAACATGGTCTACCAGCATGTCCCCCGCCTTCACGAGACATGTTGCAAAATATTGAATTTCTTTTAATAATCAAATAATGTGGCTATGGATATATCAAACACTCTTATATACTTCTTTTACAAAGAGTATTAATAAATGTACATATGTCAGGGGTGGCCAGACTTTAGTGACATGGGATCTACTTTTTACAGAGTCATACCAACATGGTGTGGTCTACCAGAAACTACTTTGCGATCGACCAGTCGACCGCGATTGACGTATTGGCCACCCCTGGTGTAGGCAATCCTCCAAATAGTTTAGGAGGAGTGGTGAAACAAACTTGAGCTAACAGACAGACAGATGTTGGACAACCGACAACAGGCGATCACATAAGCTAGAAGTACATGACCAGTAGAGCTAAAAATCATTGAATTCACATCATGTTGGAAATTATCTAACAAGTCACTGTGGAATAAATTTGGAATGGGTAAATCTATTTGCATGTGTGTTCATGTATGTGTCTGCATACCTTAACAGTATTGCTAGGACTGTCAGTTCTGTAGATGATCTGATGAGTCCCTGCATGATCATTCTGGAATGGGTTGACCTTTGCTTCTGGAGGTGCAGACTTTGGTGTATTGGACGATGAAGATCTCAGTGGAGATACTGAAATTATAAAACAAAAGCACTTATTGCCACATATATAATTAGTCCATTTAGGAATGTAAACAGGTACACCTGTGCCTTCAGGTGTGCAATGCTATCACCTTGAAAATGACAAGTACTAATCATGATCTACCTGGAATCCCAATTTTTTGGAGAGTGGTCTGTTTACATTAATATTTAATAATTACAAACCTCCTTTTATCCTTATCGACATATACCAGGCAACTATATAGTTCCCTGCCTCAACCAAGTTTGGTAGTAGGGGTGAGTATTGCCAGCTAAAATCTTATTGTAATATACTGCAATATAGATTATTGTACAAGCAATATGTATCAATATGTATTGCTGCCCATGCTACAGTGTACCATTTTGAAAAATAGAAAAAACATGCCTGCTCGATATCGCATACTTTGCATCTAACGTTGTAATCATTTGAATGAATCTGTTGTTTGTGACAACACTGAAAGGTCAGAGGTCTTGTACAATGAAGTTAGCAATTGCACTTGTAATAGTGACTGCTCTTGGTCAGAGGTGCATTTTTTATTTCACTAGTGATTGAAAGGCTTCGCATACTGTTGACTGCCAGTTAAAAGACTCACAAACTGACTTTTCAAGAATGGTTCTGACAGCAGACAAACTGGACATAGCGGATGAACTGGGGCCAATATTCAGATGGATGGTGGCGACGCGATATTAGTAGTCCCTCCAGAATATTTTACACTTTCAAAGCACCTATGGCATACTGCCAGTGATTGATCAACTTCACCATTCTGGTTACATTTAAAACCAAAGTGATTCCAGAGATTACTCTTGGCCCGCTGATTGGTCACAAGATCCAGATTTACTGACGATTGACTTTCAGCCATACTAACACAAGCATTTGACTTGTTATGCAGAAGTTTTATCTTCCATATTAGGTTTTGAGTAAATAAAGCTAGTTCCATTAGTGGGTACAATACCGATACTAAAGAATTTTTACCAATACAAATTGCAACACGGTAGCTTACTGATGCATACCAATATATCATTACACCCCTATTTGATACTATAGAATTTGATTTCACAGGTAAAGAGGGATCCCCCAACAAACAGTTAAGTCATTAAAAAAAAAAAAATAGGAAAAAAATAGTAAATTAATCCCTTTTCAAATACATAGCATAGGCTGCCAACAATGGTCACGTACCTGCAGAGCAAAAACAGGGAATAGCAATCTGGTTGTAACAGTACCCCCCTCCACCCTATGGTTCTGTTCCCAAGTCACTGTCCAGCTACATGACCTTCTGCCTACCTTAGCGATACAAGGTAAACTGACCACAGCACTGTAGAACAGCTCAGTGATTGAAGCTGATGTCTGAGCTTCTGGCCACATTTACAAGAGTTCCTCAAAGGGACTGACACTCTAAAGTCCAAAAAGAATTTCCTGGAATTCAAGATGAATATTGCTTCTTTTTAACTGCTGTGAACAGAAACCTTTTCTGATATTCTTGAGCAATAAGATTTTCAAATCAGCCACTGTTAGAAGACTTTTGGCGAAAACCCCATGTTGATATGACCATCCATTCAGGAGAACTAGGGACAAGATATTTAATATATTTATTGTGGAAGCATCTGAGGTCAGATTGGCAACATTTTCATTCAGGCCCAACTATATACCATAACAAGTCATCTGGCGAAAACCCCATGTCAATATTCAGCAGTAGCAATAACAAGATTATCAAGATGGCTGCCATGGTGGCCATATTGGATGTCAAATTGGCACCAATTTAATTTAGGACCAACAAGAGATCATAGTAAGTCTTTTAGTGAAATTGCCATGTTGATATGACCATCCACTCTGGAAGAGTAGCGACAACATAATTTTCAAGATGGCCACAGTGGTGGCCATTTTGGATGTTCAAGTGAAGTAGTTTAGGAGAAGTAGCAATAACAAAATTGTTCTAATGGACAGATGGACATCAGATCGTGGACGACAGACAAACAGGCCATCCCATAAGCTCCTCTGGTCAATGATCAGTGGAACTAAAAACAAAAGGTTTGTCTGATTTTTAGCATATATTGTATATTGGTAATTCCATAACTAAACTATATAATGACTTAGAAACTTGAATAAAAGAAAAAAATGTGCATGGGAGTTAAGCTACGAAAGGTAAGATAAAAGCGGGGGGTGTGGGGGGTTGAGCATGTAGAATTGACTTCATCTGCCTCTCATGGCATGAATGTTTTAAAGCAGTTGAAGAAAAGAAATTATATATATGGCATGAATGTTTTAAAGCAGTTGAAGAAAAGAAATTATATATAAAAAAATATATATATATATATATATATATATATATATATAGAGAGAGAAAGAGAGAGAGAGAGAGAGAGAGAGAGAGAGAGAGAGAGAGAGAGAGAGAGAGAGAGAGAGGAGTGAGTAGTTCGTAAAAATCTGGAATGATGTATTGAACATCTAAGATGTAAGAAACAGCTAATGTGGACAGCATATAAAACCAGTTATGTTATACAATGAAGAATAGCAAAAACAGAAGAAATAAACATAATTTAAGGATTTCTTAATTTCTGTCATTTGACTAATTTCTTTTAGGCCAACTTAACTTGCCAGGTACGTACTCAGCAGGTGGGTCTTTTTAATATGAAATATCTGATTGGCCATGCCTTTAATCTAGCACCCAGAGTCATTCATCCATCACCACTTGTTTGCTTAGCTACTGACAGAAAGTTGTTTCTTCTTTAGCTAACACCATCACTGACCTGAAGTGTGAACTTCATGGTTTGTTTGATCAATTGCTACGTTTTGGTCCTGAATGTCAGGAATTAAATATCTTCATCACTTTTCACTTATAACCCTTTCTCAACTTAGAAATTGCACAACTTTGACATTAATACACACAATTAGATACTAACAAATTTCCAGGCCACACCTATCTTAAGTCCCATTGCAAGATGATCAAATGATATTAAACTTCAATGAAACATGGTAAGTGTGTCAGAAATGCAAGGTATCTATCAATAAAATTTAACCACAGCAGGGTAATTTCACTTTTCTTCTTCCTTGGTTGTGAAGACTGGTATGATATTATTGTGCAATTGACCCAGATTTTTCCTCTATCAATTGTCAATATTTTCATAATGGTACATTGCTACCAAATATTGATCATGTTTGGAAAGCAAAACTGTCATCTCGCATGCTTGTACTGTACTGACCAGCAAAACCAATAATACTAAAATCACTAATATGGTACTGAATATTAAACAAAGGCCAAAATCTGAAATACAAATTCAAGAAAATCTATAATTTCCCATGCACTATATCACAGCATGCAAATTTATAATCCTGAGGAACCAGTTTCACAAGCTTAGTTTAGGAAATTCTAAATGATAAAAACTGGAATCTTCTGTCAAAATTTTTCTATTCTAAAAGGCACATTATTAACAGCAAAATTGGGTGATAACTGTCTTGCATTTGAGTAAGACAAGTCAGTAAATTAGTCAAAAGCATGGGATCTGTTATGTCAAGCCATGGAATCAACACATTGTTATTAACATTTTTCATCATGGTTGATGCCTGAGGCAGCAAACTAGAGCTTGTCTGGTGTTTATATGTAGCTAGATTCCTTGGTGTTTATATGTAGCTAGATTCCTTGGTGTTTATATGTAGCTAGATTCCTTGGTGTTTATATGTAGCTAGATTCCTTGGTGTTTATATGTAGCTAGATTCCTTGGTGTTTATATGTAGCTAGATTCCTTGGTTGCCCAAATGACATTGATCTGAACAAACATGCATCCAAAAAGAACTGTTTTTCAAGTGGAACATGAAATTCCCACATATAAAATCAACTCTTGCCATAAATCAAACACCTCTACCAGCTGTAACTGGCCGAATTATGAATTACGTAGCATGTTTTAGGTTACAAACATGTTTTGACAATTAATTTTTCTTTACTGCTTGTATTCATCATTCTAAAGTGTACACATGGGACACTGATAAAAATCTTTCACTATAAAAATGTCAGAGCCTGTGTGCCAAATCCAACAGCAAAGTATTGCTGTAAAAAGTGTGACCTTGTCTCCAAGGTCAAATGGTTGAGCAAGCATATTACAGAATAAATTGTCTTAACTTCATAATGATTCAACTAATGTATGAACAAAATCCATCACAGGGGTGTAAGAAATATAAGCAAATTTTTTTCTTTTTTACGAAAACACCATAACATAAATTTTATATGACTCTGACCTTGACCCCAAGATCATAGGAGAGCACATGTTGCAGTATGAATTGTCTTAGCTTCATATTGATTCAATCCATGTATGATGAAAACCTGTACCAAAATTTAACACAAAATTTTCTATGACTGTGACCTTGACTCAGAGGTCAAAGGAGCAAGAGTGCATGTCACCAAATGAAACAGTTTAGCATTATAATGATTCATCCCAAGTATGAAGAAAATTCATCAAGGGGTTTATGAATAAAAGCAATCGAATAAACTTGAACAAAAACCTTAATGCCAATTTTCTATAACTGACCTTGACTCCAAGGTCAAAGGGGCCAGTGTGACATTGACCCAAGGTAAACGAAAATAGAGTATATCATAGAATGAATTATCTTAGTTTCATAATGATTTATGCCATGTATGATAATAAGAATCTATCAAGAGGTTAAGGAAATATAAGCAAATTCAAAACTTCAACCAAAACCATAACAACCTGTTGCTGCCGCTGCTGCCTGCATAGCTTTCAGTCAGAAAAGTGACTGCTACATCTTACTTCTCACTAATGTGACCGCTACATCTTACTTCAAGTCAGAAAAGTGACTACTACATCTTACTTCAGACTAATGTGACTGCTACATCTTACTTCTCACTAATGTGACTGCTACATCTTACTTCTCACTAATGTGGCTACTACATCTTACTTCTCACTAATGTGACTGCTACATCTTACTTCCCACTAATGTGACTGCTACATCTTACTTCTCATGAATGTGACTGCTACATCTTACTTCCCACTAATGCAACTGCTACATCTTAATTCTCACTAATGTGACTACTACATCTTACTTCTCACTAATGTGACTGCTACATCTTACTTCTCACTAATGTGACTGCTACATCTTACTTCTCACTAAAGTGACTACTACATCTTACTTCTCACTAATGTGACTACTACATCTTACTTCCCACTAATGTGACTACTACATCTTACTTCTCACTAATGTGTCTGCTACATCTTACTTCTCACTAATGTGACTGCTACATCTGATTTCCGACTAATTTGACTGCTACATCTTACTTCCCACTAATGTGACTGCTACATCTAACTTCCCACTAATGTGAATGCTACATCTTCTCACTAATGTGACTACTAAATCTTACTTCTCACTAATGTGACTGCTACATCTTACTTCCAGTCAGAAAAGTGACTGCTACATCTTACTGCTGAATCTTACTTCAAGTCAGAAAAGTGACTACTACATCTTACTTTTCACTAATGTGACTGCTACATCTTACTTCCCACTAATGTGACTGCTACATCTAACTTCCCACTAATGTGAATGCTACATCTTCTCACTAATGTGACTACTAAATCTTACTTCTCACTAATGTGACTGCTACATCTTACTTCCAGTCAGAAAAGTGACTGCTACATCTTACTGCTGAATCTTACTTCAAGTCAGAAAAGTGACTACTACATCTTACTTTTCACTAATGTGACTGCTACATCTTGCTTCCCACTAATGTGACTGCTACATCTTACTGCTGAATCTTACTTCAAGTCAGAAAAGTGACTACTACATCTTACTTTTCACTAATGTGACTGCTACATCTTACTTCAGACTAATGTGACAGCTACATCTTACTTCAGACTAATGTGACTGCTACATCTTACTTCAGACTAATGTGACTGCTACATCTTACTTCAGACTAATGTGACTGCTATATCTTACTTCAGACTAATGTGACTGCTACATCTTACTTCCCACTAATGCGACTGCTACATCTTACTTCAGACTAATGTGACTGCTACATCTTACTTCCCACTAATGCGACTGCTACATCTTACTTCCCACTAATGTGACTGCTACATCTTACTTCAGACTAATGTGACTGCTACATCTTACTTCTCACTAATGTGACTGCTACATCTTACTTCCCACTAATGTGACTGCTACATCTTACTTCAGACTAATGTGACTGCTACATCTTACTTCCCACTAATGCGACTGCTACATCTTACTTCCCACTAATGTGACTGCTACATCTTACTTCTCAATAATGTGACTGCTACATCTTACTTCTCACTAATGTGACTGCTACATCTTACTTCTCACTAATGTGACTGCTACATGAACCAAAACCTTAATGCCAATTTTCTATAACTGACCTTGACTCCAAGGTCAAAGGGGCGAGTGTGACATTGACCCAAGGTAAACGAACCTAGAGTATATCATAGAATGAATTATCTTAGTTTTATAATGATGTATGACATGTATGATAATAAGAATCTATCAAGAGGTTAAGAAAATATAAGCAAATTCAAAACTTCAACCAAAACCATAACAACCTTTTTCTGCCGCTGCTGCCTGCATAGCTTTCAGTCAGAAAAGTGTCTGCTACATCTTACTTCCCACTAATGTGACTGCTACATCTTACTTCTCACTAATGTGACTGCTACATCTTACTTCCAGTCTGAAAAGTGACTGCTACATCTTACTTCTCACTAATGTGACTGCTACATCTTACTTGCAGTCTGAAAAGTGACTGCTACATCTTACTTCTCACTAATGTGACTGCTACATCTTACTTCTCACTAATGTGACTGCTACATCTTACTTCAGACTAATGTGACTGCTACATCTTACTTCAGACTAATGTGACTACTACATCTTACTTCCCACTAATGTGACTGCTACATCTTACTTCCCACTAATGTGACTGCTACATCTTACTTCCCACTAATGTGACTGCTACATCTCCTCACTAATGTGACTGCTACATCTTACTTCCCACTAATGTGGGCACAAGAAAATTACAAAGTCATTTATCATGTTCACCCAGGCTGACATATTTAATGGAGCTATTGCTGTCAAAGCTGAATTAAACAATGAACTGAACAAACAAATCAAATTGTTTATTTCACTAAAAGAGACCAATGCTAGACCAACTCACTGAACCAGAACAGTACTATAACAAAAATACTGGAATTGACATAAATTTCTTTATTCTATACCAGACAACTACATTACATAAAGATGTCATGCAAGAAACAATTAAGATGTGAAAAAAGTCACGTCTTCTCAACTGAAGAAAAACAAGGCAACAGAACATACTTTTATGTGATATATTGTTCACATCATGAAAGGTTTTATCTGTACTAAGATGTAAACAATAAACAGGAAGATATTAATTCCATCTATAAAGGTAACTGCGGAGAAAATGGAGGGCAGCACAGGATGTTTTATATGTGTGTGTGGACATATATGTGTACATGTATATGTATCTAATGTGGACCTTGAGTAAGCCCAGGGGATATCTCCCACCCCAAACTGCAAGTGTCCTCTTAAATTTAACAAATTCCCATATCTTAATCATTATAGGGGTACAGAGGTTCTGTCCACTTGGCAGCTCAACCAAGGTGCAACACTGTATGTATGTATGTATGTATGTATGTATGTATGTATGTATGTATGTATGTATGAATGTATGTATGTGTGCATGTGTATGTATGTATGTATGTATGTATGTGTGTATGTACATATGTATGTATGTATGTATGTATAAACACTTAAGAAAATGTGATATTTACACACTATTTATTTATTGTGCTGCAATTGAACAAAGAGATTACTTTTCAAGTCAATTACACCCAAAAAAAGTGACTTGTCAGTAATGTTGTGAAACAAATCTGAAAGGTCAACAAATAAATACGACTTTCATCATCACTGAAGGAAGCAAGCAAATGATAAATTTGCTGTGATTTATTATTTGACATCTTATGCACCAAAATACTGTCGTAAGTAAATCTCAAACCTGCGTTATTTGATATATGTGTTCGGCTGTATGCATTCTATCTTCTGAACATATTCAGTAAAATATCAAGTATATGTCATTATAACCAATGGATTTTCTCCATGGATACACTACTGTGTATACTTGCTTATAAGTCGAGTTCAACTGCAAACAAGATAGACCCTGATCTGCCATTGCATAATGTGTTGCGGCTTGGGCTGGGGTTGCGTCTGCTTGAAGAACTTGGCGGATGGCCCCTGAGGGCGATTCGCATTAACACACTTCCTGGCCGATTTCGATGGACCAGGAGTGAATGTAAAGGATCAATGTTGATGATCCAGCAAGTCTCGAGAAGCCACAGGTGGTATGAGGCCCCCAAAAAGGGTCTCGGCTTCTAGTGGAGCAGCCCTTAGAAGGTCTTTACTCTGTTAAGTAAGACCTTTGAGGAGTCCAATGCAACATCACGGCGGATGTGCAGAATTCCGCCAATAAAGCCATTGCAACAGAAGCGCATGCCAAAATGTCTAGGCCACCACTTCCAGCATGCATTGTAATGCGGCTGGATACAAGGAGGCCTCTCTCAGCATACTAAACGCAGTTACTGAGAATAGATCGGAATGCAACGCAATGGTTACAAGTAACCAGGTTTTCTGCTCCATGGCATTGATTATTTTAATTGGAAGGCAAACCCAGGCTCCTGTAGAAATGCCCACTTTGGCTGCCTCTGCATCCAATTGGGGAGGTTTGGTAGGCCATTTTGAGGAATGTATCCGTTAACTGACAGAAGAGACCAGGTGTCTCAATGTCGAGGGAGGGACGAACCACCCTCGACGTTGCCGAGCTACATCGTGGCCTAGCAAAAGCCTCTGTAGAGTTCCTCAATCGTTGGGGAATGAGGGAGAAGCAAGAGGTCTGGTTGTGTTTGCTCCCCGGAGATCTTTTCCATAATGGAAAGGATCTTTTTGGATTGTGTGCCACATGGTATGGGCACAATGCCGGGGGTAATATGCGGTAAACATTGTTTACTGCCTTATCAAAGGACCAGACCTTATCCTCCACTTCCAACTAAGAGGAAGGGGTGGGCCTGAGAGGTGTCAGTGCCGCTGTTTCTGTCTCAGACTCATTTGAGTCAACGAGAACAGAGAGGACATCGTCATCATCTGATATACTCTGAGTCGGAGAGTGGGTGGGCATCGCTATGTCCCTTGATGTGGAGAGGCATAGGAGCACTCTGCGCCACTGCCAGTAGTTCAGTGCGAGTTCCAGTGGGGAGGCAATACCGCCTGTCTACCCTGGATGATGTGACACCTCTAGCCTTCCGCATTGGGGCCACCTTGTGAGGAGGTGATGGCGGGACACGAGCTGCAGCATCATCTCGATTGTGAGGGCAAGGTCCAGTAGCCCATGGTGGCATAGTATACCAAGGGCCTTGAAGTGGAGGGCCCCACATCCTATAAGGATACATTGGGTTAATAGGGTTGGGGGGGATGCCGATCCATTCCCCTTCCCTAGTCTGAGCCCAGTGGGCAGACTCCCAATCGTGCACAAGATGGGACAGTAGAGGCGGGTACTCAGTCCGTACCCTGTCCACATACCGTGAGGCAGAAGAGTGATAATCAGAGAAGAACTCATCTTGACTGTTATATCACTACCCTGAAAGTGATGGGAGCGGTGCATCACCTCCCAAGACAAGGGAGCAACACGCTACCATGAGCATGAGATGTGTTTGCGTTGCTCCACCTCCCTAAAGGTGTTCCTAAAGGAAGGGAGCAGTTCGCTTTCACAGTGCTCTACCTCCCAAACAGGAGGGTGCAACCTGTTGTTGCGGTGCTCTACCTCCCTAACGGGAGGGCACAACCCGCTGTTGCAGTGCTCTACCTCCCTAACAGAAGGGCGCAACCTGCTGTTGCGGTGCTCAACCTCCCTAATGGGAGGGCGCAACCCGCTGTTGCAGTGTTCTACTTCCCTAACAGGATGGAGTAACCTGCTGTCGCGGTGCTCAACCTCCCCAACGGGAGGGCTCAACCCGCTGTTGCGGTGCTCTACTTCCCTAATGGAAGGAATCAACCTCCTTAACGGGAAGGTGCAAACCCACTGTTGCAATACTCTACTTCCCTAATGGGATGGAGCAACCTGCTGTCGCGGTGCTCTACCTCCCTAACGGGAGGGCACAACCCGCTGTTGCAGTGCTCTACTTCCCTAACGGGAGGGAGCGACCTGCTGTTGCGATGCTCCACCTCCCTAACTGGAGGGAGCAACTTGCTTTTTTTTTTTTTTTTTTGTGCACTTGGAGCACTATATCCAGTCTGGGTGAGTGTCACAAGAGCCCTTCTTGTGGCCACACTTCCCCACAGACTGTTCTGACATTATTTCTGAAAAAGAGAAGTAATGACAATATTTAATAAATGTCACAATAAACTCACCTTGTTGTGTCACGCGAAACTCACCTGTTTGTATGTACCCGTAATCACTGTAAGTCTTGGGACACCATAAGTCTTGGGACACCCTTAATTATTTTCAAAAGTAATTTTTTTATGACCTATAAAAGTTGGGACACGAAATTATAGCAATTTTTTCATGTACTATAAGTCTTGGGACACCTTAGAGATTTTATTTTTCCTACTAATCGATCGATGTATTTTATCGAACTCAACGACATTTAAAAAAAAAAAAAGACTTCGTTGTTGTTAAAGGGACTATCATTATGAATTATTGTCAGTTTATGCATTACTGCATTAAAATTGTTGAAAGTCATCAGTAATTAGTTTGTTTTGCCTTGAAAATGTAAATACCTAACTCATTCAAATGTGGTACCAGTATGACAACAACGAAAATAGCGTTTGATTCAACGCTCGCATTTAGTGAGCTTGTTTATACATCATGGCGTCACCACATGTACATTGAAGATTTTAACTTGCGCCGTTTGAAGTACATCCCTTGGTTTCGAATCATAGGCACCACTGCACTAAACTTCTATAATATCTCTAAAATACGATAAAGAAGTTTAGAAATAATGCTTTGAAAATAACTGTAATACCGTTTAAACTCGGCGGGAGTTTGCTTTGATGTAAGCGGCCTTAAGTACCTGTATACTCAGCTACGGTAATCATACTAAAATTCTTGAGTAAAAGATAAATCACACATCGAAGAACTACACCAGTGATGGCTACTAATACAGTACATGATAAAGAATTTAGAAAATAATAAAATTCAAGAAAAAATAATTTCACGTTAATGAAGTGTGTGTATTATTCCTGCGTATGAGAGAGAGAGAGATGATGATTTTATATTAAGCCGAAACACAAAACTTGAATGGATCGATGATGATCTTCTAAAGTCGATCTATCTTCACAATTTTAACCTATATTATGATCATTGTTTAATGTATATATAACAGTTATGTGAATAAATGCTGGTTTACCTTATATAATTAAACGTGTGTATCTTTTTATATAGATTACATCACTATGTAAAATCGCTTATATCACTGACAAACTGTAACTCTTTAGCGTGTGGATCATACCATATAAAATAGCAATTTGTGATCTTGAAGAAAGCGATTTGGTAAAAACTATGAATAAAGCA
The DNA here is from genome assembly GCA_029931535.1 of Margaritifera margaritifera. Taxonomy (NCBI): domain Eukaryota; kingdom Metazoa; phylum Mollusca; class Bivalvia; order Unionida; family Margaritiferidae; genus Margaritifera; species Margaritifera margaritifera. The sequence goes on along the minus strand of JAQPZY010001572.1, from coordinate 1,701,566 downwards.
AAGTCTGCATACGATTTGCACTGTGTAAGTACTGTACACTATAAAACAGGTCTCAAGGTAAACCCGAAACGACCCGTGAATTGTGAAGTCTTTATTTGCCTTTATTTTATTTCATGTTGGAGAAATCGGAAAATATATACATGCAAAATAATAACATAAAAACAATCATAGTAGTTTATAACAGTTTATTGACGTGGCGATCTTGCCAATTTTGCCAATTTCGTCAGACATTTTTTGTGTCTATAATTGTTGGGACAGTGAAAATGCTATATTTTTTAAGTGTGTATAAGTCTTGGGCCACGGAAAAAAATAATTATTTTTTCGTGTCCCAAGACTTACAGTGATTACGGTAGTGCGTACCTGTATGCACGAGGTAAATTGGGTACCTGTATGCAAAGGTAAATGATGGATCATGTACACCACTGTGTATGCATTAAGCACCTGTATGCATGAGGTAAATGATGAATTTAACCTCGTAGAAATAAACTGGTCTTTTTCCTGTTGAAAAATAAAATATTTCACACTGTGATTTTTATTTAAGGAACATGCAGACACATATGCAATGACCAGGCAATAAATGGTGCGGACATTAATAATATACGTGAAAATTTACGGATAATGGTCACTTTTTCTTATGAAGAGAGAGGAATATGCTGTCCTCTATGTTAGGCATTGTTATTTTTCAAAACACAGAGACTTACCCATATCTCAGTTGTATATCAGTAAATTGGGTGAGTGTTTCCACCCGCAAAGGGTGGAATACACGAGGTAGCCTTTGACACCCATTAAAGAACGAAGTTATAAAATTAAAATGGGGAAAGTTTACAATAAAAATACGGAACGGATAGTGCAACACGAAGACTTATTATGAACTGCAGAATGGAGACCGCTAATACGGTAAGTTGTTGCAGGCACAATTTTTCTCTCATGCTGTTCTCAGGCAAACATCTACACAGTATGGCGTCCGTGAAAAAGATGACGTATTTAGGCAAGCCTAAACGAGGCACAGACTGGAGTGCAAAGGTCTTTCTTACCTTTTCTCCACTCTGGGAGGATGTATTCACATCGAACGGACGGTGATTTTCGGCACGAAAATGGGATAGCTAACAATAGCGACAGGATAAGTAATTGCTGTTATTAAAAACTAATTTTCCTTCCTTCAGTCTTTGCAACCTTGCCCTTTGACCTTTTGATCCCAAAATGAATATTTCTCATCTCTAATGCAAGCCATCCACAAAGTTTGAACAAAGGAGGTGATAAAGAACTCAAGTTATTGTGTGAAAACAGTTTTCCTTTTCTTCAGTCATTGTGACCTTGACAGTTTGAGCCCAAAATCAATACATTTCTTCCTTGCCCTAAATGAAAGCTACTTATAAAGTCTGGTAATGGCAGTTAGTGGAAAACTCTAGTTATTGTGCAGAAAACGAAACTGGGAACTGACTGATGTAGTTCTAACTCTCAATTTCTTGAAGTCAGAAATTTTGAAATTTAAGTCAACGATTGCAAATGATTATGAAGTAAAAAATCTGTACATTCCCTTTTTAACCAGGTTGGAAATATATTTTTTTGTTTTTAGACAAGCAGGCTCAGTAATACTGTGAATGAAATAAAAGCTTATATTAACAAAAAACTAGAAAGAAGCGATCCACAGAATCCTATGTGTTATCTGCGTCACAATAAACCTTAATGTTGACATTGATGGCTGAGAAGTGACTACCTGTTTCTCTAATTCATACATATGTGTGGTAAGGTTTACCCATATGAGACTGTCATAGCATATGCCTATTCCACAAGAGTGCACTCACCGACACTGTAGAAGTCATCATGCTTATGTCGCAAACATCTGCAATGTTTCTTGTGGTTTTAGTATTGAAAGGACAAATTTACTTTGAGCAAATTCACTGTTGTAAACTAAACTTTGTATGGTCTTTCAATGTCAAAAAAATCCTTGAGAAAAAAATCTTATATTTCTAAAGCTATATCCATACCAATGCTCAATATGCAAATTTTTTTTCCACCCTCTAGATCAGACTTTCTGGGCAGGAACTTGGCAAAGCCTCATTCCTGCCTACAAATTCTGACCCTCCGGTGGGATGTCCCTATTGCACACCAATGCAGTGTTGCATCTGGAGTGCAGGATTACATGTTTCTTGCAACTTTTTATTCTATGTACCCCAAATCTGGATCCCTGTTTGCCCAATGGGCGAAATTTTTCTTCTGTGAAAAAAAAAAAAATATACACCTATTTTTCTTCAGCACACGTTCCTCCACATCAATATTTCATACAGTGCAAAGTTATTTTTATATTTTTCGGAACATCTCTTACTATAGATTTTTGAAGTGTCTACCTAAATAAATGTTAAGTCTTACAACATGACAAGAATTGCATTTAAAAACACTATAAGCACATGATAATGCTTTGAAACACATTGCTGTAAGAGAAAGTAATTGTGTCTGCAACAGGTCTTACGTTCTGTGAGCCAAGATATATATTTTTCTTTTACCTCAAGATAAATTTTTTTTCAACAAATATAATGGATATAATAGTTTTTTGTTTGTTGTTATAAATCAGAGCAAGAATATTTTTTCAAGCTATTAGAAAGCCGGAAATTTATTTCTCAAAACAATCCTAGCCCCTCCCCAAACAAAATTAAATGGTTGGTCCCTAACTGAGCTATTATGCTATTTCTGAAACATTATTAGTCTCTAAAGTTGGTGCCAAGATGATGGTCAATATGCAGAATTGATCCTGATTGGGCCTGAACACTGTCTACAGACAGGCTATGAAACAATTATATACATGTACATGTAACACTGCACACATCCCAGAATAGACCCTGCTTTATTAAAAAATAAATGCATACACTCTTATTATTCTGAGTTTTGAGTATTTAGCAAAGAATGTGAGAATGCAGGAAATATCAGTTCAAGGCACTTTACTATGTTTATTTGTGTGGGTGGGATTGTGTGTAGGCATGTAATTATTTCTTTCTCTGACTGCACACATTCTGGCAACACAAAATTGTCTGCATCTATTACACCTTTGTATACTGCATAGATCTCTTTTTTTAAAACTGATTAGCTGCATGTTTGAATATGTCTTATTTAGAGGGTCGGCATCTGTTGCCACATGGAAGAAGTTACCTCATGATTATTACTTACTTCTGACTGCAGTATATTTCATTCATGTGAATCTCACGGCTGGGAGGGTTTTCCTCCTGAGATGAGGTCTGTCTACCTGTCACTTACTAAAATCTCCGGAGTGCACAAAATTATTATTTAAAAAATGTAATTTTTTCCATTATTTTTGCACCTTACTTCCAGTGTAGTGTATTTATGCTAATACTGCCTGTGATTACATGACTGTGAACTAGTTTAAGCAGGGCAAGACAATTTAGTGGCTGATTTCAAGCAGCATAAAACAATTTAACATCCCTGTGATTCTGTCAGCAGGGTCAGTTGGCTTCAGTGTTTGAAGCTTGTCAACATGGATGTATGATCAGAAGTAATTCTGAAAGGATTAAAGACTTAAGTTGATTATGGCTGGATTACCAAACAGCTCAATCAGCATAAAACAACTAACATTACTTTGATTCTCTCTGCAGGGTAGGTTTTGCGTCAGGGTAGGTTTTGCATCAGTGCTTAAAATTGTTGAGATGGATTAGAGTCTAAGTTATGTTTGATCAAAAGTATTTTGGATAAGATTAAAGATGTTAACTGATAATGGTTGGTTTACTAAAGAGCTCAAATGGCATAAAACAGGGTAAGTTTGGCTTTGGTGTTTAAAGTTTGTCGAGATGTCTAAGCGTGCATTATCTCCCAATGCTAAAACACCAAAATCTAAGCAACCAAAATATACAAAATTCAATCATGGATTGAAAGAGGAATTTCAGTGGTTGGAATCAAGTTCAAAGGACATGAATATGCATTCTGCCCTTCCCATAAAACTGATTAAAAAATCTGCTACGGTGGCAAGAAGGACATTACATGTCACGCAGAAACCACATCCCATGAAAGCATATTAAATGCGACAACAAATACGCCTTCACTGAAATCCATGTTTATGGAATCTGCATCAAATGTGGATAAAGATATAGGTGCCGAGACACTGTTTGCCAACTTTATAGCCGAACATAATCTCCCATTAATAGTAGCAGATCATTTTTCAGATCTAGTCAAAATAATGTTCCCTGACTCGGATATCGCACAAAATTATCATACAAACAGATGAAAACTACTCACATATTGACTCAAGCTTTAAGTCCTCATTGGGATAAAAAAAAAAAAAGTAAAAGACATGTGCAGCAATGAAAAATTCGCCCTTCTCAATGAAAATCCTCCTTCTTTTGAAATCAAAACTCCCGACCAAATTTTGCAAATCTCCCAATTTGTCCCAAGCCGATTTCTCTGTTCTGTCACATGTATGATATTTTAAACTAGCAGATGAAAAAAATGTGTAGGTTCTGCAAAGTACATTCATAAACTAATGAAAATACTTTGTCGAATTTTGATTAATTAACAATCATGGCCACTTCTACCAATAGTGATTCAGGAATTGATTCTACCACAGATGACATTTAATTCTCCTACTTCATTAGCATATTCATTTTTTGATTTGTTAAATTCTGTTGATGAAATTTTCAAGTATCAATTGCAATTATGACAATGACTTTAACCTATAAATTTTAATAAAATTTGTCCCTCAATTTTTTTTTTTGGTACTACTTACCTACTAAATATGTTTGTGTAGATTGTAGACCTATTTTATAACAGTATAGACCCAGATCTCCTGTACAAAAATGTATGATATACAGATCAGGGCTTACAATGATTGTTTGCAATCAAATGTAGATCAAATAGTTTAGAGCTTGATCTACTAGTGCAGCATGCAATGGATGATATGGATCTTGCTGTTCATTGTCTGGCATTTCTATGCAGATTAAATAGTGCAGAGCTTGATCTACTGGTGCAGCATGCAATGGATGATATGGATCTTGCTGTTGATTGTCTGGCATTTCTATGCAGATTAAATAGTGCAGAGCTTGATCTACTGGTGCAGCATGCAATGGATGATATGGATCTTGCTGTTCATTGTCTGGCATTTCTATGCAGATTAAATAGTGCAGAGCTTGATCTACTGGTGCAGCATGCAATGGATGATATGGATCTTGCTGTTCATTGTCTGGCATTTCTATGCAGATTAAATAGTGCAGAGCTTGATCGACTGGTGCAGCATGCAATGGATGATATGGATCTTGCTGTTCATTGTCTGGCATTTCTATGCAGATTAAATAGTGCAGAGCATGATCTACTGGTGCAGCATGCAATGGATGATATGGATCTTGCTGTTCATTGTCTGGCATTTCTATGCAGATTAAATAGTGCAGAGCTTGATCTACTGGTGCAGCATGCAATGGATGATATGGATCTTGCTGTTCATTGTCTGGCATTTCTATGCAGATTAAATAGTGCAGAGCTTGATCTATTGGTGCAGCATGCAATGGATGATATGGATCTTGCTGTTCATTGTCTGGCATTTCTATGCAGATTAAATAGTGCAGAGCTTGATCTATTGGTGCAGCATGCAATGGATGATATGGATCTTGCTGTTCATTGTCTGGCATTTCTATGCAGATTAAATAGTGCAGAGCTTGATCTACTGGTGCAGCATGCAATGGCAGAAAGAAATTTCACTGTTCACTGTTTGATATTCATATATACTGGTAGATTAAATTCTGTACAGACTGATCTACTGGTGCAGCATGCAATGCAATGACAGATGGGGATCTCGCTGTTCCTTCTCTGGCATGCATTATACAAGGCTATTGCTGGGAGTGTGTCCGATATGGCCATGACCATACCAAATTTGGACCTTAAAATGTATGCATTTAAATGTGTGGAAAATAATCCAGCTTTATAGCAGAGAGCCTTGAGATCACCCCAAACATAAATGGCTCTGTGACTAACATGCCGGACTCATGACCAAAAGGTGGGTTAAAATCAAACCATCGGAACAGCCAGTGTCAGCTAATGTGGTGCATCCTTGGGCAAGGCACTCTACCCCTATTGCCTCTGCACTAAATCCCTGCTGTCTTGCTGTGCCCTAAAACACCAACAACAAACAATTCTACATAAAGGTCAAAGCAAATGGTTTTCCACTGTTAATCATGGACCAATTCAGCACTTACACCCCCCCCAAACTGTACCAAAGAAAGTTGGTGGGGTTGGCTCTGCAACACAGCAGCAAATCCAATATGTTCCCCTTTTGTATTTTTATCAGGTCCTTGACCTTTATCTATCAAAATAAGAGGTAAGTAAAACCCCAGTATACAGGTAAACAGCTCTATCTAAATACAGCTTGCTTTGGGGGACTGAATATCTTATCATATGACATACTGTAGGTCATGCGACAAAGGTCCTTTATTATACAGCCAGTGCACAAAGTTAACTCCAACACAGCATTGACCTCAATCCTCCTTTCCCATAATGTTCTTAACAATCGTAACATTACCATGAACGCCATATTATCAATACAGTAAACAGATAAGTCTTGCCTGGTTGTACACAATGCTGGGACATAGCTCTCTCTTTCTTCTCCACCTGTCCAATACATCCAACCGTAAAGGTTAAGTTACACCTTGTCAACAATACTTTTCATTTAATCTTAAAAACAACATACCAAATCTACAAAAAAGATAAACAATAGGATAAGTGGGCAAAGTTCTTTATAATTAGATATTTAAAAAAGTGTTCCAAACAAAAAATGCCTAGAAAGTGACGGGGGACAAAGTACCGGTATATCTTTGATGTAGTGTCACACAGCCTAAATATACCCATGCATCGATCCATACATAGTTAAACCAGTCTTAAACACCTCTATTTCAAGGAAGAACACCTGCTTATAAAGGACATCTATGTCCTTTTTTTTTTTTTACATAAACCTTGTGATTTTGTGGATGTTCAATAGGCCCAATGTGCCCTCCTGCACGTCTTAAGGGGGCACTAATGGATTGGTCTGGTTTGGTGTTTTACGATATAAAACACTAATGGATTGGTCTGGTTTGGTGTTTTACGATATAAAACACTAATGGATTGGTCTGGTTTGGTGTTTTACGATATAAAACACCAGTAGATTATGTATTGCAGAGGCAACTGATGAAAAGAGCAATGTCCAAGGACACCATGGCAGCCAGTCTGGGCTGATCTGATGGTAGGATTCGAAGTTGCACCCTTCTGGTCATGAGCCAGTCCTGCCAACCACTAAGCTAAGGTGCAACTCCTCAGGTGACTAATGGAGATAAAAGATGGCTCAGTGGTTAGGGTGCCGGCCACTCTAATGAAAGGGTGTGGCTTAGAATCCTACCATCGGATCAGTTCAGGTTGGCAAATGTGTCCTTGGGCAAGGCACTTTACTTCAATTGCCTCAGCACTACGTAATCTACTTGTTTTTCTGTGCTGTAAAACCGTTTCGAGTTAATCTTTATCCCTTGCCCTGACAAATGCAGGACACTTTCATGAGTACCTTTAGGGCCCTAGCTAAGAATGCACTTTGATCTCTATAGATAAATATAAATAAACACTCCTCACAATGAAACTGAAGAGTTGAAGAGCTGTTTAAACTGGTATCCTAATCTGAGGTCAAGGTCATCAACTTGAATGCTATCTGACCTGTATATTGCTTAAACTGACAAGCATTCATTGTACACTTGTAACTTCTATCCAGTATTAGGTCACCTCATGTCATGTACATTCGCTACTATTCACAACATGTAAAGGTTCATGTTTTTCTGTTCCTGAAAACATTATGCCATATGCCAACATATTAGTAGCTTTGGGATCAACTATCTTGTCTTTTTGTTAATAAAATTTTCCTTTGATTGTTTATTCAAACATCATAATAGAAGAGTTCACCCTGAACCAAGAAAGATAACATGTTTTTTGGTGAGACTAATGTTACATCAAAGCATGGACTGTAAATATAATGTAACCTTGTACATTCAGTTGGTAAATTATGTGCCAATAATACATTGAACTACTTTTCTCCAGCTGAATGGGCTGGGCACATATTAGTTTGAGCAGAAATAAGTGATGAATTGAATAACACAGCTAACTGAAGCAACTGTCACTATTTTCCAAAGCATTCTTCCGATGGACTAAACCAGGTTGTTTATACCGCCTACCAAACTTAAATTTAGCAACACTGCTAAATTTGGGATGCCATTTCACCTATATACGTAAACAGTAACAGGTATATATTCAGATGACAAGATAAAATTACAAACTATTTGAGGTTACAATTTAAAACATCTAATAGTTGCAGACCAGGTTTGACTGGGTTAGAGTTTGTTTGCCTTGTTATCACCAACAGAAAAGTAGGTCACTATGACCTAGTTTTATATGGGTGACTTAGAATGGTTCGAGGACTAGTTTACTTTATATGGGTGAATTAGAATGGTTCTAGGAATAGTTTACTGTTCATGACATCTACATGTATATTAAAGTAGTACTTAAAGCTGGATTAGGATATTCTGAACATGTCTGCTCATTAGTAAGGACAAGAAGATCTTTCTTGATCACAAATGCAAACATTAAAATGCAAATACTGGTTGGTTGTTATGGGTTTAACGCCACACATGGCGGCCAGTATATTTGGCGGAGGAAGAACCCGAGAACACCCCGGGAAGAACCACTGACCCACAGGAAGCTACTGGCAAGGTTTCTAACATACCCACGTTGGCCAAGCCCAAGACTCGAACCCACAAGGACAAAGGTGAGACGTCAGTGATCTGTAAAGGCGAGCGCCTTAGACCACTCGGCCACCCGGGGCCACTAAAATGCAAATAACCAAAATATGAATTATTTAGCAAACTGAACACTGACTTCAGTAACATGGACTGATGGAATGTTTCATCAAAGTTTAATATCAACATCTCTATCCAGGGGTTGAAATATCTCTAAAAATCCATTCGCCCAGGCAGGGAAGTACTACCATATGTTCACCTAGAATAAACCCTTACTCAACCAGCTATTATAGAAATATACAAATTTATGATGTCAACGACCTAAATTTGATCGCATGAAAGGATGTTGTTCGGAACTTACTCCGAGACCCTTCTAATACCAGTTGTAGGTAAATACAAATCAAGTCCAGTCTGTCTCCATATGGTAAGTGTTTACAGTTTCATAGTGAGAGCAAACTGTACAAGCTTAATCAAAACAAATGGAAAGCACACTTCCTGTAGAAAGTATAGACTTTCAATGAAAAAATATGACAATGTTCTTGACGGCACTCTTTTTATTAAAGATAAACACTGGTCAGCCTTAAATCAGCACTTGCCAACTGGGCGAGTGATTGGAAAATTTACCTGACCACCAGAAATTTTCATTTGCTATTTTGAGTTGGGTGGCGAATTTTCAACCTCTGCTTTTATACAGCTTGTTATTTGCACAAATTATTGATAAATACTTTGGGGAGCCACAGTAGCTCAGTTTGTAGAGGATCGGACTTGTAATGCAAGGGTTGCGGGTTCAACACTCACCCTGGCAAGTCCAGGTCAGCTGCCTCAGTGTGTCTTTGGAAAAAGCACTTAGATCCCATTTCCTCAGCATGATAATGTTAGAAGTGCCATAAAGACTAACAAAAACAAAAAAAAACATTAATAATTTGACCTGAAGGACAGTCCAATTACAAATGTCAAATGTGTAACATTGTTTCAAGCCATGCAGACACCCCCCCCCAAAAAAAACAACAACATACAAGCAAACTAGATTTGTGTTTTAAACATATACATGTATGCCCAATTAAAGAAAAAAAAAGTTTCAGTCCAACAAGAAGTTCTAGTGGGCCGGAGATCACGCAGCTGTCTGACATCTGCCTAACAGCCAAATGCCAAGAGTAGCTGCTAAGAAATATTTGTTACGAAGCTTTCTGAGGAAATTTCATCCAAATTCTATTGGAATTCAATTATTGTTTCAAGTTTTCTTCTTTCTATCAATTTCCAAATTTAATGGCAGGTCAGCATCATTTGTACAATACTGAAAACCATTTATGACAGGACACTGTCAATTACATTTGCTTAAATTCTGTTGAACATTTCTTTTCAATCAAGTCATCTGAAGGTATTTCTATTTATAGTGAAGGACAACATCATGAACTTTTCTATTTATAGTGAAGGACAACATCAACGAACTTTTATCTGGAAGGGTTTCTATTCCTAATGTTTATTGCAGTTTTTTCCTTTATATTTGTAGAATTTGATTTTTAATCTGCAAGATGTGGCCAGGATTATACTGAAATGCTGTTAAACACTGTACATACATATACATACATACAAATACATATACATACATATTTAGTTATGGTGGCCATAACTGATGTTGGATTGACATCACTGGTATAAGGCCTTCAAGCTAGGATGCTGTTCAATTTGTTCAAATTGTGTGCAGCCACTCTGGGCACATTTGATAGCAGATCAATTATCATTTAAAATGCCTTTATGCCTTGGTGCTTTCTGTCAGATTTGGTCAAATTCAGTTTAGTGGATTTTGAGCAGAAGTTGTTTAAAGGTATTTCTGTATTGTTTTTTTTTAAAGTAACAACCACTCTATTTAATGGCAGATCAGTATCATTGTACAAATCTGAAAGACCTTTATGCCATGGAGCTTTTGGTAAAATTGGTCAAACTCTTTTCAGCAGTCTTAAAAAGACATTTAAAGGTTTGTCTATCTTTACTACAATGACCATAAGTGATGGCAGATCTGCATCATTTTGTAAAAAATCTGAAAGACTTTCTGGTAAATTTGCTCAAATTCTGTTTTTAGTAATGGTGGCTATATCTAATGGCATCATTTAAACAAATACAAAAGACCTTCATACTAGGAAGCTTTCTGTGAAATTTTGTCAAATTCTGTTATGCAGTTATGGAAAGAGGTTTTTTCAAGGTCTGTCTGTTGTTAGTAACAGTAGCCATATTTGATAGCAGAGTGGCATCATTTGTATAAACTTGAAAGGGCTACATGCCCTACCACTGTAATGGTGGGGAATAAAATAATTATGATTGTTATGTAATGATGGTGTTTTAGAGAGTACAAAAAATAATAAGACAATGCAGAATATCACGAGTGACATGGTTCAGTGTGGGACATAAAGTTTCATCAATATATGCATGGGTTCTGATAGTGTAAACCTTTGTTTTTTGTGGGTTTTTTCCTTCTTAAAAACCATACAAATTTTATACTGAGATGCTGAGAAAAGTAGGGCACAGAAATGGGTATGATACATAATTACGGCTACATTTACATGATTAATAGGTCACACCACACAAAAGTTACCTTTAAAAGCTGTAATGCATTAAAAGTAGGTAAAGAGGGTAAATATGGTAAATGCAACAAGCAATTTCAGTTAATTTTTTATTCTAGATACTCCCAGTACTCTGTATTATCTTGCATATAAATATTATGCAGTAATCTCAATCACTTGACTGTGAAAACATTTCCTTTGATATCTTACAATTTTTTACAATTTATCTTCCTATACATACCTACCATTCTTGAATGGATGAAGTCAAGTGAGATGTATTTTTTGTACTTGTGCTATATGTTACTATATGACACGTCAATCATGTATATCCATTTTCAATTGTCACTATAGGCGAGTGGTATCCCTTGTATAGAACAAACTGGAGATGAGGTGGTGTTGTGCTGATTGTATATCGGACACGCATACCTGAATCATGCATACCTCCTGAAGGGTGAATCTCAACTGAAGTGTGTACCCTGCCAATGTCCACTGACAGTGAAGCACATTCTTGTCGAGTGTATCGATTTCTATCCCGTGAGACAGAAGTATTTTGATGTGAACTGCTTGAAGAAACTGTACGAGGACACAACACCTGAGAAAATCTTGGAATTTTTCAGGGATTGCGGTTTATACGAGAAATTTTATTCACGTTTTAGGGATTTTAAATGCATGACCTTTATCTGTTATTTAATATACATTTTACAGAATTTTTACATCTTTACGTTTTATACTTTATCTTCTTGTGCTTAGTTATACATTTATTTTATCTTCCTAATTTGTGTGCAATTCATCTTTACATTTTTGGAACATAATCTTTTGTTGGCACTACATAGCCACTTTTGTGCTGAGGAGCCATAAAGCACTACTATATACATACATACATACCATTTTCAATTGTACATCAGCTTTACCTACTCTAAATCAATATCCTTTTTATAATGTATGTTTACTATGCTAATTTGTAAATATAAAGTCTTTTTGTTTGGAGATCGATTACTATAACTCTGAGATCAATACTTATTTAATACAACTGAGATAAACACTTATTTAATACAACTGAGATAAACACTTATTTAATACAACTGAGATAAACACTTATTTAATACAACTGAGATAAACACTTATTTTCAAATCAAAGGTTTAATTATGCACTTTGTATACTCTGAAATGTTTGAAGTAACTATGGTTTAAACTTAACCAAAGGGACAGGTTGGTTATTGCTAACTTTCCCTGCACTAGGTTTTTGTTATAAATAAAGAAAAATTAAACTGAGTGATCGCAAGTGTCGTGATTAAACTGTCAAATTTGTGTACTAATACTCTGATGTTACTGTACTTATACTCTGATATTACTGTGTACTAATACTCTTGTTACTGTTTACTATTACTCTGATACTATTGTTTACTAAATACACTGATGTTACTGTTTACCAATACTCTGATGTTCCTGTTAATTAATACTCTGATGCTATTGTGTACTAATAATACTCTGATGTTCCTGTTAATTAATACTCTGATGCTATTGTGTACTAATAATACTCTGATGTTACTGTTTACTAATACTCCGTTACAGCTGTTTATTCATACACTAATGTTACTGTTTACTCAAGTGTTTGATGAGTACAAATTTAAAGCTTTTGCAGAAATAAAGTTTATTCATGGTATTAACCCATTTCATATTGAAGAAATAGTGAAGTATTTATGGTGTCACATTTCTTTATTCAGTCCTTCTCAGGTCAGGCACATGTATACTCAGTACTATAACTGCATACTGTGTTGAGCGACATGACATATAATGACCAGTGGAGGTAAATATGGAAAAAATGTTAAGCACACATGAATTTGGCATGCATATTTATTGAAGATATCTAAAAACTTGTCTAATCTAATTCATTAATTTAGTTTGCTTAAATACAGATAAGCAGCATATTTTACAATTTTAACCACTTAAAGAAGAGATAATATGAAATAAATGACAAAAGCTTTGAGATCTATGTTGACCTTCATACCCAGTAGGGCTGTAGCACAAGGTCATTCAAAATTCCCTTTAAACCAAATTAGATTTTTGAACAGATGTTCTAGTTTACCACAGCAATGATGGAAACAAAGAATGGTTTACAGATATTTACAACATTCAATGATTTCTGGAAAGTTAACTCAGACCAGTCTGAATTTTAAGCTTAGCTCATGTGCAGCTTCAACAATATATCTTCTGTTGAAAACACCAAAGTCTGCCTGCAGGACCAAAAAAAAAAAAAAAAAAAAGTAACTGAATACTCATTCTAAACACAAGCAAATCATGGAGGGAAAAAATTCATAATAGTTAGTCATAGTTTGGGTTTTATTATCTCCTATTATTTTTGCTAAAATGCTAAAATCTGCTGCAGGTCTACAGTGAAGCATAACACTGCACTATGACAGCCGGCAGCCAAAACATGCATGTATAATTGTTGATGTCAAACAACTTCGCCTCTGGGTGAAAACCTGTACAAATTAACATAGTAGCACAGAAAAATGAATGGTGTCATAACCAAAAAGTCCCACATGCCTAAAAAAAAAAAAAATGCTTGATCAACAAGCAAGATCATAAATTGTAAAACCAATTAGGCATCACATGTGTTATAAAGGCAATGTTCTCCAGAATGCTTATATATGCTTCACATGCAAACCATGCTATGAAATGCAGTGATCCCTTTCTATAAAGCACATCAGTCTACTACTGCCTGTAAAGTAGGTATGGTGTCATGTATCCCATTCAATTGGTCAAGTTTTGTTTCATCTTTGCTGCTTAATGTTTTTCCTTGGATTCACATTTGTATCAGCTTAAAAAATGTAGGTGCACAGTAACATTTATTTATTATGCATCCATGGCCAATTTTTAGGCTAAAAACAGGCCGCATTGCGCATGCACCCTTAACATTATTCGTATAACAAAATGACATCTCTGGCCTTCTATCTGCTTATTGTGTGAAGCACACACAAAAAGTGCCAACGAATGTAATGCTCATAATTGTTGGTTACTTGAAAAAATTCTGAATGGCAATTGTACGTTTTATAATGAAAACAACTGACTATCTTTAGCTTCTGTTAGCATGAAATATGAAGGCCAAGAAAGAATAACCTTTTTAGTGACTATATTGAATTTTGCTTTCTGCCCAACTTGTACATTATTTAACAAGAGTAGTGTGAATGGGCACATTATATGCCCATGCATTGTTTAATACTCCTCTATGCAGACAACTTAAATTTTTAATCTTTCAAAGTAACCTTGACGTGTGACCTTTTGGATCCCAAATCAACTGGTTTCTTCCTTACCCCAAGTGCAAGCCATCTACAAAGTCTGGGCCAGGTCTGTGATGCGCTAATGTTATTCTGTTCAAACAATTTTTCTTCTTTCACTTAGTGATTTTCTGACCCCCAAATCAACAGCCTTCTTCCTTACCCAAAGTGCAAACCATCTAAAAAGTTTGGTTGAGGTATGTCATTCAGAACTAATGTCATTGTGCTGGAACCATTTTTGTAATCTTTCAGTCACAGTGAAGTTGACTTTTGACCTTTTGACTCCAAAATCAATCGGATTATTCCTTACACCAAGTGCAAGCCATCCCCAAAATTTGGTAACTGTAGATGGTGGAGAACTGAAGTTATTGTGTGAAAACCATTATTCTTCTTTCAGTCACAGTGACTTTGACCATTGACCCTAAAACTGATAGGGTTCTTCCTTATGCCATGAGCAAGCTATAAACAAAAACTGTACATGGTGGAGAACTGAGTGGTTTCCTTTTTTCAGTCAGGGCCCATGATCTTTCAGCTTTTGAACCCAAAATGGAAAGCATACTTCCTTACCACAAATGCAAGCCATCCACAAAGTAGTTCAAACATCATAACCATATGGCGGGCATATAAAAAAGCAAAAGAATATTCTGAGCATCAGAATTTGAAAACAATCTTTAATTGTGGTGACCATAATGCAAATGTAGACTTAATATATAGTGAGCTAGAATTAATATAATTGCAATGCTATCCAGGGCTTTACAAATCCACTTGCCCCATGCCTGGGACAAGCTCAAATTTGATTTGGGAAAGTTCAAGTTTGCAAGGCACATGCCTATGGTTAAGTCCAAAAAAAGAGAGAGGGAGAGAAAGAGGGGTCATGTTCAGTTAGTAAATGCTTTATGTTCTGCAATCTTGCCACAGGACATATATCACAACTTGTTTTTCATTTATATGAACTGCAATGTTCAAATACATAACTGCCTGCAGTTTCTTTCATCTATCAATCCTTTAATTCACACGATATACTGTCAAAGTCTGTAATTTCCATCTTTAAGTCAAAGTCATGGTCAGTCTTGCATTTTTTTTGCGCAGACATGATAATGTGAATATTTACTATTTAAAGTAGGTCTTGACGTACAGAAAATAAACATCGATATTTTAACTTCCGTTATATTTTAATTGCAATATTTGCACATATATGGGATTCATTGACTTTCAAGTCCTATCCCAGCCATGTGTATTTCGTTATTTCCGAATATGCCAAGATTGCAGACTCTAAACAATTTGCTTGTTGAAGATTGTTTTGATGCCTGTCCCCGATTTCAAGGCGAATAGGTGATAAATGTTAATAATATAACTCATGAGATTTCTTTGACAGGTGTGTTTGAAAATAAAAAGCACTTGTCTGTAACAATTAGCCACCTGGAAATCTAGCACACACAAGCGGTGTTTTATCATCTATTGTTTACATGAGACCAATACATAATAAATAATTAAATGGATAAAAATAAGTGATCTCAAATCATTCTCAAAAGTTGGCTTGTCAAAGATTGTTTAGATGCATGTTGCCGATTTCAAGGTGAAAACTGGATGACATGGAAGAAGAAGCCAACATGTGAGTGGAAACAACTGAATGAATTCACTGATGTTGGAATGTTTCAGTGAGGGACTCGGTTTTACCTTCTTTTCTTACTGGATGAATACTTAAAGCTCCACGATCAAGTGATCTTTAAGTGAAAATGTAGACAAAACGAATTTTATGATATACTGAAACATGATTAAAATTAAGTTAACAGTTTTATTCTGGGCTGTTTTTAATTTTTCAGTTTAATTTTTACCTACATTTCTATATGTCTCTCTAAAAAAAAATTGTTAGCCATTTCTAAAACCCCTTAAATACCTATCTGTGTATCTATATGTAAACATGTCAGGGGTGGACTTAACACAGAGTTTTCCACTGATCAAAAGAGCCAGCTCACATGGAAATAAAATGGCCCAGGAGAAATCACCTGGCCCTCCCAAATTAATTTAATATTGACTTTACAAAAATTTGACTGATGCTGTGGGCCTGCAGCTGTGAGTATTAAATGGTCTCCCACAAACCCACAGATTGGCGGTTAAACTGACCCCTGTCTTTGTTCTTTGTACTGTACCTGCATTCTAACCCTTCTGTTTTTTCCTCATCTGTATATCTATTTACATGCAGTATTTAAATACCGGTATATCATTTTTTCAACTTGAATTATCGACATATGATTTTAAGACACAAAGATAACAATTAAACAATAGTTCTATATTTGTAAAATAAATATAATGTGGTTTCCAACATCCTTTATTTTACCACATTTTTTCACTTTAGTTGTGATGTTGTTCTCATACTTTTGGGCAAGTTCAAATCCCCCATTGGCAAGTTAAATTTTCCAGTTAGCTTGCCTTGGGCAAGCTGACTTCTGTCACATTTGTAAAACCCAGCTATCACACATTCACTACATACATGCCACTAATCGATATGGCACGCAGCACTGATAATGTCAATACCATTACAGCAGTTTGAGACTGGGCCAATACATGGTATTATTGGCTCTAACACTGTTATGAAGTACTTGACCTACTTTACTCAGTGTTGTTGTTTACAAGTTCCGATATCAACTATGTGTGACTTAGCCTGCCTTATGACCTTTGGAGTAAAGTAGGAAAAGTGTATTTAGCCACGATAATTTTAATACAAATAATACCAACAGCTAAAATTAAAGTTTAATGTTTAATTATTTCCTTAATTAGGTTATTTATCAATAATAATAATAATAATAATAATAATAATAATAATGATAATAATAATAAAGATATGCCCAACATAGCTGCAAGATGTAACTTTGAAAAAGCATTTGTATTTGGAAACTGGAATAAAATGTTCCTCATAATAATAATGCATATGATATTTTTTTTTTCTTCTCCATAATACCGTCATTAACAATTTAAAAAAAGGAAACATGTAAACGACTGGATTAGAGCCAGTAGGTCTTCGAGCCAAGTAACAAGTGTTTTCGTATAACAGGAATAAATGTTATTGGCAGCTAAAATATCCTAGATATTCTTCTCCAATATTTGTTTATTCTTTTAAATCATGACAAGTTATTACCAACCTACAGAAGTCTACACACTCAAGGTCACGGGGTGGTGAGTAATTCAGGCAAGCACGTGTGAATACATGTTTACATTCTACAGACTTGCATACAATGATATGAATGCCCCTATAAACAAAGATAATACAATATCAATAATTCAACATACTTAGCTTAATTTTCAAGCTCAACTTTCTTTTCCTCTTCAACATTTTTCCTTCTGGAAAATAATACTGTCTTGTCTCTATCCACCAAGTGAACCTGGATGTGTTTCCAGGCTAGAATGTAGTTTCTCCAAAATGTTCCAACAGATGGGTTGCAATTGACAGGAAACACAGAAGTTGTAATTTAAGTCAGCATAAATGTGTGTTAAAAACAAGAAATTCTGCATGAGGTTGGCTGCAACTAGCTAAGCCCTTCTCAAATCAGGAACCTTTATACTGGCTCCCCTGTTTCTGCCTTTTCTTCTAACAAGCATATAAACGTTATCCTACAAACCGGGCCTCTGCATAGTGTAGCTGGATCAGCAAAGAGATTATATAAATAGGAAGTAAACTGGTCATGTGATCAAAACACTGGATCATGTGATTGGACTGAAGCACATGGCTCATGTTATTGATAGGCAAAAGCCTTATCTCTTCACAGAGTCAGTGTGTTAAGTGAACATACGAGGGAAAAGTCAATGGTCAGTTCTTAGTTACCAATCAATCATAGGTGGATTACAAAGCTTTGCTTAGGTAAAATCAATTTACACTGGTAATAAGGTTTCTGTTGGACACTCAATCAGAAATATATGTACGAGGTATGCATGGGGTTTAATGACCAGACAGCACAATCCTGGCCGTAGAGAGCCAATTAAAAGTATTAGACAAATATTGAGCATAAAATTTCAAAAACATTTCGGTAAGTAAACATATCTACTAGTAATTACCAAAACCATAAATTAAGTACTTAATTTAAGTTTAAAGTTACAGCAATTTTGTTATGTTTTATTGGCAAGTACATAAAATTCTGTGCAAGTATTTTTGAAACATGAGAATTTCATCTTAAAAGTAAATAGGGATGCATCTCTTTCTTTGCGGCAAACTCTTTTATACATTGTCCACATGACAATTTTTGAAAAAATATTAAAAGTGAATGAATCTAAATGGAAGACTAAAAGTTCACCATATGTACAGATTTTTCTGCAATATACTGATTTGTGGACAGATAATGCAAAAGTGTGCATTTTTTCATGACTGAAATTTACATTGTTAAATTGACAATTACTTTTTATTTCTTGCAACCATTGCTGAATTTTTGGTTCAAAACGTCTCTGGTATTTGAACATGTCTAAGTTGGAGAGGTGAATTGCACAGAAACATACCATGAAAAGGATATATATATATATTTTTTTTTTTTGCTACTTCCATCAATCTCCAAAGCAATGACCTTTAAATGCAATTTATTCACCATCTGTGGATAACAGTAAGGACTGGTTGCAAAATCTGTGTGGTCACCCAGAAGCTAACATCATGTTTAACATGCTTTTTCTTCCTGAACAGTTTTGTCATCCAAATCCAAAGGTTGGGATTAAGATAAACTCTGCACCCCTGGATGTCCAGGAATGATGCTTTTAAGGATCATTAGGCAGGGTCAATTAAAGAAATGAAACTTTGGGAGGTGGGGGTGGATTTCCAACCAACATCCCAAAAAAAAATCAAGAAATTCTCTGAATATAGGAGGGTTTTCATGAAAAAATCAAGGTAGGGCTTGGAAATATAATGTCTTAATTTGCAGAAATCAGCACCAATCCTACAATCACACATCCTAGACTGGACCCTGTCGGTGCCACAAATGAGGAAACTCAAATCCAAATGTAAATGGACTCCAGTCCCAAAACAGATAGTGGAATCCATCTATAGCTAATCCATAAAGGACCAGTGGAATTTGTTTAAACAGAATTTGGCATGAATTCACATACATATTTGTACCGGTATTTACATTCAATATGGCATGAATTCACATAAATACTTGTACAAGTATTTACATTCAATTTGGCATGAATTCACATAAATACTTGTACCGGTATTTACATTCAATTTTAAATTGGTACGGTACTTCAGAGGTGATATTATTATCTGAAGGGAGAATTCAAAGAAAGTAGGTCAGACAATTCAGAGATCAAATCATTGTTATTTCTGAAGCCGAACTAAGCGGTAAAATCCCCCATCCTAGCCCACCCCCCTCTTCTAATAACACACCATGTACTTACAAGTGAGTTTGTCACTTATGTTGAATTTAATATTTTTTAAAAACTTACTCCAGAAATTGTATTCCCAATTCATCAAATATTTTCTCAAAATTATGGGCCTGAGCATCTTGACCATTACCCCAAAACTTAAATGTGTTTCAGGAATATGGCTGCTCCCCCATAAAACTGACCTAAATACAAAATACTTAACCCAATGTGTGATGCTTGGATAGATGGACAAATAACAGTTCAATCAAACCTGTACAAATAGTCACCTTTATAAAGTGGTCACCTGGTCACAAATGCCATTCTAATTTCCCATATCAATGTCATGTACTGCCAGGTGTTTCCAAACCAAATAATGGTTTGTCACTGCTTTAAGCAGTCATTGGAGCATATCAACAGTGACCAATCCAGTATATGCAAACTAAACTTTTATTTCATGTGGATGGCATTGTTTAGATAAAAGTTTATCATGTGAATTGACATGTAAACATTTCTTATTTCACTTGTACTCAACGTACTCCAGTTACACTGTCAGTGTAACTCATAGGTGTCAATATGTCAATTTTGAAAGCTAGGGACTTTGTATCATTGGGAAGAGGACTGAATAAATTCATTTACTAGATGGTGGGAAAGTAGCTGTGTTGTTGCAGCAGATCTGGGAGTCACCTTTTATGCCGGTGTGATAGGTATATTGTTCAATACCTTCATGTATTTACCTGTGAATAAGCTATCTCTGATGAAAACTGCTCATCTTTGAAGAGAGATACAAGTTACAACACTTGTCATTAGGGTCATGGGTACAGGGTAATTCAATATTTCAAAATCTTGTCTGTAAAGGCTGGCAAAGTTTCAGTTGATGTGTTACTAACAATAGCCATATAAGACTCCTTTTAATTTCTTATTCATCACAGACCTCTCACATAAGTTGTCATTTGATTTCGGCAAGTTGAGCAACTGGTTAATCCAGATATTGTTTGAAGTGTAAACAGCTGTTTCTAGCTCTAATTAAACAAGTTGGCCAAACAAAGAGTCAGTCCTCTGTTTTACACTCCTATCTAAGTTGTCAATTAGTAGTGAGATTAGTGTTTTGTCATGTTGCACAAAACGAACTGAGTAGAGTGTTTTTTAAGAGTCAGCAACGACTTAATTTATAGAATGGATAAAAGGAAGATAATCTTCTGTGGAACATAAGTTGAGAGAGAACAACATGCACATCTATTTTATGATTTTGCTGAATAGTGCACGCAACTAAATCTGCTGATAACATAATAATAATAATAATAATAATAACAACAACAATATTGGTATTCAATGCATGGCATTTGTTCAAAATCCAAGTTTGAAAGGTGATTCTGCATTCAGAGGTCACCTCTGTACAAAGATCAGTTTGGCCTTTTCCCATGGATGGCTGCTATTGACACGTTTAACTGCATCTGGACCCATCAAGATGATTTTAATCAATTGGGGATTTAAATTATAGGGTGGCATTGTAAGAGTCCATTTGAGCCAACAATCTGGATAATATAGAATACATGAGAAGTTTCTGAAACCAAATGACATACTTACAGAAATACAATAAAATAATTGGATTGTATAGAAATATTTGAATATACACTGTATTTAGATACATCTATGATACTAAAAAGATATATTTTATTAAACACTATTAATTTTGCATGTATATATATATGTGTTTCTTGATTAATGCACAATGTTCACATCAGATAATTTTTAAAAAAAAATTCCTACCTTACTTCCTTTCTTTGTAAATCTCACACACTACATGTTATATGCTTCTGTGACTGTACCAATATTAATATACACTTTGCTTATATGTTTGATTAAATGTCTTAAAAGAAATTTAATTTAAAAAAATCTGGGATGATGAGAATATGGAGAACAAATCTTCTACTGTATATTCACTACTGTCATGATGGTAGATACAAATATCCACCCTTGTCATGATAGAAGATACAAATATCCAACCCTGTCATGATGCGAGATACAAATATCCACTCCTGTCATGGTGGGAGATACAAATATCTATCCCTGTCATGGTGGGAGATACAAATGTCCACCACTGCCATGGTGGGAGATACAAATACCCACCAGTGTTATGGTGGGAGATACAAATATTTACCAAAGTCATGGGCAGACATACAAAAATACCTAGATGTAAATATCTCAAGTCTCATGATGCGTAATTCTATTGATCTATTATTAGAGTCATGATGTTATGATGGCGTCAAAGTTTTCACTTATAAATTCTGGATTTCTGGGCCAGAAATTGTAACATTCAACCAATCAGAAAGTCACATTCACATGTATCAGAATCTTGTTATTTTTAAAGGCACAATTTTAGATTGGTTAACAAAACTGGAATGCTAATTAATTGATGTTTAACTGTACATCAGCACATGAAAAACTATTTAGTCCTATGGCAACTGGAGTGAAGTGTCTTGCTCAGAGCTGTGAACACAGACTGATCTGAGCAGGAATTGAGCCAGCAACCTACAGATTGTAAGACCAGCACAGTAACCACCCTGCCAGTGACAACAGTTCCCAACTGAAATGCATACAATGAATTATATTATTGCAAGCATATAAGAAGTTTCAAGGTCACAGCTGCTTTCTTGGACACTGTCCTGCAATAAAATCTTCTCCCTGCTGTACAAATGATTGTTTTCCTGCCACAGCTTTTGTTCTGTACTCAACATCTGTTTCTATGTGTCCAATCTTTGCACCATGTGGGAAATATTCAAAAAAGTCTAACTTTGTCCTTATGGTAGAGTTGGAGCAGAGACCCGGAAAATGAAACAGGGACACTTACTACAGAGGGCTCTGATGGAATATCACAATTTTTTTCCATGGAAGCTCCTAGGAATACCTTATCTTTCAAGAATAGCTTGAAAAACAATCCCCATAGATTAAAACAACTGTTATGAAAGGCACAGTGTGTCTTAAAACAATTAAACACCTGTCATGAAAAGCACAATGTCTTAAAACAATTAAATGTTATGAAAAGCAGTCTCCTAAAAAAATTAAACAACTATTATGAAAGGCACACTGTCTCAAAACAATTAAACAATTTTCTCTTATTCAGATTATAATAAAAGATCTAAAACTTGGGGTTGGGGGCAACAGTTCAAATTTTGACCATTTGACCTGCTTGTCTGGCATGGATGATGCATTTAAAATGGTCTCAAATTCTGAATTTTAATCTTATATCAAATCTGGGTTACTTACATCGAATTTCACTTGCCCAACAATGAATTTTTGTTGTTTGGATTAGCTATGCTAGGGAATTGTCATCCCCTGCAGAACATTATATTAACAAGTCTATTTAGTTACCAATGTATGAGTATATCTAAGCCTGCAGGAGTTGATTCCCTTGTATAAACCTCCAAGTCATAAACAGTCAAGCAAGAGGTCTGTCCCTTTGATCAGTTACCTTGTTACAAAGTTGTAAAACCTCCATTCCATACTGATGACAGAAAAAAAACCCTGAATGACAAAAATGCCAAGCTGCTGATAAAATACAGTACAAAAAGGGCTCTACAATTTGTAAGTATTATACCATTATACACTCAAAACACTGTAACTGTTATACCATTATACACTCAAAACACTGTAACTGTTATACCAATATACACTCAAAACACTGTAACTGTTATACCATTATAGACTCAAAACACTGTAACTGTTATACCAATATACACTCAAAACACTGTAACTGTTATACCATTATACACTCAAAACACTGTAACTGTTATACCAGTATACACTCAAAACACTGTAACTGTTATACCAGTATACACTCAAAACACTGTAACTGTTATACCAGTATACACTCAAAACACTGTAACTGTTATACCAGTATACACTCAAACATTTTAAGTATTATACCATTATACACTCAAAACACTGTAACTGTTATACCATTATACACTCAAAAGACTGTAACTGTTATACCAGTATACACTCAAACATTTTAAGTATTATACCATTATACACTCAAAACACTGTAACTGTTATACCATTATACACTCAAAAGACTAAGTATTATACCATTATACACTCAAAAGACTGTAACTGTTATACCAGTATACACTCAAACATTTTAAGTATTATACCATTATACACTCAAAACACTGTAACTGTTATACCATTATACACTCAAAAGACTAAGTATTATACCATTATACACTCAAAACACTGTAACTGTTATACCAGTATACACTCAAACATTTTAAGTGTTATACCATTATACACTCAAACATTGTAAGTGTTATACCATTATACACTCAAAAGACTAAGTATTATACCATTATACACTCAAAAGACTAAGTGTTATACCATTATACACTCAAAAGACTAAGTATTATACCATTATACACTCAAAAGACTAAGTATTATACCATTATACACTCAAAAGACTAAGTATTATACCATTATACACTCAAAAGACTAAGTATTATACCATTATACACTCAATATCCACATTCTAATGCAATTTATTGTGACTGAGATTAGAGATAAAGCAAAGTCTGCCATCGTTCTGCATATACTGTATATATTTGCTTACTAGTCCAACTGTAAACAACATAGCCCCTGATCCGCCGTTGCATAATGTGCTACCAGATTGGGGTCTATCTTGTTTGTTCTAATGATTACTCCTAACAAATTGCATACACCTGGATCTGCTGGTGCATTATGTGACAGCATATATATGTCTGTGCAGTTTGCAGTTGGGCTTGACTTATAAGTGAGTATATGCAGTAATTCTGAATTGAACTTGCACATGTTCTCTGTGTATTCCAGGTATGTTTAAAGATATACAGTACTGGCATAACAGTACGACTGAATTTCAATTTTGCATCATCTGGACTTGAACTAAGCATCAGTTTTATCCCAAGACACTAGTCAGAGTGCTGGTTGCCAATGCATAGGCCGAGTGCTGGCTGCCAACGCATAGGCCGAGTGCTGACTGCCAATGCATAGGCCGAGTGCTGGCTGCCAATGCATAGGCCGAGTGCTGGCTGCCAACGCATAGGCCGAGTGCTGACTGCCAATGCATAGGCCGAGTGCTGGTTGCCAATGCATAGGCCGAGTGCTGGCTGCCAACGCATAGGCCGAGTGCTGACTGCCAATGCATAGGCCGAGTGCTGGCTGTCAATGCATAGGCCGAGTGCTGGCTGCCAATGCATAGGCCGAGTGCTGGCTGCCAATGCATAGGCCGAGTGCTGGCTGCCAACGCATAGGCCGAGTGCTGGCTGCCTGACAGGACATCTGAGGTGCAGTCAGGTCTCTCACCCTTTTTAGGAGAGAGAACATTTTTATGCAATCCATTGGTGCTTTTAAGATAATAATTGCAATGCGAGGAAAAAATGATACCAAGTTGATGCCCAAAATGCACAATCTTACCTTACCTCTTGCCATTTTGGACAGGGGCTGCCCAAGGAGGACTGGGTGCCAGGGCAGCCCCCAAGAAGGACTGGGTGCCAGAGCAGTCCCCAAGGAGGACTGGGTGCCAGGGCAGCTCCCAAGGAGGACTGGGTGCCAGGGCAGCTCCCAAGGAGAACTGGGTGCCAGGGCAGCCCCCAAAGAGGACTGGGTGCACCCGAGAGAGGGTATGGTGTCACATAGGGATGACTGGGTGAAGTGTTCTAAAACCCTTGAATAATGGTGCATCTTTTCAAGAAATGTCATAGATCGACAACATTTTTTCCTTTTCAGTGTGAATGTTCTACTTTTTCATGCATATGGGACTTCTATTGTCACTCAGGTCTGTATGTGTGGTGTGTATGTATTTGTGAACAAAACCACTCAAGAATCATTTGACAGAATTCAGTGTATGTTGGTAAGATTACTGACGATGGTACATAGAAGCCAGGATTCCATTATGTTGCTTGTTTGTGAATGATATCACATTGTATTGAGTTTGTTATTTGCTTTGGTCACACAGCCCATCCGTTTTTATCAAGATCCAATCAGCAAGATGATAGAGTTGCCTCCCTTTGAAAATCAATAAT
The DNA here is from genome assembly GCA_029931535.1 of Margaritifera margaritifera. Taxonomy (NCBI): domain Eukaryota; kingdom Metazoa; phylum Mollusca; class Bivalvia; order Unionida; family Margaritiferidae; genus Margaritifera; species Margaritifera margaritifera. The sequence continues at coordinate 1,675,599 of JAQPZY010001572.1, read as the reverse complement.
TTACAACTGTATTGAATACAGTATAAACAGTATACAAGTGTCATAAACCACTTGGCACAGCATAAAAAAAATTTCAGAACGTGATTCATGACTTTTACTGCCATCAGACAAGACAATGCAGTTGCCTCCCCTTGAAAATAACTTGCATCTGTGGTGCATACAGTACAAAATACAAATAATTTCAGCGAGTAATTCACGGCGGCAGTTGGGCTTTACATCTAAAGATGCCCTAGATGAACAAGTTGTTCTCTGGCAATTTTTCTTATTTTCTAACATTACAGGCTGTCTCAGTGAACATAACTATCCAAAATACAATTCTATGGCTTGCACAAACACTTTAACACTGAGTTGACACTAGTGATAGCGCTGGACAGCATTATTCTATACCATTTCTCACCTTTTTCGAAGTTGTGACAAAAATAGTGTGAACGATGGTTCTGATAACATAAACAGTTCATTCACTTTTCATTACATGTTCTCCCTGTCTTCTTTACTGAGTTTACCTCCAAACTGAGGTAAACTTAAAGTAGGCAGAACGACTTAAATTCAGTGCTGTAGAATCTGGCCGAAAGTGTATGCACTTACGTTTGAAACTAATGAAATCTGATACGCACTTTTCAAAAGTGAAATGCATGTTGATACAGCTATTGATTAAAGTTACATTTCCTTGCAAAAAATGGAAATTGCAATATTGGAATTACATAATTTTGTTTTTCTCCTAATAAATAGTGAAAATATTTAAACAAAGATACACGGGAGTCTAGCCAAAAATGCGAAACTTCTATAGTGGAGAACTAAAACACTGGGTATATGATTTGGAATTTAGATAAAGTGGGAGTACTAAAACACTTGGTAGATCTGGCATTTAAATAAAGTGGAGAACTAAAACACTTGGTAGATGATTTGGCATTTAAATAAAGTGGAGAACTAAAACACTGGGTAGATGATTTGGCATTTAAATAATGTGGAGAACTAAAACACTGGGTAGATGATTTGGCATTTAAATAAAGCGGTGTACTGTACATTGTAACTCACACACACATATTGCAACGTCAACAAAATGGTGACAAGATCACCATGGCACATGCAACTGTACACAGACAACCCATAATTAATGGGGAAGGTTGGGAGCAGGGGGTAGGGAGGCAAAGCAAAGTGTAGAGATCATGTGCTCTTAGTGTCCAAGTCATGCTAAAAGATGATTTTGTTCCCAACCTAAAAACCTGGTCTACGTATAAAAGTGTTGTAGATCCAATAAAAAAATCAGACATTTATCTGAACATACATCATCACTAGTCAAGGGTTGTTGATCTACCTCATTCCACATTGACTCAAGGCACATTTAGCTAGCCAAAACATTATCTTCCACTCTGCTATCTTAATGAATGCAGCTAAAACAAGACTCCCTTGAAGGAACTGATGCTCTACTGGGGGAAAAAAAATCCAGGAATTCAAGATAAGAGACCATTTCTTCCTTTTAAGTGCTGAGTGTTGAAACCATCTCTGATATTCTTCAGTGATAACAAGATTTTTAAATTAGTTGCTGTGGTGAACATATTGGGTGTCTGATTGGCACCATTTTCATTTAGGACCAAGTACACACCATTAGAAGTCTCTCGGTGAAAACCCTATGTCAATATGACCAATTATTCAGGAGGATTAGTGATAAAATGATTTTCAAGATGGCTGCTGGGGCGTCCATATTAGACATCAGATCTGCACCATTTTCATTTACAACCAACTCAACATCACAAAACATTCTTCTGGTGAAAATCCGATGTCAATATAACTTTCTGTTCAGAAGAAGTAGTGATAACAAGAATTTCAATATGCCTGCAATGTTAGACATCAGATCTGCACCATTTTCATTTCCAACCAACTCTACATCACATCTTCTGGTGAAAATACGATGTCAATATGACTTTCTGATCAGGAGAAGAAGCGATAACAAGAATTTCAATATGGCTGCAATATTAGACAACAGACTAACACCATTTTCATTTACCACCAACTAGACATCATAAGAAGTCTTTTAGTGAAAACCCCATTGTCACGGAATTGCATGATTTATATCAATATGTATATGTGATCAAAAATGTATTCGGGTTTCGTTTCCGACTAGAGTGTTACTCGAGGGTTGTTTATTTTTTCGGCTCTAGTTATTTTGAAATACTGAGCGCGGTTCACCCCATGCTGCACGTGCAAATTGCTTGCAGTGAAAACCTAAGTACCTAGCTGCTGCGCATATCTGTCACAGCTAGGGTACATATAGAGAATTCTCTATAAACAAATTACACTACGACGAGTCTTGTCAGAAAGCTTACCTCTTTACAGGAGCAAATCTTCAGCTGTAGAGGTATGTGAAATTTAAGATAGTATTCTTTATCACTATTTGGTTTATATGACATAATTGTTTCATATATTAGATGTTTTAGAATTTATTCTAAATTCTACAGAGAGTCAATACCTAGGTCATACAACGCCATGATATTTGAAATACTATAGTCGGGTTCAAGTTAGCTATTTGTTGTAACTGAACAGACGGATTTTATTTAATTACACGCAGCATGCATTGTATGATTAATGTAATGTGTAACGAGATGTAATTCATGTGCGCGCATGCGCAACATATATCAATACAAAAGTACTAACCGTGTCATATGTACTACACAGTTTAGTTGTTATACTTTTAGCTGCCCTTGTGTGGTGCCTTGTGTGGTGCTTGTGTGCTTTATATATGGTTTGGTGATGTGAAGTCACAGAACTCTGTGTGGTTTCTTGTGACGTGTACGCTGTGTCTGGTGACGTTGTTTCGGAAGAGTGTACTGGTTTTCTCGATGCGAGGGACCAAGGCATCTCAACCAGCGGGTCTGTGTTAAATGTGAAGGCTCTCGAGGGATCCTTCAACAGTCTGGGAGGGGTGGACCATGCGTGGTGGCTCCTTGACCATTGACTAGAGTGGATGGAACCGGGGATACATCTTGGTCGTCAAATGGGCGCCACGATAGTTATACATATTACGTGTTCCATTTTATTGTTATTTTCAGTATTGCTATCTGTGCAAAATTACATGTATTCACATTTCAATATCACTATATGTGTGATAGATTCATAATTTCATCGCATTCCCATTTCAATATCGTTATATGAACGACAGGTCCATAAACTCATACATATTCCAATATCGCTTGATGAATTTTCTCGTTGAGTTACTTGTTGTTGATAGTTCCATGTTAGGAACTTTATAATTTTCCTTATCTTTTTGTTATAATGGTGTCAGATTTGTTCATCTTTAAATTGCGTTTATAAATAAACATCTTATTAACGCAGCTGCTTTCGGTGTCTTCACTAATCCAGTCCCAACCCGGCTTCATGCTGAGACACCCATGTTAATATGACCAACAAAGGAGGACATGAGACAAGATTTTCAAGATGACTGCTGTGGTGGCCATATTTTACATCAGATCGGCACCATTTTCATTTATGAACAACTAGCCATCATAAGAAGTCTTCCTGTGAAAACGCCATGTCAATATGACTTTTTTATTAAGGAGAAACAGCGCTAACAAGATTTTCAAGATGGCTGACATTGTGGCCATATTGGATATCAGATAGGCACTATTTTCATTTAGGACCAACTAGACATCATAAGAAGTATTTTAGTAAAAACCCCATGTTGATATGACCATCCATTCAGGAGTAGCAATAAAAAAAATTCAAGATGAGATTAGTTTCCTCAAAGATTATAATAAATTTAGAATCTGCATGCAGTAAAGCTGTATGTACGTGGCAAATTGGCTCCATACTTTTTCACTTACATTTGTCCCCCTCAAATACCCTGCCAATTGATGCCCTCAGCCCGACCCAGCGATCCAAATTTTAAGACGTTTGTGCACATTTATAAACCATACCTCATACCGGATGTACTTGCGTATAATCCTGGTCCAAATTCAAACAACATAGACCCTGATCTGCCATCGCATAATGCGCCAACAAATCAGGGTCTATGTTGTTTGTTCTATTGATTAGTCCTTACAAACTGCATAGACCCAGATCAGCCGGTGCATTATGCGACGGCAGATCTGGATCTATGCAGTTTGCAGTTGGTACAAGCTTCTATGCGAGTATAAACAGTAGACATCTTAAATAGTTTTGGGGAAGTTCAGCTATTTTTCAAAGAGTGACTGGGAATGGGGACAGAGCCAATCAGAAACAATTTTATCAGGAGTAATTTGCTAAAATTGGAAAAGATTTTTTTAAATGGGGTAGGGATCCATTACTGGCTCCTAAGACCCACCCCCCCATTTTCTCACAGTTAAACAAAATAACATGCTCATACACACATGCAGTATCCACATACAATGCACAATCCACACACATATGTACTATCCACACAATGCACAATCCACACACATATGCAGTATCCACAATGCACAATCCACACACATATGTACTATCCACACAATGCACAATCCACACACACATGCAGTATCCACAATGCACAATCCACACACATATGTACTATCCACACAATGCTCAATCCACACCACACACACAATGCACAATCCACACACACATGCAATGTTAAAATTCTGTTAAGATGTACATAAAATAAAGATAATGGTAAACAATATAAAATCCTTACAGTACCAGAGTTAAATTTGTTATATAAACCACATTCCAGGTTTATATACAGACATGATGAAATCAAATATGTGGAGTGATCAATATTCATGGCTTTGTCAACATAAACAGGCCATGTTCAAATTGGTAAAGACTGAGTTATATAAATCTGATTACCATGGAAACTCAGATGTTACAATCTACAAATATTGACTTACTCATGAAGGTTCAAAGCAAAGTCAAACCTCAATTTCCTAGATTCTAGTTTATACATTACACTAGAGCAGAGGTTCTCAAACTGTGGTCTCATCCGTGAGCTCCATTCATATCCTATATGAAACATCGTCTTTACTAGTCAAGTCGCCCATGAACAAAAAAAATTTGAGAACCACTGCCCATGACCCTAGTTTATACATTATCCTAGACCCTAGTTTATACAATACCCTAGACCCTAGTTTATACAATACCCTAGACCCTAGTTTATACATTATCCTAGACCCTAATTTATACATTATTCTAGACCCTAGTTTATGAATTACCCTAGATCCAAGTTTATACAATACCCTAGACTCTAATTTATACATTATCCTAGACCCTAGTTTATACAATACCCTAGACCCTAATTTATACATTATCCTAGACCCTAGTTTATACAATACCCTAGACCCTAGTTTATATATTACCACAGACCATAGTTTATGTATTACCCAAATCCCTAATTTATAAATTATCCTAGCCCTAGTTTATACAATACCATAGACCCTAGTTTATACATTATCCTAGACCCTAGTTTATACATTACCCTAGACCCAAGTTTTTACATTACCCTAGACCCAAGTTTATACATTACCCTAGACCCTAATTTATACATTACCCTAGACCCTAATTTATACATTACCCTAGACCCTAATTTATACATTACCCTAGACCCTAATTTATACATTACCCTAGACCCTAATTTAAACATGATCAGATATTATCACATCGTCGCAAGCCACAAGCGAGAATCTGCTACCGTCCTTTATCACCAATGGCAGCATGTGCTGAAATTTCCTCGTTTCATCATGTTGATATAACTTTCACTTTGGGAGAAGTAGTGACAAGAAGATTTTCAATATGGATGCCATGACAGCCATATTTGAGGTCAGATTAGCATCGTTTTCATTTAGGACAAACAAGATATCATAATTTGTCTTTTGGTAAAAAACCCATGTTTGTATGACTTTCCATTTAGAAAAAGTAGCAATAACAAGATTTTCAAGACACCTTCCGTGGTGGCCACATTGTATGTCATATCGGCACCATTTTCATTTAGGACCAACTAGACATCATAAGAAGTCTTCTGGTGAAAAAACCAATGTTGATATGACTTTCCATGTAGGAGGAGCAGCGATAACAAGATTTATCAAGATGGCCACTATGTAGGCCATATTGGATGTCAGATCAGCACAATTTTCATTTAATACCAACTGAACACCATAAGAAGTCTTCCAGTGAAAATACCATGTTGATATGACTTTCCATTTAGGAACAGTACCAAAAACAAGATTTTAAAGATGGTTACCATGGCAGCCATATTGGACATCAGATTGGCACCATTTTCATTTAGGACCAACTAAACATCACAAGAGTCTTTTAGTGAAAACTCCACCATGCTAATATGACCATCCAATCAGGAGGAGTAGCGATAAAAAAATTTCAAGATAGCCACTGTGGCCGCCATATTAGCTCTCCAAGTGGCATCATTTTTATTTAGGACCAACTAAACATAATAAGAAGTATTCTGGTGAAAACCTGATGTCGATATAACTTTCCTTTCAGGAGGAGTAGTGTGAAATTAGATTTTCAAGATGGCTGCCATGGTGGCCATATTGGATGTGAGATCAGCACCATTTTTATTTAGGACCAACTAAACATCACAAGAAGTCTTCTGGTGAAAACCCCATAATGATATGACTATCCATTCAGAAGGAGTAGTGATAAAAAGATTTTCGAGATGGCTGCTGTGGCAGTCATACTGAATGTCAGATTAGCACTCAGTTTCATTTAGCATCAACTAGACATCATAAGAAGTCTTTTAGTTAAAACCCCATGCAGATATGCATCAATTCAGGAGGAGTAATGATAAGATTTTAAAGATGACCACTGTGATACCCATACTAGATGTCATAGCAGCACCATTTTCCTTTAAAACCAACTAGACCTTGGAATGAATGTGTATGTAATGTTTTATGGCAATCCTCAAAGTAGTTTAGGAGTAGTGACAACAAACTTGAACAATAGAGCTAAAAACCTGTGATCAATATTTTTTTTTAAATCATTGTTTCTCTGCTGCAAAAGTTATCAGAGTGGCAGCCAGTATGTATAAACACTATTAAATCAAAGTTCATGCATCAGTAATTACCTTGATTAGCCACTACAGCTTATGCTTCACATGTACAATACACAGTTAACCAGTAAGGTTAACCTATCACAATATACAATGTATAGTCATTAATATGGCAAATTTACCACTGAATAAACACAAAATTGAACAAAAGTCACTGAAGTTTGAAATATGGATCACAATGACTTACTTTTGGATGAGGGCCATCAAGATGCATCCCCTAACCAAGTTTCATGATTCCAGGTTTAACAGCATGTACTGGTATATAGGCTGCAAATAATCTGTGGTCATGAGCTAAATTAAACAACATAACTTCAACCAGCAAAATGTGAAATGTTGGTCACATTGACCTTATATTTTATGGGTGAGGTCCTAAAATAGATTAATACAATCATCCAGTTTGATGATTCTAGCATGAAGATCAAATTTAACCCAATCAGTGAAGCATGAAATATGGGTCACAGTGATCTACTTTTGTCAAGAGGGTGAAGTACTAATCAGGATGCATTCTTTCACCAAGATTCGTTGCTATAGGTATAGTAGTATGTATATACGGCAGGGATGATTCCAACAATAACATTTTGGGGCCCCCATCAGTAGAATTGGGAATTATTCATTACAAAACAAGTATTTGGGGGAATTTATAACACACAGGCTTATAATTTGTAGAATTGGGATTTCTTCATTGCAAAACAAGTATTTGGGGGAATTTTTAACACACAGGCTTATGATATGTAGAATTGGGATTTTTTCATTACAAAACAAGTATTTGGGGGAATTTTTAACACACAGATTTACGATTTGTAGAATTGGGATTTTTTCATTGCAAAAAAAGTATTTGGGGGAATTTTTAACACACAGGCTTATGATTTGAAGAATTGGGATTTTTTAACACACAGGTTTATGATTTGCAGAATTGGGAATTGTTAACACAGATTTATGATTTGTAGAATTGGGATTTTTTAACACACATGCTTATGATTTGCAGAATTGAGATTTTTTAACACAGGCTTATGATTTGTAGAATTGGGATTTTTTAACACACAGGCTTATTATTTGTAGACTTAGGAATTTTTAACACACAGATTTATGATTTGTAGAATTGGGATTATTTAACACACAGGCTTATGATTTGTAACCTCCTAAACCTAGCGACTCATAATTTTTGTTGCAATTTATTTTCAGCTGTCCCTTTATAGCAGATAAAAAAATAAATATTATAAACCAAAATTACCAGTAATTATATAATTTTGTTCTTGTTTTGTACAGAAGTTGCCTTTTTAAATTAGCAGAAGTAGCAGAAGTCACTGTTGTTGTTGTTTTCTTGGTATAAAAAAGTTAATATGAAACAAATTTATCTGTTTATTCATTTAACATACTAGTACTATAAATTAAGGCTGCATGATAATAATTCTGTTTGTTACTTACAGGTGTTATTGGAATAAAGTGCCCTATAATCATATGGCACCATTAGATAGTTTCACGTCGAATTAAAGTTCTGTGTTTTAAAGGATGGGAATCTTTGCAGCATTTGCCTACAAACTAGAATACTGAACAATGTTCAAAACTATATTCCATTTTCAATAAAACAGCATGAAATAGAATGTCATACGAAAAATGATTTAGTTCATTAGAATTAAAGTAGTCGAAAAGTCATTTAGCGTTTGATGCTAGACCAAGCAGACAAATCTCAGGTCATGTGTTGAATATAAGCAGTTTAAAGCACAAAATGTGTATATTGACCATTACCAATATCTACTGTCAAGCACAAAATGTGTATATTGACCATTACCAATATCTACTGTCAACTATCCAAACTGCTAGTCAACAAAAGTTTTCTAATAATGCAAGTAATACAAATCCATCATTATGAAATGGGAAGCTGTCTGCTCTCTTGTCAGCTTTTTGAAAATGGACGCATGTTGGAGAATCGCAATACTTACAGGGTAAATGCCAAGAGCGGTGTTGGGTGTGTCTCATGCAAAATAGTCACCTTAGAGCCTGTCATTTCACCCAAACAGGCAAAAAGGTAAAGTTCACTTTGCTTTGCACTGATTTCATGACATTACCCACACTAATTTTGTTTCAATACAATGCATTAATAATCAAAGTAAGAAGTCTAATGTTCTATAGTAAATTTTTGGACCAATTTGATGATCATAAATACCAGAAATTACACTGCTATACACGGAATACTCGCTGAAAATTCACACGCGAAACATTGAAAAACAACTGAAAATGTAGTTTGGGGGGGGGGGGATAAAACTAATTTTAATTATGCAATACTTACCCATCACTATTATATAGCTTATTACTTTTTCGTGTCGAAAAATCTTGTCCGTTTGATGTGAAAAACATCCTCCCACTTAGAGTGGAGATTTTGTCAACAACACACGTCACACCCGTGCACCTCTCCGCGCCTGCGCGAACATTCATCTTTTTCATAGACGAAATTATGCCAGGACATCAGAGCGGGGTGGGAGGAGGGCATTTGATAATAGTGATGGGTAAGTATTGCATAATTAAAATTAGTTTTACCCCCCCCCCCCAAAAAAAAACTACATTTTAATAGCAGCAATACAATACCCTATCACTATTATATAGCTGAATTGGTCAGTTAGGTGGGTAGGCTGATGTTAAACTGATCAAAAACTGAGAAAAATGGAAAGTACTCACCATTGAGGGAGAGATCCACTTTACAAATTGTTGGAGTCCCTCTGGGCCACATGTTGTGTTGCAACTATGGGTCCCAAGAGAGAATACCTGCGCAATTAGCGGAGGTAGAGAAGGTAGTATGGGATCGCCAAAATGCTGCCTTCATGATGTCCTCTAAGGAAGAGTGATTAGATAGGCCCATGAGGCAGCGAAGGCTTGAACCTCATGGGCATTTAGTTTCGTAAAAGAGAGGTCTCTATCAGTAAGGGACTGATAAGCTCTTTTAATTGTGGTGACAATCCACCATGAAATAGTGGAGGCCGAAATAACAACGGAACCGTTAAGGGGAAGGAAAAGATGTTTCCTGCCCTTTCTTTCACTTTTGAAGCATTTAGATAGAAACGCAGTGCCCTAATTGGGCATAAAAGCCTATCTTGATCATCTCCAGCACAGATTCGACTGAGACTGGGGATCTCTATAGGTGATGGAGCTACCGCAGGTAACTGAATTTTTTTTTTTTTTTAAAACCTGGCTGACAAAGGAGGGAAATGGATTCGTAATTGCCATTAAACTGGAGACAACCAGTGTCAACAGGCAATGTATGAATCTCGCTACGTCTTCTCGCAGACGCCAAAGCGAGTAAAAAACATAGTCTTGAGTGTGAGGTCCTGAAAGGAAGCCTCACTCAATGGTTCATAGGGGGTTTTGGTTAAGGACCATAAAACACATGATAGATTCCATCTGGGCGTAAGAGAGCGGAAGACAGGTCTCTGTAGCTCAAAATACTGAATGAGATCAGCAAGGTGCGGATCTGAACCGATTTCCGAGCCCTGAGAAAATTTAAGTGTTTTATATATGGCGGCTCTATAGCCCTTGATAGTTGAAACTGAAAACCTCTTTTGTTCTCGAAAAGAACAAAAGGAAATCAGCAATGGCAGTTACCGTGGGACAGCTGGGATCAACATGTTTCCTACTGTACCAATCACAGAAGATTCTCCACCTGGCATCATAGGCCTTGGATGTAGCTCTCCTGGCCTGAATGATGCAACTGGCAACCCGGCCCGAAAACTTGTTCTGGCGGATAGATCGCTTGAGATGAGCCAAGTGTGAAGGTGGAGAATGTGTGGGCTGTTGCGTAGGAGGGAGCCCCTGTGTTGTGACAGAAGATCCCTCCTGTAAGAAGGAGACCTGGGTTGATCTATCAATAGGTCTAAAAGATCGTTGATCAAGATCATTGGCACCATAATGGAGCTATGAAAATGATCCAAGCAGTGGAAGTTCTTACTTTTGCAGAACTTGCGGTAGTAGTTGCAATGGTGGGAAGGCGTATGCGAATAGACGATCCCACTGGAAGCTGAATGCGTCCACTGCCCAAGCTCTCTGGTCCGGGATTGGAGAGACGTAAAAGGGAAGTCTGTTGTTGAGCCTGGTCGCAAACAAGTCCACGAGGGGCCTTCCCCATAGTGAAAAAAGGGACTCTGTCACTTCGTGGTGAAGAGTCCATTCCATGAGAACTGATTTGCCTGACCTGGACAGACTGTCCGCCAAAACGTTCTTCTTCCCTGGGATGTGGAGAACTCAAAGGGAAATGTTCTACGAGGTGGCCCAGCGGAGGAGGTTCCAGACCTCCACGGAAAGAGAAGGGGCATGTGTGCCTACTTGATGTCGGAGATACGCTACAACAGGCGTGTTGTCGGAGGAGACCATGACAGATCAACCCCTTTACTCTGTCGATGCACCCTTGCAACGCTAGAAATACAGCTTTCATTTCTAGGTTGTTCCTCGAGGAATCAGAGCTGATAGAGAATCCTTGTGTGGTTTCCACCTTGCGAGAAGGAGAAACTGTAGAGGGCGCATATGGAGCCGTCCTAAGGGAACCAGATTGGCAGCGGCATTCAGGTTACCAAAAGGGATAGTTAAAGGCAAGCAGACAACAATGTTCTTGCTCGTAACGCCTCTAGAAGTGCCAGGATTCGATCTATGTGATCCGGTGGAACCTGGAATAAGTTCTGGTTCACGAAGAAGTTCATCCCAACGTAACTTAGATGGGACGAGTTCTGACTTCTCAAGGTTGGGTAAAACAACCCCAACCGAGTAACTGTGAACCAACAACGGAACAGGTCCTGATGGCGGGACTGAACCTGAACATTATGGATCAGCTATTCGTGAAAATACTGGAGAATCGGGGTTCCCAGTAATCAGAGATAGGGCACTACAACTCCCCAAATGACAGAACCCAGAATTGAAAGACTTCCTGGTCCAAGCAAACCCGGAGGTATTCCCACCGGTTTAAAAAGGGGAGATCGAAAATGATACACAATTTCCCACTTTTCTTGCTGACCAGGAAGAATTGGAAGTAGAATGCAGGAGACTGATCGTTCAGGAACCTCTTGACTGCCTCTTTCTGCAAAAGGGTGTGCACCTCTTCATTTAATGTTCCCCAAATTGGAAGAACATCGGGGTCCTTGATAGAGGAGGTAGTTCCCCGAAACTGAAGCCGGTAACCCTCACTTACCATAGAAAGGACACACCCATCATCCAAGTTACTTGACCAAGCCTCTGAAAAGAGGCCTAGACAAGCACCTACAGGGACAATAGGAGAGGAATGCACGGCAGGAGAGGATACGAGTCCCTAGGGCCATCCCCCCCCCCCACTGCCTTCCTTGGGAAAGGAAGGTGGGTTGGGGAAGTTCCTCCTAAAGACTTTACTCAGGAGGAGGAGGTCTCATTTGAACTTGTGCATTGGACTGGGGCTGCATCTGTTTTAAAATTTAGTGGGTGGCCCCTGGGGGCAATTCACCTTAGTGTGCTTCCTGGCCGATTACGATGGGCCAGGTGCAGTTGTGAAGGATCTATGTTCATGATCCTTCAAATCTTGTGAAGCCACAGTGGGGATGAGTCCTCCAAAGAGGCTCTTGGCTTCCAATGGAGCAGCCCTTAGAAGGTCTTTCCTATGGTTAAATAAGACCTTTGAGGAGTCCAGCACAATGTGATGGTGGATGTTAGAAGTTCCATTGATAAAACCATTGCGACAGAGAGTGAATTCCGGGATGTCTTGATCACAGCTTCCAGCATGCATAGTAATGCGGCTGGGTTCAAAGCAGCCTCCTTCAGCGTACTAAACGAAGTAGTTGAGAAGAGGTCTGCATGGGAAGCTATGGTGACCAGAAGCCAGCCTTTCTGCTCAAAGGCTTGATTATTTTAATCGGAAGGCATGCCCAGGCTTCAATTATAATACCCACCTGAGACATCTGCATCCAACTGAAGAGGTTCTTAATGGGTCTTCACTTCGGGAATGTACCCAGTAAATAGAGGCAGAGACCAAGGTCTCAAAGTAGAGGGAGGAACAGACCATTCTCTACGCCGTCTAGCACAGGCTGGCCTGTGGAAGAACCTCTATGACATTTCCTCAATCGTTGAGGAATGTAGAAGGAGCAGGAGATCTGGTTGTGGCTGGGTCCCGGAGATCCTTTAAACTGGAAAGGATCTTCTTGGGCTGTGCGCAAGGTGGCTTTGGGCACAAGTTACAGCGTTATCAAAAGACCAGATCTCTTCCAAATCATCTAAGTGAAAGGAACTGGTGGGACTGATAGGAGGCGACAAAAGAGCTGTTCCTACCTTGATCTCACTGAAGTCAACGAGGGTAGATAAATGCATCATCATCTAGAACACTCCGAGCAAACGAGGGTAGATAAATGCATCATCATCTAGAACACTCAGAGCAGGAGAGTGGCTGGACATCATTATGTCCTTCTGAGACAGTGACATAGGTGTACTCGACGCCATTTCCCGTACTTGTTCGTCTATGTGCTCTAGATGTTCCAGGATAAAGACGAGACCGCTTGTCTTTCGTGGATGATGCTATGCTTTCGCCTTGCTGGTGAATGCCACCTGACGAGGAGGTGATGGCGGGCCCCACCTCTTGTACAGATTCATTGGGATAATAGAAAAGGGGGGATCCCGATCCGATCCCCTTCCCTCGTCTGAACCGTGTGGGCAGACTCCCAATCCTGTACAAGGTATGATGGTAGAGTTGGGAGATGGTGTCCTTTTCCGGTCCGATCCCCCATCCCCACACTATGAGGCCTCTGGGTGATGACCTGTATAAGGTTTTGAAAGGTTTGAGATGACCGACGGCCTGTGACAATGTAAGCAGCCACCGGGACAAAGTCACCGGTGACCGGTCATCATATATTGACCGGTCATTTCTACCGGTCAATGCCCATTGACCGGACCGGTCACCGGTCAATACCCGGTGACCAGACCGGTCACCGGTCAATACCCGGTGACCGGACCGGTCACCGGTCAATGGCCCGTTAGGCGACATAGATATGTCAGCCTAATTTGTCTTCATCACTAAACAAGGTGCGGTGCGACACGCTACCCCGGAAGTGTTGGGCACGGTGCAGCTCCTCCCTCTCGGGAGGGTGCGACATGCTACCCTGAGATGAGCGGTGCCCTGATATAAGCGGTGCACTTCCTTCCTGGTGGAAGGCAGCTACACGCTACTGTTAATGTCTTCTCCCTTCCGGGAGAGGCGATCTACTCCTGGAACGTTCACTCCCTCCCTTACAGGAGAGGCCTAACCTGTCCCGGACTCTTGAGATTGGTCCCATAGACTCCTGGGACCACGGAGTGTTCTGAGCTTGTAGAACTAGTCTTCTCTCAGTGTGTTCCTGCCTGAGACTCTATAAGAGAAAAAATTTGAAAATTCAGACAATGATGCAGATTAACGTTTCTTCCGCCCTCTATACATGCGTCTGGAATCAGCTAGATTGTAGATTCATTAGTCATTTGTGTGAGAGGTATGTAGTTTTTCTTACGTGTACACTTGAACACGTGAGGCAGTCTGGGTAAGTGTCCCAAGGGCCCTTTTTGTGGCCACACTTCCTACAGACTGACCCGACACTGTTCTCTGAAAAAAAAAAGTTATCTGAAAGAGAACAATAATAATAAAAATAATATTGTATTATTCTTCATACGTAAAACTCACCTGTCTGTATGTACTGGGTGTTATATACACCCAGTATATTTGCACAAGGTAACCAATTGTTCCCTGAATTAAGAATTTATCTGAAGGAGAACAATAATAATAATAATAACAATATTGTATTATTTCCACACGTGAAAACTCGCCTCGTTTGTATATACCGCTATATATAAAATATCACAATAATAAAACGTGTAAAACTCACCTTTTATTTCCACACGTGAAAAACTCACCCTTTTCGTATATATCGCGTGCTATATGCACACCAGTTCACTTCACTCTGTTTGCATATACTTTAGCGGTCTATATGCACCACAGTGGATTTTGTCTAAAGGTAAACAATATACATATATATGTTAACAAGGATAGGAGTCTAGTTTTCTTGACAAACTTTATTGTTCTCAAGAAAGTACAGAACAGCAATGCGCCGCGTCACGCGTGGTTATTAAAAATACAATTGATGAATTAGCAAACAGAATATTTAGTCAAATATTCAATTGGTAGAATTATGCACCTGCTAATTGCGGCGCTATCCTGGTTGTCTATGTTACATTGTAATGAACAAACAAGACTCCGTGAGCTAAATTGTATTTCTGAAAAGAAAAAATATATGGTGTACCCTAACCCCTAAGGACGGAATACACGTGGCAACCAAGAAAGACTTTTTCTAGAACAAACACTGACGTAGGGCAGCATAAGACACATAAGACGAGATGGATAAATGTAACCCAGATGAATTTAGGCTGAAAGGAGAACCCAAACGTGGTTGAAAACCGCAGCAGACAATTTTTCTCTGGTTACGTTCGCACAACACAACCATTAGCCATGGCGTCCATGAAAAAGATGAATGTTTGCGCAGGCGCGAAGAGGTGCACGGGTGTGACATGTCTTGTTGACAAAATCTCCACTCTAAGTGGGAGGATGTTTTTCACATCAAACAGACGAGATTTTTCAACACGAAAAAGTAATAAGCTATATAATAGTGATAGGGTAATGTATTGCTGCTATTAAATTTTGAATTTTTGTTACCCAATCTGCAGTAAATTAGAACTCAGTGGACATATCCAGGTCCATTGCTATGAAAATTAATCATTTTATCCAGTAATTCATCATATAAACATATATAAAGAAGACTTCTGCTATGGAAGATGTTGCCAATTTTCGACTATAACCTATTTTCGAGGTTGACGTTTTATGTCATATGACAACTGTGGTGAAGTGAAATAAAATAAGTTCTAATATTTTTTATATACACTTTTAATAATATTTCGTCATTTTAATAATCTGACATGAAAATATGCAAAAACATTAGTCTAAAGTGACTATTTTGAACTTACTACACCAACACCTATTTTCACCAACTACGCCTTTTCTGGCTTGAAAGGTAATATCGTCTATATATTTGGGTCCATCTTGGAAACTGTCTTATTATCATTAAAAACACTTAACAAGCTTTTGTCTGATTACGATGATTTCTGGTAAGGAAAAAGCTAAAATAATGGTTTTGATCTGGTAATACATGTAACATATGAATGGAATGACAGAATAGTTCTGTCAAGCAAGATTTACTAACTTTTGATTGGGATTAGGCAGACCCAATCAATATAGCGGAATTATCCCTGTATAGTGCAAGAAAAAGCCCTAAGACAGCTTATAAAACTTCACCAAGAAAATACAACTTATGTACATGTATGAAGTTTGCCCCCTTACATGTAGCCCCCTCCGCTGGGGGTAGGTGCATGAAACCAACTCCAAACTGTTGCCTATGACATAGGAAGAAAGAATGGTTGAGATGCAGTGAAGCTGTATATATGTATATGCTTTTATATGTACGGATGTGGATTCCATTGGTAGTACAATAGCTCTCTTCTACTTCAAAGGGGTGAGCTAAAAATAGCTGGAGGGGGGGTGGAGAATGAGTTGAGCCAAAATATTAAGTTCTTATAAAGGACAGAATACTTTTCATCTGTTAATACTGTACAAATGGATAGTGAGATAATGGATTTTGAGCAACAACAACAACAACAACAACAACAAAATTTTTAGCAAAAGAGGGGGCCAGAATTTTTTTTTTTTTTTTTTTGGGGGGGGGGGGGCCAAAATTTCTAAAACTCCAGAGATTGTAACAGTCAGTGCTTGAATGTGATGCACACAGCTTTTAAGTATAATAGTAGTGACACAAGTAATTACAATAAACACTGTATCTTTCTCAAAGTAACAAGCTATGCTACATTGTTACATAAAAGATTCCAAGTCAGTCATATGCATACTGAATGCACAGTTATGTAGACAAGAAGAGGGGGTAGGAGTGATTCAAATCATAAACTTTGTGCATCTGTACAATTCAGCTTTCTTAAATGAAATCTGGTAAAACAGGCCAGCAGCATGTCACTTGATGCTGTTGTAGCTAGTGCTAGAGACCAAACAAAACTGTCAAGTAATCAATAAAGTAGTGAATATCAAGTGAGGGCTTACTACTTGTGGAAAAAGAGCCAGATCAATAGCAAAGCTATAATGTGCCTTAAATAGAGTAGAGCTGTTTTAATACACATTAACATTACTCATGTGAATTACATTTTTATAATCAAAGTCTGATTTAAAACAGTACTGAGTTTTCATTTACAGCATTTACAGAGAGAGAGAGAGAGAGAGAGAGAGAGAGAGAGAGAGAGAGAGAAAGAGAGAGAGATCAAACATCTCTGTGACCTCTTATATAATCTCTCTTGGAAAAAGAGCCCATGAACATCTTCCATGGAAATCGCAACGTTATGAAAAGATACTACTAAATTTACCAGCTTATCCCCATAATACATGAAGCTATGCATGTAAAACATGTAGATATGTATGTAATACATGTAGATATGCATGTAATACATGTAGATATGTATGTAGTACGTGTAGATATGCATGCAAACAATATCACATAAAGCCCCCACACAAAAAAAAACAACAAATAAACCCCCATTTTATGAATAGACCAAGAATTTATGAATATGCAGACAGCACTCTGATGAAAATTATAATTAAAAAAAGGCGATTTTCAGCTTTATAAATAATGCAATTACATACAAACATTACCCTAGCCCCCTATTACATCATTTCCCAGTGTATCCTTTACAACTGTGAACATTTTACCTGTTCTAGGCCCTCTCTTCATTTTCTCCATGATTCGTGAGCGAATATTCTTTTTGGACTGCATTCACTGACTTCTTTCATTTGCTATATATATGTGGAATATTATCTCTTTCAGTGTATTTCCATAAACAATTGGGTAGAATCCTTTATGAGCTTACAAAAATAGAGGTTACCACCACTTTCACGACATTCAACCGGATCCGTACGTCATGTGAAGTAAGGTGAAGGTCATTTAAAAGGGGATTTCCTCCTATCACTTCCCATTCTGAACTCCAAGAACTTTCTAACAAGAAAGTTGATTGGATATTACATGAGGGTGTGTCAAAATGTTGGGAATTTCCTTTCTGGAAGATTCCATGTTTCACTAAGGGGTAAAATCTATAACATTGACATTGGTTGAGGCATAATTCATTAACAATAATGAAGATACATGTATTTAGATTTCATTCTATAAAAATGTGTTTAGGAAAGAATAAAGTTAAGATTTATGAATAGTGAATGGAAAATTTATGAGATAATCTTATAGTTATAAAAATTCAAATTCTTTAAATACTTACATGTTGGACTTCCCGGTGGACTAAAGCTTCTCTGAAAAGAGAAAGTAAACAATTTAATATAGTATGTACAAGTCAAAGCAAGTGTTCATTGATCTAAAAGATGATCATGTTGATGACAATATATTTAAGGATTTTATTGTTTACCTTTATCTTTTTTTTTTTTTTTTTTAATATACATTTTACATAATTTTAATGTCTCTACCTTTTATCTTCTACAGTACTTCGTTTTTGTCGTCCTAAAGTTTTTTGTGCTATAAATTATATTTGCTAGTTTAGAACTTTACTTTTAATCAACACCAATCAGCCATTATTGTGGTGATATGCTGTTAAACTCTAACAAATATAATCAGTGATGACAATAACGATGATGATTATTGATGTTAATTATGGAAGTTATAACATTAAATACCATCTATGGAGAAAAGAAAGAGCAGAATACTTATAGCTAAAATCGCATTTCAAAAGATAAGATTTTTAAAAAATCTGTGAACATTAAGTATGTCCAAGCTTGATCTCATTCTAAAGCATATGAACATAAACACTTACACATTATAGATATTTTAGAACTACATAAAATGTAAACACTTATGCATTATATATATTTTAGAACTACATAAAATGTAAACACTTGCACATTATAGATATTTTAGAACTACATAAAATGTAAACACTTACACATTATAGATATTTAAGAACTACATAAAATGTAAACACTTGCACATTATAGATATTTTAGAACTACATAAAATGTAAACACTTGCACATTATAGATATTTTAGAACTACATAAAATGTAAACACTTGCACATTATAGATATTTTAGAACTACATAAAATGTAAACACTTACACATTATAGATATTTAAGAACTACATAAAATGTAAACACTTACACATTATATATATTTTAGAACTACATAAAATGTAAACACTTAAACATTATAGATATTTTAGAACTACATAAAATGTAAACACTTACTCATTATAGATATTTTAGAACTAAAATGTAAACACTTGCACATTATAGATATTTTAGAACTACATAAAATGTAAACACTTGCACATTATAGATATTTTAGAACTAAAATGTAAACACTTACACATAGATATTTTAGAACTACATAAAATGTAAACACTTACACATTATAGATAGTTTAGAACTACAAAAATGTAGTAGTGGATTGATGTTTATTAGTATCACTTCATTTTCTTAATTATTATTATCATTATTATTATTAATTAATTAATAATTATTATGTAGCTAGTAGCAGGGGAAGGACTTGAGGGAGCAGTGTGTGTTATAAAACCAAAAGCAGAGGTTGATATTGTAGAGACTTTTGAGTGAAGCCCCTAAATTTCTATATATTTGAGGACTGTGATGATGATGATGATGATGATGACGATGAAGCTGTAGGTAGAAGCAGCCATGATAGTGGTGGTTGTGATACATGTATTGATTATGATGATGAAGATGTCCGGGTTTTTCTTAAAAGTGGCAGGTGGCAAACTGGTCTGCCTACTTTGCCCTTTTCACCTGGGTACTTTTGAGTTTTTACTATTTTTTTTATTTGGATAAAAATCAACTGGCTACTTCAAGGAATGAATCAAAATCAAATGGCTACTTCAGGAAAGGAGCAAAATCAATTGGCTACTTCAAGGAATAGAGCAAAATATGGAAAACTGATGTGGGAGCAGTGGTAGTGGTGATGATGATGATGATGATGGTCGTGGCAGTGGTGATAGAAATGATGGTGGTGGTGATGTTGATGATAATGTCAAATCATGTGACCTCCTTAATTCAATTGATTGATTGGGACAACATTTTGAAAGATAATAAAATGTTGATAGAAAATGAAAAAGAGATACAAGTATAGAAGAGTTGTAATGTGAAAGGTAAAACTGGACTGTGTAACATAAGAACAGTCTTACAGTTTTCAAACATTAATAATTAGTTAACACTGAATAATTATAATGTTTATGATAAGAGAGTTTAGTCCACTGTGAGGTAAAATTATAATGAACATTTAACTTTATTTTTGTAATCTCTTGATTTGAGCTAATATAGACTGTCAAGTGAAACTAAAAATTAAGGAAGCAGCGGCAAATTCAGATGCTGTTTTTTTCCACTTCAAACAGTATACTTTTCAGTGAAAACAGAGAAGGTTGGATATTTTAAGGAAAACAAATGATCACTGTCTCCAAATATAACCCCTACAGAAACGATGTTGGATCCATCCCTGGTAAGGTAAGCTGTCCCAATGTTTGCCTCATTTACTCCCCACCTTCCACACTCCACCCATACAAATCTCCACAATCTATTCCTGTAGCCTTGCCCATAGGGGTGGATAATCTATTCCTATAACCTTACCCATAGGGGTGGATAATCTATTCCTCTAGCCTTGCCCACAGGGGTGGATAATCTATTCCTATAGCCTTGCCCATAGGGGTGGATAATCTATTCCTATAGCCTTGCCCATAGGGGTGGATCAAAAGTCTGTAGACTGTTTTATTACACAGCTGCAAACCACCTTCACCACATGCAAATGTTTGTATTAGATGTAGTATGATGACCTTGTGTGCTATCTTGCATACATGCATATGCAAACAGGTAGGATCAAAGTTTGAAAAGTGTGGAATCTGTAAAAAGAAGAAGAAGAAGATGCCCAAGTGGGCCTGATATTACACACTTGGTAACTGATATAAGTAAGCTTGTACAAGTGAAAGCAAATTCATACATGTATTGAAACTGAGGAGTGGAAAGTTTGGAGCACTTAATTCCTCCATTGTCTATTAGGCCTAAAATAAATAAGATGCATGTGTTTCTGGTTTAATGCCAAAAAAACCCATTGGATTGGTTGGTTGGCATAAGATTTCTTTTTACTTATTGCATGACCTTATTCCTTTAAGAAAGAACCTTGTCAGTATTACTCAACAACATTATGTTATACAATACATGTAGTTACGTATGTATTCTCTGTATAATTACTTCAATAATTTGTGTTTGATACAACTTGCTGATAATTTGAGCAGATCATGATTAGCGAACAGGACACAAAGTAGCCATTAATACAGAATCATGCTTTCTCATCTACGTCCAGTAGGTGCTAAAATAATACTGAGAGAAATAGTAAGCATCTTAATGAGCATGATGTCTAATACTATCACTTTGAAAAAAAAAGAAACAATCTTGTCACAACATTCAGAAAATCCGGCCATCGTTTGTTTTTTTCTTTGCTAAATTCCCTTTTTATGGATGGAAAATTTCCAGGGTTAGCATCTGGAATATTGGAGTGTCTGGATATTTGGATTAGTAATTACATTTGTAAGTGTTTCTGGTGAAAAACAAACAGTTTTTTTTTTTTTTTATGAAAACCCAACATAAAAAAAAAAAAAAATTTCAAATAATTTTTGATTAATGGTATTTAATATGTGAAATATCATAAAATAATGCATATACATGTAATAACATTAAAACAACTAATATTTGAGACATTTTAATATGGCAAAATAATTTAAGGTATTTAGTGGCTTTGGTTAGTTTTTATTGGGAAATGAGAGTTAGATGTCATGCCAAAGGATACAATACTGCAAATTCATTTCCAAGATTGCATAATTTATTGTTTTCTAAACAAATCCTAGTGATAATTTATTTCATCTACTTAGAGCGTTACTTGTCTGTTTCTATTATATTTTTCATCAGCTTTAAATTACAGATTATCTCTAAAGTTTACTATTTTGCTAATTTAAATAACATCTTTATTAAAATTTATGAATCCTGCTTTCTAAAATTATTTCTGTTTCAAAAAATTCTCCAAGGGAGAAAACTCAGCTAAACCCCCAAACTGTGATTCTCAATAGTTTTTTTTCAAGGTTACTTACCTTGCTTTAATAGTAAAACTGCAAATCAGTATTTTCATATTTTTAGTACCAATGGCCATTGTTGATGGTGGATCAGCATTGTTTTTTTGTTTTTTTTTAAATTGAAAGCACTCTCTGCCAGGTTGCCTACTGTCAAATTTGGTCACTGAAAGGTTTTTCTATTTTAGCATTAGTGGCTATATTTGACAGTCGAGTGGCATCATTTACAAAAATATTAAAGTTCTTTATGGCAGGATGCCTGCTGTCGAGTTTGGCTAAATTCTATGCAGAGATTTTCGAGAAGTTGTTATGGGTTTTTCTATTTTTAGTAATGGTGGCCATATTTGATGGTGGATCAGCATCATTTGCATAAAATTAAAAGGTCTTCAAGCCAAGATGTTTGCTGTCTAGTTTGGTAAAATTCTAGTCAGTGGTTTTTGAGAAGCCATTTTAAAGTTTTTCTATTTTGGGTAACAACTGCATTTCTATTTTTAGTAATGGTGACCAAATTTGAAGGCAAAAAAGTACCATTATTTTACAAACTTGAAAGGGCTTCCTCTCAGGATACTTTCTGTCAAATTTTGTTAAATTCTGAACAGCATTTTTGAAAACAAGTTGTTTAAAGTTATTTTAAAATTTCTAGTAATGGCAGTCATATTTGATGGTGGATCAGCATCATCTGTAAAAGATGTGAAGCTCTTCAGGCAGGATACTCCATGCATAATTTGGTCTAAACTGGTCCAGTGATTTTTCAAAAGAAGTTTAAAATAGCAATTGTTGATGGACACACGATGGACAGATGCAGGGCAATGCCACAGGTCACTTGATCTTACAGTCAGGTGAGCCAGTAATAATAATGATGAGACAATAGTAGCAAGGAGGAGGAAGAGGCAGAAGGATTAACAGCATGTCAGCACAATGCTAGCTAAATAGTGCCAATAAAAAGTCAAATTATAAAAATATAAATATAAAGACTTGTACAAAAATAACTGGTGAGACAATAACAATAATAATATGAACCTTATGCTTATGTGATGCCACCTGTCCCATTCCTTTTCTAAGTTATTTGTTTTCCCTTGGTTCTACAACTTTCAGCCCTGTTGCTTCACCCCTAACAATTATTACATACATCTAGAAACAACAGTATAGTAATATCCAAAGGTTTGAAGTTGCTGCTTAAGTAACTGCATGTAGTCATGAGTATGGCAGGATGACACTTTGCTATATTATTTCGTAAAGAAAAGAAAGATTGGGGACAAGCTGTTGACAGTTACATTAACCATAGGACGATATGTCCCTGAAAACTTAAGTTTTCCTCAAGGTCATACTGAGCACTGTTGATTTCATGGGAAGTATGTCTTGGGATGAATTTCACTCACAAGTCACATGATATATACTGGACAATGTATGATATTGTCAGGGCAGACGATATGCATGAAATGTACCAAACCAGAATGAGAACATATCAGTACAGCTGAACCTCATTTATTCAAACTGTCAAGGCAGAACTCATTCCATAGCCTCAAATAAGGGGCAATGAAATTCTCTGTCAGTCCAGCTTAGTGAAACTTTTAAGGAACTTGTCAAGTCAGTTTCTGTCTATATGAAAAAGTTTTAACTCTAATTCACAGTTAGCACGTAAAAGAATCTCTCTCATATTTAACTTGATTGCTTTCACAACTGAATTGTGTTAGTAAGTGTATTTCTTAGCCCCACTTGGCTCTGCAGTGAGGCTGATCACTATTGCTCTGCCATGGGATATACCTTATTAATCCATCCACATATTTATCACTAATTTTGACAATAAACCCCATTACATGACTGTGATAATACTGCTGTACCAGATAATACTACACAGGTCACTCACATTTAGTTGTCCAAAGTGAAGATACTATCGGACCTTCTTGGGTTAAGCTGAAACTAACTGAACTGATAAGCTGAAACTAATTGAACTGAGTGAGAGGTTATCAAAATATTTGATAAACCAGAGTGTAATCAACGATTTACTTGCTCACCTCTACTGTTACTAGTCTATAGTAGCCACTGTAAACATCTTCATAAATAAAGATTTTTGTCGCAATCTTGTATCTTCACCTCAAAACGTTTAGTTTAGTCATTTCAAAATTTAAAATTTCAACTTTTAATTGGAACTCCATGTACACAGCAAGTATTGTGCTTACATTTAGGGTCAATTAGACATCATAAGAAGTCATTTAGTACAAAACCCATATTGATACGACCGTCCATTTAGAAGTAGCAATAACAATATTTTCCGCTGTGGTGGCCATATTGGATTTTGCAAGCGATACCATTTTAATTTAGGACCAACCAGACATCATAAGACATCTTTTGGTGAAAACATCATGGCAATATTACTTTTCATTCAGGAGTAGTAGCAATGACAAGACGTTCAAGATGGCCACTGTGGCGACTACACTGGCACCATTTTCATTAAGGACCAACTTGTCACCATAAGAAGTCTTTAAGTGAAAACTCTATGTTAATATGACTTTCTGTTCAGGAGTAGTGATAAAAATATTTTCAAGATGGCCACTGTGTCATCCAAATTGGACATCTGATTGGCACCATTTTCAATAAGACCAACTACACATCATAAGAAGTCTTTTAGTGAAAATCCCATGTCGATATGACCATCCATTCAAAAAGAGTAGTGATAACAAGATTTTCAAAATGGACACTGTGGTGGCCATATTGGATGTCCGAGTGGGACCATTTTTCATTTAGGACCAACTAGAGCATGGGATGAATGTGTGTGTAAAGTTTCATGGCAATCCTCAACTTAGTTTAGGAGGTGTAGCGATAACAAAACTCTGCTAATAAACAGATGGAGAGCTGATCAAAAAAGAGTTCTTTTCTATCATATCAAAGAAAAGGTACTATAATGAGTTGCTAAAAAAAAAAAAAACAAAAAAAAAAAAAAACAGATTAATGTTGTTTTTGTAATATTTTTGTTTTTAAATCATTGTTTATAAAACTTGCTTGACAAAATATTGTCACTGTCCACCCCTAGAAGCCAGATTTCACTGGTGAAAGTCAAATGCTTTGAGTAACCCTGTAATGATAGCCAGCATTACATACTTCATGTATAAGTAATTATCACAATTAAGGGACCGACCATTTCATTGCGGGGGGGGGGGGGGGCCTTGGCATTTTTATTTTTAAAATCCAACCCTCAAAGAGCTTTAACAAATATTCTTGCTTTGATTTAAAAAAAAAAAAATATTATATCCATTATATTGGTCGAAAAAAATTAATTAACTTGAAGTAAAAGAAAAATAATATTGCAGCTTAAAAGAAAATATCCACGGCTTCCCCTTCCCCTGATATTAAATGGTCGGTCCCTAAGCACTACAAGTGAGGCCTCACATAAAAAGCATGCAGCATGCAGTCCACTCATGTAATTCCGATGTACAAACTACATGAACACATTTGACCTGCTGAAAGGGTAACAAACCACAATGTATATTGTACAGTCATGAATGTGGAATGTTTACTATTGAATAAATCTATTTATTCCTATTTCCAACTGCATTGGTCAGAAAGGGCCTATGTTTACTATTGAATAAATCTATTTATTCCTATTTCCAACTGCAATGGTCAGAAAGGGCCTTCTGAGTTTACTATTGAATAAACTTATTGATTCCTATTTCCAACTGCATTGGTCAGATAGGGCATTCTGAGTTTACTATTGAATAAACTTATTGATTCTTATTTCCAACTTCATTGGTCAGAAAGGGACTATGTTTACTATTGAATACATCTATTTATTCCTATTTCCAACTGCATTGGTCACAAAGGGCCTTCTGAGTAGGCTATGATGTAGATAGGTCTTGCATGGATAAATCAATATGATGATGAACACAAATACTTAACTCACGTTAGTAAAGCATAAAATGTAGGTCACAGTAACATTCTTTGGATTAAAGGGTGTAGTAGTACTATAAATGCATCCGATTATCAAATTTCGTAATTGGAATATAAAGAGCACCCAATCAATTAACTTCAACACAAAATTTGAAGAAGTCACAAAAGCATACAAATATTGGTCACAAAGACGTGTTTTGGCACAAAGGGTGTATAACTTGTCCAGATGCATTCACTCATCAAGTTTTATGATTCTTGGTAGGATAGTATGCATATAACATGCCAAAAACTGAGAAAAAAAAACTTAACCAAAGCCAGTAAAAGATGAAATATATAGGTCATAATGAGCCTCGTTTGTTACAAGGTGTGGTAGTAACAGAGATGCATATCATCATCAATTTCACGATTCTAGTATGAACTAACTGCCTGAGAAATGAAGATCAAACGCAAAATGTAGCTAAGTCAGTGAAATGTTAAAATATGGTCTATTATGACCTTATATGAAATAAGGTAGCAGTGCTCATCAAGACGCATCCCCAGGTTTCATGACTCTATATAGGATAGCATGCACACGGCATGACAGAAACCTATGAAGTCACGAGCTCAATACAAAACTTACCCGAAGCCAGTAAAATGTTTAACACCGGTTACAGTGATCTTTTTGGTAAGAGAGATGTATGTAATCATCAAGTATATTGATTCAAGCATAAACAGTAACACCAAATGTAAGCAAAATCAGCGAAGCATGAACTGTGGGTCACTGGGTCCTGTTTTTAAGATGAGGGTTTAGTACTAATCAAGATGCACCTTCTCATCCAGTTTCATGATTACAGGTATTACAGTATTATCAAGGAGGCAGTGGTGTACAGGCCATTGGGCATACCGAGACAAATCCCGGTGGGCCGCCGCAAAAAAATCCGTTTTTACCGGTGTTTTACTGGTGTGAGCAAAACCCAGGGCCTGTCCCGGCAGACCGCCGCATCCGTGGACCGGTGGGCCGTCAACAAAATCCGTTTTTACCGGTGTTTTACTTGTGTGAGCAAACCCCGGGCCTATCCCGGCAGATAAGTCCAGGGCCGAGTTGCTTACCTAGTACACACCTGCAAGGAGGTACCCCCCCCCCCCAAGCATGTGCTCAAGAGCTAACTGCAAAAACTTAATATAAGCCAGTAAAATGTAGAATATAGGTCACAGATACCTCATTTTAGGGTGTGGTACTAACAGAGATACATGCAATCATTAGGTTTGATGATTCTAGCATGAATAGTACTTGAGACTGAACCCAAGTCAATGAAGCAAGAAATATGGGTCACGGTGACCTACTTCTCTGACGAGGGTGTAGTAATCATCAAAATGCATCCCCTCACCAAATTTCATGAATCTTGATTTGGTTATGTGCTAAAAGCAAGAATATGTCATGTATATATATATATATGTATATGCTTGTATCTCTGCAGAATATGAAATGGTGGTCAAAGTGATATTCTTTTCTGGTAAGGGTGTGTGGTACTACAGAGATGCATACAATGATTTAGTGGGATGATTCTATCACTAACAGATTAAGAAATAAACTTAAAACACAATTTTATTAAAGTGAAGCATGAAATATAGGTCACAGTGATCTACATTTTATGGTAAGATGCATCCTTTCACTGAGCTTCATGAATCCAGGTATATACAGAGTGCACAAATCGATTTGGTCATAAGCTAAATGCAAATATTTAACCTAAGCCAGTAAAATGTGAAATGTAGGTCACATTGACCTTCCTTTGTAGCAAGTGTGTGGTACTAACCGAGATACATACAGTCATATTGTTTGATGATTCTATCACGAACAGAGCTCGAGTAAGAAACTTAAGCCTCAAAACTGAACCAAAGACAGTGCGGTGTGAAACATTGGTCACCGTGACCTACATTTGAGATGGGGGTGTATTATTCAAGATGCAACTCTCACCAGACAAAATAGTATTTTATGCAGGGTGCAAAAAGCCTCAGCTAAACAGGAAAAAAAAC